>BROO01000002.1:0-1310715 GCA_024345325.1 Cystobasidium tubakii
CCTAAAACCCTAAAACCCTAAAACCCTAAAACCCTAAACCCTAAAACCCTAAAACCCTAAAACCCTAAAACCCTAAAAACCCTAAAACCCTAAAACCCTAAAACCCTAAAACCCTAAAAACCCTAAAACCCTAAAACCCTAAGCCTAAAAACCTAAAACCCTAAAAACCCTAAAAACCCTAAAACCCTAAGGCAATGGTTCCGCAAGCACAATAGCCGAACGAGGCCGACTGGCAAAATTGCAAATAGGCGAAAGATCTGCGAGTTCGAGTGGTACAAGCAGCACCAACGATGCTCTTGCAGATGCTCTTGCAGATGCTCTTGCAGATGCTCTTACGTCAAGCTTACCAAATCTGCGAGCTCGCCATGCTGAAGCTGTAGCCGTATCAAGGAGTCAGTCTCCTTGGCTTTCAGAAGCCAGCTCTCATTGTACGCAGCCAGTGTTGATCCTTCGTAACCCTGGCAACAGTCCTAATCCTTCGACATCGACGGCTCCCACCGGTCAGGGTACGACCTTTACCGAAGCACCGAAACAGTAAGCCGGGAGCCAGCTTCACTCCAGCCTTCCGTATGTTGCTGGTTGCATACAGCGGCTTAAATTCGCACAGACTCGATCCTAATAGAAAACCAAGTCCTAAACTGACTAGGCGTAGAGCATAATTACCCTCACCTTTACACCCTCTCCATCGACCTGAGATCCCTCATACGACTCAAGACGCTCCACAGCGACTTCAGGCGACCTGATACCAGTCGAGAGGTTGCAAATTATCCATTTAGCACCAGAGACTACGAAGAACTTCATGGAGGAAGCTTTGAGAGCAGTACTTATGCTTGAACATATTGTGGACGCTACTGATGTCCCCGCTGGTGCCAGACGAGGCAGACCGCCAGCTGCTCTGTAATCTGCACGTAATGAGGTGCTACAATTCTTTGTGCCACGAGATAGCGAAGGTAGAATGCCTTGCCACCGATGTGTTTGGTGCGTTCATGGTGTATGGTGTATAGGGTTGCCTATGGGGTTCAAAACCGGAGCATTGTCAATGAAGAGCTTGACAGAGCCTTCCGAGCTTTGTCCTAGCTCTTTGAGCAGTTGCCGTAGCCACTTGACTTCTTTGCCACCTTCGAAGCCGGCTATCCATTCGGCTTCTGTGGTACTGCTTGCAGAGAGGTCTTGTTTGCACGAACGCCAGGACAGCGCAGCATCGTTGATCACTGTCAACGAGCCTGTTGTTGACCGCGTTGCACATCCATCTTCCGCCCAGCTGGCGTCACTGTATGCTTGGAGCTCCAGTCCACCATCTCGATGGCCGTATTGAAGACTTTGGTTCAAGTACGGTTGAACGGCTCAGTTAGTTCAATCAGAGGCTTCAAATGACATGCATCGTTTGCCTTGTGTTCTGCATAGTCCAGCACTGCTGCTGCCCGCAGAACCGGGCGACCTACATGCGGATCGTCAGTTCGCCATTATACGATCGCGTCAGCCGGCTCGCCAGGAGCAGCACAAACAGATCGCATGCCGGACGCAGGTCGGACATTCAATGCCCCATCTGAATTTCGTGACCTGCATGTCCTAACTATGCTGTCCGATCCCTTGGCCAAGGCAGAGTCTTGGCCTGTGTGCGCGTAGCTGAACCGAGATTAAATCGGTTCGATATTGAGCCGGACCGAAAACGATCAAGTTCCGGCGTACGAGTACCGAGAGCCCGGCTTTCTGATACAAGTCCGCCCCAGGTTCCCGGAAATTGAGGCCATGATCAGGTGACTGAGTCGGAGAGCGCCTGTGGACCGCAACATGTCGCATACGTCTATACGGTTATCGTAGAATTCGCCGACTTAAGCACGGTTATCGTAGAATCATCCCGCAAGCAAGCTGGACCGATCGGTTGACCGAGTTGACACGCGGGCGGACAATCATTGCGGGCAGATGAAAGTTGAGGAGGCCGAACCGAAGCAAGGAACCGAGAATATCATTGATGCCGTACGCCCCTATCTTTAGAACATCGGCGGGATTCCCCTCCCCCACGAAAGATCACTATCAGACCTTGTCCTCTCCCTCTGTCTTGTTAACGTTTGTCACAACAAGGCGGCGACAAACAAGAAGACCGCCGACAAACAAGAAGACAAACAAGAAAGAAAGAAAGAAGAAGAAGAAGAAGAAGCTGTGGCGAATCTTCAGCCCACCGACATGTCGAAGTCTGCCATGGGCGAGGCTGTCCGGAGCGATAGTCACCACGATCAGAAGGAACTTGAAGTTGACATTCACAGATCTGTCGACAGGCAGTATGACCCGAAAACCATCCGCCGAGTCGTTTGGAAGCTGGATGCCTGCATCATGCCCTGTTTGATCTTCATGGTGAGCATTTCTGACCTCTGTCCTACTGGCAGATGCTTCCTCATGCTGACTTCTGTGAACTCTAGTATCTGGCAAACTACATTGATCGAGGCAATCTCGCGGCAGCACGCCTTCGAGGCCTGGAGGCAGATCTGAAGCTCACTTCCCTTGACTATTCCAACGCCATTTCCCTGTTCTACGTCCCATACTGCGCTAGTAAGTATGCAGATTATGATACAAAACAAAGTCGCCGCCACGAGCTCCTAGATGAGCGCATGAATTGTGGTGGCCGGCGACTTGACAAGCTGCATTGCTAACGTGCACTGATGCTGCAGTGCAACCCTTCGTCACATCCTGGTTGGCTCACGTCTCGCGACCTACCTGGCTCATCTGCATCTGCATGGCAGCATGGGGCCTCGTTTCGCTCTGCACGGGTTTCGTACACAACTATGCTCAACTGCTTGCTGTACGACTACTTCTTGGTGTCACGGAAGCCCTCTTTTATCCCGGAGCGCTCTTCGTACTCTCTAGATTCTACACGCGACGCGAGATCGGCAAGCGGATCGGCTGGTTCTACACGGCAGCCCTCGTTGGCACTGGATTTGGTTCACTGTTCGCTGCTGGGGTCATGGGCGGACTAGACGGAGTCTTAGGCGTTAAAGGATGGAGATGGCTGTTTTTCGTGGAGGGTGCAATCACCATCGGGGCTGCCGGAGTGATCCTGGTCGTTCTCCCCCACTTCCCGGGGACGGCGTACTTCCTTACCGAGGAAGAGAGGAAGATAGCCGTTCGACGAATCACCGAAGACATCGGACAGGTCGACGAGGACGATGATGAACCTTGGATCAGTAAGCCGATCCTTTCAGCTGCAAATCAAGACAGGTGTCTTTCGAGCTATGTGCTGACTTTCTCTCCGGCAACGTAGAAACCTTCTCCACGGCATTACGCAATCCGTTAACATACCTTATTGGCGTAGCTTGGTGGCTCCTGGTGGCATCGCTGTCATTCAATGCCTACGCTCCTACGCTCGTACAGTCCCTTGGCTACTCCGGCAACAAAGCCTTGCTACTCAACACTCCTCTCTATGTTCTTGCTATCATAGTAGGCGACTATTGCCTGGTCTGCGTGCCACCTCTTCCGTACTGAAGGGCTTATCCGTCCACAGCTCGCGAATCTCAATTCATGGCATTCTGATCGCGTGAAGGAGAGATCCCTTCACGTTTGCGCGGGTATACTCCTGGGCATCATCGGGTGTATCATGCTCATCTCGACCACGAACAAGGCGGCTCGCTTTACGGGTCTTTTCTTCATGACAGTGCGTGAGGACGAATTCGAGTGGATTCATTAATTGCTTATCTGTCATGCGCAGTCTGGTTACGCGAGCTACACGGTCTTTTTGGCTTTCGCTACGGGCTCCTTCCCAGGTAAGTGTAGCATGCGAATCACCTAGACTCATCTCACGCACGAAGTCCTTTGCACGTAGGTCGTCCGAAAAGAAGAGCAGCAGCGCTCGGCTGGCTGGTAGCGTTTGCTAACACAGCAAGTATCGCTGTGAGTCTAGCGTGATTTCAGCCTTGCAGGGCATATCGCTAAGGGGTTATTCTGAACATAGGGCGGATACTTCTTCGTCGGATCCAAATTCGGCCCAACGTACCGGGGCTCCTTCGGAATCACCCTCGCCATGTTTGTCGCCTGCTTGATCGCAACACTGGCCGCACGACTATACTTGATGCGCCTGAACAAGAAGCTCGGACAGAGACAGCGGGATATGGACGCGAATGGCGGCAGATTGGACGATGAGCTCGTTCGACGTACCGCGCAACTCGAAGGCGTCGATCTGGCAGAGGCTACCCGCATGCTGACATCGTACAGATACTATATCTAGCCTGATTCGGGTAATCAGAACATGTGTATAGGCCGAAATCAAATGTTACTGTCCGAACTTCACTCGGAATGAAATGGCCTCCGGCGTATGTCGTCCTGTGGTTGGTGAGCGTGGTCTCTGAAACGACGTAGGCCAGACTTGTTGTTTTCGGGGACATACGGGGCCACACTGCGGTCTTGCTTGAGGGTGGCCAAGCGCAGCTCTAGCCGGAAACGTTGACTCCGTCGTCGTCTGCGGGTAGTCTCAACAGTAGAAAACGCAGTTGCCTGGTCCCAAGAACTACGTATCCGACGAGTCATGAAGGACATTTGTCCAGCTATTCGACATTTGTCCTGCTATTCGACAGAGTACTTTTTGGTCGCCCAAGGGTTGGAAGGTTAGGAGATGTATCTCCCACCGTCCCAGCAAATGCACTCACTGCGAACAGATGCTGCACGGTCGCGACACATGCGGGATGGGATATATCCAGTTCGCCACCGATAGTGCTGGAAGCTGTTGAGTTAAGTTGATTTCAATCTGAGTGCTCACTGTCGCGCAAGGCAGAGTCTGAGTGATCGGACTCGAGGAAAGTGGCGTCGACAACGAGGAAAACTATGTACAGTAGATCTAAAGAAGGTGTTGTGACGTGCTGGTAATGGAAGCTTGTTTGTGAGGTGATGAGGTCAGGCGTGTCTTGAGAAGTGGAACTGCGGCTTTCTGACGGGTGATGGCGTGAGAACTAGGGTATGAAGCTGTAACCACTGGCATAGCGAAAGCGGTCGGCCCAACAGGGACGAGACAGGTTTGATACTGAGGTTGAGAGGGAGCTGCTCTCTATTGACTATCCTCATTCGCATCTAAGCTCTTGTTGCATTCGAAGGAGTTGAGTTCAGGGTTCTTGAGACCAAAGGAGATCAGTCTGACGTTCTCTCTCCAGTGCAAAGTGGTACAGAGACCGACCTCAACATTGGGCCGTCACCGCATTCTCTAGGCCGGTTCTCGCAAGCCCAACCTGACTTTCCCGCGTAGGCGACTAGGGCAAGATAGTCGTAGTGGTCGGGGCGCCGGTGCGCTTTGGGAGGGCCCGTTTAAGTTCCGCTGGTCATTGGCAGTGACCGACAGTCTTCAAGCAGACCGTAAGACCTGCTCGGCATTGACCCGGCAATAGCCCAGCCAGTTGCCTGGCAAAAATGAGAATATAGCCTTTCATTGATTCTGTTACATCCTTTCCGCCAGCATTGTATAACGGAAAGTAATACATCAATTAGCCACATACATCCCAACACCGCCTAAGACTTTAGCGTCTTTCGACAACATCGCAGAAGCGGTTCCCATGCGGCTTCCTCTCAAGATTGAAGTCTTCGGACAGCTAAACAAGCTGGCAAAACCCGATGCTGTCCTATCAGCAAACTCCAGCTTTAAGTGGTCTAACGAAAGTGGTGAAATGATGGCGAGGTTTCTAACAGACATCATCGTTATTTACGCCTTGTCAGCCGTTGACTAGCCTTTATGCTGACTTCAATTCTAAACAGTGTTCAGTATGATCATCATGCCGCCTCAGAATTTAGCATATCGATACTCCATTTCTTGGCGATAATGTTGTCACTTCGGACCAAGGCATCGTAAAAACAGGCCCCCTTGCGAGATTATGACGGGTGTTACAGACTCCATGTGTATTCCATGAATGAAAGCCACCGCAGAACGCAGAACGCGGGTTTAGGCCATTCCGTTGTTAATAGAAGGAACAGGATTGTTTAGTAAGCCAACCAGCCCTCCGAACAGCCATGACCCTGACACCGCCAGCTCGCTTGTATTAATAGAGTCTGGGCGGCAGTGGAGCGCAAAGCATTGTATGCGCTTGGGAAGGGAGCTTGTACACCCGAGTCATTCAATGAGCATGCCTTTAAGAATGTGAGCATCGCCTTGGAGAAAATTCAACTGCCTGCCACAAGCACTTACAACGTCAACAAATATCAACTGCCTTTACAGGATGGATGATATCGGTTTAGATACCCTTCTGGGCATTGCGACGCCATCGCCTACACTGAGTATGAACAGGCTTTGAGATATGTCTTGATCCCTTGATTAGAACTATGCTGACGAGAGGGAAAACTTACCAGAAGAGCCTCGAAAACTCTTAAAGGGGAATGATAATGTATGGACACCATCAGCTCGAATCGACGTTGACCATGACCCTAGGCTGAAATCGATTTGGTCCAAGAGGTACGTGGAACCAGTAGCAACCCGTGCAGGTATTGCTTGATTCGGTCGATACGTCGCTTTAGACCTATCTTGATGCGCTGTAGTCTGATTTCGAGAAGATGGCTCGTGTAGCGTTCTGCGACTATATTGCTGAAAACGAGTTCGAGCGAAAACAACGAAGGTCGATCACTAACGGAAGTATATGTAGATCATCACAATCCCCTCTCTAAAGCGAAACTCCGGAGAGCGACTAACAACGAATGGAGTGAAGAGATGTGGATGGCGACCGAAAGGAGGAACGAGCAGAACGAGCAAACTAATTCAAAACGAGCAAAACTAATTCAAAACGAGGGCATCAAAGTAACAAGCTATTTCTTCTGCCAACCACCACTAACGCGTACTAACTTCAAGGGTCTGAGTTGTTGATCTTGTCGAAGGGAAGGACCACGATTGTCACCAGGTGGTGCAACTAATTCTGTTTCTACTTGATTCAATTGAGGAGCTTTAGGTTTACTGGGATTGTCTAAATGAAAGCGTAGAACAAGATTGAGCACGTCCAAATTGCTTTTAAAGTCTTTGAAGTTGGTCCAAATAGCTTCATTCAATTGCTGACCTTCACGAAGTGCCATATAAGAGACACCACGTCCAACTTTCTTCGAGTCGAGTATCCTAACGACATTAACTGCTGTATCTACTTGTGGTTCATGAGGGGTCTGACCCTCGATACGATTTGGGATAGCAGATGGAGGTCTATAAGGTTCGACGAGAGAGACATGGAAAACATTGTGGAGACGACGTTCGTTTCGACCGAGATCAAGAGTGACATTGCGAGCATCAACAGCGATAATGGAGAAAGGACCAAGCTTGGTATAATCGAGCTTCTTTGCAGGGCGAGTAGTGCTAATGTTGCGACGAAGGAGCATGACTTGCTGTCCAACTTGAAACTCTGGCATTTCCTTGACATGACGGTCGAAGTACTTTGCTTGCGTTTCTTGAGCATGTGTAATAGCTGCATCGATCTCTTCTTGTACTTGCTTGCGACGAATGTCCAATTGATCTGCACGATTATCCGAGTCCTGAATATCGAAATGGAAGTTGAAACGAGGATTAACAACGCCGTCGGCTTCAAAAGGCGAGACTCCGGTTGATGTGTTGACGAGATTGTTGTATGCGAACTCAGCCAAGGGTAGCCAAGCATGCCAATCATCTTGCATATAGTCGGTGTAGCATCGGAGAAAAGCTTCAAGAGCCTGGATGGTACGTTCAGCTTCACCATTGGTTCGTTGATGAAATGTAGTCGAAGGAGTGTGATTGATATGAAGGAGTTCGAAAAGTCTAGATTGGAAGGCATTGTCGAATTGCGTACCACGATCTGAGATGAGTTGTGTAGGGAGACCATGCAGCCGAAAGACTTCTTCCATAAAGATCTGAGCGAAATCGAATCCATCGAGATCATCACTGCAGGCGATGAAGTGAGCACGTTTAGAACGACGATCACAAAACACTATAACTGTACTAAAATCATTACTAAGGGGAAGTTTACTAAGAAAATCAATACTAATGCAAGACCAATTCTGAGAAGGAACGGGAGGGGGAAGAAGGGTACCATAAGGAGCGTGGGTTGTGAGTTTGGTGCGTTGACAAACATCGCAGGAAGAAACGTATTGCTTGACGTAACGAGTGAGTCCAGGCCAATCGTATTCGCGCTTGATGAGTTCAATTGTTCTATAGATGCCAGGGTGTCCAGCGGTTGGGAGATCATGATAGTCGAAAAGAATGTGGGATCGAAGGGAAGGGGGTATATAAGTTTTATTATTGTAGAGGTAAAAGCCAGAAACGGGATCAAGGGTATATTCAATGTTGTTTTTATCTAATTCATTCTGAAGGTCTAAGTCGGAAGGGTATGCGTTTTTAATTCTATTAGCGAGAGTGGAGGAAGTTAAAGTGTTGATCGGGGATAGTGTAGTATTGGTAAAATTTTGTGATTTGAGAAGGGTATATTCAATAATATTTTTATCTAATTCAGTCTTAAAGTCTAAGTCGGAAGGGTATATATTCTTAATTCTACTAGCGAGAGTGGAGGAAGCTGAGGTGTTGATGGGAGAGATTGTGGTGTTGGTGAAGTGTCGTGATTTGAGGAGGGTATGCGGTGTTGGAGGGTCTTGGGCGTCAGGATTCTTCTTGCCAGAGAGATGTTCTATTTCGAAGTCGAATTCGGAAAGGAAGAGGGACCAACGAGCTTGACGAGGATTGAGGATTTGGTTGGTGCGGAAGTATTCTAAGTTCTTATGATCTGAGCGAACCTTGACTTTGTGAGGTGATCCGATGAGCCAATGTCTCCAGGCACGAAAGGCTTCAACGATTGCTAGAAGTTCTTTGTCGTATATTTCATAGTTGACTTCAGCTTTGAAGAGCTTGCGAGACATGTAGGCGACTGGGTGAAGGAAGTCTTGAGGATCAGGTTGGAGCAGGATAGCACCAAGGGCGAAGTTCGAACAATCGGGAATGACTGTGCAAGGAAGGGAAGGATTGAAGATGGAAAGGACGGGCGAATGTTGGAATTCCAACTTCAATAGGTCGAAGGCTTCTTGTTGTTCTTTCTGCCAAGCAAAGTTGCAATCTCCTTTGAAGAGACCAGTGAGCGGGGAAGCTTTGCTGGAGAAGTTGTTGATGAACCGACGATAGAAGTTACAAAGACCAATGAATGCACGAACATCAGCAACATTTGTCGGAATCGGCCAGTCTCGGATGGTTGAGAGCTTCTGAGGATCCATCTTAATACTGGAGTCCGAAATGATATAACCGAGGAAGTCTACTTCAGTCTCAAAGAACCGACACTTGTCGAGTCTAGGCCATAGACCAGCCTGACTGAGTAGATCGAGTACCTTGCGTACATCTTGAACTGCTTGTTCTTTGTTTGGACTGTAAATGAGCACATCATCAATGTAGCAACTTGCACAAACACCAAGGACGGTGCGCAAAGTGTGCTCAATATACCGCTGGAACGTTGCAGGCGAGTTTGCAAGTCCCATTGGACATACCAAATATTCGAAGAGGCCGAGGTGTGTTGTGAAAGCTGTCTTCCATTCGTGGCCTTCAGCTAGGCGTACTAGATGGAAAGCATGAGCAATGTCGATCTTGCTGAAGACCGTTGCGCCTTGAACTTCGGATATTAGGTCATTGATGAGAGGAATAGGGTGACAATCTTTGACAGTTACGGCGTTGAGACCGCGATAGTCAACTACCATGCGCGAGCCACCATCTTTCTTAGGGACGAACATGACTGGTGCTGCGGCTGGAGACGAGGAGGGACGAATGAAACCATTTGTGAGCTGCTTTTCTATGCGTTAGCCAAAACTTGCTTTTCTTTGATACCAAGGGACCGAAGCTTGTGAAAAGGAGGCATTTTGCCTTCGGCTAATGTGATGCGGAGGTCGAACGGTCGATGAGGCGGCTGCTGTGCCTGATTTGAATCTTGAAACACCCAAGCGAGATCGCGAATCTCCATGGGCAGTTTCTCTACTAACGAAACTAAGTTTGATGTACCTGGATGAATGTTTGGTGTTGAAGTTGACGGCGACGGTGAACTTGAGGTACCTAAGGTTGACGAAATTGCTGCTAAATCGAAATGACGAGGAGAGGTGGAGTGTTGAAGGGTAAGGGAAGGAAAAGGGTGATGAGATAGCAGTGCCTTGTGCGTACGTAGCCATGGAAGACCAAGTACCACTGGATGTCTGCTAGATAGCGGAGCGACAAGAAACAGTGCCTCTGTTGTCCAGTCTTCGATGGCCATTCGAAGACGAGCTGCATGCCAGATGAGCTTGGACGTGAGAGGACTACCATTTGCTGTGCTTGCTTCGACAGGACGAGGAAGATCAATGATAGGACAATTGATGTATGAAAGGATGGAAGGGTCGATGACGTTGGAGGTTGCACCACTATCGATAAGTGCATTGACGGTATGAAAATCGGTTGAGGTTGATGAGGAGAGCGATAACGGGAGATGGAGAGGCTTGGAAAACATGTGACGATACTCGGCTTCTGACAAGAGACCATTCGGGTGCGAGTAGCCCGGGTCTTCTAGTTTGATTGACAATCTCGAGAGTAATGACCAGTCTTGCCGCACTTGTAGCATGCTCTGTCATTGCGACGACGATCCCACTCTTCTTGGGTTATTGCAGATTGCTGTGTCTGTTGAGGTCTAGGTGCTTGAGGTAGTGTAGGTGCTGTAGGTTCGGAGGTCGGTCGAGTTGCAGAAGTAGTCGAGAAAGGAGGAGGAGGAGGATTGGTCACTCTAGCTTGTCCACGTCCGCGGCCACGTCCACCTCGAAAGCCACCTCTACCTCTAGTAGCTCGAGTGTTGACGGAATCGATGCCCATAGCTGATGGATCGCGGGGTTGTGGGGCAGGAGACGAACTACCAAACTGATATTGCATAAGTTGAAGCCGATTATCGATCTCAATTGCCCAATTGGCTAGCTGAGCCAAAGACACAGCACTTCGTTCTTCTTCGGTTTGGACCATCATAAGTCTCTTGACTTCATTCTTGAGACCATGGTCGAAGAGGTCACGTAACATGGTATCATCTGTGTATCCGGCTTGAGCAGCTAAGGTGAGGAATGTAGTGTAGTAATTTGTAACCGAGTGTGTCTGTTTAAGGTCTGGAAGCTTGGTCTTGGCTTTGCTATAATTAGTGACAACGCCTTGCTGAACGTATAAGTCTTTGATGAACTCTTCGAGATTCCAAGTGACAAGATATGACGGCTTCATGTTGACTGGGGTGTGGTGGAGATGAACATTGATCCACTTGCTAGCACGAGTATCGAAACCGAAACGAGATATGATGTACCGAATCTTTTGCTCATCGTTGGTGAACCGAGAAGGCTGTTGAGCGAAGAAGTTCATGCAGTGGTCGATCCACGCCGGAAGATGAGCTGACTTGTCTTTGTAGATTTCGACATCAGTCATTCGAGCATCTTGCGTGACAGTGATATGGGGTGTGGTCAACGATGGGGCAGCGGGAGCAGCTGCGGTGGCTTGAGCGGGAGCAGGAGCTGGGGTAGGCAGCTATTGTATGGCAGTGGCTACTGCCTGCGCCATAGCCTGACTGTTGGCAGTGCTAGTCTGCATGAAGCTGTTTGCCATCTGCTGAAAACCTTCCATCATCATCTGCATGAATGATTCAGGGCTGAATTGAGGATGTGGGGAAGCTGGAGGCTGAGGAGGTACATTCCCTTGCTGTTCGTTGTTGTGGGCATGCCATGCTGGGTCGTCCATCCTGCACCAGCCAATGAGAAAAGCTTGCCAAAACTAGGTCCGTCACAGACGCTAGGCGAGGCGGGAGGAAGGGAAAAACTTGATAAGCAGGCACGAACTCGCAGGGAGACGTGACTTCTTGCCTTGAAACGAGGAGGAGAGACGCTGTAGCCAGATCACTCTCAAGGGTGAGGTGACCCGACGCACAGGTACTTGAGGCAGTCGATAAACCGAGGAAGCAGCTGCTCGAACGAGCAAGCGCACCAACGGTAGGAATTGATGTTTATCGGCTAGAGAGAACAATAGGAAAGGAAACCAATGCGTTAGCAATGATTCTATACGAATGTTAGCTATCGATTTTTGATTCAAGCCAAACAAAATCGCCACTTCTAATAGTGAGCAGAATCTGAGGCAGCGGGTCCAGCAGAGGTAATCTCGAGTAGATTAGGTCTTGTTGGATGCTGTGGAACTCGTTGTAGCGTTCTGCGACTATATTGCTGAAAACGAGTTCGAGCGAAAACAACGAAGGTCGATCACTAACGGAAGTATATGTAGATCATCACAGCTCGTTTGGTCTATCGGCGCTGCCGCGGATGGTAGCAAGATTAACAAACTTCTTTCGAAATGTACTCATCGTGCAGCTACTTCGAGTAGTTCACGAGTGTGATTAGGCATGTTGTTACGCATGTCAATTTGAATGGTTTCCAATGAGGCAATGGGGTTTTCCCATTTGATCATTGCCTGAAGTGTCATGAACCTACGAGTGGCACGGCAACTACCGGCCTCCAAGCCTCTTATACAGTAGTATTCTTCTTTATATACATATATATATATATATATCCGTTATCCTTCTCCCTTTGTCAACCGTTTCCTCGTACTATCTAGTTCCGTTATCAACCGTTTCCCCCGTGCTATCCATTTCCGTTGTCTACCGCTGTTTCCCGCCTTAGCCTGTCTAGTATAAAAACCCATATAAAATCACATACCTTTCTTGTCTCTGCAATCTAGTTCTAGTTAGTCCATTCCGAGTCCCGTCTCACCTCCAGTCTCTTTTGCCACCTACAGGATCAGCCCTGTTCTCATTCACGACAGCAGCTTGGACATCCATTCTGCAGGATCTCGTTCCTTTTCGGGGAAACGATAATACCTGATCTCTTTACGTAGCCATTCACGCCAAGTAGTGGTTTCATGGTACTTGCAGATAGCTGCAGACCATTCTTGCCATGTCTGTAGTTCATCTGGCTCTGACGGTCTGTCATAGTACCAGGTCTTAGCAGGGCTAACCAAACACATTGGAAGTTTGGCCATGACTTCTCCTTCAGGTACTTTGCTACGAGAGATCATGTTATTCATTTTGTGTATGAATTCACGATGATGAGTCTCTTTCTGTCGAGGTATGCGAGCTTGACTGTCGTCATGTCGAGGGAGCTCGACGAGTTGTATGGCTAACGCCACGAGTGGCGTCCGTCACATAGAAGAAAAGTCTTTCTTAGCTCGAGTATAAATTCCACTGTCATTATAGATGCACTCTTTTTCTCTTAGAGTAACACGTTCACTTGCATTGAGGTCAGAATACTGCCCTCTCCGTAGCCTTAAAGCTTCCAAGATCTAGATTGCCATCTCACCTCGCAAGACTTTCTTTCCATCGTACTTTGGATACTCGTGAAGTTTCGGGTGATACCACCTGACTAGAGGATCTTTGGCGACTACCGAAGAGGTACACTGACATGTCGAACATTCCGAATTGGTACGGACTTATGAGACTCAGTTGGAGTCCAATCAGTCGGTCGCTCGACGGATACTCGGGACCTTGTCGGGAAGACAGCCGAAACATGATCCATTTCGATCAGGGCGAGCCGTATTGTTGGCAAGTCTGTGTTCGATGTTATCTACCTTACGACTGACCGTATCAGTCTTTGCGTACAGTTCGATGCGATCCGAAGCGATTCGGTAAGTACTGTCTTGTAAACCAGTAACGAGTTTATCAAGGTAATCTGTAAGGGGGGCGACGGGAGGTCGGGCAGACGTCGGCAGTCGGGACCGTCGGCGATCTGGAGGGAAGTCGGCGACGGGGTGTCGGCGACCAGGGACCTCGGGTAGGCGGGTGAGGCAGGTTTTATCAGTCTCAAGGGAGGAGAGGGAGGATACCTACTTGGATGGTTGGGGGACTTGAGGGTCGCGAGCAGCTAAAGGCGCTTTCTACAACTATTAGTGAGAATACTAATAGAGGCTTACTTTATAAAATTACTAGCACGAAGAGAAGGGAAGAGAGACAAGAGGCGTCTGCTCTCTTCTGCCCTTTTTATACTCGAGCAGAACGCCAAAACTAAATACTACAAGGTGGCGAGGAAGGCTCACTTAGTGGCGAGGAAGGCTCGAAACATTATAGAGGCAGAAGTATCCTCCGGCTAGTCCGGGTGGCAAAGGTGATGTCATGATGACGTAGGTTCCATGTCCTTGTGATCTCGATCTGCTTTGGCAGAGACGTTGTCGGCGACTCTTGATCGGTCGGCGCAGTAGGCATAATGCGGCGGCGCGCGTCGGCGGCACGGCGGTGAGAATCGGCAGCTTACGGCCGAAGCGGGATAGGCGCGGCGGTGATCTGGTTCGGATCATTACACCCCGTTCTCGCAGTCCACCTGCATCTGGGACGAAGGTATCGTCAACGGTGTTTCCAAAGTTACTTGCACTTGGTTTGGCAGTTCGCCTAGGAAATGTGATCCTAACTGAAGTGCCGGTGCTGGGAGTAACGAAGAATTCGTGCTGAACTACGCTGGTTTCGTTCAGTTTTGTTGGAAGCCGAGTCTGATTCTACTTCAGATTCGGAAAGAACAGGTTCAAGAGAGCGGTTGATTCCGGTGAGAACATTGTGTCGTTCTGCCAATCGTTCTTGAGCACTTCTAAATGCATGTTCCAACATCTCTGGGGACATGAGTAGGTTATGCTTACGGACAAAAGACTTGGGTCAGAAACGTATCCTCCTGATAGTCTGTTAGATCGTGGTTGGGATCTGTACTGTAGCCTAGAAGATCGCTGTACTCTGAGTTCATCTCGAGATGGGGCTGCGTCTGAAGCAGACATGATTGTAAGGATCAATCCAAATGTGGATTTGAACTGGGATCAGGCTCAACGTGTAAAAAACGGAGCTAGCTCAATCGATCTCGAGGAAGAGAGAGAGCAGCTCGCTCAGTATCACTGGGATAGAGACGGACTCGATATCTTTGATATGAAGCAAAGATAGAGGAGCGAGGTGAGATTACTGGACGCAGTAACCTCGAGGAGGATGGGAAGGGCCTTTTGCTGGGCTTTGAATGGGAGATTGGTGGGGAGTCCGTGCGAGGCTTTTGTTCGCCACAGGCACTGTTGGACAAAGGTGAAATGGATAGGGGTTCAAACAATTGCGCGGATGTTCCACCAAGAGGCTGTGTATTAGAAGTCGCTACCAGTTGTGAGGGGGCTAGCCGTTGGGTGGACTAGTCCTCAGTAGAGGGTGGGGTTTGGGTGAACCGGATGCTTGGAGAAACGGACAGCAGGGGAAAGGGCGGAAGCGCAGAGGGAGGAAGAGGGACAGAGTCTTGGAAGATCCGCGAGGGAATCGTGGGGCCGGGGTTGACCTTGCTTCATTCACACAGAACGTAGTACTCACACAGAGTACGGATATCTAGGTAACTCACTAAGGGTTTCCAGGTATCACCGAGGCGGCAAGTCTTGTAGACGAGATTCCAACGTAAAGATTAGGGTCACGCGGATAGTGACGCTATATATTGAGCAAATTGGGGGAAGGACAACTAGAGTAGGTACAACGCGCCTAAGTTGCCTACTGCAGCGCCGAAAGGGACAAAAGGAAGTTGAACAAGAAAAGGGGCCCGTCCGATAAGTTAGGTGCGGGAGTGCCCCAACTCTTCTGGTGAGGTTGTTGAGCCGTGGACTATGGCGGGCGACTGGGCCACAGGCTCACATCGAGTGAGATTGTGCTGCTTTGCTAATCGCGCGATATTACGCTCGAGATGGTTGTGAGCCTCTAAGGCATTGAAGTCTCCTCGCGCTTTTTGCATACTTAGCAAATTTGAAGACATCTACTTCCTCTCCTTGTGACCTCTCTTTGTATGCGGGTGCATTTGAGAGGAAGTCCTTCCGTGAGGTTTGTCTCCACGCGGCGGTGGAGTAGCCGAGGTGCTGCGAAAGCATAGGCTTGCTGACAATCGGTACTTGATGAGACGTATCTAGGTCTTGTAAGAGGAGGTCCTCGTTGGTATTGAAATCCATGAGGTCCTCCTCCGTGGGCATTTGACCCGCTAGAAGATTGAGGTATGACATGGCTCCGCTTAGGAGTCCTAGCGGGAAAAGTTTGAACAGCGTCAGAAGACTGCTGGTAAGTTCTAACGTGATGAGCGTAGCTAAATGAACGTATAGAAGGGACTTCTATCTCTAAAAACCTGTAGAATTGCTTCTACGGGTAAGAGAATGTAATTAGACTCGTGAAACGATTAACGAAAAGTCGCTACCAGTTGTCAGAGGGGTCTTTGATAAGGGATACCCCTGAAAGGGAATATGGGAAATAGAGAAAGAAAGGGAATGCGGAAGAGATACTTTGTAGTACTGGCGAGATCTAGTCAGTTTCTTGGTAGCTTGAGCGCAGGCGGTCTAACTTGACATCTGGAACTGAGAGCAATGAACGGGAGCAATGATTCAGAAGAAGTTCAGTGTTAAGGGGGCTAACAAAGAACTTGGATTTGACCACTAGATCTGATCTAGAGAAAGCAAAGAAAGGGTTCTACCCTACAGAAAGTAAATAACTAACTCTTGAAGGGAAAGTGGGCTGACTTGATGTCCTCGAGTGGGCTGACTGGATGTCTTCGAGTGAGATGACTGAAACCTGTGAGGAACATCGCAAAACATAATCAGCTGAAACAGACTTCAACTTACAAAGGCAAGGGCAGGGGTCCATTGATGTTTCAGAGTCTTGAGGTCCAATGTCCGGAGATTTCCCTCAAGCGCCGTCACTAACTATCCTAACTCCCTGTATCTCCGTGGCGTGACTGACGCTTGGAGTTGCTGATGCATCTTGGCCATTGCGGTCAGCCGCGATCCTTGACAGGTCCTTGATAAGGAATACCTGAAAGGGAATATGGGAAATAGAGAAAGAAAGGGAATGCGGAAGAGATACTTTGTAGTACTCGCGAGATCTAGTCAGTTCTCTTGAAAGACGTCTTGAGGCAGACGAAGCCGGGCGTCCGAATGGAGGCGGAGGTGTTGAGGGAAATGACTTGCTAACGTGCAAGAAGCGTAGATTGCTAGAAGCTAGCTAGGTTGATAAGGAGGTATATGTGTATATGTATGATTCGATACAGAAGTAAAAGTAGTGCTGCTAGCCAGTCGAGGATCCAGGCGCAAGAAACTTGTTCCCATTGTTTGAGAAGACAAATGTATTGCTAGGTATGGCAAGGCTGCTGATTCGGCTTGAGAGAGGCAAAGGTCACTGTCGTGACCTGAAAGAGCTAATGAACGTGTTACTATAAGAGAGAGCGTGAGTACATCTATAATGACAGTGAGAAAGTCTATCTGCGCTACTAAAGACTTTTCTCTCTACTGGAAACTTCTATATAGCTGTGGCGAACGCCACAGCCTAGCTCACGTGCCCTCCCATTCTGGCGACGGGGGAAACAGTTAAGCTCGCACAACCTCAACAAAATGGGAACGCTGCAAACGGAACGAGGCTAGCCATAAGGCGCGATGGAAAAGGGTTGTTGATATGGGTATTTTCAAGAGAGTACTCCACTGCACGTCTGCTGTCGAATGGTACTGCTTTCGACCATATCGGACGAGTATTGTCGAATCTGCTTTTCCCTTGAGCACACATCTCAGCACACGGGCCGTGACCGGGTGAACGGCTGATAGCTCGAAGGGAGGAAACAGTATCTTCATACCGTGAAATGCCATCGAGGTGTACTTCTCGATTAGCCGAGCTTTAAGACTCGAAGACGTAAAGACTGATAAATCAGAAAAGTGAATCATGACGTAATCAAACATCATGACCAGCTGAACGATAATTTCAGAGTGAATACTCTGGATGAAATCGTATAGCAGCTCAGGCTTATAACCTAGACCCTAGTGTGGGTAATTACAACAATAGGTTATATTGTGATGTTAACGAACGCAGGTACAAAGTACATGCGTGCAGTTGACCATCCTGACAGGTCGTCTGTGCCAGTACGATTTTGTCGTCACTCAAGCATAGCGCAAACTGGTCCAGTGTGCTATGACTGAGTGACAACGCCTAAGTCAGTATCATCCAGTGCCATACGCTGGGGGTCTTGAAATGGCACGTGAGTACTATTGCTGTCGGTGGTAGACCTACCATGATCATCAGCTAGAAGAGCAAGGTATTTCTTTTGATGACTTGGCACAGCCAGTGTTCAACGTCTCCTCGTGTATGTCACTCATCGCCTATTCGGTAAGAAGCCTCGGAGCCCCATTTGCGGGCTATCTCAGCGGTGTCTTGCAGTTCAGGTAGGTGACATCGCTGCTGTATCGGGCAAGCAGCTGACTCGCAGGGGAGGGAAGGAATCCTGGTACAGCTACGTGATTGCTCAGTCCCGCCCTGATACTTCCAATACATTGTCACGTCATGAAGTTCGAACCAATTGTATACGCAAACATTGAGCAAGCTGGACTGGTGACTTTACGGCGCGAGCGGTCTCCTCGTATCTTTCAACGGGCGGTCCAGTGGTCATTCGGTATCGACATCTTACCTTGGTCTCAAACTCTTTGACAATTGCATGAACCCTTCAGATTGACATGGCTCCCGTTTGCCAGTTTTATCTTGCTGCTTGTGCGGTCGGGTTCGGTCTCGTGGTAGGGGCGCAAGGCAAAAATACACGGGCTGCTTGAAACTAACGTCAGGTTGAAAAGTTGCGGCCTTTACACGCAACATGGGTTAAATAATAGTTGACTTGACATTGCAGTAGGATGTGTCTATCGTATTTGTTTTCCGCCGAAAGCGACCTAAAACAGCCGTAGAACCGGGTTGCATTTGCATAAGTAGTGTTTTCATAGAGTCGAGCACGGCGAGACGGTAGCAGGTGAGATCGTGTCGGTTATCCGTACTGATGTATTAGCCGAAGAAGTTGAGAAACTCGAAGAGCGGCTGCCGTACGGAGGAATCGAGGTTTCTAAGCTACGGTACTGCTTGTTGTGCATGGAGGCCATTTCCGCCGCTGCTAGAAGAGTAGAGTGAAGGCGGTGTTGGTTTGCAGGGCGTATATATTCGTTCTGATTTGCTCGAGGCTCGTCCACAGCATGCCCCTGCTCGCGGCCCGCAGTGCTAGCTGGAGCGCCGGCTATGAGGGAGGATAGTGCTAGTTTAAAGCAAGCGGGTGTACAAGAGACAGTGCTGTGTCAGTGAAGAGATGGCGACGGGCCTTACACTGTGCTGCAATCACTTACAAGGAAGCGTGGGCTTGGTCGTGAAGGAGGAGCGAAATCTGTCATCTGATGACGGCTCTCCTCCCTCGGGGGCGTTGTTGACTGTGTTGCTTCCTGCAGATGCGGACTCGCTTGTGCTCGGAGGTTTGATTCTGGACGAAACAGAGGGTACAGACTGGATAACCCGAAAGCTATTCCCGTCCCTGCCATAGTCTGGGGCATGGGACGGGTGATATGAGGTTTGAGCTGCGTTATGCTGCTGCTCCTGAGCAGAAGGTAATAGGTCTTGCTGTTGATATGCCATAGTGGAGAGGTTGTGACCTTGGTAATGCGAGGGAGATATACGATCAGTACTTGGATGTGTTTGAAGCGTCTGAGGTGCTGATGGAAAGCGGAATGAGGGCGAGGGGACAGGGTGAGGTAGCAAATGCGAAGAAGACGGCAGTCTGTGCACCATTGCATCCGACGAGTGGATCGTTCCTAGCGGATACGATGAGGTCGTTTGATACGGAGATGATGTGGAGAACGACTCCGACTGAGGGTAGAGCAGCGGGAGACGCTGCCCGAAAGGAGATTGTAAGGGGGTATTAGACATTGTACTGCCTTCTTGCGTTGTCTGTTTTGCCTTGGCTGGTTTGCGTCGAGTAACACGCCCCGAGCGTGGCATGTTGGCAGCTAGTCGAAGGAATAGCTCTTCATTTGCCTCTGGTTCATCCGCATGGATTGTTGAAGCGTGCTGTCTTAGGTTGTCTAGCCGCGTGAACTTCTTGCCACAACGACATGCAAACGGTTTTTCACCTGAGAGCAAGCAACAAGAATGCCTGAGTCAGCGCTGGAACACGTCGCTTCCGCAGGATCTGCAAGACCCCGTGCGTAAGAAAGATAGTTTTCACCTGTATGCTTGCGCACGTGCCGGGCCAGATGTTCACTACGAGAGAAAGACATGGCACAACCTTCGAAGCCGGTACATTGGAACGTCTTCCCGCCGCTGTTACCTCTGGGCAACGTAGTCGGCGCTGTTGATGTACCTGAAGTGCTGGCCGTAGTCGTATCTTGGCTCAACGGTCGAAGGTGTGGGTAGGAGGGCTGTACATTGTAATGTCCTTCATTCGACGGTTGCACCTGCGCAGTATAAGGCAGGTGTACGAGAGGTTGGAAGTGAAGAATATTGCTACTGCCGCTCGCAAAGCTCTGGGCAGGATATATTGGGGCTTGTTGTTGAGCTGATGAATATTGATACCCGCTTGGAAGACCGTGTCCTCGACCATCCTGCATATTCCCCAGCGCTTTGCTGGGTGAGAGGGCCGCAAATGGAGCTGCGGACAGCAAGGCACGTGATATGTTGAGCAAGTGGATTGTCGAAACTACAAGGGTTTGCGTCTGAAAAGCAAGCGGGGTTGGAGGAGGGAGGTAGATCTTGTGCACCGCCCGAAGAGCTGACTAGAGTCGTTGTAACTTGAACTTCTTATTCGAGTGCGAACCGTGTGTCTACTGAACTAAAAAGCTTTGTCTGTGTGCTCCAACATGCCGGCTGCTGAAGCTGTGGAAAGAGCAAGCATGAGCCGATGGACGTTGAACGCTGACCATAGCAGGTTGAAGGAGACAGCCTTGCGCTGAATACGTACATATGCTATCTAGCCACACGATGCACGAGCTGTCCGTATGGTGTTTGAAGCTCTCCTTTTGCCAGATCTGGTCTTGCAGTTGCGCACGCTTTTTTTGGGGTAGGTACCACTTTGTCACGAACCAACCTCAAGAGACTTGGGTAGCAAGCAGCGAAGGTTGATACCGTGAGGTTACTGGCTGTGAAGTGAACCAGACAGGTGCGAACGTGAAATGAAACGCTTTCAGCACTGAGCTTGGTGGAGGAAAGTTCGCCGGGCTGCGGGACAGAGCGCACTGGACAGACAGCTTGGACGATTTAAACTTACTTGTAGGCGCGCCAGAATCGTGACAAGCCTGACCGATGTAAAAGAAGACGAAGGTGAGGCACAGGTACTTGCTGGACCTGGATCCTGCCGAATCTGGCAGTTCCGTGCCCTGACCCAAAACAGGAAGGAGGGTGGTCTCCGGACGCGGTGCAGTGGTCGATGACGGGGGGGTTGCACGGACCGTCAGCGACGGCGGAGTCAATCGAGCAGCGGACAGCCGGGCGTGCAGCTCGCAGGCAGGAGAGGCGAGGATGCAGAGGCCAGCGTCTTGCGATCCAGGTGCAGGCTTGCCGCAGCTCGCCCGTGGATGGGACGGACGGGCGAGAGAGAGAGCGGGCCTTGGCTGTCGGACGGCTGCGACTGCCCTTTCCCCTGCGGAGGCAGGCAGCCTCGCTTTTGTGGGAGAGGCGATCGGGAACGGCTATTTGCTCGCTGCGCGAAGAGGTCGGACGTGCAGGCTGCGTTTTCTGTGGTTTGCTTTGGACCGGTCGATTAGAGACTGGTAGGTGCTGCATGCAGGTGTGGAGGAGAGAGCAGCTGCATGGCTCCCGCGAGAGTGCCAAGTAATGCCGACCAATGCACTGGCAGCGTCGCTTCGCTCGCTCATCTCGAGTTATATGCTTAATCCGCGCCGCTCAGGCCTACAAACAAGGATGTGTGCACCTTTCTTGGACGCATCTACCATCGAAAGAAAGGACGCTCACCGGAGAGTCAATGCCGGGCTGGGCCAGGCCAAGCAACATCTTTACTGGCAAAGAAACCTCGAACAGTGGGGGAGAGACGGTGGAGAGCAAACAGTCTCCAGCACATGTCAGAAGGTCGCCCGTGATTTAGGTCGATAGACTCGATACCATCTGTTCAATACTCCATGTAGATCTATCCTTGCACACCGTGTTCGTAGGTCTGCCAATCCACTCACCCACCACTCAGGAAATACTGACTAGCTCGATCTAAGCCTCGGAAAACTCCATTGAACCTCATTTCTCTTCTAATGCTACATATCCAGAGCCTTTGGTGATACAGACTTTACAAACACTGAAGCTTTCGAACAGCCCTCTTCAAACAAAGCCTGGAGGGGGAGCCGGCATTCCTGGAGCCTGTCCAAATCCTGGTGGCGGCATACCGCCAGGATAGCCCCCATGCTGCATGGGAGGATACTGTTGGTATCCTGCAGGGTACCCATAATGACCAGGTTGTTGTTGATTGGGAGGAGGATAGTTCGGTGGAGGCTGGCCAGCAGATGCGTTGGCACCTATTAATGCAAGGTCATGCAAGAAGTCAGTCACGGTGAGCACGAGAAATCTTAACCGGCACCAAGGCCTGACTCACCAGTCAGGAATGTAGGAGGTGGTGGAGCAGATGCGAGAGTAATGGCGCCGTTCTTGCGTGCTTGTGCAGCTAGCAGTCGTTCAGCCTCGGTACCGTGGCGTTCCGTCGGATTATCCTTCTTGAAAGCGTATTGGACTTTGATAGCTTTGTTCATGAGGAATTGGCCGTTCATACTCTCGATAGCTTGGTCTGCCGCCTCAAAGGAGTCATAGAAAACAAAGCCAAAGCCTTTGGAATTGCCTGTTTCGTCGCGTTGCACTTTCACGGGCTGAACAAAGTTTCCAAAATTGATGAAGGCGTTGTATAGCGTTGTTTCGTCAACGTTGATATCGAGATTTCCGATGAAAAGGTTGGCTCCTATGTCAACCTGCTTCTTGTCGGAGGAGGCCTGCAGTTGAAAAGTATGCCCATAAGCTGAGACCTCGGGAAATCCTTGTCTGCGAAGCATAAACACGGTGTATGCTCACCTTGTTGACTCGGATCGGCTTTCCAAAGAGCTTGATCCCGTTCATGATGCGGCACGCATACTCGGCATCCTCTTCGGAAAAGAATTCACAGAAACCAAAGCCCTGATGTGACATAGATACCCTGTCTTTCGGTAGGTGGAGGTTTGCTGGTCATGGCCAAACATTCTCTTCAGCTTCTCGGCCACTTTCAAAGTTCGCGATCCCGCGCATAAACGTAGCTGATGTGCAAAGCTGCTGCGCTGTGATACATGTGGGCTTACAGATTGGTCCAGATTGTAGCATGAGCTCCCATATCAACGCATCGGTGCAGCGCTCGTCGAGGTTGCCCTGGAAGTCGGGTGATCGATGAAAATGAAGCAGCAGTACACCAACGTCAGCAAGGCAGTCTTTGGTAGCGATAGCAAGCGAAGACGCACTAGATAGACAGTGGCTTCCTGGTTCCGTTCTGTCTCTCGGCTGGACATTGTGTCGCGATGCTGCGGTGCTTGGCAGTCGAGAGAGAAACAAGGTGTGCGCACGCAGGCCTGAAAATGGTGTGGTGCTTTTTCACACAATCAGTGATTATTGCAGCGACGGGGCGACATCGAATCAGCTTCTTACGCACCGGCACAGAGAGCGTTCGCTAGGTCACCTCTATGCTAATTTCTAGGCTCCTATGCCGCTTCCTTCGCTAGGTTTCGCATTACGCATTCAGCTGCTAGGTTGAAGTTGCCCAAAAGGCAGCAACGCGGGTTGCTATAAGTCAGCAAAATGTACCAATCAGTGGAACGTCAGGGGGCTTGACTTCAAATGGTTCCAATACGAAAGCTACTGCCATGAAGGGCAAAGACGCAGGATGATAATTCCCAATAAGCGCACAAACCCCTCGTCCACAACAATTACAATGGCTGGGTTATTTAGTTATCAGACCAACAAAGATTGAGATTAAGAGATTAAAGTATCGGATACCACAGTAAACTGGGAAAGGCGGTACCGTAGCACTGTCGCAGTATGTAATGCGAAATGGACCTGCTTTGACGACGCGGACAGACCACGCGTATACTTCGAAGTGCTTAAAGAGCTGTACGTTCGGTCTTCACTTCCTCGACAACCTTACCGGGGAGGTGACCATTCTTGCCGCCCATCTCCTGGACATAGGTGGAGTGTGGCTTCCACTTGGCGGATGTTCGGGGAGTGGTCTCTTCCATCATCTTGTCAACCTGCTCGAGGGTCAAGCCCTTCGTCTCAGGGATGAGGAGGTAGGCGTAAACGAAAGCAGCAGTGCAAAGACCTCCCCAGATGAAGAAGACAGAGGATCGAAGATTGCCGCGGTCTGAATTGACCATGTATCTGATTGGTTTATGGCGCAGCAAAAATCCAAGTCAGTTCGCTGCTGCGACCGGGTCTAGAATCGAGATGACTCACGGAGTGATGACAGCAATGATGCAGTTCCATAGCCAGTTGCTTGCAGTCGAGAGAGCGACACCTCGGGAGCGAATGGGAAGAGGGAAGACTTCACCAATGACAACCCACGCTCCTGGACCCCATGTAGTTGCGAAGCTGAAAATCACAATAAATGAGCACTACAAGACTATTATATGATAATCAGAAGACTCACAATGCAATGTAGAAGCAGATGAAGGCAATCTGAGCGTTTACGGCGGGGATATTGTTGGCAATGCTCGTGCCAGCGGCATTCAAGTGGGTGTGGTTGAAACCGGCGGTGACACCAATAATACCAACAATGAACTCGCAGATGAGCATACCTAGAGCGCCGTAGACAAGGAGAGGTCGTCGACCGATGCGCTCCATGGCCCAGAAGGAGATGGGGGTAGTGCAGACGTTGATCAAGTTGAAGATGAGGGAGATCAGGAAGGTGTTGCGGATGGCACCGGTGGATTGCAAGAAGGGTGTAGAGTAGTAGAAGATGAAGTTAATACCGGTCCACTGCTGCATCATCTGAAGGGATGTTCCAAGGATAGTCTTGCGGAGATTCGAGTTAGACGTCCACAAGGAGCCCGAAAAGCAGTTCATCCACGAACCAAAGTATCCTGTAGAAGGGATTCTCTGTCTCTCGTACTCGGCGTTGGCGACAATCTCGGCTAGTTCAGCCTCGATGTATTCGGATTCGACTGGCTGGCCTCTGAGTCTGGAGAGAACCTTGCGGGCATCCTCGACACGGCCGCGCTTGACATACCAACGGGGTGAATCGGGAAGCATTGCAATACCACCAGCCAGGATCAGGGCCCATGCAAACTGGATGCCAATAGGAATTCTGTAGGATCCGGTATCTGTGCGGTTTTCTGTGCCGTAGGTAACGCAGGAAGCAATCAAGAGCCCGAGGGTGATGCAGAACTGGTAGCCGGAAACGAGGGCACCTCGGATCTTTCGGGGGCAGATCTCGGACACTATTGCGAGGGATTGAGTCAGCGCATGTCGAAAATGCGGTTCCGCCAGCTGAAGCTACTCACTGTAGAGAATGATGATAGCTGAGACGAAACCGATACCAAAACCGGCAATAAGACGACCAGCAACCAATAGACCGAGACCATGGGAAGCGGTCTGGAGAGCGACTCCGACGAAGAAGATTCCGCAACCAGAGATGATAGTGATTCGACGACCAAAGAAATCGGCAAGATCACCAGCGATCAATGCACCTGAAGATAAAAAGGCATTGTGGTGAGTGAAATTATGACACAGCCAATTCTACACTGCTGGGCATCGGGCATTGGCCGCTCACCGAAGAAAGTACCAGCAGAAAGAATCGAAACAATGAGCGAGTTGTGAGATGCAGTAAGACTCGTCTGACCAGGTCCTTCGATGAGTTGAATGAAAACGCGGGATCCAGTGACACCGTTAATATAACCTGAATCATAACCAAAGAAGATACCGCCGAATGCCGCAAAAGCGCACCTAGTAGCGGCGTGACCGAGTATGAGCGAATTGTAGCACAAAGAGTGGGCTCGCCTAACTGCTCACATCATGTAGGCTTTGAAGGTGACTGGCGCCTCGACTCGGTCGAGGCCGATCTCGGTGTCCATGACGGCCCCGCCTGGCATGTTGACAGTTGGTCTTGCTGGTTGATGGGAGAATGTGCGCTGTGTAAATTGTGTACGTGAAAAGGGCACGATTGAAGAGTGAAGGAGAAAGGCAGGGAAGTCAACGATGGTGGAGGAAAGAAAAATAGATGAGCTTGGCTTCGTTTGCGGGGCCCGATATGGTAATAGAAACGGCAAGCTAGCAATAGTCCCCACCTTTCGCCAAAGGACCTCCAGAGTCTTCTTCGAGAGCGATGCGGGAGAACAGCAATGTTGGGGAGAAAGAGACGAAAGAGGAGCGGCTGTGGAAAACTAAACGCTTTATGAGGAGCACCTGGAGTGGAAGATTTCCTGAAAGGGGGCCTCGAACGACCAGAACTCAAAGATCGAAGTTGCCTCCATTTCCTTCTTTTCTCGCGCGGACACATGCTTCTCCGACGAAGGCCCCCTAATGAAAACTTGCAAAAAGGTGGCAGGGAGTGCGGAGAAATTCGTGCTAGCATGTGCCAATCCCCGTCAGTCAGCAAAATGGATTGCATGAGAGGCGCCCAAATCAGCGCGTGCGCAGCTCGGTGAGCTAAAATTAGGTCGGATCTGGCTGTCACTGCGATCGCAGACGGGCCGATCTGACTCCGACCGGCAGGAAACTTTCAGGCAGCATGTAAATGCGCTGAGAAAGTCGTCATATCCTCGGCTATGCAGGCCCCGAAGCGCCGGGCAGATCTGGAACAATTGTCTGACGCCAGTATCATAGGCGTTGTTGGGAGGCAGTAGTTGGGCACTTCCGTCTTCGCGACCTTGAGCTATTGAGAAAGCCTGGAAGAACGAGTCGTTACTTTCATATGGAAGGCGCGAAACATGACCAACCTTCCCCTCATCGAATCGAGGTGGGATATCAATGGGGTTGAGCATTCGAGGTCAATACCCCCAAGGAACCGAAATGATTGCGGTATCCCCCAGGCGGGGCAAATAATGGAATATTGAGGTGGCCGCAGGCAGGTGACAGTAGGCGCCCCATTGAAACGGGCTGCTTGCTCAGCGAAGCCGGTCCGGATCCGTCCTGTATAATATTACAACTCCCTGATGGCCTATACCGTCCTAGCCTACTACTACTATATCTACAACTTCGCGCGCCTAACATATAATACCCTTTGAAGACTTACAACATTCAATCTTGTCTAGGCGGTGATGGGTCGGTTCGCAGAGGATGCACAGTACGGTTCTTGAGGTTCGATGACGGAAACTTGGTACCCAATAAGAACCCCTCGCACCATGGAAGAAAAGTAGAAAACTTGACCCCGACAACACGCATAATCTCTGGCTGCTTGCTGAAGCAAGAAGATCCGTTTTACAGATCGCTCCTGAGCTAAAACCCTAATACGAACGTCGAACCAACCTGAATTTCGTCCGATTACTTGCGCAGATTGGAAAGCTTCGTAGGGATGCTAGCACCCCGAAGCCACATGTTGAGACAGCCGGTGCGAGGTACCCTTCGAGTTGAACAAGACAGAACTTACATCTACATTGTAAACAATGTATGCAGGCCTCGCTGTCGTTGCCAGGTTGTAGTTTATCGACCATGTAGTCCTTTTAACCTTAACCCAAAGTTCTTTACAAACTGATCCTCCTGCATGCTCGCAACAGCTTCGAAACTGAAAGCAGAGTGGCCATACTTATCAATGCGGTATTCGAACTGCTCTTCGACAGAATGTTTCTGCGTGCAACGTCGTCTGCCTGCGCCGGGTACAGCTCTGAGTAAAGAATGTCGGGCGTTGTCTCAGTTTTGCAGCTGTCTCTGGACGTGCATCTCCATCTATTACATGTTTTGCTGGATACTATCTTGTCCACCGAAAGACACCTTTTAGATCGGTCCGAAGCTTGGAACCATGAAGGTCACGGGGAACTCGAGTGCTATAGCTTCTGGAAGGCGATGGCGCCGTACCAGCAAAGGTGCATACTCTGCTTACTACGGAGTATGGCTGTGTACGCATCAATTGATATGCTCAGTGCTCTGGCCGGCAACGATTGTGTATGCGCTCCGGCCAGTGCCTGCTTGTGGCGAGGCGAGAGTACCGAGCTATAGTTACCGAGTCGATACTGCGAATAGGCACATATAGGGTCCTGTGAATGTGTGCACGATGCGACGAGAGGCATTCGGATGCTTGTCATCTTTCTACCTTGAGTGCCCGCTGATGCAATGGAGTAACCTTGGCGTAATTTCGTGTGGTGGACAGGCAAAGGGCTGTTGAAGGCTTGAAGCCTTGAAGCATACTACGTGCTCGATAACAGATTGTTTGGACTACGGAGTGACAGTATACTCTTGCCAGTTTGCCGACGGTTGCTCGAGTTGGAAAAACAGCATGCGGCACCCCACGTGCATTACAGACACCTTGCCTGTGCACCAGCATCTCGACAAGTAGCGGACCGAGAGCTGAAGAGATTGACTACTGGAGAAACGGACAGCACGAACGTGAGGCACCTGTGTCCAATCCATCAGGGCCTTGCGGTCAGCCAGAGCAGTGTGTCGAAACCACAGTTTCGGCAGCCATGAAAGTCCAGTTCGACCCGTCAGATCCACAGGCGTTCAACCATCGCAGTGCGACCCTCAATAACGGACATGTGTACCATTACATCGACGAAGCTCCTCCTGCCTCTATTTCTACTAGAGGGATCTGTCTCCTACTGCATGGCTTTCCAGACTTGTGGCAAGTCAGGGCTTTCCGGATAATGTGGACCGGTCTGAGGACTAAAGAATCTCCTTCGCGCTCCTTATTTGAATGTGAACAGGTACGGTTGGCGATATCAGATAGCTGCACTCACGCGTGCAGGCTTCCGCTGCATCGTACCATCTTGCCTCGGTTACGGGGAGTCGTCGAAGCCGGACGATCTCGAGTCCTATGGCTTCAAAGCTTTGTCAGGGGACTTGCAAAAACTCCTCGAAATAATCCAGATACAAGACAAAGTCCTTTTATTTGGACATGACTGGTGAGATTCGGTATGATGGAGGCGGAATGCCGGAAGCCAACAATCCTTATATCGCAGGGGAGGTGTTCTGGCTTGGCGTTTTGCGGCATATTACCCACAAAAGGTCCAGGCTATAGCGGCGTGAGTGATCTGACTCCTTATTCTGTCTTCGATGTGGGTCGAAAAGTCTCTGATGTTCGCAATCTCAGCGTCTCGACCCCGTATGCTCCGCCGGCTCAGAATCTTGCACATTGGGCGGACTTGGAGGAGTTAGTCCGAACGAAAGTGCCTAACTTCGGCTATCAAGTCTTTTTTGCCTCGGAAGAAGCAACACAAATGATTCAGAACAATGTCTGCCGACCTCTCGTCGTTCTACTCACTCCATGCTGACGTGAACCATGCATGCAGCTCCCGGCGTTCCTGGGGTTCATCTTCGCACAGGCCGACCCTACGGTTTCAGAAGCGTCAACAAACACAAATTCCGACTCCTCGTGGACTCGCTTGGGGGTTCTGAAAGCGAAGCTGTTCAAGCTGGAAGCGCTCCGAAAAGCCGGGGAACTTGATACAACAAGACATAATTCCCCTTCGCCAGTGAGTTGTACAATACGTGTTGCATGATGGCATGACTAACCCTCCTCTTGTTGAGGAATTTCAATACTACCTTCGCACCTTTGAAAAACAAAGAATTCACCATCCCCTTATGTGGTACAAAACTCGGCGCATCTGCTTTGAAGAGGAGATAGGTGAGTTCGAGCGGCTCTCGCTTCACTGACCTTTCCATGACACTCAGTCTCGACACTGTCATGCAGATTCGCAGTTACCCCTCGTGTTCCCACCAGGAATCCCGGCCCTCTTCGTAACAGGTTCCCATGATGAAGCTCTGCCCCTTGCAATGTCGGAACGTTCTTCAACATTGTTCGCCAAGGATCAGTATCGAAGAATCGTCCTTAGCGGAGCGGATCATTGGCTTCTACAAGTGAGACAGGTGCGACAGGCAGTAGTTATGAACACTAAACTTACACGAGCGTCTGTCTAGCGCGAAGACCAAAGAGACAAAGTGGCCAGCATATTAAGCGACTGGGCCATACATGTCTCTCGACAAGGGCATCAACAAGCCAAGTTGTAGTGACTGGCTAAGTGCGCCAAGTCTGGATACCAAGCACCGCGAGGGCTTGAACTTGTGGATTTTGACACCCCAACTTGTGTCCTTGTGTTGCAGTGGGCTATGTTGTACATCAAGATATTACACCCGTCTGCGAGTTCGAGCGGCTGAATATTGTATCACACAAAGAATCCAGAAAGGAAGGATTTGCCTACAACAACAGTGCTGACTGACGTGGGTGACTTACCGAACTGACTTGTTTCAATACACGACTACGAATCTGACTATGACCATTAACATGCATCATCGCTACCGAGGCTGGCTGTTGTTGCTACACTTGCGATGCGAGAAGATCTTCCGGAGAATACGGAAGAAGCGGGAGCTGAGCTATAGGTGGTGCTGGTAGACGCTATCGAAGGCCGTGGGCGGAAAGCCGCTTTATGATGATGGTGCTGTGCTATAGATGGACCAGGAGGGGAGAATAAAGATTGATGACCGAAAGGCGGCTTGCCGGCTCCCATGCCAACAGTGTGCCATGCTGTCGGTTGAGAAGACGCATGCGATGGCAACGCTGTCTTGAGTGGCAGTCTAGAATGTCCGTTTCTTTGACTGAAGCCATGCACTGACACGCAGGGTCGCAATTCAGAAGCTACCAACATCATGTCTTCGCGGCCCGTCGGGACCGACGTGTTCGGGGCCGGACATGGAGTTGCGGGGACACCGCCGGGCAACGCCTTACGTGCATTTGCAGAAGGTGCTTGGGACGTTGCGGTTGAAGATGGTGCAACAGAAAACCCCAACCGTTGCCTTTTAGTAGTCGTTGCTGCGCCCTTACTAGCCCTCGACATTGACGGGGGCGGCTGCATAGTACGCTTGACGGACTGAGTATTGAGAGCAGACTGTTTGCATGCCTCAGGTGGCGGGGCCGGCGTTCTAGCCCTCTAATAAAGACGCCAGAGAATGCAGTCAGCGGTTTAGACGTGTGCATGGAGCAGGGTAGACATACACGCGAAGGAGGTCTTGCTGCTTGTTCAGACTCGACTTTGGCTGACAGGTCCTCCAAAAGTCGCGAGCCGTTGACCATGAAGGCTTGCACATGCTGCTCTTCCCACTTGGGAATTGCACTTAGGAGGTCTGCTTCTAACTGTGAGATTTAGTTGCCAGTCAGCGCCCACCATTCATTCTTGAGTTTTATCAAGAGGCTAAGTCGAACCTTTGGTTTCTCTTTGACAACTCGCTTCCGTTGCTTTTCTTCCCTCAGTAGACGGCCGGGGTCTCCTCTCTGGCCTCGTCCAGTCAATCTCGAGGGATCATTGGCACTCTCCTCAAGCTGTCGCATTTCATCGAGTAGGCCAAAGTACTTCGCAAGCTTGGTCAGTATTACTTCCTTGCTGAGTTTCTCTTCGACCAGCTTCTGCTTCTCTATCTCGTGGGCGAGTAGGATTTCTTCGTTGTATACCTCTGCGAGGGTAAACCGGAAATCAGTATGAAGGCGCGCTGAAGGAGTTTGAGGCGAGCTCACCACTGCTTATGGGCGAGAACCTTGCCCGTTCGTCATCTGAATAGTAGAGGACATCCCACAGGGTGATGATATCCTCGCGCTCCCGATGAATGAATATGGCCATGTTGTCGGCTTTCACCTGTAACATACGGGCTAATTCTGCCTCGTACTGTAATAGCAAGTCCACGTCAGTGTCTTGCCTTTAGGCTAGACATTAAGCGGGCAGTATCGACGAAACAGCGCTCACAGCTTGGATACAGCGATGTTCGCACCCCTTCCATACCTCGACAAAGTCGTCTGCCTCTTCATCTGTGACACCCAGTCGTGTCCACAGCGGGAACAATTTATCGTAGAGGTCTTGAATCTTCTGCATTCTACGCTCGCGTTCGTCTTCGAGGAACGATTTCTTGCGTTGCAGATACTCGATGGTTTTTGCGTCGGGCTTGAGTGCTGTCGTATCCTTATTGTCTGTTATTCCTTGGTTAGCGGCAGCTAGCTTCTGTGTAGTCCGCAAGATTGCTAAATCAAGTTCAATCTCCGACGAAGGAGACCTTCCTGAGTGACTTGGCGTATTGCTTGCATCTTCAGACGGCGATATTCCGAGCTCGTTCCATAGTTCAAGTATCTCCTGGAGCAGACTTTGGAATACTTGTTCGCGTCGAAGCTGTATGCAGCAGAAAGAGCGTAAGTATGCCGAGGTGATTGGTGAAATCAATAGAGACGGTTGCACACTAACAGTTTCATCTCTACATTGTAATACTCTTCTCTCCAGCGCCTGTAATCGCGCGAGACTGAGATCTGATGCACTAGACGGCTTGCCTAGGTCGTCGACATTGAGAAAGTCTCCCAGGATCGGTCGATAAGTCTCGAGTTGACTGAGGACATGGGCAATCTGCTTCTCCCGTAGCTGTACATCTCTTTCCAAACTAACATCTTGCTTTTCTAATCTCTCTCGCCGTCGCAACAGCGGTTCTGACTCGAGATCAGCCGTTGTTGACCTTGGTGATGCGCTTGTTGTCGAGTCTTTATTCGCGAACTCGCCAGAGAGCTGACATTGCTTCCGCGCAATAGTAGCTTCCAGAGCATGCACGGACTCCTGCACCTGTCTCACTTCATTCTCTGCAGCTTCCCGTTGCTGCTGTACAGTGCCCACGAGCGCGTTGTGAAGCTCTTGAAGCTTCGTCGGCACCGAGTCTGACTGCGCGCCCAGTTGCTTATACAGCTTCTCCAGCTGGGAGACATGCGACTTGAGAAGTGTATCGAGAGTCGACAGATCCATTTCTCGCGCCTTTGAGCGTCTGCTGTTGTACTTTAGCTCTCCACTACTCTTGCCGGAGCTTGTGAAGCCAGCTTTCGAAGCATGGGCGTGAAGGCCCTCGTTGATCCTGTCTCGACTGCTGCGCGAGGCGTGTCTGACCAACTTCACGGGTGAAGCAGCGAAAAACCGTTGCCCTGCTATCTGTTGATGATGGAAGTCGGTTGCTAACCAGTAAACAAACAGATTGCCTCTGTGACCGGGCACGTGACAGAAAAACGGGCGGACGGCGCAAAAGGCAAAAGTCTTGAACCAGCACAAGGTCGACTTTCGCGATATAATATCTACCAATGGTATATCGCAGCTTTGAATACCATTATAACATCAATAGAACTAGTTCTTCAATTGTTACATTCTAGTTCTTTGCATGTTCTATCGCGGCTTTGAGTGTCAAATTCTGACACTTAAAGAACATGGTCTCTTTGAATTTCACACGCAGCTTTGAGTATCAAATTATAACATTTAAAGGACTAGTTCTTTATATGTTAGGCCGCAACTTCAAACATCAATCATTGAAGAACTAGTTCTTCTAATGTTGTGCGCAATTTGAAAGTTGATTGCGACCACTTGAAGAACTAGGGGCAGACTGAAGCCAGAGCACAACACTCTTCATTGACTACTTCTTCTTCTGCGCTGGTGCACTCTGTCTGTATTCACTCCAGGTCATTGGGGGTGGAGTGATGCCGAACTCACTGCGGAGGTCTTCAATGTTTTGCGCCCACCTCTTCTCCCAGTAGATGCCTATGAGATTTCTCGACGACGAACCACATCTCAACGCCCAGGAAAGATAGGTCGATGCAAGTCGTCTCCTGCGCGTCGATGACAGCCGCAGCGGTCCGAACACTGAGCTCAGGACAGCAACAGGGAGACCCATGTTCGCCATTTCGAACCATTTGACGACTAGCTCAGCCGAGACGGATACTGGAAACCCTAGCAGTACGTGATAAAAGTCGTGACATTCGCGGTAGCGCTGCATGATGTAGGCGAGTTCGGGATCGTCAATGTAACGGACCTGCGAGCAGTGAAGAACAGTGCCCGAGGATTGGTCGAAAGGCAGGACATCAGATATTAGCAACTGGATTGAACCTGTGATTGGAAGCAAGCAAGCTCACAGGTTCTCGCGTGTCGGGCGTAACCTTGCACGCCTCTAGCCAGTCGATGTAGGCTCTCCCTAGAGAACCCTCTGGCAAGGCTCCGAGAGCCACGAGATCGATGGATTCGCTCGACAGCCGGGGTCGCTCTCGAAGTATCTGGAGGCCTTCTTCGCCGGACTGGGACAGCAAGGCTTCCCGGAGTTTGGGCAGCTGTCTGTCAGAAGTTGTCTCTCCGAGGGTTGCTACCATGTCGTGACGATGTGGATCCAGGAGCGAGGTGATGGCCGATCCGACGGCGAGGAGGGAGCGCTGGAAGGCATTGACGGGGACATGGCCGGGGTAGGCTTGGTTGGAGGAGGGCGAGAGCGTGGGCGTCGAAGAGTGCAGGCGTCGGCGGCCATCTACCGCCGCCATCCTCGTGCTCGTACTTGGATGGCAGCAGGCGAATGCTGGCCGCAGCCCCTGGCTGTGGCCGCGAGACAGGCTGCGAGAAGCGAGGGCGGCGGGCGCAGCCATGGCGGAGGGTGTGACGGGCGACGCGGTGCGACTCACGCCAGTCGTCCTGCTGTGTGCTCCTGCTGCGATCCTCCTGCCGCTCTGCTCGCTGGACAGGCGGCGTGATCGGCGATCATCCAGCCGCGAGCTGCATATTTTCTGCAGCACCTCTGCGGACACTCGCTCGGCTTCCGTCAACCACGCGCAGCTCGCCCGACGCACGCCAGCTGCTCCCGCCGCCGACCCACGCACACCCGTCGCCATCCAGCCATGTCCAAGGGCCGCGTCCTCCTCGCCTACTCTGGCGGCCTCGGTGAGCTCCGCGTTCAATGGCCCTCCGCCGCTGGGTCCTGACAATGTCTGCACATCCATCGACACGCCGCAGACACCTCCGTCATCCTCGCATGGCTCAACGAGCAAGACTACGAAGTCGTCGCTTTCAGTGCGCTCCTTCCCCTCGGCTGCCTGCTTCTGCAGCCTGGCCTGCCTGTCGATCCTGCACGAAAACTGACTCGTCTGCCTTATCGCCTCGTTGGATTCCTCAAACGGAATAGTGGCTGACGTTGGCCAGGAGGGTGAGTGGAAGCAACTCCCTGGCTACACTTGTCAAGCTTGCCCTAATCCCAACCTCGTCGCCGACGCTAAATTTCCCTCCTCTCGTCTGTCTCGCAGAGGACTTTGAAGCGGCACGAGAGAAAGCCCTGAAAGTTGGAGCAAAGAAGTTCTTCCTCGAGGTCAGCTGCATTGATTGGAAGACTCCTCCTGTCTCGCCTGCAGAACGTACTCTGACCTCTGCTTCTTCCTCAACCTTTTCGATGCCCAACACAGGACCTCAAGGAGGAGTTCATCACAAACCTCGTCTACCCCGCTGTTCAAGGCAATCTCATCTATGAGGTACGTACAATTCCTGCCCCACCCGATGCCTCGGCAATTCACACTCTTCGAGAGCTGTCGATAAAGTCCGCCCAAGTCTCTAGGCTGACGACTCTGTTGGTCTTTGACTGTCTCCCCCTCCTGCACAAACCAGGGCGTCTATCTGCTCGGTACCTCGCTCGCAAGGCCCGTCATCGCTCGTGCCATGATTGCAGTTGCAGAGAGAGAGGGGTGCCAGTTCGTTTCCCACGGCTGCACAGGCAAAGGCAACGATCAAGTGCGATTCGAACTTGCCTTTTACGCCCTCAAGCCCGAAATCAAGGTTATTGCCCCATGGCGGCTGCCAGGTGAGTGCACAAATTTCCATGTGCCCCTTGCTACCTGATCTATACTTACTGTCTTGTTTTTTTTTCCGCTTTCAAGAATTCTACGAGCGATTTGCTGGTCGACAGGCCCTTCTAGAATTCGCAGCTAAGAGCGGCATTCCAGTCGCCCAAACAACCGCAAAGCCCTGGTCAACAGACGAGAACCTCTTCCACATCTCTTACGAAGCTGGTATCCTCGAAGATCCCGATGTCACCCCTCCGGCAGACATGTGGAAGCTTACAAAGTCGGTCCAGGAAGCACCAGACACGCCTGAACGTATCACCTTGCATTTCACTGCGGGTGTGCCATCCAAGCTTGAGATCTTTGGTGACTCATTCACCTCGGCTGCCTCCTCCACCGTGGCCGACCCAGTGGATATCTTCTTCACCCTCAACAAGCTTGCTCGCAAACATGGCATCGGTCGTATCGACATTGTTGAGAACCGCTTCATTGGAGTCAAGTCACGAGGATGCTATGAAACTCCAGGTGCAACCATTCTTCGCAAAGCACACATGGATCTCGAGGGCCTCGTCCTCGATCGAAACGTTCGAGCTCTCCGCGACAGCTTCGTAACTACCGAACTCTCCAAGATTCTATACAACGGGTATTGGTTCTCTCCTGAGCGAGAATTTGTCCAGTCCTGCCTCTCCGCCTCGCAAACACATGTCAACGGCAAAGTCAGACTTGCACTTCTCAAAGGCAACGTAATTGTTGAGGGACGAAGCTCGGAAACAGCGGTGCGTGTCCCCCAACATTTTGACCAGGGATGATTATGCCTCGTCTTGCGTTTTCCCCACTGACACTGATGAATTGTGATCAAAATCGTTAGGCCCTCTATGATGCAGCACAATCCTCCATGGACGAGCTCGGTGGTTTCCAGCCAACAGATACCTCCGGCTTCATCCAAATCGAATCCATTCGTCTGAAGAAGTGGGGCCAGGCGCGAGAAAAGGCGGGACTTGGTACCGAGCCTAAGGATGTCTACATGCAGTAGTTCTATGCAGTACAAAGCAGTCTACGGTGAACGCAAAATTGACTGTTTCATTGGTGTAATATTATCTAGGAGAGCAGACTCTCTGAGATATAACAGATGAAATTCAAGCAACGAGTTGGGCATTGAATTGTGCGATGATATCTAAAGAGAGCAATGCTCTTTAGCATATAATAGCTGAATCCAAGTCAGATATTAACAGTTGAATCAAGCAACAATGTCCTAGAGAGCATGCTCTCTTCAATACAGCAGCTGAAATCAAAGTAGGACAAGTTAGGCTCGAGATGTGAGGCTATTTGCAGCAGCGATATCTCAAAGAGTTTACTCTCCCACTTAAGAAAAGAAAAGAACAAATACGGCAACAATGATGAGCAATGAATGCACCTCTATATCTCAGCAGTCTTCTGTTAACAATCCTAACATTCTATACAATACAAAAATAGGTGATGCATTGGAAGAGGCACATCATGCTGCGCTGACGGCAAGACCACTATTTGCTCAGTACCGTTGACTTGGGTAACTGGCGCGTGAGCTGGAGCCGGAGCTGGAGCTGGAGCTGGAGCGACTGGTGAACTTGGTGTAGGCATAATCAGCGTGGCGATGGTCACTGTAGTCAGATGATAAGCGGTCTCTATCAGAGCCACTTTGGTGCGGGCGTCGCCTTGGCCCTCCGCCTCGTTTCGGTATAGTCCCTCGTGTTTTGCGTTCAGGTGCATGGCAGGTTTCCAGTGCTCGAGCCAACTCCTGCACTCTCTGTACGTGGGCACGGCAACTCACCACTTGGGAGACTGTCGAGTTCGGTCTATAGCCCATGGCAGTGTAGTGCGTCTCCCAGATGCGCAGAACACGAGTCAGGCTCGAGGCTATAGCATAGCATTCTCTGTAGAGCACTCGTAGGTCATGCTGGAAATCCGACCTGTTCAAACCACTTAGATTGCCCTTCGCGCCATAGTATGTACGCTGTATACTGTTGAATACTGCCTGTGCGTGCCTCATAGCTTGAGTGCAAGTCTCGGATTCAGGATTGATCCCGTCACGTACATATCTAGACACATCTGGATTTTGTATGCTTCCACAGTCGATGCTAGAGGCTGAAAAGACATTGTATATTCTCCCGGAAAGCGAAAGATCCTCGCTACGGCGATATCTGTCTTCAGGTTGGCGCGGTCCCAGAAACGAGGTCTCTAAAGAAGCCCAGCGATTGGTCAAGTGCGCTACCTTGATCACTTTATCGTAGTAGTCCGCTAGCTGAATCAGCCTGGGCTGCCAGGTGAGAACTCTATTTGCTGGATTATATACAGGCTTGGCTGTTTGCATGACCTTCCTCGCGGTTTTATATCCCACCTTCGCCAGTCTCCATATGCTCCTAGCGTCACTTCTCGTGCCGGCGGTGGCCTGCACCAACGTGACAAAGCAGTTTTTTGCTTCAATCACAAATGAGGGGTCTTGAGCCTGCAGGGTTGCTGCAACAATCTCGAAAGCTGCGCTGTCATCAGAAACCGCCTGCATGATTAATTCGAGCCAATATTCCGCCGCAGCGGCGCCGCTTGCGATGTGAGGCTTTAGCCAGGCATATCCATTTACTGAGGCTCGGTCAAGCCAGTTGTAGACGGCTTTGCAGTGCTTATCGGTGTAGGCCAGGCTTGCGCGGCAACCTTCTAAGTAAGCGTCGAGTGGCAGCGATGAGGTTTGCATTGATAGCATGTATCTACCATCCGATCCAGGTTGCAAGTTGACCAACTCGCAAGCTTTCTCAATGACTTTTATCAGTCTCTTCCGGGCGCGGAGGACGGCAGTCGTGGTATCTCGACAGTCTTCAGCGAGCTCAATGTAATGATCAATGAGAGCATGTATTGCCACTGCAGCCTTTTCTTTGGTGCTTCGTTGCCTTTCAGACTGCGGCGCAGCGCTCTGTTGGGGGTGTTTGGTTGACACGGAAAGTCTGGCACTTGATTTGGCACTACTTGATGTGGCAGTTTTTTCTGTGGCAATACTTGCCGTGGCAGTACTTGCTGTGGTAGGGTTTGCCGTGACAGTACTTGCTGTGGCAGTACTTATTACTGTGGCAGGAGGAGAACCTTTTTTCTTTGGTCCTGGTTGCGGCGGCAGCTTGAAGAACTGCGGCGGTGCACCTTGATCTTGAACCTGACCTGCGCCTTTACCTTGAAATGACATGCCGGAAACGAAAGAAGATTCATTAAGCGCCAGATCATCAGAATCGGGACCGGTGGTCTCTCACCGAAAAACTCCTGCAACTCCCTCGAGAAATGGACCACGGGACCAGGGACACGCGGCCGAGCTTGGGCCATGCTTCGGGATTTGTTTGGCGGATGAGGCCTCGAAGACGCTGCTAGAAAAGCAGAAGGCTAGATTTGATGAATGACAGTCAGTGCGAGGGCAGGTGACGCATACAATCGAACGGTAGGTCCGACGCAACATACCAGCTGACGGGAGCAAAGCCAGCGCGACAAGGAGCTGGTTCCACAGAGTCGCAAAGACAGCTATCTAACGCCCTGCTCGAAACTTAGCGATGGAGGTTGCTTCAGAGTGTGTTGGTGCAGAGGAGACCTACATACTTCACTGAATTGATCAAAAAGGGCTAGTGCAACACGTGCAGGCTGTGCTGATGGCCAACGGTGGAGCTATGTTGGATAGTCAGACAGAACGACCATGGTGGCGATTTGGGCACGTTGCTGCCCTGTTCGTGCAAGGCTCCACGGCTGGCACACGGCGCTCTTAAACATTTCACCTGTGCCTTACCGCGGAGACAAGGAGCAGGAACGCCAGATCTCGAAACGCTATGGAGTCGTGCCATCGTGGACGCCCCAATGAGGATGAAAGCGGATCGTTGCAGAATACGGCAGGATTGAAGATGGAGAGAGCCACGCAATGCCAGGTGCCCTCACGATCACAGTATATTAGCATAGTCATCTGTGCCGGATCAGATGTACCCTTTTGGGGTGACTATATAATTAGTCCGTGGAATTAGGGCTGGCAGCGTAACTTCAAGGTTCCTGCACTATCATGAGAGCAAACACGGTTACATGTTCCCATATCGGTCTTACCACTATCCTTACACCATGGACGTTTCGAGCACACTTGGCCGTGGGGCCGGACAAACCTGTTCAATATTGGAAGGGAAGACTATCTCGCCTGTCTCTGTCAGACAGGGATCGATCGTGGCTGGGATCGAGGTTCACACCCAAGCCAAGATCGTCTACCTGGCTTAGACTTCCTCTGCGACTTCGAGAGTAACCGCCAGCCCCTCCTAGACCATCCAATCCTAAGTCTTCAAGTCCATCATAGCTCGCAAGCTGTCCGTGGGTGACCGGATCATATGCAGCGTTGTAAGCCGAATCAACTGGCCCAAAACGGGGCGACACACCGGCGCGAGCGTACACCGACGATCTGTCATCCAATCCACCCAGACTTCCAGGAGAGTAGCCACCTAAACCAGCAGGCAGTATGCCAAGACGAACTGCATCAGCCGTCATGGCAGCGTCCAGATCATGAGTGCCAAGGAGAGGTGATTGTCCAATCGATCTTGCCCGTTGGTGCCTCATAGCAGGATGTGTTGTGCCTGACAGTAGGCCATCTCCGAGATGCGGTCCAGATAGTAGAGCAGGGTTGCCACTGACCAACATGTGATTCATCCGAGGTGATTGACCGCTGTAGCCAGGTGAGGACAGGTGTCTTGTGTGACCTAGGCCGGGTGTACCGTGAAGAGGATCCAGCGATGGTGTCTGAGGACCCGTCGAATGAAAAAAGTAAGCATTAGCAAAGGTTGATACGCTTCAAACGATAGATGAGGCATGTCCGAATGTGATCCACACCAGGCGGTGGGAATGGTGGAGGCTCCAACGAGTGGAGTAAAAGCTTTGACCCACATTAATATTTAGGTGGCGCAATCGCTCTGCCAAGTCCGCCTCTTGAAGCTGTTCGTGGCGACGGTTGAGTTGAGCTTCTTGATTGTCTAAGAATCGCTCGCGCGACTCTGACTTTACTCGGGCATCAAGTTCATGCGCCTTTTTCCGAAGAGCCATTTCTTGCGCGTCGAGATCAAGCATACTGCTCCTTGCTCTCAAGCGGTGTTCCCTTTCTGCTTGCACCTCGGCTTCTCTTTGAAGCAGAGCACGCTTACGCTCTTGAATTCTGAATCGTTCGGCGCTGGCTGGAGTACCGAGACCCACTGATGATACTGCTCTGGCTCGAGGAAACGGGACTCCCAAGGCTGGAGATCCTGCATAGACACCTTGAGATAGAGTTATAGGTGACTGATACTGGAGTCGTTGGGGTGGGAAGGCTGCTAATTGGTTGACAGAACTGGGATGATGAGCAGAGACAGTCCGCATGCGGGGCGTTGCAGCCATGTGGGGATGTAATCCAGATCCCAGCTGGCCCGAAGGTGAAGCTATATTGATGGCTGGAACGCCTCCCATGCCCGAAAGGACCGGAGAACCCAGCATGTTCATGTGTGGGGATAGCTGCGCTTGCGAGTGAGGGTGAGCAGCAGCATTGCGCAAACGAGCAGTATTGTGCTCCCTCTGAGCAAGTAAAAGCGCTTCGCGATCGTTGAGACCGGATACCGCCCGACGACGAGCAGCATCACGAGCGTTAGCTTGCAACATGTGTTTGGCATCTTTTGCGCTTTCGTGTTGGAGATCCTCAACTTTTCGGAGTGTTTCGAGTTCATGCTTCATCTGTCGACGCTGTGCGAAGATCAGCAAATCGCCCGCAACAGTTTGATGTGGAGTGTCAGTGGAGGTGTGTTCATGCTAGCGTTGTTGGTCGGAGATCACCGTACCTTGCGATCTTCAGCTTCCTCCAAGGTCTGGACAGCGCACCGGGTGGCAAGAGTGTTAGACGGTGCCTCACGAGTCCTGCATGAGCAGCGTGACGCCGTCACATGTGCTGTGCTCACATGAAGTTCACCCTTGTGAGACTGCTCCTGACGAGATGGTGCCTGCCTACAAGGTTGTTGGCAAGAGATCGCGTCAGTCCGGACAGCTGGCAGGACTGGCAGCACGACTGATACAAAGGGAACAAGGCCTGCGCAGAGAAGAGGATGACATACCATGTCCTTGCGTGAACGTCAAAGATGCCCATGTCGGCTGCTGGCGGGTGCACTGCTCGTTGGAGCGTTGCGGGGGTTAGAGTGTTGAGCGTGCGAGCGGCGCAGGGGTGCTCAACGAAGGGGAGTGGGAGAGGCGATGTGCTACAAGAGGATGTTCCGTCTGCGAGGTCGAGCGTAAGATACCGTATCTGTCGTCCTCTGCCACCTGGATGCAGAGTTGCGACGCAGTTGGAGCGGTGCAGAGACGTAGAGTGGGGCCAGCTGTCCTTGAAACGATGTCAGACGCAGCTTTCCAGCCAGCAGGTCAATGCGCGTAGGTTGGCGAGTGATTCGCGTCGTTGACACGGCGTCTGGGTGCGAAGGCGAAGGCTCTCTGCAGGGTGGGCGAGTCTGGCAAAACCAGAGCGCCGAGCCAAGGCCATGTCGAGGCTTGGTTCCAGGTCTCAGCTCGCAGACCGGGGGCATTCTTCCTCTGCTTGTTGCGTCCATCGGCTGACGAGATGCGACAGCGAGCCAAAGCCATCGCAGAAGGATCACGCTGTCTAGGCGGTGGCGTTGGAAGATGCGAGGATCTGATGCGGCAAACGGGCGAGCGGCTTCGTGGCAAGGGCAACAAGGAAGACTCCATGCGGGTGCAGACGATGGGGTGGTGCACGCCGTGTCCCTTGCCTTCGTCGCTCGCTGCTGCGAGATACGGGGGTGTTCGATGCGAGATATACATCGAGGCTGACTGTCTGCTCGTTCACCACCTTCGTCCCATCTGAGGCAAACAGGAGAGAAGAGCATCCAGCGTTAGGATGAGCAGGTGGCTCATGCAAGACAACGCAGCTGACGGCAACTCCCACTCACAGCCTTGCTGACGCACGCCTTGAAGATATCGAACTCGCGCTTGCACATGTCTTTTTCCACCTCGAGGTACTTTGCATTCACGCACGCCCCATAGGCAGCTGCCTGCCGAAGAGTTGTTGGTTCAACCATCAGCTTCCTGCCGTGTACATACAGGTGTGCTTTCCTGGTGCATGCTCGAATCCTCACCTCTTTTGAACAGCTCGCCGATGCCCTAGCCAGCTTCTGCAGCGGCTTCACGTCCTTTGGCTTCATTGCTGCCACATGTATCCTCCTGGATCGGGACAGAAGGAGGTTTATGCGAGGAGTGCGGGCAAGGGAGGATCGTAGACGTTTGCAAGTCGCTCTAGAGGCTACGGGAGAGGGAGAACTCCAAAGGCAGCAGCTGGCGCACTTCGCCGACCGATCACCTTTAAGTGTACGCATGCATGCAACGGGTATCATATTGCCTTAGGTATGGAGACTCTTCTCCTGACACTACTGTGTGGAGTCAGAGGGACAAGTCGAGAAGAGGCTTGCCTTGGTCTCCCTGCAGAGTCGCTGAGCAATGGTATGATGGTACTGCATGCACCACTCCAGCTCTTGCTGGCGGTGGATCCTCTCAAAAGTACAGTATGGTCAAGTCGATATGAAAAATTATGGCATATACCATGCTTTTCAATGGCGAGGGCGATAAACGGTGATAGGTCTGCTGATTAGCCACGATATGATAGCATTTTATCAGCACCCTACCCGTAACTTATCACAGGTAATGTCCGCGGATTCCAGTTCCGCGGCCATGGGATACGTGGGATCTCAGGCCCGGCGACTTGTTGCCGGCCGTTGATGAGCGATAGTAGTAGACTCTATAAGCGCTCCGGTACCACAAAAGAGCTAATCTTGGTGATAGCGCGGCCCACCGACAGGTACTGCTGTCAGCGAGCGAATCCGGCGCTGATATCCCCACAACTCGAAGCGTGCATCCAAAGGATACCGCTCACCTATCTCTCTTCTCCCGTCTCATCATTTTCCTGCACTTTAATCATACTGAAGAGATCATTCGATCGGACTCCCCTGTACCGGCAACAAGTCAGTCCCCTGAGGCTGTCACCAGCGGCATTCAAAGTCAATTTCGCCCTAGATCTCGAACCCACCTGAACACAACCGCGCATCAACGACAAAATGGGCTGTGGTGTTCTCGAGACTCGCGAGAAGAACGTGCCAGGTACAGCGCTGCTCACCGATGATGATCCGCTAGCGAGCGTCCGCGCCTACGGCGAGGATATTGATGTGAGCGATAACGTCTACCGAGTCAGGCTTGCGATCTCGTGGCAATGTGGACTAATGCCAGTCTCATTCGTTCATAGCTCACAAAGCTCAAATATGGCAAGGGCAAGAATGCTCACATCGTTTTGGTTCCCCAAGTATGCATTTTATCTATCCCGGAAGTGTGGCCGTTAGCTGACATTTGGCCTTTGTCGAAAACAAGCCTTCGGACGATCCCAACGATCCACTCAACTGGAGTCCCTTGAAGAAATGGACGACTTTCTTGGCCTTACTTTTCGGCACAACGATGTCCGGTGTGGGTAAGGCCTATGTTGTCTAAGATGCCTGGAAGAGTGTTACCTACAGCTGACGCATAATGCTCTTTATTCCAGCTGGACCGCTTTTATCGGCCTCAACTCTTATTATCCAAGCAGACTTCAACTTGACCCTGGCAGAGGCTGGTCAGGCTACAGCGGGATGGCAGATCTTTGGTGTTGCGGTAAGCTCCACCCGAGCGCGCTGTGTCTTCTGCTTGAGCTCACTTGCAATGCTTCGCCTCCCCAGATATCTCTTCCGTTTTGGGCACCTGTCCTTGCAAAGACTGGCCATCGCGTGAGTTTAATAAAGCAGCAACGTTTGAGGAACATGACTGACACTCGCCAACCCTAAAAGCTCCCTTTCAGTGAGCCATGATCACCCAAGCTGGCAGGTACTCGAATCTTCGCTAACCCGAAGAATGCAACCAGTCATTGGAGGCCTCATAATGGCCGTTGGCGGAGTCGTTACTGCTGCCGCTACGAGCCATTCTATGCTTCTTGCCGGCAGAGCCCTAGTTGGTATTGGCATGTCTCCGGCTGAATGTCTCGCTGGCGTCTTGGTTGCCGACTTGTTCCATGTAGTACGCACTCTTTCTTTCCATGATTATATTCGTAATGGCTATAACGCTGACTTCGCGCTTTCTAATCAAACACAAATTAGCATGAGCGCGGATTACCTGTCGCACTATGGAACCTTGCTCTAGTGAATGGCATCAACGTAGGTCACGTTTTATCATGCACAGACACCTGGAAACACGCTCAGTCTTCTCTCAATCATCAGATTTCACCAGCTCTATCCGGCCTCGTGTCCGCACGGTGGGTTTCGAGGTCAGCCTCCCGAATCAATGTTAGCTGATCAAGTCCTTATAGCTACGGTTGGAGAACAGCTGCTTGGATCTTTGCTGGGTTCTCCTTCGCATCGACATTAGTCCAGTTCCTGCTTCAACCGGAAACCAAGTATATTCGGAAAATTGTAAGAATTCTCCAGGTAAAGCTATATGCTGTTGATTCTCAGTACTTTTGTGCCTATTAACCATCAGACTCACTTGGCCCGAGTTGACGAAAAGGTCACGAAAGAGGACGACAAAGCTCCAGTATCGGTTACCCATACAGCTGAATCAGCATCAGACACCAACCCACATACTTAGTAAGCATTGTGCTTCCCATGACCAGATGGAGCGGATGGGCTCATATCGGAATCTCGTCACAGCCTACAATCACTCAGGATTTGGTCAGGCATCTATCCTACGCGTGCTTCCTTTTTCCAGATTGCATACAGGCCGTTCCTCCTTATGCTTTCGCCAATCACTCTGTTCTGCTTCCTTCCCTACGGTCTTTCAATCACCTTCATCGTACTGGTTGCTGTTTCCTCGTCCTTTATCTTCTCTACTCCCCCATATAACTTCGGACCTGAACAATCTGGATACATCTGGTTCGCTCCATTTGTAGCCGCTTTGATCGCAACCTTGATCGCAGGAAAGCTCTCGGATATGATTGTAAGCATTAACATAGGCCACAGTACGTTCTTGTCGCGCCGCTTATGACACAGTTTTCACCAGTCGAAAGGCATAGCTCGTCGCAACCACGGCATCTACGAACCCGAGTTCCGCTTGCCTCTCCTCATTTTGTTCACCCTCTTCTCTGGGTTCGGCTATCTCGGATTTGGCATGGGAGCGCAAAACAAAGTACATTGGGCGGCTCCCGTCATATCTTTTGGCCTGATCGGCTTCGGTGCTACCTTTGGCTTGACCCTGGGCTCGGCTTATCTGGTAGACTCTTTCGGTGATGCCAGTTCCAGTGCACTTACAGCAATGACAACTCTCAAGGTACGTTGACACTGGTGTCGCATCGCAGGCTCTCTACACTGGAGCTGACTAGAATATTGGTGCAGAATTTCGTATCGTTCAGCGCAACTTACTGGGCCGCTCCATGGATTCAGACTCATACACTCGTCTCGGTCTTCGGCACCATTTCAGGTATTATGTTCGCAGTCGGTGTCATCACCATTCCGTTAGTCTTTCCAGATTTGTGACCGAATAAACACCAGCTGATTGGCTTGCTTCCATCAGCATGTATATCTTCGGAAAGCGCCTGCGTTATCTCACCAGCAAATTCGTTCATTTCCAAGATGACGCCGCCATTGCCCACTAGAGGGGCGGATTCAGTGGAGCAAATGTGACTGTATCCAGCAAGGATAGGTGCTGTGCAGATTTCGGGTAATGCCCTACATGATGCAGGTGTGGCAGAACTCGACACGATACGAATAGGTATTTCTGGGTTATTTTGCGACTTTCGTTGTTTGCTAGCTGATGGGAAGAAATGATGATGTAACTTTGGTAATCAAAAAGACTGCGTGCGTGCACTTCACAAGTGTTTGAGCACACGTGAGAAACCTGATGCTTCGGACTGAGCTCGGTAGAGGCGTGTTAGCGGGATGTCACATCTTAGCTTTGTGCCTGGCCAATGATTCCACTGGAAGTCGATACATCGACACGGCAAATCTATTGTTCAGACATCTATGCTTCAATACTCTCAAACCCTGTAAAGAAGCCGAAGCCCTTCGCCGGGTACTTCGGCCCTGGCTTGACGAGAATTGTTCCTGTCTCCGCTTCATAAACACGCCAATGCTCTACCATTTCTGCCAATTTTTCGGGCTCCTTATCAGCCAAGTCCTCTTGTTCTCCTGGATCTTTGCTCAAGTCGAAGAGCTGCCACTTTTCCGGGCCAGCCGGAGCAGGTAACCAGAGTGCTTTCCAGTTTCCTCGTCTGATTGCTGCTTGACCGAACAGCTCCCATCCAACAATATCACTTGCCTCGTGGAAATCATCAACGTTTCCACTAAGATGTGGAATCCAGGATCGTCCCCGCGGCGCAAGGACTTGTCGGCCCTGGAAAGACGGTGCTGGATGCGAGAGGCCAGCTAAGTCAAGCTAGCGAGACGACAAAGCCCCATTACGGTAGCGTCAGCTAGAACCGGTGATATGACGGTCTCTATAAATTGAAGTTACCACTGTCGGGAGAATGTCCATGATTGTAGCGAAGCTTGGCTTTATACTTCCTGCTTCGGTTCTTCCGATATCAGGATACCGCAAGATAGCCGGGCATTTCACGCCGCCCTCCGTATTCCATGCTTACAGGAGTTCAGTCTTGTCCAAAACTGCTCGGGAGAAACCTTCGCTCACCTTTGTACATTCTGTGTGGGGCGGTTGTGGCTTGTGCCCACTGCGGGCCGATCCAGGTAAACTGCGGATAGAGAGAATGATACGTACTAATCAGTATGCGCCTCAAACCTCTAAGAACAGTGTAGATGCTTACTGAGTCCTTTCGTCCAATATTCGCCAGTGAGTTGTCAAAGTATTTCGGCAACAATTTCTGAAACTCGTCTGCAAGTATGGGAATAGCCTCCAAGCTGCAGGCATGTCAGTCACGACTAGCATGAAAGATAGGGTACAAATCAGATTGGACTTACAGTGCTCCTTCTGCTCCGTTGTCGGAACAGAAGAACACGAAAGTATTGTCCAGTTCGTCGGTTTCCCGAAGATGATCAAACAAACGTCCGATTTCGCGATCCATGACTTCGGAATGCATCAGCCGTATGTCTGATGACCGTGTGATTATGTGTGCTTCACCTTCAATCATAGCAGCGTATACCTCCATCTTCTTGGCAGACTCCTTTTTTTCTAGCTCGGTAAGCTCGGTCCACCGCTTCGTCCCGAATGTCGTCACGAGAGGTGCAGGCTTCTTGCTGGGATCGACCAGACCGATCTCCGTCATCTTTTTGAGTCGTCTCCCTCGCAAGACTTCTGGCCCATCGTCGTAGAAGCCTTTGTATTTGGCTATGTCCTCATCGGGAGCCTGCAAAGGCCCTGGAATACCACAAGATACGGAGTCAGGCTCAAGCTGCGTTCTATATAGCTCTACCAAAATGATGCCTTACAGTGTGGGGCTGTCATAGCTAAGTAGGAAAGTTTGGGCCGAGTGCCATCACTCTCTTTCCAGTATCCAAGCAGCTTGTCAACGAAACTGCGAGAAGAGTAGAAATCTTGTAGCGTCTGGTACGGAACTGGAATGTGGTTCTCCATGTATAGAGGGGGCGTAATTTTGATGACACTAGGATTAATAAGAGTAGGTATCAAGGTTTTACGGATTTGCAGAAGAAGCTCGGAGCTTCAAGCTTACGGTGTACCGTCTTCGAGCAGGGGCTCATGAGCGTCTGGATGAAGGAAAGTAGCTTTTAGCAATTTTACATGGATCGCTGCCAGGTCAAGTGCCCACAATGGTTGCCAGCTCCAGAAAGCAACGTAAAGACCTTTTCAAAGCCACGAGCGGCTGGAACGCTCTCTTCGGTCATGCCAAGATGCCATTTTCCAGACATGAGCGTTTCGTAGCCTCCCTCTTGTAGGATCTCACTCAAGGCTGCGACCTTTTGGTTCAGCATCCCTTCATATCCTGGTTTTCCTTGGAACAGACTCGGATCGACGCGCATAATTGTTTCAGCCATCTGCCCTAGGCCAGCAAGATGATTATCGGTTCCAGAGAACAGCATCTGTAGACTTGATAAGCCAAAGGGTCACCACCCATACCATTGGATACACCCTCTTACCGATCTGTGAATGATTGACCAACCTTGAGCTTTATATACTTCAAGCTGAAAACATCACTAACCTTGTAGGAGAACAAGCACTGGCTGTGTAGAAGCTCGAAAGTCGAAGACCATCACTTGCAATAGCATCAAGATTTGGTGTAGAGATCTCGCTGCCGAAGCAGCCCAAGTCACTGTAGCCTAGATCATCGGCGAGGATGATCTACGAGGGTCCAAGAATGCAGGAAAGAGGAGAAATAGTCCGAGAGCTTAGACTTATTTGCGTTTGGAAAACGAAAATGATCATCCAAAAACGCATACCAGAAAGTTGGGCTTCTTGCCATGTTGGCCATTCGTGGACACGTACTCTCTAGCAGTCATGATATACCTTTTCCCAAGGCGGGTTGAGTCACGAATTTGTCTATGCGGGGGAGTTGAGCAAAGGAAAGCAGGTCACACAGTATGGGCGAACCGTTCCAGACAGTCAACACTGCCGGGCTGGTTTGTTGATGTTCCTCTGGCCGGATAGCTACTGTTGCGCCATAAGCACGCCTTCAGCCTTGATTGAGGCAGTGGGCACGATACCTTAATCTATCTATCACATGGCTTATCCTGACCTCTAATGATAGCACCAGTCGGTCGAACACGTCGATTTCGCATTATCTGAGAAAGGAAGTCGACTGCAAAGAGACAAGCAGAAAGCAGGCCGGAGCAGGCTTCTGGAGGGAAATCGTCGATGTTTCGATCACGTTTTTCTATAGTGGCACATCCCTCCATGCACGGAGGACAACGACAGCGGCTTGCAGTCCTACCAACTTCGTCCTTGAAAAAGTCTTCTTCGTCTGTTCACCCACTCGACCTGTCTTGGCTGACTCCGCGCATGTCCGCGGCACGCGTCTGCATTGACTGTCTCTTCGCCAATGTCAGGCGCCAACAATTTCCACGCAATAATCCGGTAGCCTCCCGCAGCAAGAAGCCGACGGTCAGCAAAGCACGGCGACTGTACTCCACACAGTCCAACGTTCACGATCCGAAGGCTTTACCTTCAAGCTCCACGTCACCTTTACAACCCGACGCTCCGCACCACGCAGCTGCCGAAGAGCCGAGGGCATCTAAGCGGCCATTCACAGACTACAACTCACAAGGTGCCAGTTCATCAGTGGACAATACCAGAACTCTAGCTCTGGCTCGATGGTCTGCCCTCCGACACTCAGCTCTACAGGCCCTTGAGCGGCAGCAACGCGAGTTGCGGCAGAAATTGGGCGAGGCATCTGCCAAGATCAACGACATTAGCGGTTACAAGGAGATTGAAGCTTTGAAGGCTGAAGTTACAAGAAAAGGTGAAGATAGCGAGGCTTCACTGCGATGATAATGATATCTCATTTCAACTTCTGCGCAGAGCTCGAACTTCTGGAAGCCCGGACGGCTGCAAGGGAGGCGAAGGAAGCCTACTCTGCAGCGCTCAACGACAGAATGTCTTCAAGCGTGAATCGCGTTTAGTTCTGCTATAGCAGTCAGCTGGAAGAGTACTGAGGTAATGCATTATCTTCATCACAGAGAGAAGTCAATGACCTACTGCAACGTAAAAATACCTGGCTCGATTCGGACGTCCTGCGATTCACAGAGCTAGTTCGCCAAGACCACTTGAATGAAAGCAGGGAACGAGACGGCAAGATTGAAGTTACGCGAGAAGAGGAGGCAGTTGAGCGTAAGATCGGGGAAATGATGCAGGCTATTCTGAGGCGATATCATGAAGAGCAAGTTTGGAGTGACAAGGTGCGAAGCCTCTGAATCATTACTTGAGACCCATACTGATGGTCTACTTTCGTGCAGATTCGATCTCTCTCAACCTACGGAACTCTCGCTATTACATGTGTCAACGTGCTGATTTTCCTGCTGGCTCTCACACTTATCGAACCCTGGAAACGGCGGCGAATGGTATCCGAGGTCGAAGAACGTTTGCGTAACCGTGATGAGCAGCAAAGCTCTTGGCTCAATACCCGACTAGGCGAGATCAAGCAATTAATTCAATTGGAACAAACTTCCTGGACCTCGGCCCACATACCTGATTCTCGTCAGGAAGTCCACGCAGTGGCAAACGATCAAATAGGCTCGCCAGAGTCATTTATCCTCCAGGAAGAATCCGCAGGAAACACGAAGCTCGCTAGTTCAGAAGATCTGTTAGAATCAGCACTTCCACCCTCGGAGCATCTGGTTGAGGAGTATTCAAGGGAGAACGTGCCAAGGGATGTATACTACTCTGGCGCAGCTGGAGCTCTGATTGGAGCAGCTGTTGTGACGTGTTGGAATGCATTGTTTCGCTAGGAAATCGTTGCTTGACTGAGGGTCGCCTACATGTGCGTCGAGCTCTTGTAACGATTGAATGACGGGACATGGTCACTTGGGGTCTTTCCACGTGCCAGCTTTGAAGATGAACACAGTGCAGTCGGAACAACATCATCACCTCGATTTAAAAGAGTTCGCGTGTCCTTGATCATAAACGTTTCAGAAGCTAGCTCGGCAATTGATTGGTTTAAGGCTGCGTCAATCAAGTTAATTGTAATGAGCTAGATCAAAGAATTGCTCTCTTCGTCGAAGCTGCAACATAGTCATGCAAAAGCTCGCTCTTGTATTTTCCTCTGCGCGTGTCGTGAAGGCGATCGCGTTTTTTGCATGCAAGCAGGAGTCGATGTTGTTGTTACTTTGTTATCGATACAAGACAATCACCGTCCTAGGGTTCACAGCACCCATCCCATCAAGTCTGTGAGTGCCGGCTGCTGTATGTAAACGCAGCTGCCTGTCCTCGTTGTCGAGACGTACGCACCCTGACTTCTCGGATGTTGACGACAGCGCACTCGCGAAGGACCCTCTTCAACAACGCGAAGCCTACTAATTGCACCGCACTAGACGTATGATACATTCATCATGGCAATGAAAACACCCCGCGTCAACTCAGCTATGCTCTCAGAATACCGTATGTCTGAGCTCAAGATGGTCCCTCACCAGCCCGGCATGGTGGCTGCATGGCATCCTGCTGAATATAAGCACCAAAACTGACACTCATCTCGGTACTGCCTCACAGAAGGAAGAACAGTGAGATTGACAGGCAAGGTGGTCCGCGTGAGTAATCGACGCAAGCATGTGTGTGCAATCAAGAAGCTGAAGAATGATTGTTCACGGAACAGCTTGAAGGAGAGACAGCCATTCTGGAATGCAGCGACAATGGTAATGTAAGTTGGGAGTGTCCTCATTGAAAGCTACGTTAGTCTCCTTGCTGACACGAGGCTTTCCAGGTTACGGTAAAGCTAAACAGAGTGAGCTGGACACTTCAAAGCAGGAAGGCGATTTGTCCAGAAGCCTTGACGCATGTCACACCAACAGGATTCCAATTTCTCCGATGCCTATGTGGAAGTGCGTGTGGTGGCATAACCGGAGGACCAATTCTTCACGACCTTGTCTGACCTGTGCTTTACATCCAGGTCATCTGCAAAGTCACGGGAGAGACAACCGTATCAGAGTTGACATCCTATAATATGGGAGAAAGCTTAGGTTTGTGGAAGTCCTGCATACCTGCACGGGAAGCCACCACCGCTAACGGTCCTTGCACTATGATTCCCGCAGACATGAAGCTGGTAGAAGCGGTTGTTCAATGTGAAAAGGCGTATCCGAATATATTCAACCAGGGTGGTGACGACGACGGCACCAGCGATTATCCATGAACAGCCAGACTTTGGGTTGAATGCTCTATTGTGTTTCAGTATGTGATTAGGATCGCTGCCGTTTTAAGCAGGATGTATTAACATAATCTTCAGTGAGTAAAACCCTAAGTAGAAAGTTCTCTGAAGACCTGTAAAACAACATGTGTACGTCGAAACGCTTTAAAGGAGGGTTTCGAGAGGAGCAGCCTTACTGCATTTGCTCGCTTTAGATCGACTTGCAGTAGGGCAAGCCTGCCCTATACTACTGATCTAACGACCACCGGATTATGACGCATACGATTTCGTACAAGAGCAGGATTATTCCCACCGGAGATCGATGTCCCGATTCCACGAGGTTCCTTCGCACATCCTTGCTATTGTGTTTCTCTTTCCTTCGTCTCCTTCAACCCATCTCAAGTGCATTCTGCAATTCTCGCCCTCAGCCACCTCCACAGTAGCATACAACCGATACACAAGATGGCAGCACGAGCACAAGGTCAAGCTTCCGACATGGGCGGCCTGCGCATGGATCCTTTTGACCAGCGAAGCAAGGTGATATGACGCGAGAGTGTCTGAGATACCCCCTCTGCCACCTGTCGGAAAACATGATAGATGGGCTTCATTTGCTGATCGGTGGATCGCCCTGGCGATCATTATCTGTGTGTTCGACAGCTGTCAGGCCTGGATGCTCAAGGGATCTTTGAGACAAACCATTGCTAGAAGCTTTGTAGTGGGTCTAGCCAACCAGGATTGAAATGGTCGCAACCTGACCAAGTTAGACAGTTTTTTGTCTTTCTGTGCGGGAGTATCCAGTTACGGGATAAAGCAATGTAACGAGAAACCCTCAAGTTTTATACAGCTTGCACCGCAGCGGAACCACAATGACCTCAAGCTGACCGTAATGCAGTTCGCGCGGTGAAGAAGCTGAGTGCCTTCTTCTGCAGCTTGTCGCAGTCAATGGATGTGGCGAAACGGTCTCGATCACGTCGACGTCTGGGTTGTGCGCATCAGCATTCCGGCGACAGGTCTCACCCTCTGTGTGATCCTTGCATGAGACCACTTTCGTAGTCCAGTGAAGCCTCCCAAGCGTGGAGACTGTCTCGCCAACGATGCAGGCCTTCAGTCCGGATGACGAGGGTATGCTAGGCGAGGTTGGGCTGCCAACGCAAGGCAGCCTGCGCTTGCCAGGGCCGTCCCATGAATCTGCAAAGGTCATCAAGACGCTTTTACAGGTACATAAGTGATTTGAATGCTGGTATCTGTACTGAAGGCTAACGCTCGCTCGCTCGACTCGGGCACATTCAGATCAATCACGTCAAGGTGGGCTCAGTTGAACGGAGATTAGTCGAGATCAGCACTGACACCACACCAATGCAATCATCCTGGTCATACGCGACCCGAATTACCTACCACTCTACGTACACAGTATGATTGGCGATTTAATGACTCCGGCTTTCACAATCACCTCTCTCACTCCATTCTGGCCGCCTTTTCGCTTGGTGCTTCACCTGGTCTAATTCAGGTGCGTTCACCTTGTCCTCTGTCGCTGGCAATTCGGTCCTTACCCATAGTCTGCTGCATACAGGATACTTTTGATATTCACTCAAGAGTCCAAAAGCCCATGTGTGCCTTGCGGCGAAAGATCTCTTTTCAAAACTGGACTCGCTGGCTCGGACAATCCGAGTACGTATTTCCGCATTTGAAACCGCTTGCTGGAACAAGGCGCTGACAGTGATGTGCTCTTCAGATACTACTCGTCATATCTAGTCTTCTTCACGGAAGAAATACAGAAATACGGAGCAGGGCCTACACTCGAACGGTACCTCTTCAAGTATAAGGAAGGACAGCTTTTGGTTCGGTGAGTTGCTCCGAATCTAGATAGAGGAGGTTATGAGCTGAAGCCTTCATCAATACTATAGCTCTGTATCAGGCGCTATTCATCCCTTGATACAGATGGGACATGGTGTCGAGTTTGGCCTCGACGCTCTGGTAGCAGAAGGGTACGTTAAGCGAGTTGGACAAAAAGTTCTGTCTGGGCTGATATCGCTCCTTGTCCGTTACTGACAGACTGGCTCAAGCATGCGTACATTCTCCTCATGTAGAAGGATTATTTAACAAAGGCTGGCCTCATGATGAAGCCACACCGAATAACAACACTACATCCACCTTTGCATCTGCATTCTCCCACTTTAAAGCTCTCAAGGTGCCAGCCGTGGCCGCTTTTAACTCGTCAAAAGAATCTTTCAGCGCAACACTTCTCCGTCTCGACCCTTCTCGACAGCGTCATCCTCGTGTCGGGTTATCGGCCTTCACTATCATCGCGCACATCCTTAAGGATCCTCGACTAGCAGCAGGTCAAGCGAATCGCAAAGACGATTTCCCGCGCCTGGAGTCTGCTATACGTAATAGAGGCGATCTCATTCGGGCTTGGTGCTCTGAATGGGTAATCGATCCAGCCGGCGGGTGGACTGAGATTGTTGAGAAGGCAGAAGAAATCTTTTGGGTTGCTGCGGTCTTGGTTGGCGCAAGTTCACGACCAGGATACAAGCCGAGGATGGACTTCTTCATGATGCATGCCTTGACGAGCGCCATGTTCCTACCGAGCATGCTGGAGATACTATCTCCAACTAGCCGAATACAGCTATTGCACTCGCATTTCCGCGTGATGATAGGATACTGGATTTCGCGCGGAAGGTCAGATACGCTGCAATCTTCCCCTTTTCTAAACCATCGCTAACCTGTAGCCTTGCTGCAGACCGTATCTGTATATCCAAGAAACGTTGATGGCGGCAGACGACCTCCCCGCGCCGCCTCCAGCTAATCCTGCCGGTCCTGGCACTATCGAACGAGCCATTATCGAAGAAGAGCGGAAAGCCAGAGAAGAGTCTATACAAGCTACAGACGAGCAGATTGCAAAGGATGCTTCTGCTGAAGCGTCTGAACCAGGATCAGAGAAGGATGAAGCCCCAACGAATGGTGACGAACATTTCGAAGTTCCTCTTAATACACCCTCACCGAAGAAAGAGAAAGCCGACCCAATGGATGCCACGAAGGAATCCTTCCAAGAAGTCTCGGTCACTGAAGACGGTGATAGCGATGGTCACAGGACACCGAGGCAGAGTAACGGTCACGCCACATTCGCCAGTCAGGCGAATGACGTGTCGCAAACTGCGTACATTCCACGACGTGAAAATCGAGCTACCACAAGCGCGGCTGCTTGGTCGGACATTATCACAGCTGCAGTGGATCATTCCGATGAGCACGTTACAAAGTCAGGGCAGCCTCTTGTTCTCTTTGGTGGACGATTACTTACCAGTCCTGCCTTTACAGAATGATACGATCCCTCGTCTTTGCTGCTCAAAACTTCGGCATGGCATCATCTGGTGTGCATCGTTCGGGGTTGCGAGGCTCAGAGCAGCTGGATGGTTCTTGTTTTATCAGAGTGCGTGATTTCCTTGCTTCTTCCAAGTCAAATGCATCAGATTCACCCTCGTGCGTCTCGTCTGCCTTCCAGCTCGCAGGTCTTCTGCTCAAGTCGATGGGTTGGGAGCATTATGGCGAACCGGCCAGAGATTGGGATCGCTCTGTCCTTGGCTTCGATGAGGCGTGGCAGGACGAAACGCGTGAGATTCTAGCTTTCACCGCTGAGGAGAAGGGAAAAGGCAGGGAATCGCACGAGCAGGATTATCATCCACAAGCGTACCAAATCGGAGGCAATAATCGTTCGCGGAGCAATATTATATTCGATACGAGAAGAGATTACCCACGTAAATTGGACAAGGGAAAAGGTAGGGCTGCGAATGGTGAGACGCCGGGCGTGACGACTGAAGAATCCGAGCAAGAAAAGTTACAGCGCAAGTATTATGAAGATGATGAGACTGATCCAAATGCATTCGGAGAGCACCAGCAGTGGGCTGAGGGAGTTGTGTAAGGTAGCTTTTGCGTGATAGTCAGACCAAGCGCTCTGAATCTGCGGTTGCAAGGAAGAGTCTTAACAGGACGCCTGAGTGCGCTTGCAGCTTACGACAGAAGCCATCCTGTTTTAGACGCGGTCATCCTCCTCAACAAGCTGTCAATCTTGATGATTCCGAGGCTTGTGCTTTGTGTAGAGTGCTGACTTGGACCCGCAAGTTACGCCGATGGTAGGCTTACGCCGCATCTCAATGCATGTTTGAGCAATTATTTGCCTATGCCAAACTATCTGTACACATTCTACGGCCGAATACCGCCAGCTACCTGTACAAAGCTATACGAGACGTACGTGAAGAAATCTCCGAACGCCTTAAAGCCCTGGCTGCCTGCACGAAAGCGTCGCAGAAGGGTAGTTATAGCATTCGTGATGTGATAGGCTCGGGGAAGATAGAATATATAAATCACTTGCTGCTTTCATTGAGTGCTCCCTGCCCGTACTGGGTATGGGGAGCAGAACGTCAAGATCCTTGTTCGCTAGAAATCTTCAATAGGCCCTGAATTGCCATCGGACGGACAGCCGTGCAAGTGACGCTACATGCGATCAAACTTCCATTTGTGACCAGATGTAAGAGGTCGTCCTGGCTGCTTGATGCGCGAGGCTTGCAACTCGACGAGATGGGGCGAAGGTGAACCCGGTCATATTTCTTCGATCAGCATGCTCATGCACTGTGGACGTTAATCGGTTTTAATGTGTAACATTACAGGAGTGGAAGATAGGATGCCGCAACACACGAGCCGCGTGCTTATAACAACATGCAGCGCAAAGGCCGCAGATCCCTTTGCATTGCCCGCCAAGCTCAGGAAGGTCGCCCTGCCCTGATTGCGCCACAAGAGTTCAAGAAAAGAGAGCTCGCGCTGTGATCCCCTATTGATGCGCAACAATAAGCAGTCCTCGTGCAGGACAGTGGTCTCGCAGCAGAACCGCGACTCCCAGATTGTCTCTCTAGGGAGCTCATCAGCTCAAGCTCGCGTTATTATAGGTTAGTGGCGCAATGCTAGGGCAGCAAAGCTCATGCGCTAATGCTCGCGTTTTCCCACTCACCCGCCCGAGAGAAAACCCTGGCCCATGGCTCTGCAATATTATTATTATTTGTACTCCAGTAGCGATTTCTGCTGGATTTTTATAGTTCAGTTAATCAGTGGCAATGCAAAAAGAGCCCGCCCGCTGCGCGCGCTCTCCTAGAAAGTCGATCTATCATTCCAGCAGAAAACGCTTCTTCAATAAACACTGCTATGAACTCTCGTAATGATACATATGCTCGTACACCACTTTATCACAGCTTGCCAATCGTCCTTACCGAAATATTTCGTCTAAGGATAAGTAAATGTGGCGCGTGTCATGATGCAGGACCCCTGGGAAGCCCAACCTCGCGTTCCTCGTCGGATCGTGAGTCTAGAGCTGCAGTCTCCTCCCCCTGCTCGATATCCTCATCCGATTGACCCATTCTCCTCCGTCGAGAACGCGTCCGAGCTTGCTGCAGCCGGTGAAGGCGAGCCTCGGCGTCGTCCGACCCGCTGGTACCAGTCTCTGCAGATTCATTTACTATTGACAGCGGCTTGTCGTTCATTATGCGGTGTAGGGTCGGTCGGATTCGAAAGTCCAGAATTGGTCGGTCTGCTTCTGTAGGAGAAGGGTATCCTGTAGTGGCAGGGAACGAGACGACGTTATCGAGAATCGTCAGCGGGCTAATGCGCACCATCAAACACTGCAATTCTAACTGACCTAGCTCTAGTTCGTTTTCTCCATTCGCTTGAGGGCTATTCCTATCAAACAGGAGTTGCTGATTCTCGTCCGTGCCGTTCAAGTCGTAACTGTCATCCAAGTCGGCTTCACTACCATAGTGACCGGTCTCGTACGTGAGGACGATGAGGAAGAGCTGAAGAAAGGCGGTGATTGAGTCGAATATGAAAAGTTGCAGATTAGAGGGGAGATACGCTGTGTATTTAGACGCCGTCAGCCGAATGCCACGGTGAACGGGAGAGCGGAGTTCTCGCTTACACTGTCCGATAAAGTCAATGGTTATTCCGCGAGGATCCCATGTCAGGGGAACTCCAATGTGGTATATAATGTTCAAGAAGTTGATAACAGCGGCTGCAGCAATATGGAACTTGAGGGAGCGCTCTGGATGGTGTTCTTTGGGGGAAGAGAATTGCAGTTGAGCTGGTTTGCAGTTTGACTTGTCAGTCCGGATGAAACAACGCGCAAGCAGCGATATCACAGCCAGCACTTACAGACGCATCGGATGATAAAGTTGAGAAAGTTGGCATCTAGAATGTAGGAAGCAACGAAGCTTGCATACAGGACCTCGTCGAGCTGGCGTACGAGGGCGCCGACGTGACCATTGCCGCTGCGGCGTGCTATAAAGGCGGCCGCATAGGTGGGCATCGCATATCGGATGCGCCGCACGAGGAGAGCTGCGGTGCTCTTGCTGATGGGCAATATGTGCTGCCGGGGTGTCTTGGAGTGGAATGGTTAGAAGAGAGAGGCGGTCGTGCTGTGGCGACCCTGTACTCGTCTTTCAAGCTGTGGCTTCCATGACATGTCAAGAGAGATGGCCCTCTTGCTTGACACAATACACTCGCGAACACACGCAACCACGAAGGCGGCAATGACAACCGCCAAAGCTCGCTACTCGTATGCGCGGGCAATCCTCGGTCCACAGCTATTTGAGCGCGTCGAGCATGCTCGTATCCTCTGTGTTGGAGCTGGCGGTATAGGCTGCGAGGTCCTCAAGAACCTGGTGCAAGTCGGATTTGGAGACATTACCATTGTATGCGATGCATCTCACCTTGCTGCTCATTTCACTCGCTAATATGCTCTAATGCAGATTGACCTCGACACTATCGACCTCTCCAACCTCAACCGCCAGTTCCTCTTCCAGAAACAACATGTAAAGCGTCCCAAAGCTCTGGTTGCAAAGGAAACGGCAAGCAGGTTCAATCCACACGTCAAAATAAAGGCTATACATGGAAACATCAAAGAAGAGCAATACGACGTTGAGTGGTTTGGCGGATTCGACCTCGTCATGAATGCACTAGACAACCTCGGTAAGGGATGGAAACCCCGCTTGCTATGTTTTTGATCTGCTCATTTGCTATGTCTGCCTTAGATGCTCGCAAACATGTCAACAAGATGTGCCTGGCCGCCAATAGGCCTTTGATAGAGAGTGGCACAGCCGGTTTTATCGGCCAGGTACAACCTATCAAAAAGGTGGGTGGAGGACGAGCGTTCCCTTCTGATGAATGTCGTTACTGACTGAAGGTGCGATGCTCAGGACCTGACGGAGTGTTACGAGTGTCAAAGGAAGGACGCTCCAAAGACTTTCCCAGTATGCACTATCCGTAGTACGCCCAGCACGCCCATACATTGCATCGTTTGGGCAAAAAGCTATCTATTTCCGTGAGAATGAATTGTCTACCCTCGTCATACCGATCTGACGCAAGGATCTCAACAGTGCTCTTTTCGGCCTTGACGACGAACAGGAAGACCTCGAATTAGACAAAGCGGCCAGCGAAGGAGAGAATCGTATGTTCGCCATCTCACGTTGTCTGAGGGTGCGTGATAGAGGCTGAGAATACGTTTCTGTAGCCGACGAAATTCGAGCTCTTCGCAAGGAAACTTTCGAAATGAAGGAATTGAGACAATCGCTGGGAGTCGAAGGATACCAGAAACGCGTCGTGAACAAGGTATGCTACCTACCGATGAGACTATAGTGTCGATGCTCACTCGTATCTTCAGATCTTCACCCACGATATCCAACGACTGCTTTCTATGGAGGACATGTGGAAAGCAAGAAGAAAACCTGTACCCCTCGATTTTGACGAATTGTCAAACGCACCCTCGGCTTCTGATACGAACGGAAACAGTAGCGGCATAAGAGATCAGCGTATCCTGAGTGTGAAAGACTCCTTCGATTTGTTTGTGCAGAGGTAGGCTGCGCATCGCATTGAATCCCCTACATGGGCCTAATATTCCTGTACTTCAGTCTGGCCCGCCTTGTTGAGCGCGCACGTCAAGCTCCGAACAGTAACATGGAATGGGATAAAGATGATGATGATGCTCTGGATTTTGCAACAGCAGCAGCCAACCTTCGAGCCTCCATGTTCGGTATACCGCTAAAGACACGCTTTGACGTCAAACAAATGGCAGGCAACATAATTCCCGCCATCGCAACGACGAATGCTATCATTGCCGGCGCAATTATTCTACAAGCTCTGCATGTGCTAAAGAATGACTGGAAGTCTGCAAAGTCAGTTTGGTTCGGCCGAACTGCACAAAGGGCGCTCAACAGCACAACATTGGAAAAACCTAATCCTGCATGTGGAGTTTGCCGCACAACCTACATTCCTCTACAAGTCGCCTTCGACAAAATCACCCTTAAGACGCTCGTCCAGGATATCGCACAAGACTGGCTGGGGATCGATTACGAGTTCAGCGTTAGTCAAGGACAGCGCTTGCTGTACGATCCGGATTTCGAGGATAATGAGAGCAAATCGCTGGCAGAGCTGGACATTGGCCAAGGTGCCCATTTGCAACTAAGCGATGAGGATGGCGAGCACATGCCTGTCATCTTCGTAACGTCCCGGTTGGTCTCCTCACACGGTGCATGCTCATGCACGAAGATGGCACTAATAGTATATTCTCTCCCAGACTCGACAGCTCCTCTGACGGGCCTTATCAGCTGCCGGAACAACGTCCTGTCATCAGGCGACAAGTGAAGGCACCTGAGCCGTCAACTGCCGATGAGCCCGGAAGTATAGTTGGGCAGCCACGGAAAAGGACTGCATCTAATGCAGAGCTGGACACTCCGACTTTTAAGAAGCCAAAAGTCGATGCTGCCGGGACGATATTGTTGGACGATGATGACGATGATGATTTGGAGATACTATGATGCAAGCGATGCTACAATGACAGAACTTCGAGTAAGGACGAGTCACCGTACAAATACTGTAAGACACAAGGGGGCCGCTAAGGAAGCAAAGGTAAAACCGTATAACGACTGATCTCCTTAGCGAGCATATTGAAGATGATCATCGGCCAAATCTGCGACCATGTGGAAGCCGTAATGCTCTGCGAGATCCCGAATGGTGCGGATCTTCTTCCAAAAGTCGGCAGTTGTTATTTCGAGCTTGTAGCCACCAGAGCACTCGCAGATCATGCTCATGTTTGCCGACTTGACTTGATTGCATCGCTGGCAGCGTAGATCCTGCATCGAAAAGCTTGCTGTTTGCTTCTGTACCATCTCTATGAGCTTGCCTTCTATGACGATCTTGTCAAGTGAGTGCTTGCAACTTGGGCAGGGCCATACCGAATCTTCAGCGCTACTAGAACCCAGTAGGATCACAGGGTCTTTGCACAAGTCGAGATCGCGCGCGCTCTGACAATGCGGACAGACTGTTGCAATTTTGAAGGAAGTGCTTGGACCTTTGAGGGCGGCTTCTGCTGCGAACTGTGGAATAGACAGAGTGGATAATATAGCTGCGTCAGTGATTGAAGAACACTGAAATAGGCAGCACAAATAAACGCACCTCGCGAACTCCAATCATATCTAGCACGTTCTTTCGCAGGATGCCTACTTCTACGCTTAGCTCCTTTGCCAGCGACAATACGGCGCAAACAGCTTTGACAAACTCCAGAACAACCTTTTGTGTCGAGAGCTGCGAGCCTGGGAGTCGTGGAAACGCGAAGGATGCTCGAACCTGCTCGTCGCGGGAAGTGAGGGAATCCTGATACTCGCGTTTGACCTGCTCTACGGCTTTTAAGACAGCACGTGTCATAGTTGTTGATATGAACATTTTTGCTTGGTGCAGTTCCTCTTTCTGTGCCAGATCAGGCGCGGTCTGTGTTGCTGTCGGTAGCGCTCTCAGGGGAGTGCGATATTCCCCATGCTTGAGCTTGTTCTCGCGAAGACCGCTAATGAAGAGCCCAACTACTTGAGCGAAAGTGTTACGGACGGCCGGAGGTAACAGCGCTTGGATGAGCCAGGTCATTTGGATCTTAGGACGTTTAGCTAGGGTGTGGTCATCCTCGACTAACGGATCCTCGCAAATGATACCAGCGAAGTTGGAAGAGTCCATCTGCGCGAGTAGGGACCAGAAATGAACAATGTCGAGATGAAGGAATTTGAAGAGGTCGCGGGACCCTAGCGAAGAGATGAGATAATTCGCATATGCGTATGCAGCGCTGGGAGACGGTTTTGTAGTCGAGAGAATGATCTTGTTGAAATTGGCGTAAACGACATCAGACCCTAAGCGACGAAACTCTGCCAAAAGTTGAGAGAACGTTTTGCGCATCAAGCCAAGAACAAACTTCTGAAGAGCTGGATCGTAGAGAGCGGACGAGCTCGAAGTGCACCACCGCCAGAAGTGGTCCAGAAGTTTTCTCGCTTGAATCCCATCGGTACGCTGACCATCGGACCACCACGCTTTCACCATGCCCTTCACAATGCTGAAGATTTGTGTTGGAAGGATCGCGTCGCCTAATATGACTGCTTCATGGGCAGTGCCCTTGGCATACTCGTCGAGGTTGTGCGAGGCTTCCGTAAAACCCAAAGAAGCTCCACCTTCGGCACCTTCAAGCTCGTAAACTAAGGCTGACTGTAAAATAGCATCTATAGCTAGGTCTTTGACATTGACCTCTACACAGGCATTCGTGTATGCTCCAGACTTCAAGATTTCGGGGTTGGCTATATCTTCCGAGAGCTGGACGGCGTTTGCATCGTCTTGTCGACCGCCCAGATCTGGCCTCGATTTTGACGACCACCACAGCAGCACGTCTGCCTTGTGAAGGCGTCTAGCGTACTCGATATCGGTTACAAAGCTGTGACTGTCAGCTTCTAGGTTGCCACTGCGAGACGATATCGATGTAAGCTAGCTTCCGGCCCATTGCAAGCGCACCTTTGGCTTACATCGGAAGATCCGTCTTGTGAGCAACATCGAGCCTTTCTCTTAGCCACACAGCAAGACGAAGATAGTGTTGAATCATTCTCTTTGCAGCTGGGGCCTGCCAAAGAAGCCGAGTAGGGTAGGTATTGTCGACTTTGCTAGATGGTACCATAATTATTGGGTACAGTTGCGTATTGGGGATTGCGGCTTCGTAAAAAGACCTTTCTTGAGCAGAGCATATAGCCAAGACGGTTGGTCCAAGCTTTCGGCCTTGTAAGGTTACTAATTCCCGAGAAATGGCTCGGTAGGCTGTAAGGGCGTCCGCGTGATATGTGCTGTCGATACGGAGACCTGAAGGGTAATCAAACAGGAGCGAAGGCAGCTTGCCACTATTGCTTGCTTTGCGGCGAGCTTCTACGGATTCTTTAGCCTCTTCATAGTATTTCTCCATGTTGGGGAGCTCGCGATTCCGGCCCTTGTCGACAATGTAAACCTTCGCGTCACCATCGGGAACAACTAGACACAGTACGTGCCGGCTGTCTTGGTTGCTGTGATACATAAAGACGTATTGTAGATTGCGCCCGCCGTCCAAATAGGACCTTCGACTCAGTGTCGTCGTTGGCTGAGCTAGATCGTCCAGTGCGAAACCAGAATCCAGTCCTTTGCTCAAAGTCGCTCCGCGCTTAGGCGCCGGATTGCACTTATTCCCAAGTTTCAAGAGAGCCCTCACCAAGTGTGGGACCTCGGTTTCGTAGATACCGTCTACGTCCGGGTGATTCATTAGCATTGAAACGGCGGACGCATTCTTGATGAAGGACGGTTCATCCGTGGTGCAGGCCACAAGATTGTAACATGGATGTCCGCGCGGAAGAGTGCGGGTCGTCAATTCACTGCAAGACCACGTAAGTATACACTGACACGACTTTTCAGGTAGTTGATAAAACTTACTATTGGCAGAAAGTCGGAAATGTACGTTCAACGTCATCCAGCTTTTTGAAGTTGAGGTAGAATCGTCTTGGTATACGAAGTTTCACCGACTGAAGCGTATCGCGTATAAGCAGCCACATGCGATACTCTCCAGGCCTACCATTAGGTATCTCTGAGATTTGTACAATCTCCCAAACATGGGAAGAAAGGTTGAAAGTCTGTTTGCCGAACATAGCTCCAATACGACCTGCTGTCTTGTTTATGCCTGTTCCAGCTGCAGCCTTGCGAGCGGCTCGATGCTCGCGCCACACTTTTTTCGAGTGCTTGAGCCACTTGACATAGCTCTTATTAACATCTGGCGCCTTGCGCTTCATCTGAACTAACGCTCTTCCTTCAACAAGCTTCCGTTCGGCCTCCATCTGCGTAGGAACGATATTCTCGGCCGCTATAGTTGGAGTCTCCAACTCACATGGCGCTGGTAAGGCTTTGCGAGCGGCAGCTGAGGCCGTATTCATTTGTGCAAACATGTCTTGGATGTTATGCTGCTTGAATCTGTCCTGTAGTGTATTGACGCGCCGTAGCAGCCAGTCTGGGTGCTGGATGCGTGGCACGGGGTTGGATACCTTCTGCATGGCAGCGGGAATGGTGATCAGTTTCTGGACAACAGATCCCAGTCGCTCGATGTAGTAGTCCCAGTCTAGTATTGAGCGGAGATCGAAGTCTGTAATACTGCTGTCGTGAAGCCATTTGCGCAAAAAATGGCGTTTGATGCTTGGCTCTGCAGAGAAGATGGCTACGGGAACTGCTCGCTCGGTGACTGGGGCGCCGGTAGGCTTCGCAGAGACGATAAAGCGACATGCTAGACCTTTATCCTTGACCATACCCTCACCGAGAAACTCAGCTAAGCGCTTGGCTGTACTGATAGACGTAGATTTCTGCCCCGCATACTCGGCGAGCGTTTTCGACATGCTTCGATTTTCGGCGATGAGATCAACGAGCTCTTCGTCCGATAAACTCGTTCCTTTGGTAGAGAGAATGTCCAGCCACTGATCAGCAACCTTGGCTACTTCGGCGTAGCATTCCTCGAGGGTCGAGCCCAGAAGAAATTGTTCGAAGATTTGCGACTGGAAAATCTTGATTAATTGCAGTTCACCTCTTCGTTTCACTTCAAAACCCTTCAGTTCCGCCAGGCTTCCGTCATCGTTGAATACGGCATATCGCTTTTTCAGGAGCTTGTCTTCCTCTTTGGAGGATGGCAAGATCATAGCTCTGTATGGACCGTCGAGTTCAAAGAAGATACTGTTCTCGCTTTTGACTTTGTACGTGCCGCGATCTGCGTCGACGAGCTCGTGATACTGGTCATTCGTGAAGTCCGCGTGCACGAGGTGATTAAGCATGGTACAGGGGTAATTGATGCCGAATTTCTTGCCTCCCTTCAGCTTGAAGGTGAAATTGTCTGGGAAAGTCGACGGCAGCATGCACCAGATACCATCTGTATCCAGTTCTAGCGGCCGGCCGATCTGTTCCACAAGTTTTCTAGCCATTTGAATGATGGAAGCTCCAGTCAAGCATGTAATGCCGGCCATTTCCATGGAGTGCCACCTTGCGCCTTTTCGCATAACGTATCCATAGAAAGAGTTGAGAATACATTTGTGAGCTAATTGAAGAGAGTCGTACAAGATGATCATCTTCTTTGCTTCCATGGTTTCCATGACAGATCCACTAGCCTTGTCAAGGTTCTTCTTCCAAGTTTTATGCAACCCTTTGTAAGTATATCGACGATCTCGAAAGTCGCGTACCGTATCGATGTAGAACGAATTCTCCCGCTGACATATGATGGTCTCTTTCTTAACGATCTTAGTCTCGTGTGTCTTCTTGTATACTTTTCTCGAATAGTCACCCAAGCGCTTATGCACGAGAGCTGTTTGTTCGGATGGCTTGAGATCTTTAAACTTGCGCGGGGGCTTATTAGCATACAGCGGAGGGAAAGTCTCCGACTCGAGAGCGTTTCGGACCATCTTGAATTCGTCTAGCTTTGCAGGGAAATACTCTCCACGCCAAGCCCAAGTCATTTTCCGGTCGCATTTCTTTCCTGGCCTATTATAGTCGCACGCTGCACAGTCCGCTTCCGTCTTGACGGAATCTGGTTGAAGTCGGTTTGACAACATGATATTGGGGTACATGGCGGCAACATCAAGATGATAGATGAGCGGCGTATCGTGTCGGATAGGGTGATCTCGCAATTGTTCAAGCATGTTCTTGATCTCAGCTTTGACCTCGTCGTAATTCTCTACGTCGTCGAGGCTGACATTGCCTTCTTCAACAAGACTGAATTTGAGAGCATGATCAAGATCCTCGATGAGCTGGTGTGGGAATGGGACAGTTGAACAGTGAGTTCGGGGTCATATATACGCTGTGTCGAACTGACTCACCTTGTCGCAAGCTGAAGGGACCATTTTGAAGTCGACGGGGATGTCACTTCGAAAGACACCAGCCTCAAGCGCTTCTACGTGTCCTCCGACGTATGTCTCCGACTCGAGAAGATGTCCTTCATAAAAGGCGGATTGGCCTTCGACGTGCCGGTTAGGCATAATAATTTCACCCCTATACGCCTGGACCTGTTCGCACATGCGCATCAGCGTTACGGTCGTCAGCTTGAAAGACAGCCAGTCAAACTCACCATGAGAAGAGTTTCGCATAGCGTACCAGATCCCTTGCGCAAGACCTCATCGGGATTGAGGGGAATGATGTTGCACAAAGAGAAAACGAAGGGATGGACGTACTTCATATACAAGTAGTATGTTGCTACTGCATCGGAAACGGAGTATTGTGAGAGTACGTGTGGCTTCTCTTGAGCATATCTAGGAGAGTAATGTGAGAAAGATAAGCCGCTGCCAAATCAGACTGAAGAGAGATGCAGGCGCACGGTGTCATGAGTTCCGGATCGAGCTCCAGAGGATTGTAACCCAGTTTGGCGACAGTAACAGCTTTCAGGCCTTGACTTCCTTGGGGGAGATATGAATCACGTTTGACCCATCTAAAGCAATCCATGTGCACGCAATGTCTACTCTTGTACTCCCCTTCGCGATCTTTAGCGAATCCAATCTCCTGAAGCATATCAATGCCGTGAAGGACAGCTCTAGCCTCCACGAAAGGAAAATCGAAAGAGTCGCCGTTGTAAGTTGAGATGATGGTAGGTCTCACTTCTCTGATATGCTCGAAGAATCTTTGAATAAGAGATTTCTCATCTTGCTCATTGAAGACAGTGAAAGGTCCTTCATATTCATCTTTTGGTGTATACTCGAAATCTTCAATATCTTCTGAAACGATTTCTCGATTCGTAATGAGGAAGCCTTGACCGTCTACCATGTATGAAATCATCATGATCTGATCGTGTTGCTGATCTGGGAATTTAAGCGGTGCTTTTGTGACTTCAATGTCGAATGCCATAACCACAGGCTCAGCACGCTCCACTCGTTCTGTGATGCATTTCAACTTGATTTCGCCATTTTCCGATGAGACGGTATACCAGAGTCCAACTCGAATTTCTGACGGATCGGGGACATTATGAAGGAATTCTCAGCTTTCCGACCACAAAGACGGTAATCTGGGACCAACTCACCCTTGTCAATTGCCACTCGGAGATAGTAAGGGACATCATACTCTCGTATATCAATGATGAATTCGCTAGGATTTGTACCGCCAGCAACTCTGGAAGATTTTGCAACAAAGCCAGCCTCTTCAATCTCTTCGTCGGCGAATGACATTGCGATATCAGGGTTACCGTTGATGACCTCGGCATACGTGTCCACTGCATCCATAGCTTCCGCATTCTTGGTTGCGATAGGCAGAAGCTCTCTCCGCACTGCGAATAAGTCATTCTGATTGCGGAAGAATATCTGAATTAGGGTCTTGCGATAGCCTAGCAAATGATTGGGCTACAGAAGCGAAAACCATGGGTCAGAGAGGGCCATCAGGAAGTCAGGAATAGAACAGGCCTACTAGGCTGAGATCATGATTCTTCCGCCGTTCTAGGCGGACAATCTGTTCTTCATACTTTTTGAGAAGCCACTCTTCGACTTGGCCTTCTGTGCCTTGCTGTGTATTGACAAGAGTATGCGGGTTAATATGCGACGCAAGTATCGGCGTACAAACCCGGTAGTATAACCGAGCCTTACCTTGCAAGCAATCAGAAAGTATGGTTCGTAAACGACGGTTGATTTGCTGAAAGGGTGGTGAAAAGGTCAGTTCAACGTCCTACAGCGTATAAAGTTCTCGAAGAAACATCAAAATTCACAAGGAGCTACCGTCTTCTTCGATGAAATAGTAGTCTACGGCTGCCTTGCCACCTGGCGTGTCGTCGTCGCGAAGAAGGGTCTGCAACAGCCGAGTAGAAGCGAAAGTCACAAGGTCAGCCTAGAAGGTTGCTGCTCTCGAGTCAGGAATAGTCCAACCAACCGCATGCATGTTGACGAGCCATCCTGTCTTTGGAGCGCCATGTTCCCACCGCTTGAAGCCGAGTCGTTCGTCGATTTCGTCTCTGACTTTTGCATTCTCGAAAGCGTCGTCCTCTAATGACACCGGGAACCACACATGATAGTCAGCTGATGTCTTCTAGCTGAGCTTCAGCAGCCGTGAAGCGATGAAGCCAATGTGTAGCGTCCGATCAAGGCATAAACCACTCCCAACTTACGCGCAGTACCGCCATCATCCGTCACGAGAACAGCATTGCCTTGTTGCTTTCCATTCTGTCTTCCACCAGCACCAGCGCTACCACCGCCTCTAGGCCTGAACCCGCCTCGTCCACCACCACCGCGGAAGTTGCCTCTGATATTGCCATGCTTGCCTCTGTACGCGCCTCCCACTGATCCGCGAGCCATCCTTGCAGAAGCTGCAGCGCGTACTACCACCGCGAGAGAGGGCGCACGTGTACTCCACCACCGTGCACTTGTAATGGAAGACTGGACTGGATGGAATAGCTGCTGACCTACCGACTTGCTTCCTCTTCTCTTCCTGCAAGGCCTCACGCGATCGAGCAAGCATGAAGCTACGCGTAAACAAGTGGCGGGGATGCTGGATCGACTTGGATTTCATCGAGTTGCGAGCTGAACGATGACAAAGAACACTGTCGTGCTTTACGTACGCATAGACGGGCATGCAACCAGATGACCGCTGTATTAGCTTGTGGAAGACTGGGCTACTTTTTCTGCCAAGACACCGTATTGGACCGGCAAGAAAGCTAACTACTCTACAGCTCGTTTCCAAATTCCAAAGTCGTGCACTTCCTTACATAAACTTGTCTCGTTTCTCCTTTCTAGGTTACTTCATTTGCTTCCCATGCGTGAGAGATAGTTACCAAACAGCAAAATATACCTGGAGGGTTTGTAATACCAGCAAGGGCATCAAGTTTGACGGAACAATAGCATATTGAGAGGGAAAGCACTCTCGTTGTATGTTCTAGTCCTCAATGCTTTTTGGCTTGGATCGCCGCTTTGACTGTTTTTGTCGAGGTTACATCTCATCAGCACCGATGATACGAAATCTCGTAACGAAGAGGAAAAGGAGATGACACTCACTGAGGGGACCAAGATTCTTCAAAGGCTCAGCCTTTGCAAAGAAAGGATGTCTCAAGATCTCCGCAGCGCTAGGTCTCTGTTCCGGCACTACACAGAGAGCACGCGCGAGGTAATCTTTAAAGACATCCGAATATCTCTCTGGTTCTTTCAATTTCGGAGTTCCAGTAGTAGAGATGAGGTATATAGCTCGCAATGGATTTTCATGCAGGTAAGGTGGTTCGCCATCCATCATCTCTATAGCCATGATCCCGCATGACCAGACGTCGATTTTAGGTCCGTATGCTTTTCGTTTGACTACTTCCGGTGCCATCCAGTAAGGTGTTCCAACCATTGTCGTTCTCTTGCTGTTGGCATCTTGTATTTGTGCGCAAAAGCCAAAGTCCGCTTCAGGTCACAAAAATAACGAGTACTAAGCGTCAGTATGTGAGCACTTGATGAACAATATTCAAGCACTCACTAAGCTTAATAGCCCCATCCATGCTCAAAAGGACATTATCACTCTTAATGTCACGATGAATAACCCCGTTGGCATGAAGGTGTTTGATACCTTCGAGCGTCTCCCTCGACACCGCTGCAATCTGTCCCTCTGTCATTATATTCGTCGTACAAACGTCCGTCAATGATCCGCCCTCCATGTATTCCATGACGACCCAAAGGTCTCCTTTATGCAAGAAGGAGTCGATAAAATTAACAATATTATCGTGTCTGCTTTGCTTCATGACTACAATTTCATTGATGATGAGATCTTTCTTGGGTTGTTGTTCCAAGTTCATCTGTTTGATAGCGACACTTTGATTCGTTCCCACTTGATAAGCAGTGAAAACACCTCCTGAAGCTCCTTGACCAATCTTGACAAGACTCCGGTATAGCTTCGTAGGGTCCGCATCTGTGCATATCTCCCTCAAACGAGCGACAACCTGCTCATGCTCAACCTGAGAGGCGTTATCAGGTTTCCTGCGTCGTGGAATAGCAGCGGGAACGTCATCTCTAGGATATTGCCCTGGCTGCTGAGGAATAGGTGGCGGTTGATGCTGAGATTGTTTCCTGATAATTTGGTTTCCAGGCTGCTGTTGGGGCTGGTGATGGGAAGGCAGCTGTTGATAATACTGCTGCTGCTGAGGTATGCTATTCAAAGATGATCCAGGGACAGGAGGTGGTGGTCTAGAAGGCTGGAATCCCTTCAATGATGGAACAGCAGGGGTTGGTGAGGCCAAGGCAGGTGATCCATGCGGACTAGGGAGTCTTCTCTGGCTTTGTGATCTGTCCAAGATGTGTTGCTGATTATACTCCCTAGAAGGCTGTCTCGCCGACATTGACCTGCTCAACTCCTGTCGACTGGGCTGAGAAGGAACAGGGGGCAACTGCTGTTGCTGCAGACTATTACCATTACTAGTATACGAGACCGCACCGGGCCCAGCTGGAGATGAGGGGACAGATCTTGCATGCGTTTGCTGTTGCAACTGCATACCGGAAGAAGGTGGAGGGGGAGGTGGTCCTGGAGCTTTTCTGAAGGGCGGTGGAGATGTATAGCTTGAATTGAGAGGTGGAGCAGGAGCGGAGCGCTGTAGTTATCGACACGTGAGAAATATAGTCAGTAAACACTCTATAAACGAAAGCTGCTGAAAATGTCTGGGATGAGGATTGAAACTCACGGGCTGAGTAAGATGAGCAGCATAACCCAAAGGCTCCCTCTCCCTCTCTCCCACTCCATTGCCAAGCTGACTTCTATTCATACCAGTACTGGCCCCACCGAATTTCTCCCAAACATCATCATCTTCCCCGCCCGGTTCAACAGTTTCCTTCTTAGTAGCATCTTGATAAAAAGCAACAATATCAACAACAGCTTGAGGATGAGCTAATTGTTCTTGTTTCGAAATACCACTATCTGATAGTAATTGTTGCCATTCTTTCGGTAATCCTGTAAATTCTCCTGTATCTACATTAAATCCTACATGTGTAAGATGTACTGGATCATAAGGTGTTGAGATTTCCATCTTCTTTTGATTCGTAAAGAAATCTGCTAGTCCTCCGAAAACAGTCTTGATAGTGCTACTGCTTTTACCAGTATCGTCACCATCCCCTCCTGATCCATCTCTACCACTGTTCACACCACCACCGCCAGCACCAACGCTCTTCTTCCGCATTCCAGAAGAGAGCTTGATCTCCTTTTCTTTGAAAGCGCTTCCAAGCGGTGTAATAGCAGTCACCGGCTGCATAGTCTGAGGTAGCGAGGGCGAATAATAAGGAGGGATCTGAGGAGAAGACGAAGACGACGCTGCATTGCTGCTGCCGAATGCAGAGGGAGGGGAGAATGGAGAGGATGAATTGGAATCGTATGCGCCTGGATATAGTGATCCTGCTGGGTTCGACGACGCTCCATTAGGCAATGGAGACGAGTGCAACGGGTACTGCAATTGCTGCAGTTGCTGCTGCAACAGATGCTGATGTTTGGTCACACTCGTGCTCCTCCTATCCCTTGATTTCGAAAGCTTATTGGCAGTGCTAGACGGTGTGCCTATAGAGGTGGCAGAGGACGACGACGACGAGGGGACATTACCAGTACCACCACCAGGCAGAGGAGGCAATGGGCTGTTCGTGTTGATGGGTGCATTGCCTGAATTTGATGGATACCCCGATGAAGGCGGCGAAGAGGTCAAAGCCGGTTTGCCGCCAGACCAGTGCGCTGCATGAATCGACGAGGACGAAGTGGGAGTACTGCCAGCATTGTTCGAGTAGGCATAGTATGGCGACTGTTGCTGATAGTGATGATGGTAGTACTCGTCATGACTTGTACTGTTTGACAGCGAAGACGCAGCGAGCTCAGCAGCTACCTGAGTTGCTGGATCGGTTAACAACGACGCGCTGCTGGTCGACGAGGATGAGTGGAAGTAGGACTGCGAAGGCGGCCTGCTCCTGCTGCTGTTGCTGCTGGTCTGGGAGGTGTACATTGCGCTGCCTGGCGATGCGTCCGGATATCCACTCGAGTTGGTCGCCGTCGTCGGTGTCGCGGCCTGCGGCGTGCGGTTGCTCGAGCTGTTGCCTGGCTGGCATGGGGCGCGAGGTGATGCGGATCCAAGTGCGGGAGAGTACGGCGATGTGACTGATGTCGTTGATGGGGACGATGAGGCTGTGTGTTGCAGGGGCGAGCGTTGCTGCTGTCTGTATGTGTTGCTGTGGGCGTTGTCCACCATCTCCCATCCAGGTTCGACGCCGTTGCAGCTGGCCGGCACGAACGAGGTGGACGACGAGGTGGACGCTTGACTGGGAGTAGCTACTCCGCCCAGCGAGCCGTGCGTACTTGCACGCCGTCGTGTTCCTCTCGAGCTGGATCCTGCAGAGTGCTGCTGCTGTCCTGTCCCATTCAGCATGGGTATGCTGCTGCTGTAGCTGCTGCTATGCCGGTGTGTCGAGCCAGACAGCGACGCGGGCGAGTGCGCGTGTGGAGCAACACTCAGACTGGCAAGCGATGAAGACGACGACGAGCTCGTTCGCTTCCCTCCACCGGCACTGAATGGAGGTCGCGAAGAGGCAATGTACGAACTCCTCTGCGGGCCAGCTGCTCCGCGGACGAGACTCGAAGGGCGAGAGGAGGATGCAGAGGTGCTGGTGGTCGAGGATGGAAAGGTGGGAGACGGGAGTGGTGGCAGCTGCTGTGACGACGAGCACAGTGCAGAGGAGGACGAGGTCTGCCGGAGTGGCTGCTGGGGTGCTGCTTGTTCGGTGGTGTTGCTATACTGGTAAAGGTGGAAGGGCGCTTTGGGGGAGGTGGAACTCGTCGAGACTGGACGGGATCCTGCTGAAGGAGCTGGCTCTCCCTCCAGTACAGCATGCAGCTCGCGCGGAGATGTCACGTATGCTGGTGTGCTGCGATGGCTTCCTTGTTGCTGCTCTACGCCGTCCCCTGCTGCCTGCCCGCTTGAGGAAGAAGAAGAAGTAGAAGAAGCTTGCTCGGGGATTGAGGATGGATGCTGGATGGGATAGCTGCTGTCGTGCATGCTGTCTGTAGAATGGACATATGCATGCATGTCATTCAGTATATCCCCATACTTTCCGACAAGCTCCTCCTGTCCTGTCCCATCCAACTTTTTGCTCTTCTTCCCATGCTTGGACTCACCTGGCGAATGCGTGATCAATCTCTCCGTGGTGGAGTAGTCGGCTCTCAACGCTACAGTAACTAGCCTACTGCCATTCTTCAGTGGTGCCTCGCTCCTCTGTCTGCCTGTCGCTTTGCCATAAGAAAGGCCCCTCTACCGACCCTGCTTGCCGGATGTCACTGGTTATTCCATTATGCCCTGTCCACCAGGCCGAGGGAGGTAGGGCAGTAGCGAGGCGAAAGAGCAAGGAGAGCTTCTCCATCCAGTCAGTTGTCTACAGTGCAAGAATGCATGTACACTATCCTTCCATGCTATCGAGTACTGTCCTCCGCCTGCCGCTGCCTCCGCTTGCCTCTGTCTCGTCGGCTTCCCCAGTGAGTGGCGTCGCAAACTCGCGGGGTCGCGAGGCATTACTGTAGGGAAAAGACATCCTGATCCACATCACCGTTCCATGTATTCCCTCAAACAACCATCGCAAGCTCGGATCTGACAGGTACATTATGCTCCCCTCCCGGCTGTGGAAAGCCTTCCAGCTTGACTCCCTTTCGGAATAGTGCAGCCCATGTGGATCCTCCAAAGTGGAAGCTGCGCGCAAAGGGAGAACCGCGACAATTACAAGGAGAGGTGCATCAGTCACGTGGATAATTGAGAGTATCCCGCATCAACTCACCTTCCCAGCTGATCTCCCTTCTTGATCTTCTGACCTTCCTTGACTGTAATCTCGCCAGTCGAAACCTCTACCATGCCAACGCCCATAAAAACCATCAATCCAATCTTTGGATTGTCCGCTTCAATGAAGATAATAGACCTAGTAGCCATAACAGATAGGTACTCCTGACTTATATTCTCACTTTTATCAGCTTGACTCTTATTCTTTCCATCCGCTCCAAAATCTTCAAATAGAGGCTCGGAGAAATAGGTCCCATCTATAACGTATGCTTTTTTGATTGTGCCATTCACGGGACTGTGCCATCTGTGGTAGGACAAAGCAGATAAGAAAGCTTGATAGACTGTCCCTCCGATGAATTGCTCGTGTAGTGGGTCATTGGCTAGCATGTCTTTAACTGAATAAGGCTGCCCCTTCATCCAGAACTTGTCTCTTGCTTTGACAGAGGTGGACACTTGGTAAGTCTGAGACTCGCATGCGTTGGCGATAACATTGTCATCTTCGGGAGAGGCTACAGGGCGTATGCCCTCCTTGAAGGTGCGTGTGAACTAAACAATGGGGAGGATTTAGTGGATAGTTCCATCATTCAGACAGAATAACACGAGGGATGCTGCTTTCAAGCAAAAACCTGAAATGAAAGAACAAAGTGAAGCCACTACTCACCCAGTGATCCCAACTCTTAAAACCGTCATGCGGCTGACTAGGATCACACTCAAACAATTCCTCAAATCGATATTCCGTCTTTCCGGCATTCCCCACCGAGGCAAGGGAAGGTTTTGCCGTCTCTCCAAACCATCCCTCTTTACCATCATGAAATACCTTTGCCGATTCTGGGCTTTTCAAGAATTCACCCCAAGCGTCAAGTACTTTCTTAATCATTTTATTCACTTTTGGATCTTGAAATGCTGTGAAACCAGCTGGAGTTGCCATTGGCCATTCTAGTAGAGCATTCATAGGTACTCCTACCACGCCCACTGAATGACCCGCATCAGTCCAACTAGGTGAAGTCTGTAAGATATGATTCAACAAAGCTAAAACATGATTGAAATCTCTTATATTCTTCATTTCACCCGATGGATCAGAGAGATGTGCTTTATTCTTCGGAACCTGTTGGAACATCTCGTGGAAGAGCATGTAGAGACGCGCGTCATTGTCGACTGTTTCCTTGAATTCTTGTAGGACTGGGTGGAGTGAGTCCGCAGGGTTAGCCTCCACGTGCTTGATGGTGCGTTGCAGCCATTCTTGCTGATGACGAGCATCTTGAGACAGCCATCCTCCGGTTCTGTATACCAGTCATCAAATGATTAGCCAAAAGCAACAATGAACACCAAGTGTCAGTCAGTCTATCGTTCTCTTGAAATAGTCGGTGGCGTGGTTAGCCAGAGTTGACGTGCCGAATAAACGACACACCTCTTGACTCGATGTTCGTCGGGGACAGAGTGGTCTTCAGGATCCATGATGGCCTTTCAAAGTGTGAGTAACGACAGTGACAAGCAACGTACAGAGCATAGCCTTGTCAATTGTGTCCTTGACATGAGAGGGCTTGTGGCCGATCATTCCGTCTCCCTGCCTATGTGTGCTATTTCCTGCTCTGAGTAAGAGGCTATTTCAAGCTCCAACACAAGCTGTGCAGTGCGCAGCAGTCGCATCATTCGTATGTATCCGTTGCAAGCCAATCTACCGCAATCTATGCTGGACTGTCATGTATCATTGCTGATTCTCCTGGCCGGGTTCATACCCGGTTCATGGACTGCGACGCTCACTTTACTAGCTCAACGTCACAGCGCATACCAGAAGAGTGTAAAATCCACCACTGTAGACAGCCAGTGATCTGAATATATGTCGGCCTCCACCGCTGTCTTGTTGATGTCATTCCCGCCAATACTCAAGCAGGACGCGTCCTGGCTAAACGCCACTGAACGGAAGCTATGGGCTATGGCATGGCTATTGCTATGGCATGGCTATTCCTCGGTTATGGGTACTCTCAAGGCCTACATGCAACACCTAGTCAAACTACACGAACTTCCCGGCTAGCTGATGAAGGCTTCCTTACTGACCTGTCCTTACTGACCTGCGTCCTGGCACTCATTCTTCGGCTAGCCTGGCTGATCATTCACATACCGGTGAACAGTCCCGCTGCCGTCTAGGCCATACATTATCCGCCGTATTGAGTATAACATTGCTTTGAAGAATCTTTTCACCCTCGCTATTGTTTTTCGAGTATCTCTGCAAGACACGTATAAAGGATTGTTTGGGATTGAGAGACTTCCTTCCTTTTCCAATCCTCATCAGCACATCACCAGAACTCACCCATACGCATACAACACAGGCTACGACTAAAACTACTTACCAGTTTCCTCAGCCTCCTCCGCGGTCTGACATCCTACACATACCCAATACTTTTGAACGGAATCCTGCGCAACAACACCACTTCGACCCCTCAAACAGATACAAACATGTTCCGCTCAATCATCACCAACTTCGTCGCCTTCGCAGCCATCTTCCATCATTCTCCCCTCCGCAACCGATGCCACTCCACTCCACTTCCCTTCAGGATGGCCAAGCGAAGCACCGGTTCCACATTGACAGCAAGAGATTTCAACTGTAATGTCGATATTATACAATGCTGCCAGCAATTACTCTCTAAGATTGAAGCTACTACGTCTCTTGGTGGTCTTTTGAACTTGCCTGTTAGTGTCATTGGCAATGTCGGTCTATCCAGTAATGTTAGTGGAAACTTCTTTTCTTCTTTTCATCCTTTGGCGCACTACATTGATGTCGATACTTACTCTTTCTTTCCATTCTTACTCATGCTCAGCCTCTGCTCATTTCGGCTCTATCTCAGTGAAAGTCTACTCCACTCTGCTGCTCTCAGGTCACTCAAAGCGGCTGCAGCCCTCTCTCGGTTATCTGATCTCTCTAAAGTAGCCGACAGTCATCCACCACGTTCTCAGAACCCGTCTTGAACAATGCAACAAATCCTACCGCCTTTTTATGCATTGTTATACCCCATCACATACACAAAAAACAAACAAATAGCACAATCATACCCATTTTCCCACGGCATAAAAGACCGGTGCAATGCCTTTCTCGCAATGAACGACTATTCCACTGACTCTTGGACAACATCGCCCGAAACCACGTTGCTTGTCAATTCTGCGTTATCATCTGATGATACATCGAAATATTACATCTGAACACTTTACTGACCATTAGCTTCACCAGGCTGCGGTGCGGCCTCTTCAGCAGCAGCGACGACCTCATCAGTAACAGATTGAGGCATTCGTATACCATAAATCTCCGCTTTTCTAGCTTCCGCTTCATCTTCAGGGAAAACTTCTTTCCCACCAAGCGAAACGAGCATACCGCCCCAAAATTCAACTCCAAGATCTTGATAATCATTTGTAACTTCTCCTTTTCTTGCTCTTCTTTTACGTAATAAAGTATGTGAGACGAGTGGAATGTAATATGCTCCTTTTGCTCTTTTATGTTGTGGTCGTTCTGAATCGCCTGCTTCAGCTTTCACTTCTGCAGATTCTCCTTCTCCTTCTTCAATAACGAAAACGTATTCTCTATTCGTATCGCGCCGAATAGCGTCATAATCACGCATGAATCGGAATCCATATGTATCACCAACGTCTGCTTCTTCCGATGCATCATCCAGTAATTGCTCATCTGCATTCTTCCCACTCCTGCGTTTAGCAAGATATGCATCTGCAGTGTCTTCGTCGTCTGGTATGAAGTAGGCAATTCTGTTTGAACCTGATTCATCGCCTTCTGTTTCGAGCGGACGGATGAGGCCGACTGTTGAAGCTGAAGATGAGGCAATTGGCTGGCTCTGCACAAATACCGATAAACAGCAGTCAGCCAAAGTATACATTGGATGATAATACCCAGTGAAGTGGGAAACGCACAGACTGGCCCGCTCGTCTATCATTTGGATTATCAGCAAACTTGAAGAGAGCATATTGATTCGCCCATAGATTTTCATCTGGCAGGATATCGAATGATTCTACAGCTTGTAGATGTGGCTTTGTTGGATGCTTGACGTCTGAAAGAGGTACTTCGACATCTGAAAAGGTATCGATAATGGACGAGAGGCGTTCTTCCGGAGTTTGTTCCGTTGGTTTGGCGACTTTCTGTGCTGCCATTCTATGAGGAGCAGGAAGCAATGCAAGTTGCAGACGAGCAAGGATTGCAGACAAGCAGCTCAGCTTATAATCACGATGAATGACTGTCGAAAAGACGAGCTTGAAACGCACTCTCGAACCATAGCTTCCTTCTTCAACGCATTATTAGCATCAGACTGAATAGAGTATTCAGACCTTTTAATCCAAATAACATTCTTCCTCCTCTGATCCAGTATCGAAGCAGGTGATCTCCCATTCGCGCCAGCTGGTCTCCCACTTCCAATAATATCCAAATTGGCACCACCTCCATTTAGCGGCATTATTCCAGCTGCACCTTGATTAGCAGCTGCTCCTACAGCGGGAGGATCCACCAATAACTCCAAATCCTCTTCATCTAACTCAGCTTCCACACTCAGATCAGGTGCCATGGCTCCATCACGACCTTGATTCGTGCTTTCCCAATATCCCGGAACGAGATTCTGATCAAGGTGCATCCCTCCTTCTGAATCAACTATCATAGGCACCTCTCGCTCAAGCGATAAGGGGACGAGAAAATCGTACGTCGCATAGCGTGCTGGGTCAGTCTTGATGGTAAGGAGCTTGGGTGGAAATGCTGGCGGTGGAAGTGGATTCTGAAAGCGTTGCCGCACCAGAAGATCGGTCTTGCTGTATTGCGGCGAGACGAGCGAAAGACAGACAGGCCGGAGCTGGATGTCAGCAAGCAGTACCACCACAACTATAAGGCAGTCAGCTACCTTTTTGAAGTCATGCCGCAGCTGGATACGCTCGAAAGCGCAAGTCGTTGTGGTGGTGGGAAGCAAAGAAGATCACGCTCTATGCGTGCGGCGAGACTTTCCAAGTGTACAACAACAGAGTGTTGTCAGAAACGGGCGGAGCGAGCCTTCTGGCAATTCATCTTTCTCGATTGCTACATGGCAGTGCAAATATGAAGCTCTGCCTGGTTGCGTCGTGTTTACAGCATACAGGCTCGGTCTCTTTTCGATCACGCTCATGCTCGCTACCTTGCGGAACTGCAACTCGCTTCTTCTCCTTGATCTACTGATTCTTGACATCCTCATCTAGCGAATTGGTACCTTTCTCCAGGTCAGCAGCGTATAGAGCTGCACCCGCAGCATTGGAGAAAGCAAACAGCACATTGGCAACGGGGATAATCTGGAGAAGGAGAGCAGCTGTTCCCATGGCTCTATAGAGGATAGAAACAAGCGATACGCAAAAAGGCGTTAATCATGACTTACACCTCTCAGCGTTTATTTCAATGAAGCAAAACTCCTACTTACGCATATTGACCGCGCTGCTTCTTGATATGAGCTTTCTTCTGATCTTCGCTGAACTTCTTGAGCTGGAAGTATCGGGCTGTAAGAGAACATCAACATCAGCACAAGGATGCATGGAATACGGCAGACATCAATACACACCGTGTAGGCTTGGGCCGGTCTTTGCTCCGTTCAAAAGGAAGCTGTGCAGGTGAACCATTGTCAGCTAGGGTAACCGAGAGGACCGCCTGAAACCAGCTGCTTACAATACAACGGTTCCAACAACGGGAATGAAGTTCAGAGGCAAGGTGAGGACGTAGTAGGCGACACTAAGGCAAACCAAAGAATCGTAATGAGCAGGATAAGATCTGGCTAAGCCTAAGCCTGGATTGACTGGAAAAGCTTCTACTCACGCCTGAGGAGAGAACCGAGCCAGCGGGCTCATGAGAGCTTTACCCATCTTGGAAGTTGCACCCTTGCCTTGAACCACTCTCCCATTTTCAACTAGCGAGCTGAGTTGTCTATCTACCAATACCTTGTCGAATACTTCGGTGGTGAGGTCGTCCAGAATGAAAGCTTTCGATAGCGTTTGGAAGACCTGTTGGCGAGTTTACACGTTAGTCCTGCCCGTAGAATATGGAATCCAATGTCTGGTTTCCGCACGATGTAGCTTTCTGACAAGACGAGGGGGATTGCAGTGATGAAGCCTGCACGTGAGAGAGTAACGCAAGCATGTCGTCAGGGTGGCGTAGTTAAGTGACTGCCTGCGGCGGAACACACCCCAAGGTCCAAAGTTGATGATGCTGTGGAAGAGAGGTTTCAGTACATGATACAAGTCCGAGGAGTCTTAGTATGCTCACCTCAGGAAAGCAGCTTGTGGGAGGTAAGTGAACCCAAACATGAAGGCAAGGACTCCGGCCGAGAGGAGGAGAGCCTGGAAAGCCAATTCGTGTCAGCAAGCACATGCTTCAAAGCTCAGCGGAGTCCAGTGAGGCTCACAGGAGGCAATGCCTTCAGGAACGGACCCCAGCACGACCTGTGGGACAAGAAGTATACGAGCCCCTTGAACGGGTACAGCCATGCACGTGAAGCGACTGCGTTCTGGGCGACGCGGACGGCATCTTTGGATTGGTTGCGCAGTTCCGCCTTGGTGCTGTCGACGTAGTTGGACATGGTGCAGATGATACGTATGCTGGTGGTGATGGCGACGTCGGAGGAAGAACGAAATGGAGAGCAAGACGAAAGTAAGGAACTTGACGCCGATCACTTCGATGACATCTTTCGAGGGGCTGACAAGCTTTACACTCCATACAATACAGAGGTACTGGCTTGCATTGACGCCCGAGCAGAGTGTGTACTGATGCTGATGTGATGCTGCTGGGTGCCTGATCCAGACTCTGTCTCAATCACGTGTCAGTTTGACAATTCGTACGCTTCGTATTCAAGAGAATATAGCATTTGTACCGTGTCTGCTTCTTGCAGGCCTGTTGGAGCTGTACGTCAGAGTAGGCAGACACCGGAGACTCAAGGAATGACAGGGTCTACGAGGTTCTGTGATGATCTATATGTACTTCCGTTAGTGATCGACCATCGTTGTATTCGCTCGAACTCGTTTTCAGCAACATAGTCGCCAAACGCTACAGGCTCTTGGTGATATAGGCAACAACGGAAACGACAGGACTCAGACAAACGTAACAGTTGAAATCAGATATGGTGCAAAGATCGACCATTCGTGTCCTCATACCTAAAGGCATCTACCATCGTTTCGCTTCCATGCCCTATAATCGATCAAACAAGCCATCGGCACGACCATCAGCATGATATTGCAATTGTAGCCATCAAATTCAGTTACTTACATCAGGAGGCTGGATTTCAGTACCGACACTAACAACATTACCATTGTCAGCGTGTGTTTACACAAAGGACGAGGCAAAGATCTAAGCGAAGCTCACCCTTTCTCGACTTCTTCCCAGTTTGTAGAAAGAGATGTTCCACCGCTAAGTTGGTAGCTCTTGATCATAGCGCGTCTCTATCCCATGCAGCCGAACCGTTATCAGTTCAATACAATTGTGTACGTGTGGAAATAGGAATTATCGTCGCACCTGCTCCTCCGTTGCTCCCGCATACAGTTTTTGAAAAAGCTCATTCACAGCTTTATCACCGCTGGCATTGGGATCCTCTGAATCCGAGCGTTTCTCTTCTTCTTTGACAGCTTCAGCTGCGATAGCATCCCAGTTGGTCTTCTTGCGTGATGAAGAGGGGTATCCATGTGCGGCTGAGGAGGTGGTGGATACTGTGTAGAAGCGTGATCAGGGTTTTGGAACAAGACAAGTGCTTTAGCGATATCCCAAATCAAGCTTACTCTGTACAGGAGCAACTTTTGTGCCATTCGCTTCTTCGTCGGTCCCTTCCAGTTCCTTCCACTTGATGCCTGGTTGCGCTTTCGCTAGTTCGAGTTCAACTTTGACCCGGCCGACCTTGTAAGACGACGCTCGTACATCAACTGTGCGAGCTAGTGGATCGATATCATACAGTCCATCAGGCTGACCAGGTACCGTGATGGTCAAACAGGCCTACAAAATGACAGCCCGACAGACGCCGCCACACCGATGTCAGTCAAAGGGTAGAACAAGTATACCCAAAGGACGAAGCTGTAAGCTCACACTGCGAGGCTCCAGATCAACTTTCACTGAAGCTTTGCCAAGGTCCGCAATGAGGTTACGGGTGAAGAATGTCACAAAGACCTATTGTGGTGTGAAATATGGTGCAGGGGCGGGTCAGCCTGCAGGTATCAGGAACAGAGGAGACAGCTTCATCCCGACTGACTCGATTATCGTTCTGGTACCATTCTTTTCTGTTAGCAAGGTAGTGTAGCATCCATGTCAGCATACTTGCTGTCACTTGTAAGCGCCACATGTATATGCGTCTGTGCATGACCTACTTGATTTTGGGCGTGGCTGCGGGCCCTGCTTGCTCAGGTGCAGCACCAGCCAGAGCCGAAGCATGAGGGTCACCAGACGCGGCCGATGTTGAAGCAGTGGGTTCAGATGCCATAGCTCTGCTGTTGGTTGTTGTCAGTCGCGTAGCATACAATGCAGAGCAAAGGTGCACATACACCAATCGCTCGATCGGCCTTGTTGCGGCAGACGGCCTTTCCAGCGCTTTCCATGCTGTGACACGGACAACATGTCAGACGGTCGACTGTCAAGCTATACGAACGTCGGCGCGGTAAACTATGTCCCACGTGTACAAGGTCGTATAGCCAAGACTACTGTATTGCAAGGACACTTTCGCCACTGGCACAAGCCGGAAGTCAGGCTATGTAAGATTACTACAGGATCTACGCTTCATGACCTGCCTCCCAGTTCAGCTCTAGCGATTTCTTCTCTCCAAGCCACTCTTCCAAACGCTCCTTCAACGCCCAGCGAGCTGTTAATCCTTGCAAAAGCTTTTCGTCTGGATATTCTTGGCAGAGCGTTTCGATGTATTCCTTGACTGTACCTGGTCTTACCAGATGCTTCAGCTTGTCGAGCGAGTCCACCCCAGCTCGTGACAACAACCCCTCATAGGGGTGCAGGAGGGTGGACGGTACTCTACCATTCGGCTTGTCCTCTCCATTGACAGTCGCCGGTGTCTTGTAGACCTGGGCACCAAGACGGCTGAGGAGAGAACTCTCTTGGTTGCTGTTTGCAGCAGCAAAGCCCTTCAACTTGAGTCCTGCAGATTCTGGCGGGGGACCTGAGTCGTCCTGTTCTTCCTGCTTCACCTTATGGTCCAAAAGACTGGCCTTGAGCTTGCATCCATCTGCTACGACACCGCTGTTTTTCGACAAGTAGGACAGAAATCAGTGATTGCATATATGAATAGACTGTTTTACTGAATCTAGTTCTTTGACCGCCTTGTCTGCGCCATCTTTCTCGGAGAAGCCTGCTTCAAATGCTATAGTGCCCTTTGGGCTACCGTCTGTCTGCACTCCTTTGCAGTACGTGACTTGGCCATAGCCTTCGAGTATTGTCTAGTGAAGGGAGAGATTGTCAGCCCGCGTTCCAGCCTATTCCATTACTGACGAAACTCACACTCATGTCGACGGCTGTGATATCATCGCGAACACCGCTGACAATGATCGCATATTCGCTACTTTCGATATCGGCAGTTTGGCTGTCTTGCGTTTTTCTTGAAAGTTTCTCCGTAGATTTTCTGTCATCTAAGGCTTCATGACTACTTATAGCTCGCTGTTCAGTCCTTTCATCTTTGGAGTGCCGACTTCGTCGATCAGGACTATTTTCACGCCGACTTCTCCGGCTGCTTCTGCTATCATCGACATGACGATCCCTTTGCGGTGAGCGCTAACAACTCACTTCAGTACGAGGGTTGTAAATGCAATGGGCAAACCCAACTCACCGAACGCCTGTTTGCTTTAGAGTCTACGTCTTCTCTGCGCCGGTCTCTACGCTCATCTTCCCGTCTGCGGTCACGCCTGTCAGAATGTCTATCCCTGTCTCGGCTTCTGCTTCTACTCCTCTGCCTGTCACGTCTTCTTTCTTCCCTACTATCGTCAGTCCTTGGTCTTTTCCGATCACGTTCACTGTCTCTGTCTTTTTTATCTCTATCTCTGCTTCTGGCCCTTCTGCTTTCGCGAGATGAAGAGTTTGAAGAATCAAGATGTCGCCTCTCATCATCAAGCCTGCGCCTCGTTCTATCTTGTATTTCTTCTCTATCCGATCGCCTACTTCGCATATCGTCGGTGCTTTGAGTCGCAGGCAGGGGGGCATTCGTAGCTGAGTCGATATCTCCCACCATGACAGGCTTGGCTATTGGCTCTTCATGACCGGTCTTGCTCGCCCATCCGTGGTCTATATGCCCGAGAGGTGGTGAGCGCTGCCATCCTCCCCCGCTTCTAAAAGGTCCGCCACGCGCATTACCAGGGAAAGATTGTTCAGGCAGCGGCCGACGGGCAGGTTGCGAAGGGGATCCAGCTACAGGATTGAAGTTTGGTGTGCTTGCAGGCGGCTGTCTCGCAGGTGGAGCTCTTGATTGACTCGCAGAGCCAGACGACATCGGGTCTACCGAAAGCCCTCTACTCAAAGCTCGGCGGGCCTGGTACGCTTCATTGCCTCGTACTGTAGGGTTCGTGGTAGGCTTCCAACTGCCCCATGGGTCATCTGCCATGGTTCTTTCAATCGACAAAGTTATTGCAGTTCTTCGCAGTTGGATGCGGAGCAAGAAGCAGGGCGCGTAACCGGCATAAATAACAAGCATTTTCGCCACGTGTATCGACCGAGGAACCCGGAGACATGGCATTATATGTTCGAATGTTCGCAGTCTGAGTTTCTTACGCAGGACGCACGGCCGAAACAGCACTGAGCTGACAAGAACGCATTGCTCAGCGTCCCCTCGAAAGCGCCTTTGTCCGAGAGTTGGCAAAACGAGCGAGGTAAATAGGTTTGAGGCTACGATGCTTTGCGCTCGCTCACATGCAAGCGACGGGCTATCTACTCTAGGTACATTATCGATTGCCCTCATTTCCAGCTTCTCTTTCCTTGCGCCGTTGTTCCTCAATTGATGTTGTCTGGGTAGCAATCTCCTCCGACGTTTTCAGTATGGACGCGTTGGGATAGAAGCCCTTGGCCATTGTGATGAACGCTTGAACGGATTGGGGCTCCGCTTGCATCTCGTCCCGGAGGAATGTTAGGGCAGCTTGTACAGTCTAAAAAGAGCACAGTAATGTCAGTAGCGAACACGGACCAGCTGAACTAAGTATGCCTACTGCAAGAGTTGGCTGTTTGGCACCCTTGAAAGCCTCCAACAGCAGGCTCGAAGAACCTTCCTTGTCGCGGTGTCCGCTGATTGCCCACTGGGCTTTTACAGCTGCGAGTGCGACTTCAGCATCGCCAGGATATTGCTGTAGGTATTGCGTGGTGTATGCCTCTAGAGTAACGGAGGAAATAGGCAAGAGTGATTCAAGTTCCTCTCGCAGGAGCTGCAGAACAGCTTCTGCAGTACCTGCGGGCGGTGACTGCAAAAGCAGCGCGAACTCTACCAGCTGAAGGTGCAGGGCAGGCGATTGTGGCGCAACCTCGTGCAGTCTCTTCAGCGTCTTCAATGCTCTGGCCAGCTCACCTGAAAAAGCAGGGGTCAGCGGCGACAGCAGTCGTTAAACGGAAGTCACTCACCTCGCTTGATGGCAACCCGGCAGACGAGCTCGAGAGCATCGACGCTGTCCTGCCCGAGGAGCTCAAGGTGCGTCACAAAGGGTTCAATGTCCTTCAAAGCCGTCGTCGTTTGCCAAAGCTTCTCGCCGTTGACGTCTTGGTCTACATCCTTGATGATTTCCTCCTCTGTCTCGTCCTTCTTCTGATTGCCTTTGGTGAGTAGCTTCTTTGCCTCCTCGGCTGCTGCCTTCGCTTTGGCCTCGAGCTTCTTCGCCTTCTTCTCTGCTTTACGGCGATCTTCTTCTGATAGGTTGTCTGCTTCGGCTATTATGAGCAACCATTAGCAAACAGCATTCACGGAAAGGATGGGAACCGAGCTTACTGTGTGTGCCGTTAGTTACAGGCTTTTCGTGTGGCTTGTCATGCAGCTGGAGGTAGATCTCGATAGCTCCTCGAGCAGCAGCGAGGAATGCTGGGTGTTTGCGGAGGTTGTTATTGGACCGAACGAGGCTGCAATTGCTCATCAGCATAATGCTCAAGTAACCTTTAGGAAACAGATTGCGCACTTGATGCACGCTCGAAGCGTGAATTTTCGCATGCAGTAACCATGGAAGTCAAACTCATCTTCGTACATCTCAGAAAAGATGCGCTCGATGGTATGGTATCGCTTCAATGCGAGTCCAAGGTTCCCTTGTCGGCGGTATGAGTGCCCTTCTTCGCTCAAGAACCAAAGACACTGCATGTCGGTCAAGTCTTGCAGCGGACTTTCTGCATCCTTTCTCGTGAACAGTCCTGCGATTTCTTCTGCCGTTTTGACATCGTCTATCCGTAGTAGATACTTCACGTGCTTGCCATTTAAGTAACGGTCCTGTCCATCAAGGAATCGAGCTGTCGCCATTGCTTCTTCTGCAGCAAGTACGTCACCTGCCCGCTTGAGTATACGTGCTTTCGTCGCCCATAGCTCTGGGAGTACTGGGGTGTGCTGGATGCCTGTCTCAACTGTGCTCAATGCTTCGTCGTATGCATGTAAATGAAGATGGATCTGAGCGAGCAAATACAGAAGCCAGATATAGGTAGTCGGCGCCTCCTCAGCGTCTGCAGGCGAGAGTAAAGCTCCAGGTCAGCATATGAGCAGCTTGAAGAGCGGGAGCGAGAGCGATATCAAACTAACCTGGCTCCGCCTCTTCACCTTCGATCGTCTTGCCCTCCTCCATCAATTTCCGCATGTCGAGGGCCGTCTGTAGGATAGTATCGCGCTTCTCGCTGTCATTTAGAAGGTACTTGAGATCTGAGAACAGCGATGGGATCCCTTTGGTCAAGCCTTCGACGATGTAGACGCGGACTCGCCTCCGGAATAAGTCCCCTTGCGCGGCTTCAAGGACAGCCCTTCGTATCGTCCTAGACTTTGGATAGCGGTCGGATAAGGTTTGCAGCGCTTCAACAGCTATTGAGCGGGTGGATCCATCAAGGGAAGCTGTAAACATAACTTTCGTGAATACAGATTTCAAACTCCGAATGTAGCTCATGTTACTTACAGAGGTTGATGTCTTTCGTCTGTAGGTAAGATGCAAGATAGCCTTTGTCGTCCGAATTATCATCCAACAGCTCTTGATATGCTAGCTCAGCTGCCTTGATTTTCCCTAAGCCTGTTTGAACCTGCGCTGACAGCTCTTTCTTTGATTGCAAGTCGACAATTTTTCGACCCTCCTTCTCTAGCACTTCGGCTGCTTTGGCGTAGTCTTTCGCTTCTAAGGCGACAAATATCCGGTATAAGATAACTTCCGAATAATCATAGTCGTGCGCTGGGACCGAGTCGAGCATTTCACAGTATGTTTGTAGGATTTCGCTTGCTCGAGCATAATCCCCATTGGGATGATGCGCTACAGCAAGAGCAGTCCAGCTGTACCGCAGACGTGGCTGAAGTCTGACGAGGTTGAGCCTTGATATGCACGCTCCGTCATATTGCCGAAGGAAGAGTTGCAGGTTGATCAGATCTCGCAACACATTTAGATCGTTCTACCGTATGCAGGCTCTTCAGCGGTTATTTCAAGGGCGAGATGGGTAAGCTGTCCTACTCACAGGCTCGACTTTATTCGCTTGTATGTAGCATTTCAGCGCTTCTGTGTATTCGCGGTCCGCGCGATGAATCAGAGCATTGACATGCCATGTGACATGGCTCGTCAACTCAAGGCTGAGACCACGCTTTGCAATCTCTCGACCCTCTTCTCGTTTCCCTTGATTGTATGTACTGAGGCCTTTCATACATAGCGTTTCTATGAAAACAGCAGCAATGAACGCATCATTAGGCCTTTGTCCATAATTCATCCTCGATTGGCAAGCGCTGCATGCATGCAACGGCTATCAAATGCAACCCACGAGCATGATCCGGATACTTCTTCAAGATGAGATCCGCACTCTTGATGCTCGCGGTGTACTTCTTCTCTTCGTACTGCTGAAAGACCTGTGCCAGCAGAGCTGCATCCTTTGGCGCGAGATATTGCGGATCTTTGACTGCTTCTTCTTTTTTGATGGGTGGACCTGTCTTGCCGCGAGCTCCTTTGGCCACTCTGGGGGGCATGATGCGAGCGCACTTGAACTCGTGAGAGAGTATAGCAAGTGTAGTGACAAAGAGTGATGGTGCACAGGTGAAAGCAGGACGATGGCCGGACTTCGCTTTCGACACAGTGATCGGCTCAAGGACAGGCTGAAGGGAAATTGTAGCCATGCATGAAGCATTTACACCAATACACATGATTGCTACAAGACATTGCAGTCTGGTATCTTCCTCTCATGAGCCTACACTCGTGTCTCTTGCGCACGTTACATAAGCTTTTATGGCTGGCCGAGGCGCCTCCTTGCATGTCTATGGCAACGAGATACCGGTCTACAGTGCGGATCTGGATGTCGTGACCAGCACGTCGAAAGGAATGCACTTGCTTGCTTTCGATGGATGATCACCTAATCACACTGACATATAGCTGAATTCCTTCGCGCGCGGGACTGACTGGAGAACCATACTGGTTGCGGCTAGAAGCCGCACACATATAAGCTGGTCTGAAGGCTCTGCTACAACATGGTATGTGCGACGTGGAACAAGCACACCAAGTCAGTAGTCGTGTGGGCTGGCCTGAAACTTCTCCATCTGGCTTCGAAAACTCTATCTTTCGTCTTCGGGTGTAGGTGTACCCTGCAACTTCGCATACTCCTGGTGTGCGTTCTGACTGTAGTCTCTTGATATAGTTGTATGGCGAGGTTTCGGACCTGTTGGATCAAGTGATGACTTCCGACTCCTGAGGCGCTTCGCAAGCAGTGAGGTGCATGCCTGGAGTACCTTCCCAATCTGCGACCCCTTGGCGGCTGCTCTCAGAAATGATTTGCTGATATTGTCCTACTATAGTCGCTACCTTACTAGGCAGCTTTATAGTCCTCAACGTGGCTTCTTCGACTATCTTACACATCACTTCTCGCCGAAGGAATGCCAGCACCCGGCCTCTCGCCATCTCTATCGTCTCCCTTGTCATTATGATCTTCGTCACGCTGCTCGCTGGTACCTACGTCTGGTTCTGCTCACTTCGACAAGTGTAGAGTTATGCTGCGTCTTTCGGCAACTTAGAGACCGTCGTCCGAGGTTATATACAAGACAGGCTTCTATGCTGTGGGTACTTCAATACTACGAGTGATAGAGTATTCACAAGCTCGACAGGTCATTGCTCGGATGAAGCAGTGAGTTTGGCAAGTTGTGTCCAGAGGCCGTGACCTCACAAGCTGAAGTGATTATATTCTATTACGAGCAGCAGAATATCACGGAAGCGCAAGCTTGTGTGATGCCGCTCACAGTTTATTCGGTAAGGCCGGCAGGTCACATTCTTCAGCTTCAAGCTGAACAGTATCGCTTCATCGAGGATAAGGTTCTGAACACACTCTTTACCGCTATGTACGGCATTGTGCTGTCCAGTGCCTGCTATTCTTGGCAACAGCTAGCTTGAGGGTAGAAATGATAGAAGAGCAGCGGTTTAGCAGGATTGAAGAGAAGCGAGGTCTGACGAGAGGTCTGATATACTAGGTTGCGTCGTTTCCTTTTAGCCCAGTAGAACTGGAAAAATAAAGCTATTTTGCGTATTCACCGGGGCAAGATATCACACTTATATTGGTGGCTCAACGGAAAAAAAGGATTACCGTTCGAATCACTTCGCTCATAATGATTGTCACGCCTTGACGTCCATATGCCTATTGCGTTTGCTCAGCTCAGACACCTTTGCTCATTGGTGACTGGAATCAGGGTGGCGAGATAAGGCGTTGGCGACCTAAGTGCTTTCTGCACGCAAGCTATTACCACCATCATTCCCATCATTCCTCCCTGTTGAGATATGAATGCCTTGCGAAACACCCTCGACTTCTGGCAACGCTAGTGCTGCGCATAGCCGTTTGCGAGCTCTCCCATATCATGCCTGAACATGAAGACGATCGGGCCGTCTGTCGCCTGAGAGAGAACGTGCGCCGAGGTGAACCACGCCAATTGTTTATCACTATCATCGCCTTGGAATACACGCACAAGCTCTACAACAACCGAAGACCATGGCTGGATCAGCTGTGGCCGACTCCAAGCGGGTGTCGGAGGACGGTCGCGAGACGGACGGGCAGGACAATGGCTATCCTGAGTCTGGGACAGCGACGCCGACCGAGCTCATCAGCGCAGAAGAGGCGGGCGAGGTGGACACGGATCAGGGCAAGCTGCGTGCTCTGCTTGGGATACTGCGCAAGGTCGTCGGTGTCAAGGTGTGTATCGACATTGCTGCCAGCATCGCTAGACCGCCCGCTGGCCGCTTTGCCAGCCTACTCAATGATGATGGCACCTTTCCAGGACCTGGCGAACATGCGACTGTCCCTGCCAGCCTCATTGCTCACTCCAGTCGGCAACCTCGAGTTCTGGCACTACCTCGACAGGCCTGATTGTGAGTCCTTAGGCTCTAGGTCTGCCCATCAGCCATTCCGATTGCATGGCGCTGAAAACGGTTGCATACCACTTCCAACTATCGCTTCCGAACACCTGGACGAACAACAGTATATGCTGCAATTGGAGAAACAGACATCGACCCTTTGACTCGCTTCTTGGCCGTCGTACGATGGATGTTCACGAAAGAACTCAGATATGTCCGCCAGCGCGTCTGCAAGCCTTACAGTAGGTGGAGCTCCTCAATCCCCCATATCTGTCACCAAATACTCAATGATCGGTTACCATACATTATGCAGACTCTGCGTGAGCATATATGTCCAGAGCACATCAACGGTACGAGTATGGCAACGACTGACAACCTCCCAATACCTACAAGTCTTGGCGAACAGTTCCGGTAGGCACTCAACGAGGCACGGTCAATGTCGCTACACAGGCTGACTCGTGATGCATCTGATCAGATGTGTGTGGGAAGTCTCACCTGCCTCCCCTCATGATTTTGTAGTCTATCAAGATCTGTACGAGGGATCGTCTGAGACCTCTTCGCCGCCTTCCGCCAAATCTTCGCCAGCTTTATCAGCAACGAAGGGAGGAAGCGGTCTGGCCAAGAGCATGTCCAATCTCTCCTTGACCGATACACTGAATAACAATCATAAGCGACGTATTTCAAAGGGTACCTCTTCCTCGGCTTCGAGTATAATGAATGTGCCGGTGGCCAGCACGAGTGGTTCGAAACCTCCGAAAGAGGACGCCTGCAGGGTCGCATTCATGAATGAACAGGCAAGTTTAGTTGCTGCATGCTGACAGGATCTTGCTGATCTTGCTGTACAGGTGTCTCACCATCCTCCAATATCGGCGTTCTGGTACGAAAGTACCCCAGGTCCAGGCAGAGCCAAAGTGCTCGCTTCCGGAGTAGATCAGATCGCAGCGAAGTTCAACGGCACAAGTGTAAGGTGGTCCTTTCCTAAATGAAAGCAAACCTTCAAGCTCACCATTGGTCGCTTCAGGTTCGCATTGGGCCGGGCTCGCAAAACAAGGGCATCTTCGTCTCTGTACCTGACGTGACGGACGATGAGTGTCATGTAAGGACGTACCAGATCTGGCCCTCCTAGCCGTACATCTGACATCTATCGACGCAGATATCACATCCAAGTGCTTATATTACTGGCTTTCTATCGGGTGCGCCATATATCATCATGAGTGAAAGCTCCTACGTCAGTACGCTGCGGCCGGAAGGTAGCAAAAACGAGAGCGAGAAGATGTATAGAGCTATCATTACGTATGGTGAAGAGTCTTGGATCTCCAAGCCGAAGTTTCTGGTTGAAGGTGTCATCTACGAGACGGACGGTGGAGCATCTGCCGAATACACTAAGATCAAGCAGGTGCCCGAATCTGCTGTCGTAGCGCGACTGAAAGGAAGTTGGAAAGGCAAAATCACAATAAAGAAGAAAAACGAGAAGGTAATTTGGCGTTTAATATGTCCTATGGTAGTAGCTTGCTGATTGCTTCTTCCAAATAATTAGACGGAATCGACCTTCGTTGACTTGGCTCAGCTTGAAGTGGTACCAAAATCTGTCCGACCTCTGGAGAAGCAAGACGATATGGAAACGCGCAAATTCTGGGGACCTGTCACCGAGTCCATCGTCAAGAAAGACTACAAGAAGGCAACAACACATAAGCAGGTAATCGAACAGTCGCAGCGCGATAAAGATGCCAAGCGTAAAGAGCATGATGAGCCGTAAGTCGCTGCCCACTGCTATGTCTTCCTGCACTACATACCATCTGACGATATCTTTCTACTGTAGATTCGTCCCAGTCCTGTTCAACGAGGATATATCGGACGGCAAAGGAAAGCTGACTGAACGAGGTCAAGAAGCCCTACGAGCAGAATTGAATCTTGTCGACCATGCTCAGTGACAGCACCTCACGCCGCTTCAAAACTTTTCCTTTCGCTCTTCGTTTCAGTGTATACCCTGTTGACAAGGGCCTTACATCGCCGCTATGCAGCAGCAGGTCTTCTCTTCACAGCCTCATGAATCGCCATTCTTTCTTCGTGCGCATCATATGTATCTCTACCTTTTCACCTAGATTAAGCGGTTTGGACAGCAATGCCGTCTGGGCCATCCTAGAAGCATTTTCGTAGCAATATATTAGCTTTGGCAACATCAGCTGCATCGTGGACGAATATTCTTCTCCTGTTAGTGCCCTATGAAAGACGTCTTCGCTTTTTCGGATAATGCTTGGGCATGCTTTCTTTCCTACGCACTCGTCACGCAGTCCGGCATACCCTTCAATCCAGTTTATCCGCACCGAAAGCATACAGCACGATGGGCGCAATTATGAAGAAGGGCGGACCTGTCAGCACAAGCGAGCGTGTTCAAGCGTTGCGCACTGAGATGCAGAAGGAGAACGTCCAGGCATAGTGAGTTTGCATGGTTCTGACTGACGATGATCGAGGCTGCCGGCCATGGCAAGACAAGCAATAGTACAGACTATAGGACAGGCTGTAGATACTTAGCATGCTGACGTTCACTCGATGGGCTCTACAGTGTCGTCGTATCCGAAGATGCCCACTCCAGCGAATACTCAGCACCATGTGACCTCAGACGTGCCTTCATCACAGGCTTTACCGGTTCTGCAGGAACAGCTATCGTTGAAACAAAGTCGGGCAAGCTTTTTACGGATGGAAGATACTTCCTGCAGGCTTCGCAGCAGTTGGACGACAATTGGACTCTGATGAAACAAGGAGAAAAAGGTTTGTCGGTATCTTTGACTGTTTTCGGCTGTAATTTTCCAACGCTAATGGATGAGCTCATGTATGACAAACAGGTGTTCCAACGTGGCAAGAATACCTGAAAAGCGTACGTGTAGCGTGCCCCGTATACGTATAGAGTTGCCTGACTTTCCTCCCAGCTCGAAAACACGCGCATTGGTATCGATCCAAGTCTTTTCGCGGCAGGTAAGTTACCGTAATGATTGACATGCACGCACACTTGCTGATACTTTATACTCCTTGTACTTCAGAGGACGCGAAAGAGATCTCTCAATCACTTCACTCTTCTTCGTCCCTTGTATCTATTTCGCGAAATCTCGTAGATGCTGTGTGGCAAGACCGACCTGCCAGACCAGTAGAGCCTGTCACGGTTCAAGCAGCCAAGTACACCGGCATGTCAGTAGACGAGAAGCTGGCTAAGATTCGAGAAATGTTGAAGACAGAAAAGCCCAAAGCGTCTGGCCTAGTCGCGAACATGCTCGATGAAGTAGCTTGGCTGTTCAACCTTCGCGGTACCGATATTCCCTTCAACCCGGTCTTCTTCGGCTACGGTCTTGTTACTATGACAGACGCAACTCTATTCGTCGACAGCTCGAAGTTGACCGATGATCTTTACAAACATCTAGGTAAATCAGTGACAGTGAAGCCATATGAAGAAGTCATTTTGGCTTGTCAGCAATTGGGTAAAAGCCTGAAGGATGGGGAAAAGGTGCACACATCTTTAGATTCACGACAGCCCTTCTCTGACTCTTGGATTTTCTCAGATACTCGTGGGAAAAACTGCTTCTCTTGCTCTGGCAGAAGCAGTTGGTCAAGATAAGGTCGTCATTGCGTCAAACCCTGTCAATGAGGCCAAGTCTATCAAGACGGAAGCAGAACAAGAAGGATTCAGACAGTGTCATATCGTGCGTAACTAACTCTTTCGGCTTTTAAACCCATCTAATAAGCCTCACCTGCAGCGCGATGGTGCTGCGCTCACATCCTACTTCGCATGGCTAGAAGAGCAGCTGTTGTCCGGCGCGAAGATTAACGAAAGTCAAGCTGCTGATAAGCTGGAAGAATATCGATCGTGCGTTCGGACACGTTCACCGCAAATGCTTTGAGCAGGACTGACGATGCCTCCGCTCTCAGGAAGCAGGATCTGTTCCGAGGACTGTCCTTTACGACCATCAGCTCAACTGGTCCGAATGCCGCAATCATTCACTACAGCCCAGATCCAGAATCATGCGCGACTATAGATCCTTCTGCCAGTCAGTACAGGGAAGATATATTGTTTTTATGCTTTAAAAGCTGACATTGAGGACAGTCTATCTTTGCGATTCTGGTGGTCAGTATACCGACGGTACCACTGATGTCACTCGTACATTACATTTCGGAGAACCATCAGAAGAAGAGAAGAACGCCTACACTCGAGTGCTGCAAGGCCACATCGCAATCGATATGATGCAAATGCCAGTCCTGGCGACTGGTACGAATGGCTATCGACTTGATGCTCTTGCGCGGCAATATCTATGGGAGGACGGTCTCGACTATAGGCACGGAAGTAAGCTCGTCTTGCCTGCAGCTGCTGCCATCGTGATTGTGGGGGCTGATAATACTGCCACTCCAGCCGGACATGGTGTTGGATCATACTTGAATGTGCATGAAGGGTGAGCCATCGAACGGAGTGTTGCCCATGTTTTCAATCTACATCCACTGACTCCGGCGATCTTTGCTAGACCCATGGGTATCGGTATGCGACCTCAATATAAGGAGCATGATCTTAAGCCAGGCCAGTGCATCTCGAATGAACCAGGCTACTACAAAGACGGAGCATGGGGTATCCGAATCGAAAATCTCGTCCTGATCAAGGATATTCAGACAAAGTATAATTTCGGAGGCAAATGGATAGGATGCGAACATGTCACCATCGTCCCTATACAGACCAAGATGGTAGCGAAGGAATTGATGACACCTAGACAGATCAACTGGCTGAATGATTACAATGCGGAAGTCAAGGAGAAGTTGTCTCCTTTGCTGAAGAATGATGATCGGGCTTTGAAATATCTAGAGAGAGAGTGCAAGGCTATTTAGTGTAGCAGTGGTAGCAAAGGCAATTCAAAACTATTTTTAATCGCTAATTTGACCAATCTGAGGAGAAATTACTTTGCTACGCGGTCTATATATCAGCACTGGAAGGGTGAGGACGCTAGTTTGCTAACAACGATTTGAAGTATGCGGTACGTAATGGAAAGGCGAGAAGCGAGCTAACCGGGAACTAGCATAACGGTTGCTGATAAGCAGTTACAGTTTGACAATATTCAATAAAGAAGCTACATAACGAGATACGTGCGGGTATGCTTTTGCAATGTCTTCGATAAGTCCTCTACGGATGAGATGGAAGAGATGATGACGCTTTTCATCGCGCGCTAAAGCTATGCATCTCCAGCTCCAAGTACTACTATCCCAATCTCCTGGCATGCTCTCTGGACGTTCGGGGTAAGCAAGTGATTCATCTTCGATCCAAACGATAAGGTTTCCGTTCTTCCAGCCGGCAGATTATGAATGAGTACCATGATCTGCTCTTCCGTGACCATAGGGTAGTAATAGTCCAACTCTAGCTGAGTCAAGAATAAGCTAGGTAGAACAGTAGCGAAGAAATTAGCAGGGCTGACTATACGCTCTGCTGCTACTTGGAGTTCTTCGAGCATGGGGCAGGACGTAGTCAAATCATCGAGAATGTGAAAGAGCTGCTGTTCCGTAGCGAGTGGTAATGGGCCCCGAAAGACAAGTCGGTGTATAGCTAATGTTCGAAGAGATGGCCCGATCATCTGTAGAATAGCCTTGAGGCGTAGACGTGAGTTCGTGACGAAGCGGGATAGCTTAAGATTGATCATATGCTTGCCGCAGCTCTGTAGAATGCCATGCAGGAGATCGGCATCTAGCTCGCTGCGATAGATGGAAAGCGAGTGCAGTCGAAGAGGGATGCAATCGAATACGTCCGAATAAGAGGCTACGACAAGCTCTTCTCCAGTTGTTAAGCCTGATACAGTAAGATCCTCTAGACAGGGCAGGCTCTTCAGAAGCTGCCAGAGCTGCGCGAAGTCCATCTTTCCCGCAACATCGAGCTTGCGAAGGAGTTTAAGACTGGATAAAACGGCCATAGTACGCTCATCTGCAAAGTCTGCGGTCGGGAACCGTATAGTAAGTGTGTGTATAGAGCTTGTCTGCGAAAGGAAGTCGAGGCCGCTTATAAGGGTGAGGGGATGTGATGTGCCCATGCCCGTACCAGCTTCAGGACTGGTCTGCTGTGAGGTTGTTTGGGTTGAAGCGTTCAAGATAGCCTGTAAGGCAAGCTGCTGAGCTTGAAGAGAAGGCAATTCCAGAGCCCATCCATCTTCAGCCGGGGCAGGCGTTGCTGCGACTGGTGGTAGTAGCTGAGCATTCTGGTCCGGATTTGCAGGACCATGCATGGCGGGGTGAGGGAAGTTATTCGGAGCTGCAGGATTGATTACGCTGGGCACGTCGAGACCATCTTGCAGGTTGTGCATCTGGCCGGGCGTGAGATGCGGTAATGCAGCCAAGCCTCCCGGTACGCCTCCACCTGTAAAGTTAGCCTGGGGAATCCCTCCTCCACCTCCTGCCGCGGGGAGCGGTAGTATTGGTGGAGGGGGGCCAAATGCCAGATTGGCATGAGGTATCCTAGGCGGCGGTGGAGGTTTGCGGCTGGCTTCGTCCCCAATGACAAGGCATACCTTGCGAACTGTCAAAGCGAGTGCGCCGTTTATACGCCTGTCTGCTGCGAGCGTAGAGAGTGCACCTTGTGCATGTTCTTCATTCTCGACAGTGACAGAAGCGAAGAGTTCTCTTATGGCTGGTGCATACCTATTCCAAATGCACGACCTACATCATCAGTCGCTTTCGTCGAGAACGAGCACGTGGGATAATACACACCACAGCTTGGAAGTCCGGACGAGGCTCAGACATGTGCTCGTCTTGCATGAAGCAGGCAGGAGCTGGCATATCCGCTCGACGATCTCCTGCGGGAGCTGCTGGAGCGGGCTCGTCGAACTCATCCGCCTGTGAGACCAGCCAAAGGGTCGATATGAAGACATGCGGGACCAATGGTGGGAGGTGCGTGAAAAGCAGAAGAGGTGTAGGTGCAGAGATTGCTGGACTGCTCTCAATGTCTCCTATCTTGCTCGCTGCGAATGCAGCTGGGGTATCCTAATCACAAAGTGCTTTGTGCTACAGTCGAGCAGCAGAAGACTGCGGTAGAGTATCGGTGCTCTGGACCCTCCAGCCTTCTCACACTCTTGCTATTGCTGCTGCTTCATCGCTGCATCCAAAATGTAGTACTCATGTGTTGCATGCAAGTCAGCCTGCGTCCAAGTGGAGGCCTCTGTAGTGCATGGCTTGGAATCAGAGTAACCGAAGATCTGTGCTATTGGCTTCTTTCGGAGCCTACGCTGCACCCGTCTAGCTACGATGGTAATGAAGAAGAAGGTGAATTACTGCTGCCTGTCTGCAGATACGGTATTGCTATCCTTGACGTTGATACTTTTTACTCTCTGCAGGGCCGAGGTGGTGGTGGCCGCAAAGGACAAGGACAGCGAATGCAGCAGGATGGAAGCAGCAGCAAAGATGGGCCATACAATCTGGACATTGCAACGAGCGAGGCATTCGACAAGTACTACAAAGCTCAAGGCCTGATAGCGGAAGAGGAGTGGGATAGCTTCATGCAGGTGGCTAGATCACCGCTGCCGATGACTTTTAGGATTACATCGTCGAGAGACTCATCTCAAGCTGTCAATGACCACGTCAAGAATGAGTTTGTGCCCCATCTGTCCGATGTCGTCTTCAATGGCGAGAAGCAGACACCCCCGAAAGTCCTCGAGTGGTACCCTGCTGGGCTCGCATGGCAGCTAGATACCTCCAAGCAAGTCGTCCGGAAGTCGAGGGAGTTTGCCAAGTAGGTTCAGGCAATCTTAGTTTGCCCAATTCAGCGCTCAATCTACTTGCCCCGCAGATTCCAGCAATTCCTCGTCCACGAGACCGACTCTGTAAGTTCAAAGTAGCTGCGAATTTCGCCACACCGACGTTATTCGATTTCCACTGACCCTTGCTTTCATAGGGTAACATTTCCCGCCAGGAAGCAGTGTCCATGATTCCACCCCTTCTTCTTGATGTGCAACCTCATCACTATGTGGGTCGCATACCTTTCTACCCTGCATTTGTACCCACCATAATGATGTCTTACTCTCGTTTGCTAGGTCCTAGATTGCTGCGCTGCACCAGGAAGCAAGACGGTCCAACTACTCGAAGCTTTACACGCCAAAGCGCCAATGAGTACCGAACCAGCTGCTCCCATTCCCTCTGGTTTCCTGATAGCAAATGACAGTGACGCCAAGCGCTGTCACATGTTAGTCCATCAATCACTAAACAGAATCGGCAGTCCAAATTGCATGATTACAAACTTGGACGCATCAGCTATTCCATCTATCAAAATTCCAAATCCTCAAAATGGGCAAACGAAAAATTTATACTTTGATAGGATATTGTGTGATGTACCCTGTTCAGGTGATGGCACTACACGAAAGAATCCTGGTGTTTGGAAAACTTGGAAACCTGCCGATGGATTGGGTTTGCATTCTTTGCAGCTTAGAATCCTCAGTAGAGCTATTCAAATGTTGAAACCGGGCGGTAGATTGGTTTATTCCACTTGCTCGTATAATCCCATTGAAAACGAAGCTGTTGTATCAGCTGCACTGGCTGCTTTCCGTGAGTCGGTCTTCCTTCAAGCACATTATCCAGGTATACTGAACGGAAGTCTTCGCACTCAGCCAACATGTCCCTAGTCGATATGTCAGATGCCCTACCCGGCTTGAAACGCAAACAAGGTATCACAAGCTGGAAGGTCTTCGATAGACAAATGAACGAACTTGCCTCCCCCGACGAGCAGACTAGCAGTTCAAATTCCAAGCCTATCGCGGAAACTTGCTGGCCCAGTGGTAAAGAAGCCGAGATGCACATGGAGAGATGGTGAGTGTTTCCTGAATCATTCAAGGCGCGGGGATCGAATGCGCCGTACTAACTTTTTGAACATTGTTCGTATTCAGCTTGCGCTTGTACCCGCAATTGCAGAACACGGGTGGCTTTTTTGTCGCCGCGCTAGAAAAGAAAGATACGTCGTTGGCGGGTGATGCGACTAATTCGGTTGCTGTTGCGTAAGCATCCGTGTCTGTTACCGAGAGTCCGATACTTCAGTCTAACGATGTGGTTGTTTACAATGCAGCGGAACAAAGCGAGCTGCATCTCCATCTGCCGAAGCACAAGAAGATGCCAAGAAGCCTCGCACAGAAACCTTGGCAAAGGCTACGGAGTCAGCGGCTTCCACTCCTGCTGCTGAGGCGGATGAAGTGAAGATGGGAGCTGGAAGACCATTCAGTGAAGATCCATATTCTTACCTCAGCCTGGAAGACGATCAGCTTAAGACCTGCCTGTAAGCTGACTGACAGAGCCATACTGGGATATGCGTCTCATTTACTGAAACTGACTATGTTGTCATCGATTTACTGAAACTGACTATGTTGTCATCGACTTATTGCTCTCAGTGACTTCCTCGATCTATCGCCTGAGTTCCCAGCAGACAAGCTCTTCGTCCGCAATGCAGATGGCAATCCACTTCGATCTATTTACTTGAGTTCAGATATGGTCCGCACCATACTGGATAACAATGAATATACTCGTCTGCGTCTTGTCTCATGCGGAGTCAAGATACTCGTCCGACAAGATCCAGGCAAGACCGATACCTATCGCTGCAGATGGCGAGTGACGCAAGATGGCCTGCCGGTATTGAAGAACTACATGGGACCAGCCAGGAAGATGAAAGGCGATCTCAAAGCTCTACGAAAGTTGTGTACGGACTTGTACCCTACGCTGGAAGCGTTCGAAGATGGAGATTTCAAGAATACCGTTAAGGACTTGGATAATGGCTCTCTCATCTGCGAATTTATGCCGGGTAGCGAGGCAGGCGGCAAACTTGAGACTTCGATAACGCTACCACTTTGGAGAGCGCCTAATTCCATTTGTATGATGGTGGAGAAGATGGAAAAGAGGTATGTTATCTCCACGCATACGCCTACCTTGGCGATTCACCACTAATGGGCTTTCCTGATGTTTTCTGCGTCTTATAGGGGTCTAAGTATGCGCATTTTCGGAGAGGACTTGAGTCAGAAGAAGGGACACAATCCAAAGAACAACGACAAGAAAACTGAAACTGGGCCAGCTGACAAGGCAGAGGTTGCCATTGACAATGATGAGCAGGTGGAAGCAGGAGCAGATGATGCCGCAGTAAACATCACAGAAAAGGAGAGCAAAGGGGCAGAAGCACAAGAAGACAATGCCGTTCCTGAGGCTGGTAAAGCGGAGTAAGGTCGGATACATTTGTCTACGGCTCTTTCTTGGCTGTAAATAGGGATGACACAATACGATATCGCTGGGAACGCCGCGTTCAATTTTGTACTAACACATGGTGTGAACGCTGCTCGGCCGGTGTTATAGAATATTGGCTTTCCCCGCGCAACTTTCTCATCTTTGCTAGAGCTAGGAAGGAAAAATGTCCTGCGACTACAGGCCTAGCTCGGAAGCCGGGTGAACTGCCATCGGCTGTATCGTACCAGTCACTTAAAGGTGCCTCACTGCACGAAAAGATACCTACGTTCAGCGCAAGTCTACTCCTGGTCCAACTAGCTTACCTGTTTCCAGACCGGACGAAATCCATAGGGCCCCTTAGCAACATCTGGCTGACTGTTTCGTTCTTCGTAGCGGCGGCTGACCACGACAGCCAATCCGTTTTAGTCCACGTCCGACGTGAGTCCAAAGGTCTGATGTTGTGTATTTCAGCATGTCCTCATAGATCCTAACTGCAGGCCTTCATTGCATTTCTGCCTACTCACACTCCGAACGGCTGCAGACGGGACGAATAGAATTTATCTTGTTGCTCGTAAATGTAGTCAGGAACAGTTTGTATGCCGATCAGTCTATCAGAGAACTTAATACCGTGGCATCTGTCTGTGAGGCATTAGAAGTCCTTTACACTTACTGCTCCGCGTAAAGGTTATAGGCTAGCATCCAGCTAGAGTCGTCTCCGTAGCTGAGGACTAGATGCTTGTATTTCGATTTCGACCTGGACAGCATCTCCCACCCTTGTAGGTATATCTTCGCAGCTTTCTTGAACAAAGATTCGTCCCTCTTGACCAATCTTGCAATTTCCGACATCGCGCGGATTCCTATTCCTCCTTTGAGAGCTAGAGATGACTGATTGGCCGCCGGTCCCATAAAATCTGTAAAGATGGGAAGTCATCAATGCCGCGCTACTACGTAGGACGTCTGGTGTATGTCGTACCGTCGGTAGAGAGCTGCGCCTCGGGTATCAGGGCCTTCCGCATTAGGTATGTCGCCCAGAGCTCGAACAAGCTATAATACTTTTCCAAGAAGCTGATATCGCCCGTAGCCTGTGCATGAGCTAATGCAATGATCAAGATGTTTCCGCTCTCTTCGACTGGCATATGTGAGTTCGAACCATCAGAAGGACCGGTCGCGTACGGATAGTGGCTGCCAAGGTCGTGTGCACAAGCTTCGTAAAGTGGCCCATGAGACTGATACTCCAGCAGGGGCTGCATCAACCAGCCTATATACTCAGGACATAGATATAAAAGAAGAGGTAACATAGGGTATATAATGTCCACTGTTAGCATGTTGCCGTCTGAAGAGATCTCCTTGACCCAAGCTTGGATGCCATGCTTTGGCGAACGGGTGAGCTCGATGGTCGCAAACGCTTGGCGGAGAGATAAAGCGCAAAACATTGCATAGTCGTATGAGACTTCCCCGGCGTCCTTAGCTATCTGAAGGTCTAGGTGACGCGAAGTTTTGACGCTTCTCGGATAATTTTCGAAGATGGCCAATATCTGCCAAAGAGCTCAGACTTTTTATGCGGAGCAATGCTTGGGAAGATACCCATCCTCACTAGTCCTTCCAGACTGAAGTAGTTCTGCATATACAGCAAGCTCAGGCTTTCAGTTTGCGATAGGACCGAAGGGCGATAGCTGATGCCAGGGTCTCGCACATGACCAATGGCGAAAAACAGGCTTCGAGTGCTATTGCCGATTTTGACAGCCTTCGCAAATGCCAAAACTGGCCAGTCTTCGCCTATTCGTCTGTATCGCTTGTCCTCGCCATTGTCTAGACCGCCGTACTTGACGAACATGCGGCGCACATCGTGATGCGCCCCGCTCGAGAAGGTGAGGTCGTCAGTCTGGAAATTTGAACATCAGTATCACTACCTGACCGTGTTTCCTTTCCAGGTGAACCAGCTGGACTAACATCTTCTGTCGCCAAGACAATCTTGCCTGACATGATCTTTTCGTCCTGCTCGTCAAAGGTCTGAGGAGCAAAAGCTTCTGCATTATGCCACGCAAGACCTTCTTTGCGGAAAGTCTGCCAGTATATTGGGGTGTTTAGATCACTTGAGAGCCAGTCTGATGCATGTTGTGTCAGAAGTCAGATGAGCGATGCTGCGTAGCTCAAAAGAAAGCCCGAATACCTCCAGCTATATCAGTATAGACCTGAACATCGTGCTCCCGGCCATCGTTTGATTTGAGCGCGATATCGTAGTAACCGAAAGGTATAGACTGCTTTACCGGATCTTCCGGGTATGTGGGCGAAAGAAACGTGACATCGAAGGAGACCGGACCTGCGGAGAAGCTGAATACAGTGCTTGTTGCCGAGAACTGCAGTGTTTTTCCACGCATAAGCACACAAACAAATTTGAGGGAGCTTTTTACCGACCTTGTAGCTTTTCTGAATTGCTATTGACTGCCCGTACAAGGATGGGTCGCCCATGAATGTGTATGCATGACCATCCACGCGGACAAAGCCAGTCCAGCCTTGCGACTGTCCAGTCCAGAACTCGCACCATCGACCAGCGAGCTGAGGCTGCCTCGATCCTACAGGCATCCATGCTTGCAGATACGGAGTCTTGACTATCAGTGGAATAGATGGAACTTGCTCGTCCACGAAGAAGCCAGTTTCATTGCCATCGGACTTTACAGCCTGAACCGCTTCAAGTGGGTGATATAGCACATTGGCACCTGCCACGATGGTTGTTGTGCTGAGGAGGGCTGCATGCACATAGCACAGCAGGGTTGTATGCATCCTACGCATGTGTTCAGTAGGAGGTCAGCCTCGATCAAGTCGAGAGTGGGCAGCTTTCCTTCTCTGCAACATAGATTGTCTTCAACGATTACGCCGAGGAAGCTCTGGCGTGTCTGCGTACTGTAGCTCTGCTCGACTTCCCCGTGGCTGGCACCTAGGCGCACTATTTCAAGCCGTTTAATCTGCATCATGAGCGCGAGAGTTCATGCAGCACTGCCGGCAGCTGGTCCAAGTAATCCTGTCAAGGCGTTCGGAGGCTATTTAGATGCAGTCAACGCTGCGATACGAAGTCTTGTCGCGCAATTCGAGGAGCAAAGGCTAGTTCAAGGCAGGCAAGATGCTCTGACCCAGCCAGAAATCGATGCAGTGGTGGAAGGCATACTTGAGAAACTGCCGGCTTACGAGAATGCTCAGGAGGTCGTGAGGAGCTCGATGGAGAAGTCACTGGAAGCAATGGTCCTCAACATGGTGAGGAGCTTAACTGGAAGAGGTTCTATGCCGGCAGATCTAACATTGGCACAATGTAGCCTTCTCTTATTTCTGGGCAGTGGGTCGACGATAGCCAACACTTCCTGCTGTACCACGATGCTTTAGATGTAATGGTGAACGTCATCCAGCGTCAGTTGGTGGATCCGAACCTGGCCATGCAAACGTTGGAATACCTCTTCGAAGCCATGTCGGTTCACAAGGCCGATCAGCTATTCACATATCTAGAGACGCGCAGAGGGCTCTTGACAAAAGTGAGAGAAGACATCTGTACTGCAATCCGCCTTGTCGACCATCACAGCTCACCTTAACTTGTGCGTTCAAGGACATGGTGCTCGGCAAGGGCAAAGCATTGACAATCCTTCGTACCCTCAATGATCTCTTGCGGCGCTCGAGCAAATCCACGCATACTGTATTCTGCGGACGAATCAGGCTCTTTTTGGCCAACACCTTCCCTTTGGGCGAACGTAGCGGTGTGAACTTACGAGGAGAGTTCAACAAAGAAAACATTACTACTTTTGAGATTCCAAAACACGAACCTGTGCCTGACGAGGAAGAGAAGAAGGAAGAGACCGGCGACGAAGACGATCAAATGGTTGAAGACACTTTGATCGCAAAAGGAGGAGCCGATGTCAAGCCGACAATTGTTGTTGAAGCGCCCGAAGATGGCGAGGAGGTGGAGGAGAAGGCATCAGCAGATGATGCCACAGGAGCAGCCGACAAGAAGACTACACCAATTGAAGATGCGGACAAGAAGCGAGCTGCAGGCGAGCCCGACTTTTACACCTTACTCTGGTCACTACAACGATATTTTTCAGATCCACCCTCCCTTTTCGATCGTCCCGTGCATTCAGATCTTCCACCTATCCTGTCAAGTTATGCAGCCAGCTTTCCGACTATTCCCCCATTAGGAAGGGATGGAAAGATTGCAGACGTGCCGATGGCGGCTGCCACATCAAACCTCACTTTACTTCGCGAAGGTGTGACGAAAATGCTGAATGTGTTTTCGGACGCTTCGAAGCGGGAGAAGGCATTACAAGGTGCTACTAGGGATGGCTCGCATAAGTCAAAGAAGGATGGTGGATCAAAAAGTGCCGCTCTACAAACGCCAGTAGAGGATATCAAGAAATTCTTCTTCTATCCTAAATACCTGACAAGCAAAACCCTCATCGATCTAGAAGTTGCAGACGGCAATTTCCGCAAGCAAGCAATGATTCAGTGTCTCATCCTTTTCCAATACCTTCACTCTTTCACAGAGGCTGCACGGGCGAAGGATATGGTTAATCTCAAGCGCCCTAACAAGTCTGTCCTGCTGCCTCATCGCCTGTCAGATGCAGACAATCAGTGGATATCAGATCTTGAAGCGCGTACGTACGCTGAAATTTCGCGGACACCGTCCGATGGCGAATACTTCGTGAAGACAGTGCGAATGGTACTGCAAGGCGAGCGCAACTGGGTAAGTGCACCTGTGATTAGAAGGCAAAGACTGCCAGCTGATCGTGATACTGCTTCCAGACATTGTGGAAAGCCGAAGCATGTCCGCAATTTGAGAAGCCTCCTCTCGATGAGGAAGCATCTGCTAAAGGCAAGGCAGGCGCAAAGCGTCTTCAGCAACCCATTCCGGCATTCCCATTCAAGACTGGAACACCAGCCCTGTCTAAGCTTTGGCTGAACGAGGGTAAAAGCATGCAAGTCTACCCGAAGCCCGACATGTAGGTGGCCTGCTCGAAGAGTGTGACTCTTGATTCTGGCTCACTGTCTGTAATGTTTTCCAGTGATGCCGAGCTACGCCAGTACTTTGAGGCAGCTAAGATGCAGAACCTGTCCATCGAAGAGCGGAAGCAGGAGCTGAAAGACGAAGGCAAGACTGACCCCGCAGAGCAAGCTCTGGATTCCGATCTGCACCGATTAGAAGAGGTAAGTGTATAACTTTAGATCGAGCGGCCAGATACTGATTCGCAAGATGTTTATCAGCGGAAAGCAGCGATCGCCTGGCGTACACTTCGCGTTGCCTCTGCGAAACATCTACATCTTTACGCGAAGATAGGAGTTAACAACATCGAGAAGCTTATCGAGGAGATTGCTAAGCCTCCTCCGAATCTCCCACACTTGTCTGCCAGTGAGGCGACACTCTCTGCTAACGCGAAACAAACGGTTGTCGAGGCCGAAGATTCAATTGCGAACGAGGGGGAAGTCAAGAAAGCGTCGTCTGCTGCATCAGAGGAGAAAATAACATCGCAAGTACAAATTAAAATTGAAGAGCCGCAAGAGACGGGCACGCCGGGTGGCGACGTAAACGATCCTGCGACTCCTTCTGCAAACGGTGACGGTATTTCCGAGGCACCTTTGGTTGGCAAGCGCTCCCGTGAGGCTAGCGGGATGGCTGTGGATGAGACAGACGAGGCAGAAGAACAAGCCAAGAAGCAAAAGGTGGCTTCGGCCGAATGAAGTGGTCGTAGTTATCAGGCAAAACAGTGAATAGTTTCGTCAATAGTTGAGGAATCGTTAACTCAATCACAGCCATCTACATTGCTACACTACAATTTGATGGCCTACAGGCTGACTTAACCACCCCACTGCTCTGTCACTTTGCAGCTTGTCTCATTGACTCAATGCGTTTGGCGGTATACTCCGAGACGCTTTACATAGAATGCTGACCGTCAGCGCAGCGAAAGCGTACTTTGTGGAGAAAAATGCTTACTAGTCTGCGTCAAATGTCTTTGACCAGGAGGGCCGGCTTGTAATCGCCGTAGCGTATCGAGCAAAAGCAGCGTATCTGCCGTTCTCATCGAACAGAGTCTTGGTAATGTCTGTCTTTGCAAGATCTTCAAGAGTCTCGGAAAAGACTTTCAGTCTTCCGATAAAAGGAGCAACTCCAAGATCTGCAAGTCCGGGTTCTTTACCGTGCCAGAAGGGACCACCTGTCTTCTCGGTACGCTTCTGTAGGAGATTCTGGATCTCTTCGGCACCTTTGTACAATTCTGGTATTTTGTCGGTTTCGCTACGGTATGTGACGGCTCCGAGTGGGCCATTGACAACCTGTAGGAATCTTTCGATAAAGTACCGTGCTTCCGCTGAATTTGAGAGAGAAGTCACAAGGACAATGAGGTGAGCCTGCGAGCATGTCTCTCCTTTGATGTCTGGCCCACTAACCTCGCTCGATGGGATCTGAGGGGGTCAAAGATCGAGCGCCTCTGACGGCTGCTAGATCACTAATGAGCTCCAGCAGGACCGCACTTTCTGGGATACGAGGGACGCCTTGTGTATTCTCATCTTGTCCGCCGATCTGAAGGACTGTATAGCGGCATTGAGTGAAAGTGTCAGATAGCAGAAATGATGACAGTGGCAACTCCGACAGACTCACCTGGGACTTTCGAAGCAGGGTTAACTTTGTCGTTATACCAGGAAGGCTTGTTCTGGATGGCTACAGGTCAGACGAGGCGGCAAGGAACAATCCTCGTAGGCCATGAACTCACCTGCAGGTCTATCTCATAAATGGAGTGAGCAAGACCGGTCTCTTGCAATGCAAGCGTGGCGCGCTGGGCCCACGGGCAGACTCGAGCAGAGTAGAGCAGCAGAGGTTCAGTCGAAGCAGCAACAGCAGCAGCCATGGTGAAATAGTGCGGGTGAGTGGGTTGTGGGAAGACAGACCTCCATACTTGCTGCATGAGAGATCCAGAATTCGCCTGTTGCATCAGCACCACCATAATGGTGCCTTAGTAATCGCGGAAATCGGGCAGGCCGAAATGGCGGCATCTAATCTCGGCCCTGTCGGCTGGAAAAGCAGCGAGGCAGCGACAGTTTTACTCAGTACGGTAGCTCCTACGAGCTGTGATACTGCAGTGCAGCGCTTGCAGAGAGCTGGAACTGGTCGATCATCGTCTTGAGGCGCTTGGGCCGCCGGAGCTTGAGGTACTTCAGGTGCTTAGGCGGCAGTCCAATAACACTCAAGCGCCGAGCAGGCCAAGTTGGTTTAGCTGCTTCGACAGCTCGCAGCTCGCATAGGTACTCTCCCTCGCTCTCACTATCTTCCGTGTCCCCTGTCTCCTCTGCTCTCACCGACACTCTGTCCCGATTACGTACCATCATGCCCTCATCCACCACCTCCAAGCCAATTCCACCTTCATCTCCTACGCAGAAGTTAGGTACTTCTGGAACTTGTCGCCTGTCTCGTCTCTGAGCTCGGTCTTCAAACTGGTAGGACAACGCAATCAGGCTAATAATCCTGATATTAAGGGATGTAGACTAGGTTTCAAATCGGTGTATATGACTAAAGGCAGTGTATAGAAGGTATCCCTATCCTTCCTGCTGTCGTTCAGCTTGTAGCATTTACCTTCATGCGAGGGTGATTGAGCAGCTGGAGGTCACCACGAGCGAGTCTGCGGCTGACGATAAGCCCGTGCAGAGTATTCATGCTGCCGGTCGCTTAGCCCATAAGCATAGGATCCGGATCGTCTATGCTGCATAGATCTCCTGCGCATGTAGGGTACCGTGTGGGCGGGAAAAGAGTTTCTTTTTCTTTTTCGCCTCGTTCAATCACTCACTCCATTCAACCCGACAGACGTTGACTTGTTCTGTAGACTAAGCTTGACTAGAAGTCTTGCCACAGGTGTCTTGCTGCTATGCTTATGCCGTTAAACGACTTCGACCGTCAGTGAAGTTGGATCAGCCTTTCATGGGCGTCGGGTGTGCCAATGCTGTCTGTTGTGTGATGTGCTAGACGACCTGGGAGTCTGGTCGTTAGTATAGTAGCACGCGAGAATCTGTATGGGCACAATACAAGGGCAAGGATTCTCGTGACAGAACGCCTTGCGTGTCACATAGTCAATGAATGCATTGTGCGGAGTATACCGTGCAGTAAGCTATCGTGCACGTGTAGAGTACGGGTTGATGCCCTTATGCGAAAGACTAGATCTTACTGAAAAACAGAAAGACATGGCTTGTCCTGGCTGTTGGGCTTGGTCTCCAACTATTTGCGTGGGGTTTCCACCTTGTGAATTGGCTGTTGAATTCACCTGACCAGCAACACCTGCTAGCACCCGGTTGGAATGCGATGGAATTTGGAAAGAGCTGTTCTCACACAGCTTCGATGTTACAGCAATGTATCGGTGGGCAGACAATTGTCCTCTTCGCGCTTCTACAGTGTGGAAGTTATCTGACCCTTGCATGCTCCTGTCCTTTCCGACAGTGCGCGCGCTTCCCGCAGACTAGTACTCCATCCAGCTCGCCCAAGGGATGAAGATCAAGTCGAATCCTGCACCATCAGCGTACTCGATGGCTCAGCGAGAGGGTATGCAACGGTGATCGCGCCTGCGAGTCGCAAGACGGTCCTCACAGCTTCCGCTTCATGCGTTGCCTGGTGAGCATTTTTGGCCAGCTGTATTATTCACTCCGAGGCTCACACTGTTTGTGTTGCACGTTTCGCATAGACAAGCAAAGAAAGACTAGTCCAGTCCATTGAACTTCCAAGCTTCTTCCCCAAGCATATGCGCGCCACCTCAAAGCTTCTGCTCCTTTCGAAGACTCCAATGTTCCGTTGCCCGCTGCGCAGCGCGTCCAGGAGTTGCATGGTGAGCGTCATACCTACCGATGGGAGACCGGCATACCTCCCGGGCGCAGGGTGTGCAGAGAGCGCTCTGCCGAAACTTCTTGCGTCTGTTAGAGCCGCTCAGTAGGCCCGCCTTGGGGCTGGGAAGACTAGGAAGGCGTGACAGCGTCGGAGAGCTGAAACAACGCTTTTAGGGTGAACCATAGAGTCTTGGCAAATGGAACACGAGTTGTGTCATTAGATGATGATGAAGCACAGAAGGGGATGCTGGGACATGCCTGCCTGCCTCTCATTGTCGATGAACAAGACAAGCACAAGAGCTGATCATCTGGACTTCACACATCAGTGGTATGCCTCATCGACTCAAGCAAGTTTGAGATGAGGTGCTCATCATGCAGCGCAACCAATGTCTTATTCCAGCTTCCACTACTTGAAGGTTCAGTGTACCAGTAGCTTGTACAGATTCAGCTGCTAGGTCATAGCAGCCTAGAGATATCTTCAGGTCAGAAAAGTGCGGTGTGCAAAAGAAAAAAAGTTCACAGGTTTCTATTATTGTTACGTACAATTACTGCAGCCGCCACGCTTGTGCTTGTGCTTTCATATGCGGTCTTCCCCTCTGCTTTGCTCCTATGCCCATACTGCGTCGCGCATCTGCCAGGCCTAGACTGTCTAATTCGCTGGAGACAGTTTTCGCCGCCACTGCTAAGACCCACGAAGCTAGCATGACTCTCATGTGATTCGCTATCGACAAGGCAGATGTCCCTTCTGGATCCGTCATGGAATCGCCCCGACTTGTAGCTTCCTTGTATAGCTGCCAGAAGCTCTTCTCGAGAGGGAATTGCTTTAGGTTGACATCGATAGGTAGGATAGCTTTGCCGTCTTCAGTGATGTCGTACTTCAACCCAGGAACAATGTGCTCGATAGCTTCTGCGTCCGTCAAGTCTGGATGATCTTGCTTCACTTCCACCAAAGACCGAGTCTATAGGAGCAGGATGCGTGAGAAACTGGCATGTGAGGAAATTCTGCCACCCATCGCTCACCAAGAAGACTTCTGCTGCAAGAGCAGCAGCATCCCTAATACCGCCCAAACCATCGACTATGCCTCTACCTAAAGGTCCCAAGACAGGAACGTCCATTTCCCCCACCAAGTCCGTCGCTTGCGAAAGGGCCTTGTCCTCGACTGCCTTCGGCTCAGGCGGTGCATACGGTGACATTTCTTGATCTTCTGCCATTTGCACAGTGGAACGAGCCTCAGTCTCCTGTTTTGGTTGTATAGCTTTCGCTTTCTTCTCCTCTTCTGCTTTCACCTTGAGACGTTCAACTTCTTCCACTAGTAGATCATAAGCCATCTGACCAGTGTACACTCGTCCACCCGCCAGCGAATTGATGAGCTCAGGGTGAATCTGTCGTCCTTCGACTACTCTGTTCTTGAAATCATCATATGTCTCGTCTACATGCCTTCTATATCTTTCTAGATCAGGTCCGGTCAATTCGCTTGTCAGATCATTGGCTTTTGATCCCGTCAAGATCGTCTGAACGGTTACTTTGAGCTTGTCGGTGAAGGCGGTTCCGAACGAAGGTCGGACGGCAGCCACACCTGCAGAGGAAGAGTCAATCGCCTGAGCAAGGCATCCTCGCATAAGAAACACTCACCGATAGAGCCAGTTATTGTGCTCGCTAGAAATCGGAGATATATTAGAGACGTATTTCGTACGCTTTCCACTCTGAACTCACGATGTGCGAGGATGGCATCGGTATGACAGGCAGCCAAGTACCCTCCACTAGCAGCGGCATTGCTGAAGCTAGAAATTACGACCTTGCCTTTCTTCTCCCGAAGGTCACGGACAGCTTGGTCTATAGAGTCCGAGTCGACAACTCCACCACCTCCAGAATCGATTCTCAAGACGACACAGCCAATCTCATCATCTTCGCCAGCTTGCCGTAAGCCCCGTACGACCTGCATGACACATGTACTTAGATGAAAACAATCACATGCCTGAAAGAAGCGAAGGCGCCTACCGAGCCAGCATCGAAATCCCCTGATTCGCCAATTGTGCCCATAAGGTAGACCACACCGACATCAAGCACTGGCTCGTCCCTCTGTCGCGACATTGCTCGATCCATGACTTTGTAGTAATGGTAGAAGCCCTACCAGAACAATAACATGAGTCAGCACACCTTACGTTCAGTCAATTGATGCGACCTTACCATCATATGATTGTCTTCTGACCCGCCGAACTCCGATTCCAGTACGCTATCAAAAATGTATTGACGATACGACATGCCAGTAATCTGTAGAATGCATGCGTCAGCCAGCTATGCTGTTCATTCAATCAAGAGCGACTGACCAAGCCATTTTCCGTTGCTTCACGAGCTGAGAAGGGTCCTTCGAATGTCATTTTCCGCACCTGAAGGAAAGCAGAAAAGGTTAGCCAATCATTGCCTCGCGAAACAGCAGCGTGGATGTTCGTAGTAGAGGTGCCAGTTGCCGCTGAAGCCTTGAACACGTACTTTATCAAGAATGGATTGGGGTACGGGCGCTGGTTCGGTCGGCACCAGCGCATCGACCTTAGAGAGATCTGAGATTTTGGAAGTAGCAGGGTCCTCCAAAAGCGAACGTTCGACTGGCGGAGTTTCGGCGGGCGTGCTTGACTCTGTTGGTTCGTTTGCTACTACCGCTGCAGCCTCTTCCCCTTCTAAGGGACTAGCTGCTACCACTTGTGGCTTGTCTAATGATTCCGATGGCTCTCCTTCACTGGAGAAAGCGGCTTGTGGTGCTACACCGAACGGGAAGGGATTGAACTTGATTTTGGGAGGTTCAACGAATCGATTCCGGCCTATCCGCTGAAGCATGAGGTCATTCAGCGAGTTGAGCAGCTCTACTTGGTTCTCGGTCTGTGGTTCCGATAGTTTCTCTCTAGTATATTGCGCTACGATCGATTTGTACTCTTCTCGAGCTTCTGCCTGTACGCCAACTCCGAGCCAGTCTATCAAGCGTTTGAAGAAAGGAAGTTGAGATCCAAGACCGGTCAAGGGCACTTCTCCCGTCGGTTGCATGTAGACCTGCAGAAGTGCAATATTGAGTAAGCTTTTCTTCTGGGAGAGGGCTAGATCTTACCTCATTGAAATGCGAAGCCAGTGTATACTGAGCCTGACTTTCGAAGGAATCCGTAAAAGCTATGCTCCTCCAGTTTGTCGGTCCTAGACGTTCCGCTTTCACTCTATTCAGCTCTTCTATTGCATCCCCAACCTCTTCTATTTGTGCCAAGCCTAGGGAATAGCCTGCTTGGACGGCAGGTGTCGAAAGTGACGAGAAGTCGGCTACAATGCCTTTCTAATTATGCAGCATAATCAAAATGACGTGTCCAAGGTCTCAGTCAAAGATTCTAAGCTCACTATACGATCATCTCGCATTGCCCAATTCAAAGTCCGCACAACATCGAAAATAGTCATAATTCTTGCAGGTTCATCACTTCCACCCGGTCCTCCAGAAAACAGCAGTGAATTGAGTACGGTAGTGGAGCTTTTGGCTTCGACGATTGAGCCATCGTAGATCTTCCAGTATAGGTACGTTGAATCGCGTATTCTGTCCCGCTTGCGTGCATGTAACGCTGCGGCCGTGTACGAATACGACGTGTAGGCCACAAAAGCTCCGAACAGGAAAGACCGCCTGTATTTATTCACAAAGCTAAAGCCTTTGAACATGCGAGTGCCTTGGAAAGCTTGATAACGTGCCCGGAAGCGGCCTGTCTTGCCAGCATTGTTGCTGCTATTACCGCTTGTTCCTGTTCCAGAACTAGACGCTGGCGCCGCCGCTGCAGCTCGCCTTTCTGCCTCGAGAATCGGAAGAACAGTGACGGCTTTCTGAGCAAGTCTTGAAGCGCCAGCTGGAGCAGAAGGCCGTGCAGAGGCACTGCTGCCGGGGCCTGCCTTGCCGCCTTTTGGAGGCATTCGATGTAATTGTCGAGTGGTCAGTTGATCGAGAGAGAAGCCGGCAAGCCTACATCGTTTGACAGATGGACAGCAGCCTGACTTTATCCGAACTTGTCGTGCAGAGGTGATACTGTCCAGAAGACGACATGTTCTACAGATATCTAGGCAACAGAATGCTGCAAGAGAAGTAATTTCTCAGAGATAGCATTGCCTATCTCCACCCGCAACTAAGGCTTCGCACATGAGGCAACGAGCAATACGACGAGACAGTTCCGCAAATCCGAAATTGAAGCAGTGCATTTCTGTCTATCAAGTTTCCAAGGCTTGCAGGAGTCGACAAATGCCATCTTTGGGCCTCATCGACGACTACTAAATATGGCGGCAGGAAGTGACACATGGAAGAGCGGTTCCCTACGTTCCCGACCTCGTGCGCGACTTGCCAAAGCCAAAGGTACTCTTGGTAATGAACGAAACTTGAGGAGGCATCAGCTTGGGCTGGCTTGCTATGATTGCATTGTGGGATCGCAAGTCAGCAAGTGAGGCATGGTGCTTAAGCGATCTTCTACCGAAGGAGGTGGTTACATCCGCAGGAAACCCGGCTTCCAGAGGAGAGACCACGCCTGAAGGTTTAGCTGGGAGTGCTGCTGATCCCGAGCCTGTTCTTTTCAGCTTGTTGGCGAAAGAAGGTGCTGGATTTCGGAAGCGAAGGAAGTGCCGGAAGTGCGGAGTGCGGAGGCATAGGTGCAGGTGGTAGAGGTGGTACCGGTGGAATTGATGAAGAGCTAATCGGTGCTCCCATAGGTACAAAGCTGATCGGAAGTGTCTCCAACCTTGGCAGTTGCCTGATTGACATTTTCGGGCTCGACGAAGGCGACGAAACTGCAGTTGCACTCGTAGAGCTGTAGCTCCCGCTAGCAACTTCATTCGACGAAGAACGACCTCTACGGATAGAGAGAGGCGGACGAGAACTGAAGTACCCTGATTCCTTGCTGCGCGCTGAATGTGGTGAACTCGAGGCATCGCTAGGTAAAGCCGAGCCGACCAGGCTTTTATACGCAGCAGCTGCCTGGAATCCCGCTTGCGCATTCTGATCTCTGGCGAAAATCCTTTGTAGTGCTTTCGATGATTCTGGATCAAGGAATGGAGATGGCAGTGGCAGATCTTGAGGCGGTACCTTAGCAGTAGGTGTAGAGAAAGGATTGATGCTTGGGCTCAGGGATGCCGTGGAGATGGAAAGCACAGGATTGGTCAGACCGATGCTTTTAGCCTTGATTGGTGTTCGAGTTGGGGGGCTGGCGACGAGTGCCTTCGGTGTTCGCGATCTCTGGAGTAGGGTCCTGCTGAAGATTGTTTGCTCATGCACCTCACTATCGCTATCCACGCTCAGGTCTGACTGATGTCTGCTCCTCAGATTACCGGAAGCAGCAGCAGCAGCAGCAGCACTGGTCTTGGCACTGCGCAGACGCTTATTCACTTCTAGTGCGGATCGCACGGTGTCTTGGATCATCTGTTCGACTTCGAACGAGAAAGCCACATCGCTAGCAGAATAGCCGAGATTGTTTTTCGCAAAGGCTGATGCACCTAGATGAAGTAATTTGCCGACTATCGAGAGATGGCCGTACGAGGCAGCGTAATGAAGTGGCGTATCGCCCGCATCGTCCTCAGCCTCGACGGACGCACCAAGCGAGACCAAGGTCAATACGGCTTCTATGTGGCCTTTTCGACAAGCGATACTCAGAGGTGTAACACCTTTGTCGTTGCGCCAGTCCACTAGGCGAATGTCCGCCTCTTCGTCGCTGCGTAGGATAAGGTTGTCATGAGCTATCGAAGACAATAGTGGGAATCGGCACTTCGACTTACTCATAGGACTCTCGATATCTGGAGTGATAGAGTGATATTATATCCGATGCGTTACATGCCGCTGCAATATGAAGGATTGTGTCGCCTTCACCTGTCTACAGGCGGAAATTGGAGTTCGGCAAGGCACCACAGCAAAGTATGCGTCGCTTACTTTAGCCATGCCATCATGTTCTGCTCCATTGTCGATGAGCCAGTTTACTATTGCAGGCAGACGCTCCTCTGCTGCAAGCATCAGAAGGGTTTTCTGCGTATGCGGATCGGGCAGATCTAGACACTGCGCGAGATTGTGTACCGGATAGGTGAGACATAGCAGCTGCCACAGTCTATCGAGTCGGTCAACATCGCCGGGCTATCGGAAAAGCAGCAGAGGGATCAATTCTCGCCAAGTCGCCCTGCATTGCTGTATTGCCATCTCTCACCATCACCGCTCGGCGGAGCTGGCTTGCTACCTGTTCCAGCGGGACGTAGGAACTATGATACGATGCAGTCAACGAGCAGGCTATCAGCCTATCGGGCACACTGTTGCCCATAGTGACAGGACTCCTGCTGCTCTTCTGCCTCGCTTTTGGCAGGTTTGCTTCGTTTTCTGTGGCTCTAGCTCGTCTGCATGATATCTGCTATCCCTGGTAGCAACTGTAAGTCCGGCGGCTGTATGCCAGTACCATCGCTTGGACGGCCAGCGATGCAGACGAGTCAAGTATTTCTTCCGTATATAGCAAAGCATCATTGCAGGAAAACGTCCAGAGGTCGATGGTGTTTGGACAGATGTCGTTCAGACAGAGGCAAAAGGGAGCAGGGCCGAAGCCGAAGGTCCGAACGAGGTGGCGCAAATCATAAGTCCGAGAATGGACCACAGCGAATCAGAGACTTCCGAGTCCTGGAAGACATGTACGAAACTTGCTACGTTACTACTAGTTGCGGCGTGATGCAACAGCTGTCCAAGATGCCATACAAAATGTTAATCTAGCAAAACTCCCAGACAAGTTTTGGTATTGAAGGTCAAAGGTATTGCACACGTCAGAGTCTGCAACCTGCCACTACTTCGTAATATACCAATCAAGCTTCTCGCTCCACTTGGGTAATGCTTCGGCAATCTGTAGAGGTGATTGATTCGATTAGTATTCAATTTCCTCTGCATGCAGTTAACTGGCACATGATGCTCGCCCAGACGAGAACTCACCTGTTCCACGTCCTTGTCACCTCTACCAGACAAGCACATGACAATGTTGGCTTCCTTAGGCAGGGTCTTGGCCAACTCCACGGTCGCCCAGACGGCGTGCGATGTCTCGAGGGCTATACAGGAATTATACGTTTTCGGTTCTTCTAAACTCTAAAACTTCCACAAAGTAGACTTACCAGGAATGATTCCCTCTCTTTCGCTGCACATCCTGAAGCCTCTGAGAGCCTCTTCATCTGTAGCAACGACGTATTCTGCTCGCCCACTATCCTTCAACCAGGCGTGCTCAGGCCCCACACCTGGGTAATCTAGACCAGCCGAGATGGAGTGTGTCTCGATGATCTGGCCGCCTGCAGACTGTAGCAGGTATGTCTTAACTCCGTGGAGGACACCAACAGTACCCTTGGCGAGCGTAGCGGAGTGGTAAGGTGTATCGATACCTGAGAAGAGCATCAATTGTAAGCGACTGCTTTCATGTAGAGTGGCTTGAACAGAACCTACCATCACCACCAGCTTCGACACCGACAAGACGGACTTCCTTATCAGGGATAAAGTCATAGAAAGTACCAATAGCATTCGATCCACCTCCAACACACGCAACAACAGCATCAGGGAGTTTTCCTGTTCTTTCGAGTAGCTGCTTCTTGATCTCCTTGCCGATAATACTTTGGAAGTCGCGAACGATAGTTGGGAAGGGATGAGGCCCAATAGCTGACCCGACAAGGTAGTGCGTCGTTTCCAGATTCGTGACCCAGTCGCGCATGGCTTCGTCTGCAAGAACAGTGGTTTAGGAAGATTACCTACTAGTGCGCTTCCAGAAGGTACTCACTGATGGCATCCTTCAACGTCTGCGACCCGCTCGCGACAGACACAACCTTTGCACCGAGTAACTTCATCCTGAACACGTTCAAAGCCTGTCTCCTCACATCTTCTGCGCCCATATATACGATGCACTCCATTCCAAACTTGGCGCAAGCAGTAGCAGTAGCAACACCATGCTGGCCAGCTCCCGTCTCGGCAATGATACGTGTTTTACCTATCCGTCTCGCCAATAGAAGCTGTCCGATAGCATTGTTGATTTTATGGGATCCTGTGTGATTTAGATCTTCCCGCTTGAACCAGATCTTCGCGCCGCCAGCTAGCTCCGTGAGTCTCGTTGCTTCGTATAGCTCACTCGGGCGGTTGATGTATCCATAGTAGCTCTCAAATTCTTTCCAGAATGTTGGGTCTGCAAGTGCAGACTGGTGTGCTGCTTCGAGCTCGACTAAGCAGTCGAACAAGGCTTCGGGGACATACTGACCACCGAAGTCTCCGAAGCGGGCAGGTAGCTGCTTCATTGGCGCATCCTCTCCATTCAGACCTGGCATAGGGCCATTGTTGACAGTCTCAACAATGGGCACGATATGCGATGCAAGACCGCTCCTCGTTTCTTCAGCTCTAGCGAGCACGTCAACCTCGCCAGTATGGTTGCCATTCGCTCCATTCAAAGACTTGACCGGCGCGTCATGTCCATTAGGTAGAGCCTTCGCTCTCGCTTGACGCTTTCCACCACCTCCGACTTCCTCACAGAAGTTCTTGATGTTCTGGCAGTGCTCTCCCTCTTTCGAATCCTTCAAGATCTGAACGAGTTTGCTTCCAATGACAACACCATCTGCGACTTCTCCAATCTCGACAAAGTGATCTGCTGTCGAGACACCAAATCCGACTGCTAATGGTGTAGATGGGTCATCGAGGTTCTTCCTGATTCTATCGACAAGGTCAGGCAGTGCCGCGGAAACTCTTGACGCGGCACCTGTTGTGCCCATTTTCGAGACGACATAGATGAAAGAGTCTGCGATGCTTCCTAGGAATTTGATACGCTTGTCTGTTGTGCTTGGTGCGATCAATGGAACATAGCTCATGCTGTGCGGGTGTGGCGAAAAAGCAGGACATGATAAGTCGACCGCCGCTCAAGGCAAGCAGCGAGTTTCGTGGTGAGCAGCTTACCCTTCTTCCGTGCAGATCTCTCTGAACTTGATAGCCTCCTCAGGTGGCAGATCCACCATGATAAATCCGTTTGCTCCGGCCTCTCTTGCATCTCGAACAGCTTCTCGCTCGCCGTATGCTCTCGTTGGGTTGTAGTAGCCTGGACAGAAGGGAAGGATCTAAGAACGGTGCTTTGTGATATCCAATACTTAGAGCTGCGCACCCATGAGTAAGACTGGCGCCTTCAAGCCTTTAGCTCTTGCTTCGCGAATATAACCCAAAACGGCGGGCAAATCGACGTTTTGTTTCAATGCGACCTGGTACAAGTTGAGCATAGTAAATAGCGTTATAAGAATTTCTTGCAACTAGATGTATCAAGACTACTCACGACATTGCTCTCTTGAATTGCTGGGCCATCCGCAATGGGATCTGAAAATGGTACGCCCAATTCGATAACATCTGCGCCTCCAGCCTCCATCGACAGCATGACATCGGGCGTCAAAGCTGGTGTCGGAAAGCCAGCAGTGACGAAGGTTACGAATGCCGGAATGCCCTGGATAGAGATGCGGTATCAGCTTGTTGCTCGTTGCCGTCTGCAACCACATCTTCGATCCTATGTATGACTCGAAAAAGACTCCGAATTCAGATGAATGCGTGTAACAAATCGCCAACTCACCAAGGCGCGCTTAGCGTTGAAGACCTCCTTGAGTGCTTTTGCCATACTTGCTGATGCTTGGAGGTTCAAGAATCAAACAAGTTGAATATATTCTTTGTGAGTAAAGACTACGAGAAGCGGCAAGCTGGAAATGAATCGGTTGCGATCGGCCGATAGAAGGGCTCGTCGCGGCTGACTTCTTATTGGAAAGCTGCTATCTACAATCGGGTGTAGTCGCAATACATAAAGCACCGTGATACATCTGGTTTGGTCGCACCTGTCTGCTGTTTCTAGTGCTTTTCGTACTGTCTGTGTTCGGAGTCCACAGACGGTCTAAAAGCTCAGAAAACAGGCGGGTCTGACCTGCTGGAGATGTACCAGGAGGCTCGGTATTTTGGAAAGCGCTGGCCTCTTGAAGGTCGCCGTAGTATACAGCGCTGACTATCGATTGGTCTTATCTGACCATGTATTTCCTGGGAGTTTTAATAAACGAATGTATCGCCACTATCTTATCAGATCTTGCAGTAGTCATGCTAATACAGAGAATTGACGCTTATTTTCTGAGCTGCATGCTACAACGACGGACTGACGTACTCATGCTGCACCATACTTCCTGTGGTTTCATCTCTTGTTTCATAGACTATTCATTCACCAGCACATCATCCTGTATATCCGAGCATCTGCTTCAACCTATTGCGCAGGTCAAAAGTAGCTCTGAAAGTTGACAAAACGTCTGGCCGTCGTTCCGCCAATCTACTCACAAAGAAAAGCACGATCTCTGGTACACTGAGTAACTCTCCTGCCTCTTGAACGAAGTTGAGGCCGGCCCATTGAAGGATCTCAAGGCATGTAGCATTACAGTAGTCAGACAGAGAAATGAGAGCTGTCATATCGAATGCAGGCTGAAAGACGCCAGTGGCAGCCTCAGCGAATGGAGCGAAGCCGAGCAATCTGCATAGTTTTGAAGCCAGAGAGAATTCCATCATAAAACAGTTCAACGTGTCAGGAAACTGTTCCGCCAATTCTTTGACAAAGGTAAAGACGGTATCGATATCGACCAATGTTTCCCTGGCATCCTCTACCGAAGTCATACCAGCTTGATGTAGAAGATCGACGAATTCGTCGGAAAAGTATGCAGGGAATGGTCTAACGGATTTCTTGTTGGTGCTAAAGGTACTGCTTGTGCTTGGCGTGAATGGCAGTGTCAGCGGATTATATAATGCCGCCAGACAGGGAATATGATGCGGCTGTGCGGGCATGAAGCTCCTAGCTGCAGGCCGTAGTGAAATAGCCAAAGACTCCGGCCGTCCTCTGTCGATGAAGCGTGATGTGGCATCGGCGGCCATTTTAGCAGCTTTGACATTCGTAAGGACAAATGGTCCAGCTGCAGCTCTCAACCTTGTGCCCGCTCTGGCAGCAGCAACTCCAGGAGTCTGTATGCTTTCGATGGACGGACTTCTTTTGTGCATTTCGGCGTTGTAATCATTCGAATAACCGATCGGACCCTGTGAAGTAGAGATGGGCTGTTCATAGAGAGTGCTTGTAGTAGGATACGCCCAGCTAGTCTGTGTGACCCACGAATAAGGACTGGATTCTTCAGGCGTAGCCCTCTCTCCGTAGTCAGGCTGCGCTCCTGTTGTGTACGACACTTCTGCCTTTGGCGAGGGCTTTTCAACCGGCACGCGTTGCGTTTGAGTCTGAGTTGGCGGCGGGGTGTACAATGCAGCAGCAGCTCTCGGCTGGGATGCCACACTTGGACCGGATTGAACAGCAGCTGCAGAACCCGGTACGAAACCTGGTGTAATTTCTTCGAGGACGATCTTCGGTTTTTGTTTAACATCGTTAGCCGAACCATGCGGTTTCTCCGCTATACGATTCTCTTCTATGCCTGAATCCGATGTGGAATCATAGCATTTCGAGAAATCTAACAAGGTTTTCATCCAATACTCGTCAAGTGTGGGCTTGTGTGCGTTTTGCATCGAGGTTTTCCCGTTAGATTCGCCTTCTTCTGCCAATTCAGGTGTGACTGCATGTACAGCCGTTTCGCTGAATCCTCCCCTTTTATCGGTGGTTGAAGATCTAGTATCCGAGGGAGTCACTATAGGCAATGGGGAAGGAGTGTTTCGAATTTCTAAGAATTCAGGCTTGACGCCTATTCGACCTCGACCGCGAGCACGACAGCCGAAATTTCGTCCTCTGCCGCGAGCTCTGCCACCACGTCGAGGGTCTGCTGGTAAGACTTGATAAGTGGAGGTATCCCCTGCAGTACGCATCTGCTTGAAATCTTGGGCACAGGATGTCTGCAGCCCTACTCCAGGAGAAAAGATAGGTATAGGGAGTGTTCTAGATGTAAACCTGGCCGTAGAAGAGGATGGCTGTGGTCTATTTGACTGTGGGCCAGACGAGCCATTCGATTTCTTAGGAGGAGGCGATTCATTCAGAGACAGAACAGATGGTACTGAGGTCGTGGTACTTCTAGATAGAGATTGTCCAGCAGATTCATTGACTGAACTCTTCGCAAAGCCAGATTTACTTGGTACGCGTTCTGCGCGCGGGCGTCTACCATCGCAGTCGAAGGCAGGATCACTAGCAATTGCGCAAGCAATGAGGTATCACCGACAGCGTCATTTGGAGAAGACAGTCGTTCTTCGTCATCAGCTCATATATCGGTCAAGAACCAAGTCATCACGCTCACTTGAAAGTATCGATCAGTCGATGAGCTTCGCCAGAATCCTGCAGCTTGATTGCAAAGCTGAGGCTGGCTTTGTAGCCCGGAGAGGAGATTTGATAGACCTGAATGACACTCTTGAGCTCGAAATCTTCCAGAAGTGATGTCTACGGTCGTCAAAAAGAATGATTCAGCCTGCGCGACAACGGTCTTTTGTTTTACAACACGTGCTTGTCGCCATCTAGCACAGAGCGGTTGTTCTTCGAGCGGAGAACAGACATGCAGCTGTATCGCACTCACCTTGAGATCCTCAGCGGTCACTTCCGGGTCCAAGTTATGTATGATAACACGAAACTCGGATTCCTTCGTCTCTGACACCGGACAGCCGTCCACCTTCGCTGATTGTGATGCGTTCGAGGCCATTTCAAATTCAGGTCTTTGCAGAGAGCGGCAGGAGCGTACTCGAAGTGTCGTGTCCTAGAGGTCGTTCAAGATACAGTCACCTGTATAAACTTACATGAGTGAGTCAGCCATCAAGAGCCTCCATCTTCCCTCGCTGGATTGTCAGACTGGCCTCTCTCTTGTCTTGTTAGCAGATCCCAATCAATCGCGCTTGGACCGCCAGCGGTGGATGTGGAGGGAATCGTGAAGCAGGGCAAGGTAGGCATTATGCAGCACTGTTCCGAAACGAGTACAATATAGCCTCCCTGATTGTGCATGGCTCGTACAGGGTCCTGCATGCAAACCAACATTCCCCAGCAAAGAGGCATCTAGTTGCTTTTGTGGGAGGGCAAGTTAATTGTTCACCCAACACTTGAGGTGAGATACTGAGTTATCCCTGGTGTACAGGTTCCTTCATATTCGTGCAAATGTTAGGGTAGTTCTGCCTGATGATTCCTTGGGGTGTGTGCCTTCAGTGCAAAAATGTGATCGATTGGGAATTGGCGGATGCTCTGATATTGGATGCTGCGCATGCCGTGTGTACATTCTTTATTGGCACCGCTTGAACTTTGTTCCAGTACTCTATGATTCCATTTTATGAGTCTAATCATGGGTCGACCTTTACTTCTCACATGCAAGAGGTATTACCAAAGAGACAAAAGAGCTGTCTCTGCATGGGCTTAGCGTAGGTATTGCGGTGTACACGGAAGAGCCGTCGATTTCGCTCTCGCTCTGGCTCTCGTCTTGTACTTCTTTCTCGTGCATTCAGTGAGCCGGTGAGAGGCAGACGATACTGTGATTCTAGGCAGTCGAGGGTGGCCCTGCAGTCCAGAAATCGCCAGGGCACTTGTCTTTCGGAGCTGTCAAGTGCATGGTGGAAAGACACGAGCGGATCTCAGGCATCGATGTACCCTCATATCATTGGAGATGCCTGTCGTCCTTGTGTGTATGTGAATTTTGGATTGAATATGTGCATTGCAGTAAACCACTACCGAATGACGGACGCCGCTCCCTTCCTTTGTTCCTTTGTCAGCCTGTGTGTTCTGGTGGAAATGAATTTAATAAGTGCATTGCAGTAATATACAAGCGAGATGGCAGACATCACTCTCTCCCTTGTCAGTCTGAAAATTTCGAAAATAAAGCTCGAGGTCGGGCAAGCCACTAGCGTGAGATGGTTAAAAAAAAAATGGTTGACTTTCATGTCTTACCCACGTTTGCTGCGGCGGGAGGAGCTGGCCAACGTTGTAGTACCATGAAGTGTCCGGGCCCGATCTCTTACTATTGCTCACTAAAGCTTCCGGGGCTGCGGTTGACCAGGGTGAGGAAGGGCTTTCTCCCCAAACTTTTTTACTATCTTTTTGCTTACAGCCACAAAAGTTGGTGCAAGAGGCCAGGGTTCGTCTCTCGTTGGCACCGACTTTTTCTTTCGACTCTTGCTGTCTGCATTTTCGAACCTTTTTGCTCTACGGGAGACTCGCGAAGCTGCCGGATCGCAGCCATGCACATCGCAGCGGTCTTCGCCACCTCTGTAACTTGTATTCATCAACTTTGCGTTCTTCGCCATTGAGCGCTGGTTCCAGGATTGGTATGCATATCTTCATTGGCGTCTCCAGCCGTCACCCAACGGAAACCTTGCCGCCTGCTTTGTGACATCCTAAAGTACCTGCCACTTTGCGAGTGAGGTCTACTGGACTGGTGCTATACCAACAGCAGATCGAGCATGGAAGAGACAGAGGCCAGAGAGCGTGTTCCGAGGTTACTTTGACCACTCTCATCATGTTTGTCTTGCTCAAGCTTCGCAAATGTGTTTCATTCGTCGTCCTCGGTCAAACCGGTGTTAGCCAGCACGAGCTCGACAGCTTTCCAGCAGGAAAGTCCAGACCGAAAAACTGCCTGCTTTAGCCTCTTGATCGTCATATATTGTAGATTTGTTGCATTCAGTGGTCATTCGAGAGAATCCTCCAACGGTATTTGTACAATGGTCGAAAAGCATTCTCTAGACCCTGCCATCCGATTTCTAATTGCCCCGTGATCGATCGTTCCTCAAATGTCTCGGGAGGATTGCAGCGCAGCGGTCCATCTTGAGTGTTTCTTGTGGTATACGAAGCTATCTGGCCGGGTCTACGATGACTCGCTTGCCTGCTTAACCGGTGGCTTGTTCGCAAAGAAAGTCAGCTACTTAAAAGCGGAAGGGCGCTAATTGCAGCTGCACGAACACGAGGGGGAACATGCGGTCTACAACGTCTCGAAGGACAGTTCAGCTTCATTTGCTTGTAGTCATTGGGAGCTGCGGTGCATTCCAGCGAGGCTAAATCGAATACGATGAGGAAGGTCTAGTTTCTTGGTGAGAATGGAGGTTTGAGACGTGTTCTAGCGGAGATACACGAGGGCTACAGCTTATCTGGTCGCGAAGGCCAGTACGTATCAACAACCCATGTGCACCAACGATCCCTGTGCATTGTTCGACCGTGCTCCTGTTTTCAGCGTATGTCTGATGCTTGTCCAGCTTCCATAAGCCGTGCTATATCTGGTAGTCTTGCTGTCAACGACCCGTTCTAGGAAGAAGTCGAATCGAACAAGCAACCGTCAGCTGTACCGCAAGGCTGCGGACAGGGCTAAAGTACTCGTATCCGTTGCGATTTGCCTTGCAGTGGGAGGTTCTGGATGAAGTAGTGTGTGCGGCAGGCGTGCTTCCTCAACCTCAAAACAGGCGCGCTGTCGCCATTCAGTTGTTCGGTCATGCTGCAAGCTAGCGGAGCTGCTTGGCTTAGCCGTCAGCATTGCAGAAATTCGCGGAAGAAAGAGTCCTCAATAACGGAGTATGTGTGAAGGTTCAAAATATGATAGCACCCGAAGTAAGATCGGAAGAAATGCTGTCGAGGAGAAATCTGTCTCACTACAATCTGCGAAGTGGTGCTACACATTGACAATGGAGCATGTTCAGTACCTCTTCTGTTTGTCTCTAACGCTGGACGAACGTGTGTGGGAACTCCTTGATTACAAAACAAGGAAAACCGGATCTCACCCTGTCTTGATCTGTCCTAAGGAGGTTAAGCGTTCACCCTCCCACTTTGGACAGAAGATGTATCGAGCGCTGCCTGAGGTGAAGCCTGGGCAGCATTACCCAGCTGCTAAATGTGTTACCGTCCTCGCGGGCAGAAAGGCGCTTGGTGTGCAGTGCCTTTTCCTTTCGGAGAGATCCACGACATTAAGCCCAGGTAGAAAACAGCTCTGGAGAGATAGTATTTGTGGGTAAATGCAAACGGTGCGCTCTTGTATGTGGAAACATTCCCTTCAGAGTGTCAGGCTCAGCTTTCTTGGAAATGGACGAGAAGTAATACCAGTGGCTTCAGTTCTCAATTTGTTGATTCTTCGGCACTGCAGAGGATGTGCGGAAGATGTGTGACACCTTACCACCAGGATACCAAGTATTCCTCCCCTCCCTCCCTCCATATCGTTCTCCTTGTCGTATTGCACACTGCTGTTCTCAAGGAATAGATAGTAGAGCATAAGGCGTGAAAGTCCGCTGCAAAGTCTGGGGAAAATCACATTCTACGGGCTTACTAGACGCCATTTGCACGAGAAGTGCTGCTCTTCCAATGATTCTGCATCTCTCATTTCGAGCATCTATCAAATCATCCAGAGAGCGACACTTGGTGCAAACCGGCGATAGTCTTTTTTCAAAAGCCGGAAGCAAGGTAAAAAGCAGCAAAGCAAAAACAATAGGAAATAGCAACTTTGCAAATTTGCTTTTGAAATTATCAATCAATCATCTAATAATACATATTGTATTCATCGTTATTATTATCATCAAAAGGAAAGGAAAGAGGGCATTGACCAATTGAAAAAGATGCACAGAACAGAGAGGGTCTAATCTATGTTTTCCAGTTTCGTTGCATTTCTGCACTCGTCCAATCACTAATATCATCTAGCTAACCATAAAGCTCCCTATCCCTCTTAAAACCCTCTCTCGCTTTAAAAGACTTTGACCGTTTTTATTGTAATTCAGTGAAACGTTTTGCATGAATGAGAAGTTGGAGAACGATGACCAAGTATATTTGCAAATATGAATGAAACCCAAAGACGAAAAGAGAGAGAAAGAGCGGCACAATAGTATTGGCTCACATCTCCTTCTCTCACGCAGCCACCGTCAAAGGAACAGGTAAGCTCTTCTCGGTTCTCCATTTCTTTGCCTTTTCTGTCTTTGGTAGATCCTTGGCCGCGTGAGCTCTCATATGTTTCGCTTCAAACGATTGAATGATATCTGTTGGGTTTTCCAATTGATATCCACCCAGTAGGACTCCGACTCTTAGCATAGCAGCTAGATTATTCGCTCCATTCGAGTGCTCATATACACCTCCGTAGAACGAAGTAGTTGCGTCTTTTCCTCTTTTACCTCGTAATAGAGCACGTCCACCTGGATGTTCATCCATGAAATTCGTCACGTCTAGAATGTAACCTCCTACTACCATGAGATCCCTTCCAGAGTTCTTGTGCTGTTCTATGAATTGATCCCATGTGAGGATAGGAAGGTCACTCGAATCTTTAGGCCAGACGACAGCTGCTCCCTTCTGTTCTAGCTTCTTCAATTCCATATTGTATTGGCCTTTTCGAATCTCATTGTCAGGGAAGCGCTTGAGGTTCGAGGCGAATCCGAGGAGGTAAGAAATGTAGATGAAGGCGCGGGTCGGATCATATTGATACCACTTGATAGCATTCCTATAATCCTGAGGGAATTCGTGGTGGAAGTTATGGTACCCTTCTCCGATGGTGCATAGGGCGGTGATGAAATGATCTCTAGGGGTATGCTTGTCATCAAACGGAGTTTCACCTAACCAATGAGCGAGTGAATTGACGCAGAAGGTAGAATGATGAACGAATAATAGTCTCGCTGCACCAGCATAGAAGAATCCACCCTTCCAATCATTCCATAGTAATCCAGCAACTGCAGTAGGGAATAGGAATCCCATTCCAAAGATAAGAGGAACGTAATGTCGGTGTTGCCATCTTACGACTGGATTGTTTGTGAGGTCGGAAACATCTGCTGCGCCTGGCTTGCGGCGTGCTTTGAAGATCATCCAGCCGGCGTGAGACCACCAGAAGCCCTCGTGGGCCGAGTAGGGGTCGAGTGCGGTGTCGACGTAGCGGTGGTGGGCTGCGGACATGACGGACAGAAGAGGTTAGTATTGTGGATACAGGCGCTCTAGGTAGTAAAGATGTGATGGCTCACCTCGATGACCCCTGCTCCACCATCTAATGGAACCCTCAACGGCACCGGATCCACCGAACATGAGGAAGAACTGGAGGGGGATGCTCGCATTGTAAGCACGATGAGCCCAGAGGCGATGGTATCCAGCAGTGATGCCTAGACCAGTGTAAAAGTAGTAAATGACAGCCCAGAGTGCAGTCTGCCATTTGAGAGGAGTCGTCGCTGCGCCATAGCAGGCGAGGATGGGCACGACGGTAAGAGCGAGGAACGAGATCCAGTTGATGTTCTTGTGGACGTTCTTCCAGGTGATGGGGGGAAGAGGCTTCTCCTTTGCAAGTGTGCGCCGCACATAGTTCCAGTCTTCAGACGAGTGGAACGCTGGGTTGTTCTGCTTCTTCGAGGACAGTGAAGCCTGTCCTTCGTGGTCGACTGCCGTGTCTTCCTGCGAATCCCACGACGACTGATGTGCCTTGTAGTCGACTTCTGTTTCCGAGCCGAGCGAGACGAGGCCGTTCTGCGGCATGCTGGATGATGTGGGTGTGTGTATGTATGCGGGATACAGACTGTGTGGGATGTGCTTCCCTGTCCGGTCCTGCTCCTCTACCTGCTCCACTCGCGATGAGGGCGCGCAGAGAGAGAACAGACGAGGTGAGAGAACTCGAGCTTGTCGAGTGTGCCTTGTTACTGATGTCGATGAACAGATGTAACTTGCAGACACAGTATGATGTTGTGGATTGGAGGAAGAAGAAGAGCGCCCTCCTCATCTCGTCGCTGATGTCTTCCTCGTCCACAATCCGCCACCACTCTCTCCGTGCATCTCGTTGAGGGCCATTTCGCACCTCCAAGGCCGAGAGGCGATCGGGCGGCAAATTCCTCCCCAAAGAGAACAAGCAGCGGGATGACACGCAGTCTTGAATCGTCGCTCCGAGCAGCAGCATTCGCAGCAATCCTGTCGAGACACTGGAACAATCATCAGAGAGGCACATGGTCCATCATCCATCGTCCACCATCCACTCATGCTACTGCATCGAACGCCCTCCCTCCCATTCCACCACGCCCTCAGCACAATCCAGTGGCAAATCGGACACGCAGCCACAAATCGGTGGCGAGCGGCGTCTCCGGCTCCTCCGGCAAGCACTTTCTCCATCTTCCGTAGCCGGAGCACAGTTACGGAACGCAGAAGCAAAATGCAAGTGGAAGGAAAGAGAGTTGATTGAGACAGATAGATAGGGCACTGCATTGTACTATTGCTACTGCTTCCACTCCCTGCTTATTACTGCGTATTCTCCCCTCAAAGAAGGGTCGCAGATAGATATGATATACTAAAGAATCGGAAAAAACCGAAGAGAACTCCCTATAGATCCCCGACATTGTCCTCCAAAGAACAAGGGCTACATGTACTTGTCGCTTTCCTGGCCCCCATAGACAGCAATGTGATAGTCTGCATTCAATGCATGGATGCCAATCAGGCCGTATCCATGTAGAAATGCACGACAATGAAAAGAACTGCAACTTGTGGAGGAAGATAACCCCAAATGTTGTATAAGAAGCCTGCTATCGAGAACGCAGAAGATAGAGTGGCAGGACTACAGAAGGAAGAACTGATGGACAGTTTAGAAAGATTAGATGGGGCCTTTGAGAGCCGTATTGTAGAAATGCAACAGCAATCTTGAAGAGTGTGATAGATAGATAGCAAGGTAAAGGGGGAAGGGAGATAGATAGTTCTTGCAAAACACGATACTGGAGATAAATCCGATATGATGATTGTCATTCTTTTCCGAATGACTTTTTGATAAATCCAGCTCAAGACCTTGTCGTCAAGAAATAGAGTCGATATTCTTGTATTTGCGAACCTTGATCGCTTGTCAGGAAAGCGGGTCAATTGCCAAACGAAGCTTCAAGCGACATCTGACTGCACCGTCCACGCAATTCGTTCTTCAACAGTGCTACTCCTCCTACCGAGTGCAGAAGCAGGCGCCAACAATTTAGAAGGTGAATAATCCGGGTCGTATGATGTCGGGGTAGCTGGAAAAGCAGTGAGAGCAGCAGTCGTATGTGCTCTTTGATGATTGTGATTGTGATTATAATCGCGAGAATAAGGTCGATTCCAATTGTTTGTGATAGAAGATGGCGAATCAAAAAAAGGATGGGAAGATTCAGGAGGTGGCGTACAAGCAGGTGCAAAACCCAATTTCCCTAAATCATAAGTCGCCCTCTCTTCATTCACCCCTTGTTCGTCATCATTATTGCCATAATCATGTCCCAAACTAGTCTGCGCAAACATGCCATTCATCCCTTCAAGAGACGATGATGAATTAGAAGAAAATAGTCCACTAGGCCTTCGTCCAGTCATGCGATCCATGTTCACAGTCGAACGATTGATCCTGTCTTGCTGTGCTTGAAGAGCGAGCATACCTTGTGATACGTGATTAGAACAAGGTTGGAAGGTATTGCTATTGCTAGGGTACGTCATGCTTGATCCCAAAGTCAAGCCTAACCCAAGTTTGGCACCAGCAACCGACTGGAAAGCACCACACCCGCGTCGAGGAGGAAGAGACAGACCGAAAGAGGCGTTGGTATTGGCATCAGGGAGACCCGAGACGAATGTAGTGGATGACGAAAGAGGAACAGGCGAGAACGAGGAGAATGACGCAGGGCTTCCACTACCAGAATAGGCAGAAGGAGTGAAACCTCCAAGACTAGGTGGGGTATCGCTGTTATAGTCCATAGGCGAGGAAATGAGTCGCTCATTGACGGGACTATTGGGCGGTGCATATGGATGGTTTGCAGGTCGCGCAAGTCGCGGAGTCATAGACCGACGCGGAGGTAAAGCAAGCGGGCTGCCAAAGGAGGATGGAAAAGCCGAGTACCCTTGATGAGCAGGAGGGAGAGAAAGAGGAAGACCAAGAGATCCAAACGAAGAAGGTGGAGTAGGTAAAGGAGCACCAACAAAGCTAATTCCTAGTCCAGTACTAGCTCCTGAACCCCTTCTTCCTTTTCTTCCACCGCCTCTAATCTTCTGCTCAGTACTGAAAGAGAGTCGTCTATACGCCTGACCTTTCCTCGAGCGAGGAGGAAGTTGTCCACTCATTTCCATAGCATGTATCTTTGAAATCTCAGACTCTGTAGTCTTGATCTGTTTTTGTACTTCAGTGTCTGCGAAACGCACTTGCATAGTATCGTAGTACGAGTGCAACTCGCCCGTCGGGAGCTTGGAGCGACCTGGTCTTCGGCCGTGCCCGGGTAGTCGCTTCCCATTGAGTTCAGATACAGCTCGTTCGGCCATATCACGCGTATCCAGACGGATGAAGCCAGCTCCTTTGAAGGGTGTGCCAGGCAGTGCGCGCTGACCCGGTTGATCACCTTCGTGAAGAAGACGTAGAGACCGCACGGTGTAGTATGGTGAAGGAAAGAGGGCCAGAACATCTTGTTCAGTGTATGTGAGAGGAATCTGCATGATATGAATGTATGAGTATGCAAGCTTGAAAGAAAGAGAATGCGGGAGGTAAGAACTCACATGGGACAGGTACAGGTTGGCAGAGCGAGGATCGGAGGCTTTGTCCATCTTGCCGACATATGTTTCCTGTGTGTTCAAGCATGCGAAAACGACCAAGCCTTCGTCATCAGTACATGCTCGTCGGAAATCGAGGCGGCCGACGCCGAAACTCACCTTTGCGAAACAAGCCTCGTACCCATCGACGGCATTGACGAGAGCGATGAAGAGTTTCGCCTGAGCTTGAAGGGCGAAGCGCACGAAGCCTATGGGGAGACGGATTTTGCAAAGAAGAGAGAGGGAAAGAGGATGAACGTATATCATCAGTGAAATATCCCAGAAAGTGAAATGGGACGAAAAGAAAGCTGAGCTGAACTTACCCAAGCCCGTGCAGATGCCAGGATCTCTGGCATCTCTAATAGTCTTTACAGAGACAGGACTAGCGACCTGTTCAGCCCATAACTGCAAGTCATTGTTTGTGCATTTCTCAGGGAGGCCTTTGATGTATACATTATTGTTGGATCGCCATTGGGAAGTATCGACTATACCGCCGGAACCAGAGGATGAAGGACCGCCCGAGTTGCGTTTTGTAGTTGGGGATGAGGAGGATGACTGATAATTGTGTGTGTTTTCGGAGTGAGAGGTGGAACGAAGGAGAGTACTGCCTGGATTGGATAGAGAGAGGGAACCAGGTGGTGAGATTGGACTGGGAAAAGGATGGAATGGATGCAAGGATGTTGGAGGGGCTGATGGCGAGGAGAGGGCGTGTAGAGTGCACGGAAGTATAGAGGGGAAGGGCGACGTCGGAAGAGGCGGGAGGACAACGTCAGTACAGAGCTATATACAAACGAGGAAGACTAGCCTATCGACTTACCCCGTGAAGAAAGAGTAAATGGAATTCGCGAGCGAAGGAGTGTGTTCGCAGTGTGCGAATAGTTCAGATTGGTCAGCGATGCTGCTGATGAAGAGGGCCACTGCCGAGTCCGGTGATGAGACTCCATGTCGGATGTTTGATGGCGAGGGTGCCAGCTGGGGAGCGAGTCGGATGAAGGAAGCTGTTGTGAGTGATGAGCTGACCGACCGGAGAGATGTCGCCTGTTGACGGGTCTTGCGACTGCTCTCCCTTCTTGTCCGAGGTGAGGTAGTGAGGGAGGGTGTTCGATGGAGGGTGGAAGAGTGTCACTGGGTTGATGTGATGTGGAGTGATGTGGAGTGATGTGATGTGATGAGTTGTGACAGGAAGCAGCGTGAATGGATAAGAAGAGAGTGGATGAGACGAGAGAAGAAGAAGAAGAGAGAGGGAAGAAGCATCAAGGATGATTCTCCTCGCTCCTCGGGGGCAGGCCAGCAAGTCGAGATCGGAAGTGCAAAGAGACAGAGGATGAGCGCACAGTTCGACCTGACCCACGCTCCTTCCCTCAGCGTTGATTATCTAGCTCCGTCCCAACCATCCATGCGCGCTTAGCTGGTTTGTCTACCCTACACCCTGCACCTGCACCTCCGAGGCTACACCAGCTTCAACTTTCTTATCCTTGTTTGTCGTGCCCCAAGGCACAGGAACAGGGACAGGGTAGTTGGACTAGCCAGACTATCCTGTTCTAGTCTATTCTAGCGGGGTCTAGAGATGTCTACCCTCCTGTCGGAAAAGAGGTAGATCGACCAAAGTCGTCCGGGTCTGCCTTTGCCTTGAGGTTGATGCGCTGCAGGGTTTGCTCCATTCCAGCTTCGGACAAATAAATGACAGCACGGAGACGGAGAAGAGGAAGCACGACTGACTTGATTTGATGCTCTGAGTTGACGTGATACCCCGCGAGAGTAGGGAAGCTGGTATTGTGGGCCGAGGGAGCGACTACTCGTATCTGTTGAGCTGCAGGTTATCCTAGTACATCTTCAGTCGCTGATAACGCATCCACACTGAACTTGTTGCTGGACACTGCTCGCCCTGCAGGCCCTGCCCTTCCGACTCGATGCTTCTGCTTCTGACGAGCTCCAGCCCTGCAACTCTTGCTCCTGCCCGGGGACACAGGCGAAACGGGCCTGGGGACCTCAGTATTTCCTGTCATGCCTGAATCCCGCTTGAATACTGATAGGAATAGCGCATTCTCTTCTCATCGCCTCTTCCAAACTCGCGCAGGTTTCAATCCAAGCGTGCTTTTCCTATGGTATTGATTGGCGCTCGGCTCTTCGGGTCTCTGTCTCGGGAGGATAGTAGCGGGCAGTCCGAGCAGCTGCAATGCGCATTGACTTTGCAATGTTCGCTTGTGCGATAGTGCCTGCCTGACGACAATTTCTCTGCAAACAGACGAGGCGAGCATTGTTGTCGAGAGATTCGAAGCTTGAGCGTCGTAGTCGAATCCTTGCGCAACGGCCACACAAGACGGCAGGACTCGCAATGCAGCACATGACTCGAGGATAACACCATCGGTCCCTCCTTGATAGCTGTATCATTTGACAATTATCTCCTGCTTTGCATCGCAGATTGCACTGTACCTAGTCACCGTGCTCTGCCTGCTTGAGCTGACCAGCTATCCATCTCCTGCAGCTCGCTCCGGCATAGATTGAGAATTGCACCCCGCAATGAAGTGCAATGCTTTATCTCCGGTTTCATCAAATTCAGGGGCGCGAGAGAGGACAATGAAAGGAAAAGCCTTGTGTTTTCTAGATCCCGCTGAATTGTTTGTCCAGGTTGGATGGTAAGGAGAGAAAGAGAGAAAAAGATCCATCGATGGTCGGTATTCGCCAATGACCGCGGCATCGAGAGACAAGCGGCTTGCCTATCTTGCAATCTCGCCAGTCCGACGCGGAGGGGGTCGTCTGAAACGAAGTGCGTCCCTCGGGTGTCCAAAGTCGATGTCCTCTTGAAGCCCATAGCGACGTTGGTCTTGGACTAAGAAACGTCAGTGCGGTAGGCGGAGGGGCACTGTGGAGCTGCGTGATTCCACCATGTGTAGCATCCAAGTATCGTATTGCAGTGCCATATGCCTTCGTAGCCTTACATTCCTTCCGGTGGGAGTAAGAGAAGAGAGGAAAGGCGGCTGCAGGATATCTGATACGGGCGTGATCGAGAAAGAGCCAATCTACACTGCACAAGAGACGAGGGAGTGAGAGCAGTATGCCTGCGTGTAGCAGTCTTGTACGAGTCCATGCATGTGCTGTATGGCATGCTCTACATCCTCATGCTTCCCGTGCTACTCCCTGCCATCCAATATACGCGTGCTTGACCCAGGCGAGGCTTTGTTTTTCGTGATCGCAGGCGCTTCTTGCTTCTTTGCGTACACCAAGCACGGCCTACCTGAAGATTAACGACTGGAAGAGCCTGTCGATACGACAGTACACGACAACGACTAGACTGCAAGAGCCCCATTGTCCTGCCCTGCCGCTCTGGGTGACGCCTTGATCCAACGGAGGTACAGTACGCGATCACCTAGGACACGCACCCACATCAACAGCAAAGATGGTCATGTACACTACCTCGAAAGCGGCATTGAACAAGCCTGACTTTGCTTTGGGTATGGACGCGCTCTAACACTCCTTGAAGAAGCTGTAGTTGACTGCCTTTCCATCCCATATAGACAATCAGCAAGAACATGCATTCGCTGACTTCTATCGCAAGATGCCTACGGTGAGCTGCAAGGAGCCGTCACCATCTTCAGCCTATTCATCATGCTTATGGCTCTGCTTACAGCGCATTCCTGGCACAATCCGCCTTTTTGACCGGAAAGACTATTACTCTGCGCACGGCGAGGATGCTTTATACAGTGGGTGATATTCATGCTCTCCACTGATCCTGTAGCGAGACTCAGACACCCCATTGTTTCCGTCTTACAGTCGCCGACAACGTATATCACACAAAAACCGTTCTCAAGTATTTCAAATCGCGTTCCCAATCCTCTTCTAACAGCAGTGGCGATGGCCTCGCCTCGTGTACATTAAGCAAGAGCGTAGCCATCAATTTCCTCCGAGAAGCAATAACCGCCAAACAGCTCCGTATAGAATTATGGGCACAAATATCATCATCTAAATCGTCGTCGAGCTGGGAATTAGATAGACAAGCATCACCTGGTAATTTCGAACAGGTTGAAGATCTATTATTCGATTCTACCTCTCAGAATATGACGGAATCTCCCATGTGTCTTTCTATCACTTTTAGAATTAAAGATGGTATTAATCATGTTGGTATTGCTTATGTTGATTCTGTTGAGAGACGGTTGGGAGTTACGGAATTTGTGGAGAATGATATCTTTTCGAATACCGAGGTGGGTTCATCTTCCCCATCTGAGCCAAGTCTCTTCATGCATCTCTTCATTACTGACAGCTCGACTTTTGGATTTGTGCAGAGCCTGCTCATTCAGCTGGGTGTAAAGGAAGTTCTGATACCAGCAGAAGAGAAAACAACCGAAGTAGAAGCTCAAAAATTGCGAAAGCTCATTGAACGATGCGGAATTGTCTTTACTGAGAGAAAGCGAAGTGAGCACCACATGTTTCTATCCTGCGGCTCAGTCCGGAATGACAAATCAAAATCTAACGTGTGCATTATCTTTTCTCTTCGCTCTTAAGCCTCATTTGCCGTCAAGAACGTTGACCAGGATCTAAATGGTTTACTGAAAGGCAACCTTGACGTGACCAGTCTGCGTGAGCATCTCCGACCGGTCCGCACTTCGTCCTCTCCCGGCGTGCTGATACTGTTCCTGTACGCAGCCGTGTTCGACCAAAAGCTCGCTATGGCAGCGTGCAATGCACTCATTCAATACCTCGATTTACTAAGTTCCGACATCCACCGTGGGGCCTATGAACTTCACTCGCACGATCTCTCGCAATACATGAAGCTCGATTCGAGTGCAGTAAAAGCTTTAACTCTCATGCCGGATCCATCTTTGCCTGGTGTAGCTTCTGTATCTGGCATGCAAGCCACTGGAAGTATCGTCACTGGTAGAGCGGGAAAGGACTCTTCTGCTAGTCTTTTTGGCCTGCTTAATAAATGCAAGACTGGTCAAGGGACGAGATTGCTGGCGATGTGGCTTAAGCAACCCCTTGTGAACCTGCATCAGATTCGTAGGTGCCATCCAGCCAGCTTGTACACGACCATAGAAACGCTGACATGCTTCAATCACGACAGAGAATCGTCAACAGCTGGTCGAATACTTTACGGAACGCTCCAACACTCGCAACACAATCCGAGTAAGCATCTTTCTCCGAGTGGACTCTGAGCACATTAGAAATTGTGGGAGTTGCATGGCTAAATTTTTTAATTTTTTTCTTTCCAGGATGATTATCTGAAAATCATGCCTGATTTCCAACGTCTCTCGAAGAAATTCCTAGCTGGCAGAGCAGGTCTAGAAGATGTTGTTCGTGTCTATCAAGCTGTCACAAAACTTCCGCAAATTCTTGATGTTCTAATGGAAATTGGTAGAGATAGAAAACAGGGAGAATGGGTAGTTTCGGATGAAGCTGCTGCAGCTCTTGTGGATGAACATTATTGCAATAGCTTATCAGTGAGTCTAAGCTTTATTAGAGGGCAAAAGCAATCTTACGGTCAACAAGCAAGCTAAGCCTGATGACGATATACCCCTCTTCTTTTGTCTAGGTATGCATCGAAAACACATCCAAACTCATCGAGCTAGTCGAAACTACAATCGATTTCGATAGTCGAGATCATCAAATTACAATTAAAGCAGAATTCGATACTACACTTCAAGAGATAGCCAAGAAATTACAGAAAACCAAAGACGCACTGAATCAGCAATTTGAAGATACTGCTGATGATTTAGGGTTCGACACTGGTAATCCCAAGAAATGCCCATTGAACTTTGAGAATCATCAGGTATATGGTCATTGTTTCAGATTGACGAGAAAGGTGTGTCGCTTCCTCTTTCTTCTGCTATGCATTTTTCGGATATCACAGGATGTCTGGTCTGACTCTGCTCTGTGTATGTTTTCAGGAAGCAACTGCTATCAAAGGCAAAAAGGGATACATCGAACTGGCGAATAGACAAAACGGCTGCTTCTTCACCACGAAAGACCTAAAGCGATTGAACGAGAGCTTTGCTGACCTGCAAGCTACGTATGAACGAAAGCAGTCCACGCTTGCTAAGGAAGTCATCGCCATTGCGGGTGAGTTGCAATCCAGGACGTGGCTGTCTCGCGCGCACAAAGCTGATGCGTACATGGGTAGGCTCGTACGCACCAAGTCTGGAAGAAATAAATGGGGTGATTGCCCATCTCGACGTTATTACGAGGTAGGGTTTTGAGATTGATATTCCCGGGATCAAGTAGGCTGACTATGCATCGGTCGTAGCTTTGCTCATGTTGCAAATAATGCTCCAATCGCTTACGTCAAACCTAAGGTCATTGAAAAAGGTTCAGGAGATCTCATACTTAAAGAATCCCGTCATCCATGTCTGGAGACTTTGCCCGATATCAATTTCATTCCGAATGATGTGGAAATGAAGAAGGATGAAAGTGAATTCCAGATCATTACTGGAGCAAATACGGGCGGAAAGAGTGTATACCTCCGACAAGTGAGTTTGGCCTCTTTACGTTCGAATTTGCCTGCAATGCCTGAATTCCCGCGACTTCTTAGATTGGCTGCATCGCCCTCATGGCTCAGGTCGGCTCTTTTGTGCCTGCTGAAGAGGCTCAATTGCCTATCTTCGACTGCATACTAGCAAGAGTTGGCGCTGGCGATAGTCAGCTGAAAGGTATCTCGACATTCATGGCGGAGATGCTCGAGACTGCCACTATCCTCAAGGTGAGTACCCTAATGCTAGACCCAGCTGTAGCGATGCCAGTCTGATTAATCAATATACAGGCTGCGACGAAGCATTCGTTGATCATTATCGATGAGCTCGGCAGAGGCACATCGACGTATGATGGTTTCGGATTAGCATGGGCAATATCCGAGCACATTGCAAGCCAGATTCGCTGCTTTGCCTTGTTCGCAACTCAGTATGTACCTCCTTATGTCCAGATTGAACTCGCTTTACCTGACAATGCACCGACTCTTCAGCTTCCACGATCTCACTACGCTGTCCGAGCAAATAGCACACGTTACGAATATGCATGTCATGGCTCACGTCGAAGAAAAATCTGATTCCATCACCGGAAGAGATATAGTCATGCTATACAAAGTCAAGCCAGGCATTTCTGATCAGTCTTTCGGTATTCACGTGGCGGAACTGGCCAAGTTCCCGGATGAGGTAGGCGCATTCTTGCAATTTTCCACCGCCCTTGTTCGAAAGGTCGCTCACATTCTTCTCTGCTACAGGTCGTGCGCCTGGCGAAGCGTAAAGCAGATGAGCTCGAAGAGACTATCGAAGAGAATCTACCAGAAGGAGGCAGCGCAGATCATCCTGCTAAGATTGCCAAATTCACAAATGAAGAAGTTGCAGAAGGGACAGCTCTGGTTGCTGAGATGCTCAAAGCATGGAATGAGAAGAAGCTGGACGATATCAGTCCTGAGATGCTGCAGGGTACTCAGGATTCGGCGGTGGACGATGAGAACAGTGACGATGCCAAGCAGGCAGCTATAGACACAAGGGTGAAGAAGGAAATGGCATTGCTGAAAGAATGCTTTGAGGAGTTCAAGCCGAGGTTGGAAAAGTCCCGCTGGGCTATGACTGCTCTTTTGGATACGTACTGAGGCGGGGGTTTCTTGATCAGTGGCTCGCAGTCCCCAAGTCTGCGTGCAACGGTGGTAGTCGAATGTAGCTGTTTTTTCGCCTTCACCAGCATGTCCTGTATTCTTACACAATTCTATCAAAGTTGCAAGTCACTCGTGTAGTCTAATCGCATGCTATGCTACTGTAATGGTGACAAGCCTTGAGCAAGCTGACTCAGCTGAGCCCGAGGCACCCAAGCTGCTAGCGGTGTGAGGCCGCTCTCGTACTGCGACAAGCTTGTTAGCCCGGGCATATACTCTTCGTATGAAGCTCGACTTACTGCAGCTGACTTGAGAAGCAAGGATAGCCCGTCTATTTGGTAGGCTATACGATGCGGAACCAGCTGGCGAGACGCGGCAAAATTTTGAGGGTCGCTGATCACCGAGAGAGCCGCTTCGCCAACTTCGTTGTCCATGCATGGTTTGACAAGCTCAGTCAGAAGCTGCTTGGGAAAGTCTGATGATGCGGCAAGACAAGGTATTGGAAGAAGTAAGAGATGAGAAGGGCGGGAAGGAAGCTGGGCATTCGTCTTCGACGCGGATGGATCTTCTTGCATGCTATCGTTGCCCGCGGCAGAAGAGCCATCCTTCATAGGCCGTGTCGTCCAAACCGGCAGAACTTGCGTGGGTAGTTCTGTCAGCATTGAATCCCTCCAGAACATGCTAAGAGTGCAGAAGATCGAAGTGAGCAATCTTGTAGCTGAGTAGTATATATTTGAACATACCGAAACTCTGCTTCTCCTTCCGCTACACTCTGGCCTTTCCATTGCAGGACATCCACAACGAATAGCGCGGCGGTCTCTTTCACATATATGCAGTCCAGTACGCAATTTGGTGGTAGGACAGGAACGTTCTGCCTCAAGAGCGGTTTGCCAGTCGTGCGAGCCAGTAAGATGGTATTCGTGACTGCAAAAGAGTCTTTTCTTAGTTCGTTGCGTTGAACGACGCAGATCGCAGCCTACCTTTGCCTTTGCGACTCGTGCGAGTACTGACAAAAGTCACGGCCATACAGCGCTTGCCTTTCGGGATAGGTCCAATAGCCAGCCATTCTCCCGCCAAGTCGGGAGGTAGTCCTTCACCCTCCAAATCCAGTAGTTCACCTTGCATCAAGCGATCAGCGTAGACTTTGTACTGGTGGTCACTATCAGCATAATACGATTCAAACGCGGACCTGAGTGGTCACCTTCTTCCTGATGCGCTTCGGCATGCGTCTACGCGAGTTTTTGGACTTGCTGGAAGAGGTGGCGTTGCCTTCAGTCGTAGGCTTATGGTCACCAGGATGCATCGACTCTTCAATATGAGCCGTTGTTCGCACTTCATTCGCATCGGCGAATCTTCCATCGTTGCTTTCGGCCTCTGTGCGGTCAAGGCTGGCATCCCCTTGTTCGGCATCATCACTAGATGTATCGCTAAGCGCCAAATCATCCAGCACCAGGTCTAGGCCCTCTCGAGCAAGACTAAAAGCAGCTCGACGTTGCTAGTTCAGTGCGAGGTCAAAACATCAGCTATCGGACCTGATGCCTTGCTCGAAACTGCTTTGGTAGGGTAATCAAGTACCTCTTTCTGTCGAGCCAGCGCATCCTGCCGGCGGCGAGCCTGACTTAAAGTAGTCTTGAAGTCGCTTCCTACATTTCTCAGGTTCTGATACTGAGACAGTCGCTCAGGTTGCGGCGTCATTGTCAGATGTGCGTGAAGCTTGATGCATGGTACGCAGGTGATTATGTTGGTAGGTGATCGGCTGTAAGACAAGCTGCAAGGCAGCCAACCTGTCGAGGCATCCTCTGTTACAACTCATCGAAAACAGCCAAGTACGAATACGCTAGCAACGAGGCCCTACCAGCTTGCCTCTGCTGCCCTACCTCTTCGAAGATATGGCAGACTCTGCAGGCACTCTGCCAACTGGCTCTAGCGGCTCACCCACCGATTTCCTACGAAATGTGGTCGGACAGAAGGTTGTTGTTCGCTTGAATAGCGGTGTAGACTACAGAGGTGAGTGTTACTATTGCTTCTGAAGACTTTGCTATCGCTGATACTGTCGTACTATTCTCAATACTCCTTCAATCGTTCACGATCACCACTATATTTTGTTACGGCGGTCCACACCCTGCTAGGCGTTCTGAGCTGTCTGGATGGTTACATGAACGCAGCTCTCGAGAACACAGAAGAGGTAGTCAACGGGAAAGTCACGAACAACTATGGAGACGCCTTTGTTCGAGGCAATAACAGTGCGTGCAATTCTGGTAGAGCAGACCCCTTCGACCTAGCTGCCTTACTGACCTTTGATACAGTCCTATACATCACACGGCAATAGAACACTGTGGCCTCGTACAGAATATATGTCGCATTTCTTGTTGTCAAAGTATAAGCGAAACGTCCTCAAAGGCGATTACCTTCGATCAATGCAATGCTAGGTCTAACAGCAAATACGTGAACAGGCGGCAAGAGAAACAGCTGATGCAAGCACTCACAGACATAGACTTGTGTGCTTTCCCGGGCCTACTATTCCGAGATTATCTTTCGCAAGATCAGCAAGCAGCTCAATCAGACAGTGAGTCGAGCAGCCTGCTTGCTTGGCGCGGCCGATGGCAGCTCGGACGTTTTACTACGCAAATGAATCCGGTCAGCCTTCCGATACCTTCACTTGACATCGACCATCAGGGAATTGTGTTCGCTGGCGGTCGAAAGCAAAGGGCCTAGGCCAGACAACCCAGCTTAAACACAGGAGTGCTTCTGGCCAAGAACCCCGTTGATCATGCCTACTTACAGAGTGAGATCCAATACAGCCTTTGTCAGTGAAGGTCGCCAAGGACATGCTTGTTAGACTTATGCACTCGCCTACTGTGCAGACGTTACCAAGTGCATCTTTCGGCACGTGACCTTTGCTGTGGCATGGTCTGCTAGGCTATCAGATAACCGCATACTATCAGCTGTTCTATCTACGCTTCCTGATGAGCATCCAGTGGCATTCTGAAGCCCTCAATGGGGCATTTAATGGCGTCTTGACGTTCTTGATGAGATGTCTAATGACATCTGATGGCGTCCTGACGCTTTGATGAGACACCTAATAAGATCTTGACGTGTTTTGATGAGACATCTAATGACATCTTGACGTTCTCGATGAGACATGTGTTGACATGTGATGGCGTCCCTTAGACCTCTAATGACATCTGGACGTTTTTGATGAGACACATAATAACATCTTGACGGTTTTTGATGAGACGTCTAGTGACATCTGATGGCGTCCTGACGCTTTGATGAGACACCTAATGACATTTTGACGTTTTTTAATGAGTCATCTAGTGACATCTGATGGCGTCCTGACGCTCTGATGAAAAATCCGCTTGCACGAAACAAGACGTTATCTCTCGATATATTACAGCAATCTGTATGGCATTTGCTAATTACAGCTGCCGTGCGGTGCAGAAGTCTCCCCAAGTTCAGCCAACGGGACTGCCCGGACTTCGTCAAAGTTGATCGTTCGGCACGACGGCCCAAGCGTCTTTTCAGCGTAGTATAGCTTCCTCTTTACGATAATCATCCTAGTCGCAGCACACTACAATGTTTTCTCAAGCAGTACGCGCGCGTACTTGTTGGTGTGCACGCGCTCTGCAGTCATCAGGTCCGACTTCGAAAAGCTCGCCTGTCGCAGCTTTACACGCAAAGCGATCCCTGCACGCAACAGTATCTACGGCAGAAGCAGCTGCGTCGGACCAATTGACTCCGCTTGAGCTCTCAAGTCTCAACAAGAACTCAGGCGAAGCTGAGAAGCAGAAGAGTGAAAGCACTGCTGTGCGAGCTCTCGATCGCCTTTCGTCTGCCTTAAGAATCAAGGAAGCAGGGAATGAGCGACATCACAAGCTCTCGCGGATACGCGGTGGAGGTGATCTACATGCTCTAACCTCGCCTTTCGCGATCCGCGGCTGACTTCATTAGCTTGAGCAGGCTTCTGGGCTGACCGCCATGCATGTGCAGCAAAACCCGACTCGTCTAGCAGTGTAACCTCAGAAAGTGATGCCGCAAAGCGGATGGAAGACTCTTATGTTGAGGTCGATCTCCTATTTGAGACCGAACCTGCGTTGCTTGAACAGTATATCGGAGCATTTACCAGTGTTCGAATCGGTCGTATAATGGAAGGTGCGCCTAAGCTTTCAGATTGCATAGCTTCAAGGATGCTAAGCTTTCAATGAGCAGATTTGGATAGTCTTGCTGCTTCAGTGGCATACAAGCACGTTCTACCAAAGGGTGTTGATACTCGGGATACCGCTAAGGCTGGATTATACGTCGTCACGGCAGCTGTCGACCGTTTGGATTTGCTACGACCACTCTCTCCGGACGAGCCGGAAGATCTCAGGTTATCAGGACATGTCTATTCTGTCGGAAGATCGACAATGGAAGTCACTGTCCGACTACAATCTATCTCGCGAAGAAAAGGTCTACGTGACACGCCAGAAACAATTCTGTTGGGGCGATTCACCATGGCTTGCCGCGACAAGGAGACCGGTAAAGCACGACCTGTTCCTCAATTCATTACGGAAGGTGAAGACGAAGCCACTCTTGAAGAGCTAGGCAAGCAACAGAGGGAGAAGAAGCTGGCCCAGATGAAACAGAGTCTTCAAGTTGTCCCTCCGAACGAGGAAGAGTCGAGAATGCTATACAGAGTCTTTGCCCAGTTCAAGAATTACTACAAAGACGGAGCAAATGTACCTGAAGAAGTAGTCTGGATGCGCAAGGGGACTCAGTTGACCAGTGTACTGATGGCTCACCCACAAGAACGCAATGTGCACGGCAACGTCTTTGTGGGTACTGCTATTTGATCACGCAAGGACACTCAAACTAAATCTATTTTGACTTCAGGGTGGTTATCTGATGAGACTGTAAGCTTACATTGGTGGAATAGCTTTCTTTTTAGGCTAATCGGTCAAATCTATCTAGAGCATACGAAGCTGCGTATTCCACGGGATGTCTGTTTGCACGGTCACCCATTGTTTTCCTGGCGTTAGAGTAAGTTTAGAGCGGTACAGCACCACTACTTTTGTTGATGAAGCAATATCGCAGTGAACTTGCCTTCAAGGCACCCGTCACAGTGGGCTCTCTGCTCCAACTCACAACGGCTGTGACTTTCTCGCCGATTGAGAACTATTCGGAGCGTAAGTGACTATTTCTCCTTGCACCATTTCGTTCAGTCTGACGAGTACCTCGTAGACAAATCCTTCCAAGTCAGCGTCGAAGCTGCAACTGTCAATTTGCATACCGGCGATAAGCAAGTTACGAATACTTTCCACTATACCTTCTCAAGCAAAGAGCCACTAAAGCGATTCATTCTACCTGAGACATACCGTGAGTCTTGAAGCAATGAGAGCAAACGATGGATTATAATGGAGCTGAAAACATTACTTTACGACTTTCATCCTCAGTGGATGGATTGAGTTGGCTAGAAAGCATGCGAAGGCGCGAAGTGGGCCGGGAACTCCGACAACTATACGCTTCGTGAAGTCATATCTGTAAACGACGTATAATAATTGCGTTAAAAACAGGTATTCGATTGAAGAGAATGCTCGGTCGTCTTCCGCGGATCTCTAACACTGATGGTCTAATTGGAAGGAGGCAGATTCTCCTCCGCATCAAAGCGTACAACAACCTCTTTGATACCTGGAAATTGGCTCTTGACACTGTCGGCTATTTGATCTGCTACCTTTGAGGCTTCTGCGACCGTCAAATCAGGTGGGAAGCCTATTGCCATATCCGCGAGCGTGAAAGTGCCAGACTTAAACGTGCGGACAGCCGAGACTGAGCGTATGGGGAGCTTCAGGTCGGAAGAAGCATGCGAGTCGTGTTCGTGCGCATCTTTACCTGCATGCTCGTGCTTGTGGTCGTGGGTGCTTGTGCCAGCGCTAGGCACAGCTGCAAAGTCTTCGCGCATCGACAAAACCCAGTGTTCGATCTGACCAGTGAGTTTGGGGTCGATAGCATAGTCCACGAGCTCCTTCATGGCATTCAAGCCGATCTCACTACCTTGCTTGATGATCATGCCCGCTACTAGCAGACCGCCAACGGGATCAAGCATGGGAAAGCCCATACTTGAGCCTAGGATAGCTACTCCGGCTAGGCAGCCCGAGAAGACATCGGAGCGGTGATGGAGAGCATTGGCTTCGAGGACATTCGAACGTTCCTCCTTAGCTACCTTGAGCGTAGCTCTGTACATCCATTCCTTGATCAATACGCTGAGCAGTGCTATCCATGCGGCATTGGGATCAAGAGCATGCACATGTGCGTGTCCGCCTATGTTGCTGAGCACTCCAGATGACGTGCTGTTGAGCATTGTATCGGCAGCATGAGCTAGTTCTGGTGCCGCCGTGACTGCCGCATGTGAAAGGGCGTGTAGGAACAGGAAGTACGAGTGGACGCCTGCGAGCACAACAAGTCAGCACTTGAAAAGAAGGGTGAGTCAGCAAGCCAGCGCACCAATTCCTAATGCTCCTCCTATGAGCACTGTAGCGACTGCCAGAGATCCTAGAGCTTCGAACTTGCCTGATGCGAGGTGAATGGACGGACCGATCAGCATGCAGGACGCGGGGCCACGCAATACGGATGTAACGCACCATAGCCATATTGGAAGCCTCGACTGGCAGGCCGCCTTGACAGCCTCCAGCTGAACAGCACGACTATATCTCCAAGCAAGTCGCTGAGCGAGTGGCCGGCATCTGCAAGCAGACTGGCGGAATGAAGCAGATAGCCTCCCACACCTTTCGCTGCTGTGAGGAGTATATTGCTCGCCAGTCCCAACAGGATGATGCGACTCCCTCTATCTCCAGCACCACTAAAGGCTGCTGCTAGTGCTGCTGCTTCTTCTGTGTCTCCTCCATGTGAATGCGTATGTCCGAATATGCCGTGGTCGTGTTGATGGTCGTGCCCTGCCTTTGTCGAATGCGAGTGTGCGGCTACGCCAGCATTGCTGCTTCCGCCTTTCCTGCTTCTGACCTCTGAAGCACTCTCCAATGCTGAAGTTGATGCTGCTCCCGACATGTTTGTTGGAGTATTGAGAGAAGAAGCTGGCTGGCTGGAAGATGCAGCTTTTGTATGTGATCTTCGTAGGCGGACTGTAAACGAGACGGGAGAAGGTATCGATAGGGAGGATGGCAGAGGGAAGAGCTCTGAGGAACAGGTGCGGAACGGTGACAAGGCAATACTCGAGTAGTACTGCCTCTGCTGTCTCGCTGATATTGAAAGTGCGGCTGCGAACGAGGCTGTCACGCAAGAGCTGCGCCGACTGCTGATGGTATAAGTCGAGCCTTGAAGCGACAGAGGCCCCCTTGCGAGCCTGCAGAGGTTCATCTAGTCATCTGCTGGGTATGTAGCGTGAGTTGGATATTGAGCAGATGTAAAAGCAAAGCATCGCGCAATATCGCTCGATTGCCTTTCTCACTTCCAGAAGACTAGCAGCTCTCTTTATTGCACACCTTCACAGTGGGTTAAACAGCCTGCTCGCAAGGCCAGCAGTGAAGCAACATGGGCCACCTCATCACGGTCTCGACCTGCAGGTATGCCTGAGGCCCTTTTTAGCCTGACTTTCCTGCGCGACTTACATTCATGTGACTTGGGCAGTCTGAATCAGTGGGCTCTGGACTTTGATGGGAACCTCGAACGCATCCTCGAGAGCATTCGCATTGCTAAAGAACGTGGATCAAAGCTTCGTGTTGGACCTGAACTCGAAATAACGTGAGATGAGCCATGTTTCGGCTTGGTCGCCCGGATCACCATTGATAAACCTCCCTCCGGCTCAGCGGCTATGGCTGCATGGACCATTTCCTCGAGGGTATGTCTGCAATTGCATTGCCATACAAAGCTTCACTAATGTACAACGCAGGCGATACCGTTCTACACGCTTGGGAGGTCTTGGCAAAGATCTTGCAGTCTCCACAATCGATGGGTATCATCTGCGATGTCGGCATGTAAGCATGGCAAACCTCGCATCGTTTGGTAGATCCCTGACATCTCCATCTAGGCCTATCGTGCACAAGAATGTGATATATAATTGCAGAGTCATAATCTACGATGGTCGCATTCTCCTCATTCGGCCCAAGATGTGGATGGCTAATGATGGAAATTACCGCGAACTGCGCTTCTTCACGCCCTGGATGCGGCCTAAGCAGACCGAAGACCATTACCTACCAAGGATGATCAAGGAAATTACAAGTCAGACTGTCGTACCTTTCGGCGATGCCATCGTCTCCACGTATGACACATGCATCGGCATTGAACTCTGCGAGGAGCTTTTCACGCCAAATAGGTGCGCATGAGTGCAGGTCTTAGTGCAAGTTCATACTCACTTTTCAGCATTTCATAGTCCGCATATCGATATGGGTCTGGATGGTGTGGAAATATTCACAAATTCGAGCGGAAGTCACCACGAATTACGAAAGCTATACAGGCGGGTCGAGCTCATGAAGGAAGCTACTGAAAAGGTAGAGCCAGAGCTTCCACCCCATTCTGAACCCGCTAACAATCCTCTGTGCAGTCTGGCGGGATCTATCTCTATGCAAATCAACAGGGATGTGACGGTGACCGGTTATACTATGACGGATGTGCAATGATCATGGTCAATGGAGCAGTCGTAGCACAAGGCTCGCAGTTCTCGCTAAATGATGTCGAAGTCATTACGGCCACCATAGACATAGAGGACGTGCGAGCACACCGCGCCAGAAGCAGCAGAAGCTTCCAAGCTGCGATAGCGGAACAGTATCAACGGATAAGAGTGGAAACTGCATTGAGTACAGGCAAAGGTGATGATCTTGTGGAGCTCGAAATCACGGAGAAACGAGAGCCATTGTACCATCGTACCGAGGAAGAGATCGCGTAAGTGACCTCGGCGTACCGTATACCTTCAAATCTTCACTTACAATCGTCTCGTGACGCGCAGACTCGGCCCAGCATGCTGGATGTGGGATTATCTTCGCCGCAGTCGTGTTCAAGGCTATTTCGTCCCCTTAAGTGGGGGCATAGACAGTTGCGCGACGGCTGTAATCACATACTCGATGTGCAGACAGGTTGCAAAGGCGGTGGCTGAAGGAAGTGAGTGTTTTACGCACTCGCTTTGTATCACAGGCTGATGAACAATACTCACAATCAGATAAGCAAGTCATTGCTGATGCAAGAAGGATGACAGGGGAGCCGGAAGAGTCGGATTACCTTCCCTCGGATCCTAAGGAATTCTGTAATCGTATTTTCCACACATGTTACATGGGTACGGAGAACTCGAGCGCAGAAACTCGCAAGAGAGCCAAAGATCTGGCAAAAGCGATTGGAGCGTATCATACGGAGTAAGTTCATCTCCGTACCAGAAGCCTAGCAAAACTGACTGTCGTGCTAGTCTGAATATGGATACCGTCGTAACCTCTATACGAGACTTGTTTGCTTTCGTCACTGGTCGGAAACCAGCTTTCCGCGTGCACGGTGGAAGCAATGCCGAGAATCTTGCTCTTCAGAATATACAAGCTCGACTTCGAATGCTACTTGCATACTTCTTCGCGCAGCTACTACCATGGGTACGAGGCAAATGGGGTTCGCTCCTTGTGCTCGGGAGCGCAAATGTTGATGAGAGTCTTCGCGGCTACTTGACGAAATATGATTGTTCAAGCGCGGACATCAATCCTATCGGCTCAATCAGTAAGACAGACTTGAAGAAGTTTATTAGATGGGCGGAAACGGACTTTGAGCTTCCCATTCTCCGAGAGTGAGTATAGGAAAGACCCCTATAGCCACCGAGCACTAAAATTGATGTCCCGCAGATTCGTCGATGCCGTGCCCAGCGCGGAGCTCGAGCCTATAACGCAAGACTACGTACAATCGGATGAAGTTGATATGGGAATGACCTACGAGGAACTCTCTGTTTTCGGACGTTTGCGAAAGACCGAGAAATGCGGGCCATACAGCATGTTCACGAAGCTAGTCACAGAATGGGGAAGCAGCCTCAGCCCACTACAAGTACGTAGCCAGCCCAGAACGCCGTGATCTCACCAAAGCTGAGCCATCCACTGTAGATTGCCGAAAAGGTCAAGCTGTTCTTCTTTGAATATGCTCGCAATCGACACAAGATGACCACTTTAACACCTTCTTATCACGCTGTAGGTTGCTGATGGCCCTCGACTTGCCTTCGATGAGAAAATATACTGATAAGAGCCCTTCTACAGGAGTCTTACAGTCCTGACGATAATCGTAAGTTTTCGTTCTGGAAAGCGCCCGTCACGGTACTGACGATGACCGGCGACCATGCTGCGAATGATAATCGGCAGGTTTCGATTTGAGGCCTTTCCTGTATCCTTCGAGCTTCCCCTGGCAATTCAGAAAGATGTGAGTAGCGCGACGGAAAGCTTCCATAACGCATGCCTTTACACGCACTGACTCAATCATAAACAGTGATGAGCGAGCTGCGCTAAGTATGTGCACTACTTCTTGACTGCAGTATGCCGGCTGACAAATTCTTGCAGTGCCTGACCGCAACGAGAGTAGCAAGCAGAAGGCCGATTGAGGACCTCTTTAAGCAGCGGAAATAGAAATGTGAAGCCGGGGACAGCAGACTGCGTCACCAACTCAGAAAGGAGCGATACCCCTCTATGTCAATACCGCAGGAAAGGAAAATTGCGCCAAGCGCTGCATTGCACCGAATGATTAGATGGAAATGAGTTATAATCTAATTGAACTAGGCCCGAATACAGTGCGCGAATGTGAAGCAGAATTGAGTCAATAATGGCAGAATTGTATGATAAATGATTGTAGTGCCGTGTGAGACGGAGTGCAAGAGCTACAGAATTGATCCCAGCTTGCCTTGAGGAGCACCGATGACTCTGGACCTGCCAGTGATCTCCTCAATCTCAGCCTGGCGACCTCGAGCCTTGACGATAGTCTTGGCGTGTGACTCGAGGGGTGCGTAGATATTGTACACGATGAGACCGATGACGACCAGCGGGTATGCGATGAAGTATAGGTAGTAAGGCTTGTATCCGAAGAGGTGAAGACCGATAAGGAGAGAATAGAAATCGCTTGTCATAAGAGACAAATTGTAGAATGGGGAGCTAGCGAAACGGAAGAGGATTGGAGCTAGCGTATAGAGGAGGACCATAGCCGATACATAGCCCATGAGGAAACCAACGTTCCGGCCGGACCAAACAGCCTCATGTATGGTGGCATGTTCGTAGCCTCCGACGAGAATGCCGTTGATGATGAAACCCCAGAAGCCGAGCTGACCAACGACTTCATAGAGGGGTCTCCCTCTGACGAGGAACTCCTCTAGGCCATTGCTGATACCGTACAGAGTGGCACCGAGCAGCATGAAGAGATCGCCCTTGAGTTTATTGGCGTAGCCCCAGTCCTTGCCAGTTCGCATATCACTGACGACGAGAATGACAAGACCGCCAATACAGATACAGACACCAAGGATTTGAGACCAGTGGTAGCGGGACTTGAGCAGAATGAAACAGACCAACATCGAGATTGGAGTAGCCCAGGCGTTAATTAACAGGCAGGAAAGCAAATTGGTGTACTTGAACCCGAAGACGGTTGAAAAGTTACCAAACACATCAATGGCTGAAGAATGGGACAATGATCATAACCAGTCAGCATCTGATGGCTTCCACAGCATCTTGAAGCGGTGCGAGCCGCTTACTGGCAAGAATGAAGTACTTCCAGCCATCGGTGAGTATCATTTTGAACCAAGCTGAGAGACCATACTTGTACAATGTCAAGGGCGTGTAGACGGACATCAAGGCGAAGTAGACGAAGAAGGTCTGTATAGGACGGTCGGGTGCATCAGCTATATTCGCCACTCAAGCACGTCTAGAAATCATCGAACCTACCTGAGTAGCAGGTAGAGACCATGCGCCGATACCGAGCTCGGTGGTTACGGTACTGGTAGTAGTGATACATAGCGATAGAACCTGACCAGTGATGACACAGAGCAAAAGTCTTGGAGTGGCAGCTGCTCGGATTCGCCTTCCAAGACTGCTGAAGAAGGCACCAGGGCCATTTCTCCATTCAATAGCAGGGAGCTTCTTCTTGTACTGTGCTACTTCAGAAGCCTTGTCGTCCAAGCTTGCTTCGTTGTTGGATGTTGCTGTTGCGTATCCATCGCCGCCATTCTCGCCCAGGTCTAATGGTTCGAACTGCTTCTTGTCGTCAGATCCATCACCTAGTCCTGGTGTCTGCACGGCAGTCTTGCCCATCTCTGGCATAGCAGTCATCTCTTCGCCTGGCGTGGAGGCTGCTGGGGCGTAGCTGGACATTCTTCTTAGCGTCTCGTCTATCGCTGGTACGGTATTCCTCAAAGATAGATAGGTAACAGATGGAGAGATTGGGCGGGGTGATTGCGTTCTTCGGAGATTAGGCTGGCAGACCTTGTTAAGAACGACGGAGAGTCCAAGGTGCCAGTGAATGGTTCTGCAGATAGCAAGAACTTGTTCGGTGCAGTCTCAACCAACGCCCGTTAAAAAAATCCTGCTCTGGGTTTTGCTGCAAGAATATCTGCGCGGTTTTCTAAGGTTGATCGGTATAAGACTTCAAGAACTCGCCGCAGGCCAGCATCACGCTGTCTCTACTCCTCGAGGTGTGCTAGCATGCGTTAATGAATATTTCAGACCATCTCGAGCTGATGCATTCAACCATGCCAGTAAAGGCAAGCTGCGATGGCTCGCAGGGAAAATGTGATAGAACCCCGCAGGGGCGAGAAGGTTGTCCCTGTCAGTGGTGACAATATGCGAAGACTGCTCGAAAGGCTAGAGCAATGCCCTCCTGAAGTGATCCGAATAGTGCTCCAACAGCTGGCCAGGCACGAGCCAGTCCTCAAAGTACTCAAATATGCTGGGCCCACTATTCGCAACCAAGTAACGCCAATCTTGCATTGGCTTCTCGTAATTTCCCTTCGTGTAAAGTACGAGTCTGAGCTTCTTGAGCTCCGAAGTTTTCCCTTCCTAAAGCAAGTTCGCCACCTTCTTATCTACGAACATGGGGATCGTCGATATCCGCCTCGACGACAATATTTTCTTACTCTCGAGATCCTTTCGACGTTACACAACCTACGAGACGTTACGATTCATGCTCCAGCATCATATGACGAAACATTGATCAATTTGCTGGACATCCTAAGTGCGCAGCCTTTACTTCGAGCGCTGAGGATTTACCGGATGCGGGATCAACCCCAGCCGCTCCTGGGGTCGCCAAACGGGGAGCAACCCACCATCGAATACATAGACGAACCAGAAGATGTTTCTAGCTCCTTCCCTTCGCTTCAGTGTTTGACTATTTCCGCACTACTATTGCATCATACGATGTGGCTGCACAAGCAATTCGCACGGGGGTACCGGCATCCCTTGAAAGCCTCTTCTTTGCTGAGCTTACGCATTAGCAGCCCCCGAGGCACACTGCTCGAGCTGCTTGACTTCATCGCACTGCACTCCTCTACTTTGCAAAACCTCCAACTTTATGATAGCCATAAGGATCTGCAAGAGGACACTACAGCGATAGCTAGTCCAAGTGTTCGCATGGTTGCGCTTAAAGTGATAAATATTGTAGGAAGTTCTATCTACGAGAGGCGCAATACCATGGACACTTGCTCGAGTCTATTGCTCGAGATCGAAACACCCGCCCTGGAGACGTTGGGTTGCGGGCATGTCTTGGATGGTCATCCTACAAGTATCGTGCGAAGTCTAGTGGAACACTGGTACAAATTGTCACCCAAGCTCAAGAGTATCGTAGCACGACATCTTCAACCTCCGCCCTATAACGCATTTTGGGACAATGAGGCGAGAAATGCGCTCCTGCGTACCAACATCGAAATTCTGGAAAACAGGTATAAAGGAAGTGATGTGATAATATACTGCCTTGCAGAAGAGGAGTACGATGGGTACTTCGAAGACTATATGTCAATATAGCTCTAAGCGAAAAGACACTAGGCAGCACAAGCATGCTGATCAAATCGAGGTATACATCGGGCGCTGCAACGCCTGACGTATTCGTTTATGTCGCTAACGGTAACGGTACATGCTAGTCTTGAAGTGTCGGCGGTATTTACCCACGCCGCAATGCTGCAAAATCACATTCGTGCCTTTGAATATATCTCTCACGCCATTCACATTCCTCGCAATGGGGCCGAGCATAACTTGTGTAGTGGTTTCACCTATCGTGATAGTTGCCTTATTGGAATGCTGAATCCATATTCGTTCGAGACATGGACTAGTGGCCCGCCAGTGCCTCGCCAATCGTTGACAGACCTCGAGAGTGTTTTCGGCCAGGATATTTCCACAACCTAGAGTCTCGAGAACTGGCGCTTCGATGCATGTGACAAGTACATCACAAACAGCCATCGTTTTGCGTGAGCTTACTCCAGACCAGAATCTTCTATCGTAATAACATAAGGCTGTAAGCGCCGGAAGGCGGACGATTGGATGTTCATGTACTGCTATCTCGTTAGAGCTTGAGCATCCTACCGACAGTTTCTGAAGGGTGGATGCTTGCGAGGTGACAAGGGAGTATGTTTCTACATCGTTGCAAATCCAGTCTACGCTCAAATTCGTCAAAGAGGGTTTTTGCTGATGTAAGGTATGATTCTTTTGGAGTGATGTTGCCAGCCAGCTGAGCGGCCCCAAAGTATCGGCCTTGACCAAAAGCCGTCTGAGACCTGGAAAGATAGATAAAGCGTCCGGGTGACCATCCGAGCTGTAGCTGTACGCTAGCCTGTCTGCAGCCTCAGGTTCCTGCTCATCGGGAACAATATGAACACTTTGCGGCCATATTGCGATATCCAGCAAGGATGGCAGTCCTTTCAGGGAATTGAGTATCGGGACAATATACTTCTCGTGCCTTGGTTTGAAATTGATAAACGCCTCTTGAAGGTTTTGCATCACAGACAGGGCATGAAGCAACATTGATACTGCTTTATCAGAGGTGAAGCTGCATCCCGCGAATTTGCAGTCGTAAATGACGACGCATTTCACATATCGCAAGAACCGCATGCTCGTCAATGTAGATGCTCGGGCTGCGGTAAGCTGAGACAAATGAATGATGAGACTGGTATGCAAGACTGGAAGGATCTGTCTGCGTATATGTCGACCGGAAAGCTTGAGCGCCATGAGCACTCTTTTGACTACGGGCCCTCGTCCGAGCTTGTTGATTATCGTCTGGATGATTTCGGTGGGGCATTCGTCCACTCGACGCAGCAAGGTTCGATATTTGTCGTCACTGAGCTTGATAGCATAACGTCGTGTAGCTTTGATATGTTCCATGGCCAGCAGGCAAGAGCCTCCTTTGATTTAAGTACTGCAAGTGCTGCCTTGAGTATCCGGAAGGCAGCGTACTACAAGTGGGGTAAGTAGAGCTCTGCCACAGCCTCGGGCACCTGCACCACGAGCTTCGAATGATTGCGCTGATCCACCTGAGTCGGGAGGTGCAGCAGGTGGTGAGATACGAGCGCGACAGACCAGGTGCGGTTGTAGTGGTGAATGAGCAGCGAGTTGTCCAAAGGAGAGCTGCAAGGGCGATGTCGACGCAACATCGACGCTGGCCCGTGCGGGGTTCGTGCGGGGTTCACGCCGTCCAAAGTCGCCACACAAACATTTCTTCTCACGTTCACCGAAGATGCAGATCTGGCAGTAGTAATATATCATCACAGTAGACATCAGCATGTGTTCGGGTTCAATATTGCTTCTGGAAAATGGGTATGAAGGAAGTAATGTGAGAGGATACTGCCCTGAACAGGGGGAGTATGATGGGTCCTTTGAAGATCATATGCCAACATAGCTTAGCGAAGAGACAGTAGGCGGGACGAGCATGCTGATCAGATGGGGGGACACTTTGTATCTGCAACGTGCAAGGCTTCATATTTTCTCCCAAATATAGTCATAGAAGATATCTACGAAGTGATGATGATACTCCCCTACGCTGCCAAAATGCAAAGTCACCTTGGTGCCGTTGAGTACATCCCTCACGCCCTTCACATTACTCTTCCAGTGAAGATCCCGTATATCCTCATTGGCTCCGAAGGCCACGAGATGCTGAGCCTAAATCACTCCGAAACGTGGACTTGTGGTCCGCCAGTGCACAGCAAATCGTCGACAGACCTCGAGGGGGTGTTCGAGCAGGACCTTGCCGCAAGCTAGAGTCTCCAGAGCTGGCGCTTCGCGGGACGTGAGGAGTACACCAAACCCCTCCAACGTCTTGCGTAAATCTGGTAGTTGTAGCCGTTATTGAGAAGCGTGTTGTCCGGAGGAAAGCTGCAAAGGCAATGTCGAAGCGCGCGTCCAAAGTCGCCACACAAACAATTTCCTCGGATTTACCCAAGCTGCAGACCTGACAGTAGATAGAACTGGACGTTGCATAGGTTCGCAGTCGAGCATATCTTCGATCTCAGGATTCCGCTCTCGCAGATCTGCAGTCGCTGATCTTTGCAGTCGCTCCGAGCTGCTATCGCCGACGCGCCACGCGGCCGACAGCGAAAAGCACTGCATCATCGTCCGGCCAGCGCCCGGCCAGCATGATGAATTATCATTTCGCTTTCTTTTGCAGTGGTTGCAGGTTGTCTTGCATCCATATCGACGTGCCTTTCTCCTTCACCTCGCTGCAAATCATCGCATAGACCGACTGCTGCTTTTACCCTCATCCATACATTACACTGCTGCTGCGTCGATCAACGTCGATTCGGAAAGCCACGATAGCCAGCAAGCTGCGACTACTTCCACGAGCACTGCTGTCCTTGAGGGCACTATCCACCTCAGCATCCGCCAACATGGCCACTGCAGTTGCCCAACACTCATCTGGAATTCACGCTCCAGCAGCCACAGCCGAGCTGGCTCCTGTTGTTCCATTTCCAGCCACATGGAAGGTGAGATATGGCAATTCTTAGATCACTAAGCTGCACATTTGTACTGATTCCATTTTGAATGCAGGCAAGCATAGGGCATTGGTGGGCACACTCGTCTGCTGCTGGCTTCGCTTCACAAGCCGCTCTCCTCAAGCGAGGCCTCCAAGGGACTGGCATCCAACTGCGCGATTACGATGGCACGCCACTCGATGGGAGCGATGCCTCAACTTCACCCGGTGATGCAAGAGTAGCACAGCTGCGCCATATTGAGCTTGGAGGGAAGGACCGCATGCTGAACGTGCTGGAAGTCGGTACATCGGTGCGGAAACCGGGCGAGCATACTTTTGTAGTGCTGCATGGTGAGTCAGACGACCATCTGTTCGCTTTGGCCCACTTCACCCTAACTGACTCTCGCCTTTTCCTGTAGGCTATGGAGGCGCTTTTGCATTCTATTGGCAAAATATGGCAGCAATGTGCTCGATACCAAATTCCCGGATATACCTGATGGACCTTCTCGGAATGGGTCTAAGTGGACGGCCCAAGTTCCCCAATATCAAGACTAAAGGGGACCCTAACACACCAGAAAACATGAAAGCACGAGTCAGTCAAGCAGAGGATTTCTTTATTGATTCGTTTGAAGATTTCGCAAAGAAGGAGAAGATCGACAATTTTACTATGGTTGGTCATTCTTTGGGCGGTTATTTATCTACTGCATATGCTCTACGAAAACCGGAGCGTGTCAATCGTTTGATACTTATTTCGCCTGTTGGAATCCCTAAGAGCCCATTTCATAATGATGAAGAGGAGGAAGCGAAAGTGGGAGAGAATCGTATTCCAGTCGAACGAGAGCTCCGAGAAGATCAACGTCAAACAACGAGGGGTGGGACAAGCTCATCAAGATCATCCGTTGCATCTAGCTCATCGGAGTCCTCCAAAGCTGCAGATAAGCTTAAAATGCCACCTAAGACCTGGTGGACCTATCTATGGGAAAAGAACATCTCACCATTTTCACTTGTCAGAGTTTCTTCTTTCATGGGACCAAAATTAGTCTCTAGATATGCAGCTCGAAGATTCGCTCTCTTCCCTCCTGAAGTACAGACTGATCTGTTTGGATACCTGTATTCGGTTTATGGCCAGCCGGGAAGTGGGGAATACTGCCTTGCGCACATCCTTTCGCCTGGTGCGTTTGCGAGATGGCCTTTGATTACCCGCATCAAGCAGCTTCAGGGCGATATCCCAGTCAGCTTCGGTAAGCAAAAGCTATGTAACATGCCTGCTCACCACTTTTATCCGCCTTACTGATTCCACCTCGTATTAATGGATGCAGTGTATGGCGATTCAGACTGGATGGACAAGAATGGAGGAAGGGAAATCTGTACATACCTCAAGACCAGAACAGAATCGAGTCCAAGACAAAAGGCTCAAGCGCGAGTATACGTCAATGAGCATGCAGGTCACTGGACTTTCCTAGAGTAAGTCGATCCATTTGTCACGAAAATGTGAATACGTATACTGATTGCAGTTTTGACGAATAGCAATCCTGATGGGATGGATAAGATCTTGCAAGCGGAAATGCAAGAAGCAGTTGAAGGCAATCCTCGCAAATAGATCACGTTCCACTGAAGACCCTGTAACCTTGTATATTTGATTTCTTTCGAATTATACCCTTCCTGAACCTCAATGTAACCCAACAATAAAGCATCATAGAAGTAGTGAATTTTCCTAGTCATCGTAGTGGCATGCGCAATTTTTGAACATGTTGATTTATGATTATGATAGAGTATTGTTTAAACGGTATTCTTCCCTCAAGCACCCACGGTCGCCCCATTTTCACCTTCATCATAGTGTGTCTCGCCCTCTTTGTGAACATCGCGATGTGCCAGTTCAGGATCGAGAAATTGCGGCAGACAACGTCGCCAGCCTGTAGCTGGCATTCCAGTGACGTGTTCTCGGCGGTGTAATCCGAAAATGGTCTCGTATATGAGGGTTGCACTATCGAACGGACGCCCGAATCAGTGAGGATCAGGGAGATGTAAAGCCAGTAACGTGTGCTTACTATAGTAGCGCTGCAGCAATGCCGAGAACGTTGGTACTGTTGAGATTCTTTTCGTCCGCAAGAGGTAGAAAGACCAGTATGATGGCGACTACGAAGCGCGGAATCAGGCGATAGCGCTACGAAACCACAAATATCAGCGCAGTTCTGCTTTAAGGTCGATATACAAGAAAGCTAGACCTTTCGCATGACCAGTATATTGTCATCCTTTTCTCGCTCGAGCAGAGCTAGAAGACTAACAGATAACAGTCCGACAGACAGTCCCGCGCAGAAGAACCATCTTACTCCCTGTGCTACTCCCGTCTCACTCGCTATGAGTATCGCACCAGCATTACCGCAGAGCGTCAAAGCGGCAACAGCAGGCATGTGCAGTAAGAACCATAGAGTCGCATATCCACCACTATATCGAAGCGGATGAATGAAGTTGACACAGCCAGATGAGAACATGTAGAGGAATTGTAGGGATGCGGCGACGAGGAGGATGAGAGCTGCTCTTCCTGTTGCGCGATCGATGCCTAGTCCTGCTGGAGCACCTGATATGCTCGAGTAGATGAATTCGCCAATCACAATTGTGTAGAACTGGCAATCAGAGGGAGACTGTCAGCCTGGCCATTTTGAACGCAAAGCTGTCCTGCTTACATCTGCATGCCGCTCAATCTCATGTTCGACTGTGTGCGCAACATATCAGACGACCCATTTCGGCTCTGGGAGGAAGCGTTACTCCTACTTACTGTTCAAAGCTGAGCTGTACTCAAGCTTCATGAGACGTTTCAAGTGCGGCGAATATACAGCCACCCATAGTGCATGCTCCAGTGCGAGACCGACTACAACGAGAGCGATAGCCGCTCCTGTGGAGGTGAAAATAGCTCCAATGTAGAGAGCGATAGGAATGATAGTCAAGAAAGACTGAATGCGAAGTTGCTGTCGGACTTGATGAACGTAGAACGAGTAGGCCATTCGGCCGATGACTAGACTCATGTCCGCCACGATATAGACTAGGATAGTAGTTGTCCTTCCTCCGCCTTCGTAATGATGCGATGTAGCTCCTACTTCTGCTGCTTTCTTGAATAGCCTGTGAATGGCTTCTCCTCCTGCTTCTGCAGTGGTTGCGGCACGTCCTTCCTCATGCGGCGCATCAGAGACAAAAGGTGCATTGTTCCCAAATGTGATGAGCAGTATCATAATCCACATCACGAAGGACTTCTGAAGTACATCGTCATTCCAGAACATGTTCATGTTTTCTCGAAGACCTGCCCAGATGGAGTACGCTGCCCAGTAGGTGATGATATAGCGTACCAGGCCATTGCCGGTTGGCTTTTCGGTGGCTGCTTCTGCTAGCACTGCTATAATAGCGACAAAGATAAGGTCGAAGAAACTGCATTTTCATACGAATGTCCGATAACCTGACTTGTAAGCACGTGCAGCCTTCCAGCGAAAGAGAGCCCGTCCACTCACAGTTCAATCCTTGCGCTGGCTCTTCCCTCGGCAGATCTGAACAGCTTTCCTCTATAGAACCATTGTTTCACTTTTGGCTTTCTCAGCAGGTAATGCTTTCTCTTGTCTTGTTCCGGTTCCTCGACCTCTTCGTAGTCGACATGGCCGTATCTTAGGTGTTCGGCGGTTGGAGAACGCAGCTTGACGGGATTACCGCCAGCGTGTGCGCCTTGTCGAGCGTGAGCTTGTCCATGGGCTGATGAAGATGGACTGGTTCTGCTGGATGCGTGAATGTATCGACCTGCAGCAGCTCCACTATCGCCGTTACTGTCAAGATCACGTTCGCTGATTTGAAGCTGTGACTTCTTGGGAGAGGACGGACTGGCTTCACTTTGCGTGGAGGGCGAAGGCATCCTGCAGAGGGATACTAAAGTGAGACCCAGTCGTCAAGAAGACAAGCATATCTGTTCATGCAGCTTCTGTTGTGGCAGCCCATGCAAGCGCTCTCCACTTGTAGAATTCGAACTTCCCACGATGCGGCAAACGATCAGAGACCTCGTCGACGCCATCTGATAAGGGCAAGTGCAGGGATGCGGTAAATGCTGCATGTATGCATACTCTTGGCATACTGGACTGACTGTACAGTACACTCGGACAACATTGACACTGATGAGAACTGCTATAATGCCTGACGATCCTGCTTAGGCTTCGGGGGCTGGCTGCCTATCCTTGCCCTTCCCTCAGCAGGCAGTCGGGTTGTCAATATCAACCGGCGACAAGGCTAGTCCCAGTATGCATTGAGACCTTCGACAGAACACAGCAAGACCATAACAAAAGATGTAGACCTCTCTAAAGATGCTGTCGATAAACGTACGATAAGATCTATAGCTGACTGTAATAGCTAGCGGCGATTCGGCAGGTGTAAGGATTCATAGTGTGCAAGAATGGGTTACCGCGGACTACGCGCTAGACTGACAGTTACCACTGAGGCAAAAGGCTAGGGTTACCAAAGAACCCTGTTCAATGATAACTTGCACACTTGGTAGCGTAAGTGTGCGTAAGGCTGTGGCGCTGCACACCTTACAGCAGGTCACGGTTGGCTGGACGGGATTTCCTACAGTAAAGACAAACATGGCAAGATAGTGGAACGAAGCTTTCTTCTTTTCCCTCTCATCAGACACTGGTTTTTAGAATCAAGACCGTCTCTATACTGTTTCATCCCCTTTCTACCTTTCTTGAAGTCATCAAGGGTCTCGTTTTAATCTTTTCTCTTGCATGTTATTTATTTATCTATATCGTTACATTATCCTATGCCTTTCTGTCCTCACATCAAGACCTTTGTCGTATCCAGGCCTCTCTTCAAAGGTACGCATTTATAACATCAATCTTCAATCTTCTTTACCGGTCTCGCAACTCTAGACTTGGTCTTAGTCTTTGGCTTCAACTACATATACTTGCGCTTGGAACATCAACGGCTTATGTATCTGTCTTCTCTCCTTTCCTGCAACAACATTGAATACGTCGGTACTATGAAAACGGCAATTGGCTTGTACTCTCTATAGTCTGTCACAGTACCCCTCAGATATATAAACAAACAGCAGCAACTATTGTCAATCGCACAAGGATCTTCCATCATGCCTCAATATCGCTCATTTCGATGCTCAGCCTCGTCTGTTTCCTTCTATCCCTCTTCTCTTTGATGGATGCCAGTCCCATTGCAGGCCCAGGATCTGCCGCTGTCGGTCCCGCAAAACAACTTGCAAATGTCAATAATCATGTCAAGCATCATCACATCGCTCCCTTCAACACAATGGGCCGGCCGCAGTTGACAGGGTGGGAGGTGGAGAGCTTGGACGAGGGAAGGTGCATCGTATCGTCGAAGATGAGTTTCTCTAAGAGTACTACCATACCACTCGCGTGTCGGTCGAACTTGATCCCTTTGGACATCAGAAGTCTGCTAGAAGTTTATGTCCTTGAATAGTCGGGCTACAAATGACCAGATTACCGGATGCACGCACTGCAGTAATCTATTGAATACCAAACGCTGAGCTTGAGCCTGGGTCCAGAGTGAGAGTGAGCGTGAGTGATCGGAGAATCCTCCTCAACCAACGCCAGCGAAGGCACGCGTCGGTGCGAAGTGCGGTGCGGTGGGGCAAGTCATTGAGCGGCGAGGGTGGCTGGCGCATGGATGGACGGTGCGATGAGGCTGAGCGTAGATGCTGCTTCGGACCTGCTCTGCCAACTTGCTCCATCTCTGTACGCCGTCGCCTGTCCGCTCGCCACCCTCCTCGCCACACCTCGCTGCCTGCTGTGATCACCTCGCTCGCCTCAACAGGACAAGGCCGGCAATTTCAAGAGAAAGAGCAAGCGCCATCCGTGGATCCTTGCCTCTGCACTCCACCACTGCCCCCACTCCAACACCACCACACAACCATGAGGTGTGTAGCCTGCATCGCTCCTCTGTGCCTGCCCCCGCTGACCCTGCCTGCCGACGTGCACCATTCTTTTTCCCTAATCGCCTGCCCGCCGCATGACCGCGTCCTGCGTATTCCTGCATCAGCGTCAAGGCGTGCCACGAGTACGATGCAAAGCTCCTCCTCAGCTACTGGCTGGACGTGAGTTGCTTGCCCGCCGGCTTCTGCCGCCTGCGACCTAGTTCCCCGCTGATGTCCTCATGCATCATCTCTTCCTTACCGCTTAAATTTTGGAATCATGCCATTCTATACTGACAACAGCGATCCCCTGCATTCGGACACACAGCCAAGGCTGGTGGTTCATACGTCCAGCCTCCTGTTCGAGTAGCCCAGGTGCGTTTGCAGCTCTCTCACTTTCCCTCAATCTCTGCTTGTTTGGTTCCTGCACTCTCATCTTCCGGTCTCCACGTGTTCCAAGTGAGGTGCCACAATAGTGGTGGAGAAAACCCTCGGGCATGGAAATGGAGCTGGAGGAATAAGAATGCAGAGCTGGATTACATGAAGAGACTTGCTGCTTCTGATAATCTCGTTCATAGCTGACCATCGCATATACCGGGCATCCTCCTACCACAGGTCTCTTGGGATGCAGAGACAGATTCCATTACTCCTGACTCTCAGTTACCAGGATGGGTATTCAACGAGAAGCTCGTCGTCAAGCCGTAAGTCTCGGCAGCTCTTTGATTATCAGTCGCGACCTCATACTGATGCCTTCCCTCATCTTGTTCTCTCTTCCTTCGTTCATGCAAATAGTGACCAGCTCATCAAGAGACGTGGAAAGGCTGGCCTGTTGAAGCTGAACTGCGACTGGAACGACGCAAAGCCCTGGATTGTGGAGCGCGCCGGAAAGCCAATCACTGTGAGTTTTGGCATGTCACATTAGTGCAAGGAAATTGCAGCATGCTGATGAAGGAATCATATCTTGACAGGTTGAAGGCACCACTGGTAGAATCAGCAAATTCGTGAGTGTTTCAACGCTAGTCTTTTACCATTGAGGTTGTAGCATCTTGGCTGATCATACGCTTCCTTCCACTCCGCAGATCGTCGAACCTTTCCTACCCCACCCCGCACACACCGAATTCTATGTCTGCATCAACTCCGTCAGAGAGGGTGATTACATTCTCTTCACTCACGAAGGTGGTGTAGATGTCGGTGATGTCGACACAAAAGCATACAAGCTTCTCATCCCTGTTGGAAAGGACTTGCCTACTAGAGAGGTCATCAAGTCTACACTCTTAGCCAAGGTCGAGCCTGAGAAGCAGGATGTTCTTGTTGATTTCTTAATCAGAATGTACTCTGTTTATGTCGGTGAGTTGGGCTTCCTTGCAATTCTGGTTCAGCTTCCATCGGCTTCGGGAAAGACTTGCAAGCTGAACGGTGCTTCTTCTTTCCACTTCACACAGACCTGCACTTCGCATACCTCGAGATTAACCCTCTCATCTGCCTCGATGCTACACCAACGTCACCTCCTCAGATTCACTATCTCGACATGGCAGCCAAGCTCGACCAGACAGCCGATTTCATCTGCGGACCCAAATGGGCTATCGCACGTGATACTTCTTCCGATGCTGCTTCCGCTGTCAAAGGAGGAAAAGTAACATCCGATAGAGGTCCACCAATGACTTTCCCAGCTCCTTTCGGTCGCGATTTGACAAAGGAAGAAGCTTATATTCAGAAATTGGATGCTTCTACTGGTGCTTCTTTGAAGCTGACTGTACTCAACGCTCAAGGAAGAGTATGGACTATGGTCGCTGGCGGTGGTGCTTCAGTCGTTTACTCTGATGCTATCGCGGCTTATGGATTCGCTCATGAGCTTGCCAATTATGGTGAATACTCTGGTGCCCCTACTGAGGGACAGACATACGAGTATGCCAAGACCATTCGTAGGTTACATAGCAGATCATTCCCGTGTCATGAAGTCTTATTCTGACTTTCCTTTGCTTTCACAGTCGATTTGATGACCCGAGGTGCACCCAACCCTGAGGGCAAGATCCTCATCATTGGAGGAGGTATTGCCAACTTCACCAATGTCGCCTCCACCTTCAAGGGAATCATCCATGCTTTGAAGCAATTCCAAAAGCAACTACAAGAGCACAAGGTCAAGATCTATGTTCGAAGAGGTGGTCCCAACTACCAAGAGGGTCTCAAAGCCATGCGATTGCTAGGAGAGACGCTAGGTGTCGAAATTCAAGTTTTCGGACCTGAAACTTTCATTACCGAGATTGTTCCTCTAGCTCTTGGTGTCGCTAAGCCCAAGACTGCTACCTCTACCACTGGTTTATTGAGCGCAAATGCAAATGGTACCAATGGTATTACTCCAGCTGCTTCTGTTGTTCCTTCAAGATCCGCTAGCCCTACTCCTCAAGATGGTGCTTCGCACTTCGAGAAGAGCTCAGGCGGACGAGGAGACGTAGTCACTTTTGATCAACATGCTCCTGCTGCTGCTCGCCCTTGGTATAGACCTTTCGACAACTCGACCAGAGCTCTCGTATTCGGTCTTCAGCCACGTGCTATCCAAGGAATGTTGGACTTTGACTACGCTTGCGGTCGTGGCACTCCTTCCGTCGCTGCTATGATCTACCCCTTCGGTGGTCATCACGTGCAGAAGTGAGTGCTATTCCTTCTCAGCTTTAAATGTACAATCGGGATATTGAGCTAATCCCTGCTGGTTTCCGCTCCATTCAGGTTCTACTGGGGTACCAAGGAAACCCTTCTCCCAGTCTTCACCACCATCGCCGAGGCAGTCAAGAAGTGCCCAGATGCCGATGTTCTCGTCAATTTTGCATCTTGCCGATCAGTCTACCAATCTACACTTGAAGCTTTGGAGTTCCCTCAACTTCGAGCTATCGCCCTCATCGCAGAAGGTGTTCCCGAGCGACACGCTAGAGAAATTCTACACCTTGCTTTGGACAAGAAGGTCCTTATTATTGGACCTGCTACTGTCGGTGGTATCAAGCCTGGCTGCTTCAGAATCGGTAACACTGGTGGTATGATGGACAATATCCTCGACTCTAAGCTTTACAGACCTGGTTCTGTTGCTTATGTCTCCAAGTCGGGTGGTATGTCCAACGAGCTCAACAGCATGCTTTCTCTCAGTAAGTGCGGTATTTATGGCTAGAGTGGAGTTAAGCCTGTCTTAACGTTTGTTGCTCTTCTCCCAGCCACCAACGGTACCTACGAAGGTGTCGCCATCGGTGGTGACAGATACCCCGGCACCACTTTCATCGACCACTTGCTCCGCTACGAAGCCGATGAGAACGTCAAGATGCTCGTCCTTCTAGGTGAAGTCGGTGGTATTGAAGAGTACAAGGTCATCGAAGCCGTCACCAATGGCACCATCAAGAAGCCCATCGTCGCCTGGGCTATCGGTACATGCGCCAAGATGTTCACCGCTGAAGTCCAATTCGGACATGCTGGTTCAATGGCCAACTCCGACATGGAGACTGCCGAAGCCAAGAACAGATACATGAAGAGCGCTGGCTTCATTGTTCCTGATACGTTCGAGGAGCTACCTTCCGTTATTCGTGCACAGTACGAATCCCTCCTCGCTTCGGGTGCTATCATTCCTCAGCCAGAGAGACAGCCTCCTAGCATTCCTATCGATTACAAGTGGGCTCAAGAACTAGGCATGGTCCGAAAGCCAGCTGCTTTCATCTCCACCATTTCCGATGAGCGAGGACAAGAACTTCTCTACTCTGGCATGCCAATTTCCGATGTCTTCAAGGAGGAAATCGGTATTGGTGGTGTCATCTCCCTACTTTGGTTCAAGAGACGATTGCCAACTTACTGCTGCAAGTTCCTCGAGATGGTCATCCAGCTCACTGCCGATCACGGTCCAGCTGTTTCTGGAGCTATGAACACAATCATCACCACACGTGCTGGCAAGGATCTCATTTCCTCCCTCGTTGCTGGTCTCTTGACCATTGGTGACCGATTCGGTGGTGCTCTTGACGGCGCCGCCCGAGAGTTCACCCGTGCTCACGAGTCTGGCTTGAGCCCAAGAGAGTTCGTTGACTCTATGAGAAAGGCCAATAAGCTCAGTAAGTACAAGCTCTGGGTGACTTCTTGGTCTGCGCTTCGGCTAATTCGATTCAACCCTTGCAGTTCCTGGTATCGGACACAAGATCAAGAGCGTCAACAACCCAGATCTCCGAGTCGAGCTCGTCAAGGCTTTCGCTAAGAAGGAGTTCCCATCTTGTGATACTCTCGACTACGCTATTGCCGTCGAGAAGGTCACTTCTTCCAAGAAAGACGTAAGTTTTTCGATGCGGGCACGTGATATTTACCACTCGACACTTACAAGCTTTTTTCGACACAGACTCTCATTCTAAACGTTGACGGTGCAGTAGCAGCATGCTTCTGCGATCTCCTCAAGGGCTCAGGTGCCTTCACTCCCGATGAAGCTGCTGAATACCTCCAGATTGGTACCCTCAACGCCCTCTTCGTACTTGGAAGATCCATCGGATTCATCGGACATTACCTAGACCAGAAGAGACTAAAGCAACCACTCTACCGCCACCCGAGCGACGACAGTAAGTGACGCCTGTTTCGATTTATAGACGTCTAGAGCACTTGCTGACTTCTTTGTGGTATTTTTCCTCGTTTTTCTCTATTCAGTCTTCATCGATCTTCAATCGGCTGCCCGAGTCTTGGTCGCTCCCAAGAAGAAGTAAAGCACCACAGGACAAGTCCTATCACATCTACTGTGTCCTTCTGCGCTCGTTTGATGTCATTTGCTCGCCTCTAGCGTCAGTGGCGTTCTGGCTCAGAATGGCACTTTGCCAACAACGACTTGCCGCAACTCGATGCGAAATACAATCAAGCTTTGCCTTTTACTCCATTGCTATCGACCTGCTCCTCTCGTTCTTCTTTCAGTGGTAATAGACACGTTGTCGCAGTAATTTCTTTGAAAAAGTCAAACTCCCCGTTTTTTGGGTCGCTAGTCAGTCTGAAGCAATCAAAACAAGCAAGACCTTGAGTACATGCGTCTATTCATACAGAGCTTGGTTATTTGCTTATCATTTGGTGCACTTCCGCTTGCGCCCCGCTCTTCGCGTAGTACTTAGCGATAGAGGCAAGCTGACCTGCAATGCTAATGACGTACAGAGTGGGAGCAAACATTTACATAATGTGACGTACATACATATTTACTGGAATTAGCAGTATCAAGAGCTATCCACTAGCATCGACCAATGCAGCCTGTAGATTAGATTCACTGTTGGCTCTCACCGCATCAGCTAAGGGAAGTCAACAGGTACGTCGTGAACTTGGAATGTAATAATCAGGATGGTCAACTGCGCACATGACCATGCGCTTGTTAACATCATACAATAGCCCAGGGAGGTTACTAAACTTGCCTCTCAGTCAGGGTTTAGAGTTTAGAACGTTTATCACAATACCTCAGCCGATAGCTAAGATATTGATTCAGTTGTTTTGGCGTATCGTCACGATCTTACACGGTCTCTCGAACGCTACTTAAATCGTTTCAATACATAACGTATTGCTTACTGGAAAACTCAGATGATCGAGTATCTGTCTCGGGAACCAGTAGAACCAGAGCGACGCTGCAAGGCTTGCTAGGATTGTCTCCTGCAAACTAACAGATAGCAAAAGCTGCATCTCCCTGGTTACTTAAATATTATCTTGCATATCTTTCAGGAATCAATCTGACCAAATCGTCAAGAAGAAGATCCGCGAAGCGAAGACTTATGATGATGAAACGTATATCATTCGAAAGCGCCGAGCCTGCTCAATACGAATAACGAATCTGCACTTTTATATCTTTGATATCCATGAAGTTGTTAACACTGCCAAAATCAGACCGGCTCAGTTCCGATACCCCTCCGCCTCGTCCTTCGCCTGCATTTTTCGTTAAGTCGTCGAGCACTCGTGCATCCTCTCTTTGCTTTTGTAACAATTTAGACACAACACAATCCATACCCTTTCAAAAACACCACTCAGCAATAACCACAACCTCGTTTCACGAACGTCATTGTGCTTCTCAACCTCTTCGTCGAGTCCTCCAGACAGACGCTTATCGGACCTCGCAAGACCTCCAATCTTAGAGAGACTAAACCCCAATCGTGAGTTAAACGATCCAATATACTGATATTGAATTCTCTTTATCTCCACAATCCCCTAGTTATTCATCAGAGTCGGCTTCTTTGGAGACCACTCTGACAGTATCACCGCATCAGCTAAGAGAAGTCAACGGTGACAGTGCCAGTGGAAGTAATGAACGGTTTCGTAGAGCGGATGCTGGTCATGGCATTTCTGAGCGTTAAAAGGTGGTGTACATTGTGTACCACTCTTGCGGTTTTGATATCATCGCTGAAAGGAGTCCGCTTCGTCTGGTTGTAAACTTGATCCCTGTTCAACCATCCCCTCACTAAAATACATAATCGACGCGAGAACGCTGCTACGCGTAGGGCACTCCTCCAAAACCCTCAGCGGTCTTCAGCACTAAACGCTATTTTCGCAGCGCATCCTTTCCCACAATGTCGACATCGACATAATCAGTCAAATCTTTATGGAGAAATACATCGACGATGTCGACCTAATACTATGTACCTCCGTCGTTCTACCTCAACCTGGCTTGTTCACACTCAATCCCGAGCTTTATCTATGCCAAGATGACAAAGCCGAAAGCAATTGTCCAACATTCACTCAGTTCGAAAAACAAGCGCATTTCCAAACGTTGATGGCGCATTGTCTTCTGATCGTTAGAACATTCAAGCTCAAATGATCGCATTATCCGACGCTCAACCACGAAGGATGACTAAGGAGGAGGTCGCAACAGGGACTTAGCACTCTGATTCAGTTCAAAATATGGTCGCAATCCTAGTAGCTGCTCAGTACGGTTTGTGCTCTCGTCCGGTCTGCATGAGGTCTTTGGGCCTCGAAGCAAACAACATGCCAACTAGCACATTTGCGAACGATCGTCAGCTTTCAACTTCATCGAAATTCACACGCAACGGTATGGGCAGACAGATGTAGGATCCAGCTATGGGCATTCCAGCCGAGTTCACTGGCACTGTGGCGCCTTGTCCTTGGTACTTCTCGACATTGCATCTCACAGGACCGTCAGTAGCTGCATGCGGACGAACGACAAACTACGAACACCGCGCCTGCAAGATTGAGCGCAATAGAGATCCATTTGCCTTTCCCTTTATGGCCATGCTAGCAGCTCAGGACGATCTGGAGATGGACAAGGCCATAGATAGCAACGCAATTTGAGGAGCTCCCATGTACCTGAAACCGATACTATCTGAATGTCTCAGTGTGTATGTATAGCACGATACCGTTTACATGCTTTCAAATACAATCTCTATCTTCCAAACATCATTGCGAGAATCAGTTGCGGGATTTGCACGATGTTTTGCCATTTCTGCCTCTGGAGCCGCGAACAAGGACATCGATCGACGGAAGTGGTTGCCTCCCTCCTTTTCAGAAAGGCTGTTTTCTTAAACTTTCATCCGTTGTAGCATAAACCTCAACGTGTCTGTCGCCCTGCCTGAGAATGAAGCCGTATATTTGTAAATTCGGTGTGCCCTTCTCAGATAGTCCGAGCCGTCCAAACGTTTGGGTGTCGAGGGATGGGGGATGGTTTTCACCGAAGCTACCAAAGGTTGGTTCGGCGTCAAGCATGATGCAGAACTGTGCCTTGTATATAAAAAGGTAGGAGATCTCTTCGTAGTTATCTTTATATTGGGTTGACAGCTTGAATAATCTTCGCTTAGCATCCTTTAACGAAAGCGAACGCGTAACCTTTCTGACCTATGGTACGATGTCAACGTAACATCTCAGTCGCAATCTCGCAATCTAGACGTTACCTTTCTTATCCACAAGTCGTCTAGGACTCGCATGCGATCTTGTATTGCTACAAGTTCTTGAACTCCGCTTTAGGTTCTTTCAAGTTTGTGAAGTCGTCCAACGATAGCTTCTGTGTTTCTTTCCAGGTCATGTAATCGCTTGTAACCGCTACGGTCGGTAGGAAGGAGTCTCGCAGTGTTCTGATTTCTTCTTGGGGACGGTCGGCTGTGATGAAAGAGATGTATTTGGTCGATTGCGCAATCAGCGTCGGCGAGAGGCACTTACCATCATGATGTCGTCTTCTGCTGGGTCGGGCATTGCCTCTGCTAAGATCAGGTAGGATATCATCTCCTTCCATGTCTACAGCTGTTTCAGCAGGTAGTGTATAGACTTGCGTAGCCGAGCTACCGTTGATGCGCTAGGCAAGGCGGTCGCTGTAGAGAGGACAGCAGAGGACAGCAGAGGGCAAAGTGAGGCTGTTTCTCGAAGCACATCGATGCTCGACCTGTATTGCAATAACGACATATTATTAGTGATCTACCAATCTCGGGCTCACCTGGAAGTACCAGGCAATGACACGTACGCACTGCTGTAGGCTTCCAAGACTTTGTCCTAAGCGGCTGAGATGTCTGGTCTTGTATCACAATGTTTGAGCACCTGAAGAAAGCCGCTTCTGGCTACAACATGATCGAAGCAATGGCATTAATTATGTTAGTACTCGAGGAGTTGTCTGTTGCGCTCCGTTGAGGACGTTCTTGAGTGGTGAGTGGCGCGCTAACCAAATACCAAGATGATTCCAGGCCTAAGCTGGCCTGAATAGTGGGCAATCAGCCCGAGGAACAAGAGCAGAGGCAAGGTGGATGAGCAGAAAAGTTCGCCTTTCATAGTCGCGATCTGGAAGGTTGAAGCTCAAGAGATCAGTAAGCTTGGAAGCTAAAATGTGGTCCGACAAGTGGTGAGCCTTCCAATCTCCTGAGGACGGCGCTTTCGAAGCTTCCCTTCGATGGCGATCTCAACGCTTCCCTTCTAAGGACACTGCCCATGTGGGATTAGTGAAGATCTGCGCAGCTCAGGCACAAAAAAAGCGATGCCTCAGTAGTGCCTTCACAACATTGTAAAGGCATACCACTGGCATTGCGAGATCTTGCTACCTGAGTTTTGCAGATCCATATTCGCCTAATCTCGATCAGGGGATTATCAGTCGAAGTGTATCTGCCGTAGCAATCAGCAGCCATACGACCCTTTACAGGTTGAACTCGCTTCTTCAGGAGGTAGCCTTGAATGTGGGGTGCATTGCTGATGCATTGCTTTCTAAGAATGAACTAGTGTGAATGTGAAGTAATGTTCTCGAAATGGGTGATGACCGGTACGCTTCGCATGCTCAGGTTCCTGGTATCTCTAAGGTATTATAGCTCTGCGTAGCAGGCTAGTCGTGCTCATCGAACACGGTGGTGCTTCTGCGTCAGATGGCGGCACAGCCATCACATGCTTAGCGCAGGTAATTTGCCGTCTGGGTCTGGAAGTATTCCTGGATTTAAGACGTCAGCTTCGGGCATAGAATGTCGTTGTAGCTGCCGCTATGTGTCTAGCTGGTAAAAGCTCAGTTCTACCTCCTCTGTGCAATATAGCAACATGGAAGGTACCGAGCAGATCTGCAGCAAGATCTTGCCGCCAGCCATGTGTAGCTGATCGGAATTCACCTTGCTTCACTGCCATCTTCTCAGCAGCAAGAGCAGCAGCCAGAGCTCTGACAGCATGGGACTGCCTGTTGATACGCCGACAGTGCTTCTGCTGCTCGCTCCGCTGTTCCTGCCAAAGCTGTACAGCCTGGGAGCTCAGGCTGTAGCCAACTTCAGCCAGAAGTCTGAACCAGGCCTGGCAGCTTCGAGGAACCATCGACAGCTAGGCAAAACAGATAGCAAGCGACCATTCAGGTCATCAATCATTCCAGCAATACTACTGGCTTTAAATTCCATCTATCTGATAGTCTTTGGAAGACCCTTTAACTTCTTCGTATCGCTCGGCCGCATACCTATCACGACTCCAGCGAGCAAGATACAAGCCGCGTTGGCATCGCGCGGCTTGGCAGACAAGTACGGCAAAGACCTTGATCTTCTCACCTCTCTGGACATTCGTGCTCTATACATGCACTTTGGACACGCGAATCTGCTTGGGTGCTATCGCTTGCTGGACTCTGTTGCTCCCAAGGATGTGCTCGTCTATGCTAGTGTACATCTTGCGTTGAGCTACATACTTCGAGCAATGGTGATGGCATATTCAAACAGAAGATGGAAGAATAGCATACTTCTAGTATCAGCTGCTGGCTTCGTGTACGAGGTGTATAGGCTAGCCACAAGTGACATGCGTCTGCCAAATCATGGCACCGCAGTACCAAGTGTATGTCAAGCTATAGCCACTATCCTGCTACAAGACACTAAACATTCTGCTACAGCTTTACGACTCCCTAGATCTCTATCGCAGCGTCGGCGCTTTCTGCGCGGCTGTTGTCACAATACTCCTGCCTTCCAAATTACCAGCAAAAGCACTATCCACAGAAGAGGCAGCCCTAGTCCAAGGCGTTCACGCGCTGATACAACGACAAGACATGCTTCAAACTCGTATTCGAGTAGTGGAAGCCGCTGCCTCTGCTCGTACCAAGAAGGAGGTGCCGTCGGTTGCGTCCCATCTTACAATCGTGCAAAAGGACAGTCTGAAAGCTTGGCTAAGAACCATAGTAGATCCAGATGCAAGTCGTAGCATTGCTAAACCATCTGAGCCTTCTATTAAGATCGGGGATGTCGAAGATGCTCTAATCCCCTCGGTCAAAGTTGAAGAAGTGGAATCGACAGACAACAGCTTGCAAATCCCGAAGTCTGAATCCCTCAACATGGGGGACGAATCGTTTGTTACAGCTCCAGTCGTGATCAAACGATCAAGCAGTGAAGAAAGCCTGACTAGTCCATCATTGTCAAGATCCTCGTCATCTTCCACGCCCATCGATACTCCTACTCCCGCCATGCGTCGGCCGATGTCGATGGAGATCACTGGCGCATCAGCTGCACATATAAAGGATTTAATACAGGATGACAGTATGGATACAGATGCAGACCGAGATCAGCCACTCAACAAGCGCATCAGCTTTACAAACCGCTTGACGCAATCGCTAGGACCGTCAGGCCCGGTCACCAAATCCAATATATCTATCGCCAATTCCGAACAAGACAAGCAGCATAGGCGATCTTTCAGCATGTACGATGCGATTCCTGGTAGACAGGATCTGGAACTCGACGACAACCACATTGACTCGATCACCGAAGCTGTCAACGATGAGCCGACCAGTCCATTCGCCGAAAATGGGAGGGATAAGCACACTGAAATACCCGTGGAGTCTGCCATAAACGAATACATGTCACAAGCGACCAATGATAATCACATGCTGTCTCTCAATGAGGCTCTCCGTTTGTCGGAGCTCGATATAGCTGCGCCATCATGCCGAGGAGATACTTCACCGATTACCGCTTCGACCATAGAGGCCGAGTTCGAGCTTACCGAAAGCAACACATCTTTTAGCACTACGCCTTTTTCTACTGCAACTACCTCCGAAGATGAAGGCTGGACAACCGTTCTCAGCAAGAAAGCCAAACACAGAACTCAGTAGCCGAAATGTCAAAGAGTAATCAAACACAGGTGACTTCCAGGTACTGGCCAGCGCGCACTTCTGGGTTGTTCGTCCTACAAGAATTCGTAGTAGCAACAATTACTCGCCTCATAAGTAGACACAAGCTTGGAGGATCAACCTGGCGCATACTCGTACATAGGTATGGGCGGACCCGAACGCGCAATAGATGCTGCAGGCCGCTGCAGAACTGGTTCTGCCAGGGTGCTCTCGGTACCGCTTCGGTATAGCGCTGGTGGGCAGGAACTCGTCTCATACGCTGGAGGCTGCTCAGATGTCCTGAAGATCATGGCAGAAGTTCTTCAGCTTCGCTGGTTGTAGGTATTCAAAGCGCGCGCACCTGGTAGAGGATCTAGCAACAGGCGCAATCGACCGAGACACCCAGGGAGACGAAATCTGCGACATGGAATTGCGTGTCTCGGGCACTGCTGTCACTATCGGGAGGAGCGCTTCAGGAGGCTTATAGCCTGACAGATAATCGCGGCGTTGGCTCCAGTATTCTCCAGGAGCATAAGGTCTGGCTCCTGGCGCTGCGGGCAGGCGCGCCCTCTTCTTCCGATAATGTCGTCTCACGAAGGAGACCAGAAGCATGGTGCAGAGGATGACCAAGACGGCTGCAATGAAGCAGTCAAACAAGCGATGGTATTCAGTTCAATTTACGCAACACTTGTCAGCTGCCTTAAGGAGGTAATCTACACACCGGCACCAACATAGATCCATAATCTAGCAGTCCATCTGCAATGTGACACGAGTGAGTGACAATGCAAAGACCGTTGGAGCTGCAGCCTGAAGCTCACGATATTCCGGTACACTACGTATTGCAAGCAGAAAAGGCCGCATTCAACCTTGATTTCTGTTGTGTGGGATTTCTCCCGGAGCGACGCTACAACTTACATGACGGACGTTGTTCTCGTCTGTGGTGCATCCTGCTACAGCTTTACCCACACCCAGCGACAACGCAATAAAGAGAGCTGTGTGCCACATGTCGATCGCCTTCGCTTGACGATATACCTATTGAAATGGCCGCTGATGGCGTAAAGCGAAGCTTGCGCAGCTGTCTTCCCTCTGACGGGCTCTACAAGAAGCCTCTCAGGCTTCGCATGTGTTGAAGCGCTTCTTACCTGCGATAGACGATTCGAGCTTCCTCAGTCATGAGTGCTTACCTGTCCACTTAGAGCGGTCCAATTTTGGTTCAAAATGTCTCAAGCACCGATCGCCAGCGGCCTTTCATACTACAATCACCGTAATAATTCGACTTTACGACCAAACCCTGTGCCAAGCATTACGGGCTCATCGGTCGTCAAGCATAACAGTTGGCACACCTGATGCATCCGGATTGTTTAATGCAACCCCAGCACTATTGTACAGCAAGTCTGGTATAACGACAGGTACTGCAACTTCTTCCAACGAACTACTTCTTCCTGCACTACTTATTCAAACCATGCCTGCAATCAAAAGTCCAGACCTTTAGCTCCCTTAGCCTTGAACTTTCGACTTGCTCTATCGGCGCTCCTGAATGCAAAATTGGAGCCATGTAGCTCGAATCGTAGATCTTGGAGCTTGCCGCTCTGATCCGCCGGCAGTGGAAGCGAAAAAGCAAAGGTAACATTGCTCTTCGGTATCACTAATGTCGCGACGAATACAATCAGAGGACTTCTCAATCCGAACAAGTCTATTGCTCACCTTTGACTAAATTGCGCGGGGTGACTATTCGAAATGTACCTTCTGTTTCTTGCGCTACGATGCCAATTAGTCCTACCAAAGGCGGATGCTTGGCTTTGACCACTTCATAGTGGATGATATGCAGCTCATAAGTATGTATAGAACAGGATAGATTGACTAATCTATAAGCGAAGCTCACCCTCGACATCGCAACCGTGAAAATCGGCTTTCACAAGCTTGCCCTGCCACACTTGCATCTGTTGCAATGTGAAGACTTCTACCTTACCCTCCTGAAGTGGTTGCGTTCCTGCTGTTCCACTGGTACCAGGAGTGTCTAGTGACATTGAAGAAGGACCAGCAGCATCGGCATCGGCTGTAAAGGGTGTGTTTTGCTGTGATAGAATGGCAGATGACTCGTTCTCGATGCGCAATGCGAGGTTGAGCAACTCTGAAATGTACCCTAGCCACAGCTTGTGCAAAGGTCGCAGTAACTCATAGCTAGAGTGCTTGAGTCAGTAAGGTTGGCTTTCTGTCCATGCCATAAGTTCGCCTCACTTGGCTTGACCTTTTAATAGAGGTCGACTAGTAACTAAGCTCGAGGCAGGGGCTTTACCAAGATCTGACTTGACTAGTCTTCCGCTGCGTCGACGTTTGTTGGCAATCTTCTGCTTCTTGCGCTCAAGATGTGCTTTCTCCTTGTCTTGCAGCGTACGGTCTGACTCTTTGGCAGGATTGCTCAGCGTTAGGGCACGCTGGCTCAGCTTCGATGGCACTAAAGCTCTTGCAGCAAGTGGCACTAGTCCTTTAAGATCTTTTGGTGTTCCTGCATTTGCTTTCGCCTGCCTCTGAGCTGGAGTAGAACTCCCTGGTTTGCTCGCAGGTTGCAGCTGGCAATTTGGGTCAACATGTCAGCAGAACAGCCTTCCAAGACAGCACCACGGCGGCACGTACTTTCTTGCGCAGCGATGGCGCAAGCTCTGCGTAAATATCGACTGATGCCATGTCCAAAAGATGTCTGACAAATGGAAGCAGCTGTGTGATGGCCTCTCTATCGTACACATTGTGCGTGATCGAGGGCCTCTATGCACGTCTCGGCGTTGGAAGCACTCTATTTTGACACGCGACCATCGATTTAATTAAGAGCTCGGTCTTATATTGCAAGATGTGGTCAAATACGCCGCTGACCGGCATCAAAGTCGTCGAATTTGCTGGACTGGCGCCTGCGCCATTCGCTGGGAGTGAGCCACATGCTCATAGGCACCGGCACCCGGCAAGCTTGATCCTCGACTGACGCGATTCAATAGTGGTACTGGCTGACTTTGGAGCAGAGTGAGGTTACTGGTATTCATAAGCCCACTCTCTTTACTAAGACCCTACATCGCAGAGTCATTCGCATTGATAGGCCCGGCGGCGGCCATTCAGCCGATATCCTAGCTCGGTACATCCGCTAGTTCGAAACAACACATCTGAACAATGCTTACATTTGCACCAAACAGAGGCAAACGCTCAATAAGCGTTTCTGCGAAGAGCAAATCTGGCCGCGATGTGATCACTAAGCTCATCCAGCAAAGCGACGTGCTCATAGATCCTTTTCGGCCCGGCGTCTTGGAAAAGCTTGGTCTCGGACCAGACGAAATGCTCAAGCTCAATCCAAAACTGGTATATGCACGCATGTATGGTTTTGAGAAGGGTTCAAAATACGCAGATATGGCTGGACACGACCTAAATTATTCCGCCTTGAGCGGTGTCCTTTCGGTAAGTCGCGTAGCAGTGTCGCAGGTTATCAGTTGTCAATACTAACAGCCCACACAGTTACTTGGGCAGAAGGGACAAAAGCCAAACATCCCGCTGAACATCCTTGCTGGTCAGTGTAGATATTCAACCAGGGTCAGTTTACTTACCTAGTACAGTCATCCATAGACTTCGCGGGCGGAGGCATCATGTGTGCGATGGGCATATTACTGGCTCTATTAGAACGCGCGAGGAGCAAACAAGGACAGGTCGTCAACACGGACATGGCGAGTCGCTGAATAATCGAGAAGGGAACTGTGGTCTGAAACTGCCCGGTTCCTGCAGGTTTCTGGCTTGCGCTATATTGCCAGTTTCTCCCTGATAATGAAAGCTGCTACGGAAGGTATACTAAGCAAGAGCGCAGAGCTTCTGGTACTAGATGGCAGCCTCCCTTGTAAATGCGATGATGAAACCTTCGAGGAATCCGCTAATGCGTTTTCGCCAGATTACAGTATCTACGAAACCAGTGACGGTAAATATGTCACGGTTGGTGCCCTGGAGCCAAAATTCTACAACACCTTCCTGTAAGTTGTCCGAATTCGATATTATTGTCCTCTTCACGACTACGACTCACTGGAACTTTCCCATAGCGACACATTACGCGCAGCACTTCAAGCATCAGGCGTACGCGATAGAGGCGGACAGAATCTACACGAGTCTATGCCGGTAGCTGAAGATCAGTTCGATACCTCAAAATGGCCGAATTTGCGCGACTTCTTAACACAAGCATTCTTGACGCAAACGCGGGACGAATGGGAACAGATCTTCCTCAATACGGACAGCTGCGTGGCGCCAATTTTAGAGCCTTCAGAGGCGCAGGGTCATCACGGCTCGCTCATACCCAGACCAGCACCTCATTTAGCGCGCACTTCGGCGGGAGACCCTCCGAGTGCACTAGAGGCGCAAATCATGGCAGCTGGCGGCGATACGATCTCTGTTCTGCGGGAGTTAGGACTATCCGCGGCAGAGATTGAATCTCTTCGAGCAGCTGGAGATGTAGAGGTCGTGGCAATATCTGGTAAGCGGACATCAAAACTATGAAATCATTGTGTAGTCCCAGCAGAGGAGATAAGGTGAAGCAATCTGTGCATCACACTGAATCACGTGCCGGACTGCAAATGGGCGAAAGCGGTTGTCGTTTTGAGGCCTTGACTTCACTGACCAGCGAGAAAGTATAGCTATATACAGCTGTGGTTCAGGTTGCTAACGCATCTGCTGAAACTGAACTTTCGACCGACGCTGAATAATAATACCAACGAGCATGAGGCTGTGGCTTTTATTCTTAATTCGAAATCTTGATATCTTCAATGTCAGAGGATATCCTGACCTTACGAGCTTGTGTTGAAATCGTTCCCCTCCATCACACGTCAGTGTAGCAAGTGCATCGAATTTGGATATGGAGGATGACTTCCTCCCCTGCTGCCCAACTAGCTGCAGCTTTACGCGATTAGGCGACCTTGCCTCTTGACCTCAGCAACACCTCAAACAAAGTTGGGCAGAATGTCTCGCAAGAAGCAGCCTCTCAGACGAACACCTTCAGCAAGCGGGAGTGGTGCCGTCTCTCCTGTCTCTGCAACTTCTCCATCCGCTCAGACCGTCAACCTTCCACGCACTGCGACTGCAACCTACAACGAAATAGCGCCTGGCATCAGTCCGAACGACTATTTCACGTCAGATAAGGGCGACTATAAGATGCCAAAGATCACAGAGCCACTGGCTTACCTGACTGTGCTATGGAGGCGGTACGAAGCGACCTTTGCGATCTCAATGTTTGAAACGGTACGTGATCGAGCTCATAACATCCATGCAGCGTGCATGTATCTGGATACACGTTGACACGCTACTTCACTGTGTCCTTAGTGGGAAAGTGTACTGCTACGTACGTCTGGAAATCGGCTACACTCGCCATCCTGCTGGGCCAGCATGTCTGGATTGGCCGAGGAACCCAGCTAATCATGCATGACCCCCACAGATTCGATGCTCCTAGTCCTCTCATATGGTATATACTGGGCGTCTACTTCGTACCTTCCCGACCACATGCGCGTTATCGCACATCGGGCGAAGTATTACTGGTTCGGAACTGAAGATTCGGGTCCGTGGTAGTGCCGTGTACGATTGTATCCTTCTTTCGAACACTTTTCTTCCTCGTGCAGTCAGCTTGGTCAGTACAGTCTTGTAGCTGTAGTCCTATTCATATATACATCGAGTTCATTCACCGAATTAATTATTTGGGTCCGAGAGTCTTCGCCCCCTACGACTCAATCAATCGTCACTAAACATCGCACACCCACTCCCGGCCTTTAACCCAGGTTCGCAGTATAAGCAGATGTGTCTCTGCAATCTTTCTATGATGGACAGAGAAGAGCGTCACGAGACCTTGGTGGTTCGATAGATCCTGAAAGCCATGACTACCTGTCCGCGATTGTTCTTAGAGAGCAGTAAAAACCGAGACCTGCAAGGGCTTCTGGACACTTCACCTGGGCCACTAACGTTCATTCAACAGCAACCACAGCAGAGGAGTGCACTTTCAGTGGACGAGTCTTTTAAGCACTATTCAACTTTCGAGGCAGGCTCGGGCTGTTTTTGCTTGATGCAGGCAAGCTATGAACTTGAGTGCCGACGTAAGAGAGATTGCGAACATACCGATGGAGGTGACAGAACAAAAAGCTTGCTATGAAGACACCCATGTAAGGGTGTGTATGCAGCCAGACTGTCTATCACCCGCGGTGGCAAATAGACTTTCTTCAGAAAAAAGTCTCAACCGCTCCTCGCACTGAGGGACAGAGGTCGTAGAAGCAAAAGAACAGCCCAACGTGGGGCTCGAACCCACGACAATCAGATTAAGAGTCTGATGCTCTACCGACTGAGCTAGCCGGGCATATTGATTGTATTTGATGACAGGAAAAGCTAGCAACTCCGGTTGGGACCTCCCACTGGCGGCGAGAGCAAAAATAAAAAAGGAGAGCGACAGAAAGCAGCAAAACACGTCATGCAAACTATCTGCGGTATTGTATGAAGTACAGCTGCATTGAGGTGGACGATTGCATCTCTGAGAGCAATCTGGTTGCCTTTCATCCCTGAGTCTACCTCCACCGGACCCAGAGGCAAGAATCGAGGAAATCTCCGTCAACCTCAGAAAAGGCGCAGCATCAAGGGAGGCTTCATGTACATCAGCTTCTCACTTCTGACAAAACCGATTTGTTTCGTCTTTCGTCCTTGACTTTCCCTGCCAGAATTGCAGATGATTCAGACTTTTCTCCTCGCAGGGTATGTGATCGATTTTCGCTTGACGTCTCTACATAAGGGGTCTGTGCATTATATCACCGATGCCGATGCAAATCAACGAACCAAGGAACATTGTGCATTGAGGACACTGGTAGCAAAAAGGTTCGATACTGCAATGCTGCCAATTTCTATCAGAATATTATGATGGTCTAAGTCTAATGCTACTTATGATCAAAACTGCTAGAGCTACATGCGTCGAAAAATGAAGTGCGAACCATAGTCCATGTAAATCTATGCAAGCAAGAAGCAAGAAGAAAGGAGTAGAAAGATAGATGCAGCTGAGACGGAGCGCGGATTCAGGCCGATAGTTTTCTCTGCGCCGCTAGTCGAGCGGACCCCATTCGCTTGAATGGCATCCGACGCTGGTAAGGTAGTGTTGGCCTGGCAGTCAGTCTTGATGCAGAGCCAAGTTCGCGAGAGGCCTTTGCTTGGATCGACTGGTCCAGTGGCACCGTCCGACCATGCTTCTTGACCAAAGATAATCTGTTGGTTGGAGTTATCGTTTCGCAAGGCTTGATTGCCCCATTTGCCTTCTTGTTTCAAGTAGCCATTGTTGGGCACACGGTTCCACGTCGTGGCTCTTGTGCCGTTAGCGTTGACGAATCCACCATTTCCACTCCACCAGTATCTGCAGGGTGTAATTGGCTTAAAAGGCGACGAAGAAGAGTGCTTTTTTTCGAGGCGAAACTCACCCATTATAGTTCAGGACTGGATCCCAGCGTGGTCCAGCAGCCGTGTTGTCATCGATAAGCCCGACAAGCCCAGTAACGAGGTCGAACGTGCCTGCTACTGGATAATTGGCGTGACCGCCGACAGCCGAGTACGCGATAGGACGTTGACCGTCCTTTTGCATAGCGTTGTATGTGTAGGCATTTCCGTCCTCATGCTGAGATAGAAAGACATATCTAGGCTGCCCGCTATAGAAGCGTACCATAATATGTTCAATGTCGGAGATCTGCGCAATCCAACCTTTCGCATCAGCACGAAGATTTCTCTTGACGAAGGGGCCAAGAAAACGTACATGGTTACCATAAGTCTGGCCACCGACATTGTTTCCATCGTTGAAACTGTAGAAGAGGAAGTAGAAGACGTCCACCACGCCAGGTTCAATAGCTTCTGTTTTGTTGACTGCAATCACAGTGACATTGCCACCGGAGAAGCCAGTCGAGTCTGGTTTGCCGTAATTTGAGTAATACCAGTCTGGTCTAGGAGTTTGAGCTGGATTGTCTACTGAGAGATAATAATATGGGTTGTTGACGAAGTCCATATTCTCCAGCGTTAGAGGGTTCGGAATATTGTTGATCGGAGCGTAATCCATCCAGGGTACTGTGTTGTCTGGAGGGTGGGATTGAGTGTCAGGACAGCTAGACGTATATCACAGGGAGAGCTGGCTAACTTACTTAAATGTACATCAAGAGAGCTTGGAAAGTAACTTTCGTTTGTATGCAAGTACACGATCGGCGCATAAGTAATGGCATACTCTGGAATATCCGGGTCCACCGGGGGACTAATGGGCACGCCGGAATTGTCGGGGTAACCCGTAGGATTGGCATCTGGGACAGCAATGCTGCTTGTTGGCGTGCCAGATCTTGTGCTTGTTTTTTGGCTGTTTGAACTTGAAGACGAGCGGGAAGAGCTTGAACTGCCTTGCGCTTGTGGCAGGGCGGCTGCATGTCCCAAGATGCTCAAAGCAGCAAGCGAGAAAGCTGCTGTCTTGCAACTACACGCCAGCATCTTGATAGTGGTTTCTGCGTAAAGGCAAGAAGATGCGCGACGATTGGAAAGTCCTCTGATGAATTCGGAAGCAGATCCTAATTTGGGCTGATACGACAAGATCTTCTTGGTGGCACGCACGCCAGGCTTGATAAGCCTTCTTGCTTTTCGCGCCTGGTGCTTGTCTACTGCAGAAGCTTCGAGCGTACTCTTCACTGTAGCAGTAATGAGACAGGAAGAAAGCTTTGATGCTGAAGCATTCAAGCTGTTCGACTTGACAAGGCAATCCTGACGCTCAGGCGAAAGAGCTGTTTTATGGCGCTGGGCAAAACTTGGGCGAGAATACTGAAAATACTGCCTGTGACGGCACCGTCAGTCGAACGGGACTGGCCTGCTTGCATTTAATTACTAAGAAGCGAAACACCATCATAATAGGTGCTGGGTCACTGAATTCCTCATGGGTATACGATATGCAATAACATGCTTCTGAGCGACGAATAAGTCACAGAGATGTATTCGATTGTGGCAAATGCTCGCCTAGGTGAACGAACGGATTGACATGGCTTTAAAAACGAGAATATGACTTTGCCAATGTATCGTCGCATGCAAGTCCACCGAGAATAGACATAAATTACTAGCAGATAAATCTGAAGTTTATAGCTTGCTATTTGTTGAATCGGCCGACACCAAAGCGCAACCAGCCAAGCTCCACTTTCCGGTCTCCTTGATCTGCTGTGCGAAGTCTACCTGGATGTTGCCGTCCTTGGACTTTTGGGTCCAGATGTGAGTCAAAAGAGTCTGTCCTGGTAGCACCGGGCTTGTGAAGCGCCCTCCCATCTCAAGTAGGCGTGAGCCGTCACCTTTAGCAACATGTCTCACAACAGCTCGGGCAGCCTAGTAACAAGTTTTGACCAGTTAGAAGAAGCACATTTTAGGAGGAGCCCGGTGATACTTACAATGCCATAAAAGCAGAGACCGTGCAGGATGACGCCACCGAAGCCCAGCTTCTTGCCAATGGAAGGATCGATCTACAAGCAGTATGTGATTAGCAGAACGAAGTTCACTTGGCCGCACAGTAGGGTGACTCACATGAAGTGGATTGTAATCACTAAAAACATAGATGTGTCAGCCGGCCAGTCTTGTAGGTGCTGTTTTACCCCGCTTTAACTCACCCAGAAAGTCTATAAACTAGAGCTTGTTCCCTTGTAGTTACATCCTCGGCAACAAAGTCGGGGTCTTTTGCAGGAGGCGTCTTCTTGGTTTGGATCGACAGTTTGGGAGAAACTGACTTGGAGAACCCTCCTAGGTCAAACTTGCCGAAGTTATAGCTTGCGCTAACCATATGGCAGTATTCCGTACCGTTTCCATCGCTGCACAGGAGTCTCCAGTCAGCTCAACAATCTTCCATGCGTGCAATCAGCTTACACGAGGGTTGCTGTGGTCTCGATGATCAAACCTTTGCCTGTGGTCAAGAACACGCCGCGGTGAGTTCGGGCCAGCTATCATTGCAGTGTCGCTTAGATGGACAGCACGCACCCTTATCATGTACGCCGCTAGTGCTGCGAAGTAGCTTCCATCCATCTTCAGGTTTAGCCTCTTTGGGCAGTGGTCGCAGTATCTTGATGGATTGTTCGGCGTGCACAACCCTAACCTCATCGTGTCAGACGCGTCCGGCGTTGCATGAAGTCCTAGAAAGCATACTTGTTGGGGTCCAGCTCAGGCATGCCGGGTGGAGCATCACCAGCACGCCCTTTCAGGCTCTCTGCAAAGTTCACTACATCTTGTGAGTTGCCCTCTATTTGTGCAAATGTTAGCATATCAGATCTACACGATCCACTATCAATCCTCGGCCGGCGCTTACTGAAGCCGGCAACAAGCGGATATGTGGGGAATGGCTTCCAATTTTCGTTGAGCTCGAAGGCCAAGTCAAGCTCGTCGTACTTTGCACCAATACCAGCCTACTTAGGGAGAATCATTATTAAATCCCCACTTCAATTGTCGACACTGGGATGATCGGGGTTCCCTACGACATAGAGAAGCAGGTCGCGCTGGTTCCAGGTAACGTCTAGTGGAGCGGTCTTGTGGCCGACGGCTTTGCTGATCTCCGGTGCCATTACGTCGGTCTGTCGGTATTTAGCAATTATCTATCTTCTTGGAGTAAGGGAAGAATGCAGATCCACTTGCGACCGGCGTTCTCGAGAGCCGGCAGCCACTGGAGCTCCGCCAAGAATCAGGGGCAAGCCGACTTGCTGGAGGCTTTCCTTTCCGACATTCGCACAATAGGCAAGTAGAGTAGCAATCTACCTACTTTCAGGATTTATAGGGTGGTCGCTCGTGCTGAATCAAGTACCTCCAACAGGCGACCCACGCCTTCTGTTTTCTTCCGACGTGACCATGGCTGTACCCGTGCATTACGGAGTGGTGCTCTATCCAGGTTTCCAACTTCTAGATGTCGCTGGACCTCTGGACATCCTCAACCTTCTCTCTCAAAACCACGAGCTTAAGCTGAGCATACTATCAAGTACCCTGGACCCCGTCACCACTTTGCAACCGGGAGCCAGGTCTACATTTGCTCAATCCATTGTACCAACGCATACATTCAGCGATGCTCCAACCGACATCGAAGTGCTTCTGGTACCAGGCGGTTTGGGTGCTCGCGAAGAATCGAACATTCAACCCGCCATAGACTATGTCCGCTCGGCTTACCCGACGCTAAAGTACCTTATCACGGTGTGTACCGGATCAGCATTAGTAGCGAAGGCTGGTATCTTGGATGGCGTACGAGCGACTAGCAATAAAGCTGCTTTTGGATGGGTGACTAGGATCTGAGACAGGTGTACCCAGCCTCCACTGAAAAGTGATATGTTTGCAGGTCCGCTCTTTACGACCCCAAGTAAAGTGGGAAAAGAAGGCACGATGGGTAGTTGATGATAACATCTGGACGAGCTCAGGTATTAGCGCCGGTATTGATGTGACATATGCCTTCGTCGGGAAGCTATATGGGGAGGATATCGCCCAGAAGATCGCCGACAGAAGTGAATATATACGCAACAAGGATCCCTCCTTCGATCCTTTCGCGGACATGTATTAAATTTGCACATGTCTGCATTGCTTAACGTATTATGATAGGTGATTTAGAGATGTACGATGGGATGTGTTATGATAGAAACCTGCCATGGTATCTGTTACGTTATGATAGAATGCTACAGTTCTTTCAGACGCTCTTTAGCAATGGCTCGGAGGGCAACCTCGGCTGCACCAAAATGCGTCAGGGCATCTATCAGGAGGGCTTGAACCTTCGGCTCTTCAAGTGCGGCTGCGAGGCTCTCATCGAAGAACGGATCTGTCGAACCGCATTCGGTATGTTCCTTTAGGTACTTGAGCGATCTGTCTCGAATGCCTTTGAATCGCTCATCGAGCGGTGTTGATCGCAACAAAGCCAAACCGGAAGCGGAGAGTGTGATGTGATGTATCCCACAGAGTGAGAACATTTCTTCTGCCGTGACGAGACTGTATGCGTGTCAATTCAATGAGATGATATCCATACCAGGGGAACAATTTACCTCGCGGCCAACACTTGTGTCCTTGCGCCAGATTTTCTATAAGCTTTCTGTATAGCGAACGTCACTTGAACACCATTCATCTCTGCGAGTGGATCTGATGTCAATTTGTGCAGGGAAGGGTCTATGTGCACAATGAGCGGATTGACATATGGCGCAACATAGCGACACCCTGCTTGGGCTGCCGCCAAACCTTGAGCTAGACTGAAGCAAGTTGTCGCTAAAGTCCGCACATTGTGCTGTTTTTCGAGTATTTTGCATGCCTCTAGACCTTCGAGCGTTGATGGTATTTTGATACAAACGCGGTCTTGCGGTAGACCGACCTCTTTGTATACCTCGATAAGCCGCAGGGCGTGCTTGACGGTATTGGTGGTATTCTTAGCCATTGAAGGCAAAGTTTGAGCATGCACAAAGCCTTGAGGGTGGAGATGTTCGGCGACTCGCTTGCCAAGTAAGGCAGTCTGCCAATGCAAATGGGGTGATGCAAATGGTGGTCACCCTGGGGTTCCGACGGGAAATAGCTCCAGCGGTCTTACCAGATAATCGACAGTCAGATCAGCCAGAGATACACCTTCAAACTTTGACTCGCTTTTCCTAGCTAATGAGCAAGCTTCCGGTATCAGCTCATCATGGCTGGTCTGTCGGATTTGGCCAAGAACAATCAATTGGTTTGAGGTCCTGAAGGGACCGGACGGCAACCTAGTCAGCTTTAGTACTCGTCTCTTTTGGGATATACTAGACGTGCATGTCCTGAAAAGGCTGGAATTCGCGAGCCACTGCACGCGTAATGTGTTAAACGGGTTGGCTCGGACCGAATGACGAGAGTCGCTCACCTGCTGCGTCGTTACAGTCAATGTCGATGCAAGAGTGTTTGCGCAGCTCATCTAACAAGTTGGTAGCCATCTGGAGGGCGACTACCGTCTGGTACCTTGTCGGCCTACATGCGTGGAAGCAGAAGAGCTACCAAATCCTCGTTGATGCTTTACCGGAAGGCAATCGACGAACAAACGGGCCTTGCAAGCGCTCCAGGTGGACCTTTCCCAGATCCTCAAGATGGTGTGCTCAAGATTATGAATAAGTCTATCAGGTAGCTGGCGGCCCATGTTCGGACATGGTTAACCGAGCGACCGTGTCTTCCAATGAAATGGACACTCCAAGTTCTCGGTCTGGCTCTCCCGCGCCGAGCACCAAGTTGTCCTCCAAATCTTACGAGAGTCTCACCTCACATCCCTTGCTCGGTGATACAAGCGATGAGGCTATCGTAGTTACTACGGTTTCGTCAGAGCCGAACACTGCTGCGACAGCAGATCCGATCATCTCGCAACCTACACCTTACGCTGTTACGTACAAAACGCGTCAACGACCTATCTCTACGGCTTCGCTGAGTCAGTCTAGTCTTGGTGTCTTCTCCCAACCCTCACAGGCGGCCGCAGCTACTACGACTTCGGCATCTGCTACATCGCCACTCCCGAGTTCACCAAGCAGTCCATCAAGCCTCACCACCAAGCTACAGTCGCAAAACCTGCAAGCATCCGCTCAGCAAGCAGGATTGACTTCCGATAGTGCAGGATGGCACATGCTTCAGAAGCTTGTAACTGCTGCAGAAAAGGAAAACGAAAAGGATAAAGCTCTGGTAACCGCCCTGAAAGCTCTACGAACCGGCAAGGTGGGTTGTTATACTGAGTACTAGACTAGGTAAATCCCCTGTACTGACACCCTCCACCAGGCGCTTCTGCTCCTACCTCGAGAACAAGCGACATACGGCGACATCAACAGCAGCTTTCTTCGCGATCACATCATGCTGAAGGACGGTCGGAACGTCACTACTCTGAGTGGACTGCGCGGCGTTCTGGTAGAGTAAGCTGCCAAGCACTGTCATCCAGTTCAATGAGCTGAAGCCATCCAACAGCGACCTGATCACTTTCACAAGTTGCGTTCCGCCAATTGATATGAAGAAGCCGCCTGCAGGTGAAGCTGCATTCACGGAGTAGGCCTTTCCCAACCTAAGAATGCGCATCAAACTGATGTATGCCTATAGACTTCTCAATCCAGGCACACCAGCCGTTTTCGAGGGTCACGCGTTTCCCATTTGCCGCGTAGGCAAAGCTGTAGACGTGCACATTGCGCGGAATGCACCTTCTCCAACGAAGCAAGGGAAGCCAGCGCCAAAGCCAAGATCGCTGGTCAATCTTTTCGGAGGCCAGCGTTCCGTCTCCTCTGGCAGCGTTAGCTCCCCTGCTCATACTGCTACCGATGAAGCTCCGGCTCTCGCTCGGAACCCACTGACAAAATCGCAAGCGGGCGATAACATACATGCGACTATCCCAATACCGTCATGTACTACCGAATCGATCCTCCATTCCAAGCCTGTCGCCAAAGCCATATCAGCCAGTATAGCTACCCGTCTACAGGCAGCGTCGGACGTTGGCGATAGCCAGCTGAACAGCATGGTTCTAGACTTCGTGAAGCGGTTTCATCCTTCTTCAAAAACGCCTACGCAGCCGACCTCGTTCCTTAAGGACCCAAATTCCAACCTTGACGAAGTAGATCTCGCAAATGCAGACATCGCGACTGTCACAGCTGCTATCCAGGAGTTCTATCACGACGCGCGCCAGCGATTGGAGGCCGCCAATCGCGAGAGGAGTGCATTGGCAGATGCTTTGTCCGACGAGGGAGAGAAGGGCCCTGCAGATGTTCCGTTGGAGCTCATCGATGTGGACAAAAGCCTTGAACAAGTGGAAGAATTTCTGTGCGAAACACTCTACGACAAGTGAGTGTATGAGATCCCACTGATACGCTGCAGATTCCTGATGAATTGCGCAGGCTGTTTGCTCCAGCAACGTCCACCGACCGACAAGATGACGAAAGCCTATCTATGCGTATTGCAGGCTTGCACATGCTCGATCTGACACTCGAACATCTAGGCATCCAGACAGATCTCATCACTGGCGATCCAGAAGCTGATGACGTTCAGCGGACAGTTCGTGATGGTCTTGAAGAGATAATATCCTTATGCGGGAAAGGTAAGAACAAGTTGTATGTGGCTTTTGTATGCGTCCGCCGACTGAGCGAACGTACAGAATTTCAGAAGCTCCAATACTCGGATTGCCGCACGCCGTTAGCTAAACTGAACGTCTTGATCTCAGTTCACAAGATAATTGCAGACTGTTTAGGAGTTCTACCGCCGATCACTATGAAGGAAGATACGCAAAAGCGTAATGTTGCATCACCACCGACAGCCGGGCAGGTCATAGAGATGTCCGCAGACGCCAGGTCGCTCGGAGGAAAATCGGCGCCGAAATTTTCACGGACGACATCGGAAATATCAGATGTTGAAAGAACTCCAAGGCTTCCGGCGTCAAGACCTGCATCCACCAGTAGCACGCAACCGCCAGCTATAAAGTTACATGATTCATCCTTCACTGAGCCATATCAGCTGTCGACTCCGTCTGAGTATATCGCAGAGGCTTCCGAGCCGTTTACAGGCTCAGAGCTTGAAACCAATGATACAGCAGTCCGTGTTGCGCAACCAACATCCCGCTCACACAATACCACCAGTGCAGATGCCATACTTCCTCTACTCATCTATGCGGTGGTACAGGCTAATCCAGTCCGCCTTGTATCACATGTCATGTTTGTTCAGCGCTTTCGCGCGGACTCACTTATGGCGGGCGAAGGAGATTACTGCCTCTGCAACATGGAAGCTGTCCGTACTTTCCTAATGAGCTGCGACGTCGCCTCGCTAGGTCTAGGTGCTGGAAAGACGATGAGGTACGCGTCACCGTGCAGGACATCGCATAGCGTGCTGAACTGACTGTCAATAATCCCTCTCAGCGCTACGGACCTGCCTACCCCGCCCATTCGCATCCGCCAGCGGGCAGGTCAGCACCTTGACAGCATGGTGGGGACAGCAGTAGGCTCTGCTGGGCGTGTTCTAGGCCAAGCTGCAGATATTGGTCTCGGCGGATATAGAATACTCGGCGGGCTCCTAGCACGTACACCAGCAAGCATGGACAATGCTCAACAACCGCAAACTTTGGAAGACGTCCAGAGCGTATTAGCGGGCGGTACCTCGAAACCAGGCAGCACTATCAGGCAGGCAATACTCAGAAGAGGAACAAACACATCTCTGGTATCTACCAAGACTATCGACTCTCGCATCAGCAAGGAGACCGGATTGTCGGACGTCAAGGCTCTAGGTAGTAGTCCCAGGCAAGACACATCGAAAGCCTTGTCCTCGAGCGCTACCATCAGCTCAAGGCTCGCTTCGTTGCCCGGTCTATCGAGACTGAATGCACAGTCAACTGCGGCACCTTTCGGTGGCCCAGGGGTACCGCCTGAATACCAGGAGAGCTCTTCAACACCTAATTATATGGTGAGCGTGGCATCTGTCCGTGCTGGACAGAGTGAGGTGCTGATCAGTGTTCAATAGAGCGGCTTCATGGCGTCTATGCCGACTATGCCGCGGCCGTTTGCCAGTTCTCCTTGGAACCCGCACGCCGACACTGTGGACTCTTCCCTGACTGCCCCAGCTGCTCAAGATAGCACTCAGTCACGACGATCGACCATCTCTATTTTTGCAACGCCTTATGCTGCGGATTCTAAGCAAGAAGTCTCGACGCCTCTCCTTTCTCCAGCACTGGCTGATCACTCTGCACAAGTATCTGCATCTTCTACGAGCTGTTCACCGGTCACCAATCCGGTGGCATCAGACAGAGTTCGCTCTGCTAGTTTCATGTCTCATTCCCAGCATCATGATGTCCTAAAGAAGGCTGCAAACAGGCCGAGATCAGATTCAGCAGCGTCGAACTCATCGGGCTCTGCTATGGGTTTGCCGGCAGCGAGAGGCGGCGTAGCAGGAGCTTTCGGAGCCGTGACAAATCTCGTTTCGAACGTCAGGCACGCATACTCTCCCAGCGTCAGCTCCCAAACAAGCAATGCGCCAAAGACAAATGCCCCTCCCATACAACGCTTCATAGAATGTGAAGCGGATGACCTGAAGATGAGCGAAGTGGCTCTTCTGCTTGCTGACTACAAGCGTCTAGCCGCTCGCTTGAACGAAATGACATGATTAGTGACGACTGTAGAGTTAGAAAAACAGTCGTTTAACCATAGACTAGACTGCAGTATCCTTTCAATTGTACATACATATTCAAGTTTGACTGCGACGCGCACAGTCAAGTAAAGGCGAGCAGATATGTGCGCGATCGCAATCTATCAGACCATTTTTAACAATCACTCAATCTTTTCCAGTACAGCCACGGATGATGCTCAGTAGGCAGACTTCGCACCGGCCTTTCTCAAGCGTATATGCTTCTACTATACAATACGCAGAACGGGTAGCAGATCCTGTGATTGAATGGGTGTTGGCAAAAGGAAGCTCGATATAGTCAAAACGGCTATTAGGCTTCGAATGAGCTTGTTAATTGAGAGAGACTGGTATAATTAAGTACACATTCGAAATGCTGAGGCACACACAAACGGCAATAATGGTCCATAGGTTTCAAGGGTTGAGTATTGTGGCATCTAATTCTTATTGAGCGATGTAGAGCTTTCCTTTTTGAAAACAGTCCAATTCGTCGTAGCACCATCTCCAGGTGGAGACGGGCCTGATACTGGTGCGTTCTTAGTCAACTCGGGTAGAGGAGGCACGGGGGGAATTTCATCTTCATCTTGACTTCCTTCCTTGATGGTAGGGTGCATCTTAGCTGATCCGCTCAATAGAGGCAATCCACTATTCGAAGAGAAAGACGAGAATGTAGAAGGCGTAGAACCTGATCTACCTCGGCCATGATTGTGCATAGTCTTGTGAGCACCTCCAGTTGTATTGGCACGCTCGACATCGCTGCGTAGTCGTGGACCGCCGGTATCGTTAAAAGACCGCTTGTAGCGGGGAGCACCGGCCAGTGAGCCGTGCTCAGGAACTTTGAGCGGAGCTCGAGGTGGGAAAGACGAGAGAGGTTTGGCATTCTTGACATGTGCTGAGCGTGGAGGCTTGTATAGAGGGATGTTGGCCAGATCTGATAGCAAAACCATCAGCACTCGAGCTTGGATAGAGCAAAGATTTACTAATGCTTACCCTTGAGCATCTTCTCGGCAGATTCTTTATCCTGCAACAAATCGGCTTGTTTCTCTCTTTCTTCGCGCAAGTTCCTCGGTACCGAACGAGATCTGTTTCTATTGCCGGTTGTCGCTCTTCTGGACAGTTTCCTAGCCAGTCCGACCATTCCTCCAGTGAAGGCGCCTCCATCAGCGCTCAAGTAAGCATTGTCATCTCCGCTGCTGTGATTCTTCATAGCGCTAGACGTGGCCTTAGGTGGCGTATTCTCATCCTGTGCTGCCGTCAAGATCACCTGGGGATACTCAATGTTGCTTCCGTCGACTGGCGTGACTTTGGTCTCTACATCCTGATCTTCGGTGCTTGCATCTTTAGCAGCCAGTGAACTGCCTTTGCGAATTATATCAGGTCTAGTTTTTCGTCCATACGCAGCAGCAGAAGTAGTTGCCCTCTTGACGGATACATAATCTTTCGCAGGCCCTCCGTCTTCACCGTTCTTGCCAGGAGAAGTAGCTCCGGCATTGACAGGAGGCGAAGCCAATCCACCGCGACGCACAGAACCAACGCGGGCTACAAAACTGCCTAGCTTCTGCTTGAGCGAGGGCCGAGCTTTCAACGGGCGTGTCGTTGGCAAATCGTGCTGAATCACGCGATCGTCTTCGTCCGTCTCGTCCTCGGATGACGGTGGCAGGACTGCAGATGGCGCGAAGGATGGTCTATACATGGGCTCTGTCGTGTCATGTCCACAGCACGAGCGGGATGGGAGATGGCGGTGGTGGGGTCGACGGGCACGCGAGCGGAGGATAAACGAGGGGCAGCGAGATAAAGTGTGTCAGTGCGGGCTGAAATCCAAGAAGACGCGGGAAGACGACAACAGGAAGGGGCGCCATAGGGAACCCGGTCTCTGCGACGTGCGAACTTGACAACTCACTGCCTCCCTCTGACCGCGCAGTTCGAAGCGCAGGTTTGGTGGGTGTGCCAGCTGCAGCAGCGTTGTTGTTTGCGCCAGACACGGTTGCTGGATTGCTGTTCGCCTGCAATGGAGACGAGGCAGATGCCTGCTCCTTCTTCCTCTTGACCTCGTCCGCAAGCACGAGATGGCCCTGACTGTTGATGCGATATTTGGGGCCTTGCTCGTTGTTGGCTATTCCACCGCGCGAGCCAGACCACCCGTAAAGGCGTTCAGCATCCGACCTGGATGGGGGGAGGGGAGGGCGAAGGTCAGGACCGAGACTGCCGTAGATGCAGGTCAGAGTAGATAACCCACATGATGGACGAGCCAGAGTTCCTGCGCTGTCGCTGTCCTCCCACTTGTTGCGCATTGGCAGCGTTCAGCTCGGCTGCTTGGAGCTGGAGTGCCTTGTAGTAGTCCTGCATCGACTGGCCAGGCTCCATGACGAGTGATGGCATTCTGTGGAGTGGGATAGGGCGCATCAGCAGGTTCTTCCGTTATCTGGCATCTGCATCCACCATCTCTCCCGCCCCAAACGTGCGTGCTCGCTCTCTGCTGATGACCCACCTGCTGCTCTGCGAGTAGATGCTCATGGCATCTCCCTCCTGGTCGAACATGGCTGGCGTTGGTGTAGGTGTGTATCTACGAGATGCCCCTGTATTCGAGGTTGGCTTCTAGCAGAGTAATCCTGCCGTCTGACCGTCCTCGCGGTCCTCAAGCCACGCGCGTACAGCTGTCGTCGTCTGTGCGGTGCAAGGCGCAGAGCTCGAGATGGAAAGCGGGCTGGCTGGTTGACGTTGATGATGTGATGTTCGAACGATGCAGTACTGCTTGGGCTGCGATGTATGTACTGTTCTCAACGAGACAAGGCAGAAGCAGGCAACCCCGTCGCAGCGCATCCGACTTGTTGATCCAAATTGATTGCTTTTTTGCCACAGCTTTCTGGTCCACATTCCAGATCATCCCAAGCTTGCGAGCTTTTGCGTAGGATCCACTGATGTGAATCGGAACAGACGAACAAGCTGTGAAGGACCCCTCTTCAGACGTTGCAAGTTGTCTACGAAGGTCCTCTTAGAAGGTGTGAAATCATTACGATGCTAAGGGGTAATGGGAGAACATGCTACATGTGATCAGACTGATGCAAGATTGCGACAAGCCAGGATATTATGACGAAGACAGTTTCGCCAAGAATGACTGTACCAGCTGGGTATCATGCTATACTAGAGTTCCACCCAAGAGAGAAACAAGAAAGCCTCCCCAAATGATCCTTTCGAACTTGAAGCTGACTCTCCTTCTCAACGAAGAAGAAGTATTCGTGACTGTCACTATCCGCGTAACAGTCGTAGAAGGCGAGCGAGGCGGTCCGCAATGTCCGTCGCATTGTCCATGGTCATTTCCGTCGTCGTTCGGGTGCGGCGTACGAGTAGGCGAGATAGTCGAATAAGTCCACTCAGTAATCGTTATAGTGAGTGTTTTAAGGATTTCAGAAATGGATTGGCCTCTACCTCCAGTACCGTCGCCATTGCAGGTTCCGTCGAACAAGTATCCGCGTCCTTTCCCGGCTGTAGTGGTGTAGGACAAGATGAAGCAAAGCAAATTAGCTTCGATGTATATGTCCTGAGCGAAAGAGATCTTCCTACAGCAAGCGTCACAGCCGGGTCCCCAAGCAGTGTTCCTGCATACCAACACAGTATCCGCCAGCAAGACAAAGACAAATCATAAATACCCTGATCAGCTCAGATCTAGTCCGAACATAACGGAAAAGACAGGAAGAAGTCCACTCACAACCACAATCCCTGAGGATCACGACCAGGCAACGAAGCGCTCCCTGCGCAAATACAATAAGAATACTGATCACCAGCACATCTATTCTCTTCATGATGTGAAGGATCACAAGTGAACCCTTGCATTGTGTTCAAGCATATTCCAGTTCCAATAACTCCAGATTGTCGTTTTTGAACTTGATGCAATAATGCATCGTCTTGCAAACGCTCTTCGAGGAGTCGACTTAGATTCGCACGACGGCCTGAATGCGGTGGGAGAGTGATAGTAGGGGCGGGTGCTTCGTATGGTGGTAGTGCGAATACCAGACTCGTGCCGCACAGGGCAAATCCTAAATAGCCTCGCCAGATCATCTTTCAGCGGCGGGAATCTTCGTGCTTCTATCGGTATTCGTAGCTGATGGCACTGGAGTGCTGAATGCTGGACAGCTGAAAGATGTCTAACGTGGCCGTACAGAAAGGAAGGCAGAAGAAAGAAGGATGCACGACGAAGACCCTCGTGGGAGAATCCTTTAGCAGAACAAAGGAAGAATAGATGTTCTCCCTCGGATGTCAAGCGATGGTGATGAGGAACCAAAGAAGGCGCTTGGACACTCGTGCGAAAAAGACGATTGGCGATGCAATGGGCTTCATTTTTTCGACCTTTGCTGTTCCTAAGCAGCCGTCATGTTTGTCACGTAGGTAAGTAGAGTCCGTGCTTGCAGCGAAGAACGGTCTGCAGTTGGGTCAGCGGCGTAGCACTACGATGACATATAGCTCGAGAGAGGAATGATGAAGCCTAACATCAGTCGAGAACGTCTCGTTATATAAAGAAAGAAATGATAGTCGAAGGTTTACAATGAAAGAAAATCTCTTTCTTCCGTCAGTCGTACGACCGACAGTCCATGCGGTGCATTACGAGTATGCACCTGTACAAGGCGGTCATCACTCGGGACGTGCGTTGTAGAAGTCCTTATCTCCCCGAAGAATACATAGGAATTAAACAGTACAAGGATGCCGAAACTTGGGATACACGTGTTGACGTACAGAAGGGTGTCCAACATACAGCACAAAATACGACAGATTTTACTTATCTTCTGGCGGGATAATTATGACTGTAGTGGCTTGACTTCAAGCTATGCATGACTCAAAGACGGAATAGCTTGCCAAGGAAATTGGGCTAAAAGTTACGATGAACGATGTCGTAGACCCTTTCCGTGCCCGTGGCTTCCGATATGGATCTTCGATTTACGAGCGCACTCCATCCCGTTCAAGGCTGTTGAAAAGAAAGAAGCGGTACGGGATCAGCCTCGTTTCACAGTAATGGCCATCTGATGGCCATTATGAACATAATTCGCAAGTTGCAAAGCTCACCCGGCGCATAGCCTTTGCTGCAGCTGAAAATCTGGCATTGTCCACCACCGCATCCCACACCATCAACATGAGATATCTTTGTGCAATCTTGTCCTTCTCCAGTTGCTGCACATCCTCCACAATTTTCTAATGACGTCGAGACATCAAGACATTCATATCCTCCTTTTGCACTTAGCAATTCTGATACTTGATGTGAATAGGTGTGCTTATTCTCTTCGAAACTTTTTGAGCCGACTATAGGGCATGCTCTATATGAGAGGAGGTATATGAAAGATCATGTAAGCCTTTCGAAAAGCCGACAATCCAGGCAGAATATTTGGACCAACTCACGTTTCTCCGGACGGGCACAGCGTCAAAGGGAATCTCAACCTTTCTTTCCTATTAGATTTCGTCTCCACGCATATTCCATTCTTGTTCACGAACCCAAAATCGCATACAAGTTTACAGAACCCCGCTACGCAAGTTGCTTCACCATCATTCTCATGACACACGTGACCTATTCTCCCGCAGTTTTCCTGAAAGAGGTTGCTCAGCTGAGAAGAAGCGGAGGAAAGTGTTGATATACAAAGATGCCTACCTTGTCATTGAGCAAATCTTGAGCTTGAATCGTAGTCACCAAAGCGCACACTAGCACCAGCCAGTACTTCATGATCACTCGGGAGTGGGGTTGCTTGACGGTTGCCGGATAGGAATAGAATAGAACCGAACAAGGAGTGAAGGGAGAGACAAGCGCCTCTCCGAACACTGTAGTGCTTCGAATGCTTTAGCGTGCGCCGTCGTATCTTTCTTATTAAGAGAAGCGGCCCTTGCACCCAAAAGGCCGTGTCTTTGCAGTGCGATGTGGATGCTTAAGAGGCGTAAAGTGCGGAGCTGAAGACTGCAGTATGGCGCTTGCTTGTGATGAATCTCGGATTGTAAATACGTTAGCTAGAGAAGAGAGACGTCCACAGCATGTCAATGCATGCATGAACTGCTGAGCATCATTATAGCCGTATGCTTTCCTCGGCATCATTTTCCTCATCCTGCAGCCATAGCCTCTCGTTTTTTCTCCCTGTACCTTTTCCAGCAATTATTGCTTTCGTCAGTGAATAATAAGAATTGTCTTCTACTATTATTTATTCTAGAACTGCTATTACTGTCAATTCGAGCACAATTAGCCTCCATCACACCGGTTGTCCCTGGTCAAGAATCGCCGCTTTTGGAAGGTGGTCGATGCCCCCAATCGAGCTAGAAGCCTACAAGGCACGTGAATGGTGTAGGATAGGACAATACAGGACTCGAGCATCGAATGCAGTATAGCAGTATAGCTTGTCCGACAAGCTTGTTCCATAAGGGCTACATGCAGTGTATTCTTCCTCGTCTGAGCTGCACTCTTTCTCGATCACCCGCCTCTATCGAGCTTCATCCTTGCCTTGCCCGTGCAACACCTCTGAAGTACTCTTATGCCAGTATTGCAACCATCTTTCGTGTCATCTCTCTATTATCACCATCTATCATGGCTGGGCTACCTTTTCAATGCACCATGAATGCCTCGACCTGACCCGCCGGCAAATCTGCTTCCGAAGCGTGGGACCTGAACACGCGGCGCTCTTCTAAACTTAACACTCGCGCTGACAAGGTCGACAAGTTCTGTCACTGATGATTGAGAAGCATAAAAACCCACTCCTGTAGATGCACAGCACCTGCAACTTGCTAACTTCCGCAGTCCCCAATTGGAGTCAATCATTGAGCTAGCATTGCAGGAGTTAATGAGGGGAGAAAGTAATACGAGAGATGCTACGACTCCAGCTCAACCGAAGAATGAACGACATACTCGAGCGTACTCCTTCATCCCTCCCACCCTGCCGTTTACTGCCAATAAGAATACCAACCATGACCAAAAAGAGGAAAAGAAATGAATAATTGAGGGGTTGTCAAAGTGCGGCCCCATTCTCCTCCTTCTGCCTCTTCTTCATCAATACTAACACTAAAAGGAATAACCTTGAACCAGTTGGAATTGGAAGAGATGGATTCCACTTGAGGCCCAGCATCAAATGAAAGATATGTTGGAGGGAAGATACGGATTAAAAAGGCCAGAGACTAGCTCTGCCTTGTTTTACGAAGAAAATGACCTTTGAATAGGGTTGTATGGGGGAAGTTGCAGGCAGAAAAGGTGTGAGATGAAAGCGAAGAATTCGAAAGATTCGGAGAAGATTGAAAATCTTGGAAGAAGGCCGAGGTAGCTACGTGAGACTCGAGAAATTCTTCAATGGGACTGCTCGGTATTGCTTGGAGAGCGGAGAGCGCGCCGCATCTTGTATGATGTCTTGACTTCTTCAGGTGATGCGTTCGGCGACGTAATAATGCCGGGATCTGTACCTGCCAGTCTCCAATCTAAAGTCGATGAGGTGACGCCCTCCTAACATGTGCCATTCTAGCTTTTCCCAAAGCTCTAGGCTGAGCAGCAGCACGTTCAACCAAGAACGACTCTTCATCTCTTTGAGCCAGTTTGATGTTCTGTGCTTCCGCAGTGACGGTAGCATAATGATAACGAGTAGCTATAACGACGCTCGTTAATACTTTACCCCTACTTGGATCACCAAGGGGTAATGTCTTCGTCTTGGAAGTCTTATCATCTACTATTACTACTCTATCGCGAGCTGCTTCAATAGGGGTAAAATTGCTGCTGGATGAACTTGAAGCTGAAAACGAGGAGGAGGGAGCAGAAGAAGCCGTCTCCTTTTCGAAAATATCCTGTTGAGCGCCATCTTCGAAGCCCCATTCGCTATTATACGAAGGAGCGATCTGTAATGATTCGGACAATGTCAGGCATACTCTCGACACTTAACACAGTTACCAACGCAAATGGGTATCCAACCGTAAGGAAGGAGTTCAAAAGGCTCACCATAGGGTTGTTAGGGATAGCAGGATCAGGAATATTCCATCCTTCAGCTACTGCACCTTGCCAGTACAAAGCCTGTTTAGCTCCTTGGACACAGGTAGATTGATCATCTCTGCATTCGATGGGAGCTTTATTCTTGGCTAGAGGTCTGTTGGATTTGCTATTTGTGACGGTGCAGTCGAAGCCGTTCACTGTCGACAACGAAAGAATAACAATCAAGAGAAAGATGGAGGAACCGATTTGCCCATAATCAGCATTACTCCTCATCCTAGAACTGCACCCCGCCGCCGATAGGAAGCAGACTCACTATACAATTCATTCCCGTAACCCTGATCCCTCCTATTCCCATGTATCCAATTCCACGAGCAAATACATTTCTTTCCATCAGGGCAAGGAGGCATATCATCCGGTATATCAAAGTATGTTTCTCTATACCAAACACAAGTATGATTGACGCTGAATACCGTAAAATCCGTTGGTTTGAGTGAGTTGATGTCGTCTGTGTAGGCTATTGCTAATCCACAGCCTTTGGCGTCTGTAATGTCCGCTGTATGGATTGGACCGTTCGTGGATGGTCGTTGTGGGTCGCCCCAGTGCTATTTCAAGAGTCGACCGAAAAGCGGGCCAGGTAACGTGAAGTTGTGTGGAGGGTGCCCAATAGAAGCAATGCAACGACAGTATACAAAGCCAAAAGGCAGAGGAGCGAGTACATTAGCCTGGACAGTCACTTGCATCGTTGATCATAAGCGAAAGATCCAGCACGTACAGGTTTTCCATCGTAAACGTTACTGTCCGAAGGGGAAGAAAGACGCGTAAAGAGTCAGTCACGTGCATTTTTCGCACGCAATCAACAACACTAGCAAAGCGTCTCAAACGGAGGCAACTCACACATCACAAGGCATGTTTCCAATGAAGTCCTTCTGTTTTTGATCTAGACCATACGAAGTCCACGCTTTATTGCACGAGTGTTCAATCATGATTCGGCCGCTGAACACGTCGGAAGTGATAAGACAGACGATTCAAGCGACCCAAGAAAGCGAATGTAGAGAATTTAGAAAGGTATTACCAACATCAGTGAGTATCCCTGATACATGCCGGGCGAGCTGAAAGACCCACCCAGCTGGTAGTTCCATGACGGAATTTGGGGTAGCGCCTTTCAGACCATGAAACCACCAATCGTCATATTTGAGGCCGTCCATCAATCTCAGTGGGTTCTTGATGTAGTTCGTATTGACTGGTTCATTGAAGTATTGGTCTGGGTTTGTGCCGGATGCCTGAGGTCATGTCGACAGTTTGAATATTTTGCAAGGGAGTGAGAAGAAGAAGGAGGTCCGAGACGGGAGAGAGAGATGCGTGTCAGCTTGAAAGTTTAAGCATAGCCTACACAGAACAGCAGCAGGGCGCCACCGGGGTTTGGGTTGTGGGTGTCCTAAAGGTGCTGTCACGCTACTGAACCGGCACGCCACACGAGCATACTCACGTTGAAGCCATACACCGAGGGATGCCAAATGGCCTGCGTGGTAGGGTGGTAGGTACATTAGCATACGGCATAGATGTCTGTGATGAAGTGTATGCAACGCACCACGTGGGCCATTGCAGGGGCGGCGGTCGCCAGGATCAAGGTGGACCATGCCACCACTTTCGAGGTCGGTGCAGAAGGCATGATGGATGGAGATGTATAGGGTATCAGATAGAGTTGAAGGAGCGTGTGGTACTGAATGAGAGTGTGTTGCCTAGTCTATCGTGCTTGGATGTGTGTAGGGTCCTGCAGTCAGCTTGGATGGATTGCGATGTCGATGCCACCCAAAGGACGCGAACGATGATGGATGCGACAGAGTGCGAGGTATGCAGTCAGCCCTAGCCAGAGGGAGTAGCAGCAGGAGTTGTGTCGAGCGGGAGTGTCGAAGGCGATGGAAAGGGTGTACAAGATGAAGAAAGAGAGAAAACAGTAACGGTCGTCCAGCGGCCTTTGTGTTTCTCTTCTTTGTCCTCGGCGGTCTGACCACGAACTTCTACCTCTTTTGAAACACAGGAAAGCTTCTCTCCCTCTCTCTGCCTGTGGTTGTGGTGCAGATGCAAAGAGCAGAGTCTGCTTGCTCCGTGTGCGTCGCCCTGTCGATGGCCACTTGCTACATAGCATCCTGCATATAGGGCGAGGCATGCACCTAGGAATTCAAGGGCGACAGCAGGACTGCCACGGCGACGGGGCAGTGACATGTTGCACAGGCAGGGAGATCTCATTGGACGGGAGTGACAGGCTGACATATTGGTAGGCATTCACCACCATCGACATCCACGACAGCACTGACAAGCAGATGTGCAGCACTTGAGCTCTTTCATTTTCTCCCTTTGCGCCACTGATCAAACCACGTGACCTATTCCAGACCGCGTTTCGCGTTCCCCAGGCGCAATCCTTGTTGCTGTGGGAAGGCCCACTACTGCGAAGCTGCATAGGCAAATCATCCCGCGCAAGTATCTTCATTGGCTTCGCTGATGAAGAGGCGAGGTCATACTTCACGTCTTCCAGGCATTCGCAGAGTTCCTGCTGCTGGAAGGAAGCAGAACACGAGAAGCCGCCATCTCGCACCGAGTGTAGCAGCTGCAAAGGGACTGGCAAAAATACTTTTCAGAGAGTTGTCCTCCGGGAGATGCCTCAAATACAGCTAGCCATCTAGCAAGCACTGTTGACGACCAGCGATGACTAGTGTGATTGCCCACTCCCAGATGGATTGATGAAGAATCCAGGGACATAAGCCATTTCTAGCAAGTAATTGCGAAACTACGTAGTATATGCTACTCTAATGATGCTAAACAAACGTTTGGACTTCCCGTACTGAAAGGTTTCCTATCGCGATACTCAAACAATCCACCAATCGATATCGAGTCCGCAGAATCTCACAGGCTGGCTTTTCCGATCCCCCGAAATGAAGCGTATTCCCGCTATTGGCTCTGGTTCAGGCAAGTCATCCATGCCCATCGGTTTTAATGCGCGTACTTCTTTCACTCGGTTGGGCGTTTCGCCTTCTGTCATATCTTCTTCCGCCGCAGATTCGTCATCTTCGAAACGCAACTCTCGCTTTCGTAAAATCCGCCCATCGTTTTCACTATCGTCGCCATCTTCGACCGGTCGACGGTTCGAGCGGTCCTCATCCGGTTCATCATCATCACCAGCTTGTAGCAGACTCTGATATGCCACTTTAGGCGCAAGAGCGAAAGAGTGCCCGTAGAGCGAACTATTCCCAATCCTGACGGAGAGCACTTCCCCCCTCAACGCACGTCTCGACCATTCGCTGTTCGCTGTTTTGTCATCTGAGATTGGCTCATCCTCTTCATCCTGTTTGGTCCATATCTCCCATGACTCGGCAGTAAGGTCTTCCTGGCCTCTGCCAACGATATTGCCCAAGTTCGCGGAGCCGATAACGTTCACCTTCTGCACAGGTTTGGGCCCAAGAATTTCAAACCGAAGAAGACTCCTTTATCTATACCGCCAGGCGTGTTCCAACAGCTTTTCGAGTTGTTCTGTAGTGTTTTCAGCGAGGGGTGGCGACCGTTGACAGCCAAGTACCAGTTACTCGTCCGCTGGAAGTCGGTCACGGTTGCTGGAAAAGCGGCTGCAATCGCAAGATCACCGGCATCGTGCCAAGCTGCGCGATAGTCGTCTATCGACTGAATATGCGTAAAAGGGTCGAAAGCACTGCTAGTAGCTTTACGAGCTGACCTTGCTTGTTCTGGCAGTGCAGCATCCCTCTTGCCGGAAATTCCTTCTGGCGAATCTGGAGAAGCTTTCTGGAAGGTGAGACTTGACGGCGACCGCGTAAGGGGAGAGATGTTCGATTCGCAGATACAATTGTTATCGTGACATGGCGCCCGGGCGAAATCCAAGGGAGGTGAAGGTGCTATCGGAATTGGATCGGGCGACAAGAACGGATCTTGTGCACTCAGGGTGCTGTAGAGGCTGCGGATGGCATGAAGCTGCAGAGACAGACCATTGGGGATGGCATCTCTAAGCAATGCACGCACTGACTGCATTGATGTCACGAGCTGCCTTTACTGTGCAACCGTAGCTCGAGCGCGTGAGACAGGCTCATTGCCGTGGATGGCCAACGCCGCAGCGGTCAGCTGCATCATCGAAAAAGCGTGAGATGCGTCTGATCTCTCCTGCCGCAGAAGGAACTTACAAACTTCGGCATAGTGTTCGTCCATAGGCTCCAGTAAATTCCAGCCTCCTCGCTGTGCATTTCCGGAGTAAGAGTTTCTATTTGATGCATGAAACGTCTGGACAAGACCGTCTTGCAATAGTCTCTTGCATGTCCGAGTCTCCGGCGAAGTCAGAGTTGGCGACTTTGGTAATTCCAGATTGTACCAAGCTAGCATGTAAGTCGATGTCATCGTTTTCGAAATGAAGTGTAGATGAGAAAGATGGTAATGATCTCCTGCATTGACTATGCTGACTATCGGTGAGAAGGTGGGTGCAGTGGAAAGGAAGGTCGTATACAGAGAGTCTAGATAGATAGGCAGGAGTGAAGGCGAGAGGAACAGGCAGACATCTTTCGTCGCTAGTTCGCAAGCTAGATGTTTTGCGCGAGATGCCGGAATACGGCGATGTATAGGAGGGGCCAAGGGAGCAAAAGCGCAGGATGAATTGATGACTCGAAGAGGTGGAAGAAATCCTAGATTTTCAATAGTGGGCAAGCTTAGAGTCTGTGGTTGAGGGTCAGAAGAAAGGCTAGCCAATATACCTGCCCGAAGTTACATTTTCAATGACATTGGGATCAATATCATTGTTCCAGACGATGAATTCCCGAACAAAAGCATATTTGCAGCCATGCTGACGATCGATTGCGTACTTGAGACTTCATAATCAGGAGAATGAACGATTGCAGATACGACATGCGGGCGTAAACCGGGGCTTCTTCTGAAGATGGCGGATTGCGAGTTATAAAGTCCATAGTGTCTCTTCCTGCGCTCGCATAAGAAACGAATTCTTCGTGATTGACGATGAATCCCTCAGGGTTATAGCCTGAGGAACGCGACTTTGCAATAGCCTGCAACATTGACATGCGTGCTTGTGACGGCTCAATGCGGGCGGGAGTTGAGGATGCATTGTACAATGCTGCATATTAAGCGGAAGACAGTGGATAGTCGGTTAGATGAGCTGTATTAGATTCTGACGAGGCTGAAAATGGCGATGGTAGTACAGATTTCCATCCGAATAGCAAAGATAAGCGATTAGGTCTTGACGTGCGTGAGGGAGGCTCTACTTGATCAGAGGTCGGAGATGAAGTATAGGAATAGACGCGATTGATAGTGGATAGCAAAAGCAAAGCTGCCACAACCTATCATAAGTCGTCGCCTGTATCGTTGTATCCGCGCGATTGGGTATCCGTAAAAGCTCCACCGCTAGTTTCTGCTGCTGGGGGGTCATGCCAAGATATGAAGAGAGCATCAAAGATTGACCAGCCTGGGAGTGGGAAGCTTTGCAGTACGTCTTCGTCAATGTCGATGCCATGCCTTGACGATGTGGCCGCCTGTCCTGAAGACTCAGGCGTGTCACCCTGCGCCCACCGGACAAATGAAAGTTGAAGAGCATGTCCCACACGCACAAAAGTCAACTGGAGATCTCAGAGCAGGACTCAACAGCAGCTCACCTCCTTCGTTAAGTCACACTACTGGCACGTAAATGCATACCTCGCCCGTCTTCAATACAAATGTATCGCCATATGCTTGATCTATAACGTGCGCTCCTGCTTGAAATTCGCCGTACGGTGCAGGTGAACCGGGAAGCAGATGAGACAGTCAGTCGTCCGGAGTAGTCGTAGTCAGGTGTAGGGTACCGTGAGCCCGCGTCTCCAGCTGTGCTTCCTTGACGATTCAACCAACTCCGATATAATAGCGGTCGATCGGATTGAGGCAGGAACGTCTGTTGGACAGGGTGAAAGTCCAATGGCGTGGAGGGCGACGCTTGGAGGCAAGTGGCCTGCTGTATTGCACTTCTATGAAAGGTAGGGGCTCTTGAAGGTTGTAGTACACCTTCTGGAGCTGTCTTATGGACAACGAGGCCTCTGCAGCATGGCATGCCTTGTGAACGTCGAGACAAGAACAGAGAATACAGCAGGGCGCCCTGCGCAGTGGACGCCATACAGTAGCTGCACGAGCACACGTACCCTGACCTGCACCGCATGTATCAGGAGTCATCGCTAACATCGCTCCGCACGAGGCAGGGCAATGCGATGGTTGAAGCTCTGGCGGCAGAAGCTTGCGATAATCTAGCCGCATCGCAAGCAAACCATTTGTTCCGGACTTGCCTGCAGATATGTGATGTGTGCACTTTAATCATCGCATTTGACTGTCCTGTGCCAGGCCTGCTTGTAAAAAAATATTTAATTGTTCTCACCGCAAGGCCTCCTTATATAAAAGAAACTCGTTTTGCATATAAGTATGGAAATATTCAGTGGGTCCTTTGGCTGAGTGGTGCTTGCATTGCTTCAGTTGGATGCGTTGGCGGGGGGATTATAGCCCAGTTGCCCTTATTTGAATCACGTAATAGGCATTACTTCAAGGCGGATGGGACCTTCATGGTTTAAAATTCCACTGCCAATTGGGTAAGTCTCACTTTCGTATTCGGTAAGGTGTCTTCAGGGACGAGTAACAATGGGTGAAAGTCCTGGGCTTACGCTGGATATTTCGAATACTACTCGATAAGCCGCTGGAAAGCTTACTCGGGTGGGGAGTCGCGGGGCACCTAATGTTCACTTTGTTCCAGCTTGATACGGAGGGTGCAACCAACATTCTGCGAACCTGGGTTCGAGTCCCGTCTTGGGCTGCTCAGGTATTTTTTTTTTGTTCTTTTTTTTTCCTTTAATTTTTTGCTTAAATCCCGGAGCTGCAGCTTGCAGATGCCTTTTGCGCTTTTACAGCAGTAAAAGGACACAGAAGGGTCATGGCCCCTACGGTTCAAGGTCGGCGCTATCCTCCAGACGGCACGCTCGGTTGCCTCATTGCTGTTGGAATGGCGGTACTTAAGCCTGACGAGACGACAGATAACAGCATGTGGCCTTGTCTCGAGACGAATGTTCCAGCCTAGGCGCTCAGCTTCGTATTTAAAGATGTACCGATGCCATTGGTGAGACTAAACTTGTGTTTGCGATATGTGCCTCGCGGAAAGACTGGCGGCATCGCCTACTTACTGTTCTGGACATAGGCGTATTGGATCTGTGAGAGGTCGCCTGACCTGTGACCTGTGTTAGCCATCCTCCTCAATTCGAGCAAGCAGCGAGACTGGACAATCTGCACTTTATGAAGCCTGGAAAACGTCCAGAAGATGCCCTCCATATACTCTGTCATGCGGCACAAAATCATACTTCGGACTACCAGCTGGAAATCGAGCGCCGGACCGGGCAGAGCCATCAAGAAGCTGAAAGTGGAGAAGGGAACAGACACAGGCAAGCAAACACGAGCCCTGTATCATCTCGAACCATCTCGAATGGTGTTGCTTGCCGTCTGTTATCATCTATTGACTTTGAATATCGTCGATCTTCACGCCCACAAAAAGCATCCTTATTGGGCATTGGTTGTTGTATGGCTTCGAGGAAGCCGCTTGTCTGCGATCTTAATGCGTGTGAATGACCTGAGATAGTGAACTTGCCTCCTTCTCCTCGTTCTAATGCTACAGCATCCTATGCTGGAAATAGCGAGACTGTTTGCGGTCAAGGGTTTCCCTTTTCTTGCTTAGGAAAGGACCTTTCTTGCTCAACTGAAAGCGACTACGGTCAATCTGGTAGCTGCATCTTGGAATGACTTGCTTCTGTTTGGATTGGGCTGCAATCGCAATTACCTAGCTCTCAATGTAGTCACTACTGAGCACAGGGCGGGTGACAGCCGGGCAGCAGCCTAAGCACTCTCGGCAAGTTTTCTCGGTGGTGGCACGTGCTAAGCGGGAGATTTTTTAAACGCAGGAAAGGTCAGAGCGGTGGAACATAATCTTAGTTGTACAGGAAGCAGGGTAGATCGCCGTTTGTCTTTCTTCTCCTTCTTCGAACTCCCCGCGAACGCACTCCTCATTTAATCCTCATCTCACAGCGACCTTACCACGCGGACCTCTTCTGCGATCAACCTGTTCGCTTTCCTTTCAACATTGCTCGTCTACACTGCTTATATACACCACTCCAAGCAAGGAGCTGTTCAATCCAGAGCTATACGACAACATGTTCGCGAGCAATGATGAAGCTTTCTTTCCGAAGAAGGGTTATCGGGACCCCAGCTCGGTGCAGTGCATGCGGTGTGGCGTACTGACTGACGCTGGTATATAGCCTGCTTTACCCTCAAAGGTATCTGCGACACAGAACTCGTCAAACGTGACCTCCCAGACCCACCAAAGCTTGGTCCAGACGAGTAAGCTGCAGTCTCCACTACAATCAAATGCCACCGAATTTGCCGGACCACACGGTGTTATAGTCGCACCCAAGAGCACTGGTATATGCGGAAGTGACATGCACTTCGTCAATCACGGAAATATTGGTTGAACGTTATACCACATCGTGAGACTTCCAGCTGTTTGAATCCAGGTCTGAGCTTTTGCTACAATCCCGCAGGCCACTCGTGCTGGTGCGACTCTATCGCCCTGAAAAGAGCCAACCATCTTCTAATACCATCGACTTTGTTTCCAGGGTCGCGAGCTCGCAGCTATAGTGTATGCAGTAGGATCCAATGTCAAGAACGTCAAGAACGTCAAGAAAGGCGACCGCGTGGCTGTTGAACCTGGCCAGGTTTGCGTCAAGTATGTTCTCGCAGTCCTTAGAAGTGCTCGAGCTGAGCAGCATTATCAGGTGTGATATATGCAAATCCGGAAGGTATCATCTGTGTGATGACGGCGTGTTTGCATCCTCTCCACCGTACGACGGCTCCTTAGCCAGTTACGTGAGTACGAAGCCTCCCGCGAAGCCCCAGTCCTCTACTGAAACCCTTCCGAGACAGTATACCACACGCTCAGATCTGTGCTATAAGCTACTCTTCAGGCGGACCCCTCATTTCGCCAACAGGGGCGGTGGCTGCGCTGATACGTGGTTCAAGGATGACATACGGCGAGAGAAGGAGTGTAGGCTTCGCTACCTCAGCGGGGAAGATCTTCGAGGTAGGCTTTCCACCCTTGAGCCAGCATGGTGTTTCAACAATCCAGCTGACACCGTGTCCTTATTGATGTTCCAATGACCGTGCTTACGTAGACGATCGTAGGCTGTCGTTAATCAGATAGCATGCGAGGCGTTATTTGTGTCCGTAGCATACTTCGGCATCAGAACCGTTTTGTAACGATAATAAAGATACGGGGCTGTCAATGGAGCTACCACTAATTCGCGATGATGGTGCAGATCCTCTAATTGTAGACCTGTCGGCTGACTTGAAAGTGACGTATTGCACTTATCTACAAATGGATGCATGTTGCAGAAAAGATAGAAATCACACACTCATGCACACACCGAGATGAATACCCCTTGGCCCTTTGAACACCCAAAAGTGGGGATAGAATAGACCGCATCACCTACATAAACTCATCATCCTCCCATACTCCAAGTAAATCCCCTACTCCCTCTTCAATGGCATTGACATGATGTCGCCATTGTCCAACTGCAAGCATGTAAGAAAGCAACCTCAAGAAAGCAGAGGAGCGGATGATATCTTGGCCGCCTGCACACCATCACAACAATGGAATCATAAATCAGCTCACATCTTAGCATGTGCCAGACCACGTCTGGAGAAAGGCGCATCTCACCTGGCTCCTTGGTCAATCGCCGGGTCAATACCAATATATCGTGCTGCACAATACCAGTAGGTACGAAGCGAGTAGCGAGTGAATCCTGAGGTAGGGGAGTCTTGGACTGCAATGCAGTAGTGAGGATGTATAAACGATGTTTATTGATTCGATTGTGTAGTCGTCTATATGAAGCTATAGGGGCGAAGGTGGGAATAGAGAAGAAGACAGATGGGTCTGGAAGGAAATGTTACAGAAGTAATTTCCACCTTATCAGTAAAAGTCATAACAAATGGAAAACGAAAGAGAGGGAAAGGGGGAGAGGTGTAATATAACCCACCTTGATGAGAATCAACATCAACATCATCATCATTAAGCGTAGTAATAATAACTCTAGCCTCTCTCAATCTATCCATAAACAATTGAGAGCTAGAGATAATCTTCTTGTAAACATCCTGTCTAAATTCACTTTCCCAATCAGGTTCCAATTTAGCAAAATTAAGTAAAGGATAAATAGCGATTAATTTTCCTTGAATCGATCTTTCCCTTCTTGCTAAATCATGTGAAACTTGATTTAAAACGCTCAACGGTGCTCTTTCTCCTGTCATACTTTCTGTATCTGGATTTAATGCTGATATAAAGGCTGCATGTAGTATATAATACGCTGTCATGCTCGACATTAGATCTGCTACTGCTTGTCGCAGTAACCGACGTGCGGGAGATCGTAAAATCATGAATTGAAAGGCGAATGCGATGGATAAACCAATGCACATCGCGACCATCGCTTTGCCTGCTCGAAGTGCAGGCGGGTCTGTAAAAGTAGGCGTGTCCTCGTAGACGACAAGAGTGAAGCTGAGAATACGATGCATCAGCAATCTTTCGAATCTGGCCGTCTACTGCTGACATGGAAGCTATCGCATGCAGTTTAAGCAAGCTCACATTGTCAAATTAGCTCCATTCAAGGCCAGAAGACCCAACGGCAGGTATGGAGGTTTCGTATAGACGAGGTATGCCATAAGCAAAGAGAACGGAATAAGCATGCAAACGATGCCATATCTGAGCGGTTGTACAAAACACTTCAATCATCAGCTTCTTATTGCACACGCCCGACACAGACTCTTACGAAAAGAAGCAAGAATCGCAAGACTTACGGATTATATCGATATCCCCCAACATCTCTGAAGATATAGAGCAATATCATTCCGTAGATATTTCCAGTAACTGTCCCTATGATTTGATTGATGAAAGTAAAGAGCGTCTGACCTAGCGAAGGGCTCATCGCTACGACGACGGAGAGCACACCACCAGTGAGACTGTATTGTATGAAGAAGGAGCGAGAGGACTGTTTTATCGATGTTGATGGAAAAGCACAACGTTCAGCACATTGATCAGAGGTACTGCCAATGTCAACGAAGAAGAAGGGTACTTACCGGAGCGAGAAGAATAGATGTGTACACAATGGCCTGTAGCGCATGGATCAGACTTGTCAGCATAACACCTGGTTCCTAATTCCAAATGACTCGTCTTGCAGAAACTCACCGCCGCAGCTGTCTTTAAGGCAATGATACTAGCATCCGCTTTAATAACAGATTCCAAACCAATAAACTTTTGGAATAATGTTTTCTTCTTTGGGTATACTGGTGTTCTCCCCTCGAGTATAGCAAGTGCTTCATTCATAGGTAAACAAGTCTTCTTGTTATAAGTTGCTTTCTTTTTATTGTCCCCTTTCCCAGAACCTAATGTCGGTGATTTTCCTTCATTACTTGCCATTGAAGTAATACGGTCTGAAGCGAATAGAATATTCGCATTGGGACCGGATACATATGGCTGTATTGCAGGGCCTGATAGAGCTTCAGAGGCGGTGGCGGATCGTTTGGGTGTCTCGAAAACATGTACGTGTAGGCGTTTCTTGCTGCGCACGCCTATCTCACCAACCACAAACTTGTGAAGGTTGTCAAGGTCCCTTGTGAATTGGCTACGAGAGAGCGACAAAATGGTAACGATCTCAGCATGATGTAAGAAAACTACAGCAAGAGAGTGTGAACATACCCCACAAGGAACATATAAGAAGTAACAGCAAGTAAAAGTCTACCCTGACTAGTCTCAGGATCACAACTAGTAATCTCATTCGCTTTCTCTCTTTCCTTCATGATCTCCTCAGTTTTCGCACCAGGTGGTATCCTACCTTTTTTCCTATTCTTCAATTCTACATCCTTTTTAGCTTCTCTTTCTCCTTTAGCTGTGAATCTTTCCGTCAGAGCAGGTTGTTTAGCATCTAAACGCAAGGACTCGTCCGCTGCGTGCATTTCTCCTGAACACAACAGATGAGCTAGAACTTCCTGTTGTGAGTCCCGGAATTTATAGTACCCCAGTACGAGTGGACTGACGCTGCTTGAAGTAACTCGGGTTGCAGTAGCGGACATGCCTGGAAAAGTGGTACTAGGCGGTGCAGAAGCTACGTTCGTGGCTCCTTCGAACTCGTTGTTCTCCGTTACGGTTCTTGTCTCTTGCGAGCTTTGACCGCTCGGCGTACTTGTAGGCTGGACAGGCCTGACATCTATAGGTTTTTGCAAATCATGCATAGATTGTCGTCGTGAAACAGTTGGAGATCTTCCATTCGCGGGCGTAGGTGCTACTCCGATTTCAGTGTCTAGCCGTCTGCGCATCCCACCTTCCATAAGCCTCTTGACCAACTCTTCATGCTTATGCGACTTGGGATGCTTTTCTTCCTCTTGTCCGTTCATTGAGCCACGACCTTCTTCAGCTCGTTGCTGGGTGGTATCAGTCCCTCTATACTCTTCGTACTCTAGTAACTCTTCAACCGATATGCCCTCTCCTAAGACTCGGCAGATCTCTCGTATAGCATATGAGATCTCCTTCCGTAGGACCAGGAAGGAAGCTTGGGTACTAGGGAGAAATTCTTTCCGGAAAAGCGTTTGATCTGGATCTCTCCATGCGGTCTCGGAAGCTACGACGGTACTGTAGGTTCCAATGAGGTCCTATAGAGATAGTAGTTCTGACCGTTAGCAAGCGTCCTAATAAGCGTCCCGATGATCCTTTGCCAAAGCATCTGGCTGAATGGATCTCGTCTCACCTGTTGCAAACGATTCGTCCAGTCTATCATCCTCCTATAATCTTCCATACTAAACTTAGAATAATTGATTTCTAGCATAGTAGATCCGAGCTTCTGTTGAAGAATACCAAAGTCCGCTCTGATAGACTGAGAGAGCCCATCTCGAACATCCCTCTCTTCCTCTGTGATTGTGATGCAGTATGATTTCGCCAATAGGTGCACAAAGGTCCTTATATGGCCAAGAGAGGTCACGAGCGTCCGACGAAGTTCCTTCTCTGCTGAGATAGGGAAGACTAGGAAGTTGACCGCGAGGACGATGGCACCTCCAAGAGTGTATGCTTTCAGATAGTCTGTCAAGTAAGGCGCAGAGAATCGTTTGCCAGGGAGGGCCAAGCTCTGCAGAAGTATATCAAGCATTATAAACAGCTACCATCTGTGCATTTCCCGGAGGGACAGGAACTTACTGTATAGATACCAGCAAACGATACCAGTGTTCCAAGCAGGGCTGTGCCAAAGAACTTCATTGACTTTGCTTTTAGCAGAGCAAATAGGTATACGACAATGACGAAGACTATTGCTTGCGCTACCGCAGTGTGCGCTAGCTTTGCGAGAATTACGAAAGCTACCGCGCCGAGTCCCACGCCGACGAGACCGAACGTGGCGGCTGAAGAAGTCATCCGAAGTACAGGTTACGAGTTAGCATAACCTTGGCTGATGTGATGGATATCAAGTACAGTTGCCTCACCTCCTATACATTGCCCTATGTTTGCACCAGGAAATCCCGCAACCACCACAACAGTTGCACTAGTGAGAACGATAGGAAACGAGAAAGCTGAGCGAACTCTTCCGGACATTGCCAGTATGACCAGAATCATGTACGCCAGAGCACCTTTGAAGACTGAAATCCATATTCTTCGAGGTGTTCTGCGTACCTCTCGGTACTTTGTGACGACCCGGCGTGATAAGCGGTCCATGGCCATGTTTGCTGGTTGGTTTTCGGATATGTGGATTTGCTGGTGAATATGGCGCAGGGAATGTTTATGATCAAGTCTTGAAGTGAAGCTTCACGGTGCCAGCAATGCGGCTTCGATACCTCGTCCAGTTCCAGCAGTCTTCCTCCTTACCCTAACACGACCGCCAGCTTCGCAGCGGGCCAGATCCTCGCTCCGTGCTATCGTTTCTTCTGAGGCGCACACTTAGCGTAGCGGTGAAGGCATCTACTGCGCTAGAGCCATCGGGTACATTCACAGCAGTCGTGCCGATGAGCTGTCGAGAAGCTTTCCGGGTTTGAAAGCAGCTTTCCTTCCTGTCACTTTGGGGCTCCAACCCGAAAGCAATCGGGCATGTCGCAGCCATGCATAACTATACTGACCAGACGTAGCCAATCAGACATATGTCGAGACATTGTGTAGTTATGTAGCCTTTGTCTTGCGGTGTACCTGTTCCAGCCAACATGAGCTCCCACTGGCCCATTGACGTTTGCTTTGCCACACTGGGCCGCCGGGTGTTGAGCAGAGCAGCCAAGTCAGCCTTCTGCACCTATCCAACCCACTTTCAGAACTCGCCAGCCTTCAGAGACGCATCGTTATCACACCCTCACTCGATCCTACCAGACAAGAACACTCAAGCTTCCATCAGACAGCCTGGTCTGGGCGCACACAGCTTACCATAAGCGAGGAAGAACCGACATAGCAGGTCAGAAGTCATCCTAGCAGGAAGCACGAGGAGACCTTCGATTTCGGCTTTCAACATGTCCAAGCAAGCCAACAAGCGACTGCAGAAGGAGTACGCATCACTCGCAAAGTCGCCGCCGCCATTCGTACTGGCCCGGCCGTACGAGAGCAACCTGTACGTGGAAACTTGGCATCGATACAGGGGACAGTCCTGGGCACGACAATCCAATTGTGCCTTGATACAGTCTCATTGGCTTGCTGTTACTCTCTCGGTGAGCTGACACTGTTACCGTACGGTTCTGTCTCGCGCTTCACAGCCTGGAATGCCACTTCATCATGCGTGGACCGGATGACTCCCCTTATGCCGGAGGAGAGTACCATGGTGTGCTACTTTTTACTGCCAACTATCCTTTTGCCCCTCCTGGAATCAAGATGTTTACGCCGAGCGGTCGTTTTCAGGTGTGTATCTAACTTCTCTGGCCACAGTTGATAAGATCGTCACGCTGACAAGTTGGTACCACATAATCTGCCTATCGTTCTTGGACCTTTGCGTATCTGCTGCAGCCCGATCGCAAGATCTGCAGTTCCTTTTCCGACTTCCATCCAGGCTCTTGGAATCCAGCCTGGTCCGTCTCTACGATCCTAACAGGCCTACTATCATTCATGCTATCAGACGAGATCACAACAGGCTCAGTACGCACAACAGACGCAGAGAAGAGAGTGTTCGCGGCCAAATCACACGAATGGAATTGCAAAAACGTGAAATTCAAGACTATATTCCCGGATTATGCTGGGCCTGAAATGAAACGATTACCGAATATGGGTGAATTGGATTTGGGTAAACCTGATGGTCCGGCACTGCCTACGGATCTGGCTGGTCCTGGTACTGCTGGCACATCATCGGAGACAGCTGCAACGAATAGTGAACAAGCACAGGTCAAGGATTCCAATTCGACCATTGCATCGTGAGTGCGCATAACATACGATTCCTCACTGAAGACTATTGACTGAAAATTTACTCCTTCCGGCAGAATAGCGGGTAACCAAGCGACTCAAACGGCCAATAAAGCTAAAACCGCAGCGTCATCGACCAAGAGAATACTCTACGGATTTGGTGCTTTAGTTGCAGCCGCACTCTTTATGCGAGTCATAGGAGTGTGACTGCCTTCTGCCGAGCATCCGAGCACCGAGCTTGTGCTCTTCTTTGCGCTCAGTGTGCTGCACATTTTCGAAGTAGTGATCCCGACTGTAGCACAATGTAGCCGTATTGATATTCATAATTAGCCTTCTGACATCCTCTGTTGTTATGCCATATTCTCTCCTCAAAACAATTTTTCTCCGCGAAGCTTTGAAGTATGAGGATTCCTGTCAGTGAATACGCGCCCTTCTCGCCACAATGAGACATCTACTTCACGCAAACAGGTTTTTGCGCCCTCGACCAGACAAATCAAGGTTTCACCCATCACTCGTCAGGTTTAATTTGAGTGCACGGTAAAGTCGGATTGATTTGGAATTGACTGTTGAAAGTTGTTACAGGAATGATACGAGAAAGGCTAAAGCCAACGAAAAGGGCTATGCGCCAAGCTCATACATGTATATATATTTTTTGCTAGAAATGAAACAGAGGTTGATGCCCTTGGATAACGAAAGAATTTCCCTGAAATTTGATACGTAAAGTGTACTAGCTGCATTTTCTTCAAGATGATGCTTTGCGGATGATGAGAAGCAATCCTCAAGTGTGAGAACAAGCCCCATGTCATCCTTTTACTGAGCCTGTGCAAGGCTGAGATCTTAAGCTTGACCGCCGGTCTGGGTGGTCTGTGGCTCGGCATGAGGATTCTTGATGGTGCTCGCGTCCTGGACGTACAGAAACGAGTCAGTATGAGTGAAAAGATGCTCTTCGTATACTATGTGTAAGGACTCACCTGAATACCAGGAAGAGGGAAGCTAGTAGCGAACTGCTCGACATCCTTAGCGAGAGCTTCGAGCTGCTTCTTGCCTTCGCCGTTACCCTCAGTTGCGACGCGCAAGAAGTCCTTCAACAATTTAGATCCAGCTTCCTTCTGTAGCGTAAGAGAGATCTGAACAGCCCGATCCAAGAACCCAGCTACCTTGACCATTTCCTCCTCCTTCATGCTTCTAGAGGTAAGAGCCGAAGTACCGACTCTAACGCCACCTGGAACCATAGCTGACTTATCGCCTACTACAGCGTTCTTATTCAAAGTGATATGGCAGAGCTCGCAGACTTTCTCAATCTTTGATCCTGTCAAGCCGATTGGGCGGAGATCCCACAGGCAGAGATGGTTCTCTGATCCTTCAGTCTGGAGCTTGTAGCCCTTCTTGACGAGCTCGTTCGCAATCGTGCTGCTGTTCTTGATGACTTGGGCAGCGTAGGCCTTGAACTCGGGGTCGGCAGCTTGCTTGAGGGCGACTGCGATACCGGCGATGGTCTGCATGCATTAAAAGACAGAGCAGTACGTCAGAAAATGGCATCATCATAAGACAACGATCACGCACGTTGTTGTGTGGGCCACCCTGGCAGGCAGGGAAGACGGCATCGTTGATGCGCTTCTCGAGGTCGTCCTCCTTGTCCTTGCGGAAGAAGATCATACCAGCACGAGGACCACGGAGTGTCTTGTGGCTGTAAGGCAGGCACTCTTGTCAGCATGGCTGGTTTACAAGGATAGATGCAAGAAACAGGCTCACGTGGTAGTGGAGACGACGTCGCAGTACTCGAAGGGGTTGTTCTGGACCTTGGCGGCGACGAGGCCGGAGATGTGGGCCATGTCGCACATGAGGTAGGCGCCCTGCGAGAGCAAGCAACATATGATGGTCAGCAGGTGAATACAACAATACCGGTTCATGAAGGCAAAAAGTGCTGCTGCTCACCTGCTTGTCAGCAATCTTGCGTAGGCGGCCATAGTCCCAATCACGCGGGTAAGCAGAAGCACCGCAAATGACGACTCTAGGCTTGAAGAGGTCCGAGTTCTTCTCTAGTCCTTCATAGTCAATGAGACCGGTCTTTGGGTCTACCTGATAAGGCAAAGACTGGAAATAGATAGAGGAAGCGGAAATCTTCCTCTTTGGTGTGAATGCACCATGAGTGAGGTGACCTCCATCTGGTAGACCTAGACCCATGATTCTGTCCTGAGGCTGGATGAGAGCGGTGAAAGCAGCGAAGTTGGCGGTGGAACCGGAATAGGGCTGTACGTTAACGCCCCAGATCTTCGGGTCGAGGTCGAAAGTTGCCAATGCACGTCGCTGGCAGAGGAGCTCGAGCTGGTCGATGTACTCGTTGCCGCCGTAGAACTACGAAGGAATAGACAGTATGGTTAGCGAGAAAAACAAGAATGCAAGCATGGTCTTTGAAAAGATGGCCTCTTACTCTTGCGCCGGGTAGACCTTCCGAGTACTTGTTGGTGAGGACTGATCGGGACGAGGCTTGTCAGGGAGAACTCAGGACACAAGACGTCAATGAATCTATGCTCACAAGATCCATTGCACTCCATGACAGCCAAAGAAGTCAAGTTCTCAGACGCGATCAGCTCGAGGCCACGGAACTCTGCAGGGAGGGTCAGATTTTGGGTCATGTGGCCAGTGGATACCAGCCGAGGTTGAGGCATCGACGAGGTCTAGCGACGAGATACTCACGTCTGTAGACTTCATTCTGAATGAGATTGTTGACCTCTCTGTGAATCGCAAAGCATGCGCGTTACTACTTGCTCTCGCGGATTCCGTGATGCACGTTGCTCTGTGGACACTCACGGGTCAGCCTCGGCGAGAGGCTTGTAGAGGCAGGCGTTCTGCAGCGTGGATGACACAAGCAGAGTCAGCATTGTGTCGGCAAGCTGTCAGCAAGGAGTATACGCACGAAATCGGTGGGTGCGGCGGCCATCTTGTATGCAGAAGTCGCGATGCTTCGTGCGGTGAAGAGAGAACGAGGAGCTACGGCAGCGGGTGCTTTTCGCAGGGATGTACGTAGTACTGCAGCGAATGCTCTTGTTGACATATGACTGTCGATGTGTTGGTCTGGAGATGAGCGTGTGTATATTTGCAGTCTGGAACAGAGCAGTCCTGGAAAACCTCACAGCTTTGGATGGGCAATCGGCGTCGGCTCGACCGCGGGACTCAGCCGCAGAGACTGCATGGACAGCACACCGAGCAGTGCAGCGTGTGCCGCCAGCATTGGTACGGCCACGATTGTACATGCACGCCATCCATAGCCTGACCCACACAGCGCCAGCGATCCACTCATACTGGAAAATGCTGCATCGGACCGGCTGGATATCCGAGAATCTCGAGTACAAGGCAGATTGGCCGGCATGGCTGGGGAAAACTCGAGCAGCACAGAAGCTGAATGCTTCCAGGGTCCCTGGCAGCCTGTCGAACGGATCCTGCATGGCTGCTCTGTCTCATGTCCGTCCAGAGCAATGTGCAGCACTTCTGCCGTACACATTCGCCACCATCCGATCATCCTCTGCTCCTACAAATTTTCGATATTCATGACAACGCGGGCCTGTGTTTCGCCAAAGCAATTCATCAATCATGTTGCCCCGTCAAGCTCTGAGTGCCCTCAACGCAGCACGGTCGCGCACCCTGTGCCGTAGCCTTGGTCTCCCTGCAAGAACCGGTAAGCTTGCTGTCAGGCTGAGAATTCTGCATTTCGGAGATCGATAAAGCTGAGCATTCTTCCTTCTGGACTCGTGCAGCACCGTTCTTGAGGTCTCTGACTACCACTGGAAGGCTATTCGAGCCTCAAGGCACTTTCGCTGACCAGGCTGGCGCTGCCCGTGATGCCCCTGAAGCCTTCTTGGCCAGCTTGGGCAAGGTCAGGCGGACCACAAAGACTACAACCGAAGGTCCTGGAGCAGCTTTCACAGCTCCCGAAGAAGCCAGCAATGAGGCTTCCTCTTCCACAGTCTCACAAGCATCAACACCATCCTCTTCTGCTGCCGCTCCTGCTGCAGAAGCTGTTTCCGAATCTACAACAGACAAATTCACGAATCTGAAGAGCAAGATCAACGAAGATGTATACAAAGCTTTGACTCAGCGTCCTTTCAAGTTCGAAAAGATGTCTTCAGTGCAAGAAGCCGTCTTGAACCTTCTTCCTGAACTAGCACAGATCCCAAAGCCAGTCGAAGAAGGCGAAGAAGCTCAGGTCAATGCAAGAGATGATTTACTTGTTAAGGCTAAGACTGGTACTGGAAAAACCGTTGCTTTCCTTGTTCCTGCTCTTGAGGCGCGATTCAACGAAATTGAGCAGGAACGACTAAGGTTTATCGAAGAAAACCCAAGGTGAGTTTGAATTCATTCCCAACTAGCTAGTAACTTGATCATCGCTAAATGGTCCATCTTTCAAAACCTTTTTGCCACAGTGCCGACAAGGGTCTGGTCACAAAACACATGAACCGCTTCAGGAAAGAAACCGTTGGAACTGTCATTCTCTCGCCTACCCGTGAATTGGCAACACAGATTGCCACCGAAGCTGCCAAGTTGATGACACACACCCGCGGTATGGACGTCCGTCTCTTTATCGGAGGAGCATCCAAAGGCATGCAACTTCGCGACTTCGAGCGCTACCGTCGAGACATCATCGTCGCCACGCCCGGTCGCATGAAGGACATGCTCACCGTCCCTATGGTCAGACAGCAAGTCGAAAAGGCCAAAGTTCTCGTTCTGGACGAAGCAGACACTCTTTTGGATATGGGATTCAAAGATGATATTGATCAAATCGTATCTGTCATGCCACCAAAGGGAGAAAGACAGACTTTCCTCTTCTCTGCTACTGTGTCACCTGAAATTGGCAGGATCGCGAAGAAGACTTTACGAAAAGACCATAAATTTGTCAATTGTGTGGCTGAGAACGAGAGCAACACGCACGAACATATCCCACAATATCATTCCGTCCTCCCTTCAGCAGACCAGCAGTTCGTACACATTGCTCGACTGCTAGCCCAAGATGCTCTGCTGCACCCTCAAGGCGGCAAGGCGATCATCTTCCTTCCTACCACTAAGATGACAGAGCTCACTGCTATGCTCGTCAAAGCTATGAGACCCTCTCTCCCATGGGGTATCAGGGGCACCCGTATCTTTGAGATGCACTCCAAGAAGAACCAAAGTGCACGTGATAGAACGGCAGATCAATTCAGATCTCAGACTGGACCTGGCTATTCGGTTCTCGTTACTTCCGATGTTAGCGCACGTGGAGTCGACTACCCTGGTGTCACCCGCGTCATCCAAGTCGGCGTGCCAGGATCGAAAGACACATATGTACATCGAGTCGGACGAACTGGAAGAGCTGGAAAATCAGGTAGAGGTGATCTCGTCCTCTTGCCATGGGAAGAGAAATATCTTCAAAACGCACTTCAAGAAATCCCACTCCAGCCAATAGATGTGCCAAGTGTTCAAGCCGATATTGAGAGACTCGCTGCAGACTTGGACGCGAACCCCCCGGCTTTGGCAGCAGCAACGTCGGCAGCGAGGCCGTCTAGATCTCGCTTCGACAGGCGTGAACCTTACTCTTCACCCCCTGCTTCGCTACAACACCCTATCTTACCTAGAGTGCAGGCACTAGAGCAACGCATGACGACCGAAGTCATTCCTGAAATATCAGAGATGGACGCTAGCGAGACCTTTGCGTCTCAACTTGGCTTCTACGTTGGCCGATCACCAGAACTAGGCATGTCCCGCAGCGACATTTACGAGGCGCTGCAAGAATGGGCTACACAGGCACTCGGTTTAGCAACGCCACCTACAGTATCTGCGAGAATGTCACAAATGCTAGGTCTAGGCAAGTCAAGCAGAGGCGGCAAGATGAGAGGATTCGGTCAAGCCGATGGAAGACGAAGAGGTTATGAAGATCTTAGATCTATGCGAAATAACGGACCTAGAAATCCTTTCAGACCTTTCCAGGGTAATTCTTCACCTGGACCTGCTTCATTCAGGGGCGAATCGTCATTCCGCCCTCGCCGAATGCCGATGAATGACCGTAAAGACAATCGATCCAGGGCCAGAGTCCCTTACTAGAGCTAGATTATCCTCGCCTTCTGTTCACTGCACGACCTCAGTTCTGCCGCAAATATAGTATTGGTCGTTTCTGGTGTCTACGTCTATGCGAAGTTTTGTCGTATCATCACTTGTAACAGCTTGTAGCGCATAGCAAGACTTATTTGGCACACAATCGTTCGAAACCTCACGGCAATCTTAGACGCACATCTCATTTCGATGATCTCTTTCTGTTCTGACATTTCTCTCGGTACCGTCATTCGCTTCGCACTATAATAATTGCTTGTTGTTGACTAGATTACACGTGTTTCCCTATTCTCTTCTTGTTCCGCATGATCCAAACTAGTTCGTCCAACCGCGGCTGTAACGGCAGCACACGGGAAATATACGTTCTCAAAGGCTCGCTCTTGGCCGGCATGAAGAAAGACAAATCGCCACGAAGTACTGCTTTCTTGATTTGCGGTATTTGGGATCTCAACCCCGCCCAGCCTTTTATGCCTTGCACCGGGAGGAAGTTCTTCGTATGCAGATCAGGTTCGTGGGTTACGATATAGTCAAAGACACTATATTGGCCTGGTGTTTCTAACGACTCGTCTTTGCTGATGCGTGCTATTGCGCGGTTGTGTACCATGTCCGAGATGCCATTCATGCGACTGTAGGCATTCAGATGTATCGTGGTATTTTGGGGTAATGCGCCTTCTTCACGCAGCAAGCTGTTAAGTCTGAGGAGAGCGTGTGCTCCTGGGTAGTTGAATGTGGAGATGACACTTGCTACAAGTGTGAATGCTAGTGAGGTGAGACACATGAATCGAAAGACCCGCTGTGATAATTTCCGGTTGATCTGCCGCCTGCAGGCAGAGCAGACGTCAACGCTTGTGCGAAACAAGCAATTGCTCTAGGTTTTGGGCCATCACTTACAAGCGACCGATAGCAGCAAGAGCAATTATGTTGAAGGTAGGAATGACATACGATATGAATCGCCATTCCTTGTGCTTCAGTACGCTCATCAATGCAACGTAAAAGATGAGTGGTGCCGCAAACCTCCGAGCAACCGGGTTCATGTATATCCCAGCTAGGAAAAGCGGGTATGCAAGCTGCATGATCTTCGGAAGCGACACCAGAAAGTACGTATACCACGGCGAGACCTGCGGAAGAAGAAATTCAGCGTAGTTCTTAGGATCGATAAGTCGAAAACTTACGCCCCAATTCTCGCTTTTTCCCTCGACGACGTTAAATATCAGACTTTGAAGTTCTGGCCACACGGATGTTTGCCAGAAATATGAGTCGACGAAGAGTGACAGACCTATAGATGATACTTAGAGATTCGCCTGTGTACCTAAGTAGTGTGAAGGAGCCACTCACTTGCACATGAGATTGCAGTCGAAATGATTGCAAAGGATCCCTCTATCCAGTCTACGCGATCATATAGCCAAGCTTGCACGGCCAATGGAGCCATCAAGCCGAGCAGCTCCAGACGCATCGTGACTGCCAGGCCTGTCAATAAAGACAGACCTAATAGCACGTCCGGACGAGACCATCTTCGCGTCGTTCTTTGCTTTGGTAATAGCGTACAGGCTATAGCTACCTGAGCTATCAAGAAACAGTGGTTAGCTAGTTCCGGCAGATTGTAGTGTCAGTTCTTTCGGCTTACTGGGTCCGAAGACAAGCATATTCGGTACCGTTCTTCCGATCCAGAACATGATGTGGAATTGACAGCAAGTGAGAATCAAGAATTGACGCGACAGCCGGACGTGGAAAACATCACGGAGTCTGCGAGCAAAGAATATGAGGCATAGACTGTTTGAGAAAGCCAAAATTGACCGGACTGGAAGGCAAATGTTTACGCAAAGTGAACTTTTTCACCTCGGACCCAACAATAAAGGAGGCTTACGAGCAATTTGTAAAGCCAGAGGGTTGTACAAGCCTGTCAAATCCATGAAGAGCTTGAAGGGGTATGTTGCAGTTGCAACTGTGAGCGCGCCGATGAATGATCGAGGCACCACTCCACTAAACGTGATGTGGTCATACTATGCGGAAAGTGAGGCTTCAGTACTGGGGAACCTGGCAGGCTACCAGAGTATGCTGAAGTTCACTCACTTGGGAAACAGCATCATCCGATAGACTCTTTGTCAAGATGTCGTAAATAGCATGGAGATTCAATGTTTCTTCCACTTTTGTGAATGGGCATATGAAAACGTGCAGCAGGGCGGTGAGGATAAGCAAGCACTCGCATAGCCTATCCTCCTGCGAAAGTGCCATCGTGTGCCAACTTGAAGCTATTTGGTCGGTGAAAAGCATACTCCGGACGCAGCGATAGAAAGTCCGGCTTCATGAATACCCCCGATCAGGTCCGCTAGAGGCTCGGCTTACCATTTTGTAGCAAACATACCGCAATGGGGCCGCAATGCTCCTTGACAGGATAGACAAGCAATCTCACTTCACGAAAGATGTTGAAATTAAGGATTTATGACTATCTACAATTGGTACAGGCGCCAAGGTGATGGTCGCCATTGTCAACAAGTATCGTCGACAAGTACAGAACACATTAATCAGCTCTTCATAGTATACACGTACACCCCAGCTCTGGGAACACCCTTTCGAAACACCTCGCGTTCTTCGAGCAGCCTGAACTTTCCCGGCGGCACCAGCAATATACAAGGGTTGCCTCCGGATTCGATGATCAAGACGATGGCATCCCAGCCAGTGATGTCGTTCACAATGTGAACATCGGCAAGGCCAAGGTTCCGTAGATGTCCAATAAAGTGTTCGAATATTAGATCTCCGAGGCGTGTCTCGCCGAAACGGCAATGGCCGATAGTAGATCTGAAGTATGTCCAAAGATGCCACTCCTCAGGGTGGCTAATGATGCAGGGCTTGTGCTGTTGTGCGAGATGCCTTTCCAGGCAACGATACAGATCTCGAATGGAAGGCGAGCTTGACTTTCTGTACACTCGAGGCGCAGACGACTGTTTCAATGAAGGCATGCGAGGCTACTAACCAGATGTATAGAGCAGCTCTTCCGGAGACAGCCGGTAGGTCGACCGAGAATGGAAAGCCACAGTATCAATACTACTGGAAGCAGTCAACGAAGACCTGCGGCTCCTTCTGTGCGATGGCTGAATCTTGCATGCAGGCGACTGGTGCCAGTTGACTATATCCGTGACCGATTGACATGCTCCAGGCGGGTCGCGGATACTGCAAGGCGTCGAGACAGTCTGACTTGCACCCTCTTATGTGTTCCTGCACGAGTCTGACCATACTCGCACTCCAGTCGACCTGGCGTATGCACCTGGTATGCGGCTTTTGACCGCTTGGACGAGCTTCGTTAATCTGCTTCGCCAACTTCGACGTGAGGTTGCCATATTGCGTGACTCCAGCAGCCTGGCTTCTTTGTACGGTATCAACTGGACTATTGCTTTCTGATGCGGATTTGTGCTCGAAGTGTATGCTTGCTGTACAAAGCCGTGCTGCACTGGTCGATCCAGTAACTCTAGCTTGCTAGGGCAACGAGGGGATTTAGATCGTACAAGTTGCTTTGGAAGCAAGCGCTCAGCTGCAGTACTCAATCGTGATCGTAGAGCGACTGTTGTGTCTACTTCTGTTGTGGTGCTACTTCTTGTCGACAGATGCTGATCGAGGTGTCGGTGTCCAGATAAGGTGCAAGCAGAGAAAGTGCAGCTTGGAAGAAGTCATCGCCTCATACCGCTGCCATCGATATCGCCAATGTCAAAACACACTCTTCGATATGCTGATGCTCCCAGCTCGTCAAGTCAAGTGTCGTATTCCCTGGTCGCGCTGCCGCCAGCCCTCGCGAAAGCAGTCAATGAACGCGACTCCAGCAACAACGTCCTCGCGTCGCTGACGATAAAAGGTCAACCAACCGACGAAGCTGTCTTGTGTACGCAAGACACCACATACAACCTTCGTGCTGTCCAGAGCAGTAATTCTATATTGATCTGTGAGCCTAGCACATCGGGGACGGCGAGCTCCAATGGTAAGGGCAAAGAGGCGGAAGTACAGACGACACTACATCAAACGCTCGAGTTGGATCTGGCGATACCGAAACTGGAAATCATCGGTGAACTGCTGAAAGGACAGGAATGGAATCCAGAGGCGGAGGAGGAGAGTGGAGCAAGACAACCGAAGGTACAGCCACCGTACTGTTAAAAGTGATTATTGCTGAGAGTTTATGTCATATAACAGAGGCGGAAAGTACGGAGATATACACAGGAAGACATCCTTGACCTGGTGCCGGCAAGCGATGAGCAAATCACTCGAGCTTTGCAGGAACGTCGCGTGCTGTCGGTAGATGGTGAGTTTGTTTGAATTGTGCGCTCTACCTTATCCGGCTCAAGTGCATTGCATCACAGGGTATTGTAGACCCATCACACTCATTGCATTGGCTGCTCTACTCAAGAACATATTAAATACTCTTACGATACTATCAATGTCTCCGGACTGGGTCACCTTGTCAGATCTATCGGATAGCCTGGCGGGAGACGATGTGATACCGCATGAAGTGACAGAGCAGATCTTTGAGTGGTTTGGCAAGAATCTAGGGCAAGGCGAGTGGAAGCTTGAAACATTGGAGATTGTCAGGGAGATAGGGAAAGCGAGCCTTAGCGTTGGAAAGGTGCGTGCCAGATGCAGATGGGTGCTTTCGAGTTCGCACGTGACTTACCGAGATAGTTCTGTGCATCCCTCAGAGCAAAGCCTTACCGCTTAGTACCTTCAAACTTTCTTGGAGCGACGCTGTTGGCGAGCAATTCTCGCATCTATGTGATCTGGAAGCTCTCAAGGTATGCACGTGCCCGTCTCGAAAACATGATGCTTCATCCGCCTGTCGAAAGCTGCAACTCTATCGTTCTGACGCTCGTGCTTTCTGCAGGGCTTCTGTCTTCTCACACCTGCCAAGGGCCCGCAAGTAGCCACAATCATGTACTTCCCGGCATCAGAGCTACCTCTGGATCCAGCTTCCCGCTTCAGTGAGCTTTTCTCCATGAAGCCGAGGTGGCGGATGGACGAGATCGCGCCGTTCTTGCAGGATTTAGCAGTAGACAGCAAGAAGCGGGATGCATTGACACTGAAGTTTACTAGGAAGTTCAAAGACGAAGATGGGCAGACCTGCTATACAGCTCGGGGGAAATGAAGGGTCGTTGTATCATGGTTGACCTATTCCCAGGCCGATCACCTTTCCTAAAATTGCACGGCTGCTGTATTGTTTGTCTCTTCACGACTTGCTTGTTCTGATTTTCTCGCCATCTTAAGCCTGGACTCGTCTGTTCTTCAAGTATGGCAGCTTCAATATCGCCGCCTGAGCTGCAATACGAGACGGAAGCATTGCTCTCAGGCCGACGAAGTGACGGCCGCACGTTATTGCAGTTCCGCGATATCCACGTCGCTACAGGTGTGCTGGCACAGACGTTCGGCAGTGCAAGAGTCAGTTGTGCTGGGACAGATGTTATTGTTGGAGTAAAGCTTGAGACCGCCGCTGTCGATAGTGAAGAGCGACTGCAGGCGACAGTGGAGCTGTGAGTTATGAAATATGACACAACCAACTGGTCGTATTGCAATGTAAGCTGTAATCTGATCTGTACTGATGCATACACTTCAGATCTCAAAGTGCTTTCCAATCTCTGCCATCAGACCCTACCCTCAGTCTCACTTCCCATGCTCATGACCTGATCTCACACCTGTCGTCACATCCGCAATTGAGCATCATACCTGGAAGTAAATGCTGGCACATGCAATTACATGCAACTTTTCTATCTGTCGGAGGTGGAGGCAATCTACACGACGTCATGAGCATGGCTATCCGAAGTGCCTTATGCGACCTGAAGATTCCGCGGACGCGGCCAGTGGCATATATGCAAAGTGGAACACAGGGCAAAGCAGCAGCAGATGACGAGGAAGGAGAAGATGTTGGAATGAAAGCTCTTCTTAAAGGAAGGAAAGGCGCGAAAACACAGCAAGACAAGCAGGCAACTGCGGCCGACTTTGAACTCCTTGACTACGAAGCAGACACTGGAGAACAACTGAAAGGTAGAGATGCTCTCCCAGTTACGGTTACTTTGTATTTGGTGCGTATGAGTTTTATTTGGCCTGCATCAGGGTTTAGATCTAACGGTTCCTTCACTTACTTTTCTCGTCAGACTCCGACATCACAGCAACCTTTCCTTGATGCTTCCTTATTCGAATCCTTCGCTGCACCAACTCGCTTGATATGTACCTTTGCAGGAGGTGCCGATGGAGATCTCAAAGGCCTCAAGCAGGAAATACCTGACGGCTGCGCTTCATCTGAGCCAAATGAAATCCCTTTCGACCGCGCAGAGCCTATCATTGATGTAAGGCAGTATTCGTCTGATTGAAGATAAGATGCAAAGCTGATGTACAAGCACAATAGATCGCAGCGAATGTTGCTTCAACTCTGGCTCAACTGCTTAACGAGCGCATCAAGGATCCTCTGACAAGACAGACTGGAGTCCGCTTAGGTGCATTTCCCTAGAAACGACCCCCGATTGTCTATACGCTTGATAGTTGCAATGGTCTATGAGGAGATGTTTATGATACAATTGTGCTCTGTGCTTGGGTATCGTAAGCAAGAGGCGGCCCGACCCAGCCCCATACCGCTTTATGAGGGCAATCTACTGTCCCGTCAGGGCATGCAAGATATTTAACGCTAGACAGACGATCATTACAAGAACGCCCAGACACAGCAGGATGCGAGCACATGTGCGTGCGCCGCGCCATTCGCTCTCCGGGAATAGCTTGAGATAGAATAGGGCAGGCAGGATGAAGGAGATAGTGGTAGAGCCCGTCGCTCCGATGATACCTAAGACAATTGCGAGATGATCTACATTCATGCTTATCATGAAAGTCACGAAAAGCAGGATAGTGGTGAGGAGGATATGCTTGACGGGGGAATCTGGACTTGCTGTGAGATGTTGTAGGGAATTGCGTGCTGGTAGAATTTGCAGTGGGTATCTGCAGATACACCGACAACCAGTGTCAGCCTTGAGCATGCCAGCTCGAGCGTTCGAATAACTCTCACCCAAATAGAACGCATAGCACAATGCCGAACCGACAGATATTCATGAAAGGACTATCATGGTATGCCGACAGAATGTTTGCCGGCGTCTAGCAAGCAGCCCGTTAGATGCCGTCCGGAACGCCCACTCGGAGGATGCTGCAGCCTACCTTCTCGCCAAAGGTAAGGTATCCTAGCACACCAACCAGCTCATAAATGACTGCAGCGGATCTGTGGTTTGTCCGTCAGCCTTGATGCAGCGCGCTTGTCTGAAGTGGTACTGACCCGATGGACACTCCGGTCACTATGTTCATTCGAGCCTTCGTGTTCTCTTTGAGCTCGTTATAGCAACTGAATAGGTTTTGGGCGCATGTGAAGGCGAAGATATACACGGGTAGATTTGCTATGCTTCTTGAGCTGAAGGCGAACAGGTGTGTCGGGGAAGAAGGCTCAAGACCGCTGCGATCAAAGAACTTGTAGATAATCACTATGACGAGATTGAAAGCTGCGACGACAGCGATATATGACGTAAATCGGAGGGAATTCAGATGTCGCATGTAGCAAAGCGGCGAGAGGACCGCCATGCTGAAGGTAATCCACAGGTGTCGGTCTAGCAGCCAGTCAGGCGGGCTTTCGTTGAACGACTTGACGACTCGAGGCATCAGACTGCCTATGATTATGAGATAGCTTGTAGCGACGCCTGCATTGGCAATCCTGTTAGCAACTGTGACCTTTAGGAACAGGTCTCCGATACCTTACCAGCACATTTGATTGCAATTGCCGAATCAAAGAGTATTGCAGCCTTTGGGTAAGTGATATCCGCCAGAGCGGCGAACGATGAGCTTCTTGCAGGTTTCGTATGCGTAGCAGCCCGCGATAAGAAGTGAAGGCCGAGCCAGGACATGCAACCGCATAAGAGTATCAGGAACCCGCCCGGTAATGCGCCACATGAGGCGATAGAGTACGGCATCGACAGCATGCCAGTTCCGAGGATGGTGTTGCATACTGGACATCGTATTGCGTGCTGGTCAGTCTCCATGATCTTCTTAAAGTGAAATCATGCTCTCGAATTCGAACTTACAATTGCTGATGCAGGAGGCCAGGCTGGCCTCACCATGGACTGACGGGGAAATTGAGCAGCATCCATGTGAAGCAGGACCGAGGAAGAGTGTTTCATCAGCTGTAGGTACAGATGTATAGTGCACAACGCCACGAACCTCCCTTGAAGAGCAAAGTGCTATGCTCTCCGTTGTCTGCCTCGTGGTGGCCGTCATGTCCTCCATCTTCCGCATTACCACCTGGCAGGGACTGGTAGGTAGCCTCTACTGCCATCGTGCCAGACGTGCCTGTCTCGTCGTGCGGTTGTCGCTGGCGTCTTGCTGCTGATTGTCCTGTGGTCAAGCTGCACACCGGCACGACGTGATCGAGCCCGTCGGCCGTTCAGTATCACAAGGTGGTTGCTACTTTGTGCGTGGGTCAACTCCGAACACCTTCGAGTAGAGCAATTGATCTGTTGCCTTCGACAGGAGGTGACCGCTGCCTGCAGACCTCACCATGAGCTCCGAGATCGCCCAGGCGACCTGGGAGCTGAACAACTCTATCAGCACCGTCGACGAAGTATACAAATACGATAGTGAAGCACAGCGGGCTATACTGCGCGAGAGTCCCTGGAAGAAAGATCCACACCACTTCAAGCATGTCAGAGTGTCGGCCGTCGCTCTAGTCAAGATGGTCACTCATGCTCGCTCTGGAGGTGCATACGAGATCATGGGTCTCATGCAAGGCAAGATCGAAGGTGACACTTTCGTAGTGATGGACGCTTTTGCTCTACCTGTCACGGGTACGGAGACGCGAGTTAACGCTGGCCACGAAGCGGAAGAGTACATGGTGCAATACTTGACCAGTTCGCAAGAGGTATGCATCGCACAATTACCTATACACCTTCTATGACGCCGCTACGAGTACCCTGACTGACTGTATGCAAAGGTCTCGCGCAAAGAAAATATTGTCGGATGGTACCATTCTCATCCCGGTTACGGTTGTTGGCTGTCTGGCATCGACGTCTCGACTCAAATGCTACAACAATCCTTCAGCGAACCGTTTCTGGCTGTTGTCATCGACCCGAACCGTACGATATCAGCTGGTAAAGTTGACATCGGTGCTTTCCGTACATATCCTGAGGTAAGAGAAGGGTGTTTGGCAGAAATATGCGGTGATTTAGCTGACGTTAACGGGCGCATCACTCAGAACTACACGCCACTCAACGCTCAAGCATCCGAGTACCAGTCGATTCCGCTAAACAAAATCGAAGACTTCGGTGTACATGCATCTCGTTACTATCCCTTAGACGTCTCATTCTTTAAGTCGTCCCTCGATACGCAGCTATTAGAGCTACTCTGGAATAAGTACTGGGTTATGACGCTATCCCAGTCACCTCTCATATCTGTGAGTGTGCAGATGGAGTCCAGGCCGATGTCCAAAGTTTGTGTACTGATCATGATATCGCATCTTTCTAGAATCGTGCTTATACCACATCTCAAATCAGCGATCTGACCGAAAAGTTGAGCCAAGCGGAAGGGTCCGTTAGCCAGAGAGCGCCACTGTCCGCGCTGGCTCCAGAACTAGCCCCGAGCAAAGCTCAACCTAACACTCAAAGCACTACATCAAAGCCGTATGGCAAAGGCAAAGAAGTCGCAGAGTCTGCCCCACCTACCTCGTTAGCTGGACCAGAAGCAGAATCCGCTTTAGCAAAGGTTGTGAAGGATGCGAATAAGATTACTGCTGAATGCCAGCACGGCATGATGTAGGTCATTAGCCCTGTATTTTCGGCAGGAACCTCACACTGATTCAACTTGACATATTCAGGGCCCAAATTCTCAAAGATTTGATCTTTAATAGGTCTTCGGAGCCAGTGCCGCGAACGCAAGACGGCAAACTTCTCCTCGATCCTAGATTGCAGTCTTCTGTTCAGTCTGCTCTTTCATAGAACAGCTCGCTGGGTTTGGACCAATACTTATGTCAACGGTATCAGGCCAGGGTACTGCCAGTATCCTGCGCCTGAAGCAAGTGCTCTTCATTCAGTTTCCCAATGTAGCTATAGAACCTTAGAAGTCAGGAAGCAATCAGTTTCCAGGTGATTTGTCGAGTATTCAGGATAATGCAGACCCTTGATTAAGTCGTCGACCAAGTGACGTGCCTCTCCTAGCAATGAACGCCATCGTCACAGGCAGAGCCAGGGTAGCGATTCGCCGTGGACCGGGATCCACAAGGCAGCAGTCACGTCGCAGAAAGATGTCGCACTCAGGCTATACTTGCTTTGCTGAATCGTACTTGTACGAGCTGTGTGTTGTTATGTGCTCGATCACCCCTGCTCCAGGTTGTCCTGTCCTGCGCGTTGCCTGACGAGCTGCACCTTGTCCTGACGCTCACACAATAGCAGCGTCGTCAGTCAAGATGGCCAAAGGTAAGATGCATGTCGTGTGTTTGATGCACGCTCATGCTGATACTTGTGCTCCTGCTGCTGTCTCGTCGCTCTGAATGGCTTGACTGGCCTACGCTCCGTTTGATTGACGTCCATCGATTACATCCACAATACACCTCCCAAACACTTTCGAATTTTGAACGACATCTGACTATGCAGTACCTCGCAACTTCCGTCTGATGGACGAATTGGAGAAGGGCGAGAAAGGCGGTGACGGCGGTGATGGATGCAAGTGCCCCTACCTGGTTCTCCGGACAAGCGTAACGTTATCTGATCATGACTTTGTATCGTCTAACAACAGTCTGCTCATATGGATTGGCGGACGGAGAGGACTTGACTATGACGAATTGGAATGGTACTATTCTGGGACCTCCTCATGTGAGCTCGCCCCTACTTTAAGCGCTTGAATGGCTCATTGCTTACCTGCTTGGATGTGACAGTCCGTTCATGAGAACCGCATCTACTCCTTGTCTATCGAGTGCACCGCTTCATATCCCGATACTCCACCCAACGTCAAGTTCACTAGCAGGATCAATCTCCCCGCCGTCGGTCCTGATGGCACGGTACGTGGCAAAGCGATGGAATACGTGACTACAGTACAGGACTGACGTTTCTTGTCCATGTTCAGGTCAGTTTCTCCAAGATTTCAGCTCTCTCACAATGGAGACGCGAACTGACAATTCAAGATATTCTCGTCGCTATAAGAAGGTAAGCTCAGTCGTTTACAAGGCCTTTGTACCAAGTGGCAGCTGACTTGCGGCCGGCGGCAAACAGGTCTATGGCTGAACCCAACAATAAGAAATTGCCGCAACCGCCTGAGGGAGCAGAATACTAAAGTACAAGGGCTACGATTCACCGTGAATTCCGCCTGCAGGCTTTGCTTGTGCACAAGCCCTCTTCAAATAGTATAGCTGCCATGTAGCAGAATAGATCGATGTCCCGCTTTTGTCGTCATTGTGCATTGAGATATGACTTACAAGGACATTCAAAAAAAACAAAACAAGACGGACCCTGAAATCTCATCTGATGCTCTTAAGCCGTCAACCAGTGTTTTCGGTCTCGCGCCTCTGTTCCTTCTGTTGCATCATCAGCTGTTCAGTCATCACAGTCTTCCCTACCACAACATGGCTGACTCCTATAATAGTCTCATCTAGTCAGTGTTACAACACCAAATGGCGCTCTTCGATATAGGTGCTCCTTACTGTTCTCGAATGTGGGTCACCTGCGCAGGTCTGTCAAACAGGAGCAGTCTGCTAACTCCCCGTGGACACAACCTATTGACTAATGCCTGGCTTTGATATACGGCTGACCACAATGGTTGAAACCCTAGATGCGTTCGAAATGGATTGCACTCGCCCTTCAGCTCTTCCTCGCAACACTTCCTCAAATATGACTTCTGACATCTCGCTGATGCTTAAAGACCCTAGGCCCATGATGGTGTGATGAATGTTGGGCCCTAAAGGGATCCAAAACCTGTCTGCACTGCTTTGCGCCTTCGTTCCGTTTCTCACGACAGACATCGCAGGTTTCAGTGCACTCCGTCAAGCCGATCTGCAAGTTTCTAGCGATTGGGGTATATAGAGGTTGACGTGTAGGCGTCTCAACCTCTGGAGAGCCCAATTAGCAGAAGCTTGCAGTTCGGCTTAACAGAGGTTATGTTTGGCTTAATGTCGCTGCAACCAGAATATACTGATCTTATATATTTGAATCGATACAGGTACAAGCTGTGTGAGGAAATCTATTGCTACAGCAGGTCTATCAAAATGGTGGCTCTCGTCGGTCACCCTGACCATCCGATCAGGTAATGACTGTTCCTTGTTACTCTACCTTTCAAACACTCCCACTCAAGTTGCACATCTGGTCCATGTCGAGGGTTGATTTGATGCGTGTATCAGAGGTGTATCGAGTGCTTCCGAAAGTGAATCCGTCGTGACGGAGAACGCCGAGCTTGTAATCGCTCATGTCAATCTTGGTGCCTTCATCGAGGAGTTCGGTCACGGATAGGAGGTTACAAGCGATGCGAGGGGTGGGGAGAACATAGTTGAGAACCATGACTTGTCTCTTGCTGTGGTGATCTGTGACTCTGACGGCGAGTTTGCCTCTTCGGGCGATGTTGAGGACATGATTGGTACCAGATCTGACAGATCGATTCATGACAGGCTCATAGTCGTACATGAAGTCCTTGTTAAAGGTCATAAAACTGGTGCAGCCAGTATCGAAAATACAATGGTCTGTCTGAGTGCGAGCGAGGAGTGCAGTCTCCGAATCGACAGCAAGGTACAGTATTTCCACCTCGACAGTGTCAATGGTCTCCACGGCCATGGCAGCAAATGGTTTGGTGATTGCCGCTGATCCGCTTTGCTTCCGCTCCAATGCTTTCGACAGCACGGCGCAGCGCTTCTTTTTTGAAGCATCGCTCTTCTGGGTGCTTGCACTTCTCATCGGGAAGCTTCAAGGTGTCCTTGCAAGTCTTGCATGGCGTGAGTGGCGCACATTCGGCTGCAGGCCTGTTGCTGCTAGCTGTGCTGCTGTTATTGGTCTCGATAATCCAAGTTTTGCTTTGTTGCTGTTCTGTTTCGCGTGGAACGCGCCTCCGCGGCTTCTTTTCCCTGAGCAGATATATATGCCTGGAACCTATCGATAACATTTTCTCTCTGGAGTTCCTTCCAATTCTGCAGCTCCGAATCGTTCAGCTTGCTGGGAAACTCCCTTGGAACCATCGCCATCAGCAACAGTGCATCGATCCAGTCCTCCAGTATGATATCACGGTTCCGAAGCTCTCGTTGAGTCGAATCCCACTTGGCTACAATGAAGCTATCATTGTATTCACCGTCCCACCTTGTTGAGATATGCTCTCAGAACTTGACCATATTTTTTCCCGTGTCTGCCCCGTCCAGGCTTTCACGCCATCACGAGCGTGCTTAGCGATGAGATCTTTACCGTTCTCTTCAGGATCTCGATGAAGACACAAGTACAATAACTCCTTGTCATCTTCCTCCGACTGCAGTGGCAGATTTCTGTTGCGCATCGGCGTCAATCAGGTAGAGCACTTTGAGGCCACGAAGGACGATACGGATGTTTCGGACGAAGGCAGTGTGGTTCTTGCCAGTGAACTTATCTTTCTCTGGAAGCTCAAGAGCTGCGAAAGGTATCCTGGTGCCTGCATAGACTGTCGGAACTTGTGGGATGGGTGTTGTCATTTTTGCGTGAGTGCTCTAGGCGTCTTTGGTCTGAGGCAACGACTTGCGTGGTCGCCGCAGAAGCTGTCAGGTACGCTGGCCCGCTGAGCTAGGGACTTATGGCGTATCTTCAAGGTGCTAGAGGGTGGACTGGGAGCGTAGGCGGTCTAGTAGTTGGGAAGGAACCTGTGAGCAAGGAAGGGGATTCAAGGAAGCAAGACACGCTCAGTGTTATTGGAGGTAACAAAGAATTTAATGAATTGACCACTAGATCTGATCTAGAGAAAGCAAAGAAAGGGTTCTATCCTACAGAAAGTAACTAACTCTTGAAGGGAAAGTGGGCTGACTTGATGTCCTCGAGTGGGCTGACTGGGTGTCTTCGAGTGGGATGACTGGAACCTGTGGGGAACATCGCAAAACATAATTAGCTGAAACAGACTTCAACTTACCAAGGCAGGGCAGGGGTCCATTGATGTTTCAGAGTCTTGAAGTCCAATGTCCGGAGAAATCCCTCAAGCTCCGTCACTAACTATCCTAACTCCCTGTATCTCCGTGGCGTGACTGACGCTTGGAGTTGCTGATGCATCTTGGCCAATGCGGTCAGCCACGATCCTTGACACTTGGTGAGACGTCCAATAATGTTCATCTTCATCCTCGAAGGAATTAGGAGGTTGGCAAGGCCAGTGTAGTTACGCCTAAATTCACTTCGCTTCTCTCTTTTTCTTTATAGGTTCGAAGTGCTTAGCGTACACAGGGGCAGTGGATGCTGAAACTCGGCGAAGGTAAGGGTTGTGTTGTTCGCAAGTAGCGTGCGGACTTCGGCATCATATCTGATGATGCGGAGATGCACATGTTCATGGAACAGTGTGAAAAGTTTCCGATATATGCTTTGTAGTCGGACAGGTCGGCTCAGAGACATGGGAGAGCCACCAGTAGAGTGTTCTGGTAGTAGTCAAAGTACGTAATCCATTCACTATGTGAAATGATGATCTTGGATTCCAATTTGTGACCCAGCTGCATCTGCAACCCGTCTTGCCCCATGAAAGTAGTAAAGAACTTGTCGATTGAAGCACTGGGATTGGTGTCATAAGCCTTAAGCTTGCCCAGGTCCATGTAATTGTCTTGTAGGAGGTCGGCAAGCAAGGGTTTCGGGAGCCTCGGGCAGCTAGGTGTAGCTCCGAGAGACTCCACTGCCCTAGCCACGTCCTTGCGATAGTTGGCGAGGAGACGGCGTTGTTGTTGAGCGCTTGCAGAAAGGGTGATGAGCTCGAGTTCGTCCTTCAAAGGGAATAGGTTTTCCTGATCCGTTTATGGATAGACAGTTGCTCAGGCAGGTCGAGTGAGTAATCTTCAGAGCCTCTACTACGTAGAAACATCTGAGGGCCTCGCTGTGGCATGTCAAGTGTGGAATGCTATTCTCTTCCTCGAACCCCCTCAAGATTAGCGTTAGATATGTTGTCTCCATCATCCTGCCCAGGACCGTTTCCGAGTGGAGGGACAACGGGTCCATCTTGACTGCCAGTGCCAGTGTCAGCGCCAGCGCCAGTGCCAGTAGGTACTGGAGGGCGAATGGTAGCCAGACGCTCCATGAACTCCCGTACGCGTGGATCATTCTCCGGGAAGTGACTATGGAGTTCGAGCTCAGCATCGCTACGGCTCGCGAGTCCTTGGGTGAATGCGAGGAGTGTGAGTTCTGCGTTCTGTACTGCGTCTTGGGGATTTTCGGCCATTGAGTGTTGAAAGGCGAAGCTTTATAAGCAATAATGTCTTGAGGTTGCTGTTGCTCTTGGAGTTGCTGCTGTTGCACGGTGTGAATTCAGAGTCAAGCGAGGTGATCGACCCATCTGCTCCAAGGTAACCGAATATTCCTTGCTATTCTTCCTTTCAAGCAGCTCACTTAGCTGCTCGCATCTCCTAGCTTGCACGTGAGCGTTGTCGGTAGGAATGAATGCGTGCGAAAAGTAGTTATGGTTCGTCCAGTCCCTGATATAGGTACCAACAGGGCAAGACGTGACTTTTCCTTGACGGCGGTCTAAGACTGCGGTGCGGAGGAAATTGATCCGATGTGCATCTTTCTGCTGCGCAATGGAGCTTTGGATACCATACGCTGTCCGCACCGCGCATCGCGGGCTTGCCCTTTTCCGCTTGTATTTGTTTGCGCGCTCGTGCAATAGGCAGCCTGAGATTGGCTGCATGGCCAGAAGGGGAAAGCTGCCATCTTCAACGCCACCATCTGATGGCACCTATCATAAGCAGGTGGATTTACAACGTTCATGCAGTGCAGTAGCTTCCTTGCCTCTTGACATTCACCAGTAATTCCCCCTCATACAATCCATCAGCACTCTACATCAGAACAACATATCTACAATGGCTGCTCAATCACCCCAGACCATCATTTGTAGGTGCAATCACTTGCCAGCGGCCTCACGTCAACCGGTGACGAGGCAGCGGGCAGCCCTGCGCGGCACATCATAGCTGATGCGTAATACTACAGGTGGAGTTACCTGCGCTTGTGCAGAAGAGACAAAGGCCAAGTCCAAGGCTGAAGTCGACTGCGTTGCACATGAATCATGCCCGTATCTCAAGAACGGAGAGTGCTCGTGTGATCACGACAAATGCGTCTCGTCGCAGAACAAGAAACTCTGCTCGTTGGCCGAAAATGTGAGTGCTTCGCAAGTCCTCGTTCATGCCAAACACTACTGATGCAATCCCATTGTCAACAGGATCGATGCGACTGTGCCGTGAGTAACCATTTCCCTGCTCGATCTAGATCACGTGTGTGCAAGCATCAGACTGATCCGCTACTCTTACTTTGCAACAGGCTGGGGCTTGCAAGAAGATGCTAGAAATTAAGAAGGAATGCCCAGCCTGCCCCGGATGCGATTGTGTCGCTGGCGAGTGCAAGAAGGCAACTCTTCCAATCTCGTAAATTGGGTCGTTCTAGCTTTCTCCGTCACACTCTCTCGTTTCCAGGTATGAACCATTGTCAATGTAGCATCTACTATCATCCACAACCAGTATTTAGGCCGACAGGCATCTTTCAAGCAATTCAGCTTTATCTGCGTTTACATGATCCTGCGCATCAGGCACGCTGCTGCTTGCGAGATCTGCCTTGGAGCTGTGAAGCTGCGTTCTGTAATACCAAGCACCTATGAGTTGCCTTTTTCGCAAATTATTATCATCATGCTCACCTTCAAAGCCCACTCGAACATCTTCACTGTCATATAGCACTCCTTGAACGTATTGTACAGCGGGACAGGGGAGAATCGTATGACATCAGGCTCCCGCTCGTCACCGAACACTCCTGCCTCTTCTAGATTCAGATTTGTAGGCTTAAGCATGCCGATATTCCTAGGCAGCAGCAGTATCGATAGCTGACATCCCCGCTCATCTGCTCTCTCAGGAGTGAGAATAGTAAAAGCAGGCTTGAATTGCTTAACTTCGGGGTTCTTCCAGGATTCTCCTATACTACTCTCGTATTCGTCGACTTTGGCTAGAGGAACGTAGTATTTACTCGCTTTGAATAAACAATTAAGATATGCTGTAAGAAGGAGAGATTTCTTGCGGAGTTTCGCAAGCGCTGTCCGCGTTGAAGCTGGTGCTTCTTGTTGGGAAGTTTCCTCCTGCGCAAGTGAAGGAGCATCAACAAATGTTACTCTGACAAGTGGATAGGTACGACGTGGCTCACCTTTCCACACTGCAGATAGCATTCCAGCGCACCAAACAATGAAGCGAGCGCGAGAATCGAGGGGGTCGAAATAACGAATCCAGCCGCTCCTGGAGCGGGATCGAAATCTTCTGCCATGTTGAAGCGGGTCATAAGGCTGGAAGTGATATATCATCAGTCACAAGATTCGAAAGTGGAGGTATTCGATAGTTCCGAACTTACTTATTTCCCCACCACCCTGATAGCCTCGGGCGATTAGAATGCTTTTCATGCACAAAGAAGCTGGCAATACCACCAGGTCCGCTGTTTAGATACTGAGAGGGGCTATCAGCACATGATACCATTACTTGCATGACGAGATATATAGCCTACCTTGTAGGTGCACCACACCGCAAAGTCGACATCCCATTTGTGGAGTTCGAGCGGGATGTTGCCCACACCATGAGCTAGATCCCATCCAACAAGACATCCCTGCGCAAGAAAGCAGAGGCTAAGTTTCTTTGCGGTCAAATAAGCTTCAAGTCGGCCGCGCTCACCTTTTTGTGGGCGGCTTCTGTTATCCGCTGCATATCAAAGACTTGCCCTGTGAAGTAGTTGACCCCACTGAAGAAGACCACAGCGACTAAGATACCACGGGAGGCAGAGAAGATTAGAACTGACGATGGCACTACGCCTACACGAGCTGCTTACCTTTATCACCTTCCTTCTCGATTGTATTCAGTATATCTTCGATCCTGAGACAATATTCACCCTGTCTGGGAGCTACTCTAACCAAAGCGTCTGTCTTATTGTATCCATGCATCTCAGCTTGTGAGGCGAATGCGTAATTGTCTGATGGGAACGCCTTCGATTCGTACATAATCTTGTAGCGTTCCGTTGTAGGCCGGTAGAAGGAGCACATAAGAAGATGGAGGTTTGCGGTCAAAGTGCCCATGATGCCGACTTCCGCTTTGCTGCCCCCTGTGAAACGATGAACATTAGTGAGATGTACGGTCTGCAAAGCCTCCCGCGCAGCTACTAACCGACCAAACCAGCCATCATTGCGGTTATATCCTCTGCGTAACTCTTCCATGGCCGATCGTGATGCGAGTTGAACCATCCAGTCACAGCCCTTCCAAATAAGCTGTAAGCAAGCTGGCCCAAAGCCTTAGCAATGACCATGACACCCACTTTGTTCGCCACATTCCAAGCTCTTCATTCACAAGCTGGTAGCTTGACCTGCTCTGCAACCCAAGCGAGTTCCCTGCAAGGTATATTATGTTTTCGTGCCACTCTGGCTTCAGATCCTGCGGGGGTGCATTCAAGCCTGTTGCACCATCCCCTTGCCCATCTGGCTTGTTTCTGCTTGAAGCGTCTGGAGCACCAAGTACTTCGGTAAGTACATCATCTCGAACCGCTGATGGGTTGCGTCGATCCACGGAGCTGTTTGAAGAAGAGGATACGTAACCATCTTCCGACTCCGAACCAGATCCATCGGCTGACTCTGCGACATCGGTACTCTTTCTCGTTTTGCCGCCACCACTGCTTTGAAGGTCTCGTTTGGCAGTATCAATCTTCTTTGCAGATGCGGGTGAAAGACGTTTTCGACCAGCTCGTCTTGCAGATCGCTCACGCTGATTCTGAGAAAGTACTTCTTCGGCTGTCAATGGCTTTTCGGGCCGGGGCGCTTTGCGAGACATGCTCTCTACAGTGGGGATTGTATACATGTATCGCATGAATCCGAGAGCATCGCTGGAGCTGTTTGTCGATTCAAGGATACCATCACATCAGTCCGGCTACTCTAGTAATGCATACCACCGACGTTGACAGTTCGTCCAACGCACTCGAGCCATCGGGCGAACTGGACGTCCAGCAGCGAGCTGGCGCCAGATGATGCTAGGTGAGCAGCAAGATTCTGCTCTGGAGTCGGATCTGCAAGGTAGCGTCTGGATAGTTTAGTGGATCAGAAGTGACAGCGCGGGAAGCAGATACGTCAGGCTGAAGTAGCAAGAGCAGTGGCAGCATGGAGCGTTCTCACGGCATGTTCGAGTCTCGTTCAGGGTTGGCCACTGGACAGGCAGGCCTCTTCAGGTGGAATGCGGATAGAGGTAAAGCAGAGAAGAAGGGAGCCTCAACTTCGATGCCGCGTGGTGCTCACGTGCTTGTCTCGGATGCTCGGTGGCGGAATGGGCGGTCTTTGCAAAAGGCGAGCGGCTTGGTGTTGCGAGCATGTAGAAGGCAACCTGGCACTGCTACAGTGCAGCGTGGCTATCTCCGTATACGGCTTCCTATACCGGCCAGGTGCCGGCGTGAGGACCATCACTTTCCCCGATCACGCTGTTTGGAATGCGTGCGCAACATCGATGCGAGCACGCTGTTTGATGGGACTGCAATCTGCCCCAAGTTTTCAAGAGGACACACAGTCACGTATTGATAGTGTTCGAATACTGCTGACTATTACCATGCCCACGGCATTCGCGCCGAGTCGCCCTGCGGGTCCCATCAAGACGCTCAAGCGGACGTTCTCGTCTGGAGGAACAGTTGTCACTGCCGGAGTATCCACCAGCACTTCAAGCAGTCATGGAGGCGCTGTTGTTGTCGCAAAAGCAAAGGCAGTCGCAGCTGTCCCCAAGTTGCCTGCTTCTGCTTACGGTGAGCCTGCTGCTCAAGTGCGCATCGTGTTGTTTCGCACTGACTGTTTTCCCAAAGACTTCGAATTCGACGACGGAGACGAAGACTGGCAGATGGACCTCGATCTATCCGCCAACACCAGCAGCACGTCTCGTACTTCATCCACAGTATCCACATCTTCCTCCTGCAACACCTCTACTTCGTTCAAAGCTTCCACCGTCGCGTCAACCTCTAATCTAGCTAGCTGCAAGCCAGTATTCGCGAGCGCGACTGGTATGGCCATCAAGAAGAGCTCCGAACCACCAAAGAGCCCACCGCGCGCACCACAGCCTTTCAAGCTGCCCTCTATACCTAATAAAGCCTCGACTTCTACCTCTTCCCGCGACCTTTCCACCACTTCCCTTCCTCCAGCCGCCACACAGGTAGTCAACTTACCCTCCCTGCCTAGGATAGCTGCGAAGGCTTCGGACAGTCGCAGCGCATCGATCAGTCGAATCTCTGCGCCAGAGTCGTTGCCTTCGAAAGCCTTGCGCGTACCCTTTTCTTCAAAGTCGAAGAAAGATGAGGGTCAAACGAAGCTATCTGGGTTCTTCGACACATCAGCCGATGACAAGAAGCGCTTGTGTCCATGGGACGAGGCCGCCGCTGGACCAAGCAAGGCACCGAGAGCAGGATCTGCGACTCCTTCTGATGGAGGCAAAGGCAGAGGGAAGAGCTCAGGCAATGGTATCGGGCCTCTCAATGTGAAGCAACAAATCATGCTATCTGCGGAACAGCAAAAAGTCTTGACAATGGTCACAAAGGAGCGGAAGAGTGTCTTTTTCACTGGATCTGCCGGTACGCTGGCCGTGATAATGCCTTTTCCATTGACGGCCTTCACCATGCTGAACTACCTAACTAGGTACCGGTAAATCCATTCTCCTGCGCGAGATTATCGCCTCTCTTCGAAAGACATACGCCCAAAGAGGTGCCGATAGAGTGGCAATCACCGCCTCTACCGGTATGGCCGCAGCCAACATTGGAGGGACGACCATCCATTCCTTTTCAGGGATTGGTCTCGGTCAGGGCACCGGAGAGATGCTGATTGACACAGTCAAAAAGAACAAGAAGGCCGTTGGAAGATGGCTCCGAACAGAAGTTCTGATTGTTGATGAAGGTGGGCGATTTTCTAGCATATCTTCTACGGCATAAAATACTGACAGAGTCTTGAACAGTGTCTATGCTGGATGGAGATCTTTTTGACAAACTCGAACACATCGCTCGTCGTTTCAGGAAGAAACCCGACAAACCATTTGGAGGTATCCAACTTATCATCACAGGGGATTTCTTCCAGCTACCGCCAGTCACCAAGGGTATGATGCCAAAATTTGCTTTTGAGGCCAAAGCATGGAAAGACTGTATTCAAGCTACTGTCAATTTAAAGAAGGTTTTCCGACAGAAAGACGGCGGTGCGTGACTAGGTCTTGTTCTGCCCCTGCTTACCCAGGCTGACCTGTCTCCACAGAATTCATCGAGATGCTCAATGAAATGCGATTCGGCAAACTTAGCCAGGCGTCTATCATCAAGTTCGGCAAGCTGAAGAGAATCCCCAAATATACTGATGGCATTGAGCCGACTGAGCTGTAAGCCAATTAATCCCTAGACTTGATTCTATCAGCGATTAAGTATTTCCTCAGATTCCCTCTTCGAGAACAAGTCGATTCCGCCAATAGGCAGCGTCTAGCAGCGCTAGATGGAGAGGAACTGTCGTTCAGATCAGCCGACGACGGGGAAGAGAAAGGCGACCGTCTTGTCAAAACCCTGGAGAATGTGATGGCACCACAAGTTTTGACCTTGAAGTTAGGCGCTCAGGTCATGTTGCTCAAGAACATGGACAATGCTCTTGTCAATGGTTCCGTAGGCAAGGTGATAGCGTTCAAGTCGAAGGGAGAAATGTTAGACGAAGAAGAAGAGGTAGACGATATGGCCCAGCTCCTGAAGACGAAGAATAAATGGAAGCGCGAATTCTCGCGAGAACCCTCTGCCGCACCTTCTGCAGGCGGCGAGAATGAGGAAGGCGAAGGAGGCGGTGCCAAAGGTCCCGTTAAGAAAGCTAAGAGCGCAGCCTTCGAGGAGAAGTGTCCGGTCGTAGAGTGGAAGCTACCTGGTGGGGGCACACTCACCATGCGCATGGTCCGGGAAGAGTTCCTCGTAGAAGACGTGGGCAATAAGGTCAAAGCAAGACGCAGACAAGTACGTGTCATGAAAGACTCCAGAGCTTATGCGCAATCTCGCTGACCGATACGCTATAGTTCCCGATGATTTGCGCCTGGGCAATGAGTATTCACAAGTCCCAAGGCCAGACTTTGGAACGTGTCAAATGTGATCTCGGCAGGATTTTCGAAAAGGGACAAGCTTATGTAGCTTTGTGAGTCAGGCAGACTCAAACATTACAACGCTATGTTGACGCGCATCTCTCGCATTGGGCAGGTCTCGAGCAACATCATTGGACGGCCTCCAAGTGTTGAACTTCAATCCTGCTAAGGTCCTGGCCCATCCGAAGGTAAGTATCTGAGATTCTGTTAGAATACCATTAGCGTGCCTAATATCGGATCCTCCAGGTCGTCGCGTGGACGAATGGACTGCAGACTTTCGATTGATGTCCGACTCCGTATTATGCAGGACCTGCATCAACCTTATTTCACATGCTGGCCTCGCATTATGATTCCTACACATCACTCCTGCTCCTGACAGAACTTACGCCGCGACTCATTATGAATAGACAGTTGTCACTTGCATCTTCGTTTAGCTCATTGACTTGATTGATGAGCTTCTTCCACCTGTCTGGAGAAGTGTCTTTCAGCCCGAAAGAGTCAATGTAGACTGTCCTCATTGGAGACGAAGTCGTCTATGTATAGCCGCGAGATCAGTTAGTCCTTCTTAAACATTGTTTCCGCTTGCAAAGGCAGGACTTTGCGTGCATGATCCAACATTCGCGTGTTACACGCCTCGCTTGTGCAGAGACGCAGAAGCTCAGGAAGAAAGCAGCCACTGCGATACCGTAGACGTAGCTAGCTCCATCCAGCAGATTGCAAACGCCAGTCGACGCGGGTGCCCATGTTCCAACTGCATGCGAGTCAAGCAGCTTGACCGGATTACTGCAGGATCCCGTACTCAAAGAGGATCGTTCCTTTGCTTTTTGACCATAAGTGTTGTCTTGCAATGTCGCAAACGCAGACTCTCTAGCTATTGGCTTTTCCACCAAAATATGTGGAAGCATGCAATGCGACAAGGTTTTCTGCTGCTGGGTGGTCATGCCAAGACATGAAGAGAGCATCAAAGATTGACCAGCCTGGGAGTGGGAAGCTTCGCAGTACGTCTTCGTCAATGTCGATGCCATGCCTTGACGATGTGGCCGCATGTCCTGAAGACTCAGGCGTGTCATCCTGCGCCCGCCGGACAAATGAAAGTTGAAGAGCATGTCCCACACGCACAAAAGTCAGCTCGAAATCTCAGAGCAGGACTCAACAGCAGCTCACCTCCCTCGTTAAGTCACGCTACCGGCACGTCAATGCATACCTCGCCCGTCTTCAATACAAATGTATCGCCATATGCTTGATCTATAACGTGCGCTCCTGCTTGAAATTCGCCGTACGGTGCAGGTGAACCGGGAAGCAGATGAGACAGTCAGTCGTCCGGAGTAGTCGTAGTCAGGTGTAGGGTACCGTGATCCGCCTCTCCAGCTGTGCTTCCTTGACGATGCAACTAACTCCGATATAATAGCGGTCGATCGGATTGAGGCAGGAACGTCTGTTGGACAGGGTGAAAGTCCAATGGCGTGGAGGGCGATGCTTGGAGGCAAGTGGCCTGCTGTATTGCACTTCTATGAAAGGTAGGGGCTCTTGAAGGTTGTAGTACACCTTCTGGAGCTGTCTTATGGACAACGAGGCCTCTGCAGCATGGCATGCCTTGTGAACGTCGAGACAAGAACAGAGAATACAGCAGGGCGCCCTGCGCAGTGGACGCCATACAGTAGCTGCACGAGCACACGTACCCTGACCTGCACCGCATGTATCAGGAGTCATCGCTAACATCGCTCCGCACGAGGCAGGGCAATGCGATGGTTGAAGCTCTGGCGGCAGAAGCTTGCGATAATCTAGCCGCATCGCAAGCAAACCATTTGTTCCGGACTTGCCTGCAGATATGTGATGTGTGCACTTTAATCATCGCATTTGACTGTCCTGTGCCAGGCCTGCTTGTAAAAAAATATTTAATTGTTCTCACCGCAAGGCCTCCTTATATAAAAGAAACTCGTTTTGCATATAAGTATGGAAATATTCAGTGGGTCCTTTGGCTGAGTGGTGCTTGCATTGCTTCAGTTGGATGCGTTGGCGGGGGGATTATAGCCCAGTTGCCCTTATTTGAATCACGTAATAGGCATTACTTCAAGGCGGATGGGACCTTCATGGTTTAAAATTCCACTGCCAATTGGGTAAGTCTCACTTTCGTATTCGGTAAGGTGTCTTCAGGGACGAGTAACAATGGGTGAAAGTCCTGGGCTTACGCTGGATATTTCGAATACTACTCGATAAGCCGCTGGAAAGCTTACTCGGGTGGGGAGTCGCGGGGCACCTAATGTTCACTTTGTTCCAGCTTGATACGGAGGGTGCAACCAACATTCTGCGAACCTGGGTTCGAGTCCCGTCTTGGGCTGCTCAGGTATTTTTTTTTTGTTCTTTTTTTTTCCTTTAATTTTTTGCTTAAATCCCGGAGCTGCAGCTTGCAGATGCCTTTTGCGCTTTTACAGCAGTAAAAGGACACAGAAGGGTCATGGCCCCTACGGTTCAAGGTCGGCGCTATCCTCCAGACGGCACGCTCGGTTGCCTCATTGCTGTTGGAATGGCGGTACTTAAGCCTGACGAGACGACAGATAACAGCATGTGGCCTTGTCTCGAGACGAATGTTCCAGCCTAGGCGCTCAGCTTCGTATTTAAAGATGTACCGATGCCATTGGTGAGACTAAACTTGTGTTTGCGATATGTGCCTCGCGGAAAGACTGGCGGCATCGCCTACTTACTGTTCTGGACATAGGCGTATTGGATCTGTGAGAGGTCGCCTGACCTGTGACCTGTGTTAGCCATCCTCCTCAATTCGAGCAAGCAGCGAGACTGGACAATCTGCACTTTATGAAGCCTGGAAAACGTCCAGAAGATGCCCTCCATATACTCTGTCATGCGGCACAAAATCATACTTCGGACTACCAGCTGGAAATCGAGCGCCGGACCGGGCAGAGCCATCAAGAAGCTGAAAGTGGAGAAGGGAACAGACACAGGCAAGCAAACACGAGCCCTGTATCATCTCGAACCATCTCGAATGGTGTTGCTTGCCGTCTGTTATCATCTATTGACTTTGAATATCGTCGATCTTCACGCCCACAAAAAGCATCCTTATTGGGCATTGGTTGTTGTATGGCTTCGAGGAAGCCGCTTGTCTGCGATCTTAATGCGTGTGAATGACCTGAGATAGTGAACTTGCCTCCTTCTCCTCGTTCTAATGCTACAGCATCCTATGCTGGAAATAGCGAGACTGTTTGCGGTCAAGGGTTTCCCTTTTCTTGCTTAGGAAAGGACCTTTCTTGCTCAACTGAAAGCGACTACGGTCAATCTGGTAGCTGCACCTTGGAATGACTTGCTTCTGTTTGGATTGGGCTGCAATCGCAATTACCTAGCTCTCAATGTAGTCACTACTGAGCACAGGGCGGGTGACAGCCGTGCAGCAGCCTAAGCACTCTCGGCAAGTTTTCTCGCTGGTGGCACGTGCTAAGCGGGAATTTTTTTTTAACGCAGGAAAGGTCAGAGCGGTGGAACATAGCAGACGGCACTCACTTTGGAGCGGAAGAAGGGTAGCGCATTGGCATCTGATAGGATCGAGAAAGGAAGACGAAAGCAAGAGATGAAGGTGTAGACCACGATGTTTCAGACGAGCCTCCTCGATTTATCGAGAGGCCGTCTCCATTTGACTAAGTCATATCTAAATACTCTTGATATGTGCGTCTTTTCCATTTGCACTGACTGACCCGACATCTAGTATTCGATCCTGTCAGCTCCTTACCGAAGTAAGGACAAAGATCCTGACCCAGCTAGACAGCGACATCTAGACCATCATCAGCTACATGCTAATCTCCAAGACCTTTCTCAACAGCATGTCAGTCAACAACGAAGCCGAGGAAGACTGGGAGCATCGCTACCGCAGTATGGGAGCTATGAAACGCTCTTCAGGTCTACAAGTGCTCTAGAGAAACCTACTCTGGGATCACACGCAGGACTCGCGCAAAGTTCTTCAAGATTACTAACTGCAAAGCCTGGTCAATTGCTTGAAGTAAGATTCCCCCCCCCCCCTCCCCGGGAGGTTCAATGTAGTCTGTGAAGACCGTCAGCTATGTGCTGAACGCTATCCGGTAATCACTTCTACTTCTGCTGTTCGTTAATGACCGATCCTCAAGAACGAGATATGGCAACTTAGATTCAAGTGGAGGAAAGTGGATGATGAGTCTTAGGTCAAGGATCATCTTAGAAGCTCTGTCGTACAATTGAGCAGGAGATTGCAAGGAGAGCGAGATCAGTCTGCCGCGCAGCATGCACGGGCTATTCACAGTCAGTGATGACTATTCGGAGACTCCTCCTGAGCACAGGGCGGTCGTCATCTTGACCGTCTGACCTTGCGAGAGAACTCTCCTTTTCTTCATGAGCATGTCTTGAAATCGTCAGAAAGTGCCTGACTAGCAAGAGCCTGTCGTGTTGGGACCACCTCGCTCGGCGTCAAGTATCCTCTACAGAAGGCATCCGAGCAATCACAGCTTGACTCGGGATGCGCGGCAGCCGCCTACTTGGAACGTGGCGAGATTATTGCCGCGAGGAAGCCCGACTGTTCACGAAGCCTACTGTACAGGGTTTAATACGCCTTTCACCAGCTAATCATTCACGCCACCCAGCCAAACAAACACCCTCTCGCGTAGAAGGCCAGAGAATAGCCGAACAGGTGGGCTACACGTTTATGTGTGCTGCATTATACCTACGTAAAACCCATTTCGTCATGGTACAACTGTTTCGTACACCTCCAGCGAGCTGCGTTGCGCACCACCTCGTGCAGGAATATCCCGGTCAGCTGCCAGAGGGACGCCTCTCTCGCAGAACAAGGCCGAACTCGGGACGAAGGTCTGTCTTTGCACGCTGCCGATGCGCTTAGCTGCGATGTTGCGCTACCCCTTGTGAGCTTCCCCTACGACATCTTCGAGATAGCTCGGTGGCAAATCGCCTATGAAAGGCGGCTCATCCTGCCTTTTGTATCTCTTCTTTCTTTCATCACTTCCTCACACACCACTCTTACACTTCACGCACTCTTCTCTGTAATATTGTGCTTGAATCAACCCTCTACTACAGAGCCGGGGTTCATCACCTACACTTCAACAAGACATCACTCTGAACCATGGCCCCTATCAAGGCTGTCTGTCTCCACCACACCACGCACCAGTACGATGGATTGCAGGCAGTCAGTCCTTACTCACCTCGCTGATTACTCCTGCACACAGCTTACAACAGCGTAGTCATATATATCACACAGTCACATAACTTCAAGTCGACACCCGTCTTCGAACGTCATCGGCTCCCGTCCGAAATGCAGCAATATGAGGTATGTCGACTGTCTTTGATATCATGTATCTCTCCCCTTCCTCTTCACCTGTAGACCTTGTCTCATCTCTCGTACCTTCTATCTCATCTCACGTCTCTCATTGATACTATCCTATGGCTTCGCTGTCGTTTCTCGTTCTCCTCCTCTCGTCTCTATTCTCGCCTCTATTCTCGCCTCTACTCTCATCTCTACTCTCTCTGTACTTGCTTGTCATCCATCGTCCATCATCCATCATCATCCATCATCCATCATCCATCATCCATCATCCATCATCCATCATCCATCATCCATCATCCATCATCCATCATCCATCATCCATCATCCATCATCCATCATCCATCGTCCTCCAAAACCTCACTGTATACATCCCTCACTGATACCAATAACATGCATTACAGTGTTGCATTGCCTGCTGGGCAGCGCGTCTACGAGTTGCATTTGCGCGTCATCCCGCTGCTATTCTGATATCCTTGAGCGTTGGTCGCAAGCGTTTGTTCCTATGTTGGCACAATATTACAAAGAAACGTCAGCGATTGTGGGTAGAGCGATAGTCGGAGTACGCGCCTACGTCTCCTTGAGATCTTCCATGATCAATGGAAGAAGTCCCTTACCGAGTTAAACATCACACCAAGTGATCTGCACTGTTTTCGTAGCTCGTTGAAGAGGGCTTGTATGAAAAGATGAAGGTAGGGGAGAACCATTTTACTGCTGTCTTTCCAAGTAGCGTTAATATCTAAAGCTACTCCGAGGGCAGTGAACGCGGGATCAGGTCCCCATACCAGTTCTCCATCGCCGTTTAGGTGAGACCAGTATACATTCCCAGCTGGTGTATCATATTTCGCTTCCGCTACGTTGTGTACAACCTCTCAAGGTCGTGCTATGAAGGTGAACTTGTATGCTGTATGATCATCTGAGGAGTCATTTAGCTTATTGGTTTACAACAGTGCGAACTCGCTAAACATGCTTCCAGCATCCACACGGGATGCAAACCCTGCTGGACAAACACCACCAACGGCGTGCGCTACTACGGAGGCGACATCCTTACTGAATGCTTTGCCTGGAATCTCGCTACATCGATTTGATAAGCTGCTCATACACAGTTGTTACAACAATAAGGACAGCAAAGTTGCTGCATGGCTGTTTGCCAAGCGCGGATGCTAAATCATATTGTCGAATGCATTTCTGCTGGGCGGCGAGTCTGAGGTGCGTGCCTCTGCTTGCTGCTCAGAGATGGGTTCTTGGGCTGCGGACGTCGACTCCGCCGATGTGGACGTCTCTTCCGTATCTGGTTCTTCCTCGGCCTCGACGAAGATATCACGATAATGTTCAAGGATAGTCTCGATGGCTTTATACTGAAACTGCATGTCATGGATGGAGGAAGATGCGTTATCTGACGGGGCTCGCAGGAGTGTTGGCCCGAAGACAATCGCAAGATTGGATGTCGACATTGAGTTCTTGTCCGAGTGTTGCCGCACTCGATCAAGATGACCCAGGAAGTACTTGCAGGTTGCATAATTGGGATCCGGCAGCTCATTGATGCGTTCGTGTAGTCTAATATGTCGTAATCTAGCATTCTCAATTTCTGCGCAAGAAGAAAATGGTACTTAGTCGATAGGTTTCACGCGGCACCTTTGATAAGATGGCTCACTCGCGGCGTCAACGAAACCGTGGTAAAGTCCAAGGGTGAACAATGGGTCGGGCAATTCGCGGAAGAAGAGCTTGAGTACCCCTGTGATATCGTTGATATCTGTGAGGTTCTCTTCCGAGTTCAAATTCAAGCTGTCGATATCTACAGATCCGCAAAACAGTCAGTGTTGAAGCTTTGCCCAAGTGCCGTCCGAGTACTGCTTTACCTTTCTCCATCCTAGCTCGAAGTCTTTGCACCCTGCTCGTCGTCCCAGATAATCGGTACAGTCCTTGACTGTCCAACCCGTGCGCTTCGATCGTTTCCACGCATTTCTGCAGTACTTTTGGGACATCCACATTGTCTCGCTCCATCTGCTCGCCCAAGTCAACGCCAAAGTACACAGGAGGTTGCTGCGATTGTTGGCTCTGTTGCTGATTTGGTAGTTGTGAAAAGGATTGCGTTTGACTGATGCCTTGTCCTGATGCTCCTTGAGAATTGTACGCTGCAATGTTGTTCGATTGTGAGCCATTCGTCTGGTTCGGGACTCTCGGCATCTAAGAAGAGAATCAGCTGGGTCGATGCTTCAGCTACTGCACTTCCCGCAACTTACCCGCACGAAACCCTCTTCCGGAGGACCTTCTCTTCGGAGAACGCGCTGACCAGACGCTGCGAAAGACACAGCGTAATTCTGCATGAATTTCTTAAAGTCCTCGCGATTGTCAATGCTTTCGGAGATGGATTTCATGCCTGGAGTGTCGTCGGACTGTCCAGCTAAGCCAGGCGGCGCAACGGTCAGACCGTCGTTCAGCAGAACACTCTCCAGCAGGTATGCGTAACGTGAGAGGTGGAACTGAGTTGCTAAGTCTACTTCGTCCAGCGACTCCTTGAGTGATTTGAGCATGCGAGGAAGCTGAAGATTGAAGTATTCCTGTCGTATTGTCTGGGTCGCTAGTACATGTTGCCGATATGCGTCGGACAGCGAATTCATCTTGTACCGCGCATCTTCTTCCATGCGTTGCAGTTGAGCCGGATTCTTCGGCCCTCCTTTCAACTTGCCGATGGCTTTCCCAAGCGTCCGCTTGCCAGCATTATTCGAGGGGTGCCCAGTATCCGAGGGCATGTTGTGTACATCTCTGGCGTTCTCCCCTGCTTTGCTTATAAGTATCCGCTCGAGCTCCTCCACCGAAGCGTCAAAACGAGCTCTCGCTTTATCGGTTTGCGATTCAGAGTCCGTTAGATTCCGTTCGAGGCGCGTTCCCGTTTCTTTCGATGACTTGCGCGCTCTTTCTACTTCTCTCGCTGTCTCAGTGAGCTGTTCTGACATTTCCGTTAACTGTTGTGCAAGCTTCACGTGATTCTCCGCTAGTACATCGTGAGAGCGCAGCAGGGCATTGTATGCTCCGACAAAACTGCCTCCTTTGCCATCTGATAAGCTATACGACTCTATTCGTTCTCGAGTGAGCTTTTGCAAAGAGCGAGCGTACTCTTCTTCCATCTGAGCGCGTTTCTTGAAGAATATGCTGGTCTCCTGTAGTACATGACAGTTCGAGCAGTTAGCAATAGGCATGGTTTGCAATCGTCGGCATAGAGGAAGGAGAGCCCAGTCCTAAGCAGGCCAACACTCACCCTACAACTCGCCATAGACTGCTTGATTCTGTCCATGAGTAAGGGAAATCCACAGTCAAGGTCACACAGCGCCCGCAGCGTGCCTTCTTCAAAGCCGACAGGTACCACCTGTGCCTGTTGTGTCGATGGGCCGGGTACGCTGTTAGGATCGAGAGCCAGTCCAGCCATATTAAGATTGCTAGGTGACTCCATAAACGCTGGTCTTTCATTTGGCGATCCAAGCGGCGCCGAGCCATACTGACTGCTGCTGCCTCCTGCTGCGAGACCGCTCAAGGCGCTACTGTTGCTCTGAGGCAAGCTGCTCATCCCTCCTGAGTCCATTCTTGGAATGCCACCACTGGATTGTGTATTGTTGCTGCGCTGTCGAGCGGCGTCGAGTCCGCCAGTAATGCTCCCGTTGCTGCCGGTGCTTGAGATAGGAATAGGGTCGCTGATGTTCATGATGAACTATGATAAGCCAAGAGTAGGTGGAACAGATGGCGTTTGCCAAAGACTCAGAGCGTGCTTGATGTCGCGTCGTAATGCGCTATGCTGTCTTGCCCATCACTGTCCACCACTTGCGTTCACTGGTGATACTCGAGTACAGAGGCTGAGCCGCGCGCTTTCCCGTCAAGCAGTCTTGCGCAAAGTGCAGCAGCGCCGGCAGCAGGCAGCAGAGTACCAAGCAGCGTTCAAGCACTGACTCTTTCCTCGCTTGGTCTTCAAATTCGTGTTGGCTATTCAGGCAGAGAAGCAGCATTGCAGTCCAGTGCAGTATGTAAGAGCCATGATGGATGATCGAGATGACAATGAAACGCCTGACGCACCAAAAGCGTCTTGGCTGTCTTTAGATGCAAGCATAGAGTATGCAGGTCAAGCTCCCTAGCGTTCCACGTCTCAGATGAATCGACAAAAGCATGCCGCCATCATTGCGGTGGCTGAAGCCTTCCAAGGCCTCGTTCAAACCGCAATGCAGCTGCAGGAACTCGAAACTTGCAGACGATACTAGCAAAAGGATATCATTTCGAAGTGTTCTCTCAAAAGGTTTTTAACGAGCAGGAAAGCGCGCTCAAGCAGAAGCATTTCAACCGCCTAACTGATTACTGAAGTGACAGTGAAGAATATCACAATGCCGAAAGTACTGAAAAGGAGAAGTGCTAAGATGAAATGAGACTAATGCTAGCCCTCCCCTTACTACCTTCCCACAATATTCCTCGGGCGAAGCAGTTGCCCACCTCCCGGATGTAAGCGCCTTCATCCCCAAGCTGGAGTGTCGTCGGCAGGTAGCGTGAGGAACACATGTGAAAGTAGAAAGTAACCAACTCATAGCCCGACAACATGGACTGCGACTGACCCTTGAAGAATGATCCACAGCTTGTGTTGCGGTGATAGTGATATATTGAACAGAAGCTTGCGACCAGGTACGTCACCCTCTGGTGCGGTGCTTTTTTGAATGAATGTGGTATTAAAAGAAGTTTTTGCGAATCAAAGAAGGAAATCAAGCTGAAGCTTTGAAACGTCAAGCGAGAAAGACGACTGTCCCGGCTGTATACTTATGAGACTTTCGAAATGTCCATGAATTTATTTTAAATCGCCTCAGCAGCTTCCACGACCAGCGAGGCCTGATGTCGCAGGAAAGAAGACGCAAGATATGACAAATCAGCACGTAAGGTCTCGAGATATGACCCTAAGTATGATTGGTGCTTACAACTTGCAAGACGGCTTGGTGCATGTACGCCAAAGCATTCCTGTTGGTAGGAATAGAAGAGTTTTGCTGTGGAGTGAGGGATACCACGACCGAGGGCGCAGCAGATGCGGAGACGGAGACGGAAGAAGAGCTGCAGTTACAGTGGATTCAAGGGATTGTCAGTGTCTACTTGATGAGAAGGGGGCTTCGAAGTGAAGCTGCTCACGTAGTATTCTGTCCGCCAGCAACAGAATTGGTAGTTGTAGCATTAGAAGCAGAGGAGACAGCTGAAGATGAAACGGAAGAGACGCGCGACGATGCGTTACTGTGCTCGTTCTCATCACGATTATTGTCTTGATTATTGTTCTGCACGGGAGAAGGAGATGGAGATGGAGTGTGGGAAGGTTTAGGAGTCCAAGCGGGTTCCGAATGCTTTGACGTCTGAGCAGGGGGCTTCCACTCTTGTGTGGATGGAGTCCATTGCTGCTGAGGTGGCTTCCATTCGTCCTTCGGTGGAGTCCAGTTATTTTGGGGTTCTTGTTTAGGCGGCTCCTGCTTGGACGGTTCTGGTTCTGGTTTCCAACCACTGTCGCCTCCACCGTTGTTGTTATTGTTATTTCCGTTTCCACCACCATTATTGCCTGATCCGTCTGCGAATTCCCAGGTGACACTGATTATACCGGCACCGCGATCAGCGAAGGCGGAGAACAGATTTGGTGTCATGTCTGATATACAGGAGGTGTCAACACTTAGTCACTGAAGCGCCATGCCCCAAGGGGTTTGGTAAGACCAAGGCACGTAACACTTACCAATTCCGTCTGTCTGGCGGCACTCTTCGCATCTATCTCCAATACGAGCTACCTCACTTTTACCGTTAGCATTGATCCTAATCATCTTGCCGCATACGCCGCCTCTGTCATAGTGGCGAGCGTCAAGAGCAACGACCCAGTCCCCATTCTTGATCATTCCACCGCACGCCCCTGGGGAAAGTATCAGCGAGCACGACTATGGCAAATGTATATATGCTCTTCTCACCTTGATTGCCAGTTTCGGGCCAGTACCAACTGGCCGTTGCAGAGTAGGCTGCTGTTTGCTTGATCGCAGACAGACCCACTAACAGGGCAGAAGCAAAGATAGCCTTCATGGTAGCCGAATGAAGCGACTGTGTGTATTCAGCATAGGAGATCCAGTCAGTTCTGCGGTTCGTGAGTCAGAGAGCATAGCCGTGGCTGGCTCACCCTGCGCTTCCCTGAATGAATGCGTCTGCTGCTGTTGATTGAAATATCGGTTATGTTGAATTAGGCTTTTGCGGCCTTTGAGGGCACGTGAGTAGCCTAGAGCGCGGCTGGAGGGGGGGGAGAGAGAAGACGGTGAACTCGGACAGAGCAGAGTTGACGGATACCGAAACGAGCGAGCGTGGCGAGTAGGAGACCGTATCTGCGCGATGAGCGTGTTTCTGGCTATCGTACTGACTACTCCTCTATGAAGCTGGCGGTGCGGTCCGCAATGTAGGCACAGTAGCGAACGGTGAGGGAGGACAACGGGAGTACCGTACGCCTGGAGATGAGAGCTGTGAGGGAGCGTGAGTCCTGTGGACGTGTGAGTGTAGACTGTGCTGTACGAGGTGTAGCTGTGTGGTGTGAGTAGAGAGAGAGCAAGAGAGCGGCAGAACGAGCCCTTGCACACCTCTAGTCCCCATCAGCGACCATTGCGCGCAAGCACCAGCACAAAGCGAGCGCACAAGGGCGGCATGCCGGAGGTGGCATGGTACAGTGAGGTCAGAGCATATTCGCAACATGGTCAGTGTTGTCGGCCGTGTGCGCTTGCTGCTGTGATCTACCATGTGTAACATTGCAGCATTGTCGCATCACGAGGGTGTAGATACCTCTCTTGCTCTCCATCTTCGCAAGCGATCCGTGCGCCAGAGCGTGCGCACACTGCTTGCAGTGACTGCTCGCAGGCGATGTCTTGCAACATGGCCTTGCACTGTGTTGCCAGAAACAAGAGTTCGCCCTTCCCGTTTCCATGGCCATCTTCCATCGGAATTCCCCAAGTGACCAGAAGAGCGCCACGGGAATGTGAGAGCAGAGGCACTGAAATTGTGCATTGACATAGCCGACAGGTCTTGCCTGAGAGCACAGTATACTGAGAAATACTGCTACTACTACTACAGCAAATGAAAGACTGAAAAATGCACTTCACGGATTGGCGCATGAATGCAATGACAGACAGACCGAAAAGCAGATTATGGTACAAGGCGAGTCCAATCACTCCGTATCGCTCTTCTTGAGAGCTAAGGAGCGCAGAGGTTCGAAATATATAGCAGAGCAAGCAACTTCAAGTACTTCGTTGAAGAGCGTCGGGACTTTCGTAATATGTTCCGAGAAGCGTGAAAGTAACAGGTCGTAGCAGTTAAGAAAGGAAATTTTGAACGGGTGTGCTTGTTGTCGTTCATTTTAGGTGTAGCATCCGTTATTGCGTTCGGGGAATATCGTTTCGTGTTCATACTGCGCCCATTCAAGCAGTATCGGCAGCAACCATTACGACGTTGGCCTAGACAATTGCAAAAAAAGGCACGTGTCAAGTCATTATTATTATTATCATCACGTGACCGTTGTTGACAGGTCCCACAAGACTGAACTTACCATTCGCAAGACTACCTGCGCCATGTTAGCTAGGGCTCCAGAGCTTCCTGAGCTTGTGGAGTTGGTATTGACGGGTGATATGAGGGCAGTGTTGCTTCCTGTTGCTGAAGGTGCGGTTGAGTCGGTGACCGTGGCGGTCGCGTTTGTCATAGTGACATTGTCCAGCGTTGCGCTGTACGGACCAAGAAGAATGGTCAGCGTGTGCTACCTACACATGCTTAGGTCCAGTGCTCCGTCGGCTCACCTGTTGACAACGGCAGAGCTGGTAGTCCAGCTGCTGCTACTGCTGCGGCTGCTGCTCCACGAAGAGCTACTCTCTCTCCATCGCGAGGAGGAGGAAGGAGTCCAGGTGCTGCTTGATGATGGAGTCCACTGGCTACTTGTCGATGTTCTTTTCTTCGAGCTGGTGGTAGGTGTCCACTGGGGTGTGGAGCTGCTGCTTGGTGTCCATTGTGGGGTGTAGCGAGAAGAAGTGGAGGTCGATGTCCATTGGTTGTTGTTGTCGTTGTTATTGTTATTGTTGTTGTTGTTGTTATTGTTATTGTTGTTGTTGTTGTTATCGTTGTTGTTACTTCCACTACCACTGCTTCCACCAAAGTTCCATGTCAATTGAATGATGCCAACAGATTGATCTGCGAAAGCTGAGAAGAGTTCTGGGGTAAGATCTGGAAGGAAAGGTCAAAGATCGGAAGTCAGCAAGCGCAAGATTACATAAGACTGTAGTAGCATTCAAACTGACCTAATCCACCGTATCCACAACCTGGGCATGCATCCTTGACAACTGCCGTTTGGGTTTTTCCATTTGCAGTAATGGTGATTTGCTGATTGCAATGAGCGCCTAGAAGCGTCAAAGAATACAGGATCGATGATAAGCGACAAAGTTCCTGAGTGCGACGGCAACACTATGCACTGCTCACCTCCTGCGAACTGATCTGTATTCAGAGCAACCACCCAGTCTCCTCGGCTAATGAAGCCACCACAAGCCCCTGAACAGGAACGAAAGTGTCAGCGACCACAGCTACGACAGATGGGGATGCGCCTTGATTACCTTGGTTGCCAGTCTCGGGATCATAGAAAGACCCTCGTCCACTGAATCGCTTCCACAGTTTCCGTGCAACCTGAGCATGCTTGCTTGGATCTGAGCCCCTCGCCAAATGCTGACCTCCAGCTTGGACGACGGATGCCAGGCCCGCGACAGCGAGCACTACGCTGCTTACTGAGGGTGTCGAGATCCTCATTGTAGTCTGATAAGAGAGTGTATGTGTATGTCCGCCTACTCCAGCCTTGCTGCTATCCAACGCAACCTGTCAAAGTCTTCTTCTTGAGTGTTTGGTTGCCCTGTTTTCCCTCGGTTCCTCGATTTAGGGGTTCCGCCGAAAATTAGAAGCACGTGCAGCCGTCTTGTCCTTCTGTTGACCTTGCTACAATTGTCTGTACCTTACTCAATCCACCTCTGATGTCTAACTCTTGATGATATTCGTGCAGAATTAACAGCCCTGGTGGATGGACCTCCCTCTCCCGCTTCGCTGTTTGCTCTCGCACCTCATCAGCGCCGACCGATGGAGGGTGACCTCTCGTTCCGCACGCCCAGGCACAAGACGCCGGGCGATCGAGCAGGATGGCTGGTTAACCGCCCTTGTTTATTGCAGATCGTAAAGTAGATGTTCATGTTGACAATCATTACTCTAATTGCCTCTCACAAAGGCATCATCTCGAACATCATCGTCGTCATCCATCATCTCCTCGAGCACCGTTTGATACTTCCGCCAACCATCTCAAGCGAAGCTCAACTTCGTCTGCTTGACGCCCTTTCGTTCATCTGAAAGCTCTTCCTTGCTCTTACGCTTTCCTCCAGCATGATCACTATCCAAATCTCCGAAACTTCTCACAAATCCGACGGCAGCTCCATCTAGTACTTTTGAATCGTCACCGTATACATGCGCTTCATATGCTCTCTTAACCCTCGCCAGACCAGTAGCTTTACTTTCTTTGTCGTTCACTATGGGTTCAGGATAATCCTTGCCAATTATACATTTTGCCTTTTTCTGCACTTCAGCTGGAGCTTCCCATGGCGAATAGATATATTTGGCTGGAAAGTCCTTCAATGCTGGCACATATCTTCTGATAAAATCGCCCTGTTTGTCCCATTTCTGTCCGAATGCGATTGGGCTATACATCCTATGGTATTGGCTGAAGAAAGCGCTTGAGGATAGCCACATCCAATTTGCAGAATTGGACGCTGGATCCCAATCCACCAAATATGAATCGAAGACTTCAGCTCCACGTTCCCAGGAAATGTACATCTGTCGGGTAAGGAAGCATGCGACCGAATGTCTGCCGAGATGATGCATCCATCCTTCTACTCTGAGCCTTCGCATTTGAGCATCGATCCATGGATAGCCTGTTCGTCCCTCCTTCCAAGCCAAGAACCTTTCCCATGCCTCCTCATTCTCCTCGGTGATAACAAGATCTACGAGCTGTTCGCCCTTCTCATCATACTGATTTATCAAGTCCCAGTCTAGGAACCTGCATAAAGGATTCCCTCGTATCCGCTGAAAATTGGGTGTACCCGTCTGCGCACAGTGGAAGAAATCCCGGAACATGATTTGGCCTTCTAGGGAAACCGGTGCTTGAGAGTGTCTGCCTTTCATTTCTGCGTATAGATCCATTATTCTCCAGTAGAAGGACCTTATGGACAAGCAGCCGAACTTGAGGTAGGGCGAGAGTACGGTAGCTGGGTACGAAGAGCAGAGTGTCGGTATCAAGTGGTATCGAGAAATGTCCGAGGGACAGGACCCGACTCACTTTCTATCGGGTCATAACTTGCAGGCGAAGTTTTCGGTTTCTCAAACTTGGCAGCTTCTACCTTTCTTTCGGTGAACCACATTTCCAGTCGTTCCACCGCGAGTGTCTCTCCACCTCTAATCCAGCTCGTTGCAGGCTGCATGGCCAGTTCCTCCATCGTCGGCACAGCAAACTTGCTTCCTGGTCCAGCAATGCTCTCATACACATTGTCAGCCTTACTCTCGCGGTGTTCTGCATTCACATCCTTCTGGCGGAAGATATCGACATTCGGTATCTTTGCTAAAGCCATCGTAAAGTCGAGCTCTCCCGGAGGAGGGATATAGTCTGGTACCGGTGCAGGGCGTGCGGGAGGGTTCATCTGGCTCACTAGCTTCTGATATTGTGCGTATGTAGTGGGTACTTTTCCATTATTAAGCTTGATGACCTTGCCTCCTTCCCAGAGAGTGTGACCATGCACAGCTAGCGCTTCGACTCCTGCGGCTTGAGCAAGTTTGTTGACCGCTTCATCTCTAGCCATTGTATATTCGTCATCATCTTTTTCGTACGCCAAGTGCGTGATCTTGCATGCTTTAAAGAACAGTGGCAGTATCTCAAGAGGTGAACCCCGAATAACGAACAATTGCGACTCGGGCTGTATACGCGTTATCGAGCCTGACACATCTTGCATGCTCTGCCTCATCAGATGTTCGGCATCAGCTTATAGCTGATTATCGCAAGAATACTGGGTGACGAAATTCACCTCGAGCAGGAACCGCCATCTATTGGGTCCAACGCGGGTCCTGTAGACATACTGCGGATCCCAGCACCACTAGATTCACATACTTCAGTACAAGTTCGGCGTTTGTACCATACCTCGCACTGGATAGCTCACGATGGGATAGAATGCTTCGATATTAGGCACAGCCAGGGCAGCTTTTAGAGCGACATTGTCATGTAGCCTTAAGCTAACATGAAATCAGAAACGGGATCATACGGCTTTATGTACGAGCAGGCCACAAACGTACTCTGTACGGAACCTGTCGCAATAGCTGTCAGACATCATTCCCGATCGAAACACTCCGCTTGGGACGTACCAGTGTGCGACACGGGCCATGTCGAGGAAATGTCAGCACTAAGACAGCAGATAATATGCTGGAGTGACCGGGACTCAATAAGCGAAGTGTCAAGATCGGGAACCCCACCACCCCGCTGGTGATCGAGCATGCTTGCATCAGCTTCCACTTCAGGCCAGCGATTTATCTACATCAGCTGGTCCTACTCAAGATAACTCACACCTTGCCAAAATACATGACGGACACATGCTGTACCTGCACGTCTTCAGGTGCTGCGACTGGTCCGATGCATGACAGACATTCTGATTGCTCGACATCACGTGACCGTTTTGACGCGAGTCTCAGCCTTCCATCACCTCTGACGGCTTAGCGCGACTTGCGTCGAGGAAAGTAGTCCTCAAGTTGAGTGCATCTGTATGTCAGACACTTATCTAAGAACACAACCGATTGACGATCTCTCACCTCGAGTTGGCTTGCTTTTCTACACGGATATTCCGAGTAGAGAAGCAGTCAATCCAAGTTCTTGGAGAGACTTACTCCTAGCATCACTTACCTGGACACAAGTATTCCAAAATGCGGATCATCAGTAACCGCAGCGAGTCTCACAGACGAGGCCAACGTTTGTAGCTTTCAACCCACGAATTTGCCACCTTGTTCACAGATTGCAGGTTTGGCTCCAATCAGTGCGATAACCCCTGGACAAGCAGGTGACTGTTCGTATTTGCACTGAGAAAGTACATTGCCCGAATGGCCAATCATTCAGCCGCTCAAGTCTCTTTTTCTATTGTGATAGAGTAAAGATCACCGACGGGTCATCGGTCCTCGGTAGAGAAGGCGACCATTCGCCGACCTCCCCAGGTCGAGTTGCCGATAAGTACCAGGCATCCCCTGCAAAGCGAGCTCTGGAGGCGAAACTTCTCTCTCACGTCTACTCTAGAGGATAAGAGCTAGTGCATCAAACATGACGACCGACCAGGCAGCTCCTCACCCCGATGAGCTCGCACTTGTTGCGTTGGCTGAACAGTTCATGACCGAAATCAAGGATCTTACCCCCGGCAAGAAGCTGGAAGCCAAGCTAAACAGCGAGTATGGACCGGAGAGCCGCTATTATAAAGGTGTAGGTGCTCCAAGTACAACCAAAATCGAGCTATTGGCTAAAGCAGATTGCTTGTTGGCTATTGCAGTTCGAAGAGCTAGCTCTGCGGGGCATCAAGGATGTAGGTACTTGTAGTGGCTGGCTGCAAGACATGGCTGATGCAATTAGGATACTCCAGGGCTGGCTCGCCAATGTCGAAATTGACGGACCACGATACCGTAGATCTCGCCTCCGTCAGCCTTGTAAGTCTGACTGCAACCCGGCTGCCCTTCCTCGCCACCGACTACACAACACAAAAGCTGATACAATGCCTTTGTACGTCTGCGCAGCTGAGCAGCTCAATTGGTTCTCCATTACTGCAGTCTATATGGATTCTCTAGACGAGGCTGAATTCTCTGGTCAAGTGAGCAAGAATTCCATGGCCGGCGAATCACACCGGCTTATGCTAAAACAACATGTGCATCCGACAGTACCACGCTCATCCATATGGCGAGATCAACATGTCCATTCAAGTACCAGGAACCGGACCAAATCCTCAACTTGAGGGTCTAGCAGGCTTCTGGGCTGGAGTGAGTGCACTATTACCGTATTAAATTTGCAAAGCATGTCTCTAACAAGCTATTCTGAGCAGAAAGGCTGGACTTGCCCGGGCCCTGGTTCGCATCACTATCCTCGCGTCCGTGGCGGAGGGGTCATCGCGCTCTTCTTCCTCCCTGCAGGCCGAATTAGCTGTAAGACCTGACGCCTGTTCTATCTCGCATTCCCGCCCTAACTGACCGCCACTCATTCGCTGACCGTGCAGATAATGCTACTCCCGATATGCCGCAGCCACAAGATCCAGGTAGTGCTCTCGGCACTTGACTCTAGGTGGGAGCGGACCATGTACGAATTGTAAACGGGAATTTCCGGGGATTTTGCGGGCCGCACGCAGTAGCAGACATTCGTTGCGATCGATGATCTTAAAGTGGCATCATCGACTGTTCAGCAAAATACATTAATTGTCGACGGTCTGATAGAAGCTCCAAAAGGATTCCAGGTCCAGGTTCGGATCGAAGATATTGCCACCACTGCGAATAGACTTAGCATTGACCAGCGCACTGAATTTCCCAAGTGGACGTACACATTGCTGTCAAACATACTGCCCATACCACCAGAGAAGTCGAAGCCAGATGAGGGCGTGAAGCCAGTGCCATGCTGAACGCTCTGCAACATCATCGTCTGTGGGTCTTGGTACTGTTGCTGTTGCTGCTGCTGAAGCGGCGGCAAGGGCATTGTGCCATTGGAATATACAGGCATTGCCGGTGGGGGTAGGGGCGGGAGTTCTCGCGGCAGGATAGACTCGAAGAACCTCGCAAGCCTTTTGCCAGTGTCCGAGCGGTGCATCGCCGCTGTTCTGCATGCGACAGCAGCGGCAGACAATTGCTCACGAACTTCAACCTGGCGATTCTGCAGTGGCTCCAGCTTGGTTGCCTGTTATCCGAATGTCAGTAAAGTGTGACAGCACAGATGCAGATCGCACTGACATTGAGTAACCATACTACAGCGGCACATGCTCCAACAGGCACTGTATCCTACGACGACACAAACAAGTCAGTAGCTGTTCTCGGAATGGCCCATGTACTACCTCAAGGCTTACCGGTAGATAAATCAGAGCGTATTTATGCGTTGTGATCTGTTGTAGAGACGACAGCACTGCCATAGCATCGCCATAGCATTCGAGCAGGGAATTGGCATGACCACTCCTTTCATATGCCATGTCTCGGTTCTTGTCGTGAAAGGCAGAGAAAACATCCGTCCGAGTTCGAGAGATGAAGAACGCCATGAAAGATGCATAGAAAGTGAGCATCAGGCGGGATTTGACGGCTGTCGCCAACATAGCTGTGATTATTACAGGTTAGCTTCATCTTTCTTTGTGATAGCAGAACAAGGAGCGCCCATCACTCACAGCCCTCGACGATCCACTTATGCCTCCACCTGTCAAAATCAGCTTTCAAGCTGTCGAATCGGGCGGTGTAGCGAAAGAAGTCGGCGCTTGATGTCTGGCCTCTCTCTAGCAGGTCCATGCAGTAGACGCGAGCTGAGCGAGTCAAATATCGTAAATTCGAGTACTCTAGCGCAGCAGCTAGCCACCAGTCTTCGCTCAAGGCGTGCGGCGTCAAGTGAATGAACGTGGCAGCATCACTGATAGCTTCGGGACCTATCATCACTGGCAGATCACGCTGAAACGACATCCTGCATACAAAGGAAATGTTAGTCGGTGCATGCGCCAATCTTGCTATAGACTGACATTTGATCCATGCAGCACAGGTCTGCCATTAACAGCAGCCGTCAGTCCTGTTACACAGTATAGCTCGGTTTTACTCACAAAGCCAAGTACGATGCCTATCCAGAGCTAGTCGAACGCTGTTTTTGTCCGAAGTTGAGAACGCATCCTTGGGGAGTTTGTGCAAGCCTTCTTCATAGGCAAGTCTTATCGCAAAACCCAGGCGGCGCCAACCGCCATCATCGGTCGATTCCTTCCAGAAAGCCAGAGTACATAATGCTTGTATCGTCGGTAACCATGGTCGCTTCCGGTCTCTAGATAAGATTGTATCGAGATGGTTGTGCACTTGCTGGAGGCAAGCGAAGTGGGCTTCTCGGAAACGATGCCTTGTTGAGACAGCCAATATGGCGGTGACTGTTAGAGGTTGTCAGCTCGTACACGTACAGGGATCATCAAACGCGTAATGTCCTCACACAACAGAGAAGAGGTATTCCTGACAAACTCAGGGGTATGGAGGTTGCGGTCGAAGATGCCCAAGAACGGATTCATTTCGTTGAAGAAACTAAGATTTCCCCATGCAAAACTTAGGCGCGGGAAACTTGGCTTCGACTAGGAGGAACTCACAAGTCGAACAGAGCTTCCACCTCGGACACTGAGAGTATCCCCAACGAAACAGCATCCGGAAACTGGTCAGAGTATTGAGGTTGTGGCGCGGGCTTTCGCAAGTTGAGCAAAGCACTGAGGGACCAGCTGGGCGGCGGAGGCTCTGAAATAGCAGTGAGATCTTGAAGAACATTTGCAGCGCCAGAGTCTGCTCCATTTGAGCTGTCAGGTGAAGATTCACGACTGATAGTGGGCTGTTTCTGCCTTTTGGGAGATGAGCCGGTCGGCGACTCCTTCTCGGAGGAGCCATTCGCATTTGCAGCCCTACACCAGGCCGTACGGTCAGCTTTGCATACTTCTCTTGGGGTCTTGTCTTCACTACATACCTCTTCTGACCTCTACACACGATACACGATAGTAATCAAGTATCGGAGGCCGACATTTCAGTAACGAGAAACCCCGTCGACAGAGAGAGCGCTTGATCGCGGGCAGATGCACTCACCGAGCATGTTCTTTGAACGCGCAATCCAGGTTGAACTTGTCGCACCTGATGCATCTCATGGCGGTGTCTGGCTTGTTGCAGCGGATCTTGAGCTTGCGGCAGGCCATGCAGGCGACCTTGATGAGCGGTGGAGCACCATTTCCATTTGGAGCAGCCTGAGCCGGGGTCGGCGGTACTGTTGCAGTCGAAGTGGAAGCCGCGGGGGCTGCACTCGTTGAAGCACCGAGGTGAGGGCCACCATTCTGCAGTTCAAGCTGCGGCGTGGGCCAGAAGGATGCCATGGCTGCTGTATCAACGCAGGACTTGCGACCTGGGAGGAATGCAAGAACCCCCGATAGGGCTCTGGGTCTGGAAGCTAACGGCGGCGAAGGTGAGATGATCGCGGCATCCCATGTGGGAAGGACTGGTGCAACATGTACTACAGGCTTCTCGAAAGACCATACAGAATCTGATACTCAATGGTGGATGCTGTCGCTCCTATCGACCGTCCGTCTCCAGCTGGCCGCGGCGCCCTGATTTCACTCTCACAGCTGCATATGCAGGATATCTTGCATGAATTGCAATTGGCGGGAACTAGCCAGTCTTGACCACAGCTTGAAGCCATGATTCAGCTGAATTCAAACATAAGCTCTCACAGTCAGTTCACGCAGAAGTTGCACGGCCAGCGGAAAGACTTCAGTTCATTAGCAGCGGCCCCAACTACGCCAAGCGTGTGATCTACCGTGTAAGGAATATACTCTGAGACCGCCCATTATGACCTATCTAAGACTATGTACCTCTAGAAACACAATCACGTCCCATAAAATTGTCCCTCGCCAAGCTCACCCCAATATATGTGCAAGGCAGCACCGTACGAGGAAGCCGGGATCGTACAGCGCAGTGGCAGGACGCAGAGCACTCGTAGTTTCCGTAAGGGTTTTTCCGATATTTTGGTCCTGTGTACAAGCCGGGTCAGCTATTTCGTCCAACTAGATATGTTTAAGCGGTCTTGGCTGTCAGCCTCACCTTTTGCGCAGCTCCAACAATCCATGATTTGAAACGACGGTACGAGGCTCCTGTCTCGGCGGTCTCGCCAACCATTGGCTTTGTATCTTCACACGCGTACTGCGGACGAGTCGTCGTCAGTCTAGTATCAGACTGCAAGCATACCGCCTGCTACTTACGTCCTGCAAGCGCGTATCTTCCCAGAACGCGTCTGTTCGAGCATATCGCAGGTCCAGGTAATAGTCAACCATTTGGCGTGAGCAAGGTTTGCCAGAGAACTTTCGAAGCACGTTATCTAAAGTCAGACTCTCGATGACAGACTTGGTGCAGCCTTGACCGAAGACTGAAGGAAGGGTTAGCAGTTGGCAGTAATTGCATGACGAAATCCACCTACTTGGATTAACTCGGAGGACGCTGTCGCCCAGGGGAAGAAGATTGCGTGGCATGTCTTTGCCGCGATAAGTAACTCGATAGCATTGGCCGATGGTGACTATTTTCGATATACGTTCAGCTTAGTACAGCTTCACCGCGTTGTCGACTAAATTGCTTACCTCTGCTCATGACATATTCAGGCTCTTTGCCCAACCCTTCCCCACAAAGCATGGCAATTGCATCCTTCTGCCATGGCAGATAAGGTGCTCTCCGGACGGTAGCCAGCAAGTCTTCAGGGGTCTCGGGCTCTCCTCCACGGCCGACATAAGTCTGATACATAGTGCGCACGCGATCGTGGTCGATCTTCATGAAGACGGAATGATGAGTCGCAGAGAAGCAGGCGGCTAGATGACCGGTCTCTTCCCACGTGTAGGGTCCGCCTAGCTTGTTGAACTTCTGGATCATTTCGGGCGTCATTTGGAAGGTAAAGCAGGTGTATACGATTGCCGGGCTGCCGTGCACTGTCAGCAAGAGTCGCGCATCAAACTTCACATTGACGTGCGCTTACTCATAAGTCATTTTCTCGGGTTTGTTGTAACCCAACTTGCGCAGCCATCCAATACCTGTTGACTTGCATTAGTTGCGACAACCTGGATATGGCAATAACAAGCACTCACTGCCATTGGCTGTACCGGAACAATCCAGGAAGAATTCGCCTTCAATATTTTCGACACTTCCGTCGGGTCTGCGCAGAACAGCAGACTTGACTGTGTCTCCCTCAGCTACGAGATCCGAAACATTGCCATGAATAGCTTGGACGTGGGGAAAGCGTTCCAACACCAGCCGTCGAAGGAGGGCTTCAAGAACCTCTCGACTGATGTACAGTTGACGCATGTCCCAATCGTTTGCTGTCATTGGGACCTTGACAAAGCCTCCGCCTCGGTATACGACAGGTTGAGGAGGTGCGATAGACCCTCCTGCTTTCTTCACTTCTTCAATGAAATTCGGGAAGAGCTTTGTCAATGCAGGGTACATAAGACCGAGGAAAACTGCATCATAGATAGATCACTTCAGCCAATGTGCCAAGCGATGAGCAGACTCAACTCACGATGCAACTGTTCATGCTGCTTCACACGCTTGCGTTTTACGGTAGGATCGGTAGTGCAGTCTTCCGCATCGATGAGCACAACCTTGTCGAAATGGTCTGCACATATCCTGGCTGTGAGAAGAGAAGTAAGAGAGAAGAGAAAAGTGTCAGCCAAGTCATGATCCAACCGATAATTGCAATATATTCGTTCGGCTAAATGCAGGTACCTACCGGACAGGATCCCCGAAATGCTAGCTCCGACTATAACGGCGCATTTCTTCTTGTTCGCCGGTGGGATAGCATCTCCAGCTACCTTCAAGTCTCCATAGGCACAGTATCGCTTCTCGCAGTACTTGATGTACCATTTGCGAACGATAAGGAGGGCTACCGTCAAAAGCAGTGCCGAGCCAAGCGCCTTTCGGAACTCTTGCGGCACTTCGAGCACCCTCTGCATGACGATCGAGGAAGAAGCCATAGCGGATTCACGACAACATGACAATAGAAAGCAAAGAGCGTCGCGCTTTATATTCGTTGCGCAGACGCCTCAGAATCTTGCAAACGGTCTCTAACCCTTGCCTCGCCGCCTCTTCGGGGCTGTTGAATCGGTTGACGGGCACCGTCGGTGGCCGGGACAAGAGCGGAGAGAGGAAAGAAAAGAAAGTTCAGTGGGAACGAAGGGACGAGAGGAAGAGACGCCGATGAGGTATCCGATTTATTCAAGGTCCCTCATGACTGTTGTATGCGCGTGTACTATATACCGAACATCCCCTCGACAATTCGGTATAAGGTATAGTACAAGCGAACCCTGCACGTGTGCAAGAAGATGCTACATTGCAATGTGCTTGCATTTAGCTGGCACGCAAAATAATTACACACAACATGCTCACAGTGGATGGAGTGCAACAACAGTATGCCTCACTCGCTAAGACTACTTCACGCAGACCATCCATATTCCTATATCAGCCGGCTTGTATAATCTATAGACGTAACACATTCATGTTGAGAGCATTGCCGAGCACTGTTTTCTCAGCGGCTGCGTTGTTCATACGAAGACTGTTAGTAAATACCGTTCTGTTTGAAAAGACATATCATATGGCCATGCTCCACTTACGCAAACGACTGAATATGGAAGGGTATTCAGGCTCAGGTTCAGGAGCTTTTCGTTTCACGCCTTCAAGCTAATTCACAGGATGGTAAATATCAAAATCAGAAGGAGCATCTAAACGATGTAGACAAAAGACATACGATAGTCTTGACGTCTGACTTGTCGAGATCACTCCGTGCACGTAGGATCGCCTCGACGAAGATTTGTATACTCGCTGAACCATGCTTCTGCGCTATCGCATGATAGTCCAGGTAGTACATCGTCTTAGACGCCGACAACAGTCTCGCAGCGTCATCGAGCTGTGACAGTCACATCGAAGTCAGCATTACGCCCTGAATACGGCACTCCACTACTTACGCATTCGAAATATGTTTCCAGCTCGTTTGCCGGTTTATACTGCGTCAAGAAGTCAAAAGCCTTCTTGATATCTTCCCTCATAGTATTAACGGCTTGTGGTATTTTTAATTTGGTAGCTTTCCTGAGTGCCGCCAGGTAGGTAATCAAGAAAGTATCAATCATATCATCGACAAGTAGATCGAATAAAGAAGGCGATAAACGGGCTTGGAAATCCGACATGTAATCCGCCATTGTTTCGATGATTTGATGTATCGGTTCATCCACATACCATGAGGGTGTGAATAAGGTGCTGACGGCAGGTTTGATATCGTTGAATACTGTATCTATCAGTATCTGAATGCATCGTTTAGCAACGTCCAAATAGCCATCCATGGCATCATTGAGCTTGTCCGCTATCTGAACCCTGTACTTCTCAGAGACTAACGCTTCCAGTCTATTAGAGAGGTTCTCGGTAAAATCAGCAGACTTGACTTGGTCGTTTGCCAGTGCTACTAGGTATTCGACCAAGCCTGGTGGTGCGAGATCTGGTGTTCGAATTTGACGTTGGAATTCAGAGTCGATGAGCTTCAACCATTCTGCTTGCACATTGCGCATAGACCCATGGAACTCTTCGACCACCTTGGCCAGCACGGAGCCTTGATTGGAGTCTAGCGCCAGATCGGTCTGCTGATTGATCACTAAAAGGATCAGGTCACGCAATCAGCTCTTGTCCCAGAATTCGCGAAACTTAGTAAGGCAAGCTCGGACTCACTTTGGAACATGATAGGAGCGCCCTGCATAAGATACTGTCCATCCGCATCCAGCTCTGGCTCCGATTCTCGCTTTGTAAAATCCGCCGTCTCCGTCTTCATCAAGTTCGCAATCCATTCGTCCATCTTCTTTCTGACCATGACGACATAATCATCTATTAGATCTGCCTCTTTACCGTCCAACAATTTCGGTTCAATCAATTCAGGTGGTATAGCTAGCTCTTTCGTCATATTCTTGTGGTATTCTTTACAGAATTGGAATAGATATAATAGGGATGCTGCTTCAGGTTCAGCTTCGACCATTGTTCTGACAAAGTCATATAGCGATTTATGGTACGCTTTGACGAATTGAGTGTGTATCTTCCAATCGGGCGGGAAACGAGAAGCTAGTTGATCTTCGACTAATACTAGATCTTCGTAGAACCAATCTAATGATGAGAAGAATGTAGCACTGTCACCTTGCATCTTGACATGCTGTTCGTGTAATCTTGTCTTGGCGGTGTTTCGAATCTGCTCCAAAACCTTCGGTCGATAGTGCTTGATCTGCCTTGCCTCAGCTTGCATCGACCTGAATTTCGACGCTAGCTCTTTATTCTGTTTCTTAACTATTCGTATAGCTATAGCCTTCTCGTCTCTAGCGCCTTCTATTTCAGCTATCTTAGCTATCTTGACTGCAACGCCTGGATGTCCCGCTCGTGCTATCTCGACAAGAGCGCCAGCAAGACCTAGATAATGTTCCTCGAAGGATTTCAACAATCCGTTCAACGGTTCAAAGTATATTTCTAGCGTAGTTCTTGATTCTGAAGTCGCTCGTTTGGCTTGATGTATTGTCTCGTTACGGAAGGATTCAAGCTCGGTGAGATGGTAATGAATAACGAGTAGATTTGGTGCTGGACCTAATGGATTCATTTGCTCTTGTTTGAGCATCCCTTCGAGCCATGTTATCTTGTCGTACATTGTTCGAAAGCTTTCTACCATGTCGAGGGTTCGTACGAATTGCCGGTGTACCCTTGAGACCTGCAGCATGCAAAGGAAGCTTCAATACGGCTAGCAGACTACAAGAGAACGTTTACCAACCCACCTCACTGATCTTGCTGAAACCCTCTATGGCAGTCTTTGGATCCTCACACAGTCTCTCCACATTCACCATCTCTTCTCGGATATGATTCACTGCAATCTTGGTATCCCTGAGCTTGATAAGCCCATCTCTCGTGGCATCCAGCTGATCCATGGCACTACTTCTCATCTTGGCTACTATACTGGCCTTCTCCTGCGCGAGCTTCTTGCGTATTGTACTGATCTTTGCGAGGTCATCCGGACCTCGCAGGTACTGTCAAGCGGACAGGACGACATTTGAGCAAGAACCTGGAACAGGAGTGAGATAGACCTACTTCAGACACCGCATGAGCTGCAGTGGTGGCCGTAGCCATGGCTGCGAGGCCTTCGAGGGAGGCGCAATGCTGGAGTATCGTCTTCGGTTGATCAACGGGCAAGGAAACAGTATGAGATATAATAGCTTCGCTCTTCCAACAAAGTCGCGCTTTCAGCAAATCTGAAAGCCCTGAGCTATTGCTACCAAGAACGACTGCTGCAGTTACACCTTCTTCAGACCAATCTGAGATCCTGGTCATGCATCAGCTGTCACCATGCTCGAGCATATCATGGTGGCGACAACTACACGCGTGAGATCTGCTCATGCTGAGGGCAGCGAGAGCAAAGTCGAGCAGCACGACCAGTGGACCTGGTGCAACACTACTACCGCAGTTGTCTCGTCCACCTGCACATCCTCGACACAGCCATGTCTCTCTTCGCATGCTACGCCCGATTGCGTTCCGACCTGCATGCACCCATTTCCACGCCCTGTGTTTTTGTTGACATGTTTGCCTTTGACTAACTCAAGCGACGATATATCTCACACCACACACTCTCTGCATCAACTATACATCCACTCGTTCATCCCAACATGCTGTCCTACTTTACCGCTGGCGCTCTCGCCCTCGCTGCCGTCGTCAAAGCACAGTCGACAGCTGAGCCCATGCAGCTCGCTCTTGTTGAAGCCCAGTTCAATGCTTCGGGTCTGAACAGTCAGTAGCGTTCAGTCTACTCTATTCACTGTATCTCGTCTGACCAGATCGTCTCCCAATGGCTTCTCATCATATACCACCTCTGCACCGCATCTTCAACGCGTACGACCTGCCATGACCCTCAAAATATACACCCACTTCTATACCCTAACATATGTGCAAGCAGCCCCCATCGATGGAGCACAATCCCTCAACATGCCTCTACAGGCAGTCGGCCTGCTCAATGTCACATACGGCGGCATGACGGTCGAGAATGGAATGGCCTATCCAGCCGACCAGGTCAGCACGCGCCCAACACGTGAGTCCTTGTTTTTTGTGCCGATGAGAGGAATTGTGGCAAATGGCTGCCCCATCCTCGAGGATTGAGCAGGCGGTACTTTGTTACTGATCCGTGAACGTTTTACTTCGTTCGTGTCGTAACAGTCACTGCCATCCCAGCTGCCGGCGCACCCCTCAATGGATCATACACCGTCATGCTAGCTGACTTCTCAGCTATTGGAAACCCTGACGCCGAGGGCGAATACAGACACTACCTTGCTAATGGTGTTCAGATCAGCAGTGTTGTGGGTGCATTCTCCCTTGGCCGGTAGTCTTCTCCTCCTGACACGCATCTGAAATCAGGGCATGCTAAGCAACGGAACCGTCATCACCTACTACGCCGGCCCAGGTCCTATTGCTGGTGAGTTGACTATATCCGCCCTGCAATAGCTCGGAGCAATAATTAACATGATTACATACAGGCACTGGTATCCAGTATGTCTTGACTCCAGTGACATCCCGAAAATCCGAAGAATACTAATCTCCTTGCCTTTCCTTGTTCACCCACAGCCGATACGCATGGTTGGTCTTCCAGCAGCCAGAGGCTTTCACTGCTCCTGCCAACTTGAGCACATCCGGTGTTAACCCTGGACACTGGAGCGTTGAGTCTTATGTCCGGGACAGCGGACTAGGTGATCTCGTCATGGCCTCTTTCTTCACTGTCGAGAATGGTGCTCCGTAAGTCTAGCATAGCCGAAGTGCATCAGCATTCAGCTATTCAGCTTTCTTACTCGCTTGTTCCCCTTCTCTCTTTTCACAGCACCACCTCCGCTGTAACCACCACCCCAGTCGACACTGCTACCCTCGTTGTTGCCTCCAGCAGCGCCGAAGCTGGATCAAGCAGCAACACCGCCTCTGCACCTACGGGAAGCACCACTTCCGGAGCAGGAAGCAACGCCAACAATAACAACAACAGCACTGGTGCAGCTGCTTCTAGCTATGCCGTCTCGTCTGGAATCGCCTTGGGCGCAGTTGCAGGTGTTATCGCCCTTCTTGCCTAAAAGGACAAGCCACAATCTGGAGATGGTAGCATACTAGCGAGTAATACTCATTAAAAACTTGTTTGCATTGCATTTTTAGCATTTCATAACGGAAGTATTTGATCATTCTTTCACCACTTAACAACTTTCCTTTAGATTATGCCGTCATCTTTCCGATTTGAATGCTTGGCATAATATGAATGCTTGGTATTTGGTATTCTACGGACATTCATCATTGTTATCCTTCCTTCTATCGCTTGAGCTGCTGCAAATTTACTTCGTTCCGCTGATGTCTTACGCCACGTCCCTTGCGGTCTATCGCGTTTGCTCCTCGAGCCTCATCACTTATCAGTCTTGAGAAGCGTGTGCTCATTTCTCCGCATACGTTGTACTAGAATGCACTCGCATTGACCAAGAGATGATCGTCGCTGGATTATTGCGACAGATCGTGAAATGGATTAGTACGCGTGTCGCGATACAATTTCCTTCAGCTTTTCGAGATCTATAGCTTTGACTTCTCGACCATCCGGTCCTTTTGTATCCGTCGCCATGCATATGGCATTGTCTGCGAAGAAACCGGCATCAGTCTTCTCATCCTGCCGGTACCCTTCGTCATTGACCAGATGAGGGAGATGGGAATGGGAAAACGTACAGATGGCTTCTTCGACTGCCTCAAAAGTAGCTTCGAACAAGGCGTTTATACTTTCTGTGTCGAGGACTTCTTGTGGTTGAGGTACCGCAGGAGTCCAGCTTTGAGTGTTCTCTCGTGGTATTTGGTGTGCTGTCGAGAAGGCTATGAAGATATCCCCGGAATAGTTGCTTCCCCATCCACCGGCTGTGGAACAAGGTTACACACGATAAGGTTTGTGTTAGCTCTCGGCACAGGGTTGCCAACGATAGTCTTCTGCCAGTAATAGTCTTCTGCTTACTTCTTGCAACGCCTACGGTGGCTCGTTTAGCTATTCTTTGCAGCTGGATAGGAATGAGCGGCGCATCGGTAGCGACAACGACGATAATGGAGCCTTCTGGACCGTCGATAGGTCCAGCTTTCTTAGCAGCAGCAGCTTGGTCCGCTAATATACGTCCGACTGGTACTCCATTGACAGTCAAGAATCTTGCTCCTCCGAAATTACTTTGTACTAAAGCGGCGAGTGTGTATTTGATGGATTGCTTGTTGCCATCGGAGTCGATCTTCACGCTGTCGATTACGCGAGAAGCATTGCCTGTACCTGCTTTCCAGCCCATGGTCATCATGCCTGTTCCTCCTCTACGTAAATCAACCTCCGTTAAGACCAGAAGGGATAAGGCTCTTAAAGTTTGTAGCTTACCCTGTGCAACCTTCCGGTACTGGATCGCTGGAAGCGTTCTCTATGCCCTCGACGACATCAGAGCTCTGTACAGCCATAGCTCCAATATCACTGAGCCATCCATCGAAGGTTTCAGCGATGACAGGTGTCAAAAACCAATCGCAAATCCCTTTTTCGTCTTTATGATGTTTTTTCGCATATTCATAGACACCATTATAGCACGATCCGACCCCAAAGGAATTCGTGATGATGATAGGAGAATTCAATAAACCACTTTCGTCTATCCAATGACTTCCTGTCATTTCTCCAGATCCATTAAAACGATAGTAAGAAGCGAAACATCCTTGTTTGAACCAGTCTTTTCGCGGTAGGATAGTCGTCACTCCGGTATTGACCTCATGATGATCTGGCAAATTCGCAGGCTGAATGATGCTTTTCGTACTGACGAGCACTCCAGGGACATCGGTGATACTGTTCTTCGGTCCAGTTGGAAACTGTCCAAAACGGAGATTTGGCAGAAGTTCCCGAATGCGTTGTCGGCCAGAGGTAGCCGAAGAAGCTTCTGCAGACATGGTTTTTCGTAATCGTTGGCGACAGTCAGGGATGGAAGGAATATCAGTCAGAAGAATCAAGCTATGGATATAAGCGAAGGGGAGAGGATAGTCAGGGTCCTGTCAGAACTTCTGTCGGATACCCCCCAAAATCCCGAAATGAAAGCACATGCCTCGATCACCTCTACCGTATCATGTGCGTCTTCGTCGCGACAACAAACTGGCAAGTAGTGTCAGGGTAGAAATCGCCCTGTCTTGTAACAATGCAAAGCATAGGTCAGGCTCATCGAAGCTCGGCATCGAATCAGCGAGGCCAAAGTGGGGCGAGTATCATACTCGGCTTCTTCTATCACGTGCGTGTACTTGTCCCATTGCTTCTTGACTTCTGTCGAAACCAACGCAACTCCTCAACATGGCAAGCACTTCTACACCCACTCGTCAACGAAGTAAGGAGCCGAACCTGAGCGTCCAACAAAGGCCACGGCCCGCTACTGCAGCTTCGAGTTCTGCAGCGAGTTCGTCGAGCGGCACGAAGGGCAACAGCAGCAGTCGAACAGCAGCGAAGGACCTCTTACGGGACTATTATGGATTATCGAAAGCTGGAGGACCCGCACAATATACTAAAGCTACGAGCAAGTCGGCTGGTTTGGATGCTGATCCTCTCAATATAGGTAGGCCGCTTACGTTACGCTTGTGCTGGACGCTCTTTGGCTGACACAAACGGTTACAATTATCCCAGACTCGCCGTCCTTCTCTGCACAGGCGTATATCCAGAGTCTACTGAACACATCCACATTATCACAACTACTCAAAGCCAGTACTGAGCTCTCGACTTCCATCTCGGATCTGGAAGGGGAACGTCAAAGTCTCGTATACAATCATCACCATGAGTTGATCGATGCTAGCGTTACGATAAGCAAGATGAAGGTGCGAGCTGAGAGCTTAGATAGCACTCTCGAGCAGTTGAAAGCTGGCTTGTCAAGATGTAGTGAGCTTAATAATGGCTTAAAATTGCCGGTCAACGATACGAGCGCATCGGCAGCTACATCGGACGACGCGACTTCAATAGAAATGCACACCGAAACTGGACAAGCAAGAGTAGACTGGCAGTCTGTCTTGGGTACACTCATAGATTTACCGACGGTCATGCGTAACGCTACCCCGGGAGAAGCACAACGGCTATGGGGAACCTATGAGCCTGTCCTTCGACAATGGAAGGATGCCGGTGTCCAAGGTATCGAAGAAATAGAATCTGAATGTCGACAGTGCTTGAATGGATAGGGGCAATAGCGGACCTCGTGACAGTCATTTCACGGTATCCCTGACTGTCAAGTGCAACGATTCCGAGCGGCGTTTCACAAATGCGGCATTCCTCCTCCCGGCTCCCAAGCATGAAGGGACCTCTGGTCACCTGCCTGTCCTTTCAAAGTGGGATGAGCGATTCACCAGGAGTCACCACACACGCAATTCGGACTGAAGATACTGGCTCACTGCCAGCTTCATATTTCAACTTGAAGACACATCTCAAATGCGGTATACAATCGTAGCATACTTGGCCATGCTGGCATGGCAGACACTGGAAGGTGAGTCTTCCGTATGTTAAATAATCAAGCACAACTAGGTAGCTCATCTGACAGATTCTGGGCTTGGTAGTCACCGCGATACCAGCTGTAGCCGAGGCGCAAGCTGAAGACGCTGGACTCGTTAAGAGAGCTATTGCACGAAGAGCGGCACAACCGCCGACTACGAAAGAGCCCAAATGGAAGCCCGTCATTTTTGTGGACTTTAAATGCAAAGAGTCTTACAATGGACTGGTTGATAACGGGATTTGTAAAACCTTGGGTGTTCCTGCTCCTGATCTGGTGAGTCTGGATGTTGCTATGTTCAAGCAACCTGACAGCATAGTGCTGAACTAGTCAACTTTTTAATATAGACTAACTGTGCTGTCGGAGCATCTCTATGGTCTGGATCCGACAAGGTGGACAAGCTCAAGAAGAGGACCAGTCAGGGCGAGTACGAGTCTGGTCAATGCGCAGTGTCGGTGTGAGTCGATATGATTGCAGAGGTCCCTTGTGAATCTAGGAGATCAGCAACTGATGCACTCCCTACATGCCAGCTACAATCAAAGCAAGAAGACCATCCAATATTCGCGCACTGTGCTGGCTCGCTGGTGGAGTGCTGCGTCCAACGCATGCGTCTACCATGGGAGTGCCTGGGATTCAGCGCATTGCACCGTGCTGAACGACAATGGGGAGCCATCTGGTGTGATATTGGTCATGAGCCGGAAGGGACACAATAAGGACTTTAAGGCGAATGTTATATCAGGACCTGTGGCTGGCGGCTGATAGAATTAGGAACTACTGTTCATTCGGGGCCATTCGACATGTCTCTCTTAGCATTCTAGCTCTGATGCTTGGTGTTCAGTATCGATATTTCGTCTCTTTCGATGCTGGCAATGTACAAAGCCCATGGGATTGTTACTATCGCCCATGGCAAAGCATGCAGTAGCCTTAGAAGCACGTTCTCATCCTTTGAAGAGCCATCGCTTTGCACTTTATGCCCAACGTCATAAGACCTTTCACCTCTTCCCGATCACGGCCTTGGGCGTTCGTGTCTCGTTCATGGACTGCGGCTCTCTCTTTTCTATTTCATTCGCACTCGCACTCGCACTCACACACCTCGCTATATTACATTCACCTTCACCTCTAGCATCCATCCACCATGCCTGTCTCTTGTAGGTCCTCGTTGCACCCTGCTGCCTGACCATGCCTTCAACTGACTCAGCCCGTCTCCGCAGTTGACTTCTCGGTGAGGACACAACCTGAACATCAAAGAGGTCCCTGGTGCTGCGCCTCATACTGACACCGTACTGAACCACCCTCTCAAGGGCCAATGCGTCGTCGTCACAGGTAAGTTCCGCATTCTTCGAGTGCCCTTGACCGGGGCTTTCTTTGGTCAGCGGTACTGATGGCTGCCCGTCACCTTTCATTAGGCGGTAACCGTGGTATCGGCTTTGCCATCTCAAATGCCGTCGCAAAGGCTGGAGGCAATGTCGCTATCATCTACGTGAGTAGTTGCGGTCTGCTATCGTGTATTCGCTTGCCCTGGCTGAGCCCAACTCTTTTCCCGGCCCGTAGCGATCGTCAAAGGACGCTCACGATGTCGCCGCCAAGCTAGCCAAAGATCACGGCGTCAAGGTTCAGGCATGGCAATGCGACGTCGGCGATGCTGATCTCGTCAAGAAGACCTTCAAGGAGATTGACGAAAAGATGGGCCCTATCCAGGGGTAAGCCTTGCTGCCTTCCCGTCCTTGGTCCGTCGAAGAAACTGACGCAATCTTGTACTTGTACATTTTCCATTTTGCTAGACTTGCCGCCAACGCTGGTGTTTCCATCGTCAAGCCAGCACTTGAAATGACGAAAGAAGACTTCTCACATGTCTTCGACACCAATGTCTTCGGTCAATTCGTTTGCGCCCAAGTCATTGCTCAACTATGGAAGGACAAGGGCTACAAGAAGGGATCTATCGTCTTGACTTCCTCCATGTCTGACCACATTGTCAACAAGGTTAGTGAGATCTTCATTTGCTCAAGAGTCGTATTCATGCTAAAACCCAATCTGCATGTCACAAGGGCATTACACAAGTCTTCTACAACAGTTCAAAGGCAGCCGCTTCCAGCATCGTCAAGCAGCTCGCTGTCGAATGGGCTCCAATTGGCATCCGAGTCAACGCTCTCTGCCCTGGATACGTTGCTACCGACCAGTGAGTTTCATGGGAAGCAACGCTATATGCGAGAGGAGGACCTTTGTATTGATGCGCATCTTTTCCAGAACTGCCCACATGGACCCTAAGCTCCTCGCATGGCAGAAGAAGGAGCTCGTTCCTCTAGGGCGATTCTCTACTCCAGACGAGCAGTCCTGGATGGTCCTCCTTCTCCTCAGCGACGAAGCTGGTGGTTACTGCACTGGACAGCAATACTACGTTGAGTAAGTAATTATTACGCAGTTCGCTCTAGCATTGGACTGATCAAACCTTGTAATACAGTGGTGGTGCTCAAGCTTGGTAAATTGCCCCGAGACCGTATGCACGCTATCGCCTTCTGTCATAGAGAGAAGCATTAGTAGAACACAATATCCTTTGAGCATGTAGCACTTCACTGCTCATTCCTAGAATTAAAAAAAACAAGACGGGCCTTTCCAGTTTGAGGAACACCCAATCCCTACATCGTTGTTGAAATTCAAAAAACACAAATGCTTGTGCTACACACGGTTTGGCCCGACAGGATCCACTTGCACCTGGCCTGAGCAGTCAGACTGACTCCGGACTGGCACAGAGGCTTGAAGGCAACGCGCCCCGATATTGATGTATAGCAACTGCAAGCAGCCTGGGCAACGGTTATGAGAAGTGTGTATGTTCGCATTGAAGTGCATCGGCCAAACTTGGATCTACTATACATGAGCGGGCTACAAGGCGCAGAGAGAGATCATAAAGCTAAAAAAGAAACCTTTCATTCGTCATCGTCATCGTCACCATCATCTTCATCATCCTCTTCACTATCATCTTCCTCCTCCTCGTCAAGCCAAGTAATGAAAGGAGTAGCGGCCCTTCTAATCTTCTTGCAAGTAGCTTTATCGACGTATTTCTTGGATACATGCGAAGCCCAAGTCTTCAGTAGCTCTTCGTCATCAAGAATATCAGCTTGATAGAAAGCCATCAAGATGCGTGGTACGGTTTTGTCTACGTCCAAATCGGGATGCAACAAGCCTACATAAGCTTCGATACCACCAAGGACAGACTTGAGTTGCTTCTCAGTTGAGCCATTCTTGGCGCTGGCGTTGATGAGCTTCTTGAATAGAGCAGCATGCTTGCCTAGTTCTTCGGGAGAAACGATAGTTGTAGGTGTGAAAAGACCTTGAACTAGGAATTGCAAGACCTTGTATTTCTTGTCAATACCTAATTCAGCTGCTTTCTTATAGATGTCGATATCGGATGCAGAGCCATCGCGAGCTTCAGAGGCTACCCATGCTTCGAATGCAGTGTAAGGAGAGTCTTCAGCTTCGCCGTTCTCATCGTCTTCATCGGCTTGCAATAGCGACTGAACGCCGGCTTGAAGGGTCTTCTGGCGCTGACGGACGGCCTCAGCTGATGTATCGACAGACCATCCTCCCTTGCCATCGTCTTCATCGCCTTCATCGTCGTTGAGCTTGATGTCTGCAGCACCAGACTCTATAGTCTTGGTGAGCTCATCATCCGAGCCAGCTTCCATAGCACCATCATCTTCTTCCTTTGGAGAGCTTGAACCATTCTTGGCCGCGGCTTTGTCTGCCTTGCTTTTCTTGCCGGAAGGCTTTTTAGCATTGGCAGGAGGATTCTTCAAGATGAAGGTAGTGAGCTTGTGGGTCATGTCTACATCTTGACGATGTCCGCATGCTTTGCAGTCTCGGTAGATCTTCTCCCTCTTGCCACTGCCTGAAATGTACAAGTCGGTCTCTGGGTTCTTGCAGTTAGAGCAGAGGACGAATTTGTCGATGAAGGTAGTGAGAAGCTCTCGAAGGCGAGAAGCATCGTGAGCACCGTTGACGATGTATCGCTCATTCTTCTCGTCAAAGGTAGTCTGAGCTCCTAATTCGCAGCCAAAGTACTTTGTTGGATAAGTCGGAGGTCGGGCGAGCGCCTTTGCGATGTCTGTCATATTGGGAATGACGGTCTTGATGCCATTGCCCTTGCCTTCGATTTTAGTGAGCAGGACAGGCATTCTGGTAAAACCAACATCTCAGTTTGGTGTCCGCCGAGATGCCGTATTCAAAAGCAAGTTTTTGGACTCACTTGTACCGGTAGAAGGTATCGGTCTGATTTTGACCGGTCGATCCGGCGATGTTGACGATGCCAGCCATGATGAATGGTGTTGGGGGCTTGGTTTACTCGGAAGTGAGTAGCTTTGCTATGGGTATTAATGTCTACAATCGAGGTGAGGGTGGTAGTCGCCTTTGCTGACTGATCTGTATCGCTGCCGTTCTGATGAGCGCAGATACATGAAAGCTGTGCACGTACGAACACAAGGGGAGCAGATGGGATCAGCTCGACGACTGGAGTAGCCAACACACCGGACACACTAACCCTCGCTCGCTTCTATGTTCGCTGACTGGGTGGTGGTGTCCGGGGGTTTTGCCCGACTTGCGGCTACGAGGTTTCTGCTTGCGGACGGGATCTTGGGCTAGGAGTGCTGGACGCGGAGGAGCGTCGACACGGCAAGTCCTAGTGTGCAGAGTAGGGTGTTGGCTGTCTACGGGGGTGCTTTGCGGTCACTCGTGGCCTGGGTTGTCGCGGATGTGCGTGCTGCCGGTTTGCGGTGCAGATTGGCGAGAGCGAAAGCTGCGTGCAGAGTTGAAGCAGCTTTTTGCAAGCAAGATCAGCAGCACGCTTGACAGAGGCACAACTGGCTGGGAACAGCTTGGAGATACAGAGAGCAGCAACAGAAGGCTACTGGCAGCACGCGCAGATCCTGTAGAAGACAGTCGCCCGCTGAAAGCCACGTTTGTCGATTAGAAGGCAGGCAGCCGCAGATATGGCGACAGACGCAAGGAAACGCAAGTGGGATCAGGAGGACGAGAGCGCCGCACTCAAGATCTCCAGGACTGATGGAGGAGCTGAGAATGGAGGATCTGGCTCGCCAGTCTCTGCTGTAGATGCAGCAATGGCGGCAGCAGCCAGGGTGGCAGCCCAGGTGCGTTTCCTCTCTTCACTCTCGTTCGGCTGGAGAGATGCATAGCTCAAGACAAGCACCATACACTGACATATCATCCACATTGTTATCGTTCTACTGTCAACTTTCATACCTATCATATCTTATAGTACGGCAAAGCTGTCGGGGGCGCAGGAACTCCCACGAAGGAAGTCGCAGGCGAAGAAGCAAGATTTCACTACGACATTGACATCAACGATGTCAGAAACAGATATTTACTAACCAAAGGTGCTACTCAAGACGAGGTATGCTTCATCATGGTCGGTAACCCGTCATTTTCCTCCCTGCTGAGACTTTCCGACTTCTTCAGATCAAGCAAGAGACCGGAGCAACGGTCATCTCAAAGGGTACATGGCTCCCAGACAGATCAAAAGCAACTGACAAAGAACCTGCGCTCTTCTTGCACATCACTGCACCAACGCAAGAAATCCTCAATGCCGGTGTAGCGGCCGTCCAAAAACTGATTGATACCGATCTCGGTCCGCTCGTGACTGACTTCCGCGCGAAAGCCAGAGAAGAACAACAGCCACGCGAACGTCGAAGGTGGCCAGAAGAGAAGATTCCCGTCAATCTTGAATCTCTTCGCAATTTCAACGTGCGAGCCAAGATTGTCGGTCCTCAGGGTCTTTTCGTAAAACACATTCAGCAAGAAACGAGTGCAAGAGTACAGATTAAAGGCCGAGGATCAGGTTTCGTAGAGAACGAAACAGGAAGAGAGTCCGATGAGCCTATGCATATTCATATTTCTGGACCGGAGCAGATTATGGTTGACCAAGCTAAGGATTTGGCCGAGGACCTTCTCGCTGTCGTCCGAGAAGAGTGGGAGAAGGCTAGAGTCGTCATGGACCAATACAATCATTCACAGCAAGCTGGACCGTATGCTCAATATCAACAGCCACCACCACCTTCATACAATGCTCCTGCACCACCACCTGGCGGTGACTATCCTGCCCCTCCTCCTGTAAGAAGTTGTCGCTTCGTTTTAGCCCTTCTTCACCGCAGCTAACTATCTTCATCTACAGCCAACTGACGCGCCGCAGCCACCTGCACCACCCACCGCACCTTCTCAACCTGCTCCTGACCAAGCTACTGCTATCGCACAAGCTCAGGCCATGGCGCCAACAATTGACCCAAGTCTCATACAATTCTACGCAGGCTACTCTCAAGATCCAGCTATGATCGTATACTACGCACAAATGGCCCTATATTATCAGCAGCAGGGATACACTGGCTCTGGCCAACCCGGCGCACCACCTGCTGGCGGAGCTCCCGGAGTCCCTGCACCTCAAGCACACGATCCCGCTGCTCAGCAGTACCAAAGTATGAACGCCTACGGTACCCCAACGCAAGCTGGATACGGAACACAACAGCAAGGATATGGCACCGCTGCCGGTGCGCCACCTGCCAATGGCAACTATGGATCGCCATACAACCCTCAACAGCAGCAAGCACCTCAAAATTCGCCTCCTCCACGTCACGATGCTTATGATGACAGGTCGCGAGGAGGCAGAGGCAACTATGCCAACATGCCCCCTCCTCCTGGACTTTGAGCATGACCAAGACGAGCTAAGCGGCAGCATTTCACTCTGATGCAGGGACATGGTCATTACAGCTCACGAGACAAAGTCTAGGGTCCATGGGCAGGCCGGTAGGTTGGCAAACCTCCATTGAACGGATGACAGCAACACCCACAACCTATCCCCAGTCTAGCATTCTAGCATTCTCTCACACTCTTACATTGGCGTACCTGACTGCTCTTTTTGTTCTACTTACTTTTGAAATTGCTGAAGAAGCTGATACGGAGCCGTTTGTTACTGCGTTGTAAACCGGGAAAGAAGTCCACACTGATTGCAGCTTGGCTTCGCTAGTGTTGCGAGGCAAAGCACACTCAAACGTTTCTTGCCCTCAGCTTCTACCTTTTGCAGCCGAGACCATTGGTGGCCTCGCAAAGAGGACTGCATAAGCTGCATCCTCAGGTATCCGAGCCTCTTGTAGCCAGAGAAGCATTTTCCCAAATTGGTGCACCATTGCAGGGGCAGGAGCCATCCCAGAACAGGTAAAGACTGTAGGTCTAGCCAAGCCGGTTTCGCGAGGTATCGTATCGCAGTTGGTGTTGACAATCTCGAACGCGCACATCCTGGGTGCCCGTATATGATATCATCCTGGACGCCCCATGTACGGGCACTGGATAGGGCAGACGAACAAAGCGTCTGCAGTTAGGTAAGTATAAACGGAGCAACGCGCAAGACAGAGATTTGGATACATGTTGAGCTGTTATTGCCGGCCTCGATTCGGCCATTTTTGGTGAGGATGTAATTTACATCCTAAAAGAGAAGAAAAGGACGTGCTGTTGAATACACTGCTTTTAAAGGAGGCGAGCAAATCTCTTAACAGATTGTGCCTCCCTTTTTCTTTCCCCTTCTACGACTGAGACTGATATTTTTCGCGATTTTAAGAATGTCATGTTGCTACTTCGTCTATAAAGGTAGATCTACCGTTAAGGGTATCAAAAGTTTGTTGTGAAAAGAAGAGAACTGTATGAAAGAATGAGAGAGGATGCAAGTGTTGAAATGCAGAAATTTTGCGAGATCTAACAGTAATGTATAACGAAGACGAAGTAGTTCGTTTCATTTTCGGTTTAGAGTAGATGGTTGCGGTGAAGAGATACTAGAAGATGACTAAGAGCAAAATGGAGAGACTTGACAGTACTCTTCCATCGCTTAGTATCTGTAGTGCTCGAGCTTGTAAGGGCCACCGACATCGAGGCCGAGGTACTCGGACTGGACGGGTGTGAGCTTGGTGAGCTTCACGCCAACAGCGGCAAGATGAGCACGAGCGACCTCCTCGTCAAGGGCTTTGGGGAGCATGCTACAGGAGACAACAGAAATATCAGAAGCAGTCCAGATTATTAGAAGTGCAAGACTTGACGTACTGTACACCAAGGGGATACTTGGCATTGTCGGTCCATAGGGCGATCTGGGCGAGGACCTGGTTGGAGAAGGAGCATGACATGACGAAAGATGGGTGTCCGTGAGCGCATCCAAGGTTGACTAGACGACCCTCAGCAAGAAGGATGATGTGTCGTCCAGAAGCCATGGTGTATCGGTCAACTTGGGGCTTGATGTTGCTGACCTCCTTGGCGTTAGCCTTGAGCCATGCGACGTCGATTTCGATATCGAAGTGACCAATGTTGCAGACAATGGCATCGTTCTTCATGACGCTGAAGTGTTCCCCAACAATAATGTCTCGGCATCCAGTGGTGGTAACGAAAATCTGTCCCTGGGGAGCGGCCTCCTCCATTGTAGTGACTTCGTAGCCAGCCATCGAAGCTTGGAGAGCGTTGATGGGGTCGATCTCGGTGACGATAACTCGAGCACCGTAAGATCGGAGGGATTCAGCGCACTGTGAACGTAATTATATGAGTCTTGATGCAAGGTTAACGAGGAAGCTGAAAAGTGACTTACTCCCTTACCGACATCACCGTATCCGGCGACGATGGCGACCTTACCAGCCAACATGATGTCGGTGGCTCGCTTGATACCGTCGACGAGAGACTCTCGGCATCCGTAGTACTGTAGAAAACAGAGCATGTTTCAGCTCGTTGACCCTGAATGGCGAAAAATAACGCAGCAGAATTCACGTTGTCGAACTTAGACTTGGTAACGGAGTCGTTCTATGAGAAGACGATAGAATCTGCTTCAGCGATGGATCCTCTTGCGCTGCCAATTGACATGCACTTACGACGTTGATGGCAGGGATTCTGAGCTTGCCCTCCTTGTGGAGCTTGTAAAGGTGGTGAACACCGGTAGTGGTCTCCTCGGAAACACCCTTGACGTCGTCGAGGAGTTGAGGGAACTCTGTGAGTGTGAAGAGACAATATAGAGTACCAATATCAGCAACAGTCTTTCACTAGCGTTATCAATCTTGGGCACCACGCATCTACTCACTCTCGTGCATCATGGCGGTAAGATCACCACCATCGTCGAGAATCATGTTTGGCTTGGCACCGTTGGCGAAAGCGCTGATGGACTGCTCAATGCACCAGAGGTATTCCTCCTCGGTCTCGCCCTTCCAGGCGAAGACTGGGACGCCGCTGTGGGAGCGCAACAAGCAGGAACGTGAGTAAGGGAAAGAGTGGGGAAGCTAGACAATGGAAAGACAGCGGCTCACGTAGCGGCGATGCTGGAAGGATAGACGAGTCAGTAAGACATCATAAACACTGCATATAACGACGCTACTCACGCAGCGGCGGCATGGTCCTGGGTTGAGAAAATGTTGCAGCCTGCAAGCAAGGCGAAAACGTTTCAGGACGCGAGAAAAAGCAGCTTTGCGGGTGAGATGTGATACTGACTGGACCAGGTGACTTCAGCACCGAGAGCGGTGAGGGTCTCGATGAGGACGGCAGTCTGGACGGTCCTGTTGAACGCAGCAATTCAGTCTTTCGTCTGTCCATCGGCAGATTGGACGAGCCGGCAGCAGCTCACATGTGGAGGCAGCCAACAACGCGGGCGCCCTTGAGAGGCTTGCTCTCGCCGTACTTGGCTCGGAGGTTCATGAGGCCTGGAGAGAAGACACTCATCAGCATGCAGGTCTAGCTCGATGGGCTCATCCTGCTCACCTGGCATCTCGTTCTCAGAGAGAACAATGTCCTTGCGACCCCATGCAGCGAGTGCGATATCGGCGACCTGCGAGAAACCCAAGGAGATTAGGATGGAGAACGAGTCACAGCGAAGACAGAACACACCTTGTAGTTAGGCATGTTGATAGTATTGATATGTGTGATTTGTAGTATGAAATCAGACGTGGTTTGTGGTTAAAGGAAAAAAGTGAACTCGGCCCTCATCGAAAAAAGTGAGCGCAGCGTGATCAGGGCCGCGTGGCAAAACTCTCGTGTTCTGCTTCACACAACATCATTCTATTCGGCCCCCCATATACCCCTCCAAGCAAGCACTCGCTCTGCCTGAAAATACACACTGTACCATCCCTGTATATCGCATCGCCCGACTTCGCCATCATGCAAGCAACCGCCTCCCGCAAGGACGACAAGAGACGCCATGCCGCGATGAACGAACCCGTAGACCTCACCAGCCCAGACTGCGAGCTCATGGCCATCAAGCAGTTCACCTGCAAATACGTGCCTTACACGTCTATCGACTGCACGCCTCTCCACAGGCTCTTCATGATGTAGGGCGCTGCTGACTTGACCCTCATCTCTCCCAAGCTGACCATAGCTCCCTTTGTACTGTTGGTAACACAAAGCTGTGCTGGACGTTCATTCGAGGTCACGCAGTTCGCGAAGCGAGACAAGATATCTGGAGAGCTGGTTCTTCCTGCCGACACCAAATCAAGCGCAGGGAGACCATGGCATGATCTACACACGATGTCCTGAGTTGTACCGATCAACCGTGTCGTCGAGAATACCTTTGCAGCCTGGCGCATGCAAAGGCGAAACAAGACCTCGAAGCCCTCAAACCCTAAAGAAGCTCGCAAGGAAGCGAGCGATGATGTGAATAATCTCGGCGTGCTTGCCGGAATGCGTTACGACAGTATATAGCAATATTTCGACCTCACCAGTGGTAATCTTAGACAGTTACCACATCAATGAAGGGGAGGTGAGTTATTAAGTTGCATTTAGGACATCTAATGTACCATTAGCTGACTCCTCTCGACCAATGGCTTGTCTGAACAGATTCAGAAAGGTGCATGCTTTTTGTACGATGTTCAGATCAACACATGGCTACATCACAGATCTAGAGATGGAGATGGGGGAAAGTGTGAGTTATCTCGATTCTCCTGCCACTGTTGGCAGCTGTCATGTCTAGTATAGCGTAATTCTGACCAAGTATTCGTCATCACCTACTGATGCAGCCAGCACATCAACCATTGAAGTAGCAAGACATTGTTTCGAGAAACAAAGTCAGACGATACTTCAAATGTCGCAAGCGCAAGCACAGGCATACCACAACCAAAATCCAAACCTACAACCTCGAGCGCGCCTACAAGATGGATAGAAGCTGGGAATCGTGAGTACGCCAATTCAACAGCTTTTATAGCTAGCCCAGCAGCGGGTGTCCAGTATGGCAGAACTAATCCATGTCTCTCTCTCTCTCTCTCTCTCTCTCTCTCTCTCTCTCTCTCTCTACTACACAGCTCTCAAGCATCGTCCTCGTACAACGCCGCCTCCACCAGCAACAGCATCTGGGACACACCAACGGACGGCGATCCGTGGGGTGAGGAGTAAGTTATACCACTTCACCTAGTACATCAGCCAGCTCGGGACGTCAAGGATAGCAAGCTAATCGATACTCTTTCCTTTCATCTCCTGTACAGCTATCCCCACTCGTCCGTCGCCGACGCCTCCACATCGTCCTCGGCCGCCCCTCAACCCTCTCCTCAAGCTAATGGACTCCCATTGCGGGCAGCATTGGCTCAATACTGGGTTAGCCAGACTACTCAAGCAACAGTGCCGGTGCAAGAGCCACAGCAGGAGGCCGGCAGCAACAGGAGGCTGGCAGCAATGGCAGTAGTGGCAGCAGCAACAGTGGCGCTAGCCCTGATGTCCACTAACTGCAGGTGGAGTCAGACGGTGAAGTGGAGTATGTTGAGGCGCAAGACATGCCACATCCACCACAAGAGGCAGAAGACGCCAATCATATCCCAATTCTAGAGATGGATATAGACGAAGGCAATGCCCACTCCCTTCGGTGATGTAGATATGGGAGCCCAAGAGGAGGTTGTCGGAAGAGAGCCGAGATACCGGGATGCTCGTCGACAATGATGAAAATGAAGACGAAGAAATTCTGGCAAACGATATTGAAGATATGCTCGTCGAGAACGCTGAAGCTAGGCTGGCAGCTGATAAAGACGACCACGCCATGGATATAGACGAACAAGACGAACAAGAAGAGGAAATGCAGGTTGACATCGTAAAAGTCACGTGGGTTCGCGCACCAGAGCCGTCGAACATACCAAGCCTCTTTAGCTTCCCTCGAGGCTCGGCATCTCTTCAACAAACACCTGCCAGCCATTCCTTCGTCACTAGCCCACCTATCCAGCTTCCTCTTGATGCTCAACAGCAAGCCCTTCCTCTCTCTCAACAGCCGCCAAGAGCAGGCAGACCAGAAGCTGTGATCCTCTCCCCACAAAAGGCATCTCCTTCACGACTTCGAAGCCCAGCCTGCCGACTCTTAAATACCTACCACAATCAGAAGCCATACCAGCGCATCAGCCATACAAGCAACCCCGCCGCCAGCTTCTTCCCAAGAAGAAGTCTAATGGTACTCCACTTGACCAGGCGTTAGCTCGCTTCAAGAAGAAGTCTGATTGTGCCCAGCGTGCATCCTGTGAGCCTGCATCGCCACAGCTCAGCAACTTTGAACGCAAAAGCTAGAACATTCCCGCACCGTTCGGTGCGCTTTGAGTGTACCATGTTATATAAACCCCCTTCCCTGCCGAACTTCCTTTTGTTTCTTTCGGCACTGCAGTAGGAAACTTGACCGCGTTGTCTATACTCTAGTTGTCTTTCCCCCAACTTGTTCAATCCATATCAATTGAAGCGACACTACTCGTATTCACCTAACCTTTACCGCGGCTAAGTCGTGCACAGCACTTGCAGCCTTGGTGATACCTAGTAATCTTTCAGTGACTTATCTTAGATTCCATACTCTATGCGAGTAGTATAGCGTTCTGTGTGACCGCACGGACAAGTTCAACCCTTTGCCCTTCGATTCAAGCGGATCATCCAAGACTCTGTGTGAGTCAATCCTTAGCTGTCCTCAGGGTAGACAAAAGATTGCATTGCAAGTCAATACAATCCGTACAACACTCTTCGTATAGCATATCTGCAACCACCGCAGTATTCCCCCAGTACTCTCATCCATTTTCCTCAAGCCCTCTGCCGCTTACTCGCACTTCCGCCCCTCCATCTCTTCGTACCTTGGACCTTTTCGCCAAGCAACCGGTTCACCCAAAACGGAGCCTATCGAAAACTAGTCACCCCAACCGGCTATCCCCCCTCACATATCCACGACTGCATACCAGACCCAGGCTTCACTTCAAGAGTTCTCGTACAATAAACCCCCCCCCCCCCCCCCCCAAAAAAAAGCAGTCGCGTCCAGCTGTAACGCGCCGATCCGCGTGCAAGACGATGCCAGTGCTGAAGGAAAGTCTCCTGAGATCCGTTATTATCCTATCTGGTCTCAGCTAGAAAGAACCCCGCTCAATTTCCAGCATCTTGCGTCGACAACTTAGTGAAGGGAGATAAAGAGAAGAGACATACAGGCAAGAAAGACAAAGAACAGGAAAAGAAGGAAGGAGAGAAAAGAATGGAAAAGGAAGAAAAGGAAGTGGCGGTTGGAGAAGCCGTCGAGCGAGCCGATCAGGGTCTGCAGCGTCAGGAAGGAGTGGTGGCACAAGTCAAAAGCACAACCAGCCAAGTTTTGAAGAACTATAATTGACTTGCACTCTCTGCTTTAGGCATAGGCATAGGCGGACTTTATTTGGCGGCTGCTTCCTTTTCAAGGGTCTTTGGTTCCTAAGTAAGAATACTTCTACCCCCAAAAACAACTTGGCCACTTGTTCGGTTCTCGAGGCTTTAAGATGTTCTCTCGGTGGTCTCACCTAATTCTGGTTCACTTTCAATCTATAGGACATAATCAAGAGCAAGAAATCCGGGAATGGTGAACATGTTTTGCTAATCATGCTCAGCATTTGCTCCCATTGCCTGCTCTGGCATAGCCTGTCTTTGTCTGGTGACTTCCCTGGTCCCCTTCCCAAGGTCTCCAACTTCTTTCCTCGTTAGTCTGACTGTCGCAATCTCTGCAGTGTCACTTGTCTTGCAAGTCCACGATTACGCTGTACCGAGCATGAAGGGACCGTCGGTATTCTTGACATAATACCTACCCGTGGCGTTGTCTCGGAGTCTTTCCGCCGCGAGCGCTTGCAATACGTGTGACCCTGTCGTGCAGAATTTCGACCTTGCGCTGTTTCACGAGCTAGCTGCCGGATCCTGCACTGAAGGCATGCCTTGAGGTTCTTATCTTCTTGATTTATCGGACTTCACGGTTCAGGATGCATCGAAATCCGATTCTGTACGATGCTCAGATCAACACGAGTCTCTCATCAAGACTTGTGCGGAGCCAGACACCGTACCTGATTTGATACCATGCGTCTGTATGAAGACTGTATGTGTTTTAGGGAGCAGCGCCCGCTTCTGCCGTAAGAATCGAACGCAAAGGTCTGCTATCGGGCCGGCAGTGCCCTGAGCTGTTCGAGAGCTTCTGACCATCTCTTCTTTCTGCCTTCAGGGGTATCCTCCCACCAGACAGGCTGTCCTCGTTCGCCAAGTCCGAGCTTCGCAAGGCCAGTATACTGCCTGGCAGCTTTGACCTCTTCTTCAGTTTTCGTCTTTGACTTCCGTGAACCTGATCTACCCAATGCTAGGAAGTGTTTGAGCTCTGCTAGTTCTGTATCTGGTATAGCTGGGTCAGTTGCTCGCCATTTTCGTCCGTTTACGATGATGTAGTGCCCGTCAGATGTCCGCTCGACTTGCTTTGATGACGGCGACTTTGATGCATGCTGAGCTTGCTTTGCAGCAGCTGTAGTACTCTTCTTGACATTCGACGCACCATTTGCTGCTGCTCTTGTCACTGCCATGTTCGTCGACACTTGTATCAGTTGCCGCTGATCAGAGCTGGGAGGACCAAACGCGTGACTGCTTTGACTGTTGTTCAACCTTCGCGTAAGCTGTAAACCAGCTCGTAGGGCTGGAAAGGCCGCCTTCAGCGACATGGAGTCACGGAGGAGTGAGTCAAGGGTCTTTATGAGATCTACAAAAGCATCGACCGCCCTTACACATCGATTTCCAACATCCTGAAGAGGCCGAGATTGAGGCCAAGAAGCAGAAGTTAGCAGAACTGAAACGAGCGCGTCTAGAGCGACAAGCGACTCTAGCAGAGAACAAGAGTGGAAGAAGTGTCAGTCTACATCTGTCATGTTGCTGTAGACGGGCTATGCTGAGCCAGATCCGACTATGCATCCATCAGACACCTGGCCTAGGTGATCGCGAACGAGGCCCATCATCCAGAGCTCAATTAGACGACCTAGTCTCGAGTCTATTGTCTGCAAACACAGCAGGCGGTGTCTCGCCTCGTGGAGGACGCAGCAGTGCTGCCGGCCTCGATAAAAGTGTCAGCGGTCGCACGAGCCGTCTAAGTGAATTTACCGCCACGACAAGTGATAGAGACAAGGACAGAGAACGTGATCATCAAGCTGTTGGAACGTCTACTGCTCCCACAGAATCAGATGTCTTCTCACCGCAAATCACAAGTGGTTCAGGAAGCGCAGGAAGCGTGTCTGGCGAAGTGGCGGATATCTCGGCTGCAGCTGCGTGTACTTCGTAGGTGTAAAGAACACGACTCCTTGAAAGGTGCTAACATTGAAAGGCTCACTAGTGCGCAAAGCATCAAGGCTCCTTCTGTCATCGCAACACAAACTCCTGTAGCGCCTGCTAAGCCTCCGCCAGTCACATACGATAAAGGTATTCAAACCGTACCTATACCCGAAGACAGTCCGACATCGACTAGCGAAGACCTCGAGAATGAAGATGGGGAGATTCAAGCTAAGACGGCCATACCTACTGAAGCTGAGATTCGAGCGCGTGTGCTGAAAGAGATAGAAATGCAAAAAGAGATTGACAGGCTAGAAGAGGAAGAACGATTGAAAGAACAGGAAAATGCAAGGAACAGAGGATTGGACCCTGCTGACTTGCAAAGTTTATACGCGTCAGACGAGTTTCAAACTTTCTTAGACCATTCGACGAAGGTGGTGGAGCGAGCACTGAATGATCAATACGATTATCTTCGAGATTACTCGATAGGTGACGGTGATGCGGGATTGTGAGTTAAGCGGATCGTCACATCTTCCTCGCAGCGGACTCAAGTACGTCCCATGTCTATAGAGACGACCAAGGCAAGCGTGTCAAGCTCGTATGCACTTATCAAGATGACCGCTGGACGAAGCACAGATCTGTGACGGCTCTAGACTGGTCACCAAATTTCCCCGAGCTATCACTGGCAGCATACAACAAGAACCCCACTTCTTTCTCAGATCCAGACGGTCTAGCTTGCGTATGGAATATGCACCTCGTGGACCGACCAGAGTTCGTATTCCATTCTCAAGTAAGCATTCCATCCACGTGACATCCCGATAGAAAGGCGCTGAAGCATATTCTCTCTAGTCTGATGTACTATCAGTAGCTTTCTCTCCTTTTCATCCAAACCTCATTATCGGCGGAACCTATGCGGGCCAAATTCTCATCTGGGATACACGGGCAAAGTCACTACCACAGCTCAAGTCACCTCTCAGTGCATCAGGGCATACGCATCCCATCTACTCACTTAATATCGTCGGTTCTCAGAATGCGCACAATCTAATTTCAGCATCGACGGACGGGACAATCTGTTCATGGACACTAGACATGCTAGCGAAACCGCAAGAAACACTCGAGCTTTCCCATCCTCAGCATCCCAAGACTGATGAAGTCAGTATCACGACGATGGCTTTCCAAGGCAGCGAAACTACAACACTGCTAGTTGGAACGGAGGAGGGCAATATTTATGCTGCGAATCGTTACGACCGCGCTGGTGCGAAGGCAGGCTTGTTACCGAATGAGACGTACAAAGCACATACCGGGCCTGTGTTCGGGCTAGACTACCATCCTCTAGCTGGACCTATTGATTTCTCAGACTTGTTCCTGTCGTGTGGCGTGGATTGGACAGTCCGCTTATGGCGCAGCAAAGGCGCTTCAGCGAGTGCGATGCAACCCCACCGTGGGCAAGGGAACATTCCTAGCGGTAGTATACCACCTTTACATACCTTCGAGGAAGCTAGCGACTATGTGCTCGATGTGCGCTGGCATCCTCAGCACCCTGCCGTGTTCGGCACGGTCGATGCTGGAGGCAAATTCGATATCTGGAACATCAATGCAGATGCCGAAGTACCCGCTGTATCTACGATAGTAGGCAGCGATGAGGGAGGCACATCAGTGCCAAAAGGTCTGAACAAATTGGCGTGGGACAGGAGGGAAGGACGCAATGCAGCAATCGGTTCAAGTGATGGAAAAGTGTATATTTACGACATTGGTTCTCTGGCAACGCCTAGAGAGACTGAATGGGACATACTCAGGAGGACAGTGCAGGGTTTGGCTAGTAGGGATGTTGTAGGAAGATGAGGAACGATTACGGAGACCTCTGGACGTTTGATGACATGCATAAATTTCGTATTACCGTTTGCGTTGCTTTGTGATTGCATCTGAGCTCGTAGTATTAGAATTTTGTCGTTGTATCCATCAAGACTTTTTCATTCTTCTGATGTGCAGCAAGGCAAGCCTCGTCTTTGTTGCGTGGCGATTATGAGTATTCTTTCATGACTGCAGTATGGATGGGAAATGAGAGGATCAGCAGTCTTCCCTACACGAGTCAAATATTAAACGTTGTTCGTCTGTACTCACAATCAGCATGGAACTTGCCCATACGCTCAACGAATTCCTCCGTCTGAGGTGCCAAGAAAGTAGTTCTGAAATGGAAAGTACCAGGTTTCTGACCGAATCCAGATCCTGGTACTACGCAGATACCGGTTTGCTCTAGCAATTGCAAGCAATAGAATGCATCTGGTGCTTTTCCGGCTTTCTTGGCTGCTTCTATCGCTTTGGGTGGTAGATTCAGTTGGGGGAATAGATACATTGCGCCCTGAATTGTCAAGTGAGAAGAGCGTCAGCATAATGTCCCGTATTCGATGTAATGGGAGATTGATGGAAAGAGAGGAAAGAGACTCACATCCGCAGGATTGCAAGTGATACCCTCCCATTTCTTGAAAGCATCACAAATTTCCGTACTTCTTTGTCTTAATGTCTTATGAATAGCTTTAATCTGATTACTATATTCTTCATAACTTTCCTCTCCCTTTTTAGGTGGATTTACCATTAAATCAATACCGATTTGACCTTGTAAACCAGGACATAGCTGTATAGAAGCTAATTTATAAATTTGATCCATAGCATCATCTTCCAGATTTACTAATTCAAAGAAACCACCTCTACGACCACATTCTCCAATTTGACCTTTAGAAAGTGAATGAAAAGAGATTAATTCTAAATTTGATGCGTATGGTTCACCTAATTCTGTTAATACTTGTTTAAAAGAATAAAAGGGTTTATGATTTGGATCTTCGTCATCTACGAATACGTTTGTTTGATATACTTCATCTGCCATTAGTACCAACTTCTCCTCATAAGCCATTTTGGCAATGTCTTCCATGTTTTCTAATGACAGGCATTGTCCTGTTGGATTGCCTGGGTTGATTACTACGACAGCTCGTACGTCTATACCTTTATCACGGGCATCATGTACTGCCTGACGCATCTCGTCAACATCCATTGACCAGGCTTTCTCTTCTTGTAGGTAGTATGGAATAGCGTGAGCTTCGTTCAAAGCGATAGCAGCAGTGTATAGAGGATATTGAGGGATAGGGATGAGAATACCGCAGTTGTCGTGGGATACTAGCACTTGCAAGACATTCGAGACACCAGTCGATGCGCCACTTGTAAGGAAGATATGTTCGGGATCGGCAGGCACTCCGTCTCGTTCTGTAGGTTCGTAGGACAAGAAGATTGTCATCAGATTAGTTGGAATAGCCGCACATGAGCAGCGATAGATGACACTGACCTTCCAAGAACCTCGCTACATTCTTTCGTATCGCTGGGACACCTTTCGAATGGGAATACGCGCCGATGCTACCGATATCCTCGAGTAGCTGCTTTGCTCTTGCGATTGCATCGGCGGGGTATATTTGCTTGATGAGGTCGTTCTTGAGTAGGTCTGGGTATTCGACGAGTGAAGCAACCTGAAAAGAAAGACGGATCAGCCCGGTCGATGGGTATGCTATCGTGTAAAGTGGAGGGGGGTCAACCTACCTGCCTGAAGAAAGTGATGGGCTTCTGTTCGAGCTGCTGAGGGTTCCCGATATTGCAAGAGATGACTTCGTTAAAGCCAAGCTTCTTCCTGCCCTCGTCGGTCGCACACTCTTCACGGAGTTCTTCCGCGCGTATCGCGATCTCTCCTCTGACGGCGTACTCGGCTGCAATGACTGCAGGATTCATGGTGTCCATGTTCAGCACCCTGTCGCCCGGCTGTCGCTGGGAATGGGCCACTCCACTCCCGTTCGCCTGGCCATTGCTCTGCTGCTTCTTTCCTCTGGCCATCTTGTCCGCGTCGGCTGTCGATAGCGGTATCTTCGAGTCAACCGTCGCTGCCGTGGAATAGGCAGAGGCTGCGCGCAGGATGGCAGAGGACGGACGGATAGCTCTGCACGAGTGCACGGTAGAGCTGCGTAGGCTCCGGGCGAGAGTGTGCGTGTACATGGATGGTCGAGAAGCAAGCAGCGCAGGTATGGATGTGTGTCCCGGTGTTGTGCTGTATGATAATCAAATATCCCGGCTCTCGGAAGTTGGCTGCAAGATGGTCACGCCGTCGAGCAGCGTTTCGAATCGCATGGACAGAATGGGCGGCTGCATGCACGGCACCCACAGCTGCAATGGAGTGCACTACTCACTCGATGTCTATTTATCAGCTACTTTCCACAACTCTCTGCCTCTACTTGCTTTCAATTCTCCTACACAGAATGTCGGCAAGCGAACTCATACAGGACCGGTGCATGCGGAATAGCAGGTCCGCCGCATTGGCCCGCCGCGCGGGATTCCGCCACACTTATCAAGGCCTTGCATTGGGCAAAGCAACCATCAAGCAGTAGCACGCAGATCGACCTGACCTTCTTCTGGATTCCGGCATACGCACATTGCCTTGCTAATCTACCAAAATTTCTTGCATCTAGTCTAAGAGGATGAAACAATCCCCGTTACACCGATTCGCGGACCACGAAGAGATCACTGACATACTTGCATCGTATGCCAATCTATAACTGTCCTGTCTACTGCAGCTCACTGGCAGCACACGACCTACTTACTCTGATTGAGCGCCTTCAAAGCAGCCTGATGAAGATCCCTCTCTAGATCCCTCACATCCTCTACACCAACAGACAAACGAACAAGTTCATCGTCTATACCTAACTTAGCTCTATCTTCATCCGATACGCTTGCGTGAGTCATGAGTGACGGTAATCTGGCAAGTATATCGTTCCGCAGTCAGTACAAAACATCATCTATCGCCTTCGACCATGAACCCCACGACTATGCACTCACTCGGCTAGGGATTCAATGCCACCTAGACTTTCAGCCAGAGTGAAGATCTCCAAGCTCGCGAGGAAGTTTGATGAGATCTGAGCAGGAGCAAGATCTGAATTCGCCAAGCCGGTATTCAGTCTGAAACTGACCCTGTAGATGTAAATCAAAGAGATCAGTCTACACGTTCTCACCGTGTTGCTGATCAACGATAGAGAAGGCGCCTTGGGAAAGTCAAACATCCTCAATCTAGGAGTACTCACATTCCACCACAAATAAAACCACTATCCTCCGTCATTCCAGCATCTTCAATCTTCTCCTTTGCATCCCTACTCAATTGTTTCCAAGCTAATCTTCTGATAGCTTTTCTATGATCACCTTCTAAACCAGGATAAATTACCTCTTTGCACCATTCTTGTTTTTCTAACCATCTTGCTATAGTCAATGCATTCAAACCATGTTGATATAATCTTAGATGCAATGTTTTGCACCCTCGCTGAGCTAGCCAACAATCGAATGAGGAAGGTACGGCACCTCCTGCGTTTTGATAGAAACGTAGTTTCGACAGGAGATCTTTGCGTGGTGTGACGAGAACGCCCATGATTACGCTAGATGAATAAGGTCAAATGAGGGTCAATCAGTCAGATCCGCAAGCTGACTGTAGGGAGAGCCTTTCACTGCAAGGTGCAACCAAAGCTACTTACTCGGAATGACCATTGAGATACTTTGTCACTGAATGCGTGACTATATCCGCACCGAGCTCAAGGGGTCTTTGATAGTATGGCGAGAGGAAAGTATTGTCGACGACTACGATTGCATTATGGCGGTGAGCAACTTCGCTGACTAGGGCGATGTCGACTAGGCGAAGTGTCGGATTTGTGGGTGTTTCGAGCCAGACGAGCTGTATAGCAGTCCATTTTGTCAGTACGCAAGTCATCAGACCCTCAAAAACGTGTATAGTCTAAGCACACCTGCGTTTCAGGCGTGAAAGCAGCTTCCAGCCTCTGTGTAACAGTCTTCCTATACCCATCTAAATCCTCCGTATCTTCAGAAGCAGTCAATTCCAAGAATGTGGTCGATATACCCGAATTGACAGCTACTTTGGTTAGATATCGATAAGTGCCGCCGTATACATCATTGACTGATATAATATGGCCATTGGATTTTACTAGTGATGATACTATAGCTTGAGTGACTGCTGATCCCGATGCGAAAGCGAGTGCAGAAGGGAGGTTCTCTGTCCTTGTGCGCTCTTCGGTGCTGTGTAGGTGTGGCTGATTGATAGCTTCGGGCAACTCCAGGCTGGCGATGAGAGTCTCGAATGCTAGTCTGTTGGGATTGAGAGAGCGTGTGTACTCGAAGCCCTACAGGTATTCCAACGACAGTGGCTTTCATCATTAGCGCTGGGTTCTACAAGAAAGCACGTGAGGGGCATGCGGGCTCACCTTGTGATTCGCAACTCCGTTCTGCTTGAACGTAGTGCTCAGCGATATGCCAGGAATGACAGCACCAGTCTCAGCTGATGCTTCGCTTCCTGCATGTATGAGTCTCGTAGCGAGGTGGTGCCTTGCAGATGCTGAGTGATTGCCGGCTGCAGAACTTGGCGATGGTGATGATGCTGATGAATCGCCATGGCTGCCATGTCCATTCTGCCCATTCGAGGTGGATGTGCCGTTGAGAGGCAGAGTAGCGTGCATGGTAACCCTTGGATACAGATATGCAAGAGTATAAGGGATGTAGGAGTGAAGCCAAAAGAGAAAGAGAGAATATCAAAGTGAAGTCTCAACAAGAGATTGCCCTCGTGACCTTGTCCAAGCTCGAGAGTAGCGAGCACGTGTGTAAGCGAAGGCGCCTTGAGGCGAGGATGCAATGGAAGACAAGTGAGTGTGTGCATGAGGTGCGGGGTTGTACAGATCTGCTGCTGGACTGCTACATAGCTGTCATGGCCGTCTTATCTATACTTTTCCATGTCTGTGTTTTTGCCCCAGCCTGCTTGAACTTGCATGCAGCACGACGCGTAAAGCAGTACTCTTCCTTGTTGTGACTAAAGTACACTACATATCGATCTTCTGACATGGACAGCATGACATTAAGCCGCTCTTCAAGCTGACTGAATGCGAACTGCTGCTCTCACCGCCCTCCGTCACTGATGGGTCGGCTTGAAGATCCTTGATCATCATGTCTGCAAGCATAAAAGGTGAGAAGCGGAAATCAGACAAGAAGCTAGCTCGAGCGATAGACGACATGCGAAGCTCACATCATTACTGTACCCTGTATTCAAGCCATCGACGCCGCGAGCGTGCATCAGATCACAAGTGGTCAAGTCATAACAGATCTGCAAACTGCAGTCAAAGAGCTGCTTGAAAACAGTCTAGATGCAGGCGCGACCAATATCGGTAAGTTGAGTCTTGGTCGCAAGTAAATATGCTGAAAATGGTGCTGCTGCTTCACCGATATAGACATCAAATTCAAGAATCATGGCTCTTCGTCTTTCGAAGTTCTCGATAACGGTAGTGGTGTCCAGCCGAAAGATTATACTCATATCGGTATGTATTGAGATCCGTCTCCGTTCGCATTGTTCGTTAGAGTCTGACAACTTTCCTTGCTCGTCACTTACACAGCTCTCAAAGGATACACCTCCAAACTCGAAAGCTACGATGGACTTACAAGCGTTACTTCCTTCGGGTTCAGAGGGGAAGCTCTCAGCAGTTTATGCCAGTTGGCAGACGTGAATATAACCACAGCCACAGATCTCGAAGCTCCCGTCGGAACAATCTTGACGTTCGATAAGCGTGGTCAGTTGTCGTCTTCGAGTTCAAAGACAGCGCGCGCAGTAAGCACTATCATGCGCAACATCACCACCCATAGTCAACTTCTTCCTGACAGTCTTGCATTGCACGCTTTCATTGTCTTTCTATCATCGCACATGCAGAGAGGTACGACAGTGCATGTCGCGAACCTGTTCTCTGGCATGCCAGTACGAAAGAAAGAATTCGATAGAAATAGCAAGAAGCACTTCGCGGCTGCTCAGACTTTATTGCAAGCATATGGTCTAATAAGTGTAGGGAAGCGTATTTCTCTTTCCAATCAGCAAGAGTACGTCTTTCCTTACACCTCATTCGCATCTCTGCCAAAGACATGATAGGAAACCAAGTTATTGACTTATTGATTTCGCAATTGTACAGAGGCAAGACTCCTCAGATACTTTTCAAGACAGACGGGAAAACAATCAGGGATAATTATGCGACTCTGTTCGGCGTAAAATCGGCATCTCCACTTTTAGATCTTGACCTAACTCTTGAAGTCGAAGCTGCCAAACGAGTCTTGAAGACTGCTGGATTAGATGAACTGCAAGTGGCCTCACGAACTTGATTCTGAGTGATTCTGGCTGAGCCTACATGACGTGAACTTCCAGGCGCACTCCAGTGCGTGTTAAAGGGCTTGTTTCGCCACCTACTGCAAACGCAGGTAGAACGAGCGGGGATCGTCAATTCCTCTTTCTAAACGGCAGACCCTTTGAATCCAAGGTGAGTTGAGAAGCCTATGTTCCCAAACTTGCTTTAGAGTATCGAGCTTACGTTCATCTCGTAATCAGTCAATTGCGAAAGCTTTCAATGAGATCTTCAAATCGTATGCCCCTCAGCATTTCCCATCGATAGTGGCAGATTTCGAAATAGCTACTGGTACGCCTCTGTCCTAGTCTACCATTCTGGAAGATGAAGGTAGCAAGGGCTGATAGATCATCGATACAGATGCCTACGATGTCAACGTCTCGCCTGATAAACGATCAATCTTCCTACATTCGGAACAGAATCTCATTGAAGCGCTCAAGGTATTTCCCGCGTGCTTCGCTTGACATGCATATCTTCAACTGATCTTGTACTTGACTATATCTCCAGTCGGCCTTAGATGCGTTCTACTCCCCTTCTCGTGCGACCTTCAGCATGGACTCAACAAACATGACGCGCATCGGCCGGCTGACAGCAAGCGCTGCACCGGCTGCTACATCATCAGCTCGCCGAGAGGCCTCCGCTGTCCAGGCGAATGGTCGTGCATCATCATCAGGATCTGATGAAGACATCGATGTTCAGCAGATGACCCATGATATACCATCAAAACGCAAAGATGATGCATCGGTAGAGTTTGAGGAGGAGAGCTCAGCTCTGCGAGAGGCCTCATTCACGCCTGAGCCCCAAGGAGCGGAGCAAGCTGCGCTTTTCAGGCGTGAAACGACTGCCCTGCGGTCAAATGAAGAAGAGCATCGCTCAAGCAGCCCAAAGCCAGCTGCACGGAGCATACCTACAGCGCAAGCCAGACTATCTGCAGATAACGGAGCATGGTCATTGTCTTCTACGACTGCATCCGCTCCGGTATCAAAGAGAGCGAGACGAGAGAAACAAATGAGTTCTCAAGAACAAGCTACTCTTGATCGAATGGACAAGTTTCTTGCTCGTGCGTCACAGGTTGCTCGTCCGCCAGTTACTAGACGAGATTCGGTTTCCTCCGCGTCACCGGTGGAAGAAGTGCTATCGGAAGACATCGATCTCGTCGACAATACACCGGAATATGACCCAGGACGGGACGGACAAGACGAAAGTCGAACCAGTATTGAACTTGACGAAATGCTAGAAGAAGCGGATGTAGACAAAAATGATGGGGACGAGGAGATAATGGTAGTCGATAATCTAGATCCGGTACAAGTGGACGTCAGGAAATCGGCACCCGTATTACAAACATCGGAGATGTCGCTCAATGTCACTGATCTACGAAGTCGTCTGGCAGCTGGCCGACAAAACCGCAGGTTAGCGAGAACAAGTCCAATGCCGACTCCTAACGACGAGCTTGAAGAAGCAGGTATCAAGTCTCAGGATGGAGATGCTCGTAAAGCGCTTTCAAGACTTGTGTCTAAAGAAGATTTTGCGAAAATGAAGGTGGTTGGACAGTTTAATCTTGCTTTCATCATTGTTCGGAGACGAGAAGCGATTAAAAATGAAGTTCGGGACGATGCTGGTACGGTGAAGTATCATGATGACCTGATGATCATCGAGTGAGTCTGAGCGAGTCTACTTTCGCAAGGTGATTCGTAATGACATAACGTCATCCGTAGCCAGCATGCCTCGGACGAAAAATACAACTTTGAGCGTCTGCAGCAGGTCACGAAAATTGACTCTCAAAGACTGATCCAGTAAGGCTTGTCTCAGCCATGTCAAAGGCTTGTTAGGCTAACCACTAGTTTCATCGTTTCAGGCCGAGAGCGATGGAGCTGCCTGCTTCCGATGAGCTACTTGCAATCGAGCATGAGAACGTCCTTCGTTTCAATGGCTTCGAAATAGAAGTTGACGAAGACGCGCCTGTTGGTCAGCGTATCAAGCTCGTGTCGATGCCTATATCCAAAAGTACCAAGAAGACCGAATTCACTGTCGAAGGTAAGTTCGGATAAGCTATCTGCCACATCGACTGGGTTGATGTTGAGCGACGATACAGACTTCGAAGAGCTTTTGTATCTTCTTCGAGAGCGTACAGGGCCTGGGATGATGTGAGCAGTTCCATCACATGCTATGATTGAAATCTGATCAGAATTATTATGCTTGCAGTCGACCCAGCAAGACCCGCAGGTTATTCGCAATGCTAGCATGTCGATCGAGCATCATGGTCGGTAAGGTTCTCAACAACACCCAGATGACAACGGTAGTCAAGCATATGGGCAGTCTGGACCAACCTTGGAATTGCCCGCATGGGAGAAACACGATGCGCTGGTTAAGTAGTGTTCAAGAGCCAGAGCCAGACAGACGGTTCAACGTAGCAGAAACCGTTGTAGCATATTCAGAACAATGCAAATAACTCAAGGCATGCCTTCTTCCTTTCAACCAACATCTAGTCAGTTTTCTGACCCAGCATAATTGTACACTGCGTGATTAACGACAAGCTGTATCAAAATACAATCCAGAGACAAGCGGAAAGGCTCGAAGCATCATTCCACCTTCTCTATCTCCATCGTGCCGTCGGAATTCACTTTTGCCCTTGCTACCTTTTCACCTTTCGCCTCGAGTAAAGCTTCTACCGTCTTGTATTTGCCACCTTGTGTAAGATCATCGCTATCGAACCAGCCAAGGTGGTCGGCTGTTGCAGGGAAGACTGCGAGTCAGCTTGACTAGTGAACGATACACAAGCCTGAAAGACTCGCCTATAAGATGCCGTGAAGAACACTGTGGGCATTGGCAGAGCACAATACCCTTTTCGTATGCGTGCCGGGAGAATTCATGCGACGATCTATGTCCACAGCTCGGCACAGTACACGTGAATGTTATGTTCAGGCGTCTATCTAGCTTTCCTATCGGTTGCCTATTGGTCTCGTTCGGTGCTTGCAGCAGTTCTTCCGAAGCTGCACTCGAAAAGCGATCGTCGAAGAGTGTAGAAGAGGACGAGGAAGCAGAAGACGGTTCCTCTGAGGTTATTGAGTCAGATTGCGGTAGAGTTGATTTGTGCCGTACAGTCTTGAAGGCATTGAGTGCTTGGAGATGGATGGAAAGTGGCTGTCGGGCTTGGGATGGGCCGGCTGACGTCGAAGTTGCAGAACCAGGAGACTGAGAAGACAGAGATGATAGGGTGGCTCTGTCGAGCACTTGAGCGTAGTGTGGCCGTATCACTCTGCTTAACGTGTTCCTCGCTGTTCTTGCGAGCATGGTGCTTGCTCTATGCGTATGCAGCCCCGGTGCTTGATCGGAGGTCTATTGGGCTCTGACGCTACGGTCTGACAAGTACAGGCCTGTGTGTGCAGCGACAGACTGTGCTGCTCGGTAGTGATCTGTGAGCCTTCAGATAGAGTTCCAACAGCTGTTTATGGTGCTTGATGTCGTTCCAATGCAAACCGCAGAGGCAAGGCGTTTGCCACGAGCTTTTCCATCCTCCGTACGCCCCAAATTTTTGGTCCGGCATCTTCTTTCTGATTCGCATCCATCCGAACGAGCTTCAGCAGCAAGACTGGCATAGTGGAAAGCACTTCGTCTTATCAATCATGGCAAGCTCATCGCAAAACAACTCGCAAGGCGGCAGCAGCGAGCTCCTACGGAATGCTCAATTCAGCCAGTCGTCGTCAAATGCAGGAAGCGATGATATGACCGCCCCCAGCGTGGCTCAGATGCTCAGCAATGCGGCATCCCTGCATCCATTGGCTGTGCAGAGCTCGTCAGACTTGGACTATCTGGTCCTGGACGATGGAAAGCTCAGCGATATCGAAGGTGGTCAGTCAGTCCTGCCTAGCAGAGGTTGGGGCGACGAATTATGCTATGGAACTGGAACGACATACTTGGCGGGTGAGTTTGAAGCTTTTCAACAGTATCCTCTACCATCACACTTGATATCTAATCTTCCGCTTGTCTTGCTCCAGGCCTTACTGCTGGCGGACTCTGGGGACTCAGAGAAGGACTTGTACGATCCAAGCGACTCGGCACGAATCCCACCTTGAACAGCACGTTAAATCAAGCAGCACAAGCAGCAGCAGCTTCAACTTCCTCGTCATTGAACACAGCAGCACAAACAGCTACTACTGCTGCTCCTCAATCAACAGCAGCGGCAGCCGCACAGCAAGCTTCGTCAACTGCAGCCTCGTCAGCAAAAACTGCAGAAACTAGAGCTACCGCCGCTGTCAGGTCGCCTGCTTTCAGAGTACGCTTGAACGCTGTTCTCAACAGCATAACGCGGCGAGGAACGTTCGTAGGCAACAATGCTGGTGTTTTAGGTGAGTTGCAAATGTTCAGCCTGGCTGCTGTAAGCTTTCTACCGAAAGGTCGTGACTGATACGCCACCTTTCAATCATACAGCTCTAATCTATAATGCCTTCAACTCCTCAATCGATAAATACCGCGGAAAGCATGACATCTACGGCAGTATGCTCGCAGGTGCCAGTACAGGCCTGATATGGAAGAGTACAGGTGAGAAGCCGGGCTCCGTATATCAATGACAAGATAGTCCGGAAAGCTGAACGTGTATCCTTTTTATCTCAGCTGGTGTCCGTCCAATGGTTATCGCGTCAGCGGGTATGACAGGTGAGACTGGATCTACCATGTCCGAAATGATCTTTGCTGACATATTTCCTACTATGAAAACAGCGGGCGCCGCTGCCTGGACAATCGTGAAGCCCAAGCTCGTCTAGATGTGCCAAACCGCTGTGAATGTACATGATGATGTGAGAGTAGCTTGCCCCTTTAGGATAGTACTCATGGTGATGGTAATTCAAGTGCCATATTAGTCATTGTATTGTACCAACCTTGTCTCAACCATACAAAGTGGGCGACTCAGTATCTCGTCGCCTGCTTAGAGATGCCTGTGTAGCTAGCAATGTCGAGCAAACTCCCAATTCTCTAGACCTTCACATAGTGCACTACTCACTCAATTACTTCAACCCGAGAATGAGGCCCCGCCAGAACATAGACCACTACAGGTCTTAAATTGTCTGGCCTCACTATGATCAAGAATCTCGTTGCAGCACCACTGGTGTAATCTAAGGACAGTGTCAACACCCCGAGAACCTGTATAGCCTGTCACAAGGGGCTCGGTTAGAGCGAGTTCCTGATTCAGTAGCCTTCCACCACGCTTCATGCTACTGTATATCTCAAGCTGGGAATTTTGCGAAGGACGCTTGAGATCTCTTTTTTCGTTCCCTCGAGTGATATGAATTCTCTTCAGACGTCAGATAATGAAGCTCTTCCTCTCATGCAGATACGGTATCGTTTGGCAGAAAATTCGAGCTTTGTGCATCACTTCGGAGCGCACGAGCAAGGTTCGCGCAAGTCCGCAGGCACCATTCTGCAAAGCTGCTGGCAGCTCGCCTACCATGGCAAGTAGTAGGCCACGTAGATAAGCAGAAAGGTAGACCATACCTGGCAGCTTTCGTTCAGTAGGACAGACGCCAGTGTCTCGATGCATTCTGGGAGTGTCGGAATCATGGAGCTTGAGGCTTCGGAGCAGCTTGAGTTAAGTCGCGACGCTCCATCCGCAGGCAAACCCTGATGTCAGCTGCCCTTTCGGAGCCAGGCGACTGAGCACAGCTTGTGAGAGCGGTACAGGAGGCTGCATGCGCGTTGAGCCTGCTCTGCGGATGGCCCATGTTCCCAATCTCGTTCCTCAAGGCTGGTGCTGCCAGTGGATGGCTGCTCCCTTGCACGGGGCCCTCAGCATGCCGAGGAGTCTTTGCAGCGAGCGTTCCATGCCGTGTGAGTAGGCTCTTGCTCTTGCTGATGTGTCTGTTATCGTCAACAACAACAACAACAACAACATCTACTAATCCTCATCACCTCGATTCACCTCGCCTGTCAGGCTTGCTCGACGGTTGTCGCACATCGAGCGGCAGTGGACCGACCTCTCTCCCGATAGTGTGAGAACCTGGAATTTCGATAATTCCACCGTAAGACAGTGTCAGCCTTGACCGTACGGGAGCATCGAGTGAGTGAGTACTCTGGCAAGCCTGTACAGGAAGCTGGAATTGCTCCCACTGCTAGAGTCAGGCTGATCGAGGGATGCCCATCTCTGGCATGCTCATTGGGTGTGCAGGCAGCAAAGATCGTGCATAACGAGACCTGGACAAAGTGCCATCGGCGACCATCTAAGAAGACTGCAACAATACGGTCCTTCATCGATCCCAAGTCCTTTTCATCGATTTCATTCACGTCGCTTCAAGGTTTGACTCCCGCTTCCCGCACTTTGCTTCCGCGGAGGTACCACAAATTGGGGCAATTAACCATAACTCTAATCTTCCTCGAATCCCCCAGACTGAACGAGCAAACAGACAGGTTGATTTGCACGTGTAAACTTTCCAGAGAAGCCCGGCTTCACTTGCGAGACCTGTAGGTACGTTGTATGTATGCAGTGCGCATCTGAGGGGAGGAAAGGTCTGTGATGATGGCTAACAACGGAGAAGTTGCTGCTCGCTGTCCCTAGAACCCGCTTCACCGTCCCGGTCGAACCTGCGGCTTTCAGGGTCATTTCCATTGCCTGGCCTTCCGGAGATATTTACGGCTCATCCTTTGTGGAAGGTTTGAATAAAGGTACGGGAATGTCATAATCAGTCTTTCAGTAATCATATCCCATGTGGTTCGATCAAACTGAATGCTAATCTTCATCGTCACTACTCGAGAAGCGCACAAAAATATCACCCATCGTGGCAGACGAAAATCTTGCTCGCGATAGCTATCAGCATCCGAGGAGGCTCTGCCCAGTGCTTTCTTTGTTGCGACCAAACAAGGCAAGTAACAACAGATTTTCAAGTGCGTAACAGCTACGCGGACTCTCTTGGCTTACCCTCTTTTTGTGTTTGTTTTCCTGATAGGGTTGTGAATCCCAGAAAAAGAGGTGCATCGGCCGTGTGCCCGCGTCACCCGTCAGGGTTATGGTTCCTTCTCTCCCTCATTTCTTCTGGAAATTGCTGCTGTAGCTCAGCAGACGGGCCTGGGGGAAGCCAAGCATCAATCCTGTTCGACCTTCTGGCTTTCTACCTACCTTGAACGAGATATCCACCGATTTCCCAACATTTGCCCTGATTGTGGCCCTAGACGCCTGTCATTTCCAAATCACACGCATCATAGTAGTACCGTACACTATCCACAACTTCGAAGACACCGGAACTTCTGCCTGACAGGAACCCACTTTCATTCCGACGACAGGACAGGAAGAACGGACAATTTAAGAGTGTATCGAAGGTGTATTTGCGTCGCTCCGGAAGTTGACAATTCGACAACGCAGCAAGCATATATCAAAGATCTTACCCCGACCTCCAAACTGCCTGTCGCTTTACCTGCAGTGTGAAAAGTGGTCCTTAACAGAGCAACATCGCTTTGGCCAGTCATTGTCTGCAACCCAATCGAATTCAACTGCCACGTCGGCTTGGATTGCCATCGTGCAGTAGAGGAAGAGGCCAAGCTGTAGCTGGCTGAGAATGAGGGAAGATGTGGGCCGTCGCCGCAGTAGAGCTGGCTACGATGATATGATAGCTGCTGGAGAGCCTTCCACAACGACTCATCAGCCTGAATTTCCGAATCAGTCGACCTCTGAAAGTTTGCCCGAATCCAAGAGAAGAAGGCCCTCGTCGCTCGACGGAGGATCAGCTCCGCCGACCGATCACGGCGCCACTACACCGAGGCCTGAAACATCGACGGGTCCCGCAGCATCATCTTCGGCAACGATAACTACTGCACTAGCGCCCAGCAAACGCGACTCCCATCATGATAGCCTTCGCACCCCAGGGTCCAGTTCCCAGAGGCAAGACAGGCAAATCGGGAGACCACCCAGTTCATCCCGTCAGCAGCGGTCAGCAATACAGAGAGCTTCCGAGGCGCAGCGACCAGAGACATCCACTTTCGCCGGCAACAACGGCAGTACACTTCCGGGTAACACGGCAAGCGATTCAGCTCGTCTACCATCACTGGCTTCAATAGCACAAGACCTTCCTTCGACCAGTCTTGCATCTCATCAACAATCCCCGACAGGACTCTCGAGTCCGAATTCAGCTCGCTCTCGAGGTTCATTTTCCTCGCGTGGCTCCTCCCCACACGCTTCCTCATCCTCGTCATCTAGCAGCACCGGAAAGCGGAGGTTTGGTTCTATCGCTTCTGACGGGGCAGCATTATCGAGGTCAGCATCCCAAGTGTCCGAGTAAGTGGGAATTTATGATGCCAAGTATGCCCAAGTCACTCGTCTGTGCGATGCCGACTGATTTGCTATTGTAGGCTGCGTTATGAGCTCGTCATCCATCAGCAACCAGGTACCGCTGCCGCGGCGGGTTTGAGTCCACCAGCCCTGAGTCGCCTGCCAATCGTGCCGAGTCCCATACTGCAGCTGCGGGTCACGGATGAAAATGGAGAGCCTGTTACGCATCGCCATGTGTAAGTGTTCGTCTTCGACACGCCTCAAGTTTATACTCAATATCTTGCACCCGTTACAGCCTCCAGAATCTACCGTATCTTGTGTGTAGCTGTTCCTTACTGTCGGCAAACGATGACCAGAACGTTATCGATTTTGCGACCGAAGAGCAGCCACTACCGCCAAGTATAGCTGGGCGAGCGCCTGTTAGACGGCCAAGTCAGCCACTAGCCATGATCTGCGGGACAAGGGTGTACAGCTTGAGCGAAGCAGCGGATCGTGGCGGCCAGCAAGGGATCTTCTTCATCTTCTGGGATACAAGCATTAGACAAGAAGGCGAGTATCGCCTCAAGTTTTCCCTGATTGAAGCGTAGGTCTTTCTTCCCACCAGCACGTGTAGAAACGAGTGTTTTCGCTAATATCCTGCACACGCGTTCATCAACTTCAGACTACCTGGCTCGCCGACGTTGACAAGTATCGTCTCGGAACCATTCAAGGTCCTTGGGAGGTCAGAATTCCCTGGGACAGTAGAGATCGCTACTGACTGGACAAGGCATATGCACAGACAAGGCTTGACCATCTGTAAGCCTCTTCGAATGCTCTGCACGCCGTACAGCTATTGGAGTGGTATTGACGTATCATCTTCCTGCCCACTCGTAGACCTGCCAGCTTTGGGGACATCTTCTGGCCTCCTTCCAAGCTCGAAAGGCCGGTCTTGACTTTGTCCTGCGTCTGCAGACATCAGACCATTGTGCATCTGAACATATTCGACACATCTGTCTTCGCACGGCAAACGTATACCCCGTCCCCTTTCCTTCAGCAGGACATGGTCGATTTACGGCCTCGTCTGACACATTTCGCCTTTTAATCAGTTGTGTGCGTAATCTGTTTTTGAACCTTACAGCTTATTACTCCACTTCAGTGACCTCAATGACCATGTATCATAGCATACACTAGATTTGCAACATGCTAGTACAAGAAAGCTGCTCTGTGGTTGACAGAATCACATCAGTTCTAATAAATATATAAACAGAGACGGGAGACATACTCCTCAGCGTAATCCATACCGAGACACCGTGCCAACCTTATCGTCACCCAAAATAGTGAAGCTGCCACTACGAATCTGCTAGTCCTTCGATAATTGTGTTCGCATATAGATGGAGCTGGTCCACTTCTATATCCAGGCCGTCTTCGGATTGCAAATGCAGGCTGATCTCATATGCGGCTTCTATGTGCGCCAGAGTGATAGCGATCCAGTGCTTTGCCAATATCTCAGCACACGCCGCTGTCCTATCTAGTTTAGACCTCGTGTCTTGATCGATAGCATCGTTCTGCGAGGAGTATATAGCCATTGATGCCGCCGCTTCCGGTTGCCAATTCTGTCCAGCCGTGCCAGGATTGGCTTCGTGTGCCTTCGACATCGCGGATGGTGCTTGGATCCACACGTAGCCATTTAAGCCGACTATCATCTCTACCCCGTGTGGCAGCGAATGAAAGTGAGATTTCATGCGGATGACAAGTGTCGGAGGGACGACCACCAAGCGTCCGTTTCGTAGCTTTCCGTACTTTAGAGATCGTGTATGCAGAGACATCGTGCCGTCGCCTAGTATAGACTGCACTTCTGCTACCAGTAAATCACCCTCTTGAAAGAAGGTCCTCATTTGTAGCTCGTCCGATTCTAATTTTCGCCGCTATAGGTATGCAGAATTTCCGTCAGTTTCGAGACTCTTGAATGTACGTGTCCTGAATAACTCACTTGCACACCACCTGGGAGGTTGATGGATGACAGCATGAGAAAAGCATCGGTCCGTCCATCGACCTCTACCCTCCATCGCCGTGGGCCGACCTGCACAAAGCAAGAGATCCAAGTCAATTCCTGGAATATCGAAGAAGGATTCCATCTTTGCCCACCTCGGTAATCCTTCCGATAACCAGGTCACCAATTTCTGGTCTATATCTGTTTGCAACAGCCATTCAGCCTGATATGCGACATGGACGCTAGCTAAGAAGCGTACTTTGATTTGAATGGTCGCACAGACACGAGCTTGTTGACACGTTCGACTTGCCCAGCTACGGATGCTATGATATAATCGTGTTCAACGTATGACCCATGCCCTCTGCATTTTGCACATGAAATTGTCAGCTTCAAGTGCATTTCAGCAGGAAGAATTGGAGACAAGCCTAACCTCATCCATTCTTGAGCACTTGCCACTGGCTCTCCAGGTATAGCTATGCGAGACGTCGACGCAGTCGGGAAAGCTGGGTCCTCATCGACTTGCATCAAATCTCTCGACGAAGCAGGTTCGGCGTCATGCGCTGGATAGTAGCTTGAGGTCGACGGGAAGGGAGTCGGCGGCAGTATGCGAAACATGATGTGAATGCTGTGCAGAGGTAGCTTCTCAGATAAAAGTCTTCTGCTGCTCTCGTGCTGTACTTAAGACAAGAGCGAGCGTTTCTGCAGGTGATCGTACTTCATGGCTTCGCTCCTACCGGCATGCACCTGCGGGTATGGACGACTGCTCGTCAGGCAGCAGCAGACTCGCTTGCTGTCGACTTCATCGCATGCTCTGAACAATGCTACCTCTTCAGCTCGCAAGAGACGCGCGCGAGGCGAAACTGTCCAGTATCAATTCAATGCGAATCCATTCGATCCGACAGTTGCAGATTCAGCTTCTAGAGCAAGTTATCAGCTAGTGACTGCGAATACGTTAAGAAAGCATACAACTCCACCTCGGAGGGTCCGCATGCTAGCGAGAGACTTCATCGATGATAGTCTGTACAACCCCCACTATGGCTATTTCCCGAAACAAGCGGTCATCTTCGACCCTGGCGCTGCTCTTGCGCAAAGACCTGGACAGGAAGTAGAGGTTGAAGATCCTGAGCTTGTCAAACAGAGAAGGCTGCATGGCTTTGACTTTTCGAAGATGAAGAACAACCGTGACTGGGATAGGACTGTCGCCGAGACTTATGGCATCATTGAAGAAGCGACACACGAGGGCTCTGGACCAGGCAGACAGGTCTGGCATACGCCTACTGAGCTGTTTAAGGTGCGTTAGTTGAGGACCATCAGCTATCTGGGCAGAGTGCTGACACTTCTGTCCCTCAGCCTTACTACGCACAGGCTGTCGCAAACCACCTTGCAACAGAATACAAGCTAGCATTATATCCATATAACGATCTGAAGATCTACGAAATAGGAGCAGGAAACGGATCAATGATGACTGGAGTTCTAGACTATCTGCGTGACGCCGAGCCAGAAGTCTACAAGCGCACGCATTACCACACCATCGAAATATCGCAGCAATTAGCGGATCTCCAGCTCGCTAGGGCAAGTGCAGCTGGTCACTCTGGGCGAGTCTCTACAATCCGTCAAAGCATCTTCGACTGGAACCAAATCGTTACGGATCCCTGCTTCTTCCTCGCTTTCGAAGTGCTGGACAACCTGTCACACGACGTGGTACGGTACACTCTAGAAGATGAAACTCCGCTCCAATGCCTCGTTGAGATCGACGACAGAGGGGATTTTGCAGAAGTCTACGAACCTGTTTCTGATCCCTTGATCCGGCGCTTCCTCGATATCAGGCGCGATATTCGCCGACACAATCCGTATGCACATAGCACGCTTCACCCGCTTCTACATAAGAGCCAACTTCTGCGCAAGATATACGCCACATTGCCTTTCGCACCGAATCTGTCTCAACCGGACTTTCTACCCACGCAATCACTCATGCTCCTCGATGTGCTGCGTAACAAGTTCCCGGCTCATAGGATCCTAATGTCGGATTTCGATGAGCTTCCCGAAACTATTCCGGGTAGATTGGCACCAGTCGTTCAGACGCGCTACGACGGGCAGAGCGTAGCATGTTCGACTTATCTGGTCTCACAAGGATGGTTCGACATATTCTTTCCTACTGATTTCCGGTTCTTGCGTGACATGTACGAATGGGTCATGGCTGGTAAAGATAAGACGCATGCTAGGAACCACCATCAACTTGGTGCGAGCGAATCACAAGCGAAACAAATGAGCGATAATGATATGAGGAGATTATCTGAGATTGGGGTGGGGTTGGGATGGGGCAATAGGAAACCTTTGAGAGTACTTTCTCACAGGCAGTTCTTGGAGAGGTACGGAGAACCGGAATATACCATGCTCAAGGATGGTACGAATCCTATGTTGGATCTTTATGAGAATGCGGCTTTCATCTATTGAGTAGTGTGGGACAGCTTTATCAAGGTCTCCCGGTGTACTCTAGCGGCCGCTTGACAGCCTAACCGGGACTTGAGGTGCGATACATGGAAATGCGAGTCTTCAAAGGCAAGCTCGCCAAGCCATGTAACAGATGTCCTGAAATCAAGGAGACGAACTTCATCCACTGCGTTTCGCATGTCTGCCTGATATTAGCCCTTGCCGAAGCACGTTTGAGTCGAGTTGCCTTTGAACCATTCATCTTTCAAGCATCCATCTTCCCTTTGAGCTCCCTCCAGCTCGCAACTCGCATAAAGAGCTTACGCATCCTTGCCCTCGACCCATCAATCCAACTAGCCAAGATGCGTCTCTTCTCTCTTGCCCTTTCCGCAATCTCGCTAGTCGCTGCAATGTCCGTCCCAGCTGTTCTCGCTGCCGATGCGCCCAAAGGACCCAAGATCACCAACATTGTCTACTTTGATATCAAGGTGGGGCTTTCCACTTGGCAACTGAGTAGCGTGGATTGATAAGCTGACTCATGCTGCTGGTGATCTCCTTCAATGCTGGACCTCGACAACTGTGCTGTCTCCGCCTGGCCCGCTCGCTTCACCACGCGTACCGCTTGAACAACCATCATGCTATAACAGCACGGCGATGACTCTCTCGGCCGCGTCACCATGGTGAGAAGGTCTTCGTGAGATATTGAAAGCTTCGTCCTGACTTGCTCCAATGACAGGGCCTCTACGGAGCTACTGTCCCAAAGACAGTAGAGAACTTCCGAGCACTCGCAACTGGAGAGAAAGGCTTCGGCTTCCAGGGAAGCTCCTTCCACCGTGTCATCAAGGATTTCAGTGCGTAATCATCTAGCTCAGTCAGAGTCTCCATGACTTCACTCGCTGACTCCTGCTTCCTCATTTACTCCCTGGCCCATTGCTTCTGTCGCCTTACACGTGTCATGCCATTCCGGGTCCATCAATGCAGTGATCCAGGGTGGTGACTTTACCAGAGGTGACGGTACCGGCGGCAAGTCTATCTACGGCGATAAGTAAGTGAACTCCTGGATCGTTCCAAGGTGTCCACAATCCCGGACGAAACAAAACGCTAACTCTATCTGTAGATTTGAAGATGAGAACTTCAAGCTTCGTCACACCAAGAAGGGCCTCCTATCTATGGCTAATGCCGGTCGAAACACCAACGGTATGCTTGCATTGCTACCTCTGTATCAGAAGGGGCTGCCTGACGCTCATTGTGTTACCTTTTGTCTTTTCCATAGGGTCCCAGTTCTTCGTCACCACTGCCATCACCTCTTGGCTCGTAGGTTACTGTTGTATGATGGCACAGCTCGTTTCCTTGACTGACTTTGAATGAACCTGCTTTCTGTCTCCTACAGGACGGCAAGCACGTCGTCTTTGGAGAAGTCCTCGAAGGCTATGATATCGTAGACAAGATCCAGAACGTCCCCAAGTCACGAGGCGACAAGCCCACCAAGCCCGTCACCATCGCCGAGAGCGGTGAACTACCTCTCCCCGAGGGCAGCGCTACTGAAGAAGCACCTAAAACGGCACCTGTTGGAAGCGACGAGCAGGTCCCTTTGAGAGCTGAATTATGACTAGCTCAATTGAAGGTTTGGTGAGTCATGGAAGCTGGTCTTGCTTTGTCTATGCTGTCTGATGTCTACAAATACTCATACATTACGATGCTATACTTTGATGGATGTTTAGGGAGATGGTCAATGCCTAGGATAACCAAAAGTCGATAACCAGACTTTCGGCTATTCGATAATCTGAGACTGTGCCTTGCGCGAGATCGTTTATCGGCGGGCCTTTTCGACGCACGTGACTTGTCTGTCACTCCTCCCTGTACCTTTGTTTATGATAGTCGTGTTGAGATCCTCTTCCCGAATCACACAAAATACGAAACAAAGCAATGAAGCACTGTCACACTACAGTGCCATTGCGCATTATCCAAGCTGCATGCTCTTGCCTGTATTCTACATTTGCCACCAGAATTACGGTCACCTGCGCAGTTTCGAGGTGCAAGCTGTACAGGACACGGCTTGCAAGGTGTCCAACAGCGAGGTCGACGAGGGATACGCTGAGGAGCAGGAGATAGAACACCCATCAAGCCCACACTCGTTCTAGCTGCACGCATCTCATCTGCTGGTCCTCGTCAAATCTCACGCTTGCATTCCTCGAGAGATTGTTGACAAGCCACCCTCACATACCTCGCCATATTCGACGACAGGTCTTCGAGGGAGAGGCCAGCATCACAGGGGACGCGGTCTATACCGCCTCGAACACTGCAGTCGTCATGGAACAGCGGCATACGCGGTCGTCGTTGAAGCCCAGGCGCCAGAAGGGCGGACCTCGTCGTCGCGGTGCAGGCTGGACACCAGCGACAGCAGCAGCATTGCTCGCGACTGGATGGATGGTGCAGAGTGCAGACACAGCAGTGACGGGGATGGGCAGTGGCCGACATCACCTGCAGAGCAGACAGTACCCCAGTGATGCGCCGTGTGAGTGCCTCTCGCATGTCCAGCCAGTCAATCGTCGAACAATGCTGATAGCTGCATCCAGCCTGCGCGCAGCTGTGCATAAGAGTCAAGATTGAAGAGGCTGCCGACCCTGGACTGGCACCTAGTGGGTTGACGCTGCGATGCATACACCTGCTGCTCGTCATGCTCATCCTGTCCATTGCACCATCAGGCTGCGACTACCGCAACTCTGGCTACGTCGACTGTCTGTGCGCGTCGAGCAAGTTTACAGCGGCGTATGACAGGTGCGACTGGAGACGCTGTCACATGAGTGCAAGGGCGTAGGGCACTGACGCGTCTGTCTCTCCGCCTTCGCAGGTGTCTCCTCGACAACTGCATCTTCCCTTCAAGTCTCGCGGCTGGGCGATCACTCTTTCAGACCTTTTGCGCTGCTTCTGCATCTGCAAGCGAAGGTGAGCCATCCACAACTATCAAGGACAGGACGGGGCCGTTGGTCTTCACTCTGTGCTCTCTATCGCCTACTCTTCCCGTCTGCATCCATGTCCATCCCAATACTGACTCGCATTGATCCCTGCCCTTTCTCTGCTAATCGCCCAAAAGCCTCTCAAGCGATATCAGTTGCATCGTTGGCAGTGGCGTCCCAAGCGTCGGTCTATTCGGAGATGGCGACTCGCAATACTACGTCGACCAGTACCAGCGGTACCACAACTTCGAGCGGAGCTTCGTCAACGACAAGCGGAGCGAATTCATCAGGTCCTTCTAGCTCGGGCCTCTCTAGTACGAGGACTGACACTCAAAGCAGAACTACCGAGGTGAGTTCAGTCTGCTCGGGTTCGTGCTATTAGCATAAGCTGACCGCCATCACAAATGTACAGCCTGCTTCTACGAATACGCAAAGTACATTGAACGCAGCTCAAATATCGAGCGCAGTGAGTGCCCTGTTTACTCTAAGCGGCATCTTAAGAGACCAGTCAAGCTGACGTGAAGGATTTACCATCGTAGCGAATGAATGCGACTGGAGTCAGCTCTGCTCGTCATGCGAAGGTTTCTCTACCGACCTGGACATTAGCGGCTTCTGCTGCATTCGTACTTCTGGGGACCCTGACGGTCCTAGCATGACCAACCTCTACCACATCAAAATCTAGGTCTAGTCTCCCTCTCCAAGAATCCCTAAAGCAGCAACGAACGCTGGATACAACGTACATCCGTCCTGAAGCTTTTTTCCCCATCTTTTACCCACAAGTTGGTGCCCCCAATAGAGAACGGCATACCCCAATTCGGCTGTATCGAAGCCGTGTATTTCTTTCAATGATTTTCAAGAGGTCCCCCCAGAAGTTCTAGGTAGTATCAAGTATCAGTACTAGAGCAGTTTAATGCAGTTCCCGCAAGCGCACTCTTTGGACATCATACAATCCGAATGACCTTTCCAGAATATCCCGGGCAGTCACCCATTGTTTTGCTATTAGTGCTTGTTGTTATACAATCTCTTATGCGTTTCATTACCATTATTAGTTTTGTGAAGCTTAAAGTCATAATTCGTGCTGCAATCGATATATTTGGGTCTAAGCTAGGATTCGGGACACTCGCATATGATTCGAGATGCTGGAAGTCTAGGACGATGGTTCGTCTGCTGATTCAACGGCGATGCGACTTGCCTGGGGTCAAATGAGCATAATGTCATTAGCGTGTATGATATGAAGAAAACAAGAAGATACATATGACTTAGGCTCAATAGAGAACTATAGATACACTGGTCGATATCAACAGGGCACTTCTAAGAAACCACAAGGAAGCACACACTCGACGCGACTATTGCGACTGGAGAGCATTCCAGAGATGAAGAGCTAACATTCGAATAGCTTGACTTCCACGACGGCCCTATTATTGCGTTATGGAAAAGACTGCTAACACTTCTACTCAGATGAACCACGATACTTGATAGATATAGAGGCGTGACACTGAAGACAAACACCGGGATATTGCAAGCATGGTGTGGAGCTCTGCTAGCCCCCGGTTGGCCAGCGTGTATTATGAGTATCTTGAAAGTCATCTTGAAAGACTCGATCCAGTCGAGCACGAAGCTGTTCTCGTCTTTCTTCCCGGCGATAGAGGCGGAGACACATCATCAAGAGCTTCCGAAGCCATGGCTTGTTTCTTTGTGCGTTTGCGAGTACTACCAGCTGTATTTGACATGCATATTATACCATATTAGTTGAGACATGACACCGGGAAGCAAAGAGAGTTCACGAGAACTACACTCACGCTTGATCATATGTAGCATTTCAGGATGCCCTCTTTTCAGATATTCATGCGCGAAACCAGTGTAACAAAGCTCGCCATCTACCTTGCCGCCGCTATCGCTCAGGTCCTCGAGCAAAGCGAGTTGAGACATGCGATGCATCTTATACAGATGGAGTTGGCGGATAAAAGATGCGATCTGGTGCAGCGAGAGAGAAACAGTCAGTATGGGTCCGAGTGATCCGAGGGCGGTGAGCGGCAGCTTACATTTGCATGCCTATAGAATCGCGATAGAATGGCTTCTCCAAAAGTAGGAGAGTCTGAGTGTCCGAGATAAGTCAGCATAGTAGTACAGACTCCACAACGCGTACTTGCCAAGATGACTCACTATGCGAAATTATGAAGCCCTTGCCTTTCACAGTCCATCTGATGTACTCTCCGAATTCCTGAGGCTGACTGAGCAAGAACCAAAGCTTGCTAATAAAGCCAGTAGCTCCAGAATGCGCTTCTATATTCTTTAGTTCCTCATCTACGCTGAGTGGGCTAGATTGTGGTGTTTCCCGGCCGTAAGGGGGTGGATGACCTTGCATGATAACGGAAATGTGAGCCGGAAGAGGAGACATAAGTTGCTGTGGTGAATAAATAATCGGACTAGTGGCCGATGAATCTGAAAGAGCGCATCAGTATGTGTCCAACGACACGTAGGAAATCTGAGAGTCACATACGATGAGAGGAGAAGCCTCGCAAGGGAGGCAGAGGTTGTGGATGACCTATATATTCAAGGTTGTTTACAGGAGGGAAAGTCCCCGTGGTGTCAAAGGGTAAGTTAGGATAACCTGAAGAATAGCCGAATGCTCCAGTAGGAAGTAGTTGAGGTTGAAACTGTACAGCAGCGAGTACACCTGGGCCTTTGCAGAGTAAGTTCACGACCAGGCGCAAGGACAGCGAATATTGTTAGCGAAATCTTCATGGTCTATGAGAGACGTTTGCCTTTTGAGGACTCACCTGGATATTGTGCATGATGCTCCGCCGCCGCAGCTAGGGCAAATGATCCTTGAAATTGATCATAATGTAGATTGACATGCGCAGAAGCGGGAGTAGGAGGATGAGGAGCATCCTCAAAGCTTGAAGATCTAGCAGGCAGCGGAGCGGTCTGTGGAGGATCTTGATATTGCTGATGGCTATCTTGCTGATTTGGGGTATGTATCTTCATGGCGTGCCGCGCAGCGGAACTAGGGTGAGATACATAATTAGCGTAAGCGCCTAGGCCAGTCGCTCCAGCTGTCATCTTCGATGCAGCCATGATATCCATCATTGAAACGGGAGCAGGACCAGGTGTGGGTGGATTATGAGTTGAGAATGTTGCAGCTGATGAAGAAGAAATGCTGCTTGTGCTTGATGGATCTATAAACATTTCAGGTGCACTCCAGGGAGCAGAATTCAATGGTGTTGTGCCTTGACCGCGAGTATACGGATCGATGAACAATCGCTTCATGCACGGAGATGCCATTCCTGTCGGATTAGGTGAGGCGAGAAACTCTGCTTGTCCTGCCTCTTGAATCGTAGGCTGGTATCGGTGATAAGCTTGACCATACGCTGCCTCGTCCGCTGCTGCTGCTGCTGCTGCTGCGACAGCTACCAAAGTCATGCCAGACGTATTGAGAGGTGATGCAGAGTAGGTTTGGTCCTGGCCTTCTGTTTCGTAGTCGTAATCGTCGTCTTCGTCCGGTGGTAGTACCCGCTCGAAACGAAGAGGGGGACTAACAGGTGTAGGATGGTAGAGCCTTGAAGGACTGGAACTCGCTGTTTGCTGCTCGATCTTGACCGTTTGACGGAAGAGGTCAGGTGAATGTTGATCTGCTGATACGTTTATGGAGCTGTGCATATGGTAAGACCCCTGCTTTGCAGGATCTTGCCGCGAGACGTAATGCATGTTGGAGGTCGACATTGTGCTTGAATGTCAAAGGCTGGATAGATGTTGAGAAAAGAGAAGGGGATTTTGAGCAGGCTGCTGAAGCTGACAGACGAACAATGTGCTTGAGTCTTGGAGACAGTCGACTTGATCAAGCAGGATATCCACGCCAGGTAGGTAAGGGTATGAGTCGGGCCGTCCGTAGTAAGTCCTACTGCTTTGCCTTTGAAATGATGTTCACTATTACGCCGATGTAGAGTGAAGCCAAGATGTGTTCCAGCCTTTACTTGATTGAGGACTTGCAAATCCCCATTTACAGGCTGCGTAAGGTCTCGTGATTTGGAGCTTCTGAGCAGGGAGGCGCTGCAGGCACGAGGACACGAAAGAGTCAGCACGTCGCACACAACACCGAGGATTTGTTATCGGTGAGGAGCAGGAGGGGTGATGGGTAATGTGAATGTGAATGAATGTATGACATGTGTTATTACAGGCAGTGGGAGAACAAAGCAGGCAGGAACAAAGCAAGCGGAGGATGTCCGGCTTCGTAGGAGAGATGCCTGATGAGCATGCGACCTGTCATCCGCCTTGGTGATACTAGAAGGCAGTAAGCAGACAGTCTGCTGATACTCCGTCTCCTGTCACCTGATAAATGCATCTTCTCATATCTTCTAAGTGCGTCTTCTTGGGTGGACGTGGCCCCGCATCGTCTTTGTCGGACGGTATTCGAAAAGGTGTAGGAGGTACGCTGGTATGGCTCATGAGGGTGGCAGAAAGCGGGCGGAGGGTTGCCAGTCGTTATAGTCGTATAGACACGTGCATTGGATTGTGCAACAGCATGACCAGCAGCTTCTTGTCCGCAGAGACGGCGCTGCGCATGCTTTCAACAGGCGTGCGGCAGGAGCTTGATAGAAGGACGAGCAGGAACGGGTGATAGTGATGAGCGTAATCCAGCTTACCAATGGTTCTTCAAGCTGTGTCACTGTGCAGTGGCGTGATCAGCCCTGATGACTGTTGCTGAGTTGCTTCCTTCTTCTGACGAACAGGCTTCAAATGCTAAGCGACGTGTGTCCGTGCAACCAGCCTGAGCGTGGAGTGAGATTGGGGTGGATGAACGCAAGACGAAAGAAGCCAGAGAGCGAGAGTAATGAATGCATCAGTCCATGCTGACAGAGAGGAGCCGTATACTTTGCCTGCTCACCTTTGAAGGACTGCTGTCCTGTTCTCTCTCTCACTGTCGGATGCTCAGAAGAGTCAAGAAGAAAGATAAGGCCGTCGAACCAGGAACAGCAGGCGATTGTCAGGGAGGGGGTACGGTTGACGCTTTCGCTTCTCAGGCATCTCATCTCCGCCGATCTTGTCGTGCAGACGAGGCGGCCCTTCGCGCACCACTCAATCCCGGTGTTCTCTTCCTCCGGCATTACGGAGGACATGCGGATTCATAACGCGCACGGACCGGCTGACTATCTCTTACTTGGTACGAAATCCGGAAGATGCAAGACGCGGCGCCTTGCATTTGGGCTGACTCTGGGTGCAGAGGCATATACGATTGACGCCTCTTCTGCGATCCAGGTTTGACAGTAGAGGGCAAGGTGTAGCAGTAGCATTTCGTACGTCGCAGAATGGGAAACGAGAGGCAGCGACGTTTACGTGCAGGACACCTGTTAGGGGACATCGAGCGTCTTTGATGTACAGCTGTTGTATTATGTGCTCATCCAGCTTTCGTATTGGACTTCCTCGCGGGAAAGCGTCGCTATGACCCTCTCCGTTGGAACATGCTACCAAAGTAATCAGGGTTTCTCCGCAGAGACCAAAGGTCAGTTTGGCAATGTCTAAACAATCCAATCATCACTTTATCAGTTGAAACTAACAGTAGAGGTAGATACGGGTATCGTTGAAATGAGAAGAAACTCACTTTTACCCCCTGGTCGAGCTGTTGCCGATGCAGAACAAGCAATCCGGTGCTAATCTAGACTATCGCTAACGTTTTAGAGGTTTACAGGTTGGCTAGAGAACGAAAAGTGTGATATAGCGTTTACCAGTTCAGCTGGGCCTGACTATTGGTAACGAAAGCTCGAGGAGTGCGATGTTTTTGGCCCGAGACATGCAGAGCTTGTGAGGGATGTCCTTGAGAGAAGGGCAGGCGCAGGCAGTATTGTATCGCAGCCTTATCTCAATTGGCATTTGTGGACTTGAACTTATTGGACGTCAGGAAACAGCTTGTATGAACAATACCTGAAGCAAGTCTGGCAGTAAGCTGATCGAGCGACCTTGCGAGCTTCGGACTTTCTCGTTACCGACGTCCTCATTCAGTTGCTAACGTACATTTAAATCATGGGCATATCTACAACTCGATAGCCATGCGATTCAGGCATCCCTCACGACCAACCAATGTAAGAAGCAACGAAAAGCACTGTTCCACGACATGCAAGTATATAAAGATAGTATGCATTACGAGTCAGATTGAAAGACAAAGGCGCACACATAATGGAGAGTCACGGATCCACCTAAGAATATGCAATCTTCGTTATATCATCGTGAGTGGCGGAACAGAGGTGTTCATATGTGAACCGCAGACAAGGAGAGAGAACAAGGGCGCGAATCGATACGGTGAATAGTCCATGCATTTTTTAAGATTGAAAAAGGCCTGCCGCAGCAGTGTTGCACAGAATGCCAGATCATCTTGGGTAAATCTCTTCCTTCGACTGGATGGACCCTTCTTCTAAAGCAGCATCGCAACTGCAAATACACCAGCAAGACCAGCAGCCGTAACAGCGACAGGTCCATTTCTGCTAGCCCCTCCAGTAACGCTCGGAGCGTTCGTAGGAGAAATGTTGGCCGCTCCTGCTCCCCTACTTACGGAGCTTGAAGAAGTAGGAGGTCTTGATACCCCAGGTGGGGTCGTAGCTCCTGATGTAGCTGCGCTTGTAGTAGCTGAAGTTTCAGAAGACTGTTGAAACAGTAGCCCGAGCAGATAGGGACAGCGTCAGGACAGTTTCTGCACTGAATGAAGGAACCGCTGAGGATGCCGATGACAGAATGATTAACAACTCACCTCTCCAGCGGGAAGAGCGCTGTATAGCTCAGACGAAGTGTATGTAGTGCACTGAGAGGATCCAGGGATCTCAGGCTGGTAAGGCATAGTGCTGATAGCTCCCAAGCTCTCGGGTGGTTGGGTATAGCTATTGTTCAGCCGAACCAACGATCCAGAAAACATCAGCCCGGTATTATGCTAACGCTATGATCAACAAACCCACGTCACGGTTCTACCAGCTTCATTAACATAGACACCCGGGAACATCTGATTCTCAGATTCGCAAGAAGTGAAAGTGCCATTGATGGTTCCGTAGCTTGCAGGGGCACTGCGCGGGCAAACATGAGACGAAGAGAAGCAATATCATCAGACTTGTCAAGAAAGGGAAGAGCGAACAGGGGGCTACTCACTTGTAGTAGCATCCAATGCGGTCAAAGATGTGCTCGCAGTAGTGCCAGTCGTTCTCATCTGCTGGATCGCAAGCTTTAAGGCAGAACATATCGGCGCCCCTGCAAATCACAACAACATGTCCCGAAGAATGAAACGATAGATTCAGCATAAGCCCATCTCAGCTACTCTCTGCAGTGCAGACTTCCCCTCACATGAAGTTATGCCACTGCATGACCTGAGTCCATTGAGTACCATTACTGCTTCCGAACGCTTGCGAGTACATCAAACCACCTAGTGGATTTCCTCTTCTATCTGCACCATGAGGGTCCATTTCACCACCCGTATCACCAGCTACGGTATTGATTTGGGTCTGGTCGATGAAACCGACTACTTGAATGTAGGAAGGTGCTCTTGTGAATTGAACACCTTTTAGTGCTCCTTCGGGAATGAGACGTGTGCCCTGAAAACGAACAAACAAGACAATCATCAGCTTAACAAGATCTGATCTTATCGACTAGTAATCAAAAGCTACCCTTCCTGGTTGAGTGCACCAAGCTACCATCTCGCCTTCGGTGTCACCAACAACCGAATCAGGCTCAGGTGGTGCCCATAGCTATGAAAAAGCAAAGGTGAGAATGCGAGTCAGCCATGTCTTCAAAAGTGTGGATGAAGGTTGGGTTAAATCCAGCGACTCACGCAGAAATCCTCGATGCTGTTCACGAATCCAGTCTGGCATGATGATTCGGGTCCTTCGGTAGTGGCGTTACATAGCTGGTGGGCGGAGAGTTACATGTTTCGAAAATCATGGATACGAGGGCGATGGCAAGACATGGGTGAGATTGAGAATTCCAGTTGTCGCCGATGCACAGAGTGTTGGATCGTATCGATGGGTGAAAGAACGGACGAAAAGGCAGGATCAGCTCGTGAACTATGCGTGCGCTTGGCATTCCATGAGCGCGTGTTAGCACCGCTTCTCGAAAAGAGAGCGAGGCAAGAGATGTAGAATGCAGAGAGTGCTCTTAGTACACTCACATTGTAGCCCTGTTGAGTACCTCGAGGGCCATTGTCTGTGTCTACTCTGTATGGAATTCCATCCGGCTGTTTCGTTCGAGGTTGTTTCGCATGAGTGTGTGTCACCGCGGTGTGGCGTCCGAGGGAACGTTATGAGAGAATGGAGCAGCAATCAGCGAGGACCATGTAACGTCTCGTAGATATACACCCACATAGTCGAATCTCTTTGCTGCCAAAGGGACAAACGATGACTGAGCGCTGGCGAGAAGTGCGCCCGAAGCAGCAGCAGCGACGGAGAGGCCAACAAAGCGGCGAGCTGAGGCGGGCATGGCTGCTTGCTTGATTGGTCACGTGCAGCGCTTAGCAATGAAGAGAAGGGCGGGGATGGCGTGAGGAAGAGAGAAGAGAGGAGTAAGTCGGCGTGCGTAGAATATCAAAACATCCAGCACGAATAGCCTACCAACACCCCGCTCCAACTCCCTCGCTTCTCTCAGCACAAGCCTAATCGGAATCTTTGATTGCCTGGAAAAAAGACTTGGCCTTGCATTTTCCGTTCGAAGTTGGTAAACCAAGAAGCCTGGGCAAAAGGTAGACATACAACAGTTGATCCTTGAAGCAGTTATTATTCACAAGCTTTCTTGTGTCGACGGAGATTGCTGTTTCGCATGCAAACGTGCGACTCCCTCCTTGCCTTTGCTCTCGTCATGTCAACTTCCGTTACACCTCTTCGCCCCGTATATACACCATCAGTCTCTCTATAACAGCCAAGACGTATCTAACAGACTCGACTCGCGATCTCTGCACTTCTGCGTGTCTTACCAATCTCCTCGCAAAGCATTTCGCAGGACGGCAGATAAGAGCTTCCTGCTTCTTGCACCTTCCACCCTCACACCTAACAAGAGAGATGTAGAGTCTACCGAAACCCATCAGAGGACCACCTGAGTCCGGTCATCCAGAAAGCAAACAGTTCAGCGAAATATCTGCGATGTAGGAATGATGACCATTCGTAAAGGAGGAAACAATCTGCATTACGATAAATGCCTAGAAAAGGCTTTCAAACCAAGTCCATCCCGATAACAAGAAAGAAACAGTGAGCGTGAAACAGGCTAGGGGTGAGATTACTTCCTTTTGCGAACTTCATAACAAGAATGCCAAGAAAGCATTCAGTCCTTCATAGAGCTTCCATGCTGATATATGAATATTTCGTTATCCTTTTCTCTCTCTGTCTCCGACGCAGTCATTACATCCAAAACCAAATGTCCGTTAAGAGGGGTGTCGTCGAAAAGCAAGCTGCCCGATGTTTATCGTTAAAGTCTCGACAATGCGTCCTACAAGATGCGCCACATGAAGAACCGTTTTGAATTCGGCTCTGATGCTTTCCGAAATGCTCAAGAATAGCCTGTCTTAGAGCATGACAGCCAAAGCAGCAACACCAGCCATTCCAGCAAGTGCGCCAGCGATAGATCTGCCAACAGAAGCAGCGCCAGTTGGTGCAGCACCCGTGTTCTGGGCGTTGTTGCCAGCTCCTGCACCTCTGGTAGTACCTGTCGTAGGAGGGACAGTGGCAGTAGTGCCGAAAGTGGCGGAAGTAGCATCACTGGAAGCAGCAGTCGATGCATCGCTAGCTGCGGATGTGCTCTGGGACTATTCGATCAATGGGAAAGCCAAGGATCAGGACAAAGAAACAAGCATAGGAACAAACGGGAAGCGAGAATTGCAAACTCACGGAAAGTCCAGGAGCTAGCTGAGTCCAGAGATTGGACGAAGTATAAGTGGTACATTGGCTAGAGGAAGGGATCTCAGCGGTATATGGGATAGTGGTGATAGCTCCAAGCGATTCAGGTGGCTGGGTATATCTGCAGGAATGACGGGCAAAGAGGGTGTCAGCATCCTCCCCACACAAGATTATACAGAAAGGATAAATGACTTGACTCACGTCACGGTCTGACCGTTCGAGTTGACATAGACACCAGGATATCTCTGGTTATCAGATTCGCAAGAGGTGAAAGTACCGTTGATGTTGGCATAGTCGGCAGGGGCACTGTCAAAGGTGATGAAAGTTGCATCAAAGTGAGTAGTGACGGTAAACAGGGCAGGTCAGTCAACTGTCTGAAAATCCTCGCACTCGCCACATTCTAATTTCAGACTTACTTGTACGCGCAGCCGATTCGATCGAAAATGTGTTCGCAGTAATGCCAGTCATTTCCATCTGCAGGATCGCAAGCCTTTAAGCAGAACATGTCTCCGCCCCTACACCACACATTCACGAACGTCAGCTTGCCCATCATCTTCTGCCACTCTTCTTCATTCACACCTACATAAAGTTATGCCACTGGACGACTTGGGTCCACGCAGATCCATTACCACGACCGAACGCCTGAGAGAATAGAAGACCTCCCAGTGGATTACCGCGTCTATCGGCGCCATGAGGATCCATCTCTCCACCATAATCTCCAGCTTGGATGTTGATCTGAGTCTGGTCAATGAAGCCGACAACTTGGACATAAGCGGGTGCTCTTGTGAATTGGACACCTTTTAGTGCGCCTTCTGGGATCAAGCGGGTACCCTGAGTGCAGAACGAGCATACGATCAGCATAACCAAGGTCTTTCGAGTTACGCCGGAAACTGCAAGAAACTGCTCACACGTCCTGGCTTTGTGCACCATGCTACCATCTCTCCTTCGGTATTGCCGACAATCGAATCTGGCTCAGGTGGTGCCCATAGCTGAAGAGGCAAGGTAGAGCAAGTCAGCAAGCAGCAGCAACGCACATTGGATGGATAGAGCCCTCAACATACGCAGAAGTCCTCGATGCTGTTGATGAAGGAGGTCTGGCATCTTGAATCTTGACCTTCGGTGGTGGCGTTGCACAACTACGTAGGAAAGTTGAGTAAGGCAGGCGAAGAAGCGCGTTTTCGGCATCCAGGGGAGATCCAAATGGGACATTCATATACAAGCATCAAGAAGCAACGGATACAGTGCGCGTTTTGACAGGCCATGCATGCGGATGAGATGGGAGAGACAGATAAGGACCCTTCATCAGCCATTGTTCAGGCAGGGAGGGGCCTTGGCAAGAGGCGCACGCCACTCGACGAGGGAAGAATGCAGGACTGGCCAGATGAGAGAGAGGAGCACAGCGGACACTCACGTTGATGCCTGACTGGATACCTCGTGGTCCATCGTCGGTGTCCACCTTGTATGGGATGCCATCAGGCTGTTTCGATGCAGGCAGGGGAGGGCAGCAGGATCAGGGGGCGACATAGACACCGTGGCATTGATATGAATGCAGGAACAGAGAACAGCATGCTCAGCAAGGACTATGCCGCCTCAAACAGCAAGACATCCAACGTATACTCACGTATGAGAACGACTTTGCAGCCAGTGGGATTGTCGTTTGTGCGCTCGCGAGGAGTGCGGTCGATGCGACGATGGCTGTGCTGAGCAGGCGAGCGGTGGTTGACGGCATGATGGTATGATGGGTGTGGATGGTCTGCCTCGGGAGGTGGATACCAGATGTCGAAATCTACAAGTCGCGAATCTCGGAACGACGTCGACAGGCCACAACACTCACTCCATCCAAAGTGAATTCTCTCTTTTCTAGCTTCAACATGTCGATTGGGTTTGGAATCGCCTGGCTTTTGCGCTTGGGCTTGGCGACCAGCTAAAGTTGACGCTCATCTCAAGCGGGGGATTCAAAGGGCGAGCACGCTGGCGATGATGACTGTGACACACTTCTGCACACCTCGTAAGCCCATGGTGCCTTGCATCTTGCAAAGTTCACCCTCCATCGCACGCTTCCTCATGGATGCAGCAAATTCCTGCCTTGTCGGAGTAAAGGCGATCGGCCTTTGTGGCTGTATGCCGCTGTAGAAGGAGGTTTGTCAGGATCACGTTTCGCGAATAACAAGCTCTACCGACTATTCACATGCTCTTCGAGCAATGCTTGAACCTATCTTCAGTCTGACCTACTGCTTCACAGAATGCAGCTCAAACGCAACGCTTCGTGCAAGTCTCATCAACAGGGACCACGCTCCAAGTTCGAGAAATATGGTATAGTTCCCAGCAAGCTGAACATGTTACTCGCAACGCTGCTCTCCAAAGATTCATCAACACGAAAGAAAGTTCCTATAGTACTCATATCTGACGAGAATTGTCCGTCTTAGCTCGAGCGAATCTAAAGGTCGCCAGCTGTGCACGTGACCCATGCCAAACAAGGTTGTTTTCGCAATATGTAACTACATGCAGGCGGGATGGGTACTAAGGCCGATCGCCCTTGAGACGTTGCCCTTTCGGATTCATCTCCGGTATACTGAGAAGTAGTCAATGCCGACGCCCAATCGAGGCCTCTGAAGGACACACTTTGGAGCTGCATCTTGACAGTGTACGCTTAGCTTCATACACATCTGTAGGCCAATCGCTCGGCCTTGCCTCTATCTGTAGCTTGCTATGACGGACGTTCTCATCATTGGGGGAGGTGTCTTTGGACTGTCGACCGCTTTGTCCCTTGCCCGTGGGCAGTACAAGGGCAATCCCGACAAAATACTCGTCATCGGTCAGCAGAGAGCTTCCTGGAGGGCGTGCCACTGTGAAACTGACTTGTCCCAATAACAGATAGATCCGCTGATCCACCTGAAGAAGACGCCGCTAGCTCGGATATAAACAAGATCATTCGACCTGACTATTCGGACGCTGTTTACGCTGGACTTGCACAGAAAGCAGTTGACGAATGGTCCGAGAACCCGATATGGAAGCCATACTTTCATCAATCCGGCAGTAAGCTCTCTGACCTCAGATTCCCGTAAAATTTACTTTACTGAACGGCCCGTCACGCTCGGCTAATCAGTTGTAGTGGCAAGTAGTTCTCTCGGCAGTCATGGCGAGAAGTACGTACGAGGCAGCTATAGCCAAAATCGAGTACTACAGAGATCTCGACCGATACCCTCGCCGCCAGTCATGCTGGACAGCGAAGAGCTGTACGCCAGTGCTATGGCCGCGTCACCTACTGGCTCGAAGCCCTCCATTGCATACTGGAACAAAGTATCGGGCTGGGGCTGGTCTACAGGTGCCATGAAAGAAATGGCCAAGCAGTGTCGTCAGGCGGGAGTGTCATTCGCTGCCGGACAAGTTAACGAGCTCATCATCGAAGATGGAGACGTAAAGGGTGCAAGAACGAAAGATGGAACAAGCTACCGGGCATCGAAGCTTGTGGTGTTGGCAGCAGGCAGCTGGTCTCCCGCTATAATGCCAGAGTTAGCAGCAAAATTGACAGCGACTGGTCAAGTACTCGCTACCTTACAGCTGACAGCAGAAGAAGCTGAGCGATATGCAAGGATCGTGAGCCTTTGGCAACTTTTCGCAGCCTTGACAAAGCGAGCCAAGCTGATAGGAGTGCTCTACTTCATCTCACAGCCTGTCTATCTCGACATGCAAACAGGCTTCTACTCCTTCCCACCAAACGAAGATCACATAGTCAAGTTTGCGTTCCACCTGCGCGGATGGACGAACGAGCAACTCTCTCTGTCAGATAAGAACACGTCGGTGTCAGTCCCGCGTACTGGTCATTTTCAAGGAAGACTGGGCGAAAATGTGCCTCGGGATGCGTTGCGACAGCTGAGGGAGCAGTTGCGGCGTGTTTACCCCGAATTGGCAGAGAAGCCTTTCAGCGGATCCAGAATGTGCTGGTCAGTCTACGCATGCCATTTTGACATACAAGCCAAGCTTAGAATGTTTCCCATAGGTACTGCGATTCGCGTGATTGCGATTTCCTCATTTCGTATCACGATAAATATCCCTCGCTTTTCTTAGCGACAGGCGGGTCTGGACATGCTTTCAAAGTGAGTTGAGGCGTTTCGCGAATTCTAGACAAATCCTTGACCTAGGGTTTGGCTCAGTTCCTGCCTACTATCGGTGATCTATGCGTCCAAGCCATCGAAAAGACGTTGCCAGAGCCCATGGCGACAATGTGGTCTTCCACCCGAGTGCGACAAGATTACCAACCAGATCGCGGGACGTCTGTTCGCGTAAAACTGGACCCTGCCGAATTTGCGAATGATGATGAACTCGCACCGTAGCATATCGCCGTCATGTGTGACAGTTGCAGAGTCAGCATACTTGATTCGCCAAACTCGAGCCCGTTGCAATCTACTCGAAACCTTCTGCGGCACCGGCTCTCCGGTATTCTATTGCTACATTTGCACTGCATACGGCGAATCATCTAAGCTTTTCTTGACGAGCTTCGCCAGTGTTCCGCCGTGTACTCGCTTTTTAAGTATGAGCGACCCCACTCGCCGCTTTCGTCCCCTTCAATCATCCCAGATTTCATTTACAATCTCCTTCTCTCCCATCAGATCCTCCTCCATGCTGAAGCCGCCAGGATGGAAGCTTGCGGTATCGAATGCTGGGCCGCCACCACCAGCATCTTTGCCGGAGATAGCATATGCCTTGCTCAAAAAGTCACGACTCGAAGACAAGGACTTGTCAAGGTTAGAGACAGTCCAGGACGACTGTCGCAAAAGATTCAGGCTTCGTTGTAATGCTAATGCTGATTCTTCGGGGCTTGCGCGGGCACCGAGGAACTCGAGATAGTCGCCTTCTTGACCTAGCTTGACGACGACAGCTAGTTTCTTCTCAGCGGCCTACAATAACGATCAGCTAGATAGCCTTGCGCTCAATGCCCGACTGCACATACCAAAGCTTGCACTATCTGCCTAATGTATGCCTTGGCTTGTTCTTGATCATCAAAAACTATCCGACCGACCGCCTCACCGGTCGCCTGTGCCTCTCCTTTCACGACGTCGAGCGAGCGAATGACATCCCGTACCTCTATCGTTTGGTACACATTGGCAAGCTTTATGATTTTCCTCGCCGATATCATGTGGATGCATCGACAGACTAGCCCAAGGGTTCCGTCTTGCTCGAAGACCTTGCGTTGCTGTGTCGCTATGTCCACGATTTTGCGTGTGTCAAGGCTTTCGTAAGCTTTCGCAAATTCAAGATACGAAGTATTGCAAAGTTGTCTGAATGTTGACAGAAGGATCGGAGATGTATACTTTGGCAGTGTTGTCGTCTGGCGACGAAGGCGAGCTTTCAGTCAAAGGGCTTTGATGCAGACGAATCGAGGGCTTACCTTGCCGTCTTGTAATAATTGCACAAGCACGAGTTGCTTGTAAGCATCGATCTGGAGTAGGGACGAAGCCCCAGTATGACATGGCGCCGTTACAGCCTGAATGGACGAAGGGAGTGTGAGTACAAAATTCAACAATTCGCAAGCGCGAGCGAGCAAAGCACTTTCACTTACAGTCTCTAGCATGAATAGTGCCCGCTGGTAATCGTATACCGTGGCTAGGATCGTACCGCCGTACAAATGGTACTTGAGGTTGTCCTGATATCCAACAGGAAATGCCTGGACAAGTAGATTCGTGATGAGGACATTGACTATAGGAAGCGATAAATTCTCAATACTTACGCGTACATCGATATCCGAGACTGGCTGATCCCGCAGAAGCGGCAATACTTGGCTAAATTGTCCGGAGCGTAGGACAGCATAGAGGATGAGGGGATGTACAGCGGTCAGGTAGTGTCTAGATTCTCCTTGAAGCTTGCTGTTTAGAGCCAGGAGGGGTGCAATAGCGTCTGCTGGTTGGTTCTGCAGGAACCCGCTTAGAGCGTTCGCTAATGCCGTCACTAATAAGAGACAAGATCAGCTTTTGAGGATTTATGAACCCACGCGAGTTGTCGAACCGACCTTTATGAGGTACGAGACGAAGCTGGTGGGGGTCCGCAGCTTGGATGTACTGCATGATAAATGGCAGTAGATATGGCACATTCGCATTTTCGACGTAACAGCGAGCAACCCTATTGTTCAAACAGAGATCAGGCTTGGACGGAACCTATCGGCCAATATGTGCCACTTACAGTACGAAGAGATAGCCTAGACCGAGTCCAGTAGGCGGTATTTGTGTTAGGAGTACCTGCAGAGGGTCTTGGTTGCCTTGAAGTGAGGAGGAGAGCACGACAGCTCCAGGGACGCCCAGGTGGGTCCCTCTGAGCTCCAGATGCTGCAGAGCCGGAAGCAACGACTGTAACACAAGCTTGAATTGCGCATTTGGTTCACCTCCAGAGACGGCTATGCTGAAAATGGCATTGCAGATGTCGTCAATTGTGTCTAGAGAAGTCGATGACGAGCCTGACTGTCCGGCAGCAGCAGCAGCAGCAGAAGAGGAAGACGAGCCAGCTGCGGCATTGGAGGTCGAGGGTAGAAGGGTCCGCTGCTGTGTCGGAGATCTGCTGGGTGTCGCGTTATTGCTTGATGCAGAGTGGGCCTGATCTTGCTTGTCGGTGGCTGCTGGTGTACGCGTCGCTAGACCAGCAGCAGCTTCTGCATCGGCAGGCACTGCAGCACAAGAACGATCCACATCAGACTATAACCACACAGTGGCATATAACGTGCAGCTCACCCTCTCCAGACATCGCGATACCGTGCAGACAGTTGTGCTGCTGTCAAAAGGCGATCGGCTGTATGCAGCTCGAGATCAGCAAGAGAGACCGGCGGCGCTCCGGCTTCTAGCTTCTCACACACTAATGACTGCAGCAATGTCGGTCCTGCGTGCAATCCGCACACGGCCGTCGCACGGTTTCACAAGACTGCCCGCATCGAGTCGACGAGGCTTCGCTACACCCACGTCCTCGCCGCCGTCCTCGAGCGAGCCCCAGAGCTATGTCGAAAAAGTGGTGCAAATGCACGCCGTGGACTGGCCTGCACACAAGGCAGTCCGAGCAGGCGACTTTGTAACTATCCGGCCAGCACACGTCATGACGCACGACAACACCGGACCGGTCATATCCAAGTACGCCCTGCGCTATGCATGCTTCTACAATGCGTTGGAAATTCTTCGATTGGGTGCAAGTGAAGCTGATTCTCGGTCGAACCTCCGCCGCTCGTCCCGGTTGTCTATTGTGCAGGTTCAAGCAGATTGGAGCAAGCAAGATACACAATCCCCGTCAGCTTGTCTTCACGCTCGACCACGATGTCCAGAACAAATCCGCAAAGAACCTGGAGAAATACTCAAAGATTGAAGCTTTCGGAAACCAGCATGGCGTCGACTTCTATCCTGCAGGAAGAGGTATAGGCCATCAAATTATGATTGAAGAGGGGTATGCTTTTCCTGGTCAACTTACCGTGTAAGCCAGTATCTGCTTGTACCGACGATCTGTGAACCTGACAGCCTCTTGCAGTGCTTCTGACTCGCACTCAAATATGTATGGTGGCGTAGGATGTGTTGGGACAGCTATTGTTCGAACAGACGCAGCTGCCATTTGGGCTACATCAAAGACCTGGTGGCAGGTCCCTCAGATAGTCAAGGTTTCTCTGGTCGGCAAGCCTGCACCAGGCGTGACAGGAAAGGACATCATTGTTGCATTGTGCGGCAACTTCAACAAGGACGAAGTGCTCAACTGCGCCATCGAGTTCACAGGCGAAGGTGTCGACTACCTATCCGTGGATGAACGGCTAGCAGTAGCCAACATGACGACAGAGTGGGGCGCTTTGGCTGGCGTTTTCCCCGTCGACGATATCCTTCTGTCATGGTACGAAAAGCTACTCAAGAAGCTTGATTTCCAGAAATTCAAGTTCGGTTCTTCGCCTTCCCTCGCTGCATCTCATCCACGCCTGACACCTGAGCGTCTTGATCAGCTGGCCAAGAACCCTCTGCGAGCCGACGCGGATGCCTTCTACTCCAAACACCTGACGCTCGATCTATCTACCCTCTCACCACACGTCTCCGGGCCTAACAGTGTCAAGGTTTCGACGCCGCTGACAGAGCTCACTGAGCGCAATATAGCCATCAACAAGGCATACCTCGTCTCATGTACCAACTCGCGTGCATCTGATCTGCATGCCGCCGCTTTAGTCTTCAAAGACGGCAAGAAGGTTGCTCCAGGCGTTGAATTTTACGTTGCTGCTGCTTCAAGTGTTGTACAAGCAGAGTCCGAAGCTTCGGGAGACTGGGCGACGCTTGTCAACGCTGGTGCCAGAGTACTTCCCGCAGGCTGTGGACCATGTATTGGTCTAGGAACAGGTCTGCTCGAAGATGGCGAAGTGGGCATTTCCGCAACCAACAGAAATTACAAAGGTCGAATGGGAAGCCCGAAAGCTCAAGCCTACCTTGCAAGTCCTGCTGTAGTAGCTGCTTCAGCTATAGCCGGCAGAATTTGTGGGCCAGAATTCGTCTCTGGTTCGACGATAAGCATCTTTGATGCTAAACCCCCGACAATCGAAATCGACATACCCACACGTCCAGCATCTTCAGAATCGGCCTCATCCACCACCGCCGCCACATCTACATCAACAGACTCTCTGCTTCCCTCCTTCCCACCTCAATTCAGCGGCGAAGTACTCTTCTGCCCAGAGGACAATCTCACCACTGATGCACTATACCCTGGTAAATACACCTACCAAGATGATATTACACCACTCAAGCAGTCCGAGGTAGTTATGGAGAACTACGATCCTGCTTTCTCAGGAATAGTCAAGGAGCTTCGTGGTGCTCAGACACCTTCAGACGAGCAGATCGCACCAGCATATACAAGCCGATCAGGCAAAGGTACCGTCCTCATCGGAGGCTACAACTTCGGGACTGGCTCATCCCGCGAACAAGCTGCCACTGCTCTGCGCAATGCCGGTATCCCTCTTGTCATAGCCGGATCATTCGGAGATATCTTCAAGCGTAACGCAATCAATAACGGTTTGATCTGCTTGGAATGCCCACAACTCGTCGAGGAGATGACTCAAGAATTCACAAAAGCCGGTAAACGGAATCAAGGCGGTAAGAATGGGGAATTGACTGTCAGACCTAGTTGGCAGCTTACTATCTCGAGCGGTGATGGCAATATCAAGGTAGTCAGAGAGAACGGAGAGGAGAAATCCTATCAGACTGGAAGTGTTGGTAAGAGCGTGCAGGAGGTTTGGCTTGCAGGTGGTCTAGAAGGATGGGTAAAGGAACGCATCTAGGATTTCCTCTTAGTCAATGGCTAGAAAGTACTCGCATGCTTGCTGCTCTAGATAGGTCTGTTCAGTATCTGTGTTGTCGTGCAGTCATTCATGCTTGTTGTGCAATTGTAATTCTAGATAGCATCCTTGCTTGCGCTCATTCGCAAAGTACGAGAAGCAACACATGTCACTGTTCCCTTATCAGGTGTATACTGGACGTACGGTGGATGCATTGTAGAATTTGAGCCTTCGTGTTTCTGTAGACTGCCTTTCTCTTCAGCCGACGATCGCCTATACCGCATACCATTGCAAGAAACGGCTATACGGAAGTCGAATGCGTGAAACAAACAGCCATGTTACACCCTGATGCCCGCAACTAATGACCGAGTGCTTCAAACAGGCTCTTTAATGCAACTGCGCCGTGCCCATTTTTAGGCAGGTGGCAAAGCGGCCTTACGCCTGCTGGCGAGTGGAGGTGAGATTGAACCCGCAAAGGATAGCGGCTATTCTGCGCGGTACATACATGGATGAAGCTCCAAGGGCTTCTAACCCATTTCTATAACCCCATTTCAATGTTGAATTACTTGCCTGCTTAACACCTGTTCGTGCGCGTCTGGCTGGGCGGCACGTGCAAAAGTTTAGCGCATCATCGGAAGTATCTTGTGGACAAGGCGAAAGCTTGTTGAGGGATAGCTTGAAATCAACAAGCTTTTCGTATCTGATTGAAGCTGGGCCAAAGCTTGCTGCTGTCTTGAGAGAAGGCGAAACTTCACGCCCGCTGTCTCGCGCGAGGCTGACAAGCGCGCAAAGTGTAGGGAAATCGCGCTCATCTCAAAGAATCACCGTGTGAGGTCTACGAGCTGAATCTCTCTCCCTCCCACTGCTGGATACGATGTTCTACCTCCGTCAGTCCCGTCTGTCAGCGCCACAGCATCATCATTGGACCATACATCATCAACCTGCACGCCTTCCCAACCCACACTCGCGATTCTCCATCCCAAAGTCCGTCTCGGAGGATCAACTCAGGGAGAGCCAGAACGCGAGACACATGGACAAGAGGGCAGCTGGTCAAAGAGGAGCTGGCTCCCGGCGGCCGATGGGGGTAAATAGCACTGTTGGGTGATGCGCTATCGGAGACAGGCAGCGTGCAATTGCTCAATTTCCCAATGCCGTAGCCGTGGCAAGCGGAGGACAAGGATTATTTGAGCAATTCAACACGGGAATCCCTTACCGGACACCCGGAAGGCCTTTTGTGACGCAACATCAATACCGCACCGTACTCCTCCAATAGTACCTCGCAGCTGCTGGCAAGCAAAGCGGAGAGCTCCCCGACATCGTCCTTGGGCGAGGCCAGAACCGAGAGACACTGATTTATTTGTACCCGTCTCTGAACGGTTACGTAGGACCTGGCCCGAGACAGGTCTCCTAATTATTCATGTGTCCGTCTGGTATACATTCCTATATCAGTACCTACCATATCCATGTGATAGATACAATACTCTATCATATCTTGAGAACTGCTCCGACAGCATCTCTTCGCTGGGAGTCACATCATTTAGCATTTTACGCCGAGCATACTGAGACTATATCAGGGCTCGCGAGCTTCGCAGACAGAGAAGCCTTTTCAGAGCATAGGCAGAGCAGCAAGCACGTTACCCGTGTGATAGAGTAGCATACCGTACCGCAAGGATAAGGTGTTTGTCCTAGATATCAAGGGTTTAGGTTACGGTACCTACATTGTTGGGAGAAAGAGCGTTAGCTTGTGCTTTGTTGGAACCGACAGCAGCAGCAAAGAGCAGGCAGCCCACCACAGTCCGCAGGAAAAGTAGTGGCAGGAGCACGGCATCGTCCTTATTTATTGGTTGAACAGTAGTTCCTCTACTGAGGTGCCTCCAGTATCGAAATTACGGAATTGCTGCCGAGCTTCCCCAGATTCTGGGCTCACAGCACAATTTCGACCTGCGAGCCGACAGCCCGCATCAACGCAAAGCGCTCCGGGCCTGTCACGAGAACGAGTAAAGCAAAAGACGGCAAAGCCCAAAGGCACGAGCAGCAGCAGAAAGCAGAAGCAGAAGCACAGCAAACGCTTCGGCAACGTGTGAGCCCGAAGGCGAAGGAAGCTTTTGCAAGAAAAAAGCCAAGAGAGCGACAGGCAGGCGGACCGACACTTCGCAAAAACATCCATTCACAACCTTGCTCGTCCCTCGACTGCTCATCCGCTCTACCAAAGCGAGAAGACTGTCCAAACAATCCCGTGCTTTCAATCGAAACAGGGCGGCAGACAGCAGCACACATTACCTTAGCTAGCTCGCGCTCGATTCTTGCGGTACCGGGAGGACAAGGCGGCCGCTCGCTCAGTCACCCGAAACGAGACACGATCACGCACACCAAGTCAAGTTTACAGCAGCAACAGCAGACAGACAGATAGTCAACATACACGCTTGCCCCCTCGACTGTCGCTGGTAGAGGTTCAGGGCTGGAGCTCGCCGGGGCCGAAAACTCGGTTTCATCCGACATCTGATAAAAGCCTAGCTGCTCTCACGGATCAAACACACGAGCCGGGAGGTTGGACCCTCGTTTCGAGATATCAGCATATCCTGCAAGAACAGGACAGGAGAAGCAAAGGACCGGCAGCTCGAAGCAGCCTATAGATGTGGACTGGCGCAGCCAGAGCCAAATGGGCGCACCGACCAAAATCGCCTTGACAGGCTTCATCGGCAACACGCATGATGCGCTCATAGTATTTGAGGGTAGGAGTCGACACACCATCCAACGATACAAGCAGGCAAGGAACGAAGTGAGCTGATGCATTTTGGCCTATTTCTCTCTATCCAGCATGCAGAAGAGGTCTCCTCCCTCGCGCAACTGGCCGGTTACCAGAGGCCGAACGCAAGGCCATCAAGTCAGGTGACATCTTTGTTTTCAACGAGGAAGAGAGCCAGATCAAGAGGTGGGTCCGCTGGGACTGTCTGTAATGAGCTTGTTATTGCAGCACTGATGCTTGGACTATCCTGTTGCATTCCTGCAGATGGACCGATGGCAAGCGCTGGTCACCAAGTCGAATTCTGAACAATTTCCTGATATATAGGTAAGCTGACCTTCTGTTATTCATAACTTGTAATACTTGTCCAGCAACTAACGCTTGAGCTTGTGCTTACAGAGAAGTCAAGTCTAATGAACAAGATGAAGAGGAAGGGGAAGATGGCGCACCTGCAGACTCTTCCAAAATCGACAACGAAGATATCGATGAGCTGGCTCCCTCGACGTCTACCGCATCTACTTCAGCTGCTGCAGGCTCGAGCACGGCGTCGACTTCCGCGCCTCAACCTTCGCCAGATAGCACCAACGCTTCGAGAGTCGTTGACCCCAAGCTACGCAATATAACAGGAGGTTTGGAACTCCTGCCGAATCGGAAAGAGGGCGGCTTGATCAAGAAGACTATCTCTGTTGCTGGCTTGCATATGATCAGCTGTGAGTTGATAGAATCGTTTATATGCAGCCTGGCTTTTGCATGGCGTGCTGACGTCCATTTTCCGGCAGATTATGCTGCCGAAGAAGTCATAGCTGGCCGGCTGAGACAGCCTGGATCGATACCCGAACTCGCCAACATTGACATCAGCCATCCCTTCCTTATGGCTCAATTCTTTCGACATCCGCCTCAAGTCACCTTTGATGCAGACCAGATGCCACATTTTGCTGGGATAACAGACGATGAACCCATGGTCCGAAAATCGGCAACTCAGCCGCGGAAGAAGAAGGAACAGTCAGAACACCTCACACCCGGTTATCATAAAGCATCTCTGCCTGGGTCGTCCCAAATTCCTTTCCAGAACGTCTCCAACGATCCTCCCTTCGTAACCACTCTCCCTTCACGTACCTCACTCTCGCCCATAGGTTGTCAGCACCCACAACATATGATATCCTCGCCTGCTGTTAAGCCTCATGATCAAAGCTTCTCTTCCGTCTTGTCACATGTATCAACAGACTTGAACCCTCTCCGGCCTCCCATGCGGCCAGGTCCAGGCTCACGGTCAAGCACAAGCCTGTCAGCAGCTTCAACGTCTGATTCATCGTCTCCTCGCATCCGCTCCTCAGTCGGTCATACAAACAGGCATGAGCCTTATCGAATACCATTACGCAGACAACGCTACAGCATCACTGAGCTTACCCCACCCACGCCCCAGGAGTATATGGTATCGTATCCTTATCCTCGACAAGCATCCCTTCCCAATCCTGGCATGGACTATTACAGATCGAGGATGCAGCAGCTCTCGTCAGATACCTTCTCCACCACCCCGTACCCTAACATTGCAGGGCAATACTCCGCACCCATCGCTGTACCAAATGACAGTACCAGTACTGAGTATGGTTACACTGTGCCCGGGTCTGTCATGCAACATGCACCTTGGCAAATACCCCAACACGCGATAGCTCCCTCAGACTCTCCCAGAAGTTTCTACTCGACTACCTCGTCACTTCAAACGGGCCAATTGGCTACCGGTGAGCCACCACTTGCGGCCATGCGGCCTCACCCGAGTGCTGGGTCCATGTATGCCAGTGGCTACATTGCTCAGCCGGATTACTCGCAAGCTACACCGTATGCAGGACCAGACTTTTCCGGTAGACCGTGCGTGATGGAAGTCAATCAAACCCACGCGACCCGTCCATGGTACGGGCAGGCGGTGGAAGGACAGGCAGACTATACAAACGGCGGACATCCGCAGACGACTCACGCGCAGCCACATAATATCGTCGCACCGCAGGCGGTGCAGCATCTTGCTGGATTCCTACCTGAGACAAGGTATTCGCCTCTTCTCCCATCCTCGGCAGCCTATGCTACCGAACAGATACCTCAAGAGCAAAATCAAGTAGACCGCTCGCATATCAAGTCGGAATTCTACAGTCCAGGCTCCTATAATCAGCCTCAAGAAGCCTATATCACTGGACCTCCCCCACCGTCATATACCCAACCTAATCAACAGCACCGGGAAGAGACCAAGACTTGCCAGACCGATTCTTCCCAGCAAGACACGAAACCGCATCAAGCTCTTGAGTACACGGCCTCCAGTGTTTATGATCCGGCCATGGAAGATCCAAGGGATTCATGAAGAAAGCCGAGAAACCCCACAGCCTTTTCGCAGTTCTCGCAGCACCGAATACTGCTCAATAATCCTTATAATTATATATACCTGTTTTCTTGCTCTTGGGGACTTAGTACCATCATATAGTTCGTCGTGATTCGTTCCAGTATCCTGGCTGGCTGCATGCAAATCGCGTGCGGAAGGTTCAGCACCTGTTTGTTCCTGTGCCAGTAAATATTTCACAGTTGTTGTTGTCACGCGTAATTTGGAGGGAAATAGTATCACAAGCCAGGCTCGTTACGGTCAGGTCCACTTGCATGATGCTATTGAGCTCAGCAGCGCGCCACCATAGTGGTGATCGGCCATTTTGGCCAGACAAACGAGGCAATCGCTGCGTCGTTCTTGACCTTGCAACATGCTCGCAATACGTGACCATGCTTTCAGTCTGCTCTCAAATCCTTTGAAACGCTACGCTGCCGCCTGAACTGGCCAAAGTTCACCCTCACTGAGCGTTGCAAGCGAAGACGTCTGCTTCCCAAGTCGAAGGGCCCATGCTGTCAATATGGCCAACGAGCTCGAGGAACTCGACCCGGATCTCATGTTTGGTGAGGGATGGTATCGAGATGGCCTGGTTGTCGCCATTGCTGAAAGTGTACCGTATGTCTCACAGACATGCCTGAACAGCGAACGAACGGGCTGTTTCATCAAGGCTTAGATGACAGCCTGGATTTCCAGCATAACGGGCTGTCACTATCGTTAAGCGAGCTGGGAGCTGGATTTGGCAACATTCGTACACATGATGCATTAGATATGGATGACGCTGCATCTCCGTTGCAACAAGCGCCATTCTCGCTTGCGGACGAGCTCGCAGATGCTTTCAATACCGACCAACACGACGGTACAAGCAGACTCCTAGACGAGCTAGAACAAGTCGACAAAGATCAGGAAGTGCTCTCAAGTGTACAATCGTCACCATTGAGAGTCGCAAAATCTAGTCGAGCCACTACAGCTAGTCAGGCTCAGGACAAGGACGATATGCACGCCACTAATGCAGTATTTGAGGAGGAAACACGCGAGCTGCAAGCGTCAGTCAGAAGCGTACAGCAGTTCTGTGAAGTACTGCAAGACTACAATCACGCTTCCGCACATTCGTCTGGAGAAACGGAAATTAGGATAGAAACGCTAGCGAGCAATTTGATACGGAAGACATACGAGTCAGTGAATCCTTTACATGACGCGCAATCGAAACTGACCTCTCCCTCTCCCGCAAGGCATGTGAAACAATGCGAGGATGGTCTAAAGGAGCTGCAAGCCATTGAAGCAGATCTTAAGCTAGAAGCCGTTTGGATGGCACCGCACGCGCAGACGGGTGATAGTAAAGGTAACGCACTTCAAGATCTGGATCCCGACATGTTCAAGTCACATAATGGGGCATCAAGTCTCTCAGACGAGCCTGTTAGATCCTCACACGAGTCGAAACAGGATATTCTGCAGGTTACAGCCGAGTTTCGCATCCTGACCGAAGAGCTCTCAAACTCGCTCGCTACACTTTCCGAAGTCCTGCAAGTGAATAGAGCCGCAACAAGCGATAGTTGGCGGAGAATACGTGGGACAGAAGCTGGAATGAGCCGGCTGAGGCTGGAATATGAGAGCATGCAAGTCAGCCAAGAGCGGATTACCCGATGGGAGGAGAGTTCGTTGCCAAGGCAGTCTGCTATTCCAGGCCTATCGACTCCTTCGTCGAAGCGTACAAGCGCAGCCTTCTCTGCTTCGATGCGCAATCTGGGCAGCCAAGCTCAGAAGCATCTGTCAGCGGCTCAACATCTCCTCGATGATGCGACAGCGCAAGCGCAGAGACTTCTCACGGTTCCACCATAATTAAACCCGCGAGTAAGGAGGTTTCAAATCATTTCATGCATAATTATTAGCAAATCGAATGGAAGATACCCTGTCCTTTATTACCCTTATTTAATCGCCTATCACGTATCTAGCACAATGTGCTTTGCAAAATCGTTCGAACAGGATGAAACCGCGGCATTTCACCTCAGCTCAGCTACTTATACATGCTTTGGCGAGCTTTAGAACGTTTGGGTCCTGGCTAGGCGTGCAGACGACACTTCGCCACCGGCACGAAAAGCCTTTGCAATGGGTATGTCACACTTTTGCTTGCAGCGCACACTAAGGGATAAATCACTCATTGTTGAACCGGCCAACTAATCCTAAATAAGCCCAAAGAGAGTGCCTTCAATAATGTGCGACGTCTCATTAATCGAAGACGATAGGCAGTTGACGGCAACCCAGGCTCGATCATCCATCGGCTGCTGCGCAACTACAGCTGAAGCAGTGTGCTTTCTTCTGCTCCTGCGGACCGCCTACTCATCTGATGCTATTATCATCAACATCTCGACATGAACGACACTGTAAGCTTGCCGCTGACCGCAAGTGCTACACAGCTTTTGGTCAAGGCAAGTTTCGATCGCGCAAATGGCCTGACAAGGCGAATCCCATTCCGTGATATAGACAAGGTATGCTTCAATACACGTCAGACGGGTTGCTTATTGCCTGCGTGTACATTGCATGCTGAGCTCGTATTGGTGTGATCGTCCCTAAGGTCACCTTCGATGTACTCAGATCACGTGTAGCCGAATGCTTCGCGCTGGCCAGCCGGTTTAGCATTGCCTACAAGGACGATGATGGTGACGAGGTTGTCATTGAGTAGGATGCCTGGCCCTTCCCTCAATGAACTGCCTCAGCTTATTTGTTTCCCAGTAATGACGACGATCTTCTTGAGGCCTTAGATTACATGCAATCAGGTGACCAGAACCCCTGCCAGAAGTGCATTATGAAGGTTTTCATCATCTTGGAGTACGAAGGACCCGATTTGAGTCAATCTGCTACTTTCTTGAGTGGACGCACAAGCGAATCGCATAGCCGACGGCGAGACTACACCGGCAGCGAGGCCAGCTCTACTGGCAGTAGGCAGCAGTTTGGTCGGCGCGGTAGTGTGAGCGGCAGTAGTTTGCGTTCCTTTGATCTTGACCCCAATGGCGACGGATGTCTGGGCCCGCAAAACGGTCGCCCTAGCACAAGACAGCAGCGGTGGACTCCGCAAGCTGGACATTATACGCCTACTTTACACAGCAGCCGAGGCAATGTTAGAGCCGTTCAAGATCTAAGAGAGGGCATACTAGATAGCAGTTCTGATGGAAGACCACAGCTGGAACACAGATGGCTCCTGGAAAGCGCACGAAGCTCCTCGCCCCGTGCATTCGCCGCGGAAGAATCAGGAAATCCGTCAACTCATGACAAATACGATATGCTAGCCACCTTCAGGGAGGAGGAACACGACGCGCTGAACAGGTTTGTTCAGCTACCGGACGCATCGGAAAGTCCTCGCTGTAGCGCATGCGCCCAGCAATTGCTCGACCTGCGCTTCGTGTGCATGGCATGCGCTCCTGCGCGGAATAGGAGCGTCTCGCCGACGTCGAAGGGAACAGCTAACTCAGATGAGCACGAAAGTCAAGATGGTAAATTCGCCGACAATGCCGCTACTAGTCAACGCTACGAACTTTGCGAAGCTTGCGTAGAAGTACATGGATCCGAACATGCGCAATTGGAGGATTCGGCTTCCAGACATGTCTTTGTAGAAGCACACAAAGCTCTGGATTCAAGGGGCTGGCGCGCAGTCGGTAAATGAGCTTCTGACTTAGCGGTTTATCCTATAGCTGAACCTCATTGCACCTCAGAATACGCTCAAGCGCCGGCGTGCAATTTGTGCGGTATCGGACCGCTGTCTCTCCATGCGCACAGATGTAAGCTACAATGTGGTGCTCTATTGTATCACAGGATATTCAATCCGAGCTTGCTGTCTTCAGGCCTCGTCTGCGCGCATTGTGACCTCTGCAGCGCGTGTTTCGCCAATGTGAAGGTTGGTGAAGCCTTAGTCCTGGTTATGAGGCCTCTCTGACTTTGGTCGCTGGAAGGTGAATCACGCAGCGCACGCTTTCCAAAAACTACCTCCGGTCTTTTCTTCAAGCGTCAACAGCTTCAGCTCCACGCAAAGGCATCGACATAATCTGAATCGCCGCGGGTCTACGAGCTCCCGGGGCAGTGGCAGATCGGGCAATCTCTCCTATCAAAGTGAGTTTGACATGTTCGCTACGTTGCTGTAAAGCGAGTTGACGACTATTACAGGCTCCATCCACGCAGGCTGCTATTGCCGTGGATGTCATAAGGAGATCGTAGGACCGCGGTAAGTCCTGATTGTGATGCTTAGAGAGCGCAACGAGATTAATTACCCTGCATCCATAGATATTCCTGCGCTACGTGCTCCTCCTTTGATCTTTGCACCAGCTGCGAAGAAGATGAAAATTTCGTCAGGGATCCTCAATACGGTCATGACTCGACACACATTATGCTCAAGGCGAAACTTCCACTGCCAGACTATATGTTTGATCAGGCACAGAACAGAGCAGAGTCTCTTGCAAGCGGCTACGAGGGGGACGTTTCCTCATTTGGAAACCGGGTGAGGCACCATTCTCGTCATCGTCCGCCCAGTCCGGGCCACTGGCGTCACGGACCGCCTCCTGGCGGACCTAGACATTTGGACGGAGAGCCATGGCCGCCATTTGGACCCTGGGGTCCACCACCTCCTTGGGATTGGGCGCCTGGTCCAGGGTTAGGTCATCACCCTGGACCGGGACCTCCGCCTGAGCCATGGCGCCAACCCTGGCGGGGTCCCAAACATCATCCTCGACATGGCAGAGGTCCACATGGGCCACCTCCCATATATCTCATCAATACCGGAGGAGGAGGAGGTAGCGCTGGCGCTTCTGTGCAGCGCCTAGACTCGTTCGAACATCTCAACATCGACAATGCTGGACACATGAAACTTCCGCATAACGCTGTATGCTCGTCCTGCTCTCAACCGATATTCGGTATTAGATGGCTGTGCGCCAACTGTCCGACGCAGCCTACCATAGATCTTGTATGTAATGAAATGGTTCTACACCCGCGGACTTGGCTGACGTTGCCTTCACTAGTGCGAGGATTGCGAAAATGCAGGAGCTGGACTGGAACACGACACCATGCATGCATGGTTGCGCCTGAGCGTACCTCTAATTCACCCAATTGAACCTAAGCTTTCTCTCTTGCCGATATTGTATCGGCAGCGAAGGGAGGGAAGCGACCGGGGTACGGTCATAGGGAGTGATCTTGACGCTCGAGAGGAAAGCCTTGCAGGCGAGTCACACTTCCCCAATAGTGTTGCATCTCGCTGATCAGACACGAACAATTACAGTGGCTGCGCCGCATGCGAATGTTTTGTGGTAAGCGAGCAAAAATAAACGAATCAGAGTAATCACAATCTGAGAATACTTCTTCTAGCGATGAATGCCTACAGCCCTTCTCGTCTTGCTGGTTCAGGTGTGCCACATGTCCAACGAGTCCAGATTTATGCGAGGTTTGTTTCAAGAGAGGTTCCAGTAAACATGATATAAACCATGTCGTAGGTGTCAAACTTGGCCGCCTGGAAGACCTGCAGAGCACGCGCCTTACAGAATACTGATGTTGTTCCTGCAACAGTATATCAAGATTGCACGGGCTGTGGACATGGATTTATTCAAAACTCTAACGAATCACAGTAGCGGGTCTGGCGCAAGACCGCTTATCGCGTTATAAGCTTGTGTTTGGACAAGCACAATACGATAAATACTGCATCGGCAACTCTCTATGCGCAAGCTATCGACTTAAATTATGCTAGTCTACTCCCTATCAGTACCGAGGTAACCTGGCTCTGGCACATGCGGCTCGCCTGTCGCATCTTCGGTCTCCTCTTCGGCCAACAAGCGTTCGCACTCAAGAGCAGCTATGCATCCGGAACCAGCACTTGTAATCGCCTGTCTGTATTTCTTGTCCTGTACATCACCGGCAGCGAAGACACCCTTGACAGAGGTCTGAGCTGTTCCAGGCGTTGTAATGATGTAGCCATCTTTGTCGCATTCGAGCTGGTCTCGAACAAGAGCTGTAGCTGGCTCGTGACCGATAGCGTAGAAAAGACCATTCACTTGCAGATCCCTAGTCTCGCCAGTCTTGGTATCCTTGATGGCGAGGCTATTGAGAAGGTCCTGAGCGAGTCATAAAGATAGCTCAGACCACGTTCGTGGAAGCTAGCTGAATCAGCGAAAACTCACCCCGTCACCCTTGCACTCGACTGGTGCGGTGTTCCATAACACCTCGACCTTGGGGTGGCTGATGAGCCTTTTGGCCATGACCTTGCTTGCTCTCAACTGGTCACGACGGACAAGGACGTAGACTTTGGAGGCGTACTGCGTGGTAAAGCAGACTCGTTAGAGACATACTTGCAAAGAGCACTGCACAACAAGTACCTTGGTAAGATATGTAGCCTCCTCGCATGCCGAGTCTCCTCCTCCTACCACTGCGAGAGGCTTCTTGCGGAAGATTGGGACGGCACCATCACATACAGCGCACGCTGAAATACCGCTTTGCCAGTATGTCTCCTCGCCGGGTAGGTTCAGACGACGAGCACTTGCACCTGTGGCGATGATGATCGAGTCTGCTGTCTCTGGCTGCTCCAGCTCCAGACCTTCTCGCCAGTAGCGGAAGGGACGGCGTGATAGATCAATCTTGCTGATAGTCTCTGTATAGATTGTCGTTCCAAAGCGTTCTGACTGGGCTCGGAAGAGGTCCATCATTTCGGGTCCGCGTATACCTTCAGGGAAACCGGGAAACTGGAATTGTGCACATGGACGGATATTGAATGTATCAGTTCACGCAAACCCGAATCTTGTCTCTGTACTGCCAACTCACGTTCTCCACGTCGGTGGTCGTCGTGAGCTGGCCTCCGGGTGCGAAGCCGTTTGCCAGCATACCCTCGAACATAACAGGCTCCAAGTTTGCTCGCGCCAGATAGATTGCAGCAGTATGTCCCGCTGGGCCAGAGCCAATGATGACCTGTTGGCGCGTCCGTGAAGGTTAGAAAGCTGGTCTTGTGCGTACTTTTACGAAACACATTTCTTTTAGATTGCTGCTTACCACTTTCGAGTGCATCTTTTTGGAGTGGCCATCGACAGCGGGGGCTACGCTTTCTACAGCGACACCGTTGGTCTGCTCGGAAGCCATAGTGGGTAGAGGGGAGGTCAAGGGTATCGAAGTGTTGCTTGCTGCTGTGTTGGTACTACTTGTGGTAGAGAAAAGCAGCGGTCCTCCAAGCAAGCTGACTGGATGCGGACGAAAGCTGAAGGCGGCTCTAGGCTGAGCTTTATAGCGTGTGACTGAGCGAGCGAATGTTCTTGAGCCTGTAGTTATCCGTTGCATTCACACCTTCTGCAAGCAGCTGGTTTGCGCGCAACCTGTCTGTCCAATTATTATACCTTGACAATCCTGTTCACCTTTTGTGGCTGCAATTCTCGCCGTAAAGCACACAGTCAGCAGCCACGGCACGGCTTGCATTCTGACTACTGTCAATCGCAAATCTTATTGCAGCAACTTGCTGATGGTCACAAGGCGCTAGCACTTAAAAAAACAAGCCGTGTCGCTTTGACGTACCTTTCCTTCCTCGCTGCAGCCTTAGGTAGACTTCGCCGCGAGATAAGGCCAGCCGGTCTACTATGAAATATTGAATCACCGACCTTTGCGATACTGACAGGGAATAGCAAGCAGCAAACGACACGTTTCGACGGTCCGATGTTGACAACAGCGTGCAGAGCAAACATTGACATCTGCCATGCTGCACGCGTTCGCCCTCATATGCCTCGGCCAAGCCGAGGTATGGACGACCTTCCCTGAAAGCTCGAAGTGCCGATGCAGGTGTAATCATACCCCTTTTCAAGCCCTTCTCAGCATTGGGCATGCAAGGCGGAACCACTGTCGTCAACATCACAATCATCGAAAAGCTACATTGCACAGGTGGAAGCCAAGTACCAGCAAGGTCTCAGCAATTGGCAAGCGCATACCGGATCTTTCAGCCTATTTGCCAAACCATCGCACAATTATGACTACGAAGCTAACAGTCCTATGGAGACTGAGAGCCCTTCAACGTCATCAGAAGATCATTCCACATCGAACCGCAAGTTGACCAAGCGTCGCCGACACCCAGCTCGGTGTTCGACTCCAACGTTGTCACTTTGCCAGAGGTTCGCAAGTCACTATCTGCCTTCAACTGCTGCACTCACGAAGCACCGCCAAGTCTCCAAAGCTAGACAGTCAGAGCCTCTCATCAACGAGAAGAACGATCAAGTATGTGTTGGCTCCATTTCATTGGTGTCAATCAGCAAGCATTTCTGATTGACTTCGACACGTGAGTCGCTTCATTAGTCATGTCCAGGCTCACATGCTCACATGTATCGACTGAAACCCTTCATCGATAGTGGCTCGGCTGAGTTGTGGATTCCGAGCGTCAAATGTTACGGCTGATGCATGCAAGGGCCATAGAAAATACGGTTCACAAATGAGTGCTTCCAGTCGCTCAGAGGAAGTGAAGCGTTTTAGAGTGTAAGCAGTCATACTCTACTCTCGAGAGTGAGGAGCTTCTTTGACATTAATCGTTACACAGGACGTATGGAGGCAGCTCGACATGATCAGGGTATGCATTTAACATGGGAGGGTCGCGTGTGGGCTTTGCTACTCTAAAGTAGATGCAATATTCGGGACAATATACCCCAGATACAATCAACACATACTACCACTCCGGACAGATGTTGTGAGAACCTATGACTTTTTATTTCGGTCACAGATGTATAGCTAGTCTACAAGCCAGAGTTTAGATATTATCGCAACAAACAAATCTACTGCAAGGACAAGCACCACACTCCTCCGCTCCGACAGACAGTGACAACAGGCTGAGCAGCAACCAATGCAGACTAGAAATCGTCCGTGAAGGACTTGACAATACGATCACCTCCGACCAGCTTATAACCATTCGTTTTGAAAAGTGTGCACTTCAAGAAAGGCTTGAGGTCATAGATCTCGACTTCCTTCCCGCGCTCTTCCAATTCGGTAAGCTTGACTTCAACCTTCGAAGGTGGTTGATCGTTGTTCCGTAGCGCATAGTAGCGGACCTTGTCTTTCACTATTTGTCCAAGCAGGAAGGCAAGTAATTCTTCATGATCCTGCGCTTTGGTCATATACTTCTTGAAACCCTGTTGAGACAGCTCGTTGTCAGCAAGCTTGCATATACAGACAAGACCAGGACGCTTGTGCTTACGCGCTCCAGTTGTTTCTTGATCGACAGCTTTTGAGCATTGACGAAACTAGCTATCGTGACTTGTATAGCCAAGTCAATGTCATCACTCCTGACGGTGTTTCGTAGATGCATTTTGGCGCTGGCTTCGGCCATACGAATGGTGGACTCCAAGTGCCGAACGGTGATTGGGAAAGATCCAGTTGAAAGGGACTCGCGGCGTAAGTCGGCATAGAGCTTCGAGATCTTCTCAACGTCCATCTGAATAAGGTTGGGCTGAATACGCTCGCGAGCATACTGAATGTACTTCTTGAGCGTATCTTGGGGAAGAATCTAGAGAGAACGGTCCATCAGAAGACATTCTACAACACTACAAGATAGGCAACAACTTACATCCTTGTCCAAGCTTGTTGTAACATTCATCTCGTCTTGCTCTGGCACAAAGTCAGGGTGACTTCTGGTATGACTGCCGACAACGAAGCGAGCCAGCATTTCATCGAGAACTGGATCGACTGCATCTTTGACTACGCAAAGTACGTCGAAACGAGACAGGATAGGCTCCGTCAACTCGACATTTTGACTGAAGGGAATGGTAGGGTTGTATCGTCCCCGAATAGGATTTGCAGCTGCTACAATAGCACATCGAGCTTGCAATGTTGTAACAATACCAGCTTTCGAGATGGAGATGGACTGTTGTTCCATGGCTTCGTGAATGGAAGTTCGATCTGCGTCGTTCATCTTGTCAAACTCATCGATGAGACATACACCTTTGTCTGCCAGGACAAGGGCACCACCTTCAAGGGTCCATTCCTGGGTGACCGGATCTTTGCGTACACTGGCAGTAAGACCAACAGCAGACGCTCCCTGACCAGTAGCGAAAACAGCTCTAGGCGCTGTTTTCTCGACATACTTCAAGAACTGAGACTTTGCTGTACCGGGATCACCAAGCATGAGTACGTTGATATCTCCGCGGATGCGATGCTTGTTGTTGATGTTCTTGGTAACGCCGCCGAACAGAGACAAGGCAATTGCGGTCTTGATGTCTTCGTGTCCGTAGATGGATGGCGCGATCGACTTGACGACGCGCTTTCCGATTCTCTCGTCTCTTGCAAGCGCCCGAATGTGCTTCTCGTCTTCCTCAGTGAGTCTGCTTGACGAGTAGAGATCTTCCTTCTTCAGGATATGATTCGCTTCTAAGATAGTGCTAAACACTGGAAAGCCGTTCTTGATGTTCAAGCTCGTATCGAAGTTGTTGCGATAGACACCTGTTACTTCAACCTCCTCTCCTGGTTTTGCTGAATCGATCAGATCCCATAGGAGGATCACTTCCCGATGTCTTGGCAGACGACCTGCTGGTACTGAGCCAGGAGATTCTTGCAGAGTCATCTTTTGGTAGTTCCTGTAGACAGTCTGTAAGGCAAGAAAGCTGCATTCAGCACGAGCTGTCTTCCATGTTAGCCGACAGAACATACCTGCTCAGAGTTTATGGTAAAAGGCCCTTTCGCTGAACACATAGGGCAGAATGAGATTCGTACTTCCGCTGATGCATCTTGGAAGAAGGGTCCGAGTGTTTCGCCGCACTTGCCGCAGTCGAATTTGACGTATTTGAGTTGAGGGAAAATGCCCGACCGCCGCGTCACTACGCCTGTAACGCGCACTAAAGCATCAAGGTGGATTTGTCGGAGGTCACGAAGCGTGTAAGATGTTGGCAATTCAGTGATACGGACGTGAACTTCGGAATGGATGCGTTCATATAGCGGGTAGTAGAGTAGAATCACGTCGAGAGCTACCTGGTCGAAAATCGAAAGCATCGGCGTCGGACAGTTGGCCAAGAAGTATGCGAGAATAGCTTTGCTATCGGAAAGATGCAAGAAGGACACATGCAGCGATTCGGAATTCGCTGGTAACGGGAAACGCGTTCAGAAAATGTGCATGTTTTGCGCATGGCTGGGCCACTTACCTTCACCCAGAGCTTTGATGCGCTGGCCATAGACTGACGTTCCATGGTCGTCTACATATGTCATCAGGAAGTTCCTGAACTCTCGCATGATTGTCTTCTTGACAGCTTCCGTCTCTATCCATTCCTTGATGCTGTTGGCCTTAATGTCCGAAAGCTGTTCCAATGGTAACTCATCTTCGCCACCTTCGAAGACACCATCAACTGGTTGCACTTCATCATAGACATTCCTGCGCCTCCGTCTCTCCAGCAAAGCAGCTTCCCCATCACTATCTTCCGAATCGCTTTGCAAGAAAGCAGGCGCGCGCGACCGACCTTTACGGCCTGGTCCGCCCTCTGCTCGTCCATCGCGTTTGTCGCGTCGTTCCATCTTCCTTTCAGCTGCAGCTCGTGCCATTGGATCCATCATGTCAAAGTCGTCTTCGTCATTTAGGTCCATAGAATCATATCGGTCCAGTCGGTCGTTCTCGCCATAATCGCTAATTTCGAAGAAACACGCGATAGCAAGAGAAGATCAGCCTCGACATTCTTCAAAGCAGACCACAGGCATGTGAGTGCAGCTCACTTGATCATATTGTCGTCAAAGAGATCTTCAGCGTCAGCGTCTTCATCCTCTGGCCCAGTCTCACCACCCCCATCGGTTTCAGTATCAAGGTCTTGCACGCCGCCATCGATATCGCTGATCTCGCCATCTATATCGCTCGAGAAAGGTTGAGGCGGCGAGGAAGGTGGCAGTGATGAAGGTGGTGCGCTGCTGGCGTTGCTGTTGCGTGGCACTGATGGACCGCTGTTGCCTAGAGCAGGCCCATTGCTGCTTCGTGGCGCAACCTCGTCGCGTTGACGCTTCACAGGGGACTAGAAGTCGGCAGAGGTATCAAAGCCTAGTCAGATCTTGTCATGTAGAATGAGAATGTCAGTGCTTACTACCATCTTTGACGCCTTGTTGGTGCAGTTTGAAGGAGAATGATGCTCCAAGACGCGTGCGTGATCAAGTCTTTACGCGTTGTTCCGGGATTCGATCAAGCAGTATATACGGGCAATAAGAGCGATGGAGGTTGTCCCCTAGCGCAAAAGCGAAGTCAGGTTTTCCTCGTAAGAGAAATGTAGCTGCAAGATCTAGTAGCAATTGCTGGATCTATCCAGATCGATTGTAGATTTACTGGACCTCGTTATTGCATGCAATAGATGCAGACTGGCTACACGATGGATGGGACAACAAGTACAGATTGGATTCGCTTCAGCAATGCTCTCACTTGCTTTCGGCCAGAGGCCCAGCTGGAGGAGCGACATGGTTGCGGAAGCGCCAATCCAGTGCACAGACAAGAGCGTTGATTGTCTCAAGGGTAGGTGTCTCGAGGCCAAGCTCCTTTGCTTTTCGGAGAGGTAACGAGACAATAGTCTGGAAGAATGGAAATTATGGTCAGCTACTGTTCGGATTGCCCACGAGTGAAAGTTTGGCACGCACTTCTACCTCCATTGGTCGGTTCCAGCAAGCATCCATGCACATGCTTGAATAGATACCGTTTTTTATCTGGTCTCGCTCAATCAGGCTGACCAAGTATTCATCTTCAATCTCGTGACCTAGCGCGCGGGCGATGGATGCCATCTCCGCGATGATGCGCTTAGCAATGATTGGGCCTGAGTCTGAGGCTGCTAGCAGCTGGTCTGTTCTAGCGAGTGTTAGAGCGGTGAGCTATACAGGATGAAGTTCAGCGAAGAGCCCATGTCGCATTCGTATGCCAAAACGCCTACAGTGTTCCATGTAGCATTCCTGTGTATAATTTTACTATAGTCAGGGATAGTTCACCCAAGTCTAGCGAATGGTCACTTACCAAATAGTTTTCTTCCATCTCCAAACATCAATAGATGGGACAAGCTCAACATTTGTTCCACCTTGCTGTAAAAGCTCTACTATGTGATTCAGGCGCTCTTCTTCCAGTTTGCGGTCAATTGAGCTATTGAAGTGCGCCCCAAATTGCATAGTCTCGTCGAATTTGTGCACAATGGTTCCGGTCTTTGGCTGGTTGGCATTGACCCAGGTCTACAAGGACAAGTCTTAGGCCATGTCAAACGAACTGTGTGCCGCGGGAACTCACAACTCCGGAAAGGATGGTGTTGTTGGGATACATGGCCTTGAAAGGCTCCTCTACGCCGACGCCATTTTGGATCAGGACGATAGTGGTGTCCTTTCCGATGACAGGCTTGAGCTGTTCTGCGGCACTCGGACTAGTCTGAATGCCCTTGTGAGTCGCGACAACATATTTGAAGTTTACATCCTTCAAGCTTGGGTCAGAAGGTGTGGCGACGGCTATTGACAAGTTTACGGGCGAGACTTTCAGCGAAAGGATGAAACAGATGGAAGATCAGAAAGCGGACTGACCATTATGAAACTTGTAATTTGGGTGGTTGCCAAACTTCTCCGATTGGAAGTCAAGACCCTGCTCGGAGACAGCCTTGTAGTTTGAGCGGGCGCATACGGTAACTTGAGCATTACGCGACTCGTTAAGGATGTAGGCATACACGGAACCTGCAGAGACACCGAGCGTCAGCTAAAACGTTGCAGCGAAGTAAGTCCTGCAAGATGTCGAGCTCACCAACACCGCCGAGGCCGAATAGGAGGATGTCTTCTTTACCGGTCATGACTGAAATCAGGACTTGGAATGATAAAGATGAACAAGCGTGCGTATGTAGTGGAGGAGGAAGACCGAATAAGATGTGGTGTATGCTGGTGGAAAGGAGGAGCTCCCCGAAAGCTGTGTTGCGGTCAAGATGGCTGCTAGCCGAGCGACTCGCTGCAGTAGTGACGCTTGCCGTTGCCAGGTTTATCGCGTCCGCAGGCAAGGGTTGGAGAAATTCCCGCAAAGACTGTTTACGGCAAGGCGCCCTCGTTAACCGTTCCGCCTGGATCGCAAGCATAATATTTGAGAGCGCAGCCCTAGGCATTGGAAGAGGAAATAAAGAGAGCTGCAAGGCTTTCCTGCTATTCACAACCGCCTACGTGTCAAATCTGTCATCCTATTTGGAAGCTTGTCAGGTCAGTCCAGCCAAACATGGGTGCCGCCCCGACAGCGGCGAGAGGCCGGTGACAGTGCGAAGGTTAGCATGCATGAGCCGCCTGCTGACTTCCGCGCTCTTCAATCAGACAGTCATACACCAAGTCATACACCAAGTCATAAACCAAGACACAATCCTAAAATGGATTCTGGCAAGTCGAACATCGCAGCAGTCCTTCACGGAGCAAAAGATCTCCGGATCGTGCGTATTATCCGGCAACGTGCTTCTAACCAGAGTCTGACTTTGATCGACCTCCGCAGACCGAGCGAACCATCGCGGCACCTGGTCCTGGCCAGGCGCAAGTTGCTGTCAAAGCCACTGGCCTTTGCGGAAGTGATCTCCACTACTACATTCAGTAGGTGTCTTTTCGTGGGTTTGGACACCTTAAGCTGAACCGCTTGTCCTGCAGCGGCCGAAACGGTGAATATGTCCTTCGTGATCCAATGGCTCTCGGTATGTTGTGTACGCGCATGCGATTGTGATACGTACTTCTGACAAGCTTCGACAGGCCATGAGTCCGCCGGGGAAATTGTCGCTGTAGGCGAGGGCGTTACAGACCTGAAAGTTGGCGACCGCGTGGCTGTTGAGGCCGGTGTATACTGCAAGAACTGCAAGTTCTGCAAGCTAGGGCGATACAACTTGTGCACAAATAGTAAGCGCAGAAGCTCCTTATCCTGCAGCTTTAGCTCCGAATTGACTTGCAACTCCTTTCACAGTGCGCTTCGCTTCGTCTGCAAAGGTATACCCCCACGCTGATGGTACACTCCAAACCTACATCAACCACCCCTCGAGCTTCCTCTACAAACTCCCAGATGCAGTCTCGTACGAAGAAGCATCTCTTGTGGAGCCTCTATCTGTCGTTCTTCATGCTGCTCGTCGTGCACATATCACAGTTGGGCAATCTGTACTCGTTCTGGGTGCAGGTGCTGTCGGACTTCTTGGTTGCAGCGTAGCCAGTGCTTATGGAGCGACTTTCATCACGGTTGTCGATATCAACAAGTCTCGCGTGAACTTTGCTACGAAAGAAGGCTTTGCCAACACCGGACATATTCTACCCATGGGACCGAGACCGAAGGACTCCGCTGAGAGCCTGGCCAAAGCCAAAGAGACTGCCGAGAGCATCCTTGCCCAGAACAATCCAGAAGGATTTGATGTTGTTTTGGAGTGCACCGGTGTGGAAAGCTGCATGCAGACCGCAATTCACGTGAGCGTCGCCTGGTCCGACTGTCTACATCCCGCACCATACACTGATCTCATCTCCAATTGTCCCAGTGCGCCAAAACAGCCGGAAAAGTCGTCTTCATCGGCATGGGAACACCAAATGCAACATTGCCTGTATCCGCTGCAGCTTTCCGCGAGGTCGATCTCATCGGTGTCTTCCGCTACTGCAACACCTACCCAGACGCTCTCGCTCTATTCGGTGCCGGTCGTCTAGCCAACGCACACAAATTGGTGACCCAGCGAATCAACCTCAAAGACGCAAACAAGGCTTTCGAGATGCTGATGAACGGTCATGATGATTCTGGCAACTTTGTCATGAAATTGATGGTTGGCGATTATTAGATTTCTCGGTTTCTGCTCCATAGAATCAATTTGTAGTATAGTTCCATTCACACTTGACAAACCTGAAATATCGCACGTTGGCAACACCTAGTGTGCAGAATTGTCCACGTGCTCCGCCGTCTTTCGACATGCGAGGGCAAATATATCAAAGACTTCTACCTCCCCTAATGCGCGTCACCGCTTGACGTTGCAGGCAAATAAGTGGTGACGGAAATTACCAAGGTGCGCGAGAACATGGAAAGTAATGATCTTTAAAAAACGATGCAGCTGGGAAATGGTATGCCGTCATGTTACATTATCACATCTTCAGTTCACCATTCTCTGATGCCTCCGTCTCTGCCACGGAAGATGGGATTCCTCCAGGAGAAGTCCTTATGCTCTTCAGCACATTTCCGAACAAGTTCTTCGTTGATCTCAATGCCTAGACCTGGAGCTGTGAGCAGATCAATCATGCCTTCTCTGACTGTGAAGACCTCGGGGTTGTTTAGATATGTGAAAAGATCGAAGTCGCCTTGGTTGTAGTGCACTGCGAAGAGTAGTGTTAACTTGGCGTCTAGTGTCGTATCAAGCAGTAGTGACTTACTCTGCGATGGCCAATAAAGCAAATAAGTTATGCACGAAATATGTCAGTAAGTCATTCAACGAGCTATTGGCCGTCTAACATACCTTCCAAGACATCTCGCAACTATGCAGGCAGGATGAAAGGAATTGTGTCAGGACTTGCCGCAAACCTAGAATGGCAGCAGAGTTACTTACATGACAAAGTTCGAGCAGCTGAAGCCAAGTTGCAAACTGGCTGCAAAGGCAATAGGACCAAGAGGGCTAGCATTGGGTGAGTCGTGAGCTTGACGAGTCTTAATTCACATCACATAGGCTGAACTTACCAGTGTGGCGCAAAGGCGATATCGTAAGTTTCAGCCATATTCGCGATTCTCTTTGTCTCACTGATACCACCTGAGTGGGCGATATCAGGCTGGATGATGTCAATGCATCCAGACTCGAAGTATGGTCGGCAGTCCTGACGAGTCAAAAGGCGTTCTCCGAGAGCGATAGGAATCGTAGTTTGCTGGTAGAGCTTCTTGAGCTCCTCGATTTGCTGAGGGAGGAGGGGTTCTTCGATGAAAAGAGGCTTGTGTGGTTCGAGAGCACGTGCAAGTTGCTTAGCTAATGTCTTGTGCACTCGGCCTATCAGTCAAGTCAGTATGTGGTCTGATGCAAGGCGGCCTCTTTCGCTCACCATGGAAATCCAGGCCGACATCGATACCAATTGACTTGACGTCTTTGCATCGCTGAACAGTAGCTTCAAGAGCATGTGGGGAGTCTAACCAGGCAAGCTACAGAACTTACATGAGCCTTGGACCTCGCTCTTCAAGGTTGTAGTACTTACGGACTCGACAGCATTCATCTTGACAGCCGTGAAACCTTGCTCCTTGCGGGCCTTCGCTTGTTCCATAACATCAGAAGGTCGGTCACCTCCGATCCATCCATATACTTTGAGGAGTTTACAGACTTTAGTATCTGCCTTGCAAGTATAGCGTCTGGCAAACTTACCTGGACACCGCGTTCTGACTTTTCCGCCGAGTAGCTGCCACACGGGAACGCCAAGAGTCTTGCCCTTGATGTCCCAAAGTGCAATATCTACGCCGGATATCAGCAAGATTAAGAGCTGCCTGCTGACTCCTTTGCTCACCTAGTCCAGACAGAGCGCTCATAAGCACAGGTCCACCTCGGTAAAATCGGTGGCGGTAAGCGGATTGGTAGATATCTTCAATCTGAAGTAGCGTGTCTGATTAGCCGTCTACAGTTGTCAGCATGCAGAGAGTACGAGGCCCACGTTGCTAGCATCCCAGCCAATGAATCGCTCTCTGAAATCGACAAATGCGCCCTCGACAGCTTCCGAATGACCCTTTAGGACAGCCTATTAGCTATGTGCCACGGGAGTATCGAAACGGGTGGAGACAAACCTCGAGCGTGGCTTCACCCCATCCTACGATACCTTTCTCGGTCTCCACACGGACGAACAGCCATCGAGGTCTGATGCGGAAATGCTCAATCGTCTTGATAGGATCCACTGACGAATCCTTCTGACCGGCAGTATGAGCAGGTGGCATGAGACCTTTGAGGTAAACATCTGTGTCGGAGAAATGTACTTCGCCAAATTGATGCTTGTTGACAGAAGACCTGATGGGAGGGTCAGACGCCGCCATTTTCGCAGTAACGTTGGAAGCCATGTTTTGGAGAACAGCAGGGGGACGAAGCAGAGATGATGGTCAATGAATAAACTGGAGGACTGGATGTACAGACAGTCAGTTGCGTTCTGTCAAACAGTCTTGAAGAGCAAAGTGGCAGTAGACTTTCTTGCAGTCTGTAGCCGGGGCTCCAACCGATCAATAGCCGGGCCCTCCGTTTGCCGCCCAAGCCAAGCTCCTCGATCGGTCCGGCCGAGCGACTGTCGAGCCCGGCAAGGGAGTATCTTTGCATTTCGCGCAACATTGCAAGGGCAGAAACGGTTTATAGCAAGTCCAGACAGATCTCCTGGGCAGATTGTCTGAATCTACGTGTTCTCCACTTCTACTATACCTGATACTTCCACGAGAACACCATCATGTCCAACTCATACCTCGAAAGTCTGTTCGGCCTCAAAGGCAAGACTGCATTATGCACCGGTGCTACCCGTGGTATAGGCAAGAACATGGCAGAAGCACTCGCTAAAGCTGGTGCTGATGTGCTTCTGATTCAAGTGAGTCGCAAAGAAAGGTGCTTGTATAGCTGTTGGAGATATTTTGCTGATCACGCCTATGTAGAGAAACGAAAGCAACACTGAAACCCGTGATGCTATCCGAGCGCTTGGCCGAAAGTGCGAAATCGTAACATGCGATCTTGCAGACAAGGCTTCTGTCAAAGCAGTAACCCCTAAGGTCGTTGGACCCAAGTCCGAAGGTGGTATGGGCGAGACTATTGACATTCTCATCAACTGCGGCGGCATTCAACGGAGGTCAGTAAATTGATGGTTTCCGGTTCTACTACAAGGATGCAGCAACTGATGCTCGATGGTATACATCAGAACGCCCGCTGAAAACTTCCCAGATGAGGATTGGGAAGAAGTACTGCAAGTCAACTTGAATACCGTCTTCACCCTCTGCCGGGATGTAGGCAAGCACATGCTAGAATCTCGAGGTGGCGTAGCGGGAGAAGAAGCAAAGCCAGAGGGTGCTGCAGATGCCAATCCTAGAGGCAGAGGAAAAATTCTCAACGTCGCGTCTCTGGTTTCATATCAGGGTGGTATCACCGTACCCGCTTATGCTGCTGCCAAGCACGGTGTTCTCGGTATCACCAAGGCTCTATCGAACGAATGGGTATCGAAGGGCGTAAATGTCAACGCTGTTGCACCTGGTAAGCTTTGGAGTTCTTTGAGCATTGCCACCTGTCAGAAGTGTGAACGTCAGCGGCTTACCCGTGACTTGTCATTCAGGCTACATCGCTACCGAGATGAACACCGCATTAATCGCCAACCCTATCCGCTCACGCCAAATCATGGAACGTATACCCGCTGGTCGATGGGGAAGCCCACAAGACTTTGAGGGGCTCACTGTCTTCCTATGCAGTGCAGCGAGTGACTATATCTCCGGCGAATGCCTGGTCTGCGACGGCGGCTGGATGGGCAGGTAAACGCAGCTATGCGGTAGCTTTATCTATACTCAGCATTATCGGCAGCATGGAGCAATTGTAGTATAGAGCACTCCCGATCTAGGCAAGGCAATGATTGTCATCGTATCGTTTTATAGTAAGCACAGCGACTTATTTTATTGGTATTCTAGTTCAGCGCACAGTGGAGAACCAAAGCGTCTGGATCTGCAAGCTGTCTAACTCATACAGAAGGTGAGACAAGAAGGCAGATATTGGCATATGGGATAGTTTATGATCATGACATGACGTGAGCTGAGGCGTTTCTCAAGTGAGGTCGACAGTGCATGGGAAGAACGGTAGGGAATGCATGAAGCGCTTATGCCTTCTCACGGGAGTCAGGTCGGAGAGCTGTATAATTTCGCAAAACAAGCGATCAGTCAGTATGAAATGCAAGAGAGACAGAGTTAGGAGACCGAATCGGCCAGATACTCACATCTGACGGTCTTTCCAGCTCTCCAGATTTCTTGAGCATCAATCTCAGCAAGTTCCTTGGCGAGATCTTTAGCGTATGTCTTTCGGCCGTTGAATTCTAGCGAGCGGCGCGTCTCGGAACCGTCCTTTACGGATCTGTATAGGTCCTTGAAGACTGGCAAGTTGGCCTCGTAGAACTTGGGTGCCCAGTCGAGAGCACCTCGGCGGGCTGTTGTGGAGCATGCGGCGTACTGCGGGTAGTTTGAGCGCGACGTCAGTATTACAGTATTGCTATACGGACGCGGAATAGGTTCGACAACGCACCATGTAGTCCATTCCCTTGGCACCGATCAGAGGATACAAAGACTGAGTGGCCTCCTCAACAGTCTCGTTGAAAGCCTCGGATGGGGTGTGCCCGTTCTCTCGTAGAACCTGATATTGAGCCAAGAACATTCCCTCTGTATGCGGAAGCAGATGGAAATGTCAGCTTGAGAGGAAGAGCTCGTATTGAGCCTTTGATGATGCGGCAACTTACGGATACCGCCCATGAGGCAGCCTCTTTCACCGTAGAGATCAGAGTAGACCTCCTTCTCGAAAGTAGTCTCGTAAGCGTAACCGCAACCGACAGCCATGGATAGAGCGACAGCCTTTTCCTTGGCCTTGCCGGTGACATCTTGCCAGACAGCAACGGAGGCCTGCAAGAAACAATGCCAAAACTTTGTCAGTAGAAGCTCCCGCTATTCCAAACCCCAAATGAGTGTCCACTCACGTTGATACCTCTGCCCTCCTTGAAGAGAGTTCGGACGGTTCTTCCGGATCCCTTGGGGGCGACTAGAATGACATCGACATCCTTAGGGGGAATGACATGGGTATCGTCCTTGTAGACGACGGAGAAACCGTGTGAGAAGTATAGGGTCTTGCCCTTTGTGATTTGAGGCTCGATGTGAGACCATGTTTGCGACTGAGCAGCATCGGAGAGGAGGTTCATGATGATTGTTCCGCGCTCGATGGCTTCGTCGATGGAGAAGAGGTTCTTGCCTGGTACCTGTCGTTCGAGGCGCACCATACACAGATAAAGACCGTCAGCCATCAACTGTCTGGTTTTCTGCTGTATGCATCACTCTTCCCGAGCATGCCCGCGGAAGCGGTTATGGGAGGAGAAAAAGTTCGATGAAACTGAAAGCAAGAACGCACCCATCCGTCTTCCTGAGCCATCTTCCACGAGTCACCGCCCTCTCTGACACCGACAATGACGTTGAGACCGTTGTCACGAGCATTGAGACCTTGGCCATGTCCTGCGCATAGCTGGTCAGTCAATATAAGCTTTTCACCTCTTTGCCTCCCCTCGCTCCTGCCCCAGCCTTCTGTTCTTGGGGAGTTTTGCGGAGGCCTGGGTCGACAGTGGGAGGTGAATCTCACCTTGCGAGCCATAACCAATAAGGGCAAGAGTGTCGTCCTTGAAATACTCTTGAATCTTGGGGATTGGCCAGTCGGCGCGCTCGTAGACGGTCTCTTTCGTTCCTGCAAAGTCGAGGGTCTTGACTCCTCGGCTTTGTTGCTGGGGAGCAAGAACAAAGCAACGAAACAGTTCAGTCATGACAATGATGTGCTGACAGTGCACACTTACAGCGAATGCAGCCTTCAAGGCAGTCTGGGCCTGTCTGGCAGCAGGTCTGGCGGTCTTCATGGCCACGGAGCTGAAGGAGCGTTGGGCGGCCTTAGCAGCGCCGGAGCGGGCAGCCGCGCGGGAGACGGCGGAGGCAGCTTGTCTGGACGCCATGGTGTGTACGAGTGGATCTGTCTATGTGGCTGTGACAAGCGGAGGTGTGCAGTCGGACAGAAGAGAGCTGCCTGCGTCCAGCTTCGCCGTCCACGTCCTGCTGCCCGGGGGAAATTTGGCAGCGGGCCAGACACAGGACTCGGGCGATCGGGCGGAAATCCGAGGGAGGCGACTCGATGCAGAGGCAGGCAGCAGGCAGGCGAAGGCCAGGAAGCCCGTGTCAGGACAGCGAAGAAATGGTCGACAGACTGGGTAATGCAGCAAGGCTTCGTGCGCTCGGTCACTTGCTCAGGCAGTGTGAGGATGGCTTTGTTGGTTGCGGGTCACTTGGAAGCTTCCATCGGTATCGTGACATTCTTGCATGGACAAGCCTTCACCAGGCCAGATTCATCAGCTGTGGGCTGCAAGCAGACCAGACACACTCCAATCCAAGGCTAGAAGATGGCCATCATCTGGGTCACAAGCCTAGTCGACCGAACTCCGCTTGTCTTCACGATTCGGTATGGCTTGGTAGCACGCTTGATAGCACGTGCCACATGACACACCGCAGACCGAATATGCATGAGACACATAAGAGAAAGACTTCCGAACACAGCCAACCAGACCATTCCCAGGCTTATCACATGCTACCGACGGCACGCATTAGATTGGAAGAGCTTCGAACCGCCGTCATGCTGCGATCGGACGTCACCTGTGCCAAACGCGGACCATTCTGAGAGGAGCACATGCTTTGCGATATCAAGACGGATCTCCATTCTCTCTTTCCCCTCTCGACCGACTGGATACTAACAAGAAGACATTCTAAGCAAAGGAACCATGGCACCAGCAATCATAGAGAATATGCTGCACCCAAACAAGAGCAAACAGGAGAATGCAACAACTCAGTAAGCGAGCCATAATCACGTGGCGCCGTTGAAATCACGGCATCGCTCTCTACCGAGAAAGAATGCTTATCTGACACCCATGGATGTTGCTTTCCCTCTCAGCTCTCTCAAACCTGTCAATCATGATGGACCGGTTGAAGAGATTGACCGAGAGCACCAGGTTCTAGGTGAGCTTGTTTGTTGTACTATATGACTTCCCGACTACAAGTAGAGAAGGTCACTCATCCTAACACAACGTATCTGTGCCCGCTAACAACAGGCAACCCTCATCACGTGTGTTTCCCTGCTTTTAGAACCGAGCCTCTGCTGAATTCTCCTCCGACTGACTTGCGTATACAGGGTAACAAGCACGACAAGCACCCTACCGAGCCAAAGGAGCGTGTAGAACATCCTGTCGGATTCGGACAGCCAGGATACCCAGAAGGTACACCAGGTCAAGGAGCTGCCGGAGTGCGTCACTTTTCTTCTCCTTTTCTGCGCAGTACTCGCTAATAATACATTGCACTCCATAAAGGTTGGAGCTATGCAAATCGGTTCATAAGTTTGTCGACAATCACCAATACAATGGTGCTAGGGTGCTAGGGCTTACCAAAAGCAGCGTGTATCATACGTTCCTGCTCGATCGGACCGCAAACCTACACTGTCCTGTGATGTCTAGCGGTGTACAGCTTGAAAGTTGCCCAGGCCTCACAATTCGCTGCGCTGCAAGGTATATACTATCGCAGAAGTGCTCACTGACTGACGCTGTTTCCGGCGAGTTATATCAGTCTGTTTCTGCTCCTCTTGACAGGGGCCATCTACCAATGAAACGTCCACTACGTAGATGGTGCATCGAAAGCGTCTTGCCGCCTCTAGATGTCTCATCAAAAACGTCAAGACGCCATTACGTATCTTATCAAAACTTCAGGACGCTATTTGTCTCATCAAGAACGTCAGGACACAATTTGGTGTTTGTCAAAAAACGTCCCGGACGCTATCCGATGTCCCTTCAAGGACGTCCGGGAGCTCTCCAATGTCTCTTCGAAGACGTCCGGACGCCCTCCGATGTCTCGCCCAAAAACGCCAGGACGCCAATGTGATGTTTGTCAAAAAACGTCGGGACGCCATGAAATGTCTCATCAAACGCCACTACTACATGTCTCATCAAACGCCACCACGTGTTTCATCAAGACCGTCAGGACGTCAGCCAGACATGAATCTTTCTGACAGATGTGTGCTACCCGTGACGACAACAAGGAACAATGGAAACTTGAAAATGGGTCGGAGCGCGTTATATAGCTCATTAACTTCACAATCACCGTCTTCTGAATATACTCATACATGGTACAACCCAACAGATCCTCCAATTCCAGAACGAATGAAGCGTCGACCTTAGCTTTACTACAACAGGGAGTGAGGGTGTGATGATTTGATATTGTAATTTCGAGGATGATACCCTTCTAATGAAAGACTGACTTGACTTCTGTGAGAATGCTTGAAAAACGAAAAACCTTCGAACAGATCAAGTGCAATGAGTGAATGTGATACTCTTGATAATGGTTGCAGAAGGTGTGGTCTAGATTATATTGTTACAGTAAAAGCTTGAATTGTGACTTCTTGAACGAATGCTTTGAAGAATTTGCGAACGTGCCCTCAGCTTGGCCGAGCACCTGTAGGCGGCTGCAAGTATTGCCGATTCTGATTCTGTTGTTGCTGCTGAGTATTGTTCGAAGAAGCGTTAGGATCCATAGCTCCACCAGGTCTGAAGCCGCTTCCACCACCAACGGTAGCGAGAACCATCGAAGGCACCATAGTCATAATGGTAGTAGGATAGACATTCTTCTGCTCCCATGGCTTGCGCCTGTTCCTCTGTCTAGCGATGGCAGAAGAGCCCATTCGACCACTTCTAAGACGAGTGTAGAGATCCAGCTGATCCTGTAGCAGTGGAGCACCGAGCTTCCCACCCTTTTCATCCACAGCGGTTTCGTTATCTGATCTGTGTCCAAAGTTGAGCAGACCATAAAGGTTGAAGAGAGACTTTTTGGGACCAGTCGATTTCGAAGGGGCCTTGGGATGGTCTGGGTCGGCGAATCCGAGGTATCGAATGGCGAATCGCTCGATTGGCTTTGTAGGGATCAGACGGACGAAGGCACCGATAGGGAGCGAGATGAGACCAATAATGATAGAAATAGCCCATAGATTACCGTTGATTCTGGTGACTTGGAAAGCCGTTCCACCGACATTGACGATCAAAGCCTGTCCACCGACCATGATAAGGAAGATGCCCATGAACCAGTAATTCTTGAAAAGACCTCGAAAGATGTTCAAACCCCGATCTAGGCGACGGGCATTGATAGAGTTAAAGATCTGGCAGAAGACGAATTGATTGAAGACGAGTGTCTTGAGTCTGTCTTCATTCTGGATACGTCGATATTCGTCTGTTGCATTGTAGCCTAGGATGCTGTTACCAGCAAAGTGAAGTACCAAAGCGACGGTGATTTGATAAATAGACTGGATGATGATCATCTTCCACATGTCAATCGAGATAAGAGGACCATCCGGTCTCTCAGGCTTGCGCTTCAAGTTTTCTTCAGGATCGGCAGGATCGGTGGCCAAAGCAAGAGCAGCGAAGGTGTCCATGATAAGATTGACCCAAAGAAGCTGTACAGCAGTGAGAACGGACTAGGATGCGGAATTCGATAACATCAGCATACATCCTGGAATGCAAATATAGACTAATTGGAACTCACCTCTTCTTTGGTAGAAGCGACAGCGGAAACATAGGTGATAACGACAGCAGTGATATTGACAGAAACCTGGAACTGCAAGAATTTCTTGACGGCATCACTGACGTTTCTTCCCCACGAGATAGCCAAGATCAAGCTTGCAAAGTTATCATCCATGAGAATGATATCGGAAGCTTCTTTAGCGACTTCAGTACCAGCGATACCCATTGAGAAACCGACATCTGCCTTCTTGAGTGCAGGGGCGTCATTAGCACCATCACCAGTGACACCGACAATGGCGCCCTTTTGCTGTAGAGCCATGACCAGTAATCGCTTGTCGGTGGGTGAGGAGCGAGCTAGAACTTGAAGCTTTGGGGCAATTTCACGTCTTTGAGCTGGTGTCAACGCTCGGAACTCGGGTCCTTCCATGACGATACCACCTTCGGTGTAAATGCCACATTGCGTAGCGATAGATCTGTATTGAGTAGAAAGTACAATTCAGTCCAACATGCTTTAACCCTTCAGCTCATGGCAGCAAACTCACTTGGCAGTAAGGACATTATCACCAGTGCACATCTTGACAGCCACACCAGCACCTTGAGACATCTTGACGGCGTTGGTAACACCCTCTCGAAGAGGATCTTCAATAGCCAAGATAGAGATGAGCGTCATATTTTCCGCCAACGCTTCAAATGGAACCTGACCATCAACAGGAGGTACAGGAGGCCAAGACTCAAAATCTCTATAGCAGAAGGCCATAGTTCTTAGAGATTGAGAAGCATAGAATTGGATAGTATCATTGACATTCGCTTGAGCGGCTTCATCGAGCTTTTCAACTTGGATACCAGATTGATTTGCTCCATTTTCAGAAACGACGATGTGATTAACGGCTTTGTCGAACAGAATTTCAGAAGCACCTTTGAGGTAGACTCTGTGAACGTTGCCAATCTTGATAACGGTGGCCATAGATTTTCTAGCGCTCGAGAAGGGATATTCATCGACTTTATTGGCACCAGCTCTAGTTCGAACAGCTTGGTAGTTTTCCCATCCAGCCTTCTTGGCAAACTCAAGTAGAGCAGTTTCAGTCTTGTTACCAGTGAACACGATTTCCTTTGTCTGAGGATCTTCATCTTCATATGCCGAAGAGTTGATAGCGATACTATCATTCAGAAGAACCTTGACATCTTCATTGAGACACTCATTGATCTGGGCACCATCGCGGACGAAGTCATTTCCAGTAGCGTTGATACGTCCCTTGTTCTCTTCGAGAGTCTTTGCGAATTTAAGATGAACACCAATTGAACCCGCTACGACTGTCATTCTGTTCGTAGTGAGTGTACCGGTCTTGTCTGTGCATACGACTGTAGCTGTGCCCATAGTCTCGCACGAGGCGAGAACACGAACGAGAAGATTCTGTTTCGTCATTCTCGTAGTAGCGAAGGCGAGTGCCAGCGAGACAGCCAGAGGAAGACCTTCAGCTAAACGACAGCAAAAAAGAAAGGCATCAGCGTCCATCCTCATATGAATACAATGAAGGAAAAAGGACAGTGACTCACGAACAGCAACGACGACAATAGTAACAGCAATAATCAAAATATTAATAAAGCCCTGAGCTTTATCCTGAGCATTTCTACCCGGGTCATCCAATTGCGTAAAGAATCGAATCATAAGTGAACCAAAGAGAATTAGACCAGCACCAGCACCAAGTTTTGCAATATATCCAGCCAATCTATTCAATTTCAGCTGTAGAGGTGTAACACCAGATCTCTTCTTGCTGACTTCTTCTTCTTCTTCCTCTTCATTGTCCGAGACATGGTCTGGTGAACCTCCAGCTTTGGCGTGGTGCATTACTGCAGCTGCTTTATCGGATGAAGGTGGGTCGATAGCCTCTTCTTCGTCGTCTTCGTCGCCAGTGAGCACTGCATGCAGAAACCAGAAGAAAGGAGGATCAGGATACATACTCGATAATGTAGATGTATCAAACAATTGATGAAAAGGACTTACGCATCATAATTCTACCAAGGAAAGATCTTTGACCAACTCCAATACAAATGTATTTACCAGCACCTTCCGCAACTTTAGATCCAGAAAGTAAGAAAGGATCTCTTTTCTTTGCTTCTTTGGTACCAGCAATACATTCTTCATAGGAAGCTTTTTTGATGAGATCAGATTCGCCAGTAGCAGAGGATTCATCACATTGAACGTTATAACCCGACAAGAGAACTCCATCTACAGGAATAATCTCTCCAGGTTTCAATAAACAAATATCTCCAACTACTAAATCATAAACCGAGATAACTTTTTCTTTTCCATCTCGAATAACTTCTACTGTTCTATCTTCCTTTGTAGCATTCAGTTTACGGAATTGTAATTCTTTTTGATAATCGTTTAAAGCACCGACCATGACGACGATGAGAATAGCAACGATAATAGCGACACCTTCTACCCATTCTAAGGATTGAATCTGGCAGGTATTGTTGGGACATTCGGGTGATTTGTAAGTTTCAGGTTCGCGACCGACAGATTGATAGATACCAAGAGCAAGAGCGATGACAGCAGCGAGGGAGAGAAGGAGCTGGAGCGCAGTGCATAAAAGGAACATGTCAGTCAACAATCAAAGTGACCATGCCCGAGGAGTACAAAGAGAGGGAGAGGACGACTCACCAAAAGCTTATCCTGATATGCAAGCCACATCAATTGCAAAAGACTCTTGCTCTTTCTCTGAGGTAATTTATTTTCACCATAGATGCGTTTACGATCTTCAATAGTAGCGCCAGCTTGTAAATCTTTTTCGGAAAGTCCCGTCTCAGCATTCGAATGTAAATTCTCAACAAGCACTTTGTCTCCTCCCATAGATTGTAGATTTGGGATAGATTTAGGATCAATAAGACCATTGAGTACAGAAGGTAGCACAGGACCAAAGACACCCATTTCTTGAGCCGTAGGATCTTGAAGTACAACCTTCTTAGAATCATCTTTTCCCGTTGCGAATCGAGATAGGAAAGGAATCTTAGACAAGATACCAGTCTTTACTCTACGAGGTGCTTCTTCTTCTTCTTCTTCCTCGTCAGCTGCAGCTGCAGGGTGAGTCTGAGCAGCTTCGAGATCTCCATTTCGCCCGCCTTCCTCGTATCCAGCTGGATTAAGTTCAGCCCCTTTGGCGCCTGGTACATCGAGTGCTGTGAGCGTCGACAGACCAGAAGTAGCGCTAGGTCGCCTGTTGTGGCCTTTATTGCCTTCTGAACTTCCAGTGCCAGTAGACCCAGACAGAGCGCCACTAGGAGTGGTAGAGTTGACAGTATCACCTCTAGCACGCGTCTGCTGTTGTTTGCGTGCAGACTCTTCCAAGAACTGATAGAAATGGCTATCTTCGGACTTAGTGGGTGAATGACCGCGGTTACGACGAGCAGTCGTAGGAGTCGCGATCTTGGCGCCGCTTCCAAGGCCAGTGGCATGTCCATTGTGCGATCCAGTAGACAGCGTAGGCGACGGAGGGTAGTAGTTGGTATTTCCGTTCGTGCTATCGACAGAAGTAGAGGGAGAGTGGCCTGCTCTGGACCCTCCTGCCGTTGGCGAGGTCGCCGAGTCGCTGTTTGAATTATCTTGGTCACCGCTTGGAGTCACGTAGAGGACTGGGGGAGTGAGCTGAGCGCTGCCTGTTCTGGCACGAGCATTCAGTGCGTGAGTTCGAGGAGGAGTGAATGGGGGCTGCAATGCTCCAGCAGTCGTGTTGCCATTGCCCATCTGAGGGGATGGAGGGGCGGTAGTCCTGCAGTGCGGAAAACGGTCAGATGTGTGTCAGTTGGTCACAAGCTGGCTGGCAGTCGGGCGGGGAAGAGGAGAGAAGAGCAGGAGGGAAAGAGAAGCAGGGGAAGAAGGACAGAGAGAGTCTGGATGTATGTGCTTGTGCTGTCCACTCACACTATCGCAGGCAATGCAGGCCTGTTGTTGTCCAGGTGACCCGAGGCTGCCTCCTCGTTGCTGGCCATGCTCGAGGCCGTGGTGTGTTCCATCCTGGTACTGAATATGCTAGACCATGACACTGTGTGGATGTGTGTCGTGGGTCTTGCTTGAGCTCTTCCTCGTACAGTCCTTGCTGCAACTCAGCCGATAGTGATGCTACTGACGAGCTTGCAAGGGGAGGACGGAGCGGAGGACAGGGATGGCGAACCGGGATTGAAGCGCAGGAGCGGAAGCCACAGCAGTGTGTATGCTGTCAGATTCCTCTTGCCGGATCCCTCGATGTCAGAAGAGACAAGCGATGACACACTTTTCGCGGAAGAATGGGCGACAGCCGACAAGCGACAGAGGCGGTGCAGCCGATCGCCCGCTGCTTGGGCCTTGGCGTTTCCAGATTACCACATCCATGCCACGGGCGGCGAGGCTCGCGTGTTGCGCAGGACATTCCAGCTAAGGAAGCTTGGATGTAGAATACTATACTGCACCCGTCCAGTGCACTACTCATCGCATCCCTCGTGTAGTCCACCATGCTGTACGCGGTGTCAGCCACTTGCTGTACATGGAACAGTCACTCGGTGGCAAACTCGATCAAAAGGCATGGACGAGCATGCATCACTCGTACTTCTACAGCCTGTCGAACGTGCACTGCAATCTTCCCGGTGCCATACATACTGCAATAGCACACTGATGACAACGCTAGTCTCACTAGATGCAACACTCCTGCTACTACATATTGACTGTATTGGCTGGTCGAAGTTACTTCCCTCGGAACGGTATTGCAGAGCTCTCTCACTCACACTCTTCCTCTGCTATGCTCGCATACATGTACAAATCTTCCCGTCGCTGCCAACAAGTTGACCACTGCCACACATTAGACTGGTAATGGCCATACTGATGCATCCATCTCACCCAGACGTGTTTGGTTTGCACAATATCAAGCCTCGCCCTTTCCTTCCCTACGACTGCCTCATCGATCTCCTCGCAGTCTCCCTCCACGCAATATCCCTCTCTAACCCTTTTAATCCCCTCTCTGTATCCTTTACCATATCCGCGCTTTCCCCAAATGCAATTCTCGCCTCAGAATAAGCAATCTTCATCTGTTCATACGCAACTCTCAATCCTGGTATATCAATAATCTCCTCCCCTTGTCGCTCTCCTATGCTTAGCAATCTAGCTAGCATAACCTGTTGGACTGCTCGCACAGGATGGCCAGTAGGGTAGATACGCATCAAGCCAGTCATTACGAGTCGACTTAGGGTTCTGGCCTCGCCGTAGTCTGTCGTTGAGCCTGGCCCAGCTGTTGCATTGATCAGGATGCTCTCCAGCAGGTAACGATTGAGCGCGAGGAAGGGGTACGAATAGGGCGTGAGATGGTGCTCCTTGCATAGAGTCAAGCATGTCTTGAGCATCGACGCAGTGTCCATTTTCGGCTCTGTAGATACGATTCGAAGGTAGAGAGGGTTTGAGAGCGAATTTGGACAAATCAGCCATAGATCCATATGCTGCGATGCATATGGCCTCGGACGGAGCTCACCAGAAAGCGACATGCTCGCAAAATCCGGGGTTGAATCTGCACTCTGTTTGGTCAACTGAGGGAGTACATCATTCGCCTGGTCTATCAACCAAGCAATGCCATGTGTTTTATCTTGCTCTGATATTGATCCATTGGAAGCAGGCTGATTATCTGGTTCTCCTAGTTTTACTTTTCGAGAAGTGTCACATTGAATACAGATTAATTCATTGATGCCTATCATTTCCGCTCGACCTGTGGGGAATGCCATTGCACGTCAGCATAATGTTTCAACTTCGTACAAAAGCGAGAGTCAAAGTGGCCCGCGCAAAGTTTTCTTTCTTACCTGGGAGGGGAATATAGCCAATACATCCACCCTTGAGACATTCCACAGAACGTCGCATCTCGTTCCCTCGTTTCCCGTCTTCACATTCTGGACAGCAGCATCCAAACTTGTATTGTTCCAGTAATTCTTGCTGTCTTTTCTGGATTGGCATCGTAAGGTCCAGATATGACGAGAGGAGCTACATTCACCACAGATGTTCAGATACAATCAGCGTTTCATCTACTTAGAGAGGCTTTGATGTGCGAAAGAAGGAATGTATCATGACGTACTTCTTCACCAGGTTGTATAGATGAAAAAGCCAATACCTTCATCTCACCTCTTGGACCATTAGGGAAAACAACACTACAATTAGGTCTACAAGAATGATTAATCAATGCAATACAAGGTGAAATTGCAACTCCAATATTAGTTAAATCAATTTCAGTCAAGGAGAATGAATTGATGCTAAATTTGTCTACTGCTTGTAATAGGGCTCGTGTCATTGAGGTTGTATCATTTGAATATTCTGGGAATATTGATACTAATTCTGATTGTGTTTCATTATCGCTTGCTTTTGCGTTTTCAGATGGTACTGATGGGGTATTGATGCTGGATTGCGTGTTTCCGATATAGTGCGTAATAGCTACCGCTAAAGAACCTTGCTGCTCTTGTTCCGCAGGGGTAAGCTGACGAGGACTACCAGCCATGGCTTCTATTTCTGCCCACCACTATTGAGGGGATGTATTTGAAAGAGGATCAAAACACCCAGCCAAGGAAGACAGTAAGCTTGGTCACATACTACCATTGGCTTCTTGGCATGAGGCAACTTACGTCCTTCGGCATATGTGGTTTCAGCAATAGCATATTCCCAATAGCTCTAATAGGAGTATCAGGTACCTGTCTCTCGGCAGAAAGACCAGCTTTTCTAGCTTCAATTGCCCATTGTCTCAATTTCGGACATTCCAACTTATGAAGTAAAGGTTTCCATTGTGCTCTCTGACATTCCTGCGTAGGAGAAAACGAAAGGGTCTTCAGCACTTTGTCGCATAATGTCATGGCTTCCGCTTGCGCCACTCACTGTAGAGCAATACCAAACAGCAGCACATCCAGAGCATCTCTTCAATGGTCTCCCTCTGTCGCGCATACAATTCGAGCATAGGACAGATAAATGATCTTTATCCAATAAAGCCACATGTGGAGTACGCTGTAACAATACAGTACCAGGACTTATCCTCTTCTTGGCGAAAAGACCTCGACCAGCATTTGGAGTTTCTCGGATCTCCAGCAGATCTTCATTTAGCTTGTATAGTGAGCTCGAAATGACATTCGAAGTGGATGCCTCAGGCTTGGTGTTTATTAGGCTTGTTGCGATTGTCTCTAGCTGCATACTGTCGTTCGTGGTGTCTGATGACGATGGCGTATTGCCAGCTACCTGCGACGGCTGTAGAGCTCCACTCTTGCTCTCTCGCTTCGCCTTGAGCTCCGAAAAGGAAGCCATGTCGATGCCAGCGCGGTGACAGCTAGGCTCGAGTATTGTATACAGACAAGCAGACCACAGTACAGGCATGCAGAAGAGGAACAGGCTTCGCAAATGGGTGATCGAGCAAGTACAGACAATTTATAGGCAAGAACGGGTCGTAGAAGCACTTTACACGGTCATTTGTGTGCTGGCTACTCCCTATTAGACACAATAACTTCCTCATTACCGTTGCTTTGGAGTTTTGCTTTTAACATTTACTGCGTCACACTGGCGTTCGACGAGCCCCTGCGCCTGCTATCTTGTCGACGACCTGTAATGGCATTCACAGTCACGATTAGCTCTTGAACATAGATGAAGCGTATGTGGTGGGAGAGAGCCTGCACCTGTCGTACGCCCGGCATGTTTAGAAAACTGCCAATTATCGGTAATTGTCTCATGAAAGTGATGACCACAGGGAAGAAGTCGCTGAAGTGTCCAAAAAGGCTGGCCATCAGCAATATTCCAGTATATCAGCTTGTAGTAAGTTGAACTCACCCGAACAGATTCAAGAAGCCAAACATTTCAATGAGCATACCCCAGAATGGGTATCGCAGGAAGACTAGCACTATTCCACCCATAAAACATGCTGTCCCTCTAAGCTTGTTCCGCCGCGCAAAGAAAGCAACCGTCTGCAGGAAGAGAGTCATAGCAAAGTCACAATGCACCAGTGTCAGCCAGTGATTCGTTCGGATTCGCTGAGCTTCCTGTATTTCGACATATGCAGCGTACCTTTTTCGGGCCGATGACGAGCGTTATCCCTGATAGGAATAGAATCTGAAGAATAAGATGTCAGTAGTCGGCGCGCTGCTTGCGAAAGCCTGACGCAAGAGTGTCACCCACATCTCCTAATGCCAGCAGTGCAGCATCGAAGAAGGTGACTATCCCAAGCATAAGGAACAAGATTCCTGCCGACGTTATTCCAACTCCGATTCTATAACAACAGGTACAGGCTCAGCCAGGCGCATGGACTACAGAAGCCGAGAAGCTCACTTTTGCTGATCTGTGAGCCACATGTTCTGCACTTGAGGATGAGTGTCGGTAGGGAGGAGACGTGTTCGCACTTCTTCGATCACGCTTGTGAAGGCGACCATCTCTTTCTCTCAACTTCAAGAGAACATAGCTCCAACCAACCCTGTCGAAATATGCTTCCCGTGAAAAGCTCTTTGACCTCGAGCGGAACTTGCCGTGGATACTCAGTGTTTTCTCATCGCCTCCAGGCGTTACGAACGCAGAAGCCTGCCTTTCGAGAGCATGTGAACATATCAAGCAAAGGCTGACTCGTCCGGCACGTCAAGCAGCTGAAGGAAGTTGGAACTCTAGTCTGCATTTCTAGGTGCGTACACATCGTCAAATGCTCTCTATATGAACAGAATCTACCCATAGGCCAATGCTTCTATGCCTCTACAAAACCTGATAATCCTGAAATTCATTCGTACTTGCCTGGATAGCAAGTGTAGTGGTAAAACAACGAAGAACTGAGTGCCCTTTTTGAACTGAATACCTCTTAAACTGAGAATCTCTAAACTGAATACCTCTCTCGAACTGAATAAGTCTTACTTCCTGACAATGCCTACAGCTCATACTTCCCACATCTCAACTTCGCAAGCTCAAACTTGCTTTGTTGTTCACGAACTCTTCTTCTCATCCAAGCTCTTGAGAAAATCTTCCAATGGTGTACCATCATTCTCATCGACTTTAACCCTGACATGACGATGTGGCCACCATGTTGGCAGATCAGGAGCCTCCGGCGCGAGCTGAGCTGCTGGTGAATTGCTATAGACAGCAGGACAGTGTGCTTCTAACGCTCCCATGTCGCATGATGAAGTCGTCGAAGGCGTAGTCATTGCCACATTGTGCATGGGTGACCAATAATCGAAGTTGGGCGATGATGATACTGATGGCAGGGATAGAGTGGGTGAAACGAAAGCAAACTGCTGCGGTGAAAGTAGACCTTCCACTCGTGTCATTTCAGCGGATGGTGCAAAGGAAGCCTCGGTGGGAAGGGAGAAAGCGCTTGGTAGATCCAATGGGAAAGGGGTAGTGTCGTTGTACGAAGGTTCGTTAATTGAGAGCGAAGGTAGCAGATTCATTCCCCACAATGGTGAGACGGACTGAGCACCATTGTAGCTGGAGGAGAACGACATGGCGCCAGGAGAAGCGCTTAAGCCTCCATCGGAAGCTTCATTCGGGAAGATGGCCTCCCACTGAGCTTTAAGAGATGGTCGCCTTTCCTGTGAATAGGGCGAATCGAGACAGCTTGTGCTACTTGATATGGGAGGCACCACAGTGGAAGAAAATACTGGGTGTGCGATAGCCCACTGATGTTCCGGCTGTCGCCAAGGCGAAGTCTGATCCATATTGAGGGCTAGGCTCGTATTTGGAGCTGGACTGTAATAGCTTGGAGACAGACAGCCAGGAGATATTGGAGAAGGAGTGGACATTTCTAAGGGGACCGAGTTTCGTAGCGGTGAACCAGATTTACTCCTTTCCCGCTTGACCTTGTCGGCTTTTTTCCTGGTCGGAACGAATCGGTAGCCTAGGTAAGACGAACAAACGGGATTAGTGGTATCCATGAATGCCGTCTCCTGCTTTCACGACTCACCAGGATGTTCGGCTGCATGTACGATACTCCTGAGAGATGCTTCGCTGTGATAGTACTCCTTGACGGACTGCGGTTCTGCTGCCCACATGCCGGCAATTTGCTTCGAAAAGCTAGCTTGCGTAGGTCGCAGACCCCGGTCGGCTTTGCCTCTTACAATTTTGCCAACGTACATCGACGGATTTGACTGTTTGAATTCTTCCAATTTCTGACTTCGATACAGGATCCATGCATTAGGAGGGCGAGCAATCCTAGAGGCATCTTTACTTTCCGGCGACTTTACTTTCTTTGAAGGACGGCCCTTATTCATTTTCAGCTTTGTATTCGCAGTGATTGAAGGATATGCTAAAGTGTCTTCGTGATCGTCGGCGGAGCTAGAGAGGAGTGAACCAGAAGTACTGCTCGAGCTGGGCGAGACTGGAGCAGTGGCGGTGGCATGGAATGCAGAATGACTATCGTAGTAAGGAGAAAACACCTCTATTGGCAGTCCATTCTCGTAGTGATAGCCGGATGGCATTGTAACTGCCCGATTTAGACGAGGTCGAAATGTTTCCTGAAACATTTTTCGATGGGATATTGGTGTATCACCAAAGACTGGATAGGTGACTACTGCCCGGGATAGAGATAGCAGGGAATTGGTCCAAAGATGAGAGTAGAGGAAGGTGGCGTGTCAGTGGCGGTTGTTATGCCAAGTGGTCGCCAAAGCTGAACCAGCTGATATGGTAACAGACAGACACCCGCGAGTAGAAAGCCGCCGACTTACCAGAAGAAAGGGTGCTGTCGAGATACTCCTCGGCTGTCGGCATTGACGTGGAGCTCGAATTAATTTACTAATTAACGAGATGAGGACGTGGCTGCCAGGTCGGTACAAGCAATCGGATTTACAATGTCGGCAATGACAGCTTGAATTGAGGGGGGCCAGATCTACGTAGAAGAGAGCTGAGTAGAGGATAATGCACTGAATACGGTAGAGATGAAAGCGAGGGAACGGACTCAAGGGAGGAAGAGGATGGAGCTGAAAGAGCAGTGAGATGATGGCTGTAGACCACATTTGAGCGGCTTCCGTGTCAGCCGAGCGGTACGGTACCAGGCAAAACGGCATCGCTTAGGCTTCTGGATTAGGTCCCTTGGAGTGTGTGCGCTTTCTCTATAACATACCGACAATACCCAGCGCAACGATTGGTGACATGTGTATTTCCGGTCCAGCGGACTACACCAATTAGAGCGAACAAAAGCTATTCGCCATGAACGCTATCTTGAAAGATCGGCATGCGTGCACCAGTATGAGGTGCAGGCTTTCGGAGCCCCGGTGCGGCCCATGCATATCCCGGAGGCTAGTAGTAGTGAAATGGGAAATTCCGAACGGCCGCGATGGCCCGGCCTGCTGATGTTTTGCCGAAGAAGCTGTGGTAGGTACGGTACAGACGAGCGGTTCAAAGCTGAAAAGGAATTATTAATAAGAGCATCCTGCATGCGGCATGGTTCTCTTGGTAGGCCGCATTTAACCGTCGATGCAGCTCGCATGCGACGCTGTTGGCAGCACTACTTCTGACTGCCGTCAATGGACTTGTAGATAAGACCTGCTGATCATCTTCTGATGCGCCGACTTTTTCGTTGCCCTCATCCGTCACCTTTCTTCTGCGGCGAGACAGCTTACAGCGAGCTTGCAACGGGTCCATGCTGAAGTCTCATGCCTAGCGACTGAATCCTGAGCCCTCGAAAGCCTTGCCGGCAGCGATGGGTGCGGGTCTGAAAAGCTACAGTGCTCGTGCGACAAGTCCGAGCGGAGATGCTTTTGATTGATCGGGATCTTCAGCCACGTGCACTAATTCCCGAAGTTGCATCCGAGACTTGCGCATGTGGCCACGTTAGCGCCAAGAGCATAGACAGTGCCCTTTACGACATGTTTATCCTATAATGCCGCGATTCTATGGGTCCCTGAGCCTGATAGCGAATTGCATGCTGATTCTTCGCAGTTCCTGGAGCTAGTACGGTACAAGTGTCAGAGAGTGTTAAAAGTGCAATGCCAAAGCCTTACGCACAGTTGCGCTACCAAGTGTGCAAGTTACCAATGAACCGGGTTCTTTGGATTGATAACCCTAGCCTTTTGCATTAGTGCAAACTGTCAGTCTAGCGCGTAGTTCGCGGTAACGCATTCTTACACAACATGGATCCTTACAGAGAGCGAAGACGAACAAGACAAAGATTGCAGAAAGGGTTCATCACGTAGGCGGTGTTCATTCTTTTGTCACAATTCAGCCGGCTTCTCGAACGCCCAGACTCAAGCCCACATGAGCACTACGGTACCGAGTGACTGCGAATGGCTGGCCAGTTACTAGTACTTGCGGTATCAATGTATCACAGGCAAAGTGATGCTGTGTGCAGTGCTCAGCTCGGAGTCTTTAAGCTTGATCGACGAGCTGGCCTGTCTTCCGTGTGCGGAACGATCTGCGTTTCGGGACTCGCTCAGAGAGATGGACGCCGGGCGCATATTTACTTGTGTGACGCACAAAATGAATGCTGGCATCGGCAATACTGTAAATCAGCATTCGGTTGATGAGCTACGGCAGAATGTCGTCACAACACCTCACATTATCCACCCGCCCACCTATATCCTGTCAGGCGAGATCTATTCAACGCGGGGCTGAGTCGCGAATTCGATCCCCCGGGCGCAGATCTGTGGTGTTAGATGTCAACCCTCCCATAACTAGGGCGATCGCCAGAAGTGAGCTTCCTGATCATCTCAGGCACAGGCATATGATGAAGTCAGTAGTCGAATAACGCAGCTGCAACGGTCAGATAAAGAGGCCCGGCCAGCTTGTATATTACCGAGAACAATTTCCCGGTGAGTTGTCAATTAGCCGCAATTCACACAATCATGGTATTTACATCTTCGACGATCCCAGCTTGGTGTTGATGATGTCGATGAACTGATGGAGACATCAAGTCAACTTCAGGCTACCTCCGCGATTACCTGACATGCTCACCTCAGGCTTGAGAGAAGCACCGCCGACCAAGAAGCCATCAATATCGGGTTCGTTTCCTTCAAAAGGCGTTGAGAGTGAGTAATCATTCCCTAGATTTGACATATCCAAGCGATCTTACCGAGTTCTTTGCAGTTCTTGGCATTAACCGATCCCCCATAGATGATTCTCGTCTTTTCGGCAACCTCAGCGGAGACGGACTCCTTCAGCCAGGAGCGGATGGCCTCGTGGACATCCTGTGCTTGTTGAGCAGTGGCGACCTTTCCAGTGCCTGTGTTTGGTAGGTTGTTAGCCTAACCAGCGCCAGCCGCTGTATTGGAGACCTTGACGTACCGATGGCCCATACAGGCTCGTAAGCAATGACAATCTTACTGTAAAACCATACACGGCAATCAGAAGAGCGATAGGGTAATTTGACGGCATCACTTACGTCCAGTCGGAGACTTCAGCCTTGATGCCTTCTAGCTGGGCCTTGACGACTTCCATAGTCTTGTTAGCCTCGCGCTCCTCGAGCTTTTCGCCAACACAAGCGATAACGCTCAAACCTTCTTTGAGAGCAGCAGCGACTTTCTTGCCAACTTCTTCGTTGGTTTCGTGGAAGAGAGAGCGTCGCTCGGAGTGACCTAGAATGACCCATGGAATCTGAGCGTCGGCAAGCTGATGGAAGCTGGTCATAGGGTGTAGTCGTCAGCCTTGAAACAAAGATGATGTCACTGAAAAGTGAGCTTACGAAATTTCGCCGGTGAAAGCTCCGAACTTCTCATGGTATCCATTCTGAGCTGCAACAGCAACCTGCTGGTCGTGGTCCGCTTTCAAGTGTGTCTTGATGGCGAGGAGGAAGAGGGAAGGAGGAGCGATGACGACCTCTAGAAACGTGCAAGTCGTTTCGTAGCAGTGTGAGGACGCAGATTCATCGAGGGAGATGTTACGGTAGCATGATCAGTCTTCGCATTTCAGTATGGCCTTGAAGCAGCGCACTGTCAACGTACCAGTATGGGCATCAAGCTTTGCCTCGTCGAGAGAGGTAACCAGGGCCGTGAGGGAGTCCATGGTTCCATTCATCTTGAAGTTGCCTGCACAGCATCAGCCGAAATGATGATCCGAAGCATCAGCACTATCTGCGGACCATCTGGCACCTCCAAGCTTTCCGAAGAACTCCGGCCGAGTTCTTTGCTCTCAGCTTCAAGGACTTGACTTACCACCGACGAAGAACCTGCGAGCCATGATGAAAATTAGTTGTAGGTAGTGGTGATTGCGAGGAGCTATTGAGACCTGTTGTTGCGGAATTGGGCAAAGCAAGAGCTGCCGTCCTAGGTCCGCTTCAATACGGTACTTTCTCGATCACCTATGCAGCTGGCACAACACAGCGGGCATGACGCTTTTGGTTGAAATTGAAGACCAACACCTCCCCTACCGTGACAAATAACCATTTGGGTGCAGCTCGGTTAAGCGCGTTGAAGCAATGGGCGAAGCAAGCGTTACCGGGGCAATTGCAACTCGTTAGCCATTGCGGAGCAGGATACCGTGTAAGCGCAAAAGTAAATTCCCTAAGGTCTATGCTAGTTCAGTCCGAGACGTAATATGAGGAGGCCAAAAGCCCTTGCATGTAGCTTGAATTACTGTCTGCAACCCGTCTTCCTTTTCTAGCGGTGAGGGAACCTAATTTTGTTGAATGATACTGCAGAGGCCGGCACGACAGGTGGAGGACCATGTCAGCTGTAATAGTCAAAGGAAGCTGGTGCATCACATACGTACCAGTGTCGCTTGCAGCATGCGCATGGAGCAGCAAGAGCCCGCCTTGGTGCGAGTCAGATTGCCACATCGTGGTATCATTAGAACCCAACGCTGACCAGGTAAGCGGCCATGTCTTCTACGACCTTGTTAGCTTCCGCTGGCTGTATGCCTTCCTTGTATTCGCCGACAAGAATGGCCTTCCCAGACTTTGTGACGCAGATACCATCACCCTAATCAACGCGTCGGGTTCGAGGTGGAGATGTGGTAGAAATATCATAGTCAGGGATATTCGGCTTGTACGGATGTCCATATGCGTGTAACGATGAACGTACACCTTTCTTTCCATAGAAGGAGTTGTCGACGGGTCGCAAAAACATATACTTGGTCCCTCCGATATGGATACCACGCGCTTGCAACTCGTCAGGGCCAGTTTTGTAGGCTTTGACAAGTGCCGCTTCCTCATCAGGGCGGATCTGTTTCATACAATAGCGTAACACTATATCAGAAGTGGTCCTCTCGTTCTGCAGGTAATTCTCGCTGCCAACTCACCGAGAGACCTGATGAGGTAGCCCACACGCCGCCTTCGAGACCGAGAATGGCAGCCTCTGTGAGCTTTCCGGAGCCAACAAGGTGATCTGACACGTATGCTGTACCGTGCAAGTAGTCTCAGCCTGCTTGGATCTACCTTCGCTTTGTATTGCTGTCAGAGGCTGGCCTGTGACGTGGGTTGGCATGACCAACGCCGTACATCACAGGCAGCTTGCTTGACTCCGCACTCACCGTCCCAACTCATGTTGCAGTGTCCGGTACGAGTCTCGAGGAGGAGAGGTTATTCTCAGACGGTGGTCGCTGATTTGGCCTGCAATGGATGCGGTCGTACAGGAAGCGACAGGTGAGAGGTGGACTTGCTTCATGGATGAGCAGCAGCAGCAATGAGCACAAGAGGCTCGCAGACGCAAAGAAGAAGCTCAAGCACGACCTTCGCACTGCAAGCACCTCAAGACTCTTTGACAAGGGTACATGCATGAGCAGGCAGATTGACCTGGGCGCCTTGAGGCTTGCTGTCCTGCTCGGAGTTCCGGGTCACAATCCTTGGTCGTGCTCAAGAGCGATCCGCAACACGGCCGCACTCGCCTCACCGATTTCCGATGTAGAGTCCGGATGATCTAGCATATGAAATGCAAATGTACGCTTCCATCCTTCATAGCCATCCACTGGCGTCTCGTCTCGTCACGACTTCGCGCTTCTCCAGGCCCAGCCGATCGAAGCAAACCATTCGACGTATGGCTTGCTCAGTTCAGCAAAGTAGAGCTGGAACATTCGTGCTATGCTCAAGCGCATCCTCTCGCGAACATATTCTGGGCGCTGGTCGTTGCGCTGGAATTGCTTAGATGGTTCACTGTGCGCTGAAGCCATCTCGTCAAATGTTGCCACAGTGAAAGTGTCTCCGCCGTAACTGAAGTAATCGATACACGACTTGCAGATCTCAGCATTCAGGGCTCTCTCCTTGTCTAATTGCTGCGTCGAGGCTGAAGTGAACAACAAGTGAACAGCACCTGGGCTTTTACAGTTCTCGTTCAACGCCAATCGTACCTCGTATCTCCAAACATCTTCCTCAAAGCAGGCCCCAGTTCAATGTCGTAATTCTAAAAATACACAACTCAATTGTCAGATAGCGAAGCAATAACCGGCGTGATATGCAGAGCTTCATTCATCTGCAGCATCATCGGACATGCCTATACTACCTGTGGAGATAGTACGCCTTGTCTTGGCGTATCTATGCAACGACAATAATACAGCAAATGTACTGAACTCCGGCGAACCTACCAAGCTGCAATATACATCTGCCAAGTCTGCACTTCTTGCTTGCTGTCTGGTCAACAAACGTTTTTTAGGAGAGGCACAACCCTTATTGCATCAATCACTTCAAATCACCACACAAGAGCGTATGTCACGCTGGCTTAGGACCACACGATGTCACGGACATCTGGCAAGATATATTAAAAGGCTGTGCATTTCCTGTGTACAAGCGGAGGCCGGCATCGGCTACATAATACAAGCAGCAACCAGCCTCCGATGGCTGACACTGGATACTGCCGGTGTTGAAAAGAAGGAATGCTTACCAGAAAGCATCAACTTGGCTCTCCGAACTTGCCAATGCATCGAAAGCATAAACTTGACTGGGCTGACATCCATAAAGACGCTATCGATTGTATACAATCTACCCTATCGCCTCCCCTGCTTAACCATTCAAGGCTTATACAATTACAAGGGAGCATTGTGGGATAATTCGCTCGACTGGATCGATACAGAAAGCGTAATTTTTACTGGAGTCAAGATGTTAGATAGGTGGGACATGCACTTTCTCTTTCAACTCTTCGAGATACTACCAGCAAGACCGCCAACGAGTCTCGAGTTTCGCAAATCACAGGCGTCCTTTGACTTCCTGCCAGAAGCGACATACAGAGGCGTCAAAAAGATCGTGTTTCTCGAAGCACTGCAATTGCTTGAGCTAGGTTATCTGGATTGCTTCATTGAGCTAGATTCTCTGGCATTCGGGACAAAGCACGACTTCGTAAAGTTATGCAATCCTCTCCCAGCTGTCCGACGACTCCATTTAACAAGTTGCAACGAGCCTACTTTCAAACTGCTTATACGATGGCTTGCCAAAGGCTATTTTCCGAATGCAGACAACATCAGTATGCAGAAAGGAGATCTCGATGCATTTAGGGACGGAAGGGATTGGCTGGGAAAGCTGAAATCTGCGTGTCCAGGCGCCAACGTACACTTTTCGGCCGACATCTGAGTGCGCTATCATATATCAGTTTTATCGTTGTATTACCACTGTCTAAATCGGAATCGGACATCTACGGTGTTGCACTCGTGTTACTCTATAACGACTATGCCTGCTCATGCTCACTGAATGTCTATGTGTGGTATAAACGATGCTTGTAGGCCTGTCAAGCAGGATTACTCTCCTGCGTCCTCCAGTGCTTCCTTGACGGCTGAAGACTGCGCGAGCGCCCAAGCATTCTTGGGCTCTACATAAAGCGAGTCCGCTTCGACCAACACTTTGCCATCTAGGGTTTCAATCGTGCCACTGGCCCACGCCTTTCTGCCCTCCGCTCGGTCTCCATGCACGCGCACGATGACAAAGTTGTCAGCATATGTAGGAGCCTTGTATCGTACATTGAGGTAAGCAGTCATAGCCACGCGATTTGGTACCAGGAAAAATGCCTTAGAAGCAAAGCAAAGGTTCAGCAGATTCTTTGACGACTCCTATTAGGATCAGAGCACATACAGGACGTGCTATCGCCTCGTCGAGTATCGTTGCTAGCAGACCACCGTGAACTATGCCATTATGACCACACATCTTGTTGCCTAGATGTGTACAAGGTTTAGCCTCAGAGCACCTTTCAAGCTCTCTAAGGAGATGAGACTCTCACCTAAATGCATGATAGCAACGCATTCTTTGTTATCTGCCGTGTAGAACAGCAGAGGAGGTACTGCAAACTTGCCTGGTCCACGCAGAGTAGACTGTGTAAGGGAGTGACGTTTCTTCTCAGGTGGTACTTTCGAATAAGGTCTCATTTCTTTATATTTTCTCGGCTTGGAGATTTGCTCCGTCTCGAGACTTGTCACATTGTGAGTTGTAGTATTCGATGGCTGATCTACTGTAGCTTCTCTTAATTGCTTGACTATATCCAGGTTTTGCAATTCCTCTTCGATCGCCTCTGCAAACGCGACGCCTTCCTCTGAGTCAGGCGTAGGGTCCGCGCCCACCGGTGTTGGATAGAGAAGCTTGTAAACTGGTGGAGGGAAAACTAATGCTAAGCTGTAGCCAGCTATACCGACTGCTATTACTGTAGCTAGTGTGGACAGCCCGCGGTTTTGGGCGGCAGGTGAAGGTGCCGATTGACTTGAAGCAGTAGTGACATGCCGGCAGGACGAGTACCCGGCTGGAAAGGGTATTGCGGCAGCTCGGCTGCATTTGGGGCTGCGTCCTGCTGCTGAAAGGCGCCCTGGTATCCGCGAAAACGCACTCATGGCGACTGCAGGATATCGAAGTGTTGCAATGCTGGCAAAATGACACACGTGCAGGTGGCCCGGACTTTCGAGTTTCTCTCGGGTCGGGGCCGGAAGACCGGGTGGCGAACATTGCCGAGGAGGGCTACGCGCGATATGAAGTCGGAACACGTTAATGCTCGGAATACCTTCTTGAGGAGAGTCAGTGCTATTAGGAAGAGAGAATGGTGTAACACATCACCCTCTGTGATGCATTTCACCGTTGGCATACCTTGAGAACCCTCTACAGCTCTACACGTGCACCGCCTAAGAGACGGGTTGGCATGCAACAAATCACCACTTGGCTGGATCTATCGCATGTGTAAATGATTGGGTCTGCGAGTAGCAGCGATGCACATTCACTCGGGCTGAGCTAAGAGAGACACTGTGCATCAGCAGCAGCATCTACCGCATTGATAGGAGCGAAACTGATAGAGCGACCGAAGGACACCCCGGAGTTGCACTCGGCTTCTCAAAGACGCCCTGAGCCACTGAGTCTGTTACTTTGGAAGTGATGTACTCTCGAATACTATAATTACTGACGAATAGATTAGTTCTTCGTTCCCCCAACGAAGGACGGTCCAGCCCAGACTTCTGAAGACCAGCAACCGCAAGAGAGGCGGGCGTTCCAAGTCATGAACATGTCAGTTTGTAGCCTAGTCTACAGTCTGTGGCAGCAGTACGTCGGCATATTAGCTTGGCAGGATAAGGCAGGACGTTTTGGCATTGTATTGGCATCAGTTGCCCAGTGTCCGAGACTTCAGCGAGAGCAGAAGATCAAGAATCGAAATGCCTCTTGCGAGGAACATGACATGCTGGAAGAGCAATCTTACGAGAATACCTTTCTGCAATAGCTGCTGACAAGCCTGTTCTCGCCCTGCTTAGAAGTGGGAGGATCCTGTGTGGCAACTTTCTTCCGCCGCCTTTCCAGGCCAGGGAAGGCTGAGATTTTGGAGGAGAGACTCTGAAGTTCAGCACCCGCCTGGACGTGGTGTCAGTCCTCGAGCGACTCCATCACATCTACATACAATGGTCAGTTGATAGCATTCACCTGCTGCACTGTGCTCTCGACATACGCCGGCCTCGCTGTCCTGCTCGAAAACCGAGATCTGCGCAGACCTCAGAAGAATGCTCGCATTATCGACGACGACGACGGATTGACTGGTGGAATGGCGATGGACCCGGAGCAGCGAGGGATGCACACAGCCAGCTTGTGATACACAGACCATACAAGGGAAGGATGTGACTGGATTGCAGTGCGCTGGGACAGCTGGCGGAAAATGCATTGCGGACTAGGAGGCGATCGTGGATGGCTGCACTGCTTGGGTGATTCCTGCATGTGCTAGTCCATATGATGCATTCTCCATTCGTATCGCAGCCAGCATGGCCACATAGCGGGCCTGTGAAGTGATAGTCCATCCGGGAGTTCATGTCACTTCTCCTGCAAGGGAGAGTCTCATGCTCCTCAACTTTACTGTTTAGAGCCGCAAGAAAGGATAGTACTCCCTCCTGGGATCCGGGCGTCAGCGTTTCGCCGGACAGAAGTCGTCGCTGCAATGCGTTGCACTTCTGAGGGATGTGGTAGCTCTGGTTTTCAATCAGCAAACAGTTGGGACCGAAGTTGCGGGCACGGTGCAGCGAAAACTTTCGAGTTCAGGAGCAGCTGTGCTGACTTTTTTGGACTCTGTTTGTTTCGCGCACTTTCTCTTCTTCCACTCCTACTCTCTGTATTGTTCTCCATCTTCCCATCTACCCATTCGATACTATCTGCTCCATGACCCCCTCGTATCGCGTTATATATTCCTGTGAGTACACTTTTAGGCCCCAGCAAAGAAGACCGGCAAGAAGCCAGCGGCTGCCCCGCTCGGCAAGAAGACTTCTTCCAAGAAGGTCACAAACCCTCTATTCGAGAGGAAGCCCCGCAACTTCGGTATCGGTAAGTGCAGTTTCGCTAAGGAGGCACCATCTTCTCTTCAAGTTGATTTAACTGATCCACCACATCTGGACATAGGCGGCGACATCCAGCCCCCTCGTGACCTCCACCGATTCGTCAAGTGGCCTGAATACGTCCGCCTTCAACGCCAGAAGGTTGTCCTCCACCAGAGACTCAAGGTCCCTCCCGCGATCGCCCAGTTCTCCCACTCCCTTGACAAGAACACTGCTACTCAGCTCTTCCGTCTATTGAACAAGTACCAGCCCGAGACAAGACAGGAGAAGAAGGCTCGTCTCGACAAGGAAGCCGAGACTATCGCCGCCAACGACGGCAAGAAGCCCGAGAAGGATGGCAAGAAGCCTCTCTTCGTCAAGCAGGGTCTCAACCACTGCGTTGCCCTCATCGAGGTGAGCATTACTTATACCATGTCCGCACCGAGCAAGCACTGATGTATTATCTCTCTACAGGCCAAGAAGGCTAACCTCGTTATCATCGCCGATGACGTTGACCCTATTGAGCTCGTCGTCTTCGTCCCAGCGCTCTGCCGCAAGATGGGTATCCCTTACGTTATTGTCAAGAACAAGGCTCGTCTCGGAACTGTAGTCCACAAGAAGAAGGCTGCCATCCTCACCCTCCAGGATGTCCGCTCTGAGGATTCCTCAGATCTCGCCAAGCTCGTCTCTGCCGCTAAAGCCAACTTCTCCGAGAAGTTCGACCAACACAGACGAGAATGGGGTGGAGGTATCCGAGGCAACAAGTCTAAGGCTCGCATGGAGAGACGGGCAAAGGCTGCCGGTACATCCGTGGCTGTTCTCGAGCGTAGTTAAACGTTTCTTCTTTGATATCGTTGTCCTGCCTCTCTCCCGCGCCTTTTCCCTACAGTTGTACTAGTTCCGTAATGGCAACCAAGGGTTTTAATGGCTACCACCACGCTTGATCAGATTGTTTGCAATGCTTGTGGTGCTTGCATTGATAGATTGCGACTGTCAGATGATGGAACTCTGCATGGGGTCGGCCCGCTTAAGTGGGGTCCTGATCGCTTCGTCGCCGGCTTATCACAGTTGCAGAACGTGATGCACAGAGACAGCCTGCAACGCACTGTCATCTCTGCGGTCACGCGTTGCAGGCTTCTCTGCGGTCATGTCCTGCAAACTACAAACTGTGCGCGATCTGCCTCCGCCACACAGCGTAAGCGATTGCGAACATGATGCTTGCTTTCCTCTCCCCTCTGCTTAGCAGTGTAACATAGCATATTGTGTGTGCCCCACATTCATTTCGTCGAGTTTGCCTGCACTACAGAAGGGCTGTCCTCTGCGCAGCATTCGCAGCATCGCAGAGACGCAGCGCAGCGTGTCGCATTTCCGGCCTCCTGGCTGCCATGGCGCTGCCGAGCGTTACCATCAACTCGGACGATTTCGATGCGTTCCTCTCCGACGATGAGTCTATGATGGCAGAGATAGAGCGGCTCGACAAGGCTGGCTTAAGCAAAGCACCCTCGGCGCGACCGCCTCCAGCAGCGCGTGTGGCGCCGTGGCCTGCCGCTGCGAAAAACAACACTACGACAACCAGCAATCAAGGCCGACTGATGCAGAAGGACCTTTTCGGCAAGACCATAGCAATCCAGCAGCCTTCTACGTCGAACTTTGCCAACGCTACAACTGGTGCAAGCGGACCCGTAGTTAGAACGGTCGTATGCAAGCGGTGGGATAGGACATTTTACGCGAAGAGCGGACCAGCACGTCGAGCAGCGAAGAGCAAGGGGATTGCAAGCTCCAAAGGGAAAGGGAAAGCACGAGCTGATGATGAAGATGACGAGGACGATGAAGAGGACGACGAGGAAGAAGACGACAATCCTCTCCTTGACCCTGAAGAAGCTAAGAGACCTCCTAAACCGATGAAGCTGCAACCCGACAGGGAAGCCTGCAAGACATTCGTTTATCCAACCAACAAATCCCTACGAAAGTATCAATATGACATTATCGCAAAAGCCTTCTTTACCGACACGCTGGTGGCGTTACCCACCGGTCTCGGCAAGACTTTCTTAGCAGCCGTGCTCATGTTCAATTTTTACCGCTGGTTTCCCAAAGGCAAAATCATATTCATGGCTCCCAGTCGTCCACTCGTAACGCAGCAGATATCAGCGTGTCACGGCATCGTTGGGATACCTTTGAAAGATGCTGTAGAATTGACAGGCAAAGATGCACCTGAGCGACGGACAGAAGCATGGGACAAGAGAAGAGTCTTCTACTGTACACCTCAAACCGTCAAGAACGATCTTTTTAAAGGCCGACTCGATCCGTCGGACGTGATCCTCATGGTCATTGACGAAGCACATAAGGCTACAGGGGACTATGGTAAGATTCACCACACTGTGTATTGTTTTGGGAAGCTTGCTGATGAGTACGATTTAGCCTATTGCGAAGTAGTCAGATTCATGATGCAAAGGAATCCGCATTTCCGGCTACTGGCCTTGACAGCTACACCAGGTGGAACGGCCGAAGTTGTACAATCTGTCATTGACAGCCTCCATATCGGCCACATCGAGGTCAGGAGCGACGAGTCTTTTGACACGCGACAGTACATTCATAAGAAGGTATGCACGTCAGCCTTGAGATTGGCGATGCGTTACTGACATGTTTGACACTAGCGAGTCGATCTTGTCATTGTTCCCGTTCAAGGAGAAATTGGCTCCATTCGGGAACGCTTTCAAGGCTTAATGCAGATCCTGCTCAAACAAGTCAGAGATCTCGTGAAAACACAGAAGACCGATGCTACGACTATGCATCCCTATCTTTTCCAGGCAGCGAACCAGAATGCCAAGATGGCCGGCAAGCCTTGGGCGTACAGCGTTCTCGCCAGCCTGGGTTCTATGGCTCGATGCATATCAAAGCTTTTAGAGCAGTCTGTCGACTCCTTCTTTGAGGATCTACAAAGTTTGCGGAAGAGTGCTAAGGGTAAAATGGCAGAGGTCGTGAAGCATAAAGATTTTGTTGGGATATATCGTGATACGGAAGACATCATCAATGGGCATGGGTTCGCTGGTCATCCCAAGATGGTCAAGCTAGCTGAACTAGTGCAAGAGCACTTCGAGCTGGCTAAGCAGGACGGAACACTCGAAACCACAAGGATTATGGTTTTTTGTACCTTTCGACAGGTCGTGGAAGAGATAGTGAGGAGATTAAACGCGTTTGATGGTATCCGAGCGACCCGCTTAGTCGGCCAAGGGACGGATACCAAAGGTAAGAAGGGCCTCGGGCAAAAGCAGCAGAATAAGACGCTGTCCGACTTCAAAAGAGGCGATTTCAATGTGCTCGTCGCTACCTCTATCGGGGAAGAAGGTTTAGACATTGGTGAGTTGGATCTAATCATTTGCTATGATGCCGCCAAATCACCTGTGCGAACTGTGAGTAGGGTGTGTCGCACTATGAAAGGCTACCATCTCATGCGATTACGACCTTCAGTTGCAACGAGCTGGACGAACTGGGCGAGCTAGAGAAGGGCGCGTAGTGGTTCTCATGACTGAGGGTATCGAGGAAGACAATGTAGGTTTGCATGCGCGGGAACCATAGACGAAAGGCTAATGCACATACCCACAGTGGCGCATCGCTAACAGCAGGTACAAAGAGGTACAGAGCGCCATTCTATCTGGCAAGCAGTTTGAGCTGTATGCCGACTGTGAACGCCTGATTCCAAGTGACATCCGACCGGTCGCAGACAAGAAAGAGCTGGTAATCGAGCCCTTCGACCCTGAACACATGGGTCTTGCTAGAAAAACAGTCGCGACAGGCAGGCGGAAGCGAGACGAGGCCGATAGCATCGAGCTCTTTCAGACAGGCTTTCAGAAAGCGAGTGGAGGCAAGATTGATAGCAAAACAACCAAGGTTTCATCGAAGGCAAAAGCAGCTGTTCCATCAGAACCCGAGGCAATCTTGGAAGAATCAGGCTTCCTTACGGATGAGGAACGAGGGAACGTCAGTACGCGCATGAGTGCGCTCTTATCGATAAACAATACCCGCCCTACCAAGCTTCGCGAACATACGTTGCCTCGCAAAGTGCCGCCAGCGATACCAGCCTCGAAGAGGATGTTGGGAACGTCGGCGCGCTCAGCCGCTCTTTATGATGCCTTGCGAGCCGGGCAAGAATTATGTGCGGACAGCGACAAAAACAAGGCGTGGGAGATTCAAACTTACTCTGCCTTCAGATCTAGCAACGTCCGATGGTGGCCAGAGGCAAGCGTGGGGAGTGGCAGGGACAAGGCCTTTCGGCAGCTCGGCCCTGTGGATGACCCGTCATCTGAGGTCGTTTCCCGCTCGGAGCGCCCTCCCTATACATCGCCTCGTGAAGCGCCTGCTCGGCTTACTGAGATGATTACCATAGAGAAGGAATCTAGCGACGATGATCTGCCAGACCTGCCGCTGAGCGTCAGAAGGACTGCATCTTTCCCTGCGCAGTCTGGCCTCGATTCTGCCAGCAGATCCTCGAAGAAGCACTGTCCTCCACGAACCGCTGTAGGAAAGGGTGACCATACCATCATTACCATCGATGAATCAGACGAAGACACTCGTGACAGACTCGCCGTATCTGCAGCGCCGATCAATGCCGCTGTAGCTAGCGCTGACGAAAACGCGAAGCTTGCGCACGGTATAATGGATCTGGACGACTCCTTCGACGACCATCTGGACTCGTCTGCTTGGCTCGCGATAGACTTGAGTCCGCCGAAACGACTCCCACCAAATAAGCCTGAATTAGATGAGCAGACTAGGCCTGAGTCACCTAAGCTCTCTACCATTGTAAGTTTGCCAGTACGCTATTTTTGAACCAATCTGTCAACCTGATGTTCGGACTAGGCTCGGCGAAGCGCTGTCTTTCCCGCACCATCAGGCATCGTCACCGACGAGCCTGACGAATCGCCGATTATCGCTCGCAAAACACGCTCGAAGAGAGTTGCAATCGTCATGTCTTCGCCTGAGAAATCAACACTGCAGAGTCCAGTCCGGAAAGCGCTACCACTTTTGTCGGCGGACGAAGACGACTCTGTCGTGCTGTTGCAGGAAAGACCTGCCAACAAAAGGCTGCGACGAACAGCTGACAACGCTAAGGCCACGCGATCCCGCAAATCGCCAAAGGGTCGACCTCAGATCGGAATGTTCCTAGATACCACCGCTATCAATTCAGATCATGAAGACACAGCATCGGACACAGACGAGGACATCGAGCCCGAGACGTAAGAAACCTCGCGTTTCGCTCGTCGTATGCAGAAAATCTCATGATTGACACGTCTCTCCTTCCCAGCACTTCCGACCGAATCTTTCTCGATAGTGAAGAAGTTTCGAATCCACAAGATATGAGTATGTTCTATCGCCGAAGCCTCATGTCGCAAGCAGCCGATACCTTTGAAGGTGAAGTGGTCCGCCCTGGTGCATATAAGATGCGAATACAGTAGGTTCAAGATGATTAGATGTCGCCGTTTGCAGGAGATGTGCGCGCTTTGAGGGAAGGAGACAACCGTCCATCTCGCCCAACAAAGCTGAGATCGTACGATCGTGGTCTCGCCTTTGTTGGACGAAATGAAGGTTGTCTGCCTCCTCCAGGGCGCGCACATCTTCTGCAAACGGCATGATTATAGCCCCATTTTAACCTTCAGGCCAACCTGCAGCCGAGCCAAGCTGCTGTCGGATTGCGACGAGTCGCCGGTCGAGCCGGACGAAAGTTGCAACCCTCTATATGAGGCTAGCCAGTATGAGCGAGGCTCTTTCTGTGTCGGTAAGGCGTGTTACCATATTTTGAAGCGTGGTTGGGTTCTAAGTCCTTCTCTTCACAGATGACAGCGATGAAGTCGTCTATTCCCAGCGGGAGGATGACTATTTGGACGATGATTAGATTTCCCTCAGGCCGCGTAGCAGCTAAAGAGGTCTGGACATCATTCAAAGGAAGGGCGAATAGAGTGTTCGTCATCATGTAGCATATTTATTCATTCTTTCATCCACTCTCCATTGACTGCTATGCCACTTGTTGCTGATATTAGCTATACAGCCTCAAATAAGCACAAAACAGCACCAATACAACTCTCAGAGGTACAACGAGGGACTGAAGATAATCGATGACTTCCGTTCTAACAATTCCAGAGACTTCATGAATTTTTCCTCCAACTCGAAGAAGCCAGTAACTTTTGCGGCGAGAGCCATCTGTCTCAGCAGCTCTTGCAGCCTCCGGAAGATGCGAATGAGGGATCCTTCGAAGACATCGGACATCTGCAAGTAGTCACACGACACATAAGTGTACGAAGTAAAGGGTTCTTGCAATCAGAGTTCTTACCTTGCAGATCTCGGAGAATTTGGCGCCTCGACACCATGAGTGCACAGCGTCCATCAGCTCGACCTTGAAAGAGGCGACATATTCCTCTTCATTGACCTCCAACTTTGACTCCTTCGATACGCGTGCGATATTTCTCGCAAATTCTTGCATACGGCGTAGAGGAGCCGCTAAGCCCTCATTTGGCTTAGAACGTGCCTCGCTCTGGATACAAAGTCACTTCAGGAACGTTTTGAATCGAGTACGGAACGTTGGCAGCTCACCTTCTCATCGAAAACAAAGCAGCTACAGATTGATGCAACCTGTTCAGGTGTGAGATCATTGAAAACTCCGTGGAATATCAATTCCGTGAGTAAGAGCTATTGAGCTGATGTCAGAAAGTGCGAGATCCCCGCCCAGCTAGATGACTCACCTCATCGCCAGAGCTGATTTCACAGGCGACACGGCCTTTCATCTCAACAACATCCTCTGCCGTTGTAAATTCGAGCCGTCTCAGGACTCTCTTCCTCTTCTTGAGCTCATCTAGATGCATAACACTTTCAGCAGCATGAACTTTTCGTTTGATTGCCTTGATCGTGTCAACCAGCACCTGCTTCTGGGAATATTGATTGTAGAGCTCGGAAAGCTTGGGTGATGCGTTAAGGGTGTTCTTCTTAAGAGCTTTCTCCAAGGTCTCGATCTTGCCTAATATGTGGACGAAGGCCTCGTCCTTTATGTTCATATTGGCTACTGGATCCAATAAGACTAGACCTTCCGGGAACCTGCGCTGGACCTCCTTGACATTCTTAAAGGCCTGTTCTCTGACGGTAGGCGCCTTCAAATCTTTGGGTAGGTGCAAGCGGATCTGGCTGATTCCATCAAGCGTTGACAGAAGCGCTGGAATGACGACGTATTCTCCTTTGCTATCAGGCGGACAGGGCCGAATTCCAGTTACCGTGGAAAAGGGCTTGTTGCTCTTGGATCGAGCAAGAGCAGACCCGATGTCACAGTGTGCCAGCACATCAACTATATAGCTGTCTTGCGGGGGCGTGCCTTCTGGCAGTTCTGAGTTTTTAGGACCTCGACGTTTGCTATAATTGACTATACAGGTCCAACCGAAGTCCATATCCCCGTGTTTCACGCGGACTAGTCGACCTGGCTGAAGGAAGGGAAGAGAGTAGACGGGGTGATTGACAACCGTTCGGACATCTTCTCTGAGCATATCAATCTGCTTCTTGATTTCGAAGTATTCGGCAATGGTCTCCTCGTCCTCGATTACGAACTCATCCCTTTCCAATTCAAGCTGCTTTTGTTCTGCGGCACATGCGTTAGGTAACAAAAGGGTGTGTGGAGCACCAGACCTTACCTTTCTCCAATCGAGGTGCAGCGACAGTACTTTGAAATTGATGAAATGACCTGGCCAGCATTGCGTCTGGGCTGATGCCTTCCACTCGCAGGAGATTGATAATCATGTTATACCCAAGGTGGAAGGCTGAATCTAGTCGATCGGCTACGCCTTTGACCATTCCTTTAGCTGCGTCAGGCTCAAGCTTCTCGTCGCACATCATGATGACGATTCCGCGCTCGTCCAAACCACTGCAAGAGACAATAGAACTTGTGAGCCCTGCTGCCCTTGAGGACCGCTGTGACTTACCGTCTACCTGCCCGACCGCTCATCTGAATATACTCTCCGCCTGATAAGTTGCGGAAGGTGACACCGTCCCATTTTCGAACATTGGTGAAGACTACCGTCTTTGCTGGCATGTTCAGTCCTGCAGAAATGGAGATTAGCTCCCGATTCAGCCCACCCGCGCTGTCTGTGCTTACCAATAGAAAATGTTTCTGTTGCGAAGAGGACCTTAATGAGGCCTTCTTGGAACAGAATCTCAATGACTTCCTTCAATATGGGTAGAAGGCCACCATGATGTATGCCAATACCTCGCTTAAGAAGAGGAAGGATGTGTTCTATCTGTGGCAAAGTTTTGTCTTCATCTGCGAGACCCGAGATGGCATTCTCGAACACATTGGCGACAATGTCGCGCTCTTCATTCGTATTGAACTCCAATTTCGCCATCTGGAGGGCCAGCGATTCACATTCCCGCTTGCTGAAGGCAAACACGATGACCGGGTTGTATTTCTTCAGCATGATCATCTTCACAATTTTGTAGATATCCGACGGGCCTGAGGTAGTGTAAACATTTAGAGGTATGCGGCAGGGAGAACGACATGAATACGTACCTTTGTTGCCACCTTTGCGAGTCTGGCCTTTCCTGCCTTTTCCTGCATCTGCTGCAGCTGGATCCTCCCCTTTGCCTTCCTGCAGCGATCCCATAGCTTTCTGGAAGTTGTCTTCCCTGAAGGCACCCTTTTCGTCTACCACAAGGAAAATCCCGTCGCCGCCAGAAGGGAACAGATAATGCTGGAGCGGGGTAGGCCGATAGTCTGTATATACAACATGACATGGTTGACGGTGCAGCTTGCATATCCACTCTGCGAACTCCATGGCATTAGGGATAGTAGCCGACAGGAACACGTGGTGAACTTTGGGCGGAAGCAGAATAATGGTTTCTTCCCAGACCACACCGCGATCTTTATCACGCATATAGTGGATCTCATCAAAAATAACCCATGCAACTTCGCGCATGACTTCCGAACCCCTGTATAACATAGACCGAAGAATCTTATTCGACTGTCAGTACACTTCATACAAGCATAGGCGTCAAGAATAACTTTCACCTACTTCGGTGGTCATGACGAGACAACTGGCGGTGGGGTTGATTGTCACATCACCAGTCATGAGACCAACGTCACCAAATTCCGCTAGCATTTCTCGATATTTCTGATTCGAAAGCGCCTGTTTCCGTTGTTGTCAGAATGTGTGGGTGGGATCTCGAGCAGGCAGCCAGCATACCTTAATGGGACTTGTGTATATAACACGTTGCTTATCTCTCAAAGCTTGAGCAATAGCATACTCCGCTACAACAGTCTTTCCTGCAGACGTATGCGCAGATACAAGCACACTTTCGTTGCGCTCTATCGACGCCACTGAGACCTTTTGGAATGGATCCAGCTCGAATGGATAGACCCTCGCCGGTACAGGAGGCGATTTGTGTTGCGATATAGGTACATATGGATATCCTGGAGGTATTGCTACTTGATGGCGGACCTGATGTGACAGAGTAATTTTGGCTTCTTGCCCTTCGATCTTGCCTTGCAAGCCAGCCGAGGCAGCGACGTCAACAGTAGCTTCCTGCTCAAAAGCATCGGCCACAAGAGGTCGATCCTGCAATGGTTCTGCCATCTCTACCTTCCTCCCGCGGCGCTCGTGGGACTGTATAGCTTTATCGGCCTTGTCCTGAGCTCGATCATTGTCAGACCGCGAAATCTCATTCTGCTCGCTTTTACGCTTCTTTGTTGATTGTGAGGGTACCTTGATGTCACTGCATACATCGTTGGTGTGCTGCGTTGCAGATGTGCTGCTGCCTGCTGTACCATTGGCGTCGGTGCGCCAGTCGACCTCATCAGACGATGATGCTTCAGCAGCAGCTTGTGCCAGCTTGCGCTTCCGTTTCGTCTCCTTCCTCCTTTCGCTTGCTGCTGCGCGTGAGCTGCTCTCAGCAGCTTTGCTGCTTGTGCTAGCCTCTGGAGCGCCAAACGCTCCAAACAGGTCTTCGTCCATGTCTCTTCACAATTGCAGTTGTGTCGGGTCGAACAAGTTGCAAGAGAATCCTGCTGTGGCGATGACAAGGGAAGTTAACAGATCGACAGCTAGATGCTTGTCTGCATTACGAAGGTGGTGCGAACGAGTCGTTACAAAGGATGCTATTAATTAATAACGTTATAGTCGTGTGGAGAACCAGCGCCCGAACCGACGTCAATCACATGATGATACACTCTTTCTCGGCTTGCTGTCGTGTAGGTCGGGCGCCCTGTTGGGCTTTACGATTTCCAAGCTTCTTCAACTCACTTAAGCGCTGCATGGCACGTCTATTGCCCGATGCTATGATATTGCGCGACATCAGCTTTTGTCTTCTGCAATTCGGCAAGCAGGGGCCTCTCACCAGCAGCTCTGAGATACCACATTTTGGCCTCCTCAAGATCCGGCTTGACACCAATTCCTACTTCAGAATAGTACCTGATCGCAGGGTAGAAGCACTTTCAGCGTATTGATCTACTTATACTGTCTGAAGCTGATGTCCTTACCCTACTGCATACTCCGCCTTGCTCAGGCCCTTATTAGCGGCCCGCCTCGCCCACAGATAGGCTTCGCTGTCGCTCGGTTTCAAGACTCTGTGGAAGAAGATTGATCAGTAAGAGACAACTCCGCGTAGACAGAAGTAACGTACTCAGGACTTCCAGCTGAAAGAAATGAAGCAATGATGCATTTTTAGTCGACATGTGCGGTGCTGCACTCATACCGGTACTTACTCAAATACCATCCGCTGAGCGCTAGTTCACTTTCAGCATGCCCCTTCTCGGCAGCTCGCTGTACAAGCGCTTACAGGAATCAGCCCTCCGCTGAACAGCTCAGCTTTATTCGGTTCACTCACAGTATACCACGCGATCGATCGCCGAGGGTCGACCGGACAAGTCAGATTACCATATTCGTAGCAGGCTCCAAGTTTGCATTGACTAGGCGAGTGACCAAATTGTGCAGCTTGTGTGTAAAAGTCGCGTGCCAACGCCTCATCCCGAACGACCGGCGAAGGGACAGGTTGGCCGTTTTGCATGTATTCGACAGGCTTCTCATATAGCACACCCAGCTCATGCAAGGCATGAGGGTTTTCCTCGTCTGCTTGAGCCGCCGCCTTCTTGAGCCAAATTACAGCCTCTCTGGGGTTCTTCTGCTGACCCAGAAGCCCGTTAAGCAAAATCAGGCCCAATTTATACATACCGGCAGTATCTCCAAGGGCCGATGCTTTGCGGTAAAAGAGTACCGCTCGCGAGGGTTCTCGCCTAGTGCCGGCACCCACTTCGTTACACACGGCCGTTCTGTAGGTTGCAGCGGGGTGATTCTGTTTGCTTGCTTGCACGTATAGATTATATGCCTTCTCGTGATCTACGCTGAGACCGAGAGCGCCGTGTCCCAAGCAGTTAGCGAGGAAAAATTGGGAATCGGCATAAGCAGGTTTGCCCAGACCGCTTCCTTGAGTTGCAAGTCTCTTGATCAGCTTGATCGCCTCTTGCAACAACGTATCCCTGTACTTTTTCACACTCTTCGCGTCGTCAACGCTACCTTGCTGGGCTGCTACAGCCAGTCTTCGCGCAGCTTCGATGAGGAATCGAGCAAAGTTGAACTGCGTTTCTGGATCTGGATCACTTTTGATGCGATTACGATAGTCATCGACAGCTTGCTTCGTGATGGGTTGCGTATTTTGAGACTTGTCCATCGAAGCTGATGACTTTGCTGAGACGGTCGTCTTGTTCCGGTTCAGAGGGGCGTAGTTAGCGGGCAACTGACTTGTAGGTGCCGACATGACTCGAGTGGGAGGCGCAAAATATTCGCTCCCGTAGCTCTGCGACGGCATTCCCTGCTGCGAATATCCTGGATATGCTCCGCTATCGCCAACGTACTGGGGGTTGTGAGGCGCGTACGGCTGATGCGAGGGTCCAGGCTGGTCGTGACGATATTGATCATAAGTAGATTGATCACTCTGGCTGTAATAGCCAGCATTAGGGTCGTAAGGCTGACCTTGCTGGACAAAGTAGGGATTATTTCGCATCATTGCGGGATCGTCCGCGTAGCCAGCATAGTGACCGTCGCCAGGGGCATACGGTTGCTGAGAGGTCGAGGGCGCATAGAGGGAAGGATCCGAGTATCTGTACTGTCCGCCGTAATCCTGTTGTTGGACATCTGCATACGCGAGTTCCGAATTGCGATCGACAGGAGGATCATCATAGGACAGGCGTTGCGCATACGCTGGATGTTGCGACGGATGCGAAGCTTGATAGCTTGCTGCGTAATCAGACGCTGGCGTGCCATGTTGCGAGTAGGGCGAGGCAGTGTGCTGGCTTCGAGAGTCCGGCCGCTGGATATCCGAGTTGGCGGTCACATATGATGTTCCAGGTTGTGATGGCCTTCGTGCTTGCCCGTCGCTGAGGCTGAGTTGCGCAAAGCTCAGAGAATCGACGCTGTTCCCTCTTTGTGCTATCCAGTGTCACACATTAAAGAAAGAGCAGACCCTGGATCAGTCCAACATGTCGCGGCTGTCGTGCCTGGGATGCTTTGAAACATGCAAAACGGTAGCGAGACTTACGGGACTGCCCGCGAGCTTGCTCCTGGCTATGGCGCTGAGTATTCGACGGCGTATCTCTTGTAGAACGCAATGGTAGGTGCTGATTCAGCGAGGGCTGTCGCAGACTGCTGCTAATGCTCTTGCTTGATGTCGAAGTGCTCATGCCGCTATACTGACGCTCCGGCTGCGGGAGCGACGAAGCGACCGATACTGACGTTCCGCCATTGCTCATTTTGATGGCCTCCAGCCGTTACAACGTACCTGCGGTAAACGTTTGGCGCTGCTGCAGCAACCACGCTGAAGCCGTTTGTAGCTTCGTACTGTCCACAAATGCCTCAGGCTGGTGATTTGAAGTGTTGTATTGCTGGCGTCCAGCCCAGACCACGGCACCAGAGGACAGCCAGCGGCGTATTCGTGTGGACTGTGAATGAAGAATCGGTCAGCGCGACGTGTTCTACGACGTGCGATGTGGTGTTACGGGACTAGCAAATGAGGCATTGCATCGTGGTTACTGTGGTGCCGCGCACCGATCGTACATCTTGGTGGCAAGGACTGCTTGTACTCGACAACATGGAAATCAGGCTACAGAATACCGATGCTCGGTCTCATTGCATGATGTACATTGATGATGAGACTTCATGGGACAATAACACTTCTTAACCTCCAATCCTAAAACATGTAAGGCCCTGCAAACCTAGCTCCACCTGTCCTCGGTGCGAAGCCACTTTCCGTTCAACTTGTTCTCGGTGTTGGGGTGGGCTAATCGAATGACATCGACTTTCATTCCGACTGTTAGAGTGCCATTCCTACTCTTGGACACTGCATTGACACCAACGCACGTGCCTTTCACCTGTTAGGCAGAGCTGATCAGCATAAACCCAAGCATGTCTACATGCTAGACCTACCAAGCGGTCAACATTGCCCCTGTGCTTGGCAACGATAGTTCCTGGCAATCTTCTTGCGGAGAGAGTACCAGTGGCAGGTGAAACATCAGGCATCTGAGAGGGCACAGAATCTCTGTAAGCTCCCGCTCGGGTGCTGCGAAGACAGGAGACTGAACCTACGGGACACCTTTGGCACCTGCTTACAGGGAAGATGGTCTCATCGCCCACTTTCAACTCTTCCCAGGAGTCCTCTGAAAATGATTCTGAATTGCCTTTGACGACAATGTTTGGTCTGTATCGCTTCACTAGCTCGTTCACGTCCATTCTTGTATCAGCAGTCTCCTCTTCCAACCATTGGCCGATTGCTGTGAAGCTCGCTTCTGATGCGAGCAAGAAAGGATACCCATCAGCGAAGTGCGTCGTGCAATCTTCTAAAGGATAGTCGAGCGAGTCTTCGAGTCCTGAAAACAGGTCCGCCAGGAATTGTTGCTTGTCCAAGACGCGTGGTGCAGATCTGTCAAACTTGATAAGAAGTACCGGCGTCTGCAGGATAGATGAAAGAGCCTTCTGTAGCTTGGACCCTTCGGGAGAGACAACATAGCCTTGAAGATCGTAGGAACCCCAGACCTGAAGGTCTTCGAGTCTTTCCGCATCGGCGGGAGGGTCTATAGGGATCTCAAAATCGCCATGACCTGGTATATGTATCGATAGGACTTGTTTATCAAGGTTGAGGCGCGGCTGGATCAGGAAAGTCTGCTCGTGAAGCTTGTCAGCTTGGGTTCCCACCTGAGAAGCCGGTCGATTGCCTTTGGCCGCACCTTTGCATGGGTCTCGTTTCGGGCAGTAATCATTTTCTTCGTTCTCAGGTCTACCAACATCCATTGTCTGTCATAATCAAGCCCCGTTATGCTATATGGACTTTCCTTAATTTCCAGCCCGGCACATGACTTTATCGGGTAGACAACCAGCTTGCTGATAACGAGGTCGCCAGATTCAGCGAGCGCGTCTTCCGCATTGTTGCTTCCATTGCTGCCGAATAGCTGGATAGGCAGGACACTTGCTGCCCATGAAGACAGATAGCCAGTCATGTCGCGTCTTTATATTGTGGATGTCGTGCAGGCAAGCAGTGAGTCAAGCACCTTCACCGAGATCAACTTCGATTGCCTGGCCGCCAGGAGACCTTTTTTTGGGATCTGACTGACCATCCTCTATACTTTAAAGCAGTGAACTACACTCTGCCTAATGCAGAAAACATGCCCAGGTATTTGTGCATGAAAGAAATTCAGACTGTGCTCGGCACGTATATACCCTCCTCAAACGGGGAATCGTCGAGAGGGTGTGACGGAGGTACACTGAACAAGTAAACAATTACAGAGACCTTTCAATCTCCATCAAGCTCTGCCATGCTTCTTGAGCTTCCTTCTGCAGACCTTCCGGAGTGGGCTGTTGCGGCCTTCTCGGCACACCACCATAGCCATAGAAGACTTCTAGGAGATACTGCAAATTGTGACAGAGGGTAAGTGCCCAGTCATATGCTTACAAGAGACTTGAATAGCTCACCTTGTGAGCTGCTGCACCTCCTGCGCCGAGGATGGCCTCGCCAATTGCTAGCTTTGCCTGCAATTCCTGCGCCTCCTGGTATTTGCCCTCCTGCGATAGCTTGAACAGCCGTTGCAGAACCTGCAGACGTGGAAGAAGACCTTAGACAAAGCAACATCACACGCTGAAATGCAACTCACTTTAGGTACAACGTTGCCAGCTCCCGTAATGGCGCCTGTTGCACCGACGCTCCAAGCACCGATGCCATAGTCGGAAGCGCCAGCAAGAACGGTTTTCGACGGGTTTTGTGCTACAACGCGAGCAATCTTTCCGACGTTGTGATCCGTATGCTTGACTCCGATGATATTGGGAGCTGCCTGTTTACGACAGAGGCAAAGTGTAAATAAGTGGTCCGAAGAGTACTAGATGGTGACTCGCCTTGAAGATAGAGCTGATCAGGTTCGAGCTCATGTCAATGCCAGATGACACTCCAGGGTAAGAATAGATGATGATTGGAATCTTGGATTCGGCAGCCAGGTCTACATAAAAGTCTCGTAGGCCTTTGTCGCCACCGTAGAATGCAGGGTAGTAAGATGGCGGCAAGACCAAAGCGTATTGCTAGAAGAAGGGTCAGGCTGCCTGTCGATATACCATTGTGAGGCAAAACTCACTGCGCCTGCGTTTGCAGCAGCATTTACGCGCTTGATAGCGTCGGTGGTTGAATGGCCACCAGCCCCAGCAATGAGTACTCGGTTATCACCAAAGCTGTCCATGGCTTTCCGAGCTGTGCGAACGACAGCGTCCTGCTCTTCGTCCGACAGACATACGCGCTCTCCGGTAGAACCAAGTACGACCACGCCTTGCGAGCCTCCAGCAAGGCACATGTGAATGTGCTTTTCCAAAGTTGGGTAATCTACATTCTGCTCCTTGGTGTCCTCGAAAAAGGTGAGCACGGGGACGTAGATGCCGTGCAGAGCTTCAACAGTGTGGCCGTTCATGAAGAATGGATTGTCTTTCTATGTTGGGATGGTGTAGACTTGCACGTAAAGCTTTCCCTGTCTTTTACTTCCTTCAGCTGCTCCTTCCGAACTGTGAGGCTCTACCGGAAAGGCGGGGAGGCTCCCGCCCCCATTCCCCTAAAACCACATTGCCGAACGGCAAGCGGAGCCACTTTTAGCATTTCGATGGTTAGTCCCGCTAACGGGATAACACAGACCAAGCCGGCATGGAAGAGCTGTTTTACCTCCACCAAATCCTACGAGACAGGCTTACCACGTCAGTCGGGGACGGCTGCCGTCTTCAAGTACTCTGGGGAGCCGAGAGGCGGGGTGCTCCCCGCCTGAAGGTATTTAGCGGAACCCCAGGAAAGTTCTCCTGTTCCTCTGTCGCTTCCTATCCTCTCCTTCTTCATATTCTTCATTGCATTCGTTCCGGTCCTTCAGCAGAAAGCAGGCCAAGATGACTGGTTGGAGTAGAGCAAAAGAGGACAGGCCCACCCCGCCCGAGGTGAATCTGAGCTTTCCTTGAGTCCCGCTACGGCTTGCTAATGATGATGGATGTTATGCTCAGGTTTACAATAAACGAGTATATATCGCGGCATGCATCATCAGTATGGGTGTGCTCACCTATGGGGTACGTCCTTGTTTCCTGGCACCGGTCTGAGGTGGCAAATTAGGTCGTTCACGTTTATGCTAACCTTGCCGTGGCACTCAACCACAGTATGACTCTGCTTTCATCGTAGGCAATACGCTTCTGACCGCACTCAAGTCTTGGCTAAGCCTTTCGGCTGCAGGGTACGACGATAACGCAGAAGAGCTTCCAGAATGACTTTGGCCTGGCGACCATGAGCAAGAGCGAAAGAGATGCTGTCTCTAGCAATCTGACCAGCATCTATTCAGCTGGAGGCTTTTTTGGAGCACTCTTCGCTTTCTTCGTGCTCGAATTGCGAGGCCGGAAGCCGACCCTCTTTATCAGCAACGTAATTTTCGTCATCGGGGCGTAGGTTCAGGTGTTCAGCTAGCTAGCTTCCCATGTACTGCGGCCTGAAGTTTCATTTCCCAGAATCCTATGCACGGCGCCTTCCTCGGGCATCGGCATAATTTATGCTGGTCGTCTTCTGACGGGACTAGGAGTAGGAGGCATCGCTGCCACTGCTCCAAGCTACATCTCCGAAATTGCGCCTCCTGCTATAAGAGGACGATTGACGGGTTTCTTTGAATCGTTCTATCAATGTGGTGCCGTCGTCGGCTTCTGGATCAACTGTAAGTACACAGTCATTTTACAGGGCCCGCCAAGACCGAAGAAACTTAATCGAAATAACCTAAAATACAGATGGAATCGTTCACAATGTTGATACCACTAAGTCGATTGCTTGGCGTATCCCAAGTGAGCGCATCCCTCTTATATCTACGTTTGTGAAGTGGTATTCACCATGCGACTGTCTGTGTTAGTGGCCGTTCAACTCATCCCAGCTGGGCTACTAGCCATTGGCTTGCCCTTCCTGAAGGAGTCACCAGTCTTTCTCATCAAGCGAGGCAGGATCGACGAAGCCTACAAGAACCTCAGTTATCTGCGTAATCTGCCTGCAGATCACGAATACATCCAGCAGGACGTTGAGTTCGTTCGAGGCCAGCTTGCCGAAGAAAGGTCTATAACCGGTCTTGAGAACCCTCCCTTTGGCGCCTTCCTCAAGTCTGCCCTCAAAATATGCTTCACTAAAGGCATTCGTAATCGCTTCGCCCTAGTCTTCTTGATGTTCATGTGGCAGGCATGGTCAGGTGCTGCAGCTATCAATTACTATTCTCCTACTATTTTCCGCTCTATTGGCCTCTCGGACTACACCCTATGGACAGGGATCTATGGCATCATCAAGGCCGCCGGCTCAATCGTTTTCTACTACTTCTTCATCGATAAGTTTGGCCGCAAATGGCCCTGGATCCTGTCCAGCTTAAGCTGTGCCGTGTGCCAATACTTCCTCGCTGGCTATATAGCCGTAGGTAAACCCAGTCTCACTGCTCCTCAATCCGCGTCAACGATTGCTGGCGGAAAAGCCGCCACCTTTTTTATCATGCTGTTCGGCCTGGTATGGTCCTTCGGTGCCAACGGAGTGAGTCAACCTTTTTGTGCATCCACCAGGAAGCTACTGAGCACTTGACACAGCTTCCATGGATCGTGAGCTCAGAAGTGTTTCCTACGTCCGTAAGAGCCATCGCCGGTCCTTGGGCTGCTATGTCTGGTACGTAATTTTCGCCGTATGGTTGGTGGTGGCAAATTCTGAGACGTCGGGCGCCTTTACAGTTTGGCTGTGGACATTCGTGGTTACCAAGGCTCTCCCCTCCATGTACTCCAGCATGGGGTATGGCGTCTACATCTTTTTCGCCACCATGCTTGTACTGGCCTCGATTTACGCCTATTTCTACATTCCCGAGACCAAAGGATTGCGTATCGACCAGTGCGATGAGCTCTTTGGTTATGTCAGAAAGGAAAGGCCAGATCTTGGTCGAGCGTCGAGTTCTATCAATAGTGGGATCCGAGACGACCAGAAGATGGACGTCGTCGATAAGGTCTAAGTATCAGTGTCAGATGATTAATGTCAAAATAGGGTCGATGAACAGATAGGAACTCTTGCGAGCTATGTGATTTGAGGTAATGCAATGTCTTCTGCTCTCGCTCTTGTATGTAATAAGGTCTTTCACCGGTAACAAAACAGGCAGAAAATTTGGTTGTTGAGACAGTAGCCGAGTCTTGCCGGGTGGCCGAGTTCTGAAGCAAACAAGTGATACGCTTGATCATTTAACACCCTGGACATACCTGGCGCGACCTTGCTCTTCTTCCCCTCGTCTTCAGATTCCGAGCCACGTGTCAGTCAGAATTTTCATGGATTGACACCGTTGGCGTGCTGATAATGCAGCTTAGGCGATACGTAGTTGGTGCTGCATGTCCCATAAGCTGCTCCTTTGACATGCGAGCTGTCTTGAGCTGAGTAATGGTTTGGTAAGGAATGATGGTTGACGGGCTTGATGTGAAGGCAGGATGCCTAAGTCATCAGAGCAACTGAATACGATTGTCGAGGCTGTTATCAGGTCTGCTATATACGCCGGTATCAAGTCCAGAGAAAGTTCTTCAGTGTACTCCCTCGGGATTTGTGCATTTTACTTATGCCCCAAGTGAAATGCACAATTACAATGGACATAATGTTCCTTGTTGCAGCATATCAGTAGAGTATCATGGCAGTCTGGTGTGGTTGTAATATTACTGGGTGGTATTGACTGTGAGGGGGTATCAGAGCCCACCACGATGATGTCTACGGTATGTTTTACACGCGAGAATCATTGTATAGATCTGTTATATCATGTTTCGTGTCTATTCGGTAACAGTTTCCACCTTCTCATGTTTCTTTCCCTTCTTCTTGTGCTTTCGATCAGCATTCGCCTTGGCAACGAGTCGTTCCATCTCGCGTCTCTCTTCGTCTGTCTCGTCAACCTTGACATTCTTCATGATTGAACCTGATGACGGTGAAAATGTTCAGGGCCACATTGTTGGACGTGCACGGAATCACAAACATACCTATGATCAAGATGGCTTTTGCCCGGTTGACAAGTTCCAGATCCGAGACACCCTTGTTATGATCCTGGCTCTTGCTTAGAACTCCCTCGACGACCTGTCTCAGGACGGAAGCCACCTCGAAGCGTGTGCCTTTCCATGAAACAAGCATCATCTTGGCCATCAATTCCTCGCCTAGCTTCTCCTCATCTACTTCTCCATTCTTCTCCATTTGGGCCATAGCACTCTGCACGTCCATTGTAGTCGATAGGAACGACCAGCCTTCCTTCAACGTCGCACCTCGGTCCTTCATGCGGCTCCACCACGTTGATAAGCCAAGGATATTCGATAAAGGCGATTTATGTGCTTTCAGGAAGTTGTGTGCTTTCTGGAAGTACTGTAGTAGCAAGCGGACATCAGCTTAGCTCCTCCTTGTGTGGGCATGCAAGCGTACGATCTGCCCAATGAGCTGACACAGCTCATAGCCGAAGCTCTGCCCTTTGAGATCCTCAACTTCCTCTCTAATCTTCTGTTCCCATCGCTTGTATTCGTCGGCGGCAGTGTCACCGGGGTTTGTAGCAGTGACAAAAGGTCTAACTCGATCCTTAAGTTTGTTTGTAAGTTGCTGAATGCGCTCGATCTCATTCTTTCGTCTCTCTTCAGCAAGCTCATCCATCTTCTTCCTCTGTTCCGCAGTGAGCTTTTGCTGTTGTCTCAGTCGCTCCTTCTCCATCATCTTGCTGTTGCTGTGGGAAGTTGTAGGAGTCGATGTACCCGAATTGGGCGCGTGTAGTTCGGTAGAAGTGCCTGCAGCTGAAGTGGCAGGCGTGGCAGTACCGCTAGATGCACTTGCACCTCCCACTGGACTAGCTGGAGTTCCCTTCGCAGCCTTTTCGGCCGCAGCAGTGCCAGCTGGAGGAGACACAGTCCCATCTGTCTGTCCTTCAGTTTCCTTTCGCATCTCCTCCTTCTCCTCCTCAGTCATGGATATGTCCATAGCTTTGGAGAAGTCCTTGCCCAGACTGAGCTCTCCTATCCAGTCTACGAAGCGCTCGCCGCCGAACAACTGCGCGAACAGCTGGCCTGGATCCGTGAAGCCTTCTTCTGGTTGCGCTTGACTGGACTTTTTGCCATGCCTGTCGTAGACGGCTCGAAGATCGTTGTCGGAGAGAACCTGGTAAGCCTCTCCTATTTCTTGAAAGCGCAGCTCGGCATTGGGATCGCCAATGTTGCGGTCTGAGGTCAGAACGTTAGCTATGGTTGAGGTACATGCAAGAGCAAAATGTTATGTACCAGGATGGAACTGTGATGATGGACATTCAGTCAGTAGCTGTACGGCATCATGAACCAGCGCTTTGCCAAGGCTGCAGCGAAGTTCGCTCACCTTCAGTGCAGCCTTCTTGTAAGCTGACTTTATCTGAGCATCTCCAACGTCTGCTCTGACACCCAGTAGCTCATAGTAGCTCATGTCGAGGACTTTGATGCCATCGCGGTTGATGTCTGCTGGGGCTTGAGCCTTTTCGCTTGGTGCAGCCGCCTTATCGGCCATGATGTCGAGCTCCTCGTCTAAGAAAGCAGGCCCAGTGCAGTAGTTGAAGATATGAGCGTAGAGTTTGCCTGTCTGGTTAGGCTAGACGTCAGGCGAGTATCAGACTGCGAAGTTGGAGTAAGTGGAAGCTTGCCACTTTTTTCTGACGGCAAATCCATGACGCTGGCAACACCGCCGCATCAATTTTCGAGGATGAGGCAAAAGCATCTGATAGAGCGTATAGAGTGATGCACAAGCTGAATAAATATTTAGATGCGAAGTCTACAATACGATAGCATGTCCGCAGCGTCCGACCTGTCTCTGCATCACCTCGATCACCTCGACGGCACGAAGCTGGACGCGATCAGGTTATCTTGCCTCGACCCGATTTATACAAGCAACTGCAAGCAAGCATACACTGCCAGATCCACCTTCATTGAAGATGTCCGTCCTCGAAATCCACGGCGCCGTGCAGTCCTACGACTGGGGTACGCTAGGCAAGAACGGCAGCAAGGTCGCCCAGCTCGCAGAGCCTATTCCTAACTTCAAGACAGACGGCGACAAGCCATATGCAGAGGTGAGGCGCGCTGTTTGCCTTTGATCTATCCAAACTGATCTTGGGCGCCCTTGCTGTGTCTTTGCAACACTTTCTTCCTGCCGTATTGACTGCATACGCAACATTCGCAATTGGCGCCTCGCGATAACCAGCTATGGATGGGCACACATCCTAACTTGCCTTCCAAACTCTCGTCGGATGGCTCCTCACTTAAAGACCATCTGGAACGGTACCCAGAGAAACTAGACGAACGCGTCAGGAAGCATTATGGCGGTGACGACCTTCCATTTCTCTTCAAGGTCCTCGCGATCGGCAAGGCACTCTCCATCCAGGCTCATCCAGACAAGAAGTTAGCTCAGAGACTTTTCAAGGAGAAGCCTGATGTATATAAGGGTGTGTGGCCTTAACAATTCATACTATTTGAACTGTACTGACTGCCTGTGAACCGGCCAACAACAGACTCCAATCACAAGGTACGGCACCTAAGGCCTAGCGTGTCCGCACGTGCTTGCGAAAGTCCGAGGACCTAACGTGTTTTCCAAAATTCATCCCTACTTACATCACAGCCCGAGATGGCCATCGCTTTGACAGACTTCTCAGGTTTCTGCGGCTTTCGCCCGCTACCTCAGATCGTTAACTACCTCAAGACAGTTCCCGAATTCGCTGCGGTCGTGGGAGAATCAGCCGCCTCTTCCTTCATCTCTACAGTAGAAGCAGCACCATCAGAGCTAGTTGAGCGTTCACCACCCGCTGAGTCGCCTTCGTCCGAATACTCAGACCTGCAAAACGCTTTGCGAAAGCTGTTCTCAGCTCTCATGGAAGCGGACCCTGCAAAAACAGTCAAGCCAAATCTGCGAAAATTAGTCGAGAGGTACCAAAAGGAGACCAGAAAGACGAAGCCGAGCGACATGGAGTTTGGAAGCATCGAGGAACTTGTTGTCAGACTCAACGAGCAGTTCCCTGATGATGTCGGAGCTTTCTGCTCATACTTATTGAACGTGGTTGAGCTGAAGAAGGGTGAAGCTGTCTTCCTGAAGGCCAATGAGCCACATGCATATCTGAGCGGGGGTTAGTGGTTAAATCATGCGGTGGTCAATGTCCTTGCTGATTGGCTCGCTTTGCAGACATTATGGAATGCATGGCCACATCTGGTAAAGTCCTCGCTGAACAGAGTAACTGATGACCAGTCCACTGATAATAATGCGCAGACAATGTCGTCCGAGCCGGTCTCACGCCCAAGCTACGAGATGTGCCAACTCTCACTTCCATGCTTACATATACATACGGACCCTCGGATCAGCAGCTCATGTCGCCAAAGCCTTTCCGAGCGCCATCAAAGCACACAACCGAATACAATCCTCCTATCGAGGAGTTCAGTGTTCTTCTAATCGACACGATGAGCGCGGGAGAAGAACAGCACCCTGCCCTAGCTGGACCCAGTATTCTTATTGTCACCGAATTAGACGGTGATGCTAAGCTCAAGTTTGGGAAGGGCGAATCCATCGATATCAAGAAGGCCGGTCAAACATTTTTCGTTGCCGCTGGCACGGAAATCGCATTCGAGGGCCAGATGATCGCTTATAGAGCTTTCGTAGAGGTGGAGGAGAGCTCGAAGCTTTGATCAACTATATTCCTTGCGATAGGGGCATCGTTCTTAGCATTAGAGTATACCGGACTGCATGCATATGAAGGTCTTAGTAGTAATGGACACTTGCACTAGAGGTACAATAGAGACTGACAATGCTGCGAAACTAAATCTGGAGTCTATTACCGCTGAGCTCGACTGAATTCCTTATTCAAATCAGGTCTCAAAATCTGGCACTACTGCTGCTGCTGTTCGCCCCACCATAGCTGAAATACAAGCCTGATCAGGTCGCTGCCTGCTAGCACGATGGAAAGATTTGGCTCACGTTCATGAATGAAGGCTGTGACAAGAGATTCGACCCTTCTTGCTCGGAGACCAGCCAATCCGTTTGATTCGAAAAGAAGTCTGTAAACCAGGATTGAGACTGCCATTGATCTTCGACCAGCCCTTCCGCAATCCTGAAAGGTACAACTTTTCCGTTAGGACACAGATACATTGCAAACGATTCTACTCACTCACGGCGGCATTGCGTTGAGGTTGCTTGCGTCAGCCAACATGTTGCCCGGCCCAGTCTGACTACTGAAGGAAGCTTGACTCGTGGAGCGCCGGCTAGGCCCATTTAGAAATTGTTCCAGAGCATTATGTAAAATAGTGCTTAGGAAGGATGCAATACGTGTATAGCTATAATCGTTCTCGGAGAGCGCTTTGATTACCTGCCGAACGAGATAAGCTGCCCCGCCTTCATCTATAGTCGACTCCGCTTGCTCTTGCATCGTAGCGCCTTCGAAGCGGTGTTTCGATCCTGCCAAACTGAGAATAGCCAGAGCCGCTTGTGCCAATATCAGAGTGCAGTATTCGTTGCCAAACGTTGTGGCTGAGTCTATGCCCGAGTCCGTTCCCACACGAATAATGGCACTCGCAGCTTGATTGGCAGCTGACATATACCTCAAGATAGCCTTTCGCGTGGCCTCATCTACATCCCCATAGGTCCCTTGAGCCGTGGGAGCTTTGACCGACTTGATAGCTGAGAGTGCTAGACACAAATACACGTGTTCTCCGTACAAGCGGATAATTGGAGTAGATGAACAGATGTATTGCGAATTCGCATTTGTCCATTTAGCCGACCAGCCCTTAAGTTGAGGATGGACTATATCGAACAGTTCCATCGCAATCATCCGGCTTCTATTGGTGCGCATGTCATCTTGCCACTTGACCAGACTGTCTGCTATAGCTGCTAGTTCTGCCAGCCCCAAGACTAGAATATCACCGCTTGTGGCTGACTGGAAGGAAAGAAGGAGTGCTTCAGGCGTGGCTATAGTTCTACCACCAGGCCTGCCGAATCCAACGCTTTGAAAGGTCTCAAAGGCGCAAGCTAGTAGCCAGGCTCTAGCCTTTTCAATATCTCGCACATCCGGCTGTTTGCCCGCTGGTGGGGCGACATTCAAGCCTAGCCGAGCGGACATGGCATAGGCATGCGAGGCTAGCATCCAAGCGTCTGGGCCATCCCCTTTGGATCTGAGACCCCATGCGCTCATGAGGACGGCTGCTTGAACATCCTCTAGGCTGTGCCTTTTGCGTAGAAGCGTTCTGGATAACAGATACTCCGCATGATCTGCTATGTTCGTGTATGGTATTTGTTCTGCCATCTGTATAGCAGCAGCGAAGCGAGCTCCGATAGCAACGCAAGCCGAAGCGAGAAAAGCTGATCGTCCCCTCATATCTTGCAGATTTGGTAAAGTGCTAGCGTTTCCGAAGAGTGGTAGGTACGACAAACATCGACTAACGAAAAGGTCGTAGAGCTGGATGCCAGTAGCAGCAGAGATAACCCCGGCGGTAATGACATCGCTTTCGCCAGGTACGCCGATATTGGTTTCTTGAGCTACGAAGGTGGAAGGACTGGCTGCTCTCGACATTTCTGCCGCTTGATAGACAGATCGATTGAAGACAACCTCCGCGAAAGGTGGCTCAAATCGTTCGGATGACAATGGCGGGTGACGATCAAGCTGTTTGGTTGGTATCGGTAGAGCTGCCTGATATTGCGAAGACTGCATCGTCTCGTGTAGGAGAGGCTGCTCCCACGTTGTTGGCGGAAGAGTACCAGGCGAAGTGTCCAAAAGAGTGCTCCTGGAAGACGATGCCAATGCTTGGGGAGGAAGCGCTACAGGGTTCACTGCATGGATAGGAGATGTTATTGTAGTCATCGACGAGCCATTTGAGCTGTGATTGAGCGGCAACAAGCTTCGAGGAGAAACGGTACTGTTCGACTGATACGATAGAGATTTACTTGTGCTTGCTAGTAAAGTATTGTGTTAGCCATCTGCACCATACATCCGCCTATCGGATCTTACCCTGATTATTGTTCATTAATCTGGAGACACATTCTTCTAACGCCTTGATGCGCTCGAAAACCGATGTCTGAGAACCGGTGTCATCAAACGAGCACTCGTCAGCCGCTTCGAGTCTGACGCATCGTTCACAAGGAACGCTGCCAGAGCATTTTGTCTTTTTCTTGCGGCACCTGGGGTAAGTAGCTAGCCATCAGCAGGAGGTACACACGGAGAAGGCTACATCTGCCTACCGACTGCAAGCAGCTTGACCACGCGTCCAGTTACGGCGGGTACGCTTGGAATCTCTGTTAACGTCTTCATCATTGTCTTGTCCATCTAAAGAACTGTGCTCTCGCATGGCCTGCATGTGTTGTGTTGTCTGCATGACCTATCCGGCTTGCAGGTCACATCGGCCGGGACTCCGACTCAGCGACAGACAGCCGTAGACGTCGGCAGATTTCACATACCATGTCTTAACGTTTTGTAACTAAGCCATGTGCATCAAACAACGTTCATTGCTACTCGAAGAAGACCGAGGCGGGTGATCGAGGCTCAAGGCTCTGTCACTACGGTCCTCCGCTGACGGTGTTTGTCAAGATACCGACCGACCAGGCGTGTTAAGCCTGTGTTGTCTGATACGGCATCATGGCACGCTCAAACAATCTTTCCTTGGTCTCACCAGCGCGAGCTTCACATCTAGCTACGACGACCTTAACGTCGATTCTAGAGGTACGGCTTGCCCGGCGTAATTGCATAGCCAGTCCATGGGTGTAAAAGGCTGACACTCGTGCTTTCGGCAGCTCACACGTCTAAACCAGAATGGCCAGCCTCTACCATCCAATCTGACCTCAAAGGTCAACAAAAACCTATCTACGCTACAAATCGCTATTCGCGGACTCGAGGCGGAACAGCGCAAGCTTGAAAGCTCCAAGAACAAGCTGTTGTCTGAATCAGAACTCAAGACCCGTTCAGAAATGCTTGTGGGATTGCAAAATCAGTACGGGCGTTTGTCGGCTTTGTGTGAAGGCCTGGGCATGCAGGTGGAGCCGTTGCATTCGACCGACAGGGTAGACGAAGCTGCACGGGAGGAGTTGCTCATTGATACGTGAGATGACCTTCCCAACAATCTCTTGCATGACGATGACATTTGACCATCCTAATCAGCAGTTCTGGAGACGATGTGCCACTAGCCGATATTCCGAAGTCCAGCACAATCGATAGAACTCGGCGGGAAGGCACAGCGTCTGGAACGCAAAGTCCGATACCCGAAATTCGGATACACAGTAGCGCGGATGAGCCATATCAAGACGATCCGGAGACCGCTCGAATGGACGAAGACGAAATGAGGCGAGCGAATCAGGATGTTATGCAAATGCAGCGAAGAATGATGGATGGTAAGTGGCTGTTGAAGCCTGACAGAGATTGATATCGATATTGACCGCTTAATCACTTGTTTCAGAACAAGATGATCAACTCGATGCTCTCGCTAAAGCTATCGCTCGCCAAAGAGATCTTTCTCTAAATATTTCGTCCGAGATTGAACTGCACGAGGATTTGATCGATGAGACGGACCGAGCGCTGGATCAGTATGTCAAGCTACCAACGAGGTCTGCCCCACCGCAGGTCAGCTAACAGCTGTTTCATTCAACTACAGCACTGCGAGTAGGCTCGGCCGAGCTAGTCGAGGCCTAGACACAGTCCGAAGGAGAACGCGGGAAAACTCAAGCTTGGCCCTTATTGGAGCTATCATTGTCGTTCTCACCATTCTTGTGCTTTTGATCAAGCTCTGAAGGCGCGCGAGTCAGCATGACAAGGAGAGTAAAGGGAGCAAGCGACTTTCAGGCGATCTACCTTGGTTGAGGGACAGGATATCCTGCGAGAAGGACAGGAGGTCATGTAGCATAGATTGGTATTTGTATTGCACATGTTGATAAATCAGAATGTCATCGCTTTGAGCGAAGGAGCGAAGAGTGTGCGTGGGAGTAGCGAAATCTATATGCTATTAGCGAGGTCCGCCGTGGTCAGTGTTAGATTCTCATGGAGATGGAAAACACGAATGGAACGTACTTCGCAATGGTTACCAACAGCTTGCAGATGCAAAGATCAGTGATTGGGCTTTAAGACTCGCTTCTTTGTCCTTTACCGCCGTCTATCGTTGTTGTATCATCAATGCCGCCTGTCCAGTCAAGCTTCGTAAATTTGCCCATCTGTTTCAGGGTGGCAAACTTCTTGTTCTCGAAAATCCCGAGATGCTGATACGGATGCACTCTTGCTTCTCTCTATCGGCAGATTAACATGTACACACCCCTTCAGTCGCTCTTCTCAGTGTCGCTAGTCCTATATCCTACTCGATTAAACCTAGCAACGGAGAAGTAGAGCCTCTCCGAGAAGACTGACAAGACGGTGAACGAGGCATACCATCGGATTGACACTCCCCATCCTTCGAGCGAGAGCTCCCCAATCTTCCTGATGTTCTGGATGCCTGGACTAACCGTATCCTACTCGCTCGCTCGCCCTGCCTCCCAGCTCAGCATGAAGCTCCTGTCTCGCGTAATGCACCCACTTGCATTACCCACCCACGGTTTCCAGCTCGACCATGAGCCAGATCACAAGGCCCAGCCCTTTCATGCTGAAGACCGCTTCGGCACAAGCCAAGCGTCGGACAAGTGTATAGTTTAGAATTAACCGAGTCGGGGTGTTCGGCTGAGCTCCACCGCGCGCAGGATTATCTCGGCTGCCAGCCAGAAGTTACATCTGTGTCTCGGAGGAGAACAGAACAAGATCGAATTCGAGCCAGCATCCATCCCCCTTCAAACTCGCAGGCGATGCTGCGGAGCCCCTGTGACCCACCTGACTATCCCCGCTTTGAAGCGGGATTAGTCGGCGGCAGATCGCCTATAAAAGGCCCCTCATTCTGCCTTTTGCTTCTCTTCTTTCCTTTCTTCTCTTCACACAACACTCTGTCTTAGAGTCTCCCAGTTCCATCACAATCCATCTCTTTCTCTTTCTGGGTTAGCCCCTTCCATACGAGCAGAGGTTCAGGTCCAACACCCAAACCAAACCAGACATGCTGTCTGTACCCATCTCACACAAGTACGATGGAACACACGCAGGAATCGTCGGGTCAGTACATCTGACCGGCTCATGTCTCCTGCTCCATTCATATGCTGACACCGCAGCTTGACTTCAGACGGATTGGTCGGGCCCGTCTCTTTCTCTTTTCTGATACGGATAGGACCTGTACAAGCTCCTCAATAATGGTCCATGCACATATCGTCTGGACTGTGTCGCCTTTGCTGTAGAATGCGAAGGCAACCTGCTAATGTCGTTTGGAAGAAATGGGTCGGGACCTGCTGTCGACACTTCCCACCGAGACTCTCGAACAAGTGCTGCACCGGCACTTTGAATATGCAATGGAGGATGCTGATTCTCAGTCTCAGCGGGATCGAATCATTGTTCTCTCTGTATGTCGTCCCTTCACAACATTGGCAGACCCTTGTTGTGCGAGAACGTCATGCTTTCGAGCACCCTGGGCAACCATTCACTTTTCATGAGCAACGAAGAAGGCTTTTACCCTCTAGAAGACGCAGAAACAGAATTGACTGGAAATGCTCAGACTCTCACGCCTTGGCGGGATATCACCGAAGCTGTTACTAGGCGCTGAGAAGACTGAACCAACGTAAGCTATGTTAACGAGGAAAGTGCAGAGATAGTACAGCTGCTGATCTTGCCATGTCACTTTGCCAGGTGATCGTCCCACCTGATAACTTCGGCAATCTCGTAATACTGGAGGAGCAGGGATCAGCTCCTACTTTGCCGATTCTCACATACCTCATCGAGAGAACTAGTACGTCTGTTAGAACATACATATACAGTGTACAAAAACCAGACGGATTTCAGGTTCTCCTTCTACGGATCTGTCTTATCTAAACCTACATAGTTTCTTTTCCCGCTGGTGCCGGTCGACCCTTCTTTGCACGTCACTCCTCTTTATCTGGATCATATGCACGTCCAGAGCTCTCCAAGCACTATATACGGACCAAATGTCGACGAGGTCTATCTGTTCAGCAAATCTTTTATCGTCTTCGTATATCCAACCAGTCTTCTGTCTCACATCCACGGCGCACGTCGAACAGGCGGTAATGTAATTCCCCAAGCTATGCACTTGACATCTGCCTGATCCTCCTAAACTCGAAGTGCAAGTGACGCCTCAGACACATATTCGTTCGTATCCGTATACAAGAAGGCCGTAAACTCTCTTTCAAAGCATGCGATACGTAGGATCCGGGTTCTGACCATCGTGACGGATCAGGAATTTTGGATTGCATTAAGAGGCTTCTGCAGGCTCCAGACTCTGGAATAGTAATGTCATTGAGTCAAATCGACAGTAGTAGGTATGGAGCCAGTGTCACATGTCTGCAGAATCGTAGATGGAGCATGATACGCGTCCCTCACCTAGTGGCGTTGAGATACGGCATGCGGAGGACAGGCCTTCTTTGCGTAGTATTTGGTTGAAAGATAGAATACCAGCTATCAAATTTGTGCCAGCCTGCTCTTGCTCTTGCTTCGACTCTACCACTCTCGACTTTGTCGTTGCTTCGCTTTGCTCTCGTTGAAGTAGTGTGGGACGGACTGAAGCACGCCGCGATAAGAGATCGCCCGAAAATCAGTCGCGCCCTACAAGGTCGAACCCAAAATCCATCGAGCACAGTCGGGAGGAAACACGCGAATACGAACATGCAAGAGAGCAAGCCGTGCAACATGGGCACTTCATGTTGGTTGCAGCCCAAGCCAAGGGCCGGCCTGCCTAGAGGTCCAGCCATCGTCACTCCCACTCAGCGCCACGAAACCGGTCCAACTGGATCAGTGCACTTAAGGAAGCCTCTGAGTAATGCGGAATTGCAGCTCAGCAGAATCACTGCACCGTCGACAACAGAGATGATCATTGATGACAGTGTCCGACCCACACATCCACAACCGCCATCGGCACCCATACGCTATATCATATTCGAAGCTCCGGATCCCGATCGAAATCAATCATGCTGCGACGCGCACGGGAGAGCCTCAGCCATTGGTCGACAGGACCTCGGGGCTTATGCTGCACCGTGTGGTGAAGATGTTGCTTGACCCGTAACACGCGCTGGGCCGTCATCGCCTCTGAGGCATGCACGCCCACACTCACTGCGCGTCTTCGCTAAGTGCCCGATCGCGCGTTTGCAAACTTTCCTTGGAATTTGGGGCGCGACCGATATCCGCAACTACTGACGACGATGCGGTACTAGCCTGTGTTGCGTCTGATTGCTGCGCCGTCACTGTCGGAAGCTGGCTAAGTAGACGCGACTTTATGGACTTCCCGTGAACTCGGTTTTCGAGGGACGGCGTCTCATCTTGTGAGCTTACCGGCAAGAGGAGCAACAGAACGCGTACTCGCTGGCCCAGTTCTTTCTTCTTCCTGCACGAGAAGCTCGAAGCTCTTTCTCTCCTTCTTCTTTCTCCTGCACACATACAAATTACAAGACTTCCATCTGTTTATCGTGCAAGCTACAGCTTCAGCTATTCACCCACTCTCCTTCTGCTTTGGTCAGGAATCGTTCAGTAGTAGTCCCGTGCTTTCGCATAGGAAAGACACATCAACCACGCAACAGCAAGGGAAGCGCGTGCACAGAGCTCCAACTTCGAACAGTGACCTTCAAGGCACTCATAGATAGCATCTTAGTATCTGTCTTACAACCAAACATTCCTCCATCATGACGACAACGATGGCTCAGCCCGCGCACTTCGCACATATTCTCGCATCGTCACCCTTCAACGAGGGCACGCCGCACGAGCCGACCTCCTCACCTATTGACTCGCCCCCATCAGCATCAGACGTACCACGCTATTTTGGCGAGAGCGAGTACGAAGATCATAAATACAGCTACTCTTCACCTCCTTCAAGCGTTCCTTCATCTGGCAATAGCTCCTTCAGCCATGGCTTCCAGCCTTTCCCTGAATACTGCCCGGACGCGCACTATGGCTACGCCTCATCGCCTTTGGCACACACAATTCACCAAGGCTACCACCTCCCACCACCACCACCTCCTACTATGCACCACCAGCTCCCTCCTACATACCGCGAGTACAGCATGCATATGCCTCAGACGGCGCCTCGCGCTGCTGCTATACCCGGCCTGGCGATCACGAACCCAGCACCGGAAATTCACCCTGACCTCTTGGACAGGCCCGAACCCAAGCGCAGAAAGACCTGTCCTGAGATATACACCACCTCATCTTCTCCGACAAAAGCCATCCCAAAGGGCAAACGAGGCGCAGGCAAGGACGGAGAGGATGTCTGGCCGACTGAAGTTGAAGTGGCCTTCTTTGAGTGTAAGTGATCCATCGAACCGAAACACGCGTCGCGATCGAGCCTCTTAAACTGATCTCTCTTGCCAACAACGCAGCTATTCGACTAGTACCCAAACTCGGGCGAAAGAAGATAGTAGTCAACGGAAAGCCTTGCGGACGCAATGAGCTCATTGGCGACTACATCAGACGCAAGACCGGATCAATCCGCTCGCGTAAACAGGTCTCTAGCCATATTCAGGTCCTCAAGAATATCAGACGGGGTGATGCAGAATGTAAGCGTTCGAACATTCACATTGGTATTTACATGATGTTTAAGCTAAAGACATCCTTCCTCGACAGTCACCGAATTGGTCGCAGAACCCAAGGCCGGCGAGGCAGAGGAGGACTTTACTCCCGAAGCTCACAGGCTCTTCTTCCTGCCACAAGAGTTCGCACATGTACAACCTGAAGCTCCTGCACCACCTCAGCCAGCCCCAGCAGGAAGCAACTCTGGTGGTTTGTCAGCGCCCGGCTTCCGTGACGGCCTGCTCTCTCCTTACTGCGGCGGATCGTTCTTCTCACAAACTTCCTCTTCAGGCCCATCTTCTCCTGCATTATCAGCATCTTCGGGGCGCTCGCTTTCGCCCTATGGCAATATGGCACGTACCCCTTCCACTGACTCTCTACCACAACAAGTCTACCATATGAAACTGGCTTCTCCCATGGAAGGCTCGTATCCTCAGACGAGCCAGGGCGAGCACGTGATCTATCAACACGAGCCCGTCGCTCCTCACTCGTCGCATGGTTACACAGTCCCGTCACTTCCACCACCGCCCCAAATTACGTCCATCAACGTCGACGCTACACCGAAAGCATCACCTAGCAAGTTGGGACATCGTCGCGCAGCCTCCAGGGGGCTTAGCTTGCACATCCCGCCTAATAACTTTGGTCAGCAGCAGTCGCAATATGACATGCTGGCTCCGGCCGCCGCAGTGCAGGACGGTTTGATGGGAGGATCCCAAGTGCAAGTTATGCCTTGTCAAAGCAACCCGTCTACACCTTGGCCTCAGATGCTGCATACACCCACATGCCCACCTCCAGCTCCGTCCATGCTGCCCAGTCCAACGCAGAAGCATCGATTGACTGCCATTTGGGCCAATACATCCGAGGACTGGAACAAAGCGTCACCTGCACTGGAGAAGTCCTTCGACTATGAGAGAGAACTTTCTGCTGCAGTCCTCTCCTCGCAGAATATGCAAAAAGCAGCAGCTCGCTCATCCGCCCCTCTCAAGCGCTCATTCACCGATGTCCCACATTCCAACATCGAGTACTGCTCAGGTGAAATGCAATCTGGTGAAATCAAGCAGGAAGACGACAAGTTCTTCACCTCGCTACTGGGCTCCAGAGAGTATTAGAATGTTTCAGTGGAAAGTTGCGAATTTGTTGCTGTACAAGTCGAATGGGACGACATGAATGAGATAACGAAAGAGTCGGATTACAGTTTGTATATACCTACATACCTATCTACGATTGTGACTGTTGATTCAGTACCAGTTTTCAGCAGTTTTTGGGTTGTCGTGCGAAATACCTATATAAGTCGGGCTGTGCACTTTTTGTATATCTAGCAACAACAAGCTTATAATGAAGCCTACAAGGTTCCGAACTCTTCTGCGTTGCCTCTACCTCCTCACTTCTGTCCTCCTTGATCCTGTCGTCCCGTGAAGCACAATGTCTGCTTCCTACAATGTGGCAAGTTTCGGGGCTCGGCCGATCAGTTTACTGCCACTGGAACTCTGTTTAACTACAACTTGTCCTCCAGCAAATTGGGTGCATGGTCCTGTTGGAAGCGTCAGAACAAGCTACCTCTGCCGCGCAGCCACTGTGTCAAATGTGTGTGTCGGTACTTAGAGTGCAGATTGAGGCTTACTGACGATTCAATGGCATTTCACTTCTAGATGTCGCAAGCATGCTGCCAAGTATACATGCCCGTCATGTAACCTACGGTACTGTTCCATAGACTGTTATAGAAGCGAAGTAAGTAACATTGACACTGTCGCTGATGCTCCGGAGCTTACCGTGCTTTTGTAGAATCACATCAACTGTTCGGAAGCCTTCTACAAGAATAGTATAGTGAAGGATGTACGAGACCGAGAGGATGTTGATCCAGCAGAGAGGGCCAAAATGCTCGAAATGCTCAAAAGGATTCAAGAGATGGGCGACAATGATCTTGATGGCTCGGACGATGGCTCGGAACAAGACGCGTTAGCAACCCTTGCAGACCTGGACCTCGGTTAGTTTCAAGTTACGTTTGTTTCGTGTTCTTAGCTAAGCTAGCAACTTCGGTTTAATAGATGAGATGTCACCTGAGGAGATATTAAACCATCTGACTCCTGAACAACGCCGAGAGTTCGAGGAGATGCTGGCTGATCCAACGAAGGCTGCCGGTCTTCTGAACCTGGATGAAGAGAGGGAAACCTGCTGGTGGCTCAAGGATTATGAACAACTGGAAGACGAGCCAAAAATTACCGCTCGAAGACCGGTGGCTCTGCCTCGAGCGAAGCTTCTCAAACCAGCTGCCACTGCGGTAGCTCTGCAATACAACTTGCTCGCAATTCTGTAGGTTTTACTGCAGGCTTGGTCGTAACCCTATTCCTGATCTTTTCACCTCAGTACTGCTTACGCTCTTGTCACGCGAGTGCATGGCCCAGACGGTCAAAAAGAAGATAAGCAAGCAATGTTGCTATCGCTACTTCCTTACATCAGTCAGAAATCGACACTCGTCCTGAAAAGCGTTAGCGAGGCGCTGGAATACATTCTGGGCAATGCGCCAGAAGGCTCGGTATGTTCAGTCGTGTCATTCATTAAGAACATGCTAATTATGGTGCTGTACAATGAAGATTACTGATAGACGGAAGCTCTTGCTGCTTCTATTGACCGACCTGATGGCTCTACTGCACCACCCAAAGGTCAGCGTTGTGGAAGAGACAGGCGACTCGATGGACAAGGGACTTCTGGCCTTATCGGAGGTCCACATTGTCCTGTCGGCACGTGGCGATGCCTCACAGCGTGCTGCTAGCAGGCTGGCTGCTCAGAAGATTCTTTATTATGCTTCGAATCTAGATAGCTTCGAGCGCGAAGGATTGCAGAGCGAGGTTTTAAAGCGTAGACGCTTTATAGAAGCAGAAGAGGCGGAACTCTCGCAATTCGAACAGGATGTACTCGATCGCAAGAATATCGGACACAAGCGGCTTTCAAGACCCGAAGAGGCACCAAGCGTACGGCCCAGAATCGAAGAAATCGGTTGAGATACTAGTGCGACTCTTCGAAGATTTCTGTGGTGCACAACCCTGCTACCAGCCAGACGACTTTCGTCGGCCTTGCAACCCGGTCACAATGACGGACCCTCGATTGAAACGGTCTCCTTCGTATTTCCAGTCGTAGCCTTCCCTCTCTAGCAGCTTCCGCACGACTGGAAGGAGGATGGGCGCTTGACCTGCGGAATGCTTGCCCGCACCTGTCACGATTGTCAATGACGGTGGAGCGGATGGGTCTATGGCAGGCGGGTCAGATAGAGTCGCTGGGCCAATACGGTTATAAACACATACTGTGCCACCAAGAGTTCAAGCTCTCGTTTGTAACTGTCAAAGCCTGACTAGCAGTCAAGCCATGTAAATCAATAGATTGAGCCGAACGAGCAACTTTTCTTCTCTCTTCCACAGTCTCTCTGGCAGCTTTCAGCTCCCACTGTCTCGCTTCTCTGTCCAATTGTCTAGCATGATCAGCCCAGTAAGCGGCCACCCCCGAGTTGCCTAAAGCTGCTTTGCCTCGCCATGTCCTCGCTGCTGATCTGTACGCGTCATCTCGCCGATTTCGGATCGTGTTCGCTATGAGCAGACATTCTTGAGCTGTAGGTGGACGCTCAGAACGCGTCCTATGAATCGCAGGGCTTGCTGGTAGTTGCTGGGCCAGGTGTTGCGCTGCAGGAGCGGCAGCCAGAGCAGTAGGTTTCGGCTTGTGCGGTTTTGGTTGCAACAAGAGTCCGTGTGCTAGTGGCGTGCCATCTCGAGTATGTATATCCTCCAAGATCTTGTATAGCTCGACTGTCTTTGGTATATCTCCTTCCGTCCCGTATAAGCACCTTCGCAGCGGCTCAAGCGGGCTATTCGGGAATAACTCTCTTATACGAACTAGCTTTTGATCTTCATCTGGGATTGCTTCATGGTATATTTCAGCTTGATCTAGGATCTTCGAGACTGCTAATGGGAGAGAATTATTGTTGGAATAGAAAAGTGAAGAGAGTGTTCCAGGAGGTACGGAGAAAAGTTGGGAAAGGTAGAGAATAGTAGAGTCCGTCTGAATCCAAACATTGCCCTTTTCAGGCTCCCTCGCATGGGTTGTCGGCGTTTCGCGCTGTACATTGACACCTCGCGGCGTAGATGTGAGCGAGATGGTCTGTTTACCTGGCTTTCGCCGCTATCAAAAATAGCGTGTGAGCCAAAGGAACAATAAATAATTTTTTAGAGCAGTTCCTACCCGCCGGTGTTTATCGCTTTTTCCGTTTGCTTCATTAGCCTCTTCTTGCTGTAGCCCTAATATATAATCCTCTTCCTCCCGTATCAGGAGGTCCTCCGTAAGCAGCGTTTCTATTGTGGCCTATAAAGTTGGAGATAAGCATAATATAGCTGAAAGTAGGATGGGTCGACCGACTTGAATATCTTCATCCGCATCGCTGTACGCCACTTGCAGTTCAATGCGTTCTCGTTTGGGAAATAAGTTCTTCAAAAATGAAATAGGATCCAAGCTTGCGTTGTTTGCAGTATCGGTCTCCATATATGAAGCATTCAGATCTTTATGTGCATCATCGTCATCCAGTTGTGAATTCTCAATAGACCACGCTTGAAAAGCGCGTTCTACTGCTTCATCGTTTGTGGTTGTGCTCGTCAAAGTGGATGCAGTGTCAATCGTAGCTGTACTTTCCGACAGAGAATCATGCGCAGTAGGCATATACGGTGCATTGTACGATTCCTCGCTTGTTGCATCGGATAATGCTTGCAGTGTCGCTCTGACACCTGCTTCATTCTGATCTTGCTGATCACCATCATCGGCATCTCCAGCACAGTTCGCATCTGCTACTATGGCCAGAATGAGCGCGCTGTCCAGCTTGGGCGAGAATTCTGCGAGCAAACGCTCGGATAGACTCGAGTGGACCATCGAGTATGCATACGAAAGGTGTTAAGCTGCATGATGCCATAGCTTTACATTCTGACAGCACTTTCGCATCGGCTCGATCACCATCCTGCGGGAAAACAGAGCAGCATTATACTGGCACCCAGGTCAGTAAGGAGGGTATTCCTGCCTCGATGAGCCTGACTGCCTTGCTCTATCTGTCGGTTCGGTATAGATGGCGGGTTTGAGGCAAGGGAAGAAGCCACTCTGCCAGCCTGAGTAGTGGAGCGCCTTTGAAGCAGCCCGACTTAACGCATGGAATTGAGAAAAGATACACACGGCTGGCTCGCTACATTCCTGACCTTCCTCGAGTATATCGCATGTACGTCTGCTGGATAAATCATTTCCATGATTGCAATTGAGAACATATCATATGCCGGGCTGGCGCGACTACCATGGAAGAAGCTGAAATAGTACTGGAGCGTCAGAGATGCAGCTTCCTAAGAAGCCTTTTTGTTCGTCCTGACATCTTTGACCAGCAACAGCCATCGTCCGACGTTTGCCGGCTCCTCTCCAGCTGAAGCTGGGGCTCAGCCCCTTTGTGCTGCGGAGTGTAAGTGCGCCGGGTGATGTGGTTCATCGTGATGGAGCTTCTCTTTAGCTCTTACTGCAACTCGAAAGGCAGTGAGTACACCCCCCTTTCGTGGCTTTGTCGCCTGTCTGGTTCTGCTGACCGGTCACCCACTGCCATCGTGTCTGATAGAAAACGAAGGCTCGTCCGCAAAATCAGGACGTACAAACATTGTATAGCGGAGGCAGGATGGTGGGCAATGCATGGCTATCCATCGGGACTTGCTCCCACTCCAATACGTTTGGCACTAACGCAATGCTTTCCTGCAGGACAGCAACCAAACCCCAGCGAGCGAGGTCGCACGCGGTAAGCGGCGTCGAGTGTCGACGTCCCCTCCCCGGGGACATACCAGACGATACAGACCTGCCAGTGGTTCAGATATGAAGGTGAATATCGAGAATCTACCACCGCTCCCGGTGCTCCTTCCTCATCTGGCCAATCTGCCGTACGTCCGCCACCTCTCGAAAGGTCTAGGTACCTGGGGCACGGAGAACGAAAAGGTCGAACGGATAGAGCATCAGCGGCAAGAGCTTGTTGGAGATGCAGTCGTCAAACTGTTTGTGATTCGTTGGCTGATCAAGCGCCATGAGCATCTGCCATCCGGCCTGGCAGGGGTAAGCAACGATTCGCAAAGCACCCGGATCTCTCCCCGTCCGGTACTGACACGGAATACGTGCATGACATACGCTAGACTTTCGCAGAGCCGCTGCTAAGCAATGCTCTCTTCATAAGACTTGCTCGAGCTTATGGCATGGAAACGAAAATCCTCGCGAATTCCCATCATCTCGGCAAGGGACCTATCTCCGAAGGCCAAAGCAAGATCCTTGCCGATGCCTACGAAGCATATCTTGGCTTGGTCTGGGACGATATCATGGAACTCAAAAGGCCATTGACAGACCTGACAGAGTACTTCGAACGTCTCCTCACGTCTGAAGTCTTTCCCGACTTGGAGTATGAAATCAGATTACTACAGGGAGACCGCATAACCTCCGGCAGCCTCCCAGAATCCCCATCTAGCAAGCGTCAAAAGACTGCATCATACGAGACAACCATTCCTGTTTCAACTAACTTTCTTGGCCGAGAACTGCAGAGAAAAGGTCTTCGACGCTCCAGCCGATTGGCACAACTCAAGGCTCAGGCTCAGGCTGGCGGGAACAGCTTTCAAACCAGCCTCTCTACAAAGTCAAAGGAGTCCTTGCAAACTGCCCAGTTATTGAATTCAAATACCGCACACAACGCAGCTGTTCATACAGAAAGTCGCTTATCCCAGCTACTCGATTCGCACCCAACATCCAGTGAAAGTCCGCTCCCCCCTCCTGCTCAGGAAATCTACAATAACCAGTTCTACAGCGGTTCTATGGCTTCTTTCTGCGGTGCTATGGCTTCTTTCTGGCAGGCTCAGAGTCTGATGCATAGCGCATCGCCTTCAGCGAGTGGATCAGGGTCTTTTCTCCCCTACTCAGAAATTCTAGGCGTCTCTGAGGCTGGACCAGCAAATGCCCCAGTGAGCGCAAGCATCGTCGAAAGCAACAATCTAGTACAGGTTCCAGGGCTGCCCGGACTGATCGTCACCACATCGGCGCAGGCCTGAAATAAGTAGGACCTTGCTGAAGGAGTGATATGCTTGAATTTTAGTCTTTAGCTCAACGCATTCCTCTGCTTAGCGTAAGAAAGCCAGTCAGGCCGGTTGTTCAGATGAACGAGGATTTTTTGGACGGGATTGGACGGAGACATCTTTTTCTTAGGACGTGACATTCTCGTAGATTTTCAGCACTGCAGTCAGTTTTCTTTCAAGCGATGGTCGTGTGGAAGTACAATTTTAGTTGCTTGTTCGCAATCAGGACGTGTAGAAGCAGAATTGTCTACTTGAATGGAATTCCGAGTTCGCCAACGTTGAATGAATCACCACATCGTCATTTCAAGGAGTCATGGGCACGCCAGTAAAAAGGTCATACAGCGTAATCGGCGGATCCGAAATGTGACACACTACGATGTGACCGGACAACTTCTGTGCGCGTCCGCTGTAAGCCCGGGATCCTCCAAGAGGTTCTCCTGCCCTTCTCATTGGCTCCGACAGCCTTACCTCAAGCATCTTGCCAACTGGATTGGTGATGAGATCGTCGAAGTAAGCGGCCTCGGGATCCATTGATTGAACGGGACGACAGGGAGGTACAGTTCTAAAGGAAGGTGTTGAACCATTCCGTCCCATCTATACTAAGACAGTCAGTGTGTATATGGTGATGTCACGTAGCTTGAAAAGCCGCGGCCTACCTAACGGATTCAGAATGTACCAGACGTACAGTACCGCCGGCATTCTCGTTGAGAGCCATTTCGCCCAGGCTTCAGCCCCAGGGCCACCGGCAGCATGCAGTAGCCTGTAAAAGCACGACAATAGTGGCAGTTATTCATCATATGACGGGTTGTCAATCTCACATCATCGCCAGCTGGCAGCTTACCGGCAGTCTCACGCTGATCTGACGCTCACAGGGCTGGATTGGAAAGACGTCCAGTGTGTGCCTGGCTGCGCGCCTGTCCGGCTTCTGTAGTATTCCAGCTGCTATTGGTGCGCGATTCAGACAGCTGGCCGAATCTGGCGCCTAGTCATATGGCAAGACTTTCAAGGAAGCTTGCAGCCGTCTGGTGATGAAGATGTATCGGCCGTAACCGGTAGGGAACGGTATCTTCTTCCCTACCCCATCGGTAAAATTTGACGGGATGACGGTGATTGAGCTGGCGGCGATGGTTTTCAAGGGTATCGAATGACTGAGGACAGAGTCGTATTCGAAATGTTAGGTATTGCTTTGAGCTGGGTTCGTAAAACAACAGGGCTACTGCAGCTGACTTTGCATTCTTGTGAGCTTTCTGTCTCTAGCTCCAGCTCCAGCTCAGCGCCAGGCTGCTCCATTGGCTCTAGAAGATCCTTACATTCTTCCTGTAGCGCTGATGAGTGTAGCTAGCCTCTTGACAGCTCTCTCAGCATGTACACGACCACCCGATCTTGACGATGTTAGGCTTGTTGGCAGGGAGCTCAAAAGAATCAGTTAGCTAGCCAGTCTCAGTGAGCTATACGAGCAGACGAGGGCAGTGTGAAGTGCTGTATGTGTCGCGTTGACGGCTCAAATGGTACGCTCCGTATCCTGTAGTTTTGTGTAGTGAGCTCGACGATCTCGGTGATAGAAAAGCAGCCCCTACCCGCATCTGAGTCTACGTGACACGCAGCAGTACGTCATGTATGAACCTAGGAGTCTGTCATTCACATACTGCTCCTGCTGCTCTTGTCATAGTTGCACGACTTGCACTTTCGATTCCGGCGTCGTGTGCCTGTGAAGTTCAACCGTTGCGATGGGCATGTCAGGACAGGCCGGCTAACAGCGCAGGCGGGAGCCAATGCCATCGTGATGCTAGATGTCCTCCTGTCCATAAGCTCAATCAGCATGGCTGTGTTACTCTTCAGGTGCAGGTACATGTCGTGCTGGAGACAAGGATAGAAGAGCTGCTCTGCCAGCTTGAACAATGGCCCGCCTTTGCAGCTGCCCGACTCGACACGTGGGATGGGAAGGAGGAGACGCTTGGCGGGCTTGCTAAATACTTGACCTTCAGCAAGCTTGTCGCATCTCTGCTGGGTAGACGTGCGACTTTCCCTGCTTGCGACTGAGAAACGTATCGTTCATCATATGCTGGCGCGACTGCCATGGATGGAAGAAGCTGGACTGGAGTGTCCGAAATGCAACTTCCTGCAAGGAAAGCACACTGAACGTAATATTGAAGCATCTACTTCATTCCAAGAGTACATCTGCATTGCTTTTTCGCCAGTCCTTTTCTGGAATATATTTCAAGCGAGATGCCGCAGCCAAACGGGAAGAAAAGGCTGGAATTGTCTAAAAGCAACGTTGCCGGCTGGAACAAACTGGCTAACTGGGACCTTTCTGCACGGCAGTGTAGTGTACCTCAGGGCTGGCTGACAGAGTGCGACTCCTTCTGGGCGATGTTTGTCCTACTCTTGCCTCCTTAAAAGCATTCTCGCCTTCGAAGCTATGGACCACTCAGTCAGCTTGGATGATTGGCGAGGGAGATAGGCATTCCAGCACTCTCAGCTAGGTATGTCTTCGCTCAAGCAATGGTCATGCTTATGGCTGACTTGTTCGTGGGTCGGAGCTACTCAAATATAGGTGGCCCGCCTGCGATGTCAAGCTATCAAGCGCTCTATCTCTGGCTCACCTGAAGATGTTCCCATTCGAGCATAGAACAGCATGCAGAAAAATATACGCTCGCCTATAGTGGCCATCTATATACGACCTCCGGTTGGGCATATTTTATCCAAGCATCTGTGGCGCAATAGTCGAGTGGCCCTGGCAGGTTTCCTGGCAGCTATTAAGCTCACATTGCGTTGCGGTTATCTCTAAGCATTACAACTTGCGAGGTCTTCTGCCTGGCCTCAAGCCCCATTAAAGTGCATGCTTGGCTACTCTAATACTCATGGTCCGCCTGCGGTATATGAGGGACGCCCATACGTTTTTGCCGCGCTATCGCAAGGTCCAGGATTCAAGCCGCCTCTCAACCTGAAAATCAGTCTCACACATTCGCTGTGAAGCCTTTTTGTCCGCCCTGACGTCTTTGATCAGCAACAGCCATCGTCCAAAGTTTGCCGGCTCCTCTCCAGCTGAAGCTGGGGCCGGGCGTAACGTGCGCAGGGTGATGTGGATTTTAGTTATGCAACTGCTTTTTGTCTCATACTACAACTCGAAGGCAGTGAGTACACCCCCCTTTCGTGGCTTTGTCGCCTGTCTGGTTCTGCTGACCGGTCACCCACTGCCATCGTGTCTGATAGAAAACGAAGGCTCGTCCGCAACATCAGGACGTACAAACCTTGTATAGCGGAGGCAGGATGGTGGGCAATGCATGGCTATCCATCGGGACTTGCTCCCACTCCAATACGTTTGGCACTAACGCAATGCTTTCCTGCAGGACAGCAACCAAACCCCAGCGAGCGAGGTCGCACGCGGTAAGGGGCGTCGAGTCTTGACGTCCCAGCACCGGAGACCTACCAGACTCCACAAAACTTCCAGTGGTGCAGAACTGAAGGTGAATATCGAGAATCTACCACCGCTTCCGGTGCTTCCCCCTCATCTAGTCAATCTGCCGTACGTTCGCCACTTCTCGACACTTGCGAAGACGAGATCCTTGGCAAATACCTACCACATCGCAAATTTTCCTTACCCAGGACATCAAAGCAACATTCACTTCCATGCCGACGCCTTCGAAGCATACCTTAGCTTGAGACAGTAGTAGATTTCAAAAGACGGCCAACAATAAGCCTCTATGTAAACGAAAAGAGTAGATGAGATGATAACAATGGAATATCAGAAACGAACAAAGACAATACGATTGCTAGAGAGGACAGAAAGGAACAAATACAATACGATTGCTAGGGAGGAAACGGTGTACACTCTGGGTATCATTCTTGCCACTTATATAACAATTCAGGGCAAAGTCAGTCAAACTAGATAGTTCCCCAAGTGATGTTGCTACATCGCATCTCTTGTTCTGGTTATAAGTGGGCAATCATCGCCAAGCAGGTCGACTGCTGACGCTTCCAGTACTTGCCATACTGCTCGACATTCCCAAATTCTTGCTAGGGGAGCGCGATATCGAAGCATTAGGAGGATTCGACAGACCATTTTGAATCTGCGATCCCAACTTCTTAGCTCTAATTCTTCGAGCTTGTGCGATACTATCATCTAGATTGGCTTTCATAGGCGAACTCCGATGGGCAGCTGAAATCGACGAAACTTTCTTCTTTTTCAGCGTACTGGGCACGCCATGACACGGAGAGACGATGTTCATCTTGTCTGATGCTGAAGCAATGCGAGGTGATAGTGCTTGACGAGGTGAGGCGAGACTGTCTAGATTTTGACGTGAATGTTGTCTAGCGAGAGAGGCGATAGTAGGTCGTGTGACGCTATCACTCGCTGTTGCGCCCGGTGTGCCTATAATCAAATCAGCATATGACCCGCATATACCCGCATACCTGAACTGAAACTTACGGTGAGCCAAGGTCCCGAAATCCGAAATTCCCTGTGCTTGACCGCTGATACTCCTTGAACTGCTCGAAGTAGCCATTCCTCCAAGTGTAGCTTTACTAGACAAGGAAGAAGATGATCCAAAAGATTTGAGAGAGCTGAAGGTAGACTTGAAGATCTTTGAAGCTGTACCGCTATTTGAGCTTGAGCTGATACTGTTCGTATTGCTGGGGGCAGCAGGAAGTGGCGGCAGCTTGCCTACGATGGAGAGAAGAACGAGTTCACCTTTTAAGCCAAAGATCATCTCAGACAGAGCATACATAGCAGACTTACGAGTACTGGGGTTGACAGCTGCTTTCCTCGGCGACATGCTCGCTCTCCCTGCTCGCCTTGACGCATTTGGAACACTATGCCCACTCTGCATATTCCTAATCCGCTCTCTATCTTCGGCTTGTTGGGCAGCAGTCTTGACGGGCTTCGGTCTAGGAGGTATAACAGGTGCATAACGGCCTTGCTGATTCAATGCTATTGAGCCTGAACTAGGTTGATGTAGCGACAATGCAGGACAAGAAGCTTGACGATGTACGCTGTGTTGAGCTGGTTTGAGTGAATCAATTGAAGCGAGGGTAGTAGTAGCATCTGCAGATTCCGTCCGAGTCCGTTTGTTAGGCGCTTTAGCGGCTTTAATATCATTATCAGAAACTTTACGTCTTGCCGCGTAATGGTTTGCGATACTGTCCATCCTGTTTGTGTGAGACAGATCGCAAAAAAGGTCAGGGATGCTCCTTCAGTCCCTAATAAAACGCTTGACGAGATGACTTACATTTTGAAATTCTTCTCATGCTTTCCCTCGAATCTCACACCATTCTTAGACTGTAAATTCCCGCTCGAAGCAGTTCGAGGCATGAAGCCCTTGTTTGTTCTGCCATCAGCACCAATAGGCAGCCCATGGCTCGAAGTAGCACCAGCATCTCCAGTACGTCGCTGCAGCTCTTCCAACTGTTTAGCGATTGCGTATCCGTCTATTCTCTTCATGAACGAATCATCCGTCAGAGGAGTTTGACGTGGCGATCCGAATACGAATGGATGCTGTGGAAGATCATCATGCGCTGATTCGAGTGTATCGGAAGAAGGCTTGGCATCGTCTTCACGCTCTTGAGCCATAGTGACGGTCGCAGTGCTCGAGTTGCCCTCCTCAACCTCTAGAGTATGTGTTCTTTCTTGTTGGATAGCTTGATTGGCAACAGTAGCGAAAGAAGGTAAAGGAGGAGCTTCCAAATCAAATCTAGGAGGACTAGCAGCGATAATACTCATTTTCTTAGGTAGAGCAGCTATTTTTCTTCCTGGAGTCATCGCGCTATCCAAGGGTACTCTCGCGATCATTCTGATTGAACCATATCTCTCTTCGTCTTCATCGCGAAAATCATCGTCCTCTTCTACATCGTGCAAGTACCGTTTATAAGCTGACGTTGGCATTCTTGATGACTGCATCGACATTTGCGTATTGTTTGCCTTATTTGGGGATTGTCTTGGGGAGATTAGAATTACACCTGGAGGAGGAGGCCAGATTGGTACGTTTGCTAGATCGACTGAATTGCCTTCGAAGGATGTACGTGGCATGAATGAACAGTCTGGATATGTAGAATTGGCTTGTACGAATGAATCTTCTACGATTCTGAACGCTGGAGTCGGCGGGGCTTGGTTTGCAGGGTAGGACGAAGCTGATGGAGGATGCTTGATAGTTGACGGAGCTGTGTTTGGGGAGTTGGGAGCTTGAGAAGTGCTCTGTGCAGGTCGCTCATTCACTGCACGTGACGGATTGGCGGTGGCACATCTTGCCGTCCGGAGAGACGAGAGCGAGTTCGAGCTGCTTGAAGCAGCGAGTCCAGCACCTCCGAATACAGAAGCCAGTTTATCTTTCCAACTTGATGATCTTGTGATTGTATGTGAGTCTGCATAACAGGAGATGTATGATTGCAGATACAAGTAGAATAGGTTGAAAGCTCGTCAGAGTCGTCGATTGAACATCCACGCCACCCAGTCAAAGCAGCACCGAAGCTGAGAGTGTGGTAGAAGAAGAAGGAAGAACATACCACCAGATAGAGCGCCGAATTCATCTGTCGATGCTCTGGAGTCTATAGCAAAGCTTGCTCCTGCACCTCTGCTCGTCTCAAATGAGCCAGGTAGGCTACCGTAATGTTGTGCTTCTTCAGCCTCATCGTCGTCTAGTATATCGAATGAACCATCCAGAGGAGCATTGTCTTCGTGAGTAGCTGCTTGGATACTACTGCTGTAGTGTGCTGGTCCATCCCTCAATGCTTTCAATCGCTTTATGAGGTGGTCTTTCTGTTGTTTCACACAACATCGATGTTCAGCAACCACCACTACTAGCAATATCCACTCCACCCACCTTGCCGGTGGACTTCAGACCGTGCCTAGCACACAGCGAGCGCAGCTGTTGATGCTTCAAGCTGTTCAATGCTGGACTGTTGTGCACTATCGCCTCTATAGGCTGCTCCATGCTGTCTTGTCGGTGCACACCACGAGAGAGCCAGAGAGAGGGAGACAAGGAGAGGAAAAGGTCAAGCGACCGCATTCAGCTCGACGCAGACACATCGCATTGCAGCTTCGACGAGTAGACAAAGGTGCAAGTATATCATTTGATAGCAGACAAGTTGGTATTGCTGTAGCTATACAAGTAAAGGCAATGCCGGAAGAGATGTACAAGCCCATCTCGACTGGGAATACATCCGACGATAGCGATTCAGATAGCGAGTGCGCGGCTTACAGGGAAAGCGACGTATTCCTGGACTATATGTTAGTTGACTCAGGCGGATCCCTCGTTCGTCTCCCCCTTCCAAACTCTTCCACGCTTCGATAAGACGAAGGGTCCTACCTAGTATTTACAAAGTGTCTGATCTTCCTTCCTACCAAGGCGTATTATGCTGGCGTTGAGACTCTTGAGGCCACATCGCCAGAATGGGCATTGTACTCAGGACTGGTTTCTCTTGCTTTCTCTGTGTGTATGAGCGCTCCAAACTGTCCTCCTTCAACTCCCATGCAAAGGTCCATTAAACTCCGACAGAAGCACGACTGTCAGTGCCGGGCTCTGCTTGACTTATCTTACTGCAGAAGGTACGTCTGAGCGATAACTGTACGCCGACCTGTTTTCTTACTGATCACTGAATGGTAAGAGAGCAACCCCCGGTCCTTGGGATTTTCAACCTGATCTCAGTAATCGCCTCTTGCTTCTCTTGCAAATCCACCAGACTGGGCGTCAGCCAGGTTCAGTCGCTAGATGACTTCTCTGTTCGAGGCATTGCCTGCAGAGGTGAGTGCTCCCACCGAGAAGACTACCTGTCCTCCGTCCAGCTGCTGATCCTGTACGAAACTGCATGGTGGCTAATCCTCTGGCTAACCCTCCAGATCATCCTTCACATCCACCTTCTTTCGACCTCATCCACTCTACCAGGCGTGTCTCGATACATTCACGCATGCATACAATCAAGTGCTACTCCCTCTTATCGAGCTCTATGGTTATGTCGCCGTCTCGCTCGGGAGGGTTACGCGCCTGCGCCTTCGCCTTGGACTACTTCCACTTCCAAACACGATATCAACAGTAGTAATTACCACTCTCAGACTCGCTCACGGCGCACACGTACATCAAGGAATATCAAAACCAGAACATTCCATCCAGAAAATGGAGTAACGATCAAAGGTGATTATCAAATTCTCAATTCTGCATTTGGCACAATGGCATCAGAACATATAGACGCTCCATTTCTCAATAAAGCACTCAGATTCCCAATTTGTAATCTTGAGACTATACTATTGCTCGAGAAACGCTGCTTGAATAATTTGGAAGGTAGATTACAAGCTAGATATGAAGAAGTACAGCAAGCGCGAAATGCGAGTAGATTTAAAGCTCAGCGTGGTGGTTTGAAGAGTAACGTTGGGGGTGCCTCTAATATACGTGGTGATAGAGCTGGATTTGCTAGCGGTCAAGGTTCTAGCGCTCCTCCCCCTCCTCCCTATCCAACTTTCTTACCTCTCCCACCTCGAACAATCGATATTCCCAAACGCCTATTCCGAAATCTAGCTTCTTCTCCCTCGCCTGTACAACCTCCTCTGCAACCATCATCTCACACCTCATCCAGCAGTACAAGTCCGACATCATCGTCAATTTTCGAGTCACAAGATCTACCCCTCGTACTCCACATCCTAACGACACTACAAGGCAATCCAAATTCAAATAAAGGCTACGCACTAGCTAAATCTGTACTCTCGAGACATTTGTTCTTGATTGAAATACTACTTGAACATGGTGCTGATCCTGGCGTTAAGGATTATATGGCTGTTATGCTTGCTGTTGGACGGAGGGATTTGGAGATTGTGAAACTATTGGTGGAGCGTCAGGATGGAGCATCGTCGGTATCCGCTGGCACTGGTAGAGGATCGTCAGTCTCTGCACTTGTCCTTGGCATGGAAGGTGGTGGTGAAACTGGTGATACGTCAAATGTCACATCTCAAGCATCGACATCAAATGGCAGGAAAAGAAAAAGAGGAGATCGAGGAGGATCAACATCTTCTTCGTCGCCTAAACGAAGGAGAGTGGAAGATAGATTTCAAGTCACTAGTGAAATGCTAGAATTGGCTGTTAAATTGGAGTATGAACCTTTGATTCAGTTTTGCATGTCTAAAGGTGAGCCGTTTGGAACCACCTCTACAAAGCACCCATCATACTGGAACTCAATGCTGACTATTGGTTGATTCCTGCTCAAAAGGTGCTATACCCAACCTGAAGACTTTGCAGATGCTCCAGATGTGAAGCGGCATACCCTAGTCGTGGGTCATGGCGAGGTTGGACCGAGGGAGACAGAGCGGGTCTCAGTGAGGTATAAGTGAAGGAAGGACAATCGAGTCAGGAAGTATCACTGTAGCATAGCATTGTTCGATCCATATTCATCGTCGACATCAACCACCTCGGATGGAGGCTGTTTGCCACCGTCCATTGACCTCCGAGAGCGCTTTGCCGCATGACTTGGAAGTGCCAGTCCCGACCAAGTTCGAACGCAAGCCGGAGGAGCCCGGACACCGGACAGCTGCATGGAAGTACCTCTCGACTCGACGCTCTTGTGGCAGGTGGAAGTCGGAGCTCCGGTTCCTTCCTCGGGCGATCGCCTCACCGGGCCGGTGTGCATTTCCGAGGTCCCAGCAGCGAGATTGATGATGATGATGGGAGCGGTAGCAGCAATGGAAGCTCTCTCTGCTAATGCTACTACCAACTGCAGCTACAAAGTGACAGTGGAGCAGCAACAGCATCCATACACTGTGAGTAGGGCCCTGCATTGCTCGACTTGCCGGACTCGGTTCCATCGCATAGTCTCCACGCTGATCCCACAGGCGCTCTTTCGTCTCTCTTGAATCTCAGCTACAAGCACATCAGCATATCCACCATGTCTCTCCCCAAAGGCGTACAGGTCCACGGTAAGTCCTGATCTTGCCTGTCCATGCAGCTCTGCCCTGTCCTTGCTTGCTTGCTTGCTGATGACATCGCGATATCTATTGCTATACCCGCGGGGCCATCATGAATTCACTGGAAAACTCTCCACTGGGCGTATGGCCATGCAACTCGTGCACTGCACATCGGATCACCGTGAACCATCACCACCATCATCATGCTGCCATATTGTCATTCAGGCCCAGTCGAAGGTCAGTTTTCAGAGCCCGACCAACTCTCCTCCGGCTTTCATAGCACCCAGCTAACCCGGTGCCTTACCGTATACAGGCGAGCACAAGAAGATACTGAACAACGATACTCTGCAATTCCTCGCTATCTTGCACAGGAACTTTGAACCTACTCGCAGACAGGTGTGTGCCTTCTCTGTCTCTCTTCACTTTCCCTCTTTCCCTTGGCTTTCCTGCCTTGCTGCCTTCCACCCCGCATTTTCCCTTCCGGACGGGCACTGATTTCCGTGCTTCTATCGCACTCCTCTGTCCGCATTCGCTTTTCTACTTGGGCATATATCACATCCAAACTTGCCATCCACGTAAATAACTCAGCTCCTCCAACGACGAACTCTCCAACAAAACCTATTCGACGGTGGTGCTCTACCCGATTTCAACCCTGAAACAAGAGCAATCAGAGAAGATGACACCTGGGCTTGCGCTCCTCCCGCTCCTGGATTGCAGGATCGTCGAGTCGAAATTACCGGCCCTGTTGACAGGAAGATGGTTATTAACGCTTTGAACTCTGGATCTGCTACTTACATGGCGGATTTCGAAGGTGAGGATCGGCCTGCCTTTATGACGCATCGGTCAGATGAGTATATCCATAGCTGATACTCCCCACATACTGCTTAGATTCCAATGCCCCATCCTGGTTCAACAATCTCGACGGCCAAACCAATCTGTACGATGCCATTCGCGAACAGATCGCCTTCAAAGATGCCAAGTCAGGCAAGGAATACAAGCTGAACGATAAGACTGCCACCCTTATCGTCCGTGCTAGAGGATGGCACCTCGAGGAACGCCATGTCACAGTCGACGGACAGCCCATGTCCGGCTCTCTATTCGACTTTGGTGTCTTTTTCTTCAACAATGCCGTTGAGCAGGTCAAGCGCGGCAAAGGTCCTTACTTTTACCTCCCCAAGATGGAACACTATCTTGAAGCTAGACTATGGAACGATGTCTTCTGCCTTGCTCAAGATTACATTGGCATGAAGAGGGGTACAATCCGTGGAACTGTCCTCATTGAAACTATTACTGCCGTTTTCAATATGGATGAAATCCTCTATGAGCTAAGAGAGCATTCATCAGGCCTCAATTGTGGAAGATGGGATTATATCTTCTCGTTCATCAAGAAGATGAGAAATAATCCTACTTTTGTCATGCCTGACAGATCGAACATCACTATGACCGTACCATTCATGGACGCCTATGTCAGACTTCTCATCAAGACATGCCATAGACGTAAAGTAGCTGCTATAGGAGGAATGGCAGCTCAAATTCCAATCAAAGACGATCCTAAAGCCAATGAAGCTGCTATGGAGAAAGTTAAAGCTGATAAATTGAGAGAAGTTAAAGCTGGTCATGATGGTACCTGGGTCGCTCATCCTGCACTCGTCAAGATCGCACTCGATATTTTCAATGAACATATGCCAGGACCAAACCAATATTTCATTAGAAGAGAAGACGTACATGTTACTGCGCTTGATTTACTTAATACGAATGTTCCTGGTAAAATAACGGAAGCTGGTATTAGATCTAATTTATCGGCTTTGTTGGTCTATGTTGGAAATTGGGTGGGAGGTCTTGGTTGTGTTCCGGTTAATTATATGATGGAAGACGCTGCTACGGCTGAGATTGCTCGTGTGCAGATTTGGCATTGGATGTGAGTCCGCCTTCTATACTCCTTTTCCATCCTCGATGATGATGCTGATGACCTTGCCTGCATCTCTTTGCAGCAAACATGGTGCCTCTACCGATAATGGAACTAAAATCACCGCCAATTATATCGATAAAATACTCAATGAGGAAGCTAAGAAGGTTAAAGGAGTTCCAGAGGGACAACTTGAGACTGCACGAAAGTACATGAGCGCGCAGGTGAGTTAATTCTGCAAACGGCATCGTCTAGAGAAGAATTTTAGAAGGCTGATTGTGTTTACATTTATTCGTATTTGTTGCGTTGGATGTATAGGCACACTCACCTCAACTTACCGAATTCTTGACGAGCGATCTCATGTCTCACCTCGCAGAGGACGCTGCTCCTACTCGACCTGCCATCGCCAAGGGCAGACTTTAGGCTCTTGTTTGTCCGTGATTAAAATGTTCAAATCCACATAACTATATGCACTGTATCAAGACCTTTTTCAACATATTTCCTGAACAATGCTCAGTGTTTTGACAAATGCATCCCTTCCGGTACTTGACGTTCAACCGGCTCAGATCATGGAAAGCGATTTCTAGTGAATGGCCATGATACTTGTGAACAGTGGCTCTGTACGAGCTTGCTGAAAGCCGTTGGTCGGAACAAGGGCTGTATGATAAGCTGCTATCCTAGCTATCCTATAGCTTGGTGGCGGTTCTTTGCTGCCAGGCGAGAGCCACTTCTACATATTCGTTTCTGTATCTTTGACTTGTTTGTCCATGGTCTAGCTTCAATAGCCAATGGAACCCGAGCGATTTAGCACTTCCGTTGGTCTCTTTGTCGTGATGGGTTGCATACATGCTTGCTCGATTGGGTTATATGGGTGTCGAGCGGCGTGGTGAAGGTGCCTTGCCTCTTACGACCATACATATAGGTGATATATAACCATGTCCAGCTTATCAGATGGCTTAATACCGCCTTCATCACCTGGTGCGATGGACGACGGCGAGAAAACATGTCGGGTCTGTCGCTCGGGGGAGGAACCTGGCAGTCCGCTCTATAAACCTTGCAAATGCTCTGGGTCGATAAGCTGGATCCATCAGGATTGTCTCGAGAGCTGGCTGAGCGTCAGTAGAGCTCAGAGGTGTGAATTATGCAAACATGCTTTCAGATGGGACAAAGGTGCGTGCTAATGGCTGCATTCATGGTCTGAAGATGGAAAGTGGTAGAATGTGCAATCATGGCTGACTCGCTTGGATTGCCGTTGTCGATGCATGGAACACAGTCTATGCCTCTCAAGCGCCTGAAAAACTACCAAGAGCACTCATAGCACGTCATATACTCCGCACGTTCGCTACAGGAGTGTACTATCTAGTCCGCTTCACATTCGTCGCGTTCATTTGGCTGGCTTTCTTACCTTATTCGATATTATGGGTCTGGAGAGGACTGTTCCACCTAGCAAAAGGATGGGGAACATCATGGACTGCTGCAATTCAAGAAATAGAATGGAGTAAAGTTGGATTATCAACCCTTTTCATGCCCAATGAACAACAATTCAGGAAGAATACAACAACGGCCATTTCGGCTTTGGCTGCAAAGGCTGCTGCTGGTGTAACACCCGCTGCTACTGCTAGTCAGACTGCGCTCAGTGCCCAAGATGGCAATGAAGGAGCTATCATGACACTAAGTAGGATGGTCAATGGGACCGTCGTCAGTACAAGCGTGAAACCTAAAATCGAAGCTCTGGAAGATGCTATTGCCGATCTTTTCAAAGCTTGGTTCAAGCCTGACGAAAGAGCTGGAAATATTCAACGAGCAGTTCTCAACGCCACGAGGAAAGTCGTTTCCTCACGTTCAAATACAACGTCTTCATGGCTTCCCAGATCCTACTTCATCGAACGCGCGGTTTCTGCAGGTACACGGGTTTTGAGCAGTAAATGGCAAGCAAACAAGATTCTGATGTAGTGCGTACTTCTACATTGAACATCAGTCTTACGCCCAAAGAGATGGTCTAATGTTTCTTTACCTTGTCTTTCGCAGCTCCATGGGAGAAGATGTCTTGTCGGGGCAAATCATCGTAGCCTGCGTAATCGTAGCTTTCATCGCCGCCTTCCTGCTCCGCGAGTGGGTGATGGCAAACCAGCCACACGTGCACGTCGCTGTTGAGCCCGAAGAGAATCAGGCAGTCAATCAGATCGCCAATGGTGACGCAGAAAGACTTCGAGCTGTTCAAGATGTCATTGCTCGATTTCAGGAGATCAATGTGAGACGAGAACGAGAAGGCGAATTCGAAGATGATCAACGCTTACCCTTGGGACTTGAGTTGCGTCGTGAACTTGGTCTACCGCCTCTAGAGCCTCTCGGTGCTATGGCTGCAAGGGACAATGATCTGGATCTCTCAAGGGAAACAGAAGCTGCCAGAGCTCGACTTGACCATGACCGTGGCGAGAGGAATATGCAGAGAAATGGGTCACAAAGAGACTATATAGACGAAGAGGAGGCATCATCAAGAGCGAGCTCACCTACTAGCTCAGATGAAGAGGCCTCTGCCGGTCTGATCAGAAGACGAGGTTGGAGCACCGAGCGAGAGCTGCATGAAGATGCAGACGCGCCTCGGTCAAGCACCTCTACAGGTCTGTCGGACCGTCGCGCCAACAATGGCTTTAGTTTCAAATGGCAAGGTGCAGTTCGAGAATCATCAAGTTCCCCAGCTATTTCTCCCTTGTCGCTTTCCACACTGCCGAGGACCGCCTCGAGTGATTTTGGAATAGAATCAGCTTCAGAGGGCGAGCTCGAGGATGAACCCCGTGCAGCTCCGGTGATAGGTCCAGTGCCTGCACCTGCACCGGTCCCTGCGAGAAGAGCAGCACGAGCACACGATATCGTCAATGACAGCGACACGGATGATGACGACGAAGATGATTTGTTCGGCCCGGTGGAACCTGTTGGAGATCCCGGCGCTCCCATAGCGCAGGGCGATGCGGCACTCTTCGAAGGCGACGAGAATCCGGACGATCTGTTCTTTGAAGCTGATCTGCAAGGTGTACTGGAGGCTGTAGGAATACAGGGACCTATACTGGCGCTACTACAGAACGTGGCTCTGGTGTCACTGCTCATCGCTTCCTTGCTTGTAGTAGCAGTATGGCTTCCACTTATGTTCGGCAAGACGATAGCAGCGGTAAGTGTACCTTGGTCATCTTTCTTGCTTATGCTTAGAAATGCTTGGAATGACTTACGCAATATCTGCTTTTTGGCTCTTGCAGACGAACGCTCAGAAGATTGTGCTCCTACCTGTGAACTTCGTTCGCCTCTTTACAGACCCTTTGGCGGACCGTCTTATCGGTTCACTGGGCAGACGACAAGAGACCACTGTTCCTGCACCGACCTTCAAGACCCGTATCATCAACGCTCTAGGCCGTTTCAGTACATCAGCATCAGTCAAGCCACCGAAATCATCTTTTCATCGGAGCATAGGGCATATTCAGGAGTTCATAAAGCCGTACATAGGATCTGTGCGACTCGATGTGACGACTTTTGCCATGGACAGCGTGAAAGCAATTAAGGACCAATGGTACGCTATGGCAATTGGAGATACGAACATAGATCGCACGCTCTGCATTGCGCTCGGTTACTTCGTCATCCTCGCAGGTGCAGCTGCGTATCTGCATCATACCAAGAACATACAAGCTCGAGAAGCTGGCGCAGCAGTTCGCGATATCGTCAAACAGCATTTCACTCTCGCTAAAGTGAGTTATTTTCTGGTGCACTATGATGAGACGATCGTTGGTGAATGTAACTAACTCTGCTTTGGGTTATGCAGGCCGCATTCTTTTTCTTTGTTGAAATCGTCGTCTTCCCTACATTATGCGGCTTATTAATCAATTTAGCTACCCTTCCTTTAATACCCGACACAACTATATCAATCAGATTGGCATATTACCTTCAAAAACCAATTTCTAGTATCTTCTTAACTTGGTTAGCAGGTACAAATTTCATGTTTTCTTTCGCTCAAACTATTTCTATTGTTAGAAAATGTATCAGAAAGGGAGTACTATATTTTATTAGAGATCCTTCTGATCCTGAGGTGCGTCCTTTTCTACTCTGTTTCTTTCTCTACGGACCCTGACTTTTGTACGACCTTCTTTCCTCCTTTCATTGCGTGTATACTATGCAGGCGAATCCGCTAAGGGAAATACTCGAGACTCCAGCGATCAATCAAGCGAAGAAAATCACTCGTTCTTTATTCGTCTACGGAGGAATCATACTCACCTGCTTTGGCTTCTTTCCCTGGATGTCTCGAGTCGTCCCTATTGGCCTCTTCCCCTTGCGATGGGATATGATGTGAGTCCAAGCACGCATTGTGATATACTTTCCTTGCGGTCTCAATGACGATGTCTAATGCGACCTGTGTCTGCGATGTCAATTTTGTGTTTATCAGTCGTCCTCTATCCACCGTACCGTGGGATCTCATCTATCTCCTGACCGTAGTACCCGTCACGATAGGACGCGCCAGACCGAAACGTGCTATACGAGGACTCTTCAAGCGATGGAGTGCTATTACAGCTCATCAGCTACGACTTTCTTCCTTCATGCTGGGCAAGAGAATACCTGATGAAGAAGGAACACATGTTCGACGTACCTGGAAAGCATGGTTATTGTTCAGGAAAGCGCCTGTACCATCCGCCGCACCATCGCGCAAGAGCCTGAACAGAGGTGCCGCTGGACAGGTGGATATCGACGACAACAAGAAAGGGTTATACGCATCTCCCAATGCGGATGTCATTTTCAGAAAGGACGGAGGTTTCGCAAGAACAGTAGCAGCTGACAATATCAAGATAGTAACTAAGAAAATGTTCGTTCGTACGAATGAAAATGGAGAAGCTCTAACGGAAGATGGTGAAGAAGCGATACGCCTACAATTAAATGAACCTGGTAATGATGATAGTAAATTTACTATCGTTTATATACCTCCTAACTTCAAGGGTAGGATATTATTGTTTATCTATTTACTTTGGTTGGGTTGTGCTGTTGGGATTTTTATCGCTTTCGTTTCACCTCGTGAGTTGAATTGTTACGTCTTCTATGCACACTGGCTTCTTATTCTAACAAAGCTGATACCACTTTCTGATTCGCATCCGCGTTCTCTTTGTGCTTTGTCAGTGATTGCCGGAAGAGTGCTCCTAGACTTGATCTTCAAAGAGACACTGCACGATACCTATTCAATCATAGTCGGCATCCATGCCCTTACCTTCGTCAGCGTAGCATATCGCTTCGTCAAGCGGCGCATACAAGTCTACGACCGGTACAATCGGGACTTGTCGACGTATTCACTGGGCCCTCACCCAGCCAAAGAAGTCTTCACCGTTCTTAGCAAGAAAACCTTCCACTTGATTCTGCTGGCTGTAAATGGCGGAATCATCCTTCCATTGTTGGTTGGATTCGCAAGCTACTTCTACATCCTTATACCGCTCGGAATGGTCTTTGGGAGTGCTGGTACGACTGCGAGCAATACGGAAGATGGTAGTGGGAGTGGTGCATCATCACCACCGCTATTCGAGATCTCGGTACTCATGGCTTGGTGTTATGGTGTCGTCATTACGAACTTGGCTTATCAAGTTGCCAATAATCTGATGAAGGACAACTGGCTGTCAAGATTAACAAGTCTGGTGAGTGAGAAGTTTCAAACTTGTTCTTACTGTTCATTCAATGTTTTCACCGTAATGTATGCTGCGTGGTGGAGATGATCTGTTTACATTTTGTATTTTTTTTTTTGCGTGTTTGCAGGTCAAGATGACTGGCATCGTATATAGCGCACCTCGGCTCAACAAGAACATCTATCATGTCAATCGGGCACTTTTCTTCGCTCTAACAATGCCATTGACCGTTACCTTCTCTCACCGATTAGCTATCCAATTGGTCTGGCGATATCTAGCACATGGCGGAACGGAAGGAGAAGCACTACCACCATCAAGGTACGGCCAAGCGTACGTCTTCAGGGTTGCTTCGCTTTGCGTTTCAGTCAGTACATTGGCGGTACTGCTGAGTAGCCCAATCAAGAGATTGAGCAAGAAATGGAGTGAAAAAGTATGGGAGAAGGAATTTGTGGTTAGACGGAAATTGAGGAATATGGATGACGACGAGGTGGATGGCGGCGGTGAGAATGGACACTTGGCTTCGTCTGCGGAGGTTGGAGAAGCAGAGGCAAGGGCGGGATTGCCTGCTCTTGCTGGGATGGATAACGTTGATTGATGATAGATAGGTACTGCAGGTAGTCATTAGATTGAGTATCAGCAAGAAGTAGAAATTACCAATGCGGCAATGGCAGTGAATGTAGCTTTAATAAAGAAAAAGAATCGCAGAAATGGCAATGGACCATGTAGACCGCTATCACATAAGGATCTATGTCTGACGCTCTTCACAACCTGAGTTGCGGGTAAGTTGATGCTTGAGACGGGAGAATTGTCCGATCTGTCTCTGAGCTCCCAAGCAGGGACAGCGATTACGGCAGGGGAGCAGCTTCGAGCGAGTACAGCAGTAATGGTATGAAGGTAGTATGAGAGTCGGTAGATAGATGGGATATATAACATTCACAGTCAACACCATCACCAGAGTGTCCATGCACCAGCCCATCGCAGTCATGGCACTCTCCCAATGCGGACATATTGCTGTCATCCGGAAACTGCGAGTCTAAAGATCTCCGATCATTCAGAGTACCTTGGTGTACTCAGACGGCCTGACTGTGCTGCGAGAGCTCGTATGAGGTATACGAGGGAAGCTTCTCCCTTCCTGACTGACCACGCCACCTACTTGCATCTTTCCAACCCTCATGCTCTGGCGGTAGTCCCTACCTTTGTCTCTTCTCTTCTCCTACCTCTCCCACCCTGCACAACCACCTCACTTCCACAAGAGGCAGTTCTCTCTCGATCAGTCAGGCTGTCGTCAGGCTGGGCGCAGCATATAGCATATTGCCCACATCAACGCTGGCCAGCAAGCATGATGCATGCAAGCAGGACAGCACTCCTGCTCGCCGGCCTGTGTCTCCTGCAGTCCAGTCTGTCAGCTCCGATAGCCTCACCCAAGAAGCGCGCCACACTCGGCTTTTCGCAGAGGCCTGTGTCAAGCAGGCACGGCGAACACTTCAAAGCGAGGCATAGCAGGAGGAGCTATGCATTAGAGAAGAGGCAGTCCTCGTCGGATGCTGATGCTCCACTGTACAATCTCGAAGATGCGAGGTGAGTCGGACTTTCCTTCCCTGACTTGGCAGGCTGTGTGCGACTCTGTCGATCGCCTTCTTTCCCACCCATTGTGGTAGAGGGATGCTGGACTGCAGGTGGAGAGTATATGAGCATACTGACTTGGGATGCCTCGCCGGCTATCTTCTATCTCCAGATACATCGTACACATAGACATCGCTGGACAGGACCTCCAAGTTAGTCTTTCGCCTTGGCTGACGCAGCACCACTTTCATCGGTCCGCTTCCCCTATTTAGAGGATCCACAAGAAGCGAAGGGTGCCAAAGATTGCGCATGCATCAGAAATCATGGCTGACCAAGTACCCTACCTCTTTACTTTGTTCTGGCCCTTCTAGGTCATTATCGATTCTGGGAGTACAGGTGAATCTTTCTACACCTTTCCATCAAGCTTGGAGGCGTTCGCGACGAGGGGAATTGACAAGCTAACATAACCAATACTTTGGTAAATCTCACTCTACAGACACATTCGTATACTCGGTACAGCCCTACAACCAAAATAATGGGTCACCTCCACCATTATTCGATAATTCGACGGCAAGTCCCTTGTACGACCTGGGGTTGACATACAATGCATCATACGGATCAGGGAACGGCCTCTCGAACACACTAGGGACCTCGCTGCTTTCGGACGTCAAGTTGACGGGGACGGACCTATCTGTTACGAACCTCACTTTTGCGGATTTGTATACTACCACTAACGGAGTCGGAGCTAGTGGACTGTTGGGTTTGGGATTCCCTCTGAATGGGAACATCTGGAGTGTGGGTTCACTCTAGTACTACGTTAAGAAAGCATTAATGCTGATTTCTGAAGCGCTTACAGGATGTCGTAATGGCTCTATACCAACAATCAAAACAGAAAGTCTCACAATCAACTTCATCTTCCTACTTCCCAATAGTTCCGTTATTGCAAGCACAAAACCAAATTTCATCATCAATGTTTAGTCTTGTAGTGACAAGAGCAGGACCATCGGATTCCAATAACCCAAAATCTTCAGGTGGTACTTTACCTACTTCTCCGCAAGCTACCTTATCGACTGGTGAAATGACGTTCGGTGATTATCCTGCGAATATGAAAGAAGGTGATTTTACTTGGTGTCAAGTGCCGGTTGTTACTATATCGAGTCAATACAAGGAGTATGGGTATCCTACGAGTACGGGAAATAGATGGACTACGAAGACGGAGGCTGTGTATTGTGAGTACAGTCCCTTTCGTTTCGTCTTCTGTTGGAGCAGACCGCTCCGGGGATGGAGAAACTGAGATGCTGACATATGTTACTCATTGCTGACCTCATCCCACAGTCAACGGCGCCAAGCTCATCGATAGCCGTATACAGCCTGTGGCGGATGCCAATTATGCGCTCCTGGATACTGGCAACCCGATTTTAGCAATGGCAACGGACGTGCTGGCCCAAATAACGAACGCATGGGCGGCTAATCCAGATGTGAGTGGATCTGAGTTCGGTTGTAAGGAGGCTGCTCCTGTTTCAATGCTAACTGTGAGCCTTTGTGCGATTTCCTCACACTAGAACTACGTCATTCCGTGTGATGCGCCATTCGACCTAATCTTCCAATTCGGAGGTCAAAATTACACAATCAACAAGGAAGATGTACTTGTACCAAGTACAGCAGCTATCGACTCATACAACTATGGAGGTTACGCAAAGACCGACTGTCAAGCTCAAATACAACCTTTTACACCTACTGGTAATGAAGTTGGACCTGATACTTCGCAAACTCATCATTTGGGTGATGTTTTCTTCCGTAATGTTATTTCTGGTGAGTCTTTACTCTCTTAGTTGCTTTTCAATGAGCAATTAGACGGGATGGCTGAATCACCCCTTGTCGTGCGATTTTGTGGGCGTACTGCTCACAGTATTCGATTATGGAGACTTGTATAATGCAGTTTCGAACCCACCTAGAATCGGACTGTACAGCACAACAGCACAAGGCTCAAACACATAGAAGAGGCCTCCCGAGCTCGAACAAATGGACAATTCATATTAACGACAAGACTGCTTCATGTAATTTTCAAAAGGCAAGACTCACTTAAGTGAGCGCATGTACAAATGGACACTTCAAACCATAATCTTAACGACCAACAAAAGGAAAGCATATCAACATAGCTTCATCTGTAACGATTCCTTTTCCTGTGTATGAAACAACTTCTTGGGCAGGATCTTCGGCCTAAGTAGGACTGTGATTGTAACGATTAGACTCACAACTGTAAGATTCGGAAATTACATGTAGTATACATAGGATTATATCCCAAGAGCTAATAGGGAACGACAGCATCGTAGCTTTGCGCAGTTGGTGCTTATACCTGGCATTGCTTCCCTGGCGGATGGGCTAGAAGGGTCTCCTGAACTGGCAATCAGCTGACTTACCATTGCGCACCTGACCAGTTCTAGGTTCTTAGCACACTCCACCTCGTCAGGTTCGTCCCCCGAGTCCGACGTGCTGTGCGACATCTTGTACCAATGTCGATCAGCCTCATGGTGTGTCCAAGCTCCTACCATCCTCTTGCACTCTACTTACTAGGCACACCTCAACTTGTACCGAGGATGAGTGACGGCCTCACTCAAGAAGAAGCGGATGATCTGTTCGATACGCTCCAAGCTGACATAGAAGCCGCCTCAGCCAAAGAGGCGGAACTCGAGCTCGTCCTTACGCGCTTGGAGGAGCTGATACTTGAAGATATACTAGCTGGCGATTATGCTGAAGATACCAATGGAACTACTTCGGGTAGTGTGACGCCCAGTACTGCTGCTGTAAGTCTGCCCTATAGGCCTGATGGGCGCGGCCGAGACGCTCGTGCTGACGCTTTGGCCATAATGCGTTGTACACCCGTACCTGTGGACGGCGCCAAAAAAAAAGGTCACACCGGCCGTATCTGAATTCGCGGCATCAATCACAGGGAGCAACGGCGAAACACAAGAAACGTTCATCCAACAGAAATCACTTGCTTTATTACCTTTACTATGTCGTTTCCCTTTATTCACATCAAAAGCCTCAGATAAACTCATAAAGTTGATAGTGTTGGTATCGAGACGGCTCAATCCGAAGGAGCTTTGGTTGGGGTTAGATTCTGTCGTTGAGACTTCTAGAGTCGGATTGGAAGCTCTCGCTGATGGGCTGAATGACGCTGAAGAGTCTGACGAGGGAGAGTCCGGTGACGAGGGGGAGCGCGACCAAGTGTTGAATGAGCATATTGTTCACGATTCGCCTGAACATCTCTCAATCTACCTGAGTAGGGCATTATTAGCTATTCAAATAGGTATGTTCGATTCAAGCCCTTACTATCGAACGATGCATCTGACGAGACTATCCCGCTGTCCAGTCATACCACGTATACGAGTGAAAAAGCCTGAAAAGTACCTGAAGCCCGTCTTAGATGCCTTAACAGGCTGCTTTACAGCAATACAGTCTCCGGAACTACGCGAACAGATAGCCCAACCTAGGCTATTCGCCGGAAGCCTTCTCCTTGTCAATACTGCAAAGCTAATAAGGGATACATGGGGATGGGCACAGACGAAACAGACGCAAGCTGACTCCAGTCTCAATTTGGTGAGTGGTTGCCTGCTTTGACTGACCGTAGAAGATAGCTGAAGCTTGAACGGGATAGACGCTGGTCAGACTGTACCTTCTGGCGGTACGAAGCTTACTGCCGCTATGTCTTGAGGTGTCTAGCCTATATTCATCGTCCAGCAAGGGTGATCCTGCTATGGCAAGCTTTCCCAATTTGCTCTTGGTGAGTCTCGACTCTATGCTGTCGAGAGGAATGTTGCCCTGATCTGTCTCCGTCACGACAGGAGCCATGCATCTCCCTAGACGTAGAGCCCATCGAGAATCTGGAGGAATGCTTCAGCATCGCCTTGAGAGGCAGTGAGGACACGTCAGAATGGCACAAGCATGTGCAAAGGACGATATCATACATCTTGTTGGCACCGCTCACCCTCACCGGGGTGCATACTACCGAAGAACAATTTCGGACAATACTGCGCCGATTGCCTGGCGTGTTCAAGATTATTATGGCAGAAGACATCGACGAACTTCTCCGGACGGTAGCTTTGGAAGCTGCTGTGAAGTTAGGAAAAGCAGCTGTCTCCGTGAAATCGGCAGAGAAAATGGGCATCACGCCCATTAGCGGTAGTGCTCAAACTTCCGTTTATGCAAGCATTCGAGAAGTGCTAGAGGTGGGCTTGGACTTCTTCACAATCCCGTACATAAGCTCACTACCAGCGTGCGGGCTAAGCAGGTTCTCGCGAACGGCTTTGGAGACCTGGAACAGAGACCGCCACTCGGTCCAAACGAGCCAGCGCCAGCTCGAAAAGTGCTGGATCTCTGCGAACGTCTCATCCTCGATTCCCGCTTAGCCGTACCGGAGCGCGACATGCTCATTATAATGCTGCTCGAGGACGAGAATTTCAAGATCAGGACGATGGCAGTGAACATACTTCGCAAGCTGATGGCGGCGGAAGATAAGGTGAGCTCTTCTGAACGGTCTTCATAGCGACATTGACGGGGAGTTCTGGAGAATGACGATTGTGGACGTTGCAGGGCCAGCCTTCGCACTTTATGGATAGCATACTACCAATCTTCGCCCAGAACCTCTTTATCTGGCGGCCAAGGATAGCGGGAGATATACACGATTTGGAAATCCAGGCTTTCCTGATCTGTCTGCTTAACTTCATTTATGTGTTCAACATTCGACGTAGCGTGCATGCGGAAGTGGAGGACCCATCGATAGCTCACTTCTTGAGCGATATAAGCCAATTGCTGGAAGCAGCAGGTGTGGAAAGCGAGGCGTCTGTGAAAGGTACAATCGACCAGCAGGACCAATCGACCCAAACAGCAAGTCGATTTCAGCTAGAGATCCTAAAGGATGCATGGAAACGAGCCAGCCATCTGACGGTAAACGGCAGTATATAGACGTTACTACAGAAGAAGATTGACCCCCATGTAGCATAGACAGTGTTGACTTAGTGCCGAGAGTGACATTGAAGTGCAAAGTACGTCAGCTTCGGTCTGAAAGATTGAGGCTGCCGTGATATTGAGTATGACATAAATTAGAAATCTGCTATGTCATCGTCGCTGAGATACATGTTGGCATTTGAAATTTCTTCTTCTTCTTCTTGATCCACGAGGTCCATAGCATCCTGCTCGATCTTGACAGCGGGCGCAACGGGCTTTCTCTGCATCTCATCTTCCTCCCCTTCATCATCGTCCGGTACATCCTTCTCATTCAGCACTTCTCGCAATTTGAAGGTTCGTTCCTCTGGATTGGGTGGCTTCATGTATGCTGGTATTGGAAACATGGCGATGTCAAGCAGCTTTGCCGACAGCTTCGGACGATCGGCAGGCGAGGTAGCAGAGTGCCCAAGACTTGATGAGAGCTTTGGCTGCTTGAAAGGATTGCCAGTCGATGAGCTGGATTGCGGCTCTGCTAGGAATGACTGCTGAGGCGCTTGCATCAAGCCCAGAAACGGTATCGTCTCGATCTGCAGAATGAGCCTTTTCGGCAACAGGTCTAGGGACAACAAAGTCAGTCTTTCAATCTCTCATATTAACGAGATGGTTGCGCACCTTCACCATCGTCTGAACTGGTACGAGACTTGCTGAGAGTTGCCATCCAATCTCCGATCCTGTCCAGGTTCTCCCGTGCCTTGCGCTGAGTTTCCCACATCTCGCTCTTGTACATTTTCTGCCCGCGTCGCTGCACAGGCGATGGCAGTGACATGAGAGCTCCTCTTACAGACACTTGGAAGGAATAATGAGACGTTAAAGCATGCCGCGAGAACTGCAACGTCAAGTGTAAGCAGAGCGACTTTCTCCGGTAAAATCGTGGTCTTACATTGTCGCCTTCCATCCGCATAATAGCATCCGCTATACTAGTATATTCCATCAAATTTGCGCAATCTTCAATGTCATTGCAGAAAGGTGGATAGTTTTGGTGGAGATACGCCATGAACATGTCTGACTCGACTGGAGCATCAGAAAAGAGAGCCTGACAGATTCTCAAGGTCAGCAGATGCAATGTACACCGGAATGATGTTTCACACATTTGCATCAACTTTCGTCGCACGCCGTTCCCAAGCCTTCAGGTGCGGAGGGAGTTTCTGGGGCTTCGGCGGAATCGGATGTGTGCTCTTTGCATCCTCGTCTGGGTTTTCGCCCCAACCTATGGAGCGTACACGATGATCAGGGATATTGTTATAGTAATCACGAAGACAGCGACCTACGCTTGTTGAAAAGCACTTTCCCTAGTGCATGAAACAGGAAAAGCGATGATTCCTTGGTTGCCACGAGATGCATACTATAATTCCAGACGATTAGCATCTGCAGTTGAACGTAGGTAGCGACGTGAAAACTCACAGCGCTTTGTTAGCGCTTTCGTCAACTTCATCGTTCTGTGCCTTTCCACTAGATTTCCTCTTTTTGCCTTTCTTCTTGGCAGTTTCGAGTGCAACTTCGGAAATTGGGGCTGCGTCCCCAACTATGAACTGCAATGTATTGAGTGCAGATCGAATGTCCCCGTCTGATGCTTCTATAACTAGCTGGACTGCCCTTTGACTGGGTGGTTTCGAACTCGATGATGCGTATTCTCGGTCCAGTATAGCATTGAGAGCTTTCTTCATCAAAGTCGGTGCAACGGGATTGAACCTGTAATCAGAAGTATCTCGGTGAATCCCGGCATATCATGATGCAAAAGAAAAATGGCACATACTTGAACTCGGCAGCTACGGGCGCTCGCAGAACATCCGGAGGCACTACACTCCTAACGCTGACGCTTTGCTCCGCTGTGCCTTGATACCTATTCGCGGCATTCTCTCCTTCGTTCTGCCCAGGCCTGGTCAAGGCTTCGCTGACGATAATGACAAGAGGTACATTTGCATTAGGCGCCATCGATGTAAATCGTTTACTCGTTGCCAAGGAAGTCAGAGCGTTTCTGAAAGCCGTACGCGTCCCTTGCGAGGTGAAAATGTTGGGCAGATCTTCCACCAGAATAAGTTTCCGCGGTTTAGGAGGCGCAACCGCAGAAGTGGAAGCTTTGGGAACAGTAAAGCCGTTCAGGTTGGAAGATAGAGCTTTCTTGCTACTTTCTGGAGGGTTGCTCGATGTACTCGAGCTTGCTTTAGGCACAGCAATTTTATTGTCCGACGTAAGCACTCCGAATTGCAACGAACTGGACACAGTTGCTTTTGCAAGAAACGAAGGAAATTGGTTTGCGAAGGTCTCTGACAGAAAGAACCGGGCATTAGCAGCTGTTACGGTGCATTGAAGGGTAAGATCAAGGCCCACCACTGTCACCTTCACTTGTTTTGTACTCAACAATATCGATGCCCATTTCGCGACTCAATACCCTTAGCGTTGCTGTTTTTGCGCTACCTGCCGAACCTGACAAGACCATTATACGCTGAAACAAGGCATCAGGCACGATATCGAATCGACGAGCGAGAGAGAGGGATAGACATCTAGCACCTACCCGATACTTGCTTGTTACGCCACCGGCATAAGCTTCCTCCAGCCAACGCTGGACGTCTTGTACTTTCTTTTTATGCACGCAGAGAGACTCGAAGTCCACAGGCTCGTACTTTTGCGACCACAGAGCGCCTGCGTTCATGCAGCAATATGCTTCAGGGAACCTCTTGCAGAGCACGTGCCTTAATAGATCCATTTTACCCACCTTCGCGTGTATCGGTGACTTCCAGTTCCGCAAGTGAGGAATCCATAGCCTTCTGTTTTCCCTTCGATTTGCTCGAAGTCGTCCTGGCAGCAAATGCATTGTCTCCGGCAGACTTGCTTGATACCGTCTTGTCGGCCTTCTTGTCTTGAGATTGACCTAAGCTATCTTTCTTGTAAGAAGTGGAAGAGGAAGCATTCTTCGAGGTAGAAACAGAGGGTGCATTATATCCCGTCACTAGAACCTCATCATCATCATCGCTATGTTCAGTCGCGCTTCTATCGTCCTTGATTTCCAAGAAATCATCGACTTCATCGCCGCTCGAAGACAGCTCAATCGGATCAACAGGATCGCTTGACTTCTCTTCTTTCCTTCTTTTCCTGGACGGTTTAACCGCTGGTGAGCTTGTTGCCTTCTTCGCAGGTGAAGAAACTGCACCGCTGAATCCTAAGACTGATGAGAGTGGTCGCAGCGATTTGCTCTTGCTTTGAGTGTTGCTGCTGCTGCTCGATGCTGCTGCACCCGACTTGGTGTCACCGCCAGCAGTGGATTTGCGCAAGGAAGAGCTCTTGTTCGAGCTTCCGTTGCGGGTATTCGCCATCTGGCATGCTGTTATACGTTATAGTGAAAACATGTGGTGTTGTAGCAAGGTAGGTTAAGTAGCCACCAGTGACGGCCACTTAGAGGTGTACGAGTTGGAGTGGCAATATCATATGCTAGGAACACACCGGTTTCTGTGCTTTAGTAAAATGTAGCTTCTCGCCGAGGCTTATCGCTGAGTCACTCATGATTTCGTCAAATTAAATACCATTCTAACCGAAATGAACTTATGCTAATGGCGATAGAAACTATAAACAACAACAGCACAAATGCACTGCCACCCATTACTCCCTACTTCGATAGATTGACTTCAATAATGGCAATACTTTTAAGAACTTCCAGGAATAAATCGAATCGATGCCCGGGGACTAGCGTGAAAAGCAAAGTAACGCATGTGACGAGAAGAGCCGTCAAGAATGTTACCCTATGAGCACACACCCAGCGTCAGGAAGGTGCGCTATACGTTGAATATCTTGTTAGAGGGTGAACTCACCATATTGAGCGACCGAACAGCAGTTTTTTGACATATGGCTCCCGTATGCGCAGCGTGCGGAAAGCCGTCTTCAGGCGAAGTGGGTGTCTCATCAGCAAAAGTGGTCGGTATCGCTGAGGACAACTAGGCCTACTGTCTCGGATACGCCACAGAAGACCATGAGAGGATCCAGGTCATACGCATACGAGATGATACACAGGAAAGCGAGCGAGAATGGCAGTATAACCTGTCGTACAGAATACAACCAGGTCAGCGGAAGCGCCGGAAATATAGGACATCACAGAAGAAGCGTGGCACTTACCCACAAACGTTTCGACTTGGGCTTAACATCCAGAAAGATGAACGAAAAGGCCGTGCTGAGCGCTACCCACATGAGGAGCAATCCCAGCACAAGCCTGATCATAGCGCTTATAGGCGTTAGATTGCCAAAAGCCTTGCTTCTAAGGAAACGAGGGAAGCTATCCTGTTCCATAGCTCTATATACCCATTCTTTTTGTGAGTGGAACATATCAGGTACTCTTGCCAAAGTATCATTTTCCAGATCATAGTCTGGTTGAGGGTACGTTTTGGGCAGCTGACCAGCTGAGATCGGGAAGCTAGCGATGCGGAGGACGTTTGGAAGGTAGATCTCTTTCTCTGCTCCTGGCATGAGGTATCGTACGTATATGCGTTCTGCAGAAGCAACGAGATCGGTCCGGGTTATAGCGCTATCTCGAGGTATGTATGGCATGGCTGAGGCTTTCTTGCCTCGAATGCTTGATGCGATCCCGCCTGTAGACCGACGACCTCCACCAGTAGCTTTGCTGCTCGCGGTTGCAAACTCCTGCTGGGATGGAGAGGGCGGGCTCATTTGCTCTTCGCGGTCGTGCGGGTAGAGCGCTCTGAGCGTCGGACTGAAATTCGCTGTGAGATTGGGACGAGGGCCATTCGAAGTGGGCGAAGGAGTGCGCTGCATGTCTCTTGTATTCTGGAGCATATCTTCAGCAGTAAGAGTGTCTCGTCCTCGTCTTGCCTGCGCCGTGCCTGCTGCTGTACCCATTTCTGCCATCAATTCCGCCTGCTGCTGCTCGTTGTTTACAGTCGTCTCGCACGTGCGGTCACCGGCACTTGCACTCTTCTCGTGCTCGTTGTCCTCGTCGCCAGCGTCCCTAGTGACGCCGTTCAGGCCATTCCATGCACTCCCACGCTTCTTGGCTACCTCGTAGTACCGGGGCCACTCCTCCTTGACACTTCGTCCGTTCTTCGCCAGGTCCTTGAAATACGCCCGGACGAGGTTCTCGTGCTGGTGGACATCCAGCCAGAAATCGAGCATGTCTTCGCTGCCTTCACGTTGCAGGAAGAGGTAGTAGCAGTATAGATCCACTGGAGGCCGTGTATTGCGTGACAGGACCTCCTGCAGCGTCGGCAGCCTGTCTCGCTTGACCATCCTCGCTGCTGGTGGATGCGAAGCCCGGTCAGGCATGGTTGCAGCGGTGTCTCAGCGATAGACCACCCGGTGCCCTCTTCTCTTATCCCGATCCACCTTCTCTCGCTGATTGTGCCTTTCTCAAAGCATGAGCATCCGGATGGAGATGATGATTCCTCGGTGTTCAACTTCTCGTTTTTGCAGGACAAAGGAGAGCAAGAAGCAGCAAAGGCCCGAGCAAGAACACGGCAAAAGCAAAGCTATGTCAGATCAGACTCAAGAAGAGAAACACGATAGTTACGATTGTGACCTGTCTACGCTTTCTTGAGGTATAGATACATGAATGACTGACTTCTTCGCTCTATCCGCGTGTCAATTGACGGAAGCATTGATCACGTGCCTTGGCTCTTAAGGATATGTACTGCTACTCTTCGCTTGCATTAGCGCTGCTCTTTCTTCCTACGTGTATATCCTTGCTAATCGTCCACTAAATCGGGATGCAGTGCAAGCTCATCCTTCGGCACTTGTACAGTCACCATCTTCCCGTCCATCTCAATCTCGGCTTCCACATGCGTACCATCCATGCTTATATGCGCGCCCTCGTGTATCCCCGGGCCATGGATCCCCTGCCCGGGCGATGTGGGCGAAGTAACACTTTTGCTTGTATGCTCCCGCTCAATGCTGCTTGCTGATCGCTTGTGTCTCGGTATAGGCACAGCAGGCGGCCTGGATGGCAACTGCACTTTGCTTGGCGACGCGGGAGAAAACGCACTTGTGCTCTCGAAGCTCGGAGAAGCGTCTGTCTGCGTAAAGTCGTAGTCACCATGATTATTGGCATCGCTTCCCGCAAAGTCGCCGAAATCGTCATCGTCTTCGATCTGGAAGTCTCCACTGGGCGAAGGCATAGGTGATTCCGTCGTACTTGACGCATCACCAAATTCCCCGAATGAAGGCGATGTTCCGTCATATGTATTTCTGAATGACGAATTCCAGTCGGCAGCTGTGAATCAGGACAGTACATCAGCACCTTAATGACGTCGATATTCGAAGTGAACAGGCCTCCCGGCACTCACGTGTAAGCTTCTCTCGTACGACCGTATGCTGCGGCCGCGAGACCGTCGCAAAGTCGTCATCGAAAGTATACCCTTTAACAGTGGCCGTAGCAGCTCCAGGCGATGGTTCAGCAGCATATGAGTCCGAAAAGGGTCCGAACCCATCTTCGTCTTCCTCGCCTTCGTCTTCCTCGCCTTCGTCCTCACTATCAGCAGATCCAAACTGAGCTGCATCAAATCCAAATTTGTCTTGTCTAGCGTGCTGCATTCCAGCAGTCGAATCGTGTATCTTCCTAGTCTGCGATTGCGGATTGACACCAATGTCGAAATCTCCATGCCAACGGTTCTTGCTGCCAAATGCATTGTTATTGCTTGCGCCATGTTCCTCTTCTTCGTCATCATAGTCGTCAAATGCCGAATCACCTTCTCGCGGACTGAACCAGGTCGAAGCTGCGCTGTCTAGATCTCCACCACCCGTCCCGCTTGGCGCCCGTAAAGACTGCCTTTGCGATGTAGGCGATGACACATCTTCCAGTATCTCGTCTGATGAAGAAGAGCCCGATGATGAGCTTGATGAGGTTGATCGATGTAGGGATTTGTGTATTGGAGGGCCCTGGAATTCTGTTGAGATCTGCGAAGCTAGATACCGCGCGAACTAAAAAGACAATCAAGCAGGCAGTCAGCAAAGTTCCACTGATAAACCTCGCCCGCAATGCGCGACCCAAATGCTTACATGTGCCTTCTCTGGATCTGTCTCAGGGCTGTTTTCCTGGTCGGCAGCGAACAATGTTCTTTGACCAGTCTGGGGGAATTCATCGTCCATCTCAACAAGGCCAATTCCGCCACCGCTCCCATTCGAAGCACTAGCATGCATGCCGAGGCTGATGCCTCCACCTAGAGGTTGCAAATCTCTTTCCCTCGTGTCCCGGAATGTAGTGTTGATATACTCTCGCCATTGCTTAGAGTGACTTGCTTCCTCTAGTGCGGGTAGTGCAGGAATCTCACCCATACTTTTTCCGTGGCTGTAGAAGAGTTTGACGACTTCTTCAGTTATAAGAGTCAAGTGTCCCATGTGTCCCAGCCGCACACCATGTGGTTTAGAAATGATCTGGTCGTTTTCTTGGATCGCTCTGAGGATCCTGTCTACCAAGCCCTGCCGTTGTGTGAAGACTGCTCCGCACAGATCCCTGTTCATTCCTTCGTCTAGTTTGCCATTGAAAATCTGCTGGATGAGATCGTAAACGACATTATGCAGCGAGTTGTTCCAGGGAAACTTGAAGAACAGGTCTAGCACAGTGGGTACGACTTCCAGATCAATGAAGGCTTTCTTGAGTGCTGGACCAGGCGGTAACGAGGGCGGCGGCTTTTGTTTGCTCTGCTCTGCTGACCGCGCTGGCGATCCTTGTGGAGCATGGCTAGCCCCATTTTCTGAAGGTTGCTTTATGAAAGCAGATGATGAGGTGATGGACATAGGCGAAAAGACACTATCGGAGGGAGGGATAGGAGAAGAAGGGGTGGAAGAAGCTTTCATACTCGAGCCAGCTTCCGAATCGAGCGAGAGGTCTTCCGTGTCGACATGGATTTGATCGAAAACATCCTCGGAATCATCTTTACTTTGCGAGATCGTATCGGTCTCGCTATCGTAAGACGATGTTGCATTACTTTCAGCCGTCACCGGCCGCCCATTCGTCAGAGGGTCTGCCGGCCCGACATCTTCGCCCAATCCCTCGTCGTGAACGTGATTACCAATGTCTCCCAGCGATGGCATAGATGGCGACGCAGCAGGCGAGACATTGAGAGCGTGGCTTAGCTTGGCGTATGCCTCGGAGCGTGTACCAAGTATGCGCCCTGAGTAAGCATCGTATTCTGGCAAATTAGGCGTATTTTGCGAGTGAGGGTTAGGTGTTTCTCGATTGAGGATGGCCATATTCGAACAATGGATGAGTTCGGCATACAGCTCGCATATCCGGAAGCGTTCGAAGGTCAGAGGCTCCTGCACTTGCGCACCCTGCAAATTCGTTGAGCGAGGAGTCATCTGCAGTAGTAGAGAATGAGCAGGCAAACACAGCTTTGTTAGTCAGCGATAGATCCGGACGACTCACGTCTGACCGTGGATACGTGAGAAGACGATTGAGATCCGCCAAGCGCTGCGTAATAGATCGCAACAGAGGCTCCAGGTCAACCAGGCTCGGACCATGATCCTGCATAATGAAGCCCTCTTCGCCTTCTCCTTCTAAACCTGTCCGCTCGCCAGCATCGGAGCCTCCGGCCGTCCTTTCTAAGAAGTGGAATATTTGCAACTCTGTAAAGTCAGAGTTATTCTTGCGTATGATATCGATGATGACCGTAAGTGAATTGAGCAGGGATGAAGTGATACCTTCGCGCGATGCGCGTCGAGGTTGTGAAGAGAATGTTGTGGGGAAGGAAGAAGATGTTGGGGTGTCACTAGAGGATTCGTGCCCATTCGAATTTTCAGTTTCGGTCGGCTCGAAAGGCTGGACATCGAGCATATACCCCAATAATGTGTCCATCGTCCTTTGACTCGCTAGTTCCCGCACCAGCGTATTGTTCGGCCAATTACTCCACGCTGCACTTGATGACGACAGCCCTAGCGAATCTGCATTTGTCTCTCCCATCTTTGCAGCTTCCTGCTGCTGTTGCTGCTGTTTTGCAGCTACAGCTGCTGAAGTGGCTGCTACCAGACTCCGCAAGAATTCGCTCGCTGGTGCATGAGCTTCTATCGGCGAAGTCACAGGATCCAGTAATTCTAGCACTTGCGGTACAAGTTTTGCATTGTGTAGCCAGTCTATAATGCCCACTTGTGGATGCGTTTCGTCTGTGTTCGCAAGCTTGACGAGAACATCGAAGACAGGTGATACATACGGCAGATGCTGTAACATACGTGGGAATAGATTGCGGACTGTCGTTAGGAATGAGACTAATTGAGGAGCACGGGAACTTGACAGCCAATGAATGTTCACTTTGGACCAGTGTCCAGCATGCACACTAACTTCTGCCAGTTCTTGAGGAATTTTGTCGAGTATAGCAGACCAGAATGGTACTATCATTCGGTCCAAAGTCAGTTCAACAAGTTACGAGATGGATCAACGACGCTTATTCCAAATGCTTACGCAGGTATTGATCTGTGTCAGTAAATATGGCATCGGTTATTTGCCAGGGATCAGCGGCTAGAATTTCCATGCACAGGAAAGGATATCTGCCAGAGAGCGGGTAAGCAAAATTATCGCACAGACACATTCTCCAGAAATCTCACTTCAGCCGTTTTCTGTTGGCTTCCTTCTCTTGCTCGTTCATGGGCGGACTGAGTGCCAGACGCGCTTGCTCTGCAAGTGACATCAAGCTCTTGGAGGGGCTCTGAGAACCTGATCTGTCCGTTCCATTAACAGATGGTACAGGCGATGGTACCAGCAAAGGTGCATCCGCGAAGGCTTCGCCTGACACGTAGTCTAGTATCCGCTTTATATTCGTTGGCATCGAAAGAAAGTCGAGCTGGGAGACAGGTATGACGGCACGAGGTCGAGCATCGTCGCGCAAAGCATCAGTTGCGGGATCTGAAAGGCATTAGATGCGCAAGATGGAGCCTGCAAACAAGCTCACAAGCTTCACATGACCATTCTTAAGCTCTTGCAACAGGTCATCTTCGTCAAGCAATTGTTCGAGCGTTGGAGGCTTCGAGGCATTTGCTGCGTGTTTCGAGGTAGAAGCCTCGGGTGTCGCATCTGTACTATCATCTTCTGCGATACCAATGCTCGGTGATGTGTTGGGCGCATCATCCTTGCCATTCGCAGCTGTTCGCGTCGTCTTTGCCGATTCTGAGCTGAGATCACCGACTGCAGAAGCGTCTACTGCATCTGGATCCCATTTGTCCAGCAGAGAATCAACGCCGCCATCTTGGGCGAGGCCAAACGCCCAGTAGGCCATATCTGCCTGCTGCTCTCGTCCAAACACTGCCTATAGACGCCTGACAATAATGCTGCACCGTGACCTGTCTGTTCGTCTGTCTGTCCCCTTGAAACTGGTGCGCGGAATTCCCACAACAGGAAGCCCGAGCTGTCTTGTACAGTGATGAGCCTTGCGAGCCGATAGACAGTAGTGTTGTACCGCGTCTCGTTCTGCTCTTGCCGTTGTTGGCGCGTTATTGTCGCATCTGTCCTCCTGCAATGCTGCCAAAAGGTGCCCCGACCAATTCGGCAGCTTGGTGCTCTTATCCTGGTCGCGCAGACCTGATACAAACTAGATCCTTCTCTTCCTCTACGCAGGACGTCGCCTCTGCATGTGTTGATGTACCTTATCGTGCCCACTGCACTGTCGTATCCAGCAATTGGCCGTCTGAAGATCTGAACATGTCAAAAAGTGACGCCCGAAGATAGGCAAGGCAAAACTCCGGACTGTGGTGGCTGCCTATAGACATGCTCGGGAAATCCATTGTCGGGTAGACAAGCATAGCAATACAAGAATATGTTCGTATATAGCATCAGCTCATATGCAGTTAAACGTTTCAGTTCCTTCGTTGTAGATTGAGAATTCCATTGCTACATGTCACTACTGTCAGGCAGGAAAAGAGTAGAAACGAGGGTATATTTGCGTTTTCAGTACAAAGATCCTGAGCCTTCCATCTTTTGCAGATTACTCTGCCTGAATTTCACTTGATTGCTTGTCTCATTGAAACAGTGATATAGCCTCGCCAGTCTAGAAATTGAAGGTCTCGCTCAAGCTCTTCATACCGTCGAATGCCCAAGTGCCGTTAAGAGGCACGTATTGCTTTGTTATTATCTTGATGGCTTCTTGAGCTACCACTCCTCCAATAAGCGCTGCGATCTGAGGTAAGTCAGCGCCTCCGCCTCTTACACTACGATTTTCAAGGTTCATAATCAGCGAACAGCGTTATATCCACGAGTTGAAGCGGCTTACATTTCCTTCACCGCCATCTCGAGCGATTGATCAACAGTCGCATTTTCATTTCCAGTGCAAGTCCTAAGTACGCGCTCCGCGCATGCAAGGCAATCTTCAATGTCCTTGCTTCCGTCTGGATCTTCCGCTTCTGTACCAGAACCAGGCCAGCGCGAGTATTCGACATTGAAGAGATCGGCAGCGCGTAATGCAAGGTAGAAATGTATCGGTCCGCATGGAATGGGCGCTTCTTCGTCGTCTGCCAGCACAGCGAAGGGATCTCCTTGAGAGGTAATTTGCAGCGCTTCGACTGTTCGACAACCAGTAACTCGACCTCATCAGCTTCGAGTTGAATGCTCATCATTGCACGCTACACTTACCAATACTCTTCGTCTGTGGGCGTTCATACTCATCTCGCATCTTACGTCCCCTAATGACCTCGACGAAAGCAGCATTCTTGACAAAGACGCCAATCATCTCTTCGGAGATATAAGATCCATCATTTGCTATCCCAGCCTCAGACATTACATTTGACAAGTGTCTTTGGTAGTCTGCCATATCTTTTTTTGCTTTTGTGCGATACAGCGATACGAGACTTGCAAAACCTGATGATGTCGCTTTCATGTCTGGTACATTGCCTACTAGCGGTAGAAGCTCATCTCCGTTGTTGGTATCAGGATCGTTGACGAAGTCCCTTAGTGCACGGAGGAGCATCCAGAAGGGCGGTGACTAGGGCAGAATAGGTTCCGTCAGCATCAATAAAGCTAATTGTAGCCCCCGGTGAATCACTCACGGAAGAAGTGATCGTCTCGCACGAGGGATCCTCGAACAGCTTCTTGACATTGCTAGGTAGCTCAGTGGGTTTGACAGTCTTCATCACCATAGTGATAGCGTCTTCAAAGTTCTCCTCATCAGCATGGACGCCCCCTCTCTTCATACTAGCAATAAGCTTCTTGAAAGCGCTCTTCTCAGAATAACTACTTGGTAATTTGCCATTTTTATCCTTCTTGAACTTGTCTAACGCTCGTAGCAAAATGATGAGGGGTGGGATGTGTGCGTATTCATGTGTGTCAGGTGTCTCGAAATCGATACTTTGGGCGTGTTGCTCTAGCTCTGGCCAGGGTGAGTAAAGTCGAAGATCTAACGTAGAGTCTTGGTCTGGATGCGTCTCGACGACTACAGCAGGCCAGACAGAGTGTGCAATCAGAGAGCATCTTTCGAAATGAGAGGGATCTCGCCTTACAATAAGCTTCGTGCATTTGAGTTCTCACTGCAGCTATAAAGCCACTGTTTCTAACGGCAAGCATAGGTACGCCAGCAGCCCAACAAGCGTCGGCAAGTGGCAGGGTTTCGGTAGGTGACGCGCCGATGCAGATGACGATGGAATATGGGGCGAGTGGCTCCGACGAGCTTTCGAGGAGCGAGGTAACAGACTGTAAGACTAAGTCAATATGGTAGCCCAATGACGACTTGATTGACACCATCAAGCACACCTTGTTGACGAAGCACGCTTTAACACTTTCATTGAGTTCAGACAGGTACTTGACAGCCTGTTCAGCTCTCAAGTCTCCAACCTTACTCTCGCCCGGCTGGAGGAAGAAGTTGTTGCCTAGATCTTCAGGAGTGACTTTAGCATCATCCAGGATAGTAAAAGCTCCCACACCAGGCAATACGAGGTTCTTCAGGGTGGATGTGGCGAGTGCTGATCCGCTGACTACCAGTACGTCTGCCGACTCGAGAGCTGCCTGGCCTGAAGCTGCCCATAGACGGAGCTGTCTGTCGTAGCGCTGAGTCTTTGCATCGGGCCTGTTTGAGTGTCAGATCCAGATGTCAACCATCTGTCCATCATGGACATCTGCATGCTGCTGCTGTTGCATGATGCGGTGTGCCTTACCGAAAGTGCTGGGAGGCCTTGACGGTGGTGGAGGGCGCCTCGTGGCCAGGCGGCGTGTCCATGGTCGTCAGTAGGCCTGAATGAGATCTATCGGAGTACTTCTGTCTATCGTGCAAAGGCAAAGCTGTTCTAAACAGCAGTCACCTACAGCTTGTAGATAAGGCGATCGAGAAGTATGCAAGGCAAATATTCAAAGGCACTTGCCGTATACTTCTGGACAAGCGAACAAGGATTCAAATGTTCAGAACATGCCTGCAATCAGCTAGCAGACTGCATGGTATACGGCCGAACTTGGTACGATCGCAGGCCATAAATGCCAGAAGCTTGCTCCAAGCGGCAAGAGCTTCGACATCGTCGACTTCGGCATTGCCATCAAGCAGCAGCAATATCAACCACCATAATCATGGAAAGGGCAAAGCTTCCTCAAGTTCGGTAAAGAAAGCCGGCTCGTATGCATCCAACATCAAGACTCAGCTCAGGCAAGATAGATCCAGCATCATCCGTCATACCGTTCCAGACGGTCAAGCGATTTCCTTCAGTACTGCAGAAAGGTACGACATCGACACACTCCGTAAAGCACTATGGGATCACAAGCTGCTAGGTAGAGGGGATGGATTCGATGCTATGAACCTCATGGGCGAAGCTATCTGGATACCTAAATGGCCAGTCGAGGATTCTGCCTCTTCTAACAATTCTTCGACAATTGCCACCACAATTGGCAGCAATGGCAATGAAGTCGACAAGTCGTCTCTGCAAAGCACAGATACTTCGGGTGAAATATTCATCTTTGAAACTGGATCATTTGTTTCATGGCACATGTCAGCGGCCGATGCACAAGCTTTCGCCGATGAAGTCTTGAAGAAAAGTGATATTCCAGTCGAAATTGAACGATATGCGGAACCTCAAGTAGAAGCCATGGGTTTCGTAGTTCAATCAGGAGAGAAGACTGGTGTGAAAGAAGATATGATTGTCATTGGAACTACTTCAGAAGCTCTGCAAGCGGATAATGACATGGCAAGAGACAACCAGGCGTCGCCTCCCTTGGCGACAGCTATAGACCCTCTTCCCAGTGCTTCTAAAGGCGCCTTCTCTCTATCATCAAATACATCAGCTTCGCAAGCAGGATGGCCTGGAGCAGTGGCATACAGGCAGACTATCTTGCCTCGATCAGAGGATGATCTTCGTGCGAGATTATCACTCTCAAGTGGGCTAGCGAGATCAACTAAGCTAGCAGTATATGAAGAGATGCTCGATTCGCATATGGATGAGTGAGTGCACCATGAATGGCCTTATTCTGCCCAGTGATCAGCTCACATGGTGTTCACAGGGTATCGTACATCCCTAATGCCCTGTCAGCCGGTGACGAAGGTCCGTTGAAAAAGAAAGACATCCTCAAGAACACAGGCAACCTTCTTCGAATCCGGCAGCATATTTATCTGCAGGAAGAAAATCTAATTGACCCGCCTGAGATGTTCTGGTCGAATGCTTCACTTGAAATTTGGTTCAAGGAAATGGCTAGAGCGCTTGATGTTGATCTGCGAATGAGGAATCTAAAGACCAAGGTTGATTATAGCTTGGAGTTGCAAAATACACTGCTTGAGCTGAATAGCACCGTAAGCTTGATAAGCTTGATTGATCAGGCGGGCTTCTTCCTCAGTGACTGATACGGTCCTCGCCTTCACAGAAAGTTTCGCACAGACTTGAATGGATCATCATCATCCTCATCGCTATAGAGTAAGCTGCGAGCTGTCCGACCATCCAAGTGCTTTCAATGCTAACCGATTCGCTCTTTACTGCAGAATCGTGTTGGCTCTCATGAGAGAAGGTCTACCAAGCTTCAACAAACATTCGAAGTTGGAAGAACATAAGGATGCAAAGAAAGTAGTTTAAAATAAAGTATAGTAGTATCCAAGCGTTCGAGAGCGAGGCCAAGAATGCGGAGGTGCACAAATGACACGCCTTTCCAATAATAATAGAGACCTGATGACAGTATATATTGTTGATGTAAAATACAATAATGCATAAGTGACTCGCATTCCGCCGCAAAACACACTTCTTCCTCTTACCGCGATCCAGTACAGCCTGTTATTGCATGCTTCTGTTTATCAATGTGGCTAGCAACCTTTCAGAAGTCAGCTCAAGGGCGGCCCTTTTATCCGACGGGTATCACTCCTCGATAGTGTGTAGAACACGGTTGTCGGGTGTAGTAAAAGAAGGTGTAGAAGGTAGCCAAAGCAGAGACGCTTGACTCAATCTATATCTGCATTATCGAAATCGCAAATAGAGACTATTTGGTAAACGGTAGCGAGAGGAATATTGCAAGATGCGCGCAATCCTTTGGCTTCGTACGCTTGTACCAGACGTTAGAACATAGCGCGCATTCAGGTCCAATGGATCATAGCCGTATTCGCCTGTCAATGCGAGCGTCGAGTGTAATTTAAATCCTCGAATGGCCTCGCTCCTTTATACGAAATTTTGGGCTTGTTTCAGCAAGGCGATTTGGGATTTCTGAAATTTGTGCTACTCACCTTGCAGATCCAGCTTATTGGGAAAATGTGAAGTGGACAACCTGTAGAGCTAGCAAGATATCAAGGGGTAATGATACATGTCTGACCTGTCAGGGCTGCATGACCTCACCTTGCAGCCAGCACTGTACCTTCGGAAAGAAGGATATGGTCCATCGACCTTTAGCTGCGGGATTGATCTGTCGGGTGCTAGTAAGTAGATAGGGATTAGACTAGGATCACTGGGAGATAAGCAGTGTCACAACAACACAGCTGTAGATGAGAGCCCAAAATTCCAAGCTCCTTTCGGTACCATGTATATGAGCAAGAATACAACTTCGGTTTTGTTTCGAGCGTGCGCTTACAAATCATCAGTTCAGAGATGGCTGGATTGGTGTCAATCAACGAAGCGACTCGTTGGATGTCGACTAGCGAACCAGTCGGCTGCATGTCCTTTGCCATACATCATGCCTTGCGTGTGCCTGCTTTCGCCGTGTTGGGTGGTTGTGGAGGAACAGAGGTGTCATAATTCGGCACAACCTTGATCGGAGGAAGAAGCACGTGCAATCACCCTAGCTGAAGGTGCTGAAGGTGACTGCAGGTATCTGTACTTCCTTGTCTGTGAGCTGAACCTGTGGTGGTCTCTGTCGACTTGTTGGAGAATTATATACCTGGTGTCGCAGCATTCCTCGCCCTGTCACCAAGGCTCGCTTGCTCATAGCGGTGACTGCAAAAGTCTGAGAGCTACTTAACAACAGCAGTGCGGCTTGACTTCCTTCCAACTACATTCACTCGCAACGTTCCGACATTGTAGACTCAGGAACCCATATGGACCCGCTATCATGCGCATAACGATGTACCCCGCAAGGTCTCTGCCCCTGCGCGGAGGAGGCTTGCTGGAAACGTAGCGCCCTCCTCGTTCAAGGCGAGACAAGCTCGAACTCTCATGCCTCGCGAGCGAGAAACGTAGCAATGCACCGATGCAATCAAAGACATTCCCCAACGTCTCCTTTACGAGTTCCCACCTGGCCTAGGAGACTGCAATAACGTGCTGCTGAGAAGGCCTTTCAGTCTGGCTGTAGTCCTTCGCCGCTCTTCTCTGCTTCTCTTCTGCTTCTCTTCTTCTCTTTCCACAGCACTCCTCACTAGCAAGTCTGCAGCAGCTTGACTGATTCGCTTGATCACAGCTAGAGGCTCGCCTAACTACCCTCTGCGTTGACGCAATTGTCAAGAGCACTGCCTCTGGCCACTACCATGACTGAAACCACAGGACACCTTCAATGGATATCGGCTCCATTCACACAGGCTGTGGGTATTTTGATAGTGGTTCCATGTCTGTCAATCTTCTGTATCGTTGTCGGATTTTATCTGACTGAAGCTGTAAGTACTCTCTCGCTGCACGTGCACCTGATTCCGACCCAGCTAACTTTGACCTATCGTACAGCGAGCTTACGAGCGAGACTTAGGCAACCATGACCCAACTGCCATACATATTATTGCGGAGCTTTTAGAAAGGAGACTGGCCGAAGAGAGCGTAAGGAACAAAGCAAAAGAGAGAGCGAAGCAAGCCTACGGTCTTGATTATCAAGCGCAAGTCCTCCGCGAACGAGAAATCCGGAAGGAAGAAAGAAGAACGATGTATACAAGAAAAGTCTTGTATCAGCAAGACAAAAAGGAAGGCAAATACATACTACGCAAGGAGGCTCTGCAGATTTTTGAGGCAGTACCGACAGCCTCGTGCCAGACTTCGCCCATTACGACTGGATCGGTTCATTCGATAGGCACAGAAGCTCAAGCTTATGTCGAGTTCCTAGATAGAGATTTGAATGGATATAAGCGTCGTCCGGTGATTTATGGCTATGCGCCCGAAGCTCCAATAAGTCACGTTCCGCCACCTGGAGCGGTGGTCTTGACAAGCGATCCCACCAACATCTACATCTCGGAAGAGGAAAAGGTTCGTCTAGAAGAGTGGAACTCTACATCTGTCCCTGTGAGGCCACTCAAAACCTGCCAGCCTTCAAAGCCTATCTTGAGGAAAGCCGCCAAATCACCTGCAGAAGAACATGATTGTGTCACATCTGCGGATCTGCAGGCTTCAAGCATTACGCGCACTGATTCTGTTGACACACTAACCTCGAGCTTGGGTCCAAGTTTTGAGATGTCCCCTCCCATCACTCGCTCTTCCTCCCTAACAACTATTGCATCGAAAGCTGCGGCAACTCCCCCCGACTCGCCCATCAATACGGCAAGGACGGTCAGATTTGCTGAAACATTGGAGACAGCCATTTACACTATCCCCCGAGACTATAGAAAGGGGATATGTCTGTATCTCGAGCGAACACCGCATGGACGGTCTGAGCTACCCATCCCTTCTGCTCACAACGATGTCGGTGCTCCATTAAAGCTAGCAGTCCGGCCCTCTATGTCGAACGAACCTGAAGCTGTGAGGACAAGCGAGAAAGACGATCTTGGGCTGGCGTTAACAGGAAAGATAGCTTCCTGCCCCAACTCTGCCGAATCTTCCATGATCCCGAACGAAAACATATCTGGCAAGCTCAAGAAAGGCGAGGCTGAAGCGAACATCAACTCTGCCATATTCGATGTCCATAAGGTAGAAAGGGTAGATGTACCGCAACTGGCATCATCAAGCTTCTTGACAAAGACTTTCAGCAGCCTCAAGTTAGGCAGACTTACAGCTTGGCGTGGACAAGCTCCCATACTACAGTCCACCAACGGAGTTGGTGGCGAGTCCGCGGATGAAATCAAGGGCCTTCGTAGAGCACAGGATCGACGACATCGACCAATTCATGCAACTGCTATGCACAGAACAGGCGAAGATCACTCGAAAGGGAGATGTCAGCGAATGAGGGCTAGGGAAGGTAGAAGAGCTCGAGGGGCTCAGGCCTCAAAAGGCGGAGAAAGGCGAAGATCTAGCACAGTCAGGAGAAGGCGCCACCCTGACTGCCCTTGCAGACACAAGAAGTCAAGTCCCTCCAAAAAAATCAGACGGTTCACGCGACGGTCCATAAGGAGGGTCAAGGAGCTAGCCGGCCTTTTCAAGAAGCAGAAAAAGCAGAGAGTTGAGCAAGAATGGCCATGGTTCTTGCAGTTCAATGGGCCCAAACCTTCGTACACTATCCCTGGTTCGTGGCTGTCGTGATGTTACTAGCAGATGAGCATGTTGCCCCAGTAGTCGTATTGTTCACAACATATGACAACTGTCGATCCATCCCTCCACCTTTTCCCATCGTTCTCTGCTTGGTCGAGGCAGCTGGCCTACTTATGAACATCTGTGACGTGCCGCTGCATGTCTTCCTGCCGAGCCATAGTGACAACTCTGGCGCATTCTGCATCTACTGTCCGCGGAAGCGCCGCTGTCGGCCCAGGGTGTAATCTGCGATCGCGGTTATAACCCGCTCAATCCCTCGACTGATGCTGCTAGCCTTGTCTAGATCGCTGTTTTTTCCTGGAGTCCTTCCTTAGAAATTTTGATCTTTATGATAGAGTTTTCCTAACTAGACACGCATTTGTAGAGCTTCGAACCACAGTGTTATTATAAATCTAGCAATTGTCAGACATGCAATGGACACGACAGTATCGATTATCGATCTTCAGGAGGTGTGGGCTTGTTATTTTGTCTTACAATAGGTTGGGAAATGATACCTAGAGGGGAAGACATTGCCGCTGCTGATCCAGTTGATGCCAACGAATGCGGATTTTGTCTTGCAAAATGACTATGCGATACCGCATTGAGCCTTGATGGCATTCGTTCACCTGATTGAGGTGACAAGCGCGTGGCGCCTGAACCCCCCGGCGCCGCAGTGACTGGCATAGTGCCGGTAGGCATAGACGTCCATGGCGCAACTGTAGTAGAGACCGGATGCTGATCCCCAGAGTTCACCCACGGTGCTTTCGTCGCAATGAGCTCCGAAAAATCCACATCGTCGCTGGTATCTCCATCTTTATTTTCTACCTCAATACGAGTAGGTAAAGCTTCTCCGGTCCCTTGCTTTCGCCAAGGTAGTATATCGCCGAAATAGAAATGCTGGACGACAGTATGCTTTTCTAAAACTTCGGCTTGATACATTTTCAAAAGGCCACTGTTCACTTTACTCCAGTTTGGAACTGTGGTAGCGACACTATAGAGGATTGGTGAGTGTTCATTGAATGGCCCTCGCTTTAGCTTATTGATGTTCTCGATGGAAGAAAGGAAGAGGTAGTCTGGAGCAGCAGCAGAAACTTCTGGAGACTTCTTCAGTATGTCCGAAGGGCGAATGGAGTCGTGGCCTGTGATCTGTCGTAAGTTTTGTAGACAGACGCATAAGTACTCGGCCTCACCTATAAGCTGCGAGCTGCCCCATAAAAAGTTAAGGAATTGATGATCTTCCAAACCCCAGACACCTTTACTTCCCGCTGGCTCAAGAGTGTATGTAGCCTGTAGCTTCCGGCAAGTGCGAAGGTAGCGTTCAAAAACGGTGAAGACCATCGCTGCCTCGTCTTCTTCCACCCAAAGACCGGTATATCGCAATATCGTCATATAGCCGAGAAAAGAGAGTTCATGACCGCTTCCATAGTCGATTCTCGTCCAATTGCCAAATGCATGATTGAAGTAGTATACAAGCTCTGGTAGTAGTGCGTGATGGCTTTCAGGAAGCCACGCTTTATGCAAGCTTTCGGACTTCTGAAGAGAATTGCTTCAGTGAACCGGCTGATCAATGATGGAGGTTTCATGGACGGACCTGTTGGAGTCTTTCTCCCCACTTCCTGAAAGCTTTATTGCCAAACCGTTGCACGCCAGTGTCCAAAGGTATTTCATCGACCCAAGCGTCCAGCTGATCGAGCATTGCTGTAACTGCCAGCGTTGTCTAGCGGGATAGCAGATATCAGAGTACACCATAGTCGGATCTAGGATGTCGGCTGATCACCTTGTTCTCAGGATAGCTAGAGTCTCGCCTGCCTCGTCCCCGAATTGCCAGGTTGCCTCGTGCAAGCACTGTCATCACACGATTGTACGCCTCTGACTGCAGCCATGCCGGGATGTCGTCCGCTGTATAGATACGCTTGACTGGCTCTTGACATCTCGAGAAGTCTGTAATAAGCTGCACACGGGGAAGCTTTGCATTCGATGCCATTTGTATGCAGACAGAAAAGCATCGGCCAGGCTTGAGGGTATCACTGCACTGGCGAGTGGCGACGATATAACAGCATCTGGATAACTGTGAACTTGCAAAAACAGACTAACAACACAACATGTTTGCGGTCAGGTTACAGATACTCGATGCAAGACCAAAGCCGAAACAATTGGGGAGTCTTGGCCCTTTACGGGCTAGCAAAGCCTGCAAGTCAATTGGCACGTCTCCTCACGTCAAAAGCCTTGCATCCATCACTTCTGAACTCGACCTCTTCTCCCTCAGTCAGATCCTGCACCTTGCCTTTCGCATCATCAGTCTCGTTCTGTCTGTCTATCCTGAGGATCTTTCTGATAGATCGAACAGCCAATTCCCCATCGGTTAGCCTGACCAAGATACCTGTTCCGAAGGTGGACGAAGTAGGCGTTGAAGGCTGAGAGAGATAAATGTCCCGCTTGCTGAAAGCGGTGCTGGATGACGGAGTGACTGCGTCTGGAGTCAACGGAGTAGCGGGCGTCAGGAGGTCCGGCGCCAGCAGGGCTCTGGAAAGAGAGTCAATAGGTTTGGGTTTTGCTTCTGTCGCTCGCATGTCGAATATAGCCTGGAGGCAGCAGGGAATTGCCAATAGTCAATGATGATTGCGAGCACTGGGTCTTGGTGTCGATGCCCACCTTGTTGAGCTCGTCTAGACCAATTAAAGGCTATTCTGCTGTTGAAGAAGGACTATCACTGTAAGAGACGCTTTGAAGTCAAAGCAAGGTCAGGGAGAGCCAACAATCAGAATGGCAGATGAAGCTGAAGATAACCAAGCCTGCTACAGTGCCATGGTCATCGCCGAATTGTGCAGCGCCAGCCAGCCGGGTCAGCAGACTTGTGACTGTCGGCGCCTGTCCGTATTTCGATGCAGGGGTCAAGCAGGCCAACGTCAAAGGCTTCGAAACTTCCGTTCGTGTACGTTGACTGCAACCCTTAGTATCGATCAACCATATGTTTTGCATTCTCTGTGCTCTTCCGTTGTAGGCATTTCCAGCTTCAAATAGTAGTGGAGGAGAGAGTCGCCTTTCGGACTTGCACCAATTCCACCCAAGTTGACCGACCATCAAAACGAGATCAAGAACAGCTACGATGGTGGAGTGAGTAGATATCCAGCTCCACATGGCTGACTAGCTAATGAGCTCTCAATCCAGCGACCTACCAAAGGCTACAGAGACGCTGGCCACACCGGCCGTCAAAGAGGTGACGGATGTAGAGGCACAGAAGATTGACGAGGAGCGAGAGAAGACGAAGAGCGTCAAGGAGCTCATGGACGAAGGCAATGCTGACCTAGCACTGGGAAAGTACTCTTCAGCATGCGAGCTCTTCTCACTCGCTGTCGAGAAGCTGTAAGCCTTGCCGACATGCTGTGTTGTGTGCCCATTCGCGTAAACGATACGAGCAAAACAAGTGTCGCGTCTACAATGCACGGCACAGCTTGCGAGTTGAGTACATGGCTGATTCACAAGGGGTCTATAGCGTTGAAGAACACGGAGAGATGTCGGCTGAGACCGTCGACGCTCTCGAAGTCTACGGCAATGCTCTCCTCAAGAACGCGATTGCCTCGAGCGCTGTACTGGGGGGCGACGCAGCAGCTGCCAAAGCAGGCTCAACAGAGCCAATAGCGAAGAAGAGCAAAGACAGTGAGCTTTGCTATTCCCTTAGATGTCATGCGGTATACCTAAAGCATGCCTCACTCGATATCATAGCCTCCACAGCAGGTTCTTCCAAAGCAGGTCCCTCCACCGAGCCCGTCATTGCTTCAAACTTCAACTTCCATTTTGGAGGTGATGAGCCTGATGATGAAGACGAGGATGAAGATGAAGGCGATGACAACGAAGAAGCTGAAGAGGAAACGGATGATTTCGAAAATGCGTGGGAAATCCTAGATTCATGCCGAGCTATTCTAGTGAAGGAGGAAAGCGAAGCGAGAAAGTTGCAATTGGCTCGTGTCCATTCTTCCATGGCTGAAGTAGCAACGGAGTCTGGTAAGTGACCTAATCTATCCTATATGAGCTCTACAGTAACGCTGAAAGCTTGGGAACAGGCCGACCCGAAGATGGCGTCAAGGAGTACGAGCAAGCTTTGGCGATACAAACCTCCCTACTGCCCAACTGGGACAGACTGGTCGCTCAAACACATCTCTTCATCGCTCTCGCCCTCGAACTTGTGCCTACGAATACTTTTGACTCCGCTGAGGAAGAAGGTCGTGTGGCTGTCGAGTCGTTCACCAGAGCTACCGACCACGTTGAGAAGGCTAAAGAGATCCTTAGCCTAAGAGAAGCTTACCTCAAGGGCATTGATACAGAAGCCGACAAGGGCAAAGGCAAGGAAGGAGAAACCGTCAATGGTAATGGCGCTGAGGGCAAGAAAGAGCTATCAGAGAAGGACAGGGACGAGCTAAAGGATATCGAAGAGCTCCTTGTAGAGCTAGATAACAAAGTGAGCTCACTTCCATCTCCGGAACAGGGAGTCTTACAGTAACTGACTCTGTCCATCAGATTGAAGACCTGAGAGCGCAAAGTGAGGAAGCAGCAACAAAAGCCAAAGAGGGCGGAAAGAAATTACAAGATCAGATATTCCAGCCTGGTCCTGCTCTTCCTGAAGGCGTCTCGCGCGAAGTACACAACCTCAATAGCATGGTCAAGAAGAAGAAGAAACCGACAACTGCTGCTGCTGCGACTGCCTCTTCCGCTGGTCCTGTACCTGCTGAGACTCACGCAACGCAGACGAATGATGTAAATGGCAAGCGTAAGGCTGGAGATGGCGAGGAGACAACTACAAATGGTACAGCAGAGCCAGTCGAGAAGAAAGTCAGAATCAAGGAGCCTTCAGCTTAGGCAGGCGAAAGATGCAATGGTTGGTAAAATGGTTGTGAATCAAAACAAGTGGAGATACGATCAAATCGGCCTATGTTAGGTATCATCAAATGGTGGTCCCGACAGTGGTGCAAGCAACCTTTGCAGACATTGTGTCTGTTTGCAACAGTAGTGGCTTACTTCGCAGTTTTACGCCAATGTATAATTACAGAATGCCACCGGACAAAGGTAGTTTTTGGTGTAAATAGGGCTTCCCGCCTTTCCCGCCGAATTCTGCAGTGACGTGACCCCCTTGTTCTTCGCTTCTGAGCACATACTTGTAGATCATCAAACCCTCTAATCCGACCGGTCCTCTGGCATGTGTCTTGCCAGTTGAGATGCCGACCTCTGTGCCGAAGCCGTATCTGAATCCATCGGCGAAGCGAGTCGACGCATTGACGAATACACCCGCTGCATCGATAGCTCTGCAGAATTGCTTAGCATGCGTTTCGTTTTCGGTAATTATTACATTTGTATGCTTGGAAGAGTGGGTATTGATGTGCGAGATGGCGGAAAGCATATCTGGGACAACGATAACCGCCAGATCGAGGGAGAGGAACTCGGTATCGTAGTCTTCCGCTTGAACGGGAACAATGAGCGATGGGTATTGAGAGGAGAGATCGGAGATGGCGTTTAGAGATGCATCGTCGCAATGTAGAGTTACGCCAACTTCAAGAAGCGCTTTGACTACTGCTGGCCACGTGACTGCCAGAGAATCCTTGTGTAGAACTAGAGTTTCTAGAGCATTGCAAGCAGCGGGATACGAGATCTGTGCGGCAGACTTAGTAATGTGACAACGGGCAGCTCATTCATTGTTCAAGGAATGCTCACCTTCGAGTCTACAATGACTCGCGCAGCTTTCGTAACATCCGCTTGTGCGTCCAAATAAGCGCAGCATATACCGTCCGCATGTCCCATGACAGGAATCTTCGTACTGCTCTGAATAGATCTGACCAATTCCCCACTTCCTCTTGGAATAACTAAATCGATATAGCGATCCTGATTTAGCAAATCTGCTATCTCCTGCCTCGTCGCGACAGTTTGGATGTATGCAGGTGGAATGGAAGTCCGCGATAAAGCGGCTTGAATGAGCCGCGTCATTATATTTTGGGTATGTAGAGATTCCTTTCCTCCTTTGAGGATGGCGGCATTCCCTGATTTTATAGCTAGGGAGGTGATATTGACGATGACTTCTGGACGAGCTTCGAAGATGACAAGTAGGACTCCGATCGGACCTACGATAAAACAAATGCTTTAGCATCCTTGTGAGATACATTGCACATTGGAACATTCGGCTCACATGTCACACGATACAGATCTAGACCTTCATCGAGCCTCGAAGCATAGGTCGTCTGGCCTGCAGGATCAGGCAGATTTGCAACATCTTGTACTCCTTGCAGCATCTCGTCGAACTTGGTAGGTGAGGATTGCAAGTCGAGCCGTTTCACCAGCGACTGTGATAGCTTTCCTTGAGCTACTAAGTCTCGTGCGGCCTTGTACCAAGCAATCGTGCAATTCAACAAGAATAAGGGGTGAAGGTCACAGGTCAGCTAGTCCACCGCAATGGCCGGCGAATAGGGATCCTCACCTCCATATCTAACGAATTGGCGTGCAAGATATCAGCTTTCGCTGCTGCTAGTGTGTCCCTGACGAGCCGAAGGGCTCTGACTCGTTCCAGCTCCCCATTCTCCAGCAACTGGGCGGCGTCGAATGCTTGTTTTGCAGCGCGAGCTAGTTGCTCAGCCTGAGAGACTGTAGCAGTCGAGGTGGAAGCTAAGCTTGTGCCGTTCATGTTGACGCTGTTGGCCTGCTATACATAAGGCTGAAAGAGAGAGTCGACAAAAGTTGCGAAGCCAGCGAGGATGATCGAGCGGATTTGAATGCGGAGCGCGGCAATTTGGTCCCATCACACACTGCGAGCATGTCATTCTGTGCCAGGTGTGTCGTGTCTGTGTGCTGGGAGGGTTGATTTTCTCGTTTTGCAAACTGTGGACATTGCTCTTTGCCACCGGGCGCTTTGCCCGCCAGAGAGCAACACAGAGAAACGAGACTGATGGTGCGAATGTCGCTGAAGATGATCAGATGCGTCACCAGACAGGTTCTGAAGGTCATCTTCCATGCGTCCCTCATCCATTCCATGTCTTCCAATTGATTGACCTTCGTCCGTAAGTGGAAGCCAGCTTCTTGTCTTTCTCCCACTCACTTGACATTTGCTATACCTGCACCAGAAAGTAAACAGAAGTGCAGCACCTGTCGAGACCTCAGGTATGCATCTGTAACAGCCATTAAGCTGGCAGCTAGGTGCTAGGAAGGCATGCCAGCGCTACCTTTCCCACATTTAGCCAACTACTCCCTCGATCAAGTTGCGGAAGACCACGAGGAAATGGTGTACAAGCGAGTGAGGGAAGACGGCATTAGCAAGAAGGATAAATTGAAGACGGACAGTCGAAGAGCACGTCTTGCTGCCATTCCTTCGCGGACTGTCGTGGATGGGAATCTCGCCATGCAGATCAAGGGAAGGGCTGCTGCTTCCAGCCGCAGCAGCGCACAGCAGCAGCGAGCGGAGCGACTGGAACACGCTGAAGAGCGGGCGACGCGTAATGCAACTATTGGCGTACGTCTTTCATTAGCCATACGGCTCCTTCTCCTGTCATTCGTACTGAATCTTTGCGGACTGCCGCCTTTCATCTGTAACTTTCCTGCATCACTACATTACAGCAAGCCGAAGTTGGAAGTCAAAGTAGTCATTCACCACCCAGCGAGGCTTTTAAGCGCAGGAATATAAGCACAACAGCAACTCTCGGTAATCTGTATCCCCCTCTGTCTCAATCGAACACCTCAAGCGATGCAAATATCGGAGCTCAGGTGATCTCTCCAACCGGTGTCGGTCCGCGCTCTTCAACGCCATCACAGCAGTCCAAGCCGGTCCTCTCTTCTCCAACTCGACGTAGACCATTGTCTCCCGTAGCAAACAGCTCTCAGAGGTGTATCAGCGGAGCTCCTCACGTTCCGGAGGCTGGAATGGGCTCCGTTCTCTTAGCTGCGATGGTTCGCATGCTCGATCCGTTTGACGATGATGAAGACGACGACGCCATGCGGAGAATGTGCAGCTCACCTGTCCTGGTTCCTGGCAATACTGGTGCACCAAGCCTGCAAGCTATCATGAGCGAAGTCAGTTGCCAACGTACTGACTTGGGTCGCTCGCGCAAATCTCCCAATAATGTCAACAGCGAAGGTCTCGCGCAGAGGGCCGACTTGCTTGTGAAGGACGTAAAGGACGAAGGGCAGGATACAGCATCAATAGCGGGTTATGATGTACCTGCTTCCGCAAGCGCTGCATGTCTCTCGCCTTCAATACCAGAAGTACCAAGTCAACCGGACCAGCTAGTTAATCGCTCGCCAGTCGTGCCATACAGTGCAGGACTGTCTGCCGGGGGTCAAACTCCGGCTCCAGAGACCCTGATGAGAAAACCTAGTTCAGGATCAGGTACAGGATCCTCGAATCGCCTCAGCAATCAGCAGCAAGACATAGGACCTGCTGCACCTGCTGAGATTCCTGCTCCCCCATTCTCTTCGATTGCTCCAGGCAACACCACAACACCACTGGAAGATCACATTGCTCGTCTAGAGCGATCACTCGGCAATGCAAGCATCCAGGCTGAAAGCATGTCCATCTCTCCTGTGGGTGCTAGTACTCGGAACCCGCGACCTGCTCCTTCCGTTGCTGGCAGTGTCACGTCAAGCAGGGCAACGGCTAGGAAGACAAGCAATCTCGACGAATGCATCGCACTTCTCGAAGCTGCTCTCATGGGCAGTGCGCCTTCATCGCCCATTCCAACCGTGTCCGCCCCAGTGCAGCAGTCTTTCGAAGCCGTTAATACATCTGTTCCTGCAAGTCCGCAAGTGGTGCGCGATGTCCAGCAGAAGAAGCATATCGTAGATCAGTCTGCCCTCTCTGCGCCCCCCAAGACGATCTCGGAACTGCAATTCATTCACGCCCGCCGCAACTCATCTGCAAGCTCCGAAAGCTATGAACCAGCCTCACCCGCTCGTACTACTACACCCGAGTTCGAGGAGTTTGCCCCTGGCGAGTTTGTCATATCTCATGAGGCATTGAACGCACCTACCATTGGAAGTCCGTCATATCGCTACACGCTAGAAACAGAAACGTCTTTGACTTATAAAGAAGAGAAGCAAGCGGAAGACTATGAACATCCCGCTTATATTCCTCACCTTATCGCCCGTGAACTCCCCCCGAACATGCCAGTACCAGCTATGGACAGTCACTATGCCAAAGCTTCCAGGAGTACCCGTCGTAGGGATGCAGTTCGAGTGCAGCCACCTCCACCAACTCTGCGACACCCTCAACCCAAGAGGGGAACCAGCACGCCAACCGCGTACATACTGGAAGAGGGCGCTGCGGCTCAGAGCGCACAGATGATAGATTTGACTGTTGAATACGAGGAGGAACCAATTGACATTGCCGCTAGAAACGTCAAGCCGCTCAAGGAATCCATCACCAAAGTCAAATTCGCTGAAGCGGAAGCGGAGGCGGACACTGGCACAGATGACGATGATGTCGTTTCAAGTCCCTCGGAATCCCCCTCTCCTGTTCAGGCAAGCCACGTACAGTCCGAGGGAAATATTCTCGGTACATCAAGCACTACAGCATCCACAGCTCAATTCGAGTTTGCTGAGACTGATATATTGAAAGGACTGTCTATGCCAAGCCTTGCTAGAAGGGGCTCCTACTCATCGTCTGAAAGTTCCGATTCAGACTCTCAACCCGAATCGCCAGCTGAACAGGCTGAAGTAGTCGCCTCTATCGCAAAGGAACCGCTTATTATCAATGGTGATGATCTTCAACCGGTCAAGAAGGCGCCCTCACCGGCTTCTACTATCCCTAAAATACCTGTCTCGGAAGCGTCTTCCCGCTCTACCTCGCCTGCCGAACGTCCAGATGATGTCGAATCCTCTACCACAGACGATGAGCGCGGCGCTATTAGTGCTGCATACAGGATGAGTGCGCCCGCGATCCGAGTCGGTGGCAGTCTCAATAAGAAACAAAGCATGAAGCCAGGTTACAGGCCTCAAAGATCGTCTCATCGGTACGGCATGCAGGCAGGCTACGCTGGTCCTAAACGCAATTTCAGAACATACGAGTATCCTTCGCATGTTGCTTCCGACTCTGGATGGCAAGGCAGTGACGGCGTAGTCTACGGTGGCAGCGCTGTGCTCCCTGAGACTGCTCACGATGTCGCGCAGGAACAGGGTGGGCATGCAGCGCTCGCTTCTTTCCTCGTGAACTATAAAACGCCGCTGAAGATTGCAGGGTCGGCCAATCTGGCAAGAATGGAAGTGTTGGTGCCTAATCCGACAGTTGGACAAGGTGGCAGTGGAAAAATGCCAATTTCAAGCCAAGATGTTAAGGGAGGAAATGTCAAAGAGACTCACGATCGTTCTGAGCTGGATATCTTCGATGATTTGCTGTTCTGAGTTATTCGGTTTCTACTTCATTAAATCGATACTATCGGGAGACTATCGGAAGGTCTACTTAGAGCCCGGTGGAAAGCGTCGTGCTATGAGCTGCAGTTTAAAAGGTGTGTGAGTGTATGCAAGATCGTGTGTCATGGTCAGTTAGAAGTAGTCGTAGTAGTATTGCGTCCTTGTTACTATTATCGAATGCCTACCGTGCAAGCTTGGGCTAATAGGGCCGCTACGAGCGAGTCGACCCCAGTGCAATCGAGGTCCTCATCTGTTCAGGATGGCCATAATACCGTTCGAGTGTGAAAAGTATTCTGTTGTCATGAGCATCTGTCACTCGTTTCTCGATCACCGCTTCTCTTTGCCTGTTACACGAAGCAAGAGTATCGCTGCACCTTGCATTGCTGTTCTAACAACCTATTCGGCAAGGCATTCAGTCCATCAACATCCACAACGCACAATCAACAGTCAAGTCTAGCATGTTCTCTTCCTTCCTAGGCGGCTCGAAAGAGTCCAACGCTGCGTCGTCAAGCAGCGCAGAGCAAGGCAGCACAAGCGGCGAGCTCCATCCTCCCCACGAGCGTCTTTCGAGCCCAGAATCTACATTTGGCCCTCTATCCAAGCAAGACACAGAATGGCACTGCGCTGGTGCTTTTGCTGCTGAGACGCAGACATTCTATGCCCTCACTGGAGGCAAAGATGCAAAGCTGATCATGTGTCAGGTTATTCACTCTGGAGTTGGGTGAGTGTGCTGCTCCTGGAGTGCAATATAGCAGATGCAGTGTAGCTGATCATGACGACTCTATCTTACTGCTGCTATCGAATATCGAATCTCTCGCTCTGGCATTCTCTTGCGAATCTCATTCTTCCATATGTTGTTAACGCCAATATTCATGCATGTGCCCCTTGCTACCTACAACGCGGCTATACAAACGACACTGTCAATCAATCTATTGATGGTATATGATAACTAGCATGTGGTACCCTCAAATCAACTTCAACTTCCGCCTCTACGACCCAGTCACTGGCAAGCGAGAATGGCGATCTGCAAACGTGTCAGGCTTCACCACTCCTGCACCTTCGAAAGGCAGCACGACCTACGACAAGCGTTCAGTCAAATCAGACCAGTTCACCATCTTGGTCGACCCTGCTCACCCAGACACGTACACCATCGAAGGCAAGTATGATGCCGACACGGATGTATCGCTCAAATTCAAGCGTATGGAAGGAGCACCAGGTTTCAAGCTTGGTAGCGGACCAAAGGGTGGTTTGACTTACTTTGGCGCTGAGAAAGCTACAAGTGGCAGCAAGGATGGTTCTCCTGATTATGCAGCTGGAGCAGATGGATATGTCGTTCATCGTTTCTGGCCCAGATGCGTCGTGTCTGGTGTGGTTCGAGTAGGCACGGAGATCATCTCACTTGATGCTGCAGATTCAAGAGGTATCTTCGTCAATGCTATTCAAGGTATGAGAGCCAACTTGGTCGCTGCCAAATGGAACTTTGGCTACTTCAATTCGTCAGATGAGAAGGAGGGTGTCAGCTTGATGATGATGGAGTTCACTACTACTTCAAGCTATGGCAGGAAGACGATCAATGTTGGAAGTGTTGTTGTGGATGATCAGCTAGTAGCGGTCGTTGCAGATGGTACAGCTACACACCTAGAGAATGAACAAGAAGATACGGATACAAGCTATCACGCTCCTGGCAAGATTCGCTGGAATTGGGCTAGCAGCCGCTCGCTCTTGCCGTCCTCTGGCTCAGAGGGAGAGAACAATACAGTGTCAGCTGAGATTGTTCTCGATTTACAGCCTGAGGGAAGCACACCTGCCCCAGCTGGCTCTGCTCCTGCACAAAGACAGTTCAGGGGTCTCATCGAGAAGGTCGATTTCTTAGCACATATTCCGTATGTCGTCAAGAAGGTCATTTCATACGTCGCTGGCACGAAACCTTTCATCTATCAGTTCTTGAACAATACAACGGCTGTTATTGAGCTTCCTTCGAGCGATGGAAAGGAAGTGAGACGGTTGGAGGTAGCTGGAACCATGTTCAATGAAGCTACCTTTATCTCATCATAGGTTTTGCAATGCCTACATAGCTCGTTTTTCTGCGTGTGGTTTTCCCGCCTCCCATAATTGATAACCAGAATGCCCGAGTCTTTCAGATCTTTCACTTACTATCTTCTGTATATACCCCCATCTACCTCGTTTGGTGCATCCCTACAGTGCACCTCCAGCTATATCGCGAATGCCCTCGCGGAATCGCACTAGTGGAATACGAAAGCAAAGCAATTGGTGACTTCTTCAGCATGGCAATCCAGTGCATGGAGTATGTGATATGCCCACTGAGCCATGTTCCGTCCGCGTCACCAGTTTTCGCAGGCTTTCGTCGGCAGAGTCCCTCGATCACTTTCGCGGCCATGATGTAACGATGTACTGGAAGAGAGTTGCGGACGATTCTGCCTTTCTGCCTTCTTCTCGTAAACCCTCCCATTACCTGCATAAAGTAGTTGCAAGCCTGCCTTGCTGTCCAGAGGTACATCGAGCTGGAACCCGAGTGACGTGCCCCACTTTGCGCGTGCAGGAACTTGAAGAGAGCAGCCCGTTGGACACATCAGTATACAAGACGTGCACACAGCACCTAGCAGACGGGACACGATGACAGTCACTGACCACGCCTATGGCGAAGGCTGGAGGTAGGTCTTGTTTCTATCGGGACGTGGCTTTGCACAGTCCGCCAAGCGCTGTGATGGCTGCCATGTCCAAAAGGCTGACATCATGCTTTCCCCCTGTGCCTGCTAGTGAACACCATGTAGGCCTCATTATATATCAACCAGAGCTCTCATACTTCGCACAAGCTAATGTCAAATGCCATTGCATGCTGTATGTCATCACAGCAAATCCCTACTGTCTCGCAATTCAGGCAGCTCCAGAAGGAGAGATACAAGGGTAGGTAGTCCCATCTGCACTGCTAACTGTAATGACATGCGACACAAGCTGACGATAATCGATCCATGTCCATAGAATCCGATGACAGAGCAACCAGGCTAGCGCAAGAAGCCGACGAAGATTATGTCGATACTGATGCATATCGCAAGGACGAGCAGCCCGCCGCCACAGCGTCAACACCCAGCGCAGCGACAGGTCGAGTTCAGCCCAATCAGACAGGTGATGGAGATTATGCAAGAGGCACCCGCACAGGCGATACACCCGCACAACCCATCGTAGGGGGACCTTCTAAAGATAAAAAAGCAGAGCAATCTGCTCAGCATAATACAGATCAAGATGATCTCGAAGGAGACGTCAGCAAGATCCCAAGGGAAGATGGACCAAAGACAGGCAAGGAGGAGAAGGAGGAAGCTATGCAAAAGGCTCAAACCGCTAGTCAGAAGGCGAACAAGGTCGAGTACAAGGGGTGAGTCCCATTGCAAGAGCCATTCGAGCTTTGTTGCGAGAGCTGACTGGCAACTTGTAACTCCCACTCCCACAGCGAACGCATTGTGAAGGACCCTGTCACAGGCCAGGTATGCATGTCTGCATACGTAACAGCATACAAAGGCTCACGACCACAATCCTCTTGCTGCAACAGGATGTCATTGTCAAAGATGCCCAGGAGAATTGTGAGAGCTGAGAAGCCAACGTCTCCGACAGGACCTACCTGACGCCGCTATTTCATGTGCAGCATACGATGTCGACCGACTCGATCCAAGCGTCAAGGACAAGACTGGCCCTTCTTTACAGCCACCTCCACGCAACAAGCATGCGTACGATACTCTGCACACCTCACCTCAGCCGGCTTCGCCTACCAACATTCTCTTGCAACCCTTCCCTGCTCCAGTAGAAAGTAGCACATTCGACAATCTTCGCACCGCTCTACATACCATTTCGATTGGAGTAGGAGCAGGATGCGCTCTCATTTGGTTCCTGGTCGCCTTTCGAGCTGGATTCTGGGCTTTTGTGATTCGAACGTCGCTACTCTCTACCCTGGCAGTCGGTACATTCATGGCATGCGGCTTGATCGCCAACAAGGTTGAGAAGCACATGGAACAAGCAAGAGTCGAAATGCACCGCAAAAGAGGCTTAAATCATACTCCTCCTGTACCTGAATCTACTGAATGGCTAAACGCTATGCTCGCTGTCGTTTGGCCTCTGATCGATCCTGCCATGTTTACTTCCGTAGTCGATATGGTAGAAGATATCATGCAGGCTTCTCTCCCTAAATTCGTTGATGCTATTCGTATCTCCGACCTAGGGTTGGGCACAAATCCTTTCAGAATAGTCGCTATCCGAGCTTTACCTGATCAACAGACTGATAAGGACTATCCAAAGGAGGAGTGGATCTATAGAGCTACGCCCTCGGAATCGCAGATGCCATACGACGATGCAGCACCCAATTCAAGAGGTGGAAAGAAGGTGAGCTTTTAGCGTTTGGCAAGACGCTTATTAGTGCTTCGGTCGAGCCGAGCTGATTCCACATACTATAGCAGGGAGACGGTGAAGGCGCGTCTGTCAGCAATACGGATGGCGCAGCTCAGAACAAGAACAATACAGACAAGGCTGTACAAGCCAAGAAGGACCAGCCACAGCAGAGCATGAACGATGTTGACAAGTCTGAAGAGGAGCTTGAACAAGCTGGCGACTATGTTGTGCGTTGTCGTATCTCCTGAGGGGTTCCTATGAAGGTACTAATATCTTTGCGATGCAGAACTACGAGATTAGCATGGTGTATCAGGCTAGACCTGGTAACACCATGGGCAAACGAGCTAGCAACATCCATCTGCTTATTCAATTCTTCCTCGGAGCGGTAAGTATAAGATTTCGCCGCATGTCAATTGTCGCGTTTGTCTAAAGACTGCCTTTTGGGCAAATAGTATGATTGGTTCCACGTTCCAATTCCTATCTGGATTCAGTTCGAAGGCCTCGTTGTTACGGCCCGAGTCAGACTTCAGATGGTCCCTCAGCTACCTTATGTTCGAAACTTGACTTTCACCTTGATGGGCGTACCAAAGGTGCAGCTATCTGCTATCCCGATGTCCAAAATGGTACGTTTGAGAGAGATCAGCTATAACACGTGAAGCTGATATACTTCCTAAATCCAGCTACCAAACGTCCTCGACTTACCGCTCATTTCCGGTTTCGTGCAAAGCAGTGTTGCGGCTGCCGCAAACGAATATGTTGCACCAAAGAGTATGACCTTGAATCTTGCAAGCATTCTTACCGGAGATGGAATCAAGAAGGACACCCTGGCTCTCGGCATCTTTGTCATTACACTGCACCATGCTGAAAATCTATCAGCGCAAGACAACAATGGCAAGAGTGATCCATATATCATTTTGTCTTATGCGAAGTTCGGAAAACCTCTGTACTCGACCAGAATCATTTCCGGTGACCTCAACCCTGTCTGGGAGGAGACTGCTGTGTTACTTCTATCTTCCGATGAAATTAAGGCTGGCGAATCCCTATCCATTCAGCTTTGGGATAATGACAAGTGGGCCATTTTTCTAATAGTAGTCGAACTGAACCGTTAGTACTGACTTCACTTGATATCAGGATGTCGGCTGATGATCTAGTCGGAAGAGCCAATGTTCCCTTGTCAGAGATTATGGACAATCCCGGTCATACAACACGAAGAACGGACAAGCTCATGGGTTTCGAAGATGCTGATTCGATGTCAGGTACACTCACTTGGTCTGTGGCATATTATGAGAAAGCCAAGCTCGACCAGAACCTCAAGACCGAAAAGGGGACCGCACAGAACGAACCAACTGCTCTCGCCAATGCAGGAACCGAGCAGCAGCCCACTCCAGCAGACACCAAGGAGGAAGCGGATGCTCTGCATGTTCCCCCTCGCAAGGACCTCAAGTCTGGCGTACTCTCTGTTATAGTTCATCAAATCAGTCAGCTTGAAAGGCAGAATCTGAAGGGTGCAAGCGGCAAAAAAGCAAAGCGAGAAGGTGCTGCAGGACAGGATACTGACGCTCCAGAGGAGGAAGGACCCAATCTGCCAAACTCCTACTGCGAGATCTACGTCAATGACAATATGATCTACAAGACTCGAACCAAGATGTACACCTCTATGCCTTTCTTTGAAGCTGGTACCGAGGTATTCATTCGCGACTGGACTACCGCCACCGTCAGAGTTGCTGTCAGGGATGCAAGGTGGGTAATATCAGCCAATAGTGATAAGTGACGTAGCTGATTCACAAGCCATGATCTGCAGACTAAGAGAACACGATCCCCTCCTTGGCGTTGTCTCAATGAAGCTCACCGATGTCCTATCTGGCAGCTCCCAGAACACACTGACCGCTTCGTGAGTACTGTCCCTCGGATATCTACGCAGCAAACATTGACCTAATAACCAAACAGCCTGCAAGAGGGTGTCGGCTTTGGTCGCGCAAACATCTCGGTTCTTTTCAAGGCTATCGATGCTAGGTTGCCGAAGAACATGCTCGGCTGGGAGACCTCTACAATCGAACTCTTGTCAGACATCACCTTCGATAACACCGAGGGGGAGGGAGACTATTCCACCAAGAAGCTTACATTGCACACCAATGATGGTGAACAGAAGATTTCGTCGAAGTTTGCCAGCGTTGAAGACCATAAGGTCACATGGGATATCGGCGATGAAGACATCCGTCTACCTATCTACAATCGCTTCACCAATGCACTCCATTTCGAGCTTGGCGGTACTAATTCACTGAACCCGCTCGATACGACCCCTGAAGCTGTTGCGGTCTTGTGGCTTCGTGATCTTGCGGACGAGGAAGAAAAGACGTATGTCCAGGAAGATTGCGTTCAGCCAATTCAAGAGTTATTAACTGACCCCCTGCCTTCCAGCGTCCGCATTCCGGTCATCAAGGGCAAGGAGATGTCGCTACTGAGTCAGAACTATCTTAATGAACAAATGCTCAAAACGCACCCGCATAAGATCATCGGCTACATCACGTGCACCATCAGGCTTGACCCTGGTCTTGTAAGCCATCACAGTTACACACGATCAGAAAAAAACTGACTGTCCCTTCAGGACCCGGACCATGAGTCTATTGCACACGCCACCAACACCAATCGCCATGGCTTTGAAGTCTACGATCATCTAGAGGGACAGGCTAAGGTAGCGGAGCAGAATGCTCACGCTGGTGATGACGGTGTCATCGATAAGAAAGAAAAAAAGCAGATGGAGAAGTCGCACAAGAAAGCGCTGGAGTCACGTCACAGAGGGTGAGAAGTCTCGAAGCGGGGCTAATAGTGTGAGACTTGCTGACGCTGTTTCCTAACAGCAAAATGCAACTGTCAGCTGTGCGCACGATGGTGTGGATGAAGGACGGCCTCAAATCACGAAAGAACGCCTTGAAGGGCAAGCTGCCTGGTCACGAAAACCCAAGAGAACCACATATACAAAGCGAGGTCTGAGCTGACCAACATGTCGAGTAAACCACCGGTACCATTAGATTGTCTAACAGCTTTCGAGCGTCCGTAGCTCGCATTTTCATTACGCTATACACGACTTCTCAGAAGTACTGCTCTATGTCTATGTCCTGCAATCAATTCTCACGCATACAGATGCTAACGACTACCGAATCATCCCATGAGAAAGGGATGTTGTTACCGTAACGAACCCGTAGCGGCCGAATCGCTGACACCCTCCCCATGCTTCCTCCGCATTAGATCGGTCCGCGCTGAAGACTGCCCATCTGCGTTCAGATGGTCGTGTACGTCAGTCTTCGTGAGGATGCCTTCCAGCCTGCCGCGTCGGGTGAGAAGCAGATATCGGAGACCCTGCAGTCTCTCATCATCAGTTTGTATTCAGCAGGGATAAGTTGGTACAGGAACTAACCATTCGCTGGAAGAGATGAACCGCAATTTCAGCGGGGCTATTGACAGATAATGTCATCGGCGTCTGGCTCGTCCACGAGGCAAGATTGAGAACACCAGCTTGTTCCGTATTACCATTGTCGCGACTGCCGGGATTTGAGCGCGACAAGAATGTACAGCGCGTGGTACCAAAGGTGCCGTGGCCTGCTCGTGCTTGATCTGGGAACATTGGGATTTAGCCGAGGTTGGACAAGTGACAGGCTTGCAACCTACTCAATGCAGCTATCAGATCGTTTCGGACGATGTAGCCGCAAAGTAGCTTGTCTTCGGTGGAAGCCACGATTGGGTAGCCTCGGTATTTGTGTTCTTTGATGAAGTCTTCCAATTCGTGCACAGTCCAGTCCGACTGCTTCAATGTGACAATGTCGTCTACGGGAGTCATTATGCTCCGAACGAACGTCCCGTCGCGTCTATACTCAATCTTCGGGTCGAGGAACGGATAGGAGCGCAGCTTGATCCAGCTTTCGTAGATGCCGTCTCTTGCCAGAAAGTCTCCGGTGAACTGAGAGCACACGTTCAGCGCAAGATAACATTGACGAGGCGGCGGCTCACCTTGCTGACCATGATAGCGATCATAATGGACAGCACACTAGTCACTGCTCCCGTCAATTCGAAGAAAACGACAGTCAAGCTGATAGTCATCCGAGTAACACCGCTCAAAACAGCAGCTGCACCAATCACAGCATATATTGTAGGTGAGACGCATGGTCCGTCGGCTGGACATCCGGAGAAGATGAAAAACAGAGGATAGGCCTGCTGGAAAGACGATACCAGCATGCCGACTGCGCGGCCTATGCAGCTTCCTATGGCGATGGAGGGTAGGAAAATGCCAGCGGGGACTCTCATGCCGAAGGTGGCTACAGTCATTGCTGTCTTTGCAAGCGCTGTAACGACAAGCAAGAAAATTGTGAAAGCTTGATGATCTCGGCTGTAATACAAAGTGAGCATAACGTGCAGGTGAGCCTCTCGCCAGGAACCCGGCTTACTCGCACAATCCGTACGGATCGTTTGTACAGTCAGAGAAAAGGCTTTCGACTAGCTCCGTAGTCGGTAATCTATGAAGAGCTCGCTTAGACAAGCCCAGTAGCGCTGAAGAAATTCGAGGCTTACCTGGCATAGACAACAAGATATGACACCAAAGCTGTAAGCAGGGCTACTACAGCCACTTCAAGGATGGGACCTCTTGACAGATCGCTGGCACGAAACTTGGCATATGCAATGTTGAGCCGGATAAAGTAGTGCCCGAAGACGCCTCCGATGACTCCAAGAAACACGAACGGGATAAGCTCGAAGCCTCGATAGACCTGAGATGCGGTGACTTGGAAGAGGACCAGTCTAAGGAAAATCGTTCTCAGTCAATTGTTGACCATCGTGTAGCGATTGGCTTACCGTCCGGTGCCATAAGGGTCTATGTACTGCAATGTAACTGCAGCGACAATGGCGCAGACAAAGCTCTGCCACAGGACGGTGTCTGGGAAGAAAGATGACAGCTCTTCCCTATGATGCAGAATCGTTGACCCCTGTTAGCTGGCTCGCTTAGCTGTACTAACAAAGGTACAGTACCCACAGGCTGAAAAGCACTCCACCGAGCGGGGCACCGAAAGCAACTGATATGCCTGCCGCGGCTGCCGCAGACAGGATCTCCCGTTTTCGTGCTGTAGCATGGCGGTCAGCATACTGTAGCTCACGGACAAGAGCGCCTTACCCTCATTCTCTCGGAACACTGCGAATCGGCTTGCTACGATAGAACCGATGGAGCAAGCGATATGGACAAGAGGCCCTTCATTTCCCAGCAATAAGCCAGAGGCTACTGCCAAAGTCTGTAATTGTCCGATCAGCCCGAGTTATCTTATATCTAATTTAATTTGTCTCACGAGACCGAGCGCCTTGATGACCAATGTCCAGGATGATAAAAAACCCTGCAGAATATACCCATTAAGGATAGTCTTGATCTCTGGGTATGTTATCAGTAGACTTAGTAAGGCCTAGAGATTCTCTGTAGACTGGGGGAAATTACCGGGTATACCAGTATGGAAAGCTTGAGGTGCATAACTCTGTACAAGAACCGCAGAGCATGTTGCGAAGCCGACCCCAGAGGCGAGGTAGACTAAGTAGGGGATGATTGCGCGTGCCGGGCGGGCCCGTAGCTTAAAGAAGTCCGCCCATGAGATCCACGAGTAGCAAACTTCATCCGCCTGTGAGTAAAAAGGTCCGACGCCAGACCACCGAATGTCAGATTCGGTCCAGTGGCGCAGGTATATGCGGGCGTAGTACCATACCTCAAGACCTGCACAGCAAGCTGCTTCGTTGAGGTAGAATTCTGAGGGACAGACTCCTTGTCGAAGGTCGCTGTACCAAAGTGTCAACTCCGATAGTAATAGCTGGCCATTGCAGAGAAACAGTATCCGCACCTCAGCCATATCGTTACTATTGCTAAGAAAGCCGCCAGCAGGCCTGTCAAGATGCCAGTGATCTATAGACGATGTATAAGTGCTGCTTATAAACATATGCCATTTGAAGGACCTTTCACTGACTGCAATTACAAGCCATGGCGCAGCCGTGTTCCAGAGCTTTATGCCGACACCTTCCAAACCGCGTAGGCGTTTCAAGCGTAGAAGTCTGAGGCGTTCTTTTGCGTACTCTCGGATCCAGTCAATAGTGGTGCAGTCTCCATACACATCGTAGTCGCTCGATATGTATTTGATGGAGGCCTCGTGGTCCGAGAGCGTCGATAGGAACAGCGACTCGTCTACGCCTTCATGCTCTTCTTCGCGCTTGCTGTCCAGGCTGGACAGGCCAAAGGCAGAGGCGCGACTCTTCACGTAGTCATTGACAGACGTAGGCGAGAATGGGAGCCTGACCATACATGCGAATGCTACTGCTCTGGTGACTGCTGGCAAAGCTCTAGCGGATCTGACACGCCCTCCATCAAGGTGATCGGAAACAACGACATAATAGCTAGGACTTTCCAGACACTGTACATGGGGTCATTGAGCTGAATCTAAGAAGCGCTGCGTGCGTCTCACTTGCAATCTTATCAAGCGGGACACCTGCTGTTCGCCAGAAAGGAAGGAAAGCCACAGCATCTAACATTCAAGTTCATGCAACACACTACCTTGCTACCAATCTTGCGTCACTTAGAATGGTTTGAACAAGCTGGTAGGCTTTGTGGGAATAACATGGCTGGATTATGTGATCTACAATGCATCAATCTTGCTTAAATGCTACAAAAAATGCGTGCAAATGTCCGAAAATTATGATAGTACAGGTAATATGACCGTCGGTCAGAAGCCAGCGTATCCTCCGTCTACATCGATAAGTTCGGGATGTGAAGCTCCCCAAGTGTCTAGAATATGATTACTCTCCTTGTTGCCATTCTTCCAGTTCTCTTGCTCCTCGACTGAGGCGACTACAGGACTGGAGGGACCAGCTTGGAAAGCTCTAGCAATCCTGTCGAAAACTCCGTTATTAGCTTGCTTCTTCAATGCTAGTTTTTGGCGAGCTTCGTTATCCGCCTTCTGAGAGAAAACTAGCTTCTGTCTCCTTGTAACACGGGAAGGATGCTCATGGACGTTCTTATCAACCTCATCATCATCTGTTCGACGCTTCTTGTTCTTCGACCATCTAGCAGCCCATTTCGCAGCTCTTCGCTCTGCCATTGCTTTCTCTGCCATCATAACAATATCTGGATCTGGATCAGCAGCCATAATAAGATCATCTGGCATCTCTAGATCCCCTAGCCCACCAATGATGGGTACAGGATGAACGGTTTGAGCTGCCTTGCCGTCAGTACCGAGGATGGCTTGCGCCCAGCGGGAGAAGCGGTTTGCTACTGCTTGATGCTCGGGCTGTGGAGATGCGGCTGTTTCTCTGACTGATCTGACTTGCTTGTGGAGGACATTGTCTCTTCTGATGGCCGAGGCTGACTTGGCAGAGGTTGCCACTTTGATCCTTGAGACCGGGAGCAAGGTCCCACAAACTATGAGAGCTGAGAAGGCAACAAAGAAGACAACAAACTTCCAGCGCTTGTAGAAGCTCTTTGTTGTAGTTTCCCACGATTTCGTGGTGGAGACAGGAGAACCCGAGCTGGAGTCGAAGGCGATTTTCGGCGAAGCAGGAGCCTGTGCAGCTGCATTGGAATAGGTCTTCAGCGAACCTTCTGAGCTGAGCGCGTCGAATGGAGGTGAAGTGCGTCTCTTCAGGTTCGCGGAGCCTCTTTTTGCTTGCGAGGTAGTTGATCGGGAGCTTTCATGCGCACGAGAGTCTGCATTGACAGCGAAAGTTGAGTAGGTAGTAGGAAAGCCTTCGCCGATGTTGAGGCCTTCAGATGTGTTCCTGTGATGAGTCATGGCGAATGGACAGACAAACGATCCAGCTTCTGGCGATTGACTGTGTGAACCGACGTGCGTGTAAAGTGGCTCTGCTTAAGTATGCGGGACAGCCAGGATTAGAAAACTGTACAAATGCAGTCATTTTAGCTATGGCTGATCTAGCTTCAACGAGGAGCGAAAGGCGCTGCAGACTCACGCCTTCCACTAAGCTTGCAGCGCACGCAGTCTTGATATGCTGAAGGAGTATTGCCAGGATCCAGTATGCAGGGAGTGGCGTCGAGCTGTCAGAAAGTCAAGGCTTGGGCTGAAGTAAGAGTAAGAGACTGCAGTACTTGTATGTCTATAGCATGAAGCAATGAAGAACGTTTGCTACAATAAAAGCATCTTCAACCACGCAGAGCAGTTCTTCTTCCTATCTTTCACATCAGCTTTCCTGCACGGAAGAATTGCTCCCGAAAGTATTTTGCTGCCGCAAAAGGAAAGCGAAAAGGGCCGATCGAAGAAGTCGTTCACATCTGTCATGTTCGCGTTAAACAATTCGAACAGCGTGCTTACGCTATACTTGATTGCGCTATACTTGATTGCGCTATACTTGATTGCATTATCTTAATGTTGCTGTCTCGCGCTTCACTTATTGATTGGCTTAGCCGGTCTGGATTTGTTGCTTATACCCGGCCAAAGTTTTTCCACTACAAGCCACCGCACTTCTCGGCTGCCTCATCAGGAAGGGGGCGAGTTTGGCTTTGTGAATCTACAGTCGAGCACACGCTGCACACGCTAGTATGCGATCTCTTCACCTCTCGCTTTGCAGGTGCTTGGCAAAGATCCATCGAGCAAGCAGGGTCTAGAGGGAGGTCTGACCTTTCGCTACGTTAAGGTGATATTCCGCTGAAGCAGCTCCAAAGCCTGCATGTGACTGCGCTTGTTCTGCTCGTGTATAATAGCGTCCAGCACTATCTACGTCGTTCAAGCTATACCAACCCCTCTCGCTGCATTAGAAGCAAGCGACAATTTGATAACACCGTGTGCCGCTTTCGCACTTCTATCCATCAAAGCCAGAAACTTGGCTTCTTTAATATCATTTTCTATTGCAGTTATCTTGTCCATGGCAGCAAATGAACCTAGAATACTTGGAGCTGCTGTATCCGAGGTAGCGTTAACACTGGCTAGAGCAGCACTTAAACCGCTCCGTCTAGCCGAGTTGAGAGATTCGTTCGCTTTATCAATGACGAGCAAACCTGCTCGAGTAGGAGATGGCAGTTCATCATTAGCCGCTGCATTGTTGAACACCGATGCGCGAGGAGTAGTCGGGGACAGGTCCGGATCAGGTACTGCCTTCTTGTTCTTGCCTCGATGACCAAGTGATGGAGATCTAAGCAGTCCAGGAGTCTTCCTGCTAGCTTTAGGGAGTGTTGAGCCAGAAGGTGGGCTACCTGCTGCGCTGCGCATGCCAAAAGGCAACTCAGGCACCGGAGGCGCAAATTCATAGGCTCGGGTCGAGGAGGCACCAATTTCCGAAGAATGTCCGTCTGACGAGTCGCCATCTTGCGAGATCGTTCGTGAGCGTGAAGCTTTCCTTTGACCTCCGCCTATACATAAAATCTCAGTCAGCTCTACGGTAACTGGAGGTGTTCTGCAGATTTCGGAAAGTACTCACTGCTCTGTTCTGACTTATCACTAGACAGACTATCTTTCCTCGGTGAACGATGCAAGAAACCAGGCAATGAAATCGTGGAAGACATCGAGAATGGGTCACTATATACTATCTTCCCAGAAGACATTGAAGAATGCGCTGGTAATTGTGGCAATGCCTTCGTCTCGCTTTTTGAATGATCGCCATGCTGAAAGGGATGCCGCCATGATCTATGTGCAAAAGAGGGGGCCAGCTTCGGACTGTTATCAAGATTGTGCTTCTCAGACTGGCTTGACGAGTTCGTCTTATCTATAGGTGGTGGAACTGCGTATAAGCCGCCGAAGTAGTCAGGTGTCGATTCCACAGGCATAGCAGTGACTTCGAAATTGGGAAGCTGTTCCCTGAGGTTTGGGTGAGACAGTTTGCGAGTGATTGAGGACAAGAAACCGCCTGCACTTGTGCTTCGTTTCGGCGGCGGGGCGGCTGCATGCAAAACATCATGTGACATGCGGCCATGCAGAGGCATATTCTTGACGATCTCAGACATTGGACTGGGCATCGAGAAGCCATTGGAGTCTGTGACGTGTGCACCTGCGATACCGTTTGCTGTCTGTGACCTTTTACGCCTGTAGAATGATGCTTTGCGTTTGGCTGGCGCTTCTGCTCCTGATGCTTCAGCTTGTACAGGGAACGCAGAAGTGGAAGGCAGAGAGGAAGGTGCAAAGATCGCGTGATCCATACTCAGATCAGGCTGTGCTTGATGTAACGAAGTCAAACTTCTGTTGTTATGCTGTTGATATAGAGGTGGATACTGTTGAGTCGATTTAGCGCGGGTCGGTAGATTTGGTTGCGAAAGTGGTGGAAAGGTAGCATTCGGATCCTGGTCGAGCCAGGCGGGCCGATGTGTGAAGAAATGCGAATGAGAAGAGTTTGTGTAAGTTAGATCGTCCTGCTCTGATCCTGAACCGGAATTAGTGCCTCCCGTTGGCGTAGACCCCCTCGAACTGCTGCGAGGCAAGGAGAGTGAGCGAGAGTGGACCGTAGGATTCGAAGCCGAAGCCTGGTCATGCCCTGATGTGCCTGAATCTTTTCGTATATGACCTTTGGAGTGCTTGCGGACAAGCTTTTTGTGTGAAGTGGGTGAGCCGACAATCGCAAGTGGACGGTCCTTTCTCGGCTTGGTAGGACTGCCATGCATTGAAGGCAAAGCTTGTTCCGGGCTGGACATCATTTCGAGCGATGTAGAAGGTGGTGAAGATATGTATAATCCTTCTGAAGAGGCTTGTCGATTTGGTCGAAGTGATGATGACGTCGGTAGGATGGATTCATACATTTCCCCGTTCGAGCTCGCCTTGGTCCTCGGTGAAGGCGGCAAGGCAGGTTGACTAGGTAGGAGGGGCAGCGAATGGTTGTACGGCGATGATGTAGAACTGGAGATTGATGGAGGTATAGTCTTGAGCGGCCGCCGGGAAGATGGAGATTGTCTGCCTGTGTTGGGTGAGTTTGAGACAGAAGGTGAGGTGCCCATAGGCAGACTGCTGTTTCGGATTTTGCGAGGTGTTTGAGGGGAGGGAGGTGTGAATGCAGAGGCGGAGGTATACTGCTGGCTTGCAACACCGTCACTGTTGCTCGTCGCGCTGTCAAAGCGAGATCGTCCGGCTGTATAGAGCTGTTGTGCCAGTATGCCACTGCTATCCACGTGCCGTTGATGCTCGAATCTGCTGCTTTCGTTGCTGTGCGAATGAGAGCGTGAATGGGTTTCAACAGGGTCTTCTGACGCGTTGTTGTGTGTTCTGTTGGAGTAGTAGTGACTTGAAGCTTGCTGCTCCTGTCCTTGCCGGTGTAATGGAAGGACAGGTGGTCCGGTTTGCGAATCCGCACGCAATGGCTCGGCCAAGCCGCTCCTGCTGGCCTTCGAGTGCTGTAATATGGACGTGCTAGCTTGAGACGATAGCTCTGTCGCAGATAAGCTCGTCGTCAAGGGACACACAACGGAGTCTTGTTGTTCCTTCGGCACTATCACGAGCGGTCCGAGTGTTGTGTTTAACTGCTGATCACCTGATCTTGCAAGTTTCTGTGTCATGCTGGATGGGTCACTGCTGCGACTCGAGCTGCTCTCACTTGGAACATGCACTTGTTGAGGTGGTGCAGGCTTTGAACGGAGTCGCTTGATGTCGAACATAGAGCCCATCGTGCCTGTGGTTTTCGCCGCGTTCGCATCCACTCCGCGTGGTCCGGCCATTACGCGCGTGGGAGGCGAGTGGATCTCTGGCAGCATGTTGACGACGACAGGTGCATCGTAGGGTTATTGGTTTTGAGATGTGGAAAGACCACCGTTGTGTATGTGAATGAGCGGACCGCAAGAGAATAGCGACCCGGAAGTTGTGAGAGGCAGATTAGGGTTTCCGAAGGCGATCAGGGTAGAGCATCGAGAAAGCATGCATCAGCCCAAGAGCTTAGCATGTTTATAGCCGGATTCAGTAACCCTTCTTCGTGAATCAACTAACCTGGCGCAGAGGGCCGTCTTCCACCTATCAGCGGTGACAGTTCCGATGTCGATGCGCGAGGGCTACCCTGAACCTGGACGCTGGACCGCCGAGCGATGATCTGGGAGTAATATGTGGAGCGAGGCGAGTAGGCTGCCTGTGCGAATGAGGGAGAACTAGGTGCACTGTTTCTGTTGCTCATGCTGCTACTGTTTGCTGCGGCTGATGCGGCTGTACTTGTGGACGGGCTGCTTCTCGAGTATGCGTCGATTAGGTTGCTCTGCACGTGCGAGAATGATAGCAAGTGGATATGGCCAGGTGGTCAGTATGTGCGCACTTGCATCTCAGGACCACGCTGAAGCTGGTTCCTCACTACTGAACTCGTCTGCCTGCCCATCCCAGGCCGAGTAAGCAGACTGGCTGGACGCACAGCTGGCGGCAGCGCGGCATACTGATTCGGAGTCGCACTGAGTACCCTGCCAGCGTATAACGTGGGTGCCTTCTCCTGGAGGAACGCTCCCTCTTGATTATCAGCATGCTGTTGCTGCGCCCTGTCCGCTGCCGCCAACTGTCTGGCATGGACAGCTCTGGCCATTCTGTTGTGTGTCACCAGCTGCAGGCCTGGTCTCGGATGACCGCAAGACCTCGGCCTGCCGAATTACGGTCTTCTGTCGAGGTTTGCCGCAGGTCTATAGGAGTTGCTCTCTGCTTCGATTGCGACCCGCAGACTGCTCAATTGCATGCATCCAATGCGGCACTTCGACTTCCGTCAATTCACTTCGAATGCCTGTCGGTGTGGCATGGGGGCGTCACGGAACGGCAGACTTGCGGAATGCGAGGTAAGCTTGGACGGATCACCTGCGAGATGGGAGTAAATGACGGTGATGGTGGATTGTATGTACCGAGACTTGCAGCCTGTTGCTTCTTGATCTTTTCACCCCTCGACGTAAACACATTTCGCGCACAAGCTTCCCGGGCTTGAATGATGTTCTTGTTCTGGGTTTTGTTCACTTTGCTTGTGGGTGCACGACGGTGGCAAACAAAAGCCCAAGGCGATCGCCAGCTTTCAGGTACCGGATGGCCAGCAAGGTCAGCATGCGTCAGGTATTGTGGAGTGATAGTACCAAGGCAATCACTGAATCGGTGTCGTCTTTGGCGGTGTGGGTTTCAGCAGTTTGCAAGTACACTCTTGGCTTTGCGGAATCACTGCCGAAGTGTCTAATTTATATCTCCGTGCAGGATTAATGTATTCCAATCTTGGTATCTGAAAAGTTATGTCACGTATTGCTATAACTAGGAACATATTGCATTATCTTGGTTATTTCGTGTGTCTGGCTAGTCCTTTCCCGAGGTTCTGCTTCTCCTGAGTTTGTCCCAGAGACCGAAAGCATGAAAAGAGCTTCAAAGCCTACACATAGGAGGGCGGGTCCTGCAAGAATTGCTGTTGTATTGAATGTGAGGTAGTCAACGCGCTGTAGTCAATGAATCAGCAATGCTTGTCAATGCTAGTCAATGCCTTGGATATCCAAGCTTACGCTCTTCAAGGTTTGGAAAATATAGGTGTATGTAGGGGGTTCCCCGGCTTCGACGGGACAAGCAGTGTATTCGCAGGCTGTCGGATGCAGGGACTTTTAAGCTCATGGTTGAGTGGCACAACGGAAGTCTGATCAACCGTTAAATGCTTGTCTGCTGTATGCATATTACAAAGGAGGCTCTCGTGTCCCATCTGGAGCGACCAGCGAACGCCGAGGTCTGTCTCTATCTAGACGATTCCAGCGATGTATAGTCGATTGGCAACCAATATCAGCCTCTCTATACTTTTAGAATCAATGTATGCACAGCTCTGACTGGTGATAGTGCACTCCTCGCCGAAGCGAAATCAACTAGTTTTTTTTTTTTTTTTTTTTGGATTTACCGTGGCTGGGGAAAATGCATCACGCACGCACGACTACAACGTGATAGCATTATAGCCGTACAGCGTGGGACTCCTCTCTAGATCCGAGTATACCCACTAAAACCCCCTCCAGCAGGATTTGACTGGCTCGGGCAGAATCTAGCTGCTTGGGCCGGGTCCGGCGGATTTGGAAGTCCATGAAATGTGGTTTTTTTTTTTTTTTTGGATTTTACGAGTGCATTTAGAGCTGTATTGCTTTGTAGACAACCAGTAATGGACCAGCGCTTTGCTATAATGTACAAATTAAACCAAGAAAGGCCGAGCTCGAGCTCTGAGAAGACTAATACTGAGATCGCGGGTCATGTTTTTGTAAATTGTAGGATTCATTTTCTTTGACCAGTATGCGAAAAGGCTTTGCGTAGCTTCAGATAAAGTACCACCACCGACTGAAATGATGATGGGATGGAACGGAACAGGTACTATCGGTGCATATTTGTTGAATTTCTGCATGGCTTTGGCATTGAGAGCTTCTTGGACAGCAGATTGTGTTGATTCGAGGTCTGGAGGGACTTGTAAATGGCGAGATATAATGCGCGCTTGTACACCAGCGTGGACAGAAATAATAGCTACATCGTATTCGGTGCATGTTGCATTGAAAGAGCCGGGGCCAGTGACTTTGAGGTTGGTTCGTAGACTACTTCGATCGGAATCGCGTAACTTCGGTTCAGTTTGGACAGTTGTGCCATCAACTGTCATCAAAGCGTAGGCAATGATCTTTTTGATGTACTCATGGCGTTCAACGTAGAGATGTTCACGTCTTGAGCAATTGTCGTCGTGTCCAAGGACTTCGGCGGAAGCGCAGTGGCGACAAACAGTATTGTGTCCAGGAATTAGAGTGCGGTAACTGAGACCAACCGTGATATCTTGACTTCACAGCGAAGTAAATGTGTTGTAAGGTATCGCGCAAAGCCACTGTCTTGCCAAGTAACCGGTTGCAAAATCAATACACTAGCGATTGGCAGACGTCGCTCTCCGACCTTCCTGTCATCGAGCTCAGTCTCCAGAACCAAAGAGACAACGTAGTTCAGGCTAATCCTGTGGTGAGACTAAGTAACCATGTAGAGGTGGTGAACGTACCTAATGTACCTGGAGTAATAATTGTACTATTGTAATAAAAGCTAGCTAATCTTCAAATCTGTATACTATCCGTTCTATCCGTCTTGCTTCCCGTCGTAGTGTCACGTGATCGACAGCTTCAGGCGGCAAATTGCTGAGTCTTCGCTTCCTGAGTAGCTTGTAGAGGAGATGTACGTAACCAGCTGCGTAGCCGAGATTAATTGGAGCGGGGTCGTCTATGCTGAGCAGTGTTGCTGGGTTGGTTGGCCGAGCTTGAGGAGGACAAAAGTCTTGCCACAGTTTTCTTGCCACCCGGCATTGAAGGAAAACGTGGTCCCAGCTTTCGTCAACGTCCTCCAGGCATAGAATGCAAGCCTTGGAGATATTGTTTGGCCATCGAGGGTCTATTCTGCCTTCTCGGATCCATGACCGGGGATTGCTGAGGCGCTTCAGGGCGTAGAGGTGAAGTGTCTGCTCCTCTTCAGGCAGACGCGATCGGACTCGACAAAGAGCGAGCCACCATGTGTGCCAGGTCTCTTGTCTCCTAATGATGATCAAGGACCAGCCGGGTATTATTGGCGGGCTTTCCTCCTTTCTATCTGCTTGCGTGCTTTTCTGATGTCTTTGCCTTCACTTTCACGGTCTCCTACGATATAGAAAGCCCGTAGTGGCGGAGTGGCGTCGAATGGCCGTAAAGCCGGCGTCAAGAAGGTATGGCTCCAGCAGGGAGGAAACAGCCATGGAGGCGCACGTGCCAGGTCCAAGACCCCAAAAAGGCTCGCCAACGCGAGGGAAGAATCTGCTCACAGAGATGCCGGGCTATATCCCATCTCTCACTCCCTGGAATCTGCTGGAGATATGGACGGGCGAAAAGCGCCACCCACGTGAACACGGTGTAGATACGTTCGATAGTATCTGGATTGTATCGTTCCCAGTAGAAGAAGGGGTTGAAATTGGTTAGTCGTTCCCTCTGAACGCTCTCTTTGATGTATTCGCTGATTTTCCTTCTCAGTGCTCCCAAATATCGTTGGCTTCGCCACTGGTCGTCTATAAGGGCAGCGACCCATTTGGCTCTTCCACAGGCAAATTGGAGGTCCAGTCTGAGTAAGCCAAATCCACCATGCTCTTTCGGAGTGATGAGCAGCTCTCGGTTGACTAATGCTTGCTTTGTCCCCCATATAGCTCTGCTTGCCGCTTCCCACAATTGTTTGACGAGTCCCTCTGGCGCTGGCATAAACTGGTCCAGATACAAGACCTTGGAGAAGCAGTAAATGTTGATGATACTGCAGCGAGTAGCTATAGGTAAGTCGAACATTGGAATAGCATTCATTCTGGCTTTAAAAACCATTTGCAAAAACGCTAAGTTGAGATATATAGATTTAACATATGAGAAGTCTTTTATCAGCGGCTTAATAGCTCAGTTGGGAGAGCGTGAGTTTCATCCCAAGCCATCAGTTGTGTCTTGGCCAGCATCTAATAAGTTCTACTCCTCTAGGTACGCCTGAAGTCCACAAACGACAGCGTAATGTCCCGCGTTCAAGCCGCGGTTGAGCCACAATCTCTTTTTTCTTTCTTTTTCCTAAATTTAGATGTTTTTTTTTGTTCTTTGGTCTTGGTCTGCGTTGCATTTCATCTTCCCTCGTGCGTTGGGGGAAATGGTGCCACCGAGAAGTCGCCTTTTTCTTTTTGGAACGGCTTGGCCACCCAGTATGGTCCTCGATACTTGCACAACGCCTGCGCTCTCTATGGTCCAGTTGCTCTCAGACCGACAGACAAGTCAGTAGGCTCATCCTAGTCTCGCTAGCTCCCGATACTGCTCTTTTCGCCGACCTTCTTAGATGCTAACGCACGCGAGGGAAAGCAGGTCTACGACACCTCTTCTGGCTGCTGACTCCATCACATTGTATGTATGTGTCAGTTGCAGCCTTTTTTACGTCCCATCATTTGACGAGTCACCCTGCCTTGCTCCCCTTTCGAGCTGCGCATAGTCGAGCCTGAAGTTGTTTAACCTCGATAATTGGCGCCTTGGGGGTTCTTCCAGACCGTCCCGTCCTATTGGCCGATATTGAATTTTAGGACTGTTAGGGTTATGTGACTGGCGCGCCGAGTCTTATGGAGAAGGGTCGACTTGATAACCACGGCGGACAGACTCCAGGTTGTAGCTACGATAGCAAGATTAGAGCAGGCACACCTGATATTTGGGCTAACGTATTGGGTAGTAGACTTCGGCTGTTGGTGCTCAATAAACGTTTCATTAGTCACACTAGAGCTCGCGTGAAGCATGCCTAACGGGGCTGTCAGGGTTTCCAACTTCCGCAACGTTCGAGTCGGTAGCCGTCAGGCTATCAGGTTGAGGGCTTTCTTACAACCTATCGTATCAGACGTACTAGCCTCTCAATCAACGAGTCACTGAGATCAAACGCCTTCGAGATTAGCTCGCAGCTTACCGCTTACTATGCGCTTCTCAGCTGAATGAGTTCTTGGTGAGTATTCGAGAATAAGATGAACGCCGCATGTGTGAATGTGAGGTCTAGACAGCACCAGCAATCCTTTGCCTTTCGTACGTAGACTGTACGTGATTGCAGTGACGGCTAGGCAGACAGCTTGACTACGCTAAACCCGATGCTCGACAAATTACCGGAATGGATGCGATGCTCACCATAATTCTCATCTGTTTCAATACGCATCCCTGAAGCGTCCGGGCTTTCATTGAGCCATATTATGGGGATGAGATACCCTAGTGCAAGCGCCATGTACAATGACAAAATTTGGTTACTGGACATAGATGCCAAGAACAGATTCAAGGCATCAACTAGCGTTTCTGCTTTCTAGCTGCCAAGCGGTTGTTCTGTGAACTGCTTCAGCTCCTGGTAGGGATGGTCCCATCGTCGCTTAAAGGTCTACATAAAATGTACCACTGCTATACATGTCAGATATCAGTGTTTCGTCCACGTTGCGTGCATTTCATGCAGAAGCTTTGACCAGATTGTAGCGGCCGTCTCGTCAGTAGGCCGCTACAAACGATGCGACGGGCCCTAGCAGGAACTGAAGCCGTCCACAGAACAATTGAAAAACAGCCAGGAAACTGCAAGCTCCTATAAGTGCCTTAAATACGTCCTTGACGTCTGTCCAGTAATTATTTTTGATCATTGCACATTGCGCTTGCATAAGGTATCTTCCCCATGATATGGCTCACTACACGCCCCGGCGCTTCACAGATTCGTATCGAATCAGATGAGGCCCATGGTGAGCATCATCTCTTGGTCTTGAAAGTTTGTAGAGCATCAGATTGAGGGGAGTCAAGCCGACTGCCTAGCCGTCACTGCGATCACCTCCGCTTTATCTGCCAAGGTACTGTATTGCTGGTATTGTCTAGCCCGCACATCTACATATGCAGCGTTCTGTCTAATTCCTGGATACTGTATTAGACTCATTCAGCTTAAGAACACCAATCCTAGAGCCGCGTGAAGTGTTCGAGCATGATGGACGAGAACAGTGAAAATGCGAGCCCACCCAGCAGCGGCGCGAGCTTAGCCAATGGCTCGTACAGTGGAGACATACCAAGCAGCAGCAACGGGAGCAGCAATACTCTGAGCACGAACAACATGGCGAACGGCGCTTATTCTGCGGCTGAGGCTAAGCCCAATGGCTCGACGAGCATGGCAAACGGTGCAGCTGGGCCGAGTGGGAAGGCCTCGACAGGTGGGCAAGGCAGTTCGAACCATGGAGCAGGCGGCAACAACACGATAGGCGGTAAGGGTGGGTGGTCGACGCCATTGTACTCGTTTGGTGTATGCAGCAGTTAGCTGAATATCTCCCATCTACTTGTGCTATCTGTCTGGCTGGCTGGCCACCTCTCGCGGCTGTTTTGGATGCGATCATCTCCTGCTACTTCCATCTACAGGCTTCAATACGGCCACAGCGAAGCGCTCGAGGCTTGTAGGCGTACCTCCACCAGTATACAGCCCTCTGGGAGCCTCAAGTCCATCGATGTCCAGCAACGCACCCTCCTTCAATGGGTCAGGCGGCTCAGCCTCCTCTTCAGCTTCGACAACCCCTTCAGCCAGCCCGCAATCGTCAAACGCCCATCTACCCAGTACAAACAACTATGGTGCTCCACAGCAAGCTCAGCAGCAATCTTACAACAATGCGAATGCTACATCTGCTTCCATGTCCTCGCAGGTGTACCCTGCTCTCCATTTGCATCCCCTGAACGATACGTTCATTCCAAAACAAATCTCACTATATCCTCCTGGACCCCATAACAGAATCAAGATAGGCAGACAGACTAATGCAAAGACGGCCCCTGCGCCGAACAATGGCTACTTTGACTCCAAAGTTCTGTCTAGGATGCACGCGGAGGTCTGGGCCGAGGGCAACAAGGTAGAGAAGGCTTTGTTTGGCTGCATAGACATGTCCTAACAATCTTTTACGACCAGGTCTATATCAAAGACGTCAAGTCCTCTAATGGTACTTTCATCAATGGTGAACGTCTATCACCTGAAGCGGTCGAGTCCGACATTTTTGAATTGCACAACAACGACATGGTGGAGTTCGGCATCGACATTACCTCAGAAGACGCCAAGACTATAGTACATCACAAAGTAGCAGCCCGCTGCTTTTTGGTTATGAACGCGGATGACGCAGTCACAGCGTCAAGGAATTTTGCCAATTACTATCGAGACCTGGGCGACTCAGCCATGCACCGTCGACCTGGCGTGGGTCCAAACAAGGGTGGCATGTCAGGCTCAGGAATGAACATCGACCAAGTACTCAGTCGCCTGCAAGTGCGTATACTGGTGATCAATCCTTTGCTCACATACCTTTTGCTCATGTTGCTTTGCATTAGACGGAACTGCAAAAGTCACGCGACACCGGTGCAGATCTGGGCAGCCTGACCAGCACGATTGGGGAAATACATGATACTCTCGGAGGTAATTTACCTGTCCCACCTGTGCCTGCCTACCGAGTTCCTCCGTATGTGCCGGGTGCTGCCAATGCTCCGTCGCCGCAGCAGCAAGCATCGCCACAATCGCAGATTCAGACTCACCAATTGTTCACAAGTCTTCAAACTCAGCTTCAAGAGACACAGAATGCCCTTAATGGACAGGTCGAACGGATACGCAATCTGGAGGGACTGCTTGATGAGCAAGAGCGAATGCGAAAGGAACTCACGGAAGTCAAAGAACGTATGGAAGAAGCCCGAGCGGAATGGGATCGATTGCGTGAAGATCGCGAACAGAATCGCATTGATCTCAATGAAGACGATGCGGATCTAGACGAGAAGGGCGATCTTCAAGATGATGAACTCGATGATGGAACTAGAACTATCCGCTTAGACGAGAATGAGGCAGCGGACATATTAGACGAGAAATCCCAGGATGTGCCTCTGAGTTTACATTCATCGGACAAAAAAGGCATTGACGACATCAAGTCTCTGGATAACGGGACGAGCAGTATCGCCGCTAGCCAAGCTCGTCTCGAGCAAGAGAACACAGCTCTTTCTCAAAGGATGGAAGCTTTGTCGAATGAGCTTTCTGCGGCATCTCAGCTATCTTCATCTCTTAAATCGCAATACTCTGAAGCTGCCGAGACTATCCGTGGACTGGAAGTCAAGGTCAGTACCCTCGAAAAGGCTCTTCAGTCACAACGATTAGCTTCGGAGGTGCAAGAAGCAACATCACGGAGAGCTGGCCCGAAGTCTACTTCGAGCGACAGCGAGCATGGTAATCAGCGGGATGATATACTTCGTGAAGTTGAAAGTCGCTTCACTAATTGGAAGAAGAGCTTTGAAGAAGCTGTTCAGAAGGAACGACAAGGCTGGGAAGAGGAGCGTGAACAGCTTCGAATGACCTTGTCAGAATGGGAGAAGCGCTCGGAGAGTTTGCAGCAATCACGAATTGTGTCTGCTACTACCAGTGGTAGCCGGCGTAAGCGTCGCAGCAAAGCCTCTACAGTTGGCACTTCGTCAGAAGAGTCGAGCGATAGTCAAGATGATAGTCTAGAAGAGGAAGGGTTTGTGTCACCGGTCACAGAAGAAGAAGCACACTCTCCACCGCGAGGCGGAGACGACTCGTCGACTGCAGAGGGAGCGACGCATCCCAAGCGTCCGCGCTCTCGCCGGCGAAATTATCGGAGCGGTGAGGCGGCCAAGGCAGCTAGACGTGCAGCAGCTAAAGCCGAAGGCAAGAAAGCGCAGGATGCAGGATCTTCACCCGGTAAACCAGCGGGTGGATCAGCTTTGAGAAGGCGTCAATCCTGGATCCCATTCTCGCAATCATTCTATAGCGCTAATGAATGTGGCGAATCGAATGATGCCGCTGGCATCGCAAAGAAGCAGCAACAGCGCGGTCGCGAAGCTGCGACAATCATGGATGTAAGCTTCATGCCATCATTCGTTTGCCTTTTGCGTGGATCTAACGCTACCTTCTACGCCTTCAGCACCCTGCTCTGCCAATCGTATCAGCGGCAGGAGTCATTGTTATTGGATATCTAGCCTACACTGCAATCATACAGCAGCAGAAGTAGCATGCTCAGTCGCTTTCCCGAAATTCAGTATTAGTATGAGAAACGAACGCTTCGCTTCATCCCAGGCCGGTGTGTCCGGCATTGGGCAACCCCCGATTATTCCCCCTTGCATTTCAGATTATCGCACCCTGCACCTTCGTTCAATTTTTGTATCTGCCCTTCGAGAGTAACAACGCCTATGCAAGGCTCAAGCTCCCTGCGGACTCCGCCGCAAGTGCAAAGGAACGTCGTTTCCGGTGTGTGCTTGGGTAGGCCGCCCATCTGACCTTGCCTCGGCCTGTCTGATTCGGCCAACTTAGCTAGATGCGCACTCAAACGAGCAAATAACAACAATACATTGAGTCAAACAACACTGTAGCACAATGCCAAATATTTGACCCGTGGTTAAAGTCTATTCCTCATCGTCATCGTATCTACTTGCTTTCGCATCCCTAATCCCTATATCAGGCAGACTCGTTCGATTGGCCGCTTTCCACAGGAGAGGTGGTATGTCTTCGTCTCGTATAGGCTTTATAACAGACTCTGCTTCAGGGCCGATCTCTTTCCGAAATATTGTGTCCAACATTGTGTCCTTTTCTTCCTGTATCCCATCTTTCTTATTCTCCAGCTGGTCAAGCTCGGCTTGAAGACTCTCCCGCTCTTCTGCAGCATACTTGTGACGCGCCAAATAGCACAGGTATCTGACCTGATCAGGTGGTATATGCGGATTGGCATCTATCGCTTGCGATACTTCTGGATCATCCGGCACCTCTTCTTCCTCCGCTGTGACTTGTTGGTGGTGTCCGGCAAACGGCGTTGCGATGCGTGGAGTAGCACTGCCCGAAGCTATAAGAGCTGATGGTATTGGTGTACCTGTTGCTAGAAGCGCAGGATCATACATTGCATTAGAGCTATCAAGCACATCTTCGTGGAAGATCGCAATTCCCGATGGTCCGGTGTCGGATGCCTCTTCCTGCTTGCCGCTCTTCTTGGTTGGTGGCTTTCGAGACAGAGGCATGCTCTCGTTGTGTTGCACACGCATATGCTTCTGCAGAGCATCTGTCCGGGTGAAAGACTTGTCGCATTCTATGCGGACCCAGGTCAGTCAGACGAAGTACGACTTGACGAACGCAGACGCAAGTGCAACGTACCTGGCCGTGGACAAACGAAAGGCTTTTCTCCTGTATGCGAGCGTAGGTGAGCCAGCAGTGCGAACTTGGAAGTTTGTGGCTTGCCCTTTCGAGGGCAGTCGGTCCATTCGCACTGAGGACGCTTTGCAGCTTGTACGTCAATGTGGCTGTCATGCAGGTGTTGTACCATATCTTCAAGTTCCCAAAAACCTTGATGGCAGCCTTCCCACTGGCAGTACATGGGATGTATTTCAAATGTCTGTGGCGCCTCTGGATCATAGAGCTCTTCTTCAGATGGCGTTCGAGGACGCGTTTCTTCCGCTTGGGCTTCTTCATCGCTTATGGGGCTGTTGCCGCAGTATGCAGGAAGTCGCTTTCAGCTCTTAGTATCGTGGTCGTGTTCGGTCTTTCCAGCACAAGGCTCTCGGAGCAACTCACACAAACGCCAGCGCGGTCGATATAATCGTTCCGGGCGCGACCATTGTGGCTTTTGCTCGTCGAAGATAAGCGCGACGAGTCGGGTTCGTACACAAGCTTGTGCTGCTGTTCAGCACTGAGCTCTTCGGCACCAACTACATTAACAGTAATTGAAGCTGTCTATCGAGTTGATCGAACGTCAACAAAGGTCCGGCATCCCGCCTGCGGAAAGGCGACGGCAGAAGATAGTCGAATAGAGAGAAGACATGCTGAAGTCACAAGCAATAGCTCTGCTGATGAGCATTCAATAAAGCAAAGGTGCAAGTCTATTCCAATTTCAAGACGAGGGCTCGCTTCGAGGCGGGATTGGCATGTAGGCGGGAAGTAGAAAAGGCTGCAATATGCTATATATACAGATGGTCTACGAAAAGCGACCAGAAAGACGCAAGGTGAATTCAGAAGAACGACGTGATGCGCGGGCACTAATATTATGGATATTTCTGCAGCATGTGAGTGTCGTGATTAAGGTTGCGTGACGGTGTCCGGCCCGCTTGCAGGAGGCTATCTCCTCATAGGGAAGAATCAAGTGGGAAGGCTATGAGGCGAATGCGCGCGTGGTGGAGGCGGCGACTTGGTTGTATGCCGGGACGAGCTGTGCGTAGCAGTCGCTGGCTGTTGAGAGATCTGATGCGTTACAGCTGCAGTCATGCTCGATTGTCGGGGAGGTGTAGCCCTATGCGCAGTCTTGTGTGGGGCATGCATACAGTCTTCTAGCAATTGTTGCTCGTGAGCATTAATTTGCATCGCACTGAGATCGGGCGGAGAGGGCGATCTCGCATCTCCGCCTTGTCCGGATGTAGTCTGTTGTGCAAGCATGCTCTTCCTCCGCTCCTCATCAGCATAGCTATCGACTCGCGAATCTCAGCATTGATATATCGGATTTTACTAGATATCACGCTACTCACGCTGATATAATATCGTAAGTGTCCATATCGGCGGTGATCCTCCTGCTGTCGTATCGCACATCGTCCGTCTCGGTGTTTTCAGAAGAGAATCGCCTTGCCCTCCTTGCTGATGAGTCTTGCCACTCGCCTTCACTCACCGGCCCCGAGATAGCAGGTGTCCTATTGTCAGTCTTGATTGCTTGATGATTATTGTCGGGTGTTTCTGAGAAAGCCATGTAATCCTGGTAACGGCAGGGCTGGGCACTCTGCTTCGGTGACGATCGAGGCTGCTCGTGTATTCCATTATTGGTCCCTGTAGGTATCGTCTGTGGCGGTGAACGCGGACTATCGTCCACTTCCGGCGAATCCATCGACAGTGATTTGCTGGTAGAGGGAGGGTGCGAAGCAGGTCTTTGCACAGCTGCAGAGGCTGGGTCAGACGCGCTGCTCGGCCCCGCCCATCCTTCAGCACCTGCTTGAACCTCAATGCTGGGCCCAGCGATTCCCGACTGGCTGGATTTCTCCCTCAGCAAAGGAGGCCTGGAAGCTGGTGCAGCAGCGGATGTGCCAGGATCTCGGGTGGGAGTTGCGACACCGACAGGTTGAGGGTCAGGTCCGGGCGTAGGTGAAGGTTGTTGAGCCGGAGGTCTTTGTTGTAGTTGCGATGGCGGCACGACTGGTTTGTTGATGACGCTATATATGCAGCAAAGTCAGAAAGGGTAGGCTTGCTTTCTGTCTATGATTGACTTCTACTGGCGACTTACCCAAGATACCAGAACATTAAGTTAGATATGAGAACTTGCTCATATAGCGGCCTGCGAGGATTCGCCAGCTTAATGTGCGACAATCTATAGACCGCCCTCTCTATATGAATAGGCAAGCGATAGAAGTTTATATATTTGCCATCGGGCGTAAGCATTCCAGATGCCGTTGGGGGCGGAGTCGGCATCTGCATGGGCGTCAGCGCGACCGTGCCATCCTTCTTGCTCTGTTCATGCTGTTCCGCCTTCTTTTTACCGAAAAGGCCGCCAAAGAAACTGCCTGCGCCGTCTTGCTTATCGACTTTCTCGTTTGCCACATTATTGGGTGGCGCCTTATGTTCTGGGCTGATCTCATTACCCACTTTCTCCTTCTTCGTTTTCTTGCCTTTGCGCCCGAAAGTACTACTGACACCGGAAGATGTTGAGGCGATACTGGCCCCGTCATCCAGGTCAGCTTCTTCTCTAGTGCTTCTCGAAAGTCCGAGTTTCGCCCAGGTGGACTTCTTTTCCTTTTCCTTTGACGTTATGTTTGATTGAGCTGGTGATTTAGGTTCCTTGCGAGGTATTTGCGAGGATTGTGGGTCCGCCTTTGCTTTTGACCTCTCTTGCTGGCCGTTTGCCTCATTGTTCGCTCGAGCTGAGCCGGGCGCAGCCTGGACGCTATCTCCAATAGGAGCCGAGGCTTGTAATTCCGCTGGACGCCCAATGCCCGATGGTTTATTGGGTACCGCAGGGCGATTATCGGCGGTTATCCCTCTTCCACTCTTAGACGCATCCGGAGCATCGAATAGATGCAGCGTTGATGCATCGGGCGAAGTAGGCAGTTGCAGTGGACCTAACGGAGGAGGTGATGTAGATTTTGCGGCTGTACTCGAGCCTCTAGGCTGGATTTCAGGCGATGCTTGTGGCTGAGCACCAATCCTCCTTGCCGTTCGTAGCGACCCGCTCGTCGAGGCACTCGGTCTAGAACTGCTATCCTCTAACGACTTGGGACTCTTTGTCCATTGAAGGGCATTAGAAGATGCATGTTCAACTGGCGGCATATCCGCACCCGCGCGAACGGGCGACACATTCATCTGTTTTTCATCCTGAGGACCTAAATCCGCCAATTCCATTCGTTGCGCGAGGTTTGCTCCGCCTGACGGCATGTATTGCGTAGGCAAGGGCTCGGACGTATATTGTGCTTTCCCTGGCGACCTAGGAGATCGCGGAGATCTTTGACGCAATTCAGCTGAAGTCGGTCGCTCTTTCCCAGCGACGGTATAATCATCTTCCAGCGAGACCAAACTACTGATGCTAGCTTGTCGCCTCCCAGCTGAAGGCCTGCTTGGATCCTCATCGGTAGGCGGGTCCAATGCTTTGGTGCCTCGTCGACTAGGTCCGAAACGATGGCCGCCTCCGTCACCTAGTAGTGAGTTCTTACGTATCTTCGTACGGGCACTGCGGCGGAGAATTGATCCGGGTGGGGGAACGATGAGAGGTGAGTCGGTATCATCCTCTACGAACGAATCGTCGTCTCGCAGCTGATCGGCAACTGTAATATCGCAATCAGCCATCGAACTGCACACATGTTACTTGACTTGAGCAACATACCACCCAGAATTGCAGCCGGATTCAAGCTCAAGCTGCGCCGCACAAGTCGTTTGAGCTGAGCTTCCCCTTCGTCACCCATCTGGCCCTCCTCAGCAGCTTGGCGTGCAATAGTTTCAAGCTTTTGCAGGTCAGCAAGCGTCAACCTTTCTAATCCTGTACTTCTTCTAAAGCTTCCTGCTCGGCTTGGACGCCGCGATATAGATGGGCTTGTGCTTGGTGTGCTTTCCGTATCGTTGGTAAACATGCTAGCGGTCTCCGTCTCTGTATCACTAGGCTGATATTGCCTCGATAGCATACTTTTCCGGCGCCCTAACTGACTTCCTGAGCGACGAAGGAGGTTTTCTGGCTTTGTTTGATCACGTATAAAGTTACGAAACTCTTGAGGAGCAATCTCAGGATGTAGTCGGGCCGGGAGCCAGAAGAGTTCCGACAGGTTGTCTGCTAGCGGCTGATCTTCAGTTGTTTCATCTTCTTCCACTATATCGCTTGATAATTGCGATGCCCCCGGGATTCGGCCAAGGTTGCTACTACTACTGCTGGATGGCCCAGCAAAGGCAGCCGAGGTATCGCTTGGCCCGGTGACATGATGTAGCTGCTTTGGCGAGCCAGGAGGGCTGCCATGAGTGTACTTGGATGGAGAGGGCGGTAAATCTGGATCTATACCTTCGGAAGGCTGCGAGATGGATCTGCGACGAAGCGAGCGTAAAGTGTCGAGCTCGGCCTGCAGCTCGACGGGCCTGTGTAATCAGACGTGGCCGATAAAGGTAACGGGCGAGGATAAGAGGGATAGCACGGTCAGCATCATTCCCGAAGCTGCAGAGCTATTCCACTGAAGTACAGAGGACCTGCTGCCTTCCTGTCTGTGAGGATAGCAAGACTAACGTGATGCTGCCCTCGTCCACTGACTGGACTTGCATGGCCAGACAAGGTCAACCTCGTCGCTCAGAGCAGAGCAGCACAGCTTCTGCCCTGTCCGCCAGTCCAGTCTCTCCTCCAGATCTTTTGATGTACGCTGTTCTTGACTCTATATTGCCTTGATCTGCTTTGACAGCCCTTCTTACGAGGCCGCACCTTGGAACACGCAGCACTAGGTACGACAAGCACACCTTCGAGGCCGGCAGCAGCAGACAAGTTGCCGGCTACTGAGCCGGGAGAGAGTAGCCAGACTACTGTCCACGCCTGCTGTCCCCTATGCTTCCTTGCTGCTGTATTGCGCCGCCTTGCTGCCCTCACCCGTTCGCTGGACAGCTACGCCCTCAAAGGGCGGAGACTGCTGGCTCTAACGCTGGAGCTGGGAACGGCACGCCAGTCTGCTGATCTCTTCGATGACCTGGTAGCGTCGAAACCTAGTGTACGGGGCCTTTCTGCTGTCCTGGGCTGTATCGGGGGAGAATCAATGCGCCATCCGCCATTCGCCTTGGGAGCACCTCAGTAAAGATATGATGACGGCGACTTGTGGCTGGAGTGTGTGTAAGAGGAATGCATCGGCTTTAACGATAGTATGCATTGCCTTTATCACTCTGACATACATGACACAGAAATCTACTGTTAAGAAGGAATTACATATAAAAAAGCGTTCCAAAAGGCTGAAAGCATGCCTGGTGAAAAGAAGTGTAGATATCGGCACTATATTGTTCTGACTATGTGTGTCTGCACGAGGCAGGCTTGGCCAGATGCGGTTCTAATTTTCGTCCGAGTATTTTACAACTGAGAGGTGCAGCTCTAATTTGAATCAGAGCTCCTCGTCTTCGTTAGGTGGCAGTTCACTTGGCTTGATCATGCCCGGAATATTCATTTGCTTTTCCCGCTCTTCAGCAGCCTTCTTCTCCTTCTCTTCTTGTGCCTCTTGCCTGTATATGTCGTCTGCTTCCTCGCCCGAGTACTCCCGCAATTGGATGAGGAAGTCTCGCAAGTTGAGCTTGAACTTGACAAAGTCTTGGTTAAGCTCGCAGAGACCTGTAACGAAAGTCTCGATTTGCGAGCGTTGCACATGAGGGAAGGCGCTTTGAAGTAGATTTGCACAGTATCCTCGGATGAACTCTTGATTCGTCATATTCGGGTTCTCGACTTGTGCAGGATCGAACAATGGTGCCTGGATTGAGCCGCTCTCGACCAGGTAGAAGAGCCTAGCTAGAAGAACAGACTGGTTCTTGAATCCGCTCTTGTGTTCTGAGTCTGTAAGGACAAAGAAAAGATCTTGAAGCATACCCAGGAAGTATTGCTGGAAGAAGGCATTGCTGACCGTAGCATCTGCGCTTGCAAAATTGTTGATGAGTTCGAGGAGAATGTTCAGACCCATATCTGCTATATCTCGCATTGTATGCTTGAGGCCCCACATGAAGGCATCCATCGTCAACTTGAACTGCTGTTCGTTCAGCTTCAGCAGAGCAGGGAAGCAGTTCATGTTGACGGCCCGCATGAAGCGGAAGAAGCCCGCTCTATGTTCGGGGTACTCAGCGAGATCCTGCGGTCTGAGGTCAGAATAGGCTATCGTCGTTCATGTGGTGAGAATGGACGAACCTTGTTGATCATATCGAGAGTTGGCTCGAAGACAGCGTCCAGCATCGCTGGAACGCTATCGATAATGAATGGCTGTCGGTGGCAGGCATTAGTAATTGTAAGCAGACGATACTTCTTGAATGATATACTCACTCCAACTTTATTGACAATGGTCGCCATGACGTTGAGTACCTCAGCATCTCTTGCCGCTGGTATGTTTCGATTGTAATCGCCAAGAACGGCATCAAGTAAGGCTACAAGAAGTACAGTGTTAGATATCATCGTAGACGAGACAGTATTCAAGACTGGAGAATAGCTTACGTGGAACCAATGTCGTGCTGATTTGCTCCAGTTCCTCGGCCTGCGGTTGTCGGACAGACGGATCAATCAGTCTCGTACTTCGCAGCGTGCCAAAAATTAACAGTACTTTTCGGATGTGCGTCTCAATGACTAAAGAGGAAGAGCGTCAGCAGACATTTCTTCCCCACGAAGCATTCGTTTGACACCACTCACGCTTCAGAATTTCCTTCTTGATCGTTCTCAGGCCTCTTACTTTCGGCGTCCGCGTGGCAATCAGGCTGTCCGCAGCGATTGTATCGCTAATGATACCAGACACAGCACGGTAAAGGTTGAGCATATCTTCGAATATGCGGGTAATCTGAGGTAGGAAGAATGTTCCGATGCTTGTGCAAGCGGAAACGTTAGTTTTGAGGATGTTGGAGAGGATCTTGATGTTTTCGGGTGATCCGAGCACATCGACATTTGACTTGGCTTGTAGCATCAGGTTATCCCACTGTTTAATGCATCGAATCAGCCTCGTCTATCGAAGAGGGTGAGATCGTAGATACGTACCGCTGCATTTGGCATTTCCATCAGCTTCATGATCAAGCGCTCTTGGACGGCCTTATTGGGCTGAGCAGAGATCATATAGCCTATTGCCTCATAAGATGTTTGGATTTGGTGAGGTGCCAGGTCCTTTGTGGTGTTTGGTAGCTCGCGCAGTATCTCATCGATGAACGGTTCCTTCTCTCCTGATTGCTGGAAGATGAAATGGCGGCGACCTGCGGATGCGAGGTGGTGAGAGAATTTTCTTAATGTGAGGAAATGACAAGACTTACACTTCTGTGCAATCTTCAAGAAAGTATCACACGCCATATCCTGTACACCTTCATGTGTCTCGTGCATGAACTCGAAATTCTTGTTGACGACAGTCTTCAAGAACTTCCAGTGTGCTTTCAGGAATCTGGGGTATTGACCGACGATGTACATGATGTTACTCGCTACTACGGCTTTGTTATCTTTGCCGCGCTTGAACTCGCAGAGACCGAGTAGCTCCTTGATGACCGTGACGAGGAAGCGCTTCTCCATTTCTTCATTCATGGCTCCAGAGATGGATCCGATAGCCCAGCAGAGCGTGTTCAGATTCGCCCATGACCATTCAGACTGCGCCATGTACGTTTCAGTCACCTCTCACAGCTGAACAAAGAGCACAACAAACACTTACTCCGTCGACTTGCTTTTGCAGCTTCTCCGTCATGATAGCCTCGGTATCCGCAACATCCAAATGCGTCAAGTAGACCAGGACCTCTCTCATGTTCTTGTAAAGCACAATGGTATCGATCTCCTTGAGATGCTCCCTGACAATTTCACCTTCATCGTTCTCAACAACGAGTACTTCCTCAGGCTTGACCATTCTGCCAATGATGATAATTCGCAAGTTGCTGAGGATCTCTTCGTATAGGGTCTTGCGCTGTCCAATAGCACTGGATCGGCCACCCAAAGAAAGATTGAGCATGCCAGCCATGTCCAGAGGCAAAGTCTGTGCCTCCTCATAGAGTGAAGATACCAAAGTTGCCCAGTATTCCAGGCAGACTTTGAAGACTTCTCGTTCTTCTACTTGCGAAATCTTGATGAGGTACAGGTGAGCGTTGAGGAGTACAGCCTTATTCTCTTCATTCTCCAGTAGCTTAAGATGAGCGGTGAGGAAGGAAGTAAGGAAGAGAGCCAGGTTGAGAACGAGCTCTTGATCTGCGTCGCTCGAGTCAGCGTAAACCATTGCGATATCGGTATGAGGTGGGATCATCTTGTTCTGCATAGGCAAAAAGGATCAGCGAGGAGTCATCTGAAGAAGGCGAAAACATTCTGCAACCTACGACCGAAGTCATGACGAGATTGAAAAGTACTACAAACTTTTCATTGTACTCGCGTCCAATCTGCAAAGCACCGACTTCGGCAAGGCACTTAAGGGTGACGTTCCTGAAGACTCGTTCTTCGAGGAATCTTCCCACGAGGGTATCGATAAGACCGGTCTCCCATACATAGCCTAGTGGGATCCACGACAGGAAACGTAGTAAAGTCTCCAGAATCGCTTTGACGAGAGAGACCTTGGTTGCTGTGTCGAGAACTTCGCGACACAGGGTGAAAATCTGGTGGAACTCGGCACAGAATTGATTCTTAAGTGTCCTGACTTTGTTGGAAGCTGATGATTGACGTTAGAAGTAATTAGTCCAAAGCTCATAGTGCTAAACGTTGCAAGAAGCATTACGCACTCATAGTTTCGGCAGAGTAGTCAAAGACCTCCTCGGACAGCAATCGCAGAATGATCATGTTATTTTCGCAGAGACCCAGGTTGGTCTTCGAGGAAGTCACAATCTCATCAATAGCATTTGGCCATGTGCCTGTAGGCCATTCCTGCTTGAGGATCTGTACGACGATCAGGTTGATCTTGTTCATGAACGCTGTGCGCTCGCGCGGCGAATTTGTGTGCAGGTAAGCTGCCGCTGCAGGAGTCATTGCGGAGCTGGCTGCATTCGGGTCATCGTCTTCTGTTGATGCTATCTTGATGACGACTTGGACGATGAAATTACGGATGTTTGAGCGGTGATCCATGGGCAAGGTCTTCCAGCGCGTGGTGATCAGATTGTTCATGATTTGAAGAGCGATGAACTAAGTGGGTGTTACAGGAAGTCAGCTTCCATGATAGTATACGATACAGATGCAGCATTAAGACTTACCTTCGCTTGCAAGTTTGTCGATGCTTCGAGGATTGCAGGCACCCGCTGCCATGCATCTGGATGTTCCTGGAACTGGGTCAAGGTACGCTGAGCCTCTTGTTGCTGGAGCACCGGAACAGCGTCAGCTGACGCCTAGGTCACAATCACAATTCAGATGTCTTGACACCCACCTCTGCACCTGCTGTCGTGTACATGACCTGTACAACACGGTCGAGCGTTGGAACATCGAGCTCCTGCGAGAAGTCTAGGATGGCCTGCATGACGGGCAGACTGGCGTTCACTAGTGGTATTTGGGAACTTGTGGTGATTCAGATAGGTATTCGTTGACTGTAAGGCGTATTCTTGTTGGCGGAGGGCACTTCTGAGCAGAACAGTCACCGGTCAAAGAGGCTCGCTATAGCCCTGCTTGCTTGTGGACAAACAGAGGATCAGGCGAGCTCAAGGGTCGACAGAGGGAGCAGGAGAGCCGCGACTTGATGCACGGGACACTCTTGCTCTCTTCAGATCAGACCACGGGATCTAGCGATGTCTGCAGCGGGTGGATCAAGCAATCGTCGATGACGGTCAGCCAGTGCCGTGCACGCTTGATCAGCAGTCGAGGTGGGCTCAAACGACGCACCTCCGAGCAGCTTCTCCTTGAGAGTAGCCTCGAACAGACGAGTGTGCCGGTGTCCCTGCGTGTGCCTCTTGCGCGGTGCAGACGTGTGCGAGATGTGAGCTTCGGATGCGGTGGTGGTTGGGGCAAGCGAAAGAGGCTGCAGTCTGACGGGGGCGTCGACGAGGACGACGACGAGGTGGTACTTCGATGCAAGCTCATCCAGAAACCAACTATCTCGCACACTATATACACCGCAATCATGATATGCCATCTGCCATGCACCTAATGGAGAAGAGCAAACGCACATTTGGAAGCTTACAGATGTGATACCTGCTGCATCGCCTCTACAGGCTTCATGGCATGATCAACGAAGCCCGCCAGCTGGATAGCGAGAGCAGCGGATCTACTATGCAGGGACAAGGTTTGCATTGAGTTGACTTGGGCACTCCTTGCATGGCGGGTAGCTTCCTAGAAGCAAAGCTATCCGTTCACAAGAACATGCCTTCGGAGTTCCCACGGTCTGCATCTGTACAACATAGCTTCCCACGTTCAGTCAATATGCGCAGAGGCCCCCGCGGAATATCTTCTTTCTTTACAGTCACCTTTCATGATCCACTTCACACGGCTCGCTCTTTCACACGCATTCTAGCTTTCGGGTCCGGGTCGTCTCCAAATTCCGAAGCAGCTTCAAGAAGAAATCGAACTCGTTCAATTCGGAGCTTCCACTCGTACTATCGCCTCTTTGTTCGTGCAAAGACTGGTAAACTGGCGCTGCTGAAGGCCTCATCTGGTATCTGTGCCTGACAGACTGACACCAAAGCCCGAAGAAGTTGCCTACTGAAGCGATCTCACGCTGAACAACCTTCCAGCCAGGACCGGAGGAGAGGGATTCTGTATTCTGCAAGACAAGGCTTTTCATGCTCTCCACATGCTAGAGCAATGGAAAGTCTCCCATACTCCGAGCTCGAACTCTATGTGCAAGTCTTGCATGGTGTGGCGAATCTGTCCGCTCATGACAAGTCTGATTGTGGAAGGCTCACAGGCCAGACAGAGCCAGACCTCATGTGTCCTGACCTTTCCTTCTCTCCTCCTCCCTCCTAAAAGCTCGTAAACCTCTTGAGCGAATCGTCCTCCAATTGCCAGTTTCACGCAGATCAGTCCACCTCTCTAGATTGAAAATGGCACCGCTTCGCCGAAGGCCCGAGGGCTTCCTCGAGAAACTATACACGTGTGTCTTTAGCCATTTTCGATTCATGTTTGGCCTTTTCCGCGCGTCTCACCACCCCTTAATGATTCCTCGCCCATCGCTAGTGGTATACTCACGCAATCCCGATATCACCATATCGTGCGCTGGCAAGCCGACGGTGTCCTGGTCATCTACGATGTCGAAGCCTTTGAAGATCTTGTGCGCCACTATGACATCTATGACGGTTCAGGCGGTTATCAAAGCATTGGCAGACAATTGCGTGTGCGTACCGCTTCGTGCAGAGAGGGATATGTTTCCATCTAGCAGGCTGATTGTAAGGTTATCCGGGACAGATTTACGGCTTCAATCGAATACTTCGCGGTGGAAAAGTGTCTCAGAAGGCAGGTACCATACTTTGGAAGCATCAAATACTTGTGAGTTTGCTGCTTTCCGCAGTGATGTTTGGGATCCAAGAACCCGAGAAGAGGCTGGTCCATCTACTCAGACACCCGACTGTTCATTGGAAGACATTAAAGCCTATCGAAGACGGGCTCAGCCCAAAGTTTACAAATCTCGCTCTGCTGTTACGCGTGGCAGACCCATCGCGAAGACCCCGAAAGCCGCAAGCAGAAGACCTCCCTGAAGTATCTCCAATAGCTTCGGCTTCTCCGCAAAGCTTCGCAGAAGACTACGCTGCAACTGAAACGATTGAGCCTGCTTACACGGCAGGTATTCCTGAGCAAGCATCTTCTTCCATCTTATCAGCTGCGGCTCTGCCCTTACCACCTGCGACCCGCCTCCCGATGCCTACAGTTGTTCTGAATCACGAGCAATACCGAGCTGCAAATCCAGCAACGATAACTCTATCAGAACTCATTGGCTGGCATACTGAGAATGACAAGACGGACCAAGAGGAAATTAGCTCTGGTAACTCCTTTGACGAAGCATATGAGGACCTCACAGCGCTACGAACCGTCTCAAATTCGATGGACATGATGCAGGCCGGCATACAGGAACTGAGTACCAGCATGTTTGACTATATGCTGCATTACCTGCAGTGAGGAGTGCGTAGAGTGCCTGCAAGAGTGACGTTATTGATTTGTAAATTGAAGCTATAGCTATTTTGATATTATTGGGTGTTGAGCACTGCCCTAAATGTAACTGTCTGTTAGCGTCCTGGTCTCTTGAAATGTTGTAAGACTATCGCACCACCAACTATTGTCAGACAGCGGAACGCAAACGTCTTCAAAAAAGACACGAGATACTTTTTGTCCACATGGAAGGTGCTTTGGGATTTCAGGCGATTGTGATGACCTGCATCTCTGCATCGTACTGAACCTCGCAAGCATGCACAGTGTGAAGCAGCCCACATAATGACGAGAAAGGCGGGCTTCCATGCACATCTCTGGTTGTAAGCTGGCTGTTCGTACTGGTTGATGTCGTCCTCTGCCCGTTGACGCACAATACCTTTTGGAAGACTCCTGTGGAAGAGTTGTCGGGCATCAGACATTCGTTGGTCGAAAGACGGAGGCGTAATGATCTTGAAGAATGGAGAAGGCTTGCTAGCAAGCTTTCGGGAGCTCGGCTTATGGATGGCGAAACCACAGTCTTTCGAACGGGCGTTACGGGTATGTTTTCGCACCCAGTATACAATCGAATGCGAAATTGGAAGGTGTCCAGCTTTTGACCTCTCCGCGACATACGCAGGGATTCGGGTGGCGCAAACAACGAAACCCTTCGTGGGATTGCATCTTCAAAAGTAATGCCAGCAGCTCGGACCTCGCATTCAGTTTCTGGACACACGAACATTTGGTACGTTGAGCGTTCACAAGTTTGCTTTGCTTTTACGGACAGTCACAGTTCCGGAAACGGACAGAATGTGTACTTAGGCGTTCCCTTCACTCCAGACTCAAACATCGTCCTTGGGCGACTTTATGGCTTGTAAAAGAGCGGCAGAGCGCAGGCTACGACTCTCTGCCTTGCCTGCTGCCGCAGAATACGACTCGGCACTGGAGGGTCTATTGAGTCTAAGCGGCGAGCAAGGCAAGACTCCAGTTGCTGCTCAACCGGCCAATATGTGCCCAGGTGGTTTATGCGGCAACCGACCAACTGGACCTGTGAATTCCACCATATGGTCTCCGCAAGAAAGAGCAGAGGTAGCGAGACTCGCAGAAGCTGCCGGGATTCACACCTGCAAGCTGGAGCTACAAGAATGCTTGCAGCTGAACGACTGGTACGCTTGCGTCGGTACTTTTATGATGCCCAGCGCGGCATGCATAGCCTGTCGTAAACAGAGCAGCGTATGTCCTTCCTGGAGTAGGTTCTTAGAGCAGCTATAGCATGCAGACCTGATGCGTTATCATAAGGCACTCTTGCGGCGCCTGCTGTGTAAAGTACTTCAGTTGGTCGAGAAATGAAGAAAGTCGACCCCGCCACTGCGCGCAGTTCTTGATAGCACGCGACGGCGTTGATTGAGATGCTCTTCACTTCCAGGACAACACAAAGTCAGGGCAGGAAAGAGAAGAGAAGACAGGAGGAGCTGCAGCAGGTCCGACACTATGGCGGATGAGGCAGCCAGCTACAGCGTGACGAATCTCGTGCAGGACAAGTGCGTTTGTTGGATGCCTTGAATCGCGATAGAGTGGCATGCGGGCTCACATGATGGATTGGCGACAACTGCTTTCCAACGCAACACTCCTTGCAGATACATAGGACTCTCTCTGGCAGTCTCGTCAAGTATAGCTATCGGCACATCGTTTATTATCACCAAAAAGGGCGAGTCTACTTTCCTCAAGTCGCCCTCTACCTTGAAGCTCACGCTCACCCACCTTTTCTCTTGGTGCATTCTGACAGGTCTCATTGATGCGGCCAACAGAAGCAGCCTCAATGGCTCGAGCAAGCAAGGGCCAGTTGATCCTAAAGAGTACCTCCGTAGCCCGCTATGGTGGGCTGGTAGTGAGTACTCGTTATGCCACGTCGGAGCGCGGGAGCTTGTCTTCAACGCGAAATGCCCAGGCTGATGCGATCGACCACGCTTGCTTTGCGGATCAGTGATCACAAGTGAGTGTAGACCAAGCTGGTATGATTAGAAGCCATCTGACTTTATCTGCTGTCTGCAGTGGCTGTTGGTGAAAGTGAGGCTTGCCCGCGCTTGTCCTCCAAGAAGCATCCCAGCCATACTGACTTTACGTTACCACCCATCAACCGCGTATAGTTGCCAACTTTGCTGCATAGTGAGTTCCGACACTGGAGGTGAAGCTTCCAATTCCAAGAACAGTCGCTGACAGAGGTCTCTTGTTGCCCCTTCAGCGCATTCGCACCGCCGGTACGCTCCCAGCATTGAAAGCAAGGAAGCGACAGTCAGTAACTAATACCGCTTAAAATAGGTCCTGGTGACACCTCTAGGAGCGCTGTCAGTTCTCATTGGCGCAGTCCTTGCATCAGTATTCTTGAAAGAAGAGCTTGGACGGATAGGAAGCGTCGGATGCGCATTATGTTTGCTTGGCAGTCTGGTCATCGTGCTACACGCTCCAGAAGACAAGGACATCAAGACAGTTGACGAGGTGCTGGCTTATGCGATGTCTGCTGGTAAGCATTATCTCATTACGAAGTGACGCAATGAGCTCACATTACTGAGAGATGTCTTCCCGCTTCCACAGGCTTTTTGTTCTACTCTTTCTTGTGCTTGGGTTTCTGCCTGTACATGATCTACAAAGTTGCCCCGATCCACGGAACAAGCAATCCTCTAGTCTACATCTCAATTTGCTCGATAGCAGGAAGTATATCAGTCATGGCAATCAAGGGACTCGGTGTCGCCCTCAAGCTCACCTTTGCAGGCAACAACCAGCTCACACATCTGCCCACCTACGTCTTTGGCATTATTGTCGCAGTCTGCATCGCTACGCAAATGAATTACTTCAACAAGGCTTTGGACACTTTCTCAACAAACGTGTACGTCTCCAAGCTTGCTACAGCGAGGAATGTAAAACGGATAAGCTGACTATATTTCCACCGCATACAGCGTCAACCCAATCTACTACGTCTTCTTCTCGACTGCTACAATCTTGGCATCCCTCATTCTCTTCCGTGGCCTGAACACGGATGGAGGCGTCAATACGGTGTCGCTCATCTGTGGATTCGTTACCACATTTTTGGGCGTCTACTTGCTCAACCTGTCACGCTCGATCCCGTCATCTACCGACAATCTGCCTCTCAATGCATCGCGGCACCATCGACGAGTCTCGCACTCGACCCTCGAAACTGGTTTCCTCAATCCACGTATCTCAATAACAAGCGACAGGCATGGCAGGGGTAGCTTTGATAGCCTGCCAACAGACGACGACGATGAGGCGTACCCGCTGCGCAATAAGGGTGTGAATGGCACACACGGGAGCGATAGCCGGCGGCAATCAGGATCGATGAAATCGCCTATCGCTGGCTACAATCATCAACACGGTGCGAATGGTCGTGCTTATTCTCCAGTGATGGGCAGCCATAGCCGGAAAGATTCGCCAACAAATGTGGTCTTCGATATCGGCGATGACGAAGATGTACAGACTAGTACCAAACGCCTACACTAGCTTGTCCCACACCAAAGAAGCGCAAAAAGCCGGTAGCCCAGCCTGACTGTGTACTGGAAAAGCATGTTTAAGGTAGCAGGAAGATTCCTTGAGCAACAGCAATGGGCGTTGAGATCGTAGAGATATTGGCAGTATATAGCACAAGCAATGGGGTCTCCACATCATCTACGACCCTAATTCTTGGTTAGATGTAGATCGCTAGGTACATGTACAGATGATGGGATACCTACCTGTAATTGCATGTAGCGTTGCTCCGTGAGCAGCAATTTGTTACGATCACATGGCACTCAATGCGCCGGCAACACTTGACGCCTTAGAGTATACGGGAAAACCGAGCCCCCGCACGCGTGCAGTGCATGTTCGTCAGGTTCGCGGTACTGGCTGTTGAGGACGCCAGGCGTGCGTGATGTGTCACCAATCTGTATAGTAGGTTTCTGGCCTGCCGAAGAGACCCCCACCGCTTGAACAGCTGTCACCTGCCAATGCTACAGCCATATGCGGCTAAGCGGACGAGCAGCCCTTTCATCCTCACCAGAATGCAGCAGGGTATAAGAGCCAGCAGCAGGCCAGCGTATTTGGAAGCCCATAATATGGAATATCTGCGTTATCCAGAGCGGCACTGACGCGCGGACTAGAGGTCGCATCAAGGTCTTGGCGACAATCGCAGAGGCTGCATAGCTTGCATAACTGTCCACAATGCTGTTGCAATACTTGTGTCAGTACGCTAATCCATTTCTGCATGTTGCGTCAGGATGCAGTGATCTCACTAGCTATTGCAGATACGTAGATCAGAGACTGTACGTAAACGGACGTGTGACGGGAGACTCACTCTCCAGTAGGTAACGAAGATCCCGGTACTGCCGACCAGCATAGAAGCTGGTACTGAATGTTGCAAGACGCTTCCTTGCTTTGCCCCAGTCGCGAGGACTTCCTCCTTGAAATTCCACTATGATAGTTTTCTCCGTAACTCCAACCACGTCAACACTTTGCGTAGCAGAAGTATCGTTAATTTTTGATGCTGCTGACTTGGCTTGGTTGTGCATGTTGGAGGGCACACAATGATTTTCGATGCCCTCGTTACGAAGCGTAGCCTCGTCAGCATCTGTAAGGATTGGCGGTGAAGCCAGCTCTGCCTCGACAGGCACTATCATGATTGACTCTTCCAAGTATTTATGCTATGTATGGGGTAAAATGTACGACGATTGATTGGACAGACGGCGCGTATCGCCGTATCGCCAGTACTGAGAAATGAGAATGAGCGGTGTAGTGTAGCAGGGAAGGGGGAAGGGGAAAGCTTAAGTTGCAGAGAAAAGAAGCATCAACAAGTTCATTGCGTCGTCCTTTATAGTCAATCGTTTGCCGAAAAGTACGGACAGCTGTCAGCATTTGCGTCTTCCGTTTCCATCTTCTTACGCCCGCAAACATCTTGCTGTCATGAACCTAAGAGCTGCTGGATATCCAGCGCCCTCAAAGCTTGACTTGACCGAGGCCGCCATTGCCACTGACAGCCCCCATCAACAGCAGGATCAATACTGACAGCAGCAACATAGAAGCTTGCGACAGAGAAGCCACACGCCAAGCCTCAAGACGCAAGCTACCATTGTGGCTGAACTACGCGACTCCAAAATCAGCCCAAGAAGTCACGTGACTTTTAGGCACGGCTTGCAAGAAGCACAAAAGAAGCAATACGATGGCTGGTGCAACGCCAGCCTACTCGGACACCCATTCCATATCAATTAGTACATTGTCTGCCTCTATACATTACTATGTTTCTATATACAACCATATCATTAATTCCGAGACCTCCCGCCCAACCTTGTGCTGGGCCTTTGCCTGTTATAGTGTACCTGCTAAATTATGTTGTTAGCCTTCCCCTATAGTATAAAAGTCCCTAGAAAATCACATACTCTTCTTGTCTCTGAAATCTAGTTCTCGTCAGTCCGACTCCCGGTCTCGTCTCCACCCGCAGTCCTCCCCAAATTTGCCACCTACAGATCAGCCTGTTCTCGTCGCGCCACTTGCCGATGCAGTTAGGCTGGAGCGCAGAAGCGATCCGAAAATACGGCATGGCGGTTTTCGAGATGGATTACTACTGTCTGCTCAGCTGTTCCAGTGTGTCTTGCGTTGTTGCGGCAGTCATGCCTGGGCGAGATCTTTCTCCTCGAAAAGTCGGCCTGTCAAGTTTTTGCCGAATCTCAAGACGTCCGTGTATATGAGGAACATGGGGCCAACAAAAAAAGAAGTTGTTAGGCCACGCTTTTAAGCCCCGACTTTTGACGCTATATGAGTTCCGCCCGTCGATCGCCGCAGAACCTTGCCTTCAAATGAGCTAAATGAGGCTTTGGAGCGGCGAAAGTATGCCCAAATAATCATTATTGCAGAAGGAGCAGCGCAGGCAAAAGGGGAAGGACGCGTAAGTAGGCCGCAGTTTTGGCATGTGTCGCACTTATTTTTGTCGCCATATCTTACGATACTGTGCCGCAAAACGATGCCGAGGCGAAAATCTCGCATAACTGCGCTAGCTTCGAGCAGGACCGCTATGTACCAGGCACATCGAAGCAGTCGAGGCAGTCATCGTCACCCTGGACGGTTTAACTATGATCCGAAGCAGGCGGCCAGCCGATAGTTGTCACTATGTAACCTCGTTGATTCGTTGCGATCACTCTTTAGCCGATTCCCTCTTATTCAAGTATGGCAGACAGAACCGCCAATGCTCGAGTCTAGCCGAGTCCCCCTGGTTAACCAGTTTTATCGTACCTACATAGAAGAACACAGGCTATGTATATCATGAATTTCCCAGTCTAGTTGTGTTGAAAGACAAGCTCAATATAACATGAAGGCAGTTATTACGAAATGATTCCGCCACACCAGACCGGGTATGCGGGCCTCGGAGGTTCGGCAGAAATGACAGACTTCGAAGCCCGCATGGCGAAAACTCCACATCAGACAACGCCCATGCCGCATACCCGAACGCTCATTAGAGGCCACACGCTTCGGCACTGTCGGAGCTCGCCCCTGCCGGAGGTCATGGAAAAGACTGACAAACTTGCTGCCGGCCGCACAGAAGCTGCTCTCACAGGCGGAGCAGTATAAAAGTCGAATCTAATTTCCAGGCTCCTCTTCTCCTTCTGAATCCACATATCCTCTTCTGCTTGCTATCAGCATATCCTCTTTGGCCTTACAGGTCGCGTTCTCGATAAAGCAAGAACAGCAACAAGATGATCGTCCCCGCGGAGGCGGAACTCGCTCGACCGCCCATCCTCACAGAGGCAGATGAAGCAGCACTTCGGAACGAAGTTGTAGAGAATCACCATGTGCCATCACATATGCACGGCACAAAGAAGGCAGAAGCGCCAGCCAGCAATAATACCAGTGCCACCCAGAGCGTGGATCTCGAGTCGGCTGAAGTCGCAGAAAAGTCAATCATAGTCGAATTCGACGAGGGAGAAAGTCCTCGAGATTGGAGCAAAGCAAAAAGGTGGTTCGTTACTTTCAGTACCAGCTCTCTCTGCTTGTCAGTAGCACTCGGCTCGTCCTTACCGACTGGAGAGTAAGCAATTTTACCCACACGTGATCTACTGATTTTCCAAAATCTGAACTGACCCTTGGTTTGTCCCTGTCTTCACAGCTTACGAGGTCCAGCCCATGACCTCGGAGTGTCCAATGAGGTCATCTTCCTCTCCATCTCCCTGTTCGTTGTCGGTTTCGGCGTAGGCCCGCTAGTCTTTGCGCCGATGTCAGAGGTTGTTGGAAGGCGCATCATCTACACAATATCAATGTTCTTCTGTGAGTCAGAGTCAGGGAACTGGTACGACATCTCAAGCTGTTAGCTGACCGTAGTGGTCCACAGTTTTCATCTTCACACTGCCGAGTGCACTTGCACAAAATATCGCAACAATGCTTGTTTGCCGCCTGGTAAGATAGCCTTCCTGAATGCTTGAGATGTTGAATTGAGGCAACCTGACACCAACCTTGATATTCAGCTGGCCGGTACTGCTAGTTCAGCACCTATGACCAATGTCGGTGGTACGATAAGTGATATCTGGGCTGTTCACGAGAGAGGCATTCCCATGGCACTCTATTCCGCAACAATCTTGTAGGTCATCCTCCACACCCTATGGAGTATGGCAGGCAGCTGACAACGACATCTTCTTAGCATGGGTCCCTGCCTTGGTCCATTATTCGGAGGCTGGATCTCATACAAGACGCATCAATGGCGATGGATCTACTGGGTACTTTTCATACTTTGCGGTTTCACCTTTGCCGTCGCGGCATTATCACCGGAAACCTTCGCACCCGTGCTCCTCCGCCAGAAAGCGAAGAAGCTACGCAAGACCACTGGCAACCCATCCTACAAAGCCATGTCCGAACTCAATGTCGTCCCTCTGTCGGAGCGCTTGAAGGTCGCCATGACTAGGCCCTTGATCATGATGTTTGCGGAGCCAATCATCTTTTTCCTATCCATCTATCTTTCATTCATCTATGCTCTACTATACCTGCTCTTCTTTGCCTTCCCTATCGCATTTGAAGAGGTCCGAGGCTGGAATCCAGGTATGACAGGCGTCGCTTTCGTCAGTATCATTGTAAGCAAGCTCTCACATTTTTCTGGAATAAGTTCAGAGTAGAACTGATGTTATAATATCATCTCAGATCGGTATCTTGCTCGCTGGACTGGTTTTGCCGCTTCAAGAACGGCTATACGCTCGAGCCACTGCCGGTGGATCATACCCTGAAGCTCGCCTATACCCAATGATGCTGGGCTCCATCACTCTGCCTATCGCCCTCTTCATCTTCGCTTTCACCGGTGGCTATGAGTGGGTTCATTGGATGGGACCCATGGTCGCAGGAACAATCTTCGGTTTCTCAATGATTCTCATCTATGTTTCCGCCAACAGCTAGTAAGCCCAGACTACACCAAAGCTTGTTGGACTGCAATGTGCTAAGACTTTTCTTGAACAGCATCGTCGATAGTTATGCTAGCTACGCAGCGTCTGCTGTAGCGGCCAAGACGCTCATGCGCTCCTTGATTGGAGCCTCAGTGCCCCTCTGGGTAACTCAGCTCTTCCACAACCTAGGCTTCCAATATGCCGGTCTCTTCTTGGCTCTTGTGTCCTGCTGCATCTTGGTGAGCTGCCTTCCCCACTTCGGTACTGATCTAGCAAGCATACTGATAAAGCTTGTTGCGTAGCCTATTCCTTTCCTCTTCTTCAAGTTTGGCAAGCAGATCCGACAGCGCTCCAGCCGTGCCGAATCCTACTAGAGTCAACCTGCCTCCGTACATTGTATTCTTCGTTAGCATAATATAGACGTACATAAAGTACCATTTTAATTAGGGTTACTTCCCGCAAGCAATATCATTTCGCATATATTCACAATGAACGTTGGGAACGAGACTTTCGAGTACGAGTAGCCATAGGCCAAGCTTGCAGCAAAGACTGACGACATTGCTTGTTTGTATATCGTGGTTAAAAGAATGACATCGGGTTTACATAGCTTATTCCAGCTAATCGATTCCAGAGTTTTGAATCTGAGCTATTTGATCAAAAGACCTTCTCTGTATCACGCGGATCTTATGCAGAAGAGGAAGTCTAACAACTTCGCACTGCAACTACCGCTCATGGGAACCTAGAAAGTGAGGGCGGACTGCTCAGAGCTGCCTCAGAGCCCGAATCGTAAGCTGATTTCTGTGTCGCCAGTTGCAGTCCTGCATGCCTCAAGCCAGTTTATGCAGGCACGCACGTTTCGATAAAACTCCAATCAGCTGTGGGCGACCGCTGAATTCCATCGCAGTAGAACTGCAGAGATGCTGATCAGAGGTTCATAGGATCATATTGCACGACATTGCAGACTGTCACGACATCAGCCATGCAACAGCAACAGCAACCTCGCTCCGAGTGTCAGGGTCCGCCGGCGCAGAACCAAGCGCCCCAAGAATCTCAACCATTTCCGACCGTCACAACTCTACTCATTGCTATGATCCTGTCACTCAGCAGATGGCTAGACTGGATTGTTCGCAACACTGGCCCTCTTGTCACTTCGCCTGGCTTCGTAGGCGCAGTGAAGGATGCGAGTCTTGCAACAGCGCCAGTTCTGCTAAAAGCTGTTGGAGAAGTCTGGGCCTGGTACACGGGAGAGGAGCCGGATAGGTCAAAGGCGTCGTCGTCTACAGAGAGATGCCCTGTGCCCCATAACACTTCGCAGAGCTTCACTCTGGGTGTTTCTATGCCTGGCGTGACTTTCAACATGCAATACCAAGCAAACAGCACGCCCATCCCGCAGCCATCCAGCGGAGGCATAGCGCTAGAGCAAAAGACAGCCACAGCCACGATGAACCCAGAGCCAGGCCATAACGAAGACGCAATTGCGCAGAAGCGACGAGCCTTGCCTGCACCGGCTCCGAACAGCTCGTCCTCTTCCACGCTCTTCAGTCGAGCGCGGGACTCTGTAGTCACCGTCTCAAATCTGCCGTTACAGACAATAGCCATCCTTCCTTCCTTCACCCCCATGCATCCAGTACGTATGTGTGCGAGCGTTTGGAACGCCTCACGCTCAAATGCTGCCACTGCTGTTCAGGCGCACTAGACCGGACTTTACCACTCGCCCCGTAGACTCAATAGAGATTCCCTAGAATCGCACTTAGAGACTTTCCGTTGTCTACTCTGTATCATAGTCTCTCACGTCTTATTATTGCTGATTATTGCTGGAATAGAAGGTTGCTTTAAAGAGCTCCATGCAGGACATCGAGGATGATCGAGCACTTCGTAGCTTTCCTGCTTCTCTTTCCAATCTGCAGGCTTCCATTAAGCAACTGGCAACAGCAGTAAGCATGAGTATCACTACCCTAGCTGCAGACTTCCTGAACAGTCCGGATGGAGCCGAGACTCCAGCTGTGGCCCAGCTGCCGGCCGAGCTTGCCCAGCTCATCATTCAACACCGTGCGAATCTACTCGACATCGTCAGGGCTTCTGGAGACTGTCTCACGAGCGATGATGACAAGCGCCGTGGTAGAGGTGCGCCAGTGAATTGACGCTTTGGACCTGTCTGCCTGCGGCGCTGAGATGACTTACATTAATGCTTGCAGGAATCAGCTTGCTCGCCCGTGTCATAGCGAAATGCCCCAAAGAAGCTGCAACAAGACAAGAAAGTAAGCTCGAAGCGGATATCGACTTGGTTGAACTGCTGCCGGAACGGTCGAGACTTACATATTACGACTCTTTAGCGCGGACCCTTGCAGAGTTCTTCACCTCTTGCATATCGAATCCCCTCAGCGAACAAGTGTTCGTACCGACTTTAGAAGGTCTAACAGCTCTCGCCAAACTCCCTCATTTCGGACCTTTGGAGACAACAAATGCTTGCAAAGCGTATGTGATGTTTTGCTGACCGCTCGGTCTTGGGACCAGCTGCGATGCAGTGAATCGCTGATACATCTACTATCGTATGTCTAGCATCTTTAAGCACGTCGATCTACATGGAAGACCGCAGACCACACGCTTTCTAGTATATTGCCTCATGGATGCACTTGTGGCTCAGCATAGACAAGGTGGGTCGGCGTGCACATTGACTTATCAGATGCTCGCCTGGCTAATCCCTACTCGCTGTTCCGTAATCTTCTCAGCACTGAAGCGTATGGACAAAGACTTCCTAACAGGGTACTGCCAGTTGGTCACGGGCGAGAAAGACCCCCGAAATCTACGCTTGGCCTTCTCGATTGAGAGAGTCTTGCTAGTGGAATTTGACATATCCGAGACAATCGAGGTGCGCTCAAGGCCCTACTGCCATTATTCCGAGACGCTGCTAACATATTTCGTGCCTAGGATCTGTTTGATGTTATATTTTGCTACTTTCCTATCACATTCACACCGCCGCCCAATGATCCGTATGGAATAACCAGCGAGCAATTGCAAGCCTCATTGAGGTGAGCCACCGCTTCTGTAGCACAAACGCAACCACTGAGGAGAACGATTTACCACTACAGGGCATGCCTGGCGGCAACACCGAAGTTCGGCCCCCTTGCGTTACCACTATTCATGGAGAAGCTACAAGCGAGTGCAACGAACGCCAAGGTCAGCATAATTCCCCTTAGATGAGTTGGTTGGTCGAACGCTAAAGCTTTATTGACAGCGTCAAACGCTCGAGGCCCTCGTTGCATGCTTTCCTGTGTACGGGAGGGCTGTTGTCTTACCCGAAGCACAGAGGTTCTGGGAAGCGTTGAGCGTTGAAGTAATGACATTCCCTCCTCAAAATTTTAGCTATGCTGAGATCGTTTTCACTCTCACAGATCTTTCATGCAACAGACAGCGAGACTGAAGAGTGCGCGTTAAGAGCGTTAAAGGTATTCTTAGCTACCCTATTCCCAGATGAAGAAGGGAGCATAGCACTTCCGCAAGACAAGGCAATAAGCATATATAACAAGCTGAAAGACAGCTGTCTTTTAGAGCTGAAGGATGCAGATAAGACGCACGCGACTTCTGCAACTAAGATCCTAGCTCAAGCGGTGATGGCGTCAGGTGGGTCCCTTGGTCATGCTTTCTGCGTGGCAACAAGCGGTTGCTCATGCAGTCTTTTCAGGTTGTCTGGCACATCATCTTGTGTCGGCCGTCTTCATACATATTCTGGATGCTTTCAAGTCGCCGGACAAGGCACAACAAAGATCAGCTCTCTTCCAAATTATGGGTCAACTCATCAAAGCTCTTCAAGCTTCGCCGGGTCCTCTAGCTCGCGAAGCGCTATCTATATACCGAGAGGAAATCTTAAGCCTAGCAGCGTCCAATCTTAGAAATCCTGCGACTCAGGAACAAGCCTTGTTCTGTCTTGCTCAGCTCGCAGAATTCCCCGATTGCCTGTCACATCAGGAACTGGTGTTCGCTGTGCAGAGCATTACGGACATGCTCGTCAAGCCCGATCCAGATGCAAGTGACGACATGGCTGCGAACGCTCTCGATGCGCTAAACAGCTTGGTGCAACAGCACCCGTCAGACATTGAAGAAATCACCCTTCCGCCACTAATGCAGCTGCTGCCGGATTCGGCCCCACGAAACGAAGACACCGAAGCAGTAGCCGAATACCGGATCGCTCTCGCCAGTCTAGCAACTCTGTGTGTGTCTCCTTCCCTATTCGGAACATTCCTTATCCGAATTCTCAGTCGAGTGGAGAGGTTGTCTCGACTAAATAGTGAAGACTCAAACGCAGACCCGCAGACAGTCCTGTACGCTCACCACCTGCTGACTACGTTACGAGTCGTTGTCGAGAGGAAAACGGAGGCAGGGCATCCCGATATTCGCAACTGTGCAAGCCGTGTCATACATCGCATCTTTGGATTGTTTATCAGTCGGAGCTTGGATTCGTCAAGCGGGGCATCCGTGGCGACTAGTCCCAAACTCATAGCAGACGCTGGCAAGATCGTCACTCCGCTAGTGCAGCAAATGGATGAAAGGTATGCTGTCTTCGCATTCCTTGCATTAAATTCATCTTATTTTTTGTCTTTCAGGTCGCAACGCTCGACGTTGACGGAGTTGCAAGCAGCTTTCTTTGATGGTCAGATCCAAAGCTTATCCGCAGAGGCGGTAACTCCAAAAGCGCCGTTTAAACCATTCACAGTCCGTGTGCTGCGCTATTGTACATGCGACTATACTGATCTCCTTCCATAACAGGTTGAAGCGCCAGTACAACAGCGAAATCTGTGCGTGCTCTATGCGCAAGCAATGTACGCGATGCGGCCACAAGTAAGAGGACCTTCGCCTTCCAGCATGATGCGTGTGCCGCTGAAATTGCGATTCAGGTGTTCGACAATGTCAAGGAGTTGCAGCAACTGTGTTCGACTGTCTTGCGGCTGCTGCCCGCATCGCATCAGGAGTTCCGCTTAGACGGTCTATGCAAGCTGCTATCGTCTTTGTTCAATAAAAAGGCTGAAGGTAGGCGCTACTTTAAATGGTTGTCAGACTCCTTGTTGACCTTCCTTGGCAGCCCTAGAGCCCATTATCGAGACCGAGCTTCCATCTTTCTGGGACCATCACATTGACAATGCCACGGTACCGCTATATGAGCGGAGAGTATCGCTCGCCGCTTGGGCTTGGGTATGTGGCTTCCTACATATCTTGCTTGGTTGCGGTGAAAACTGAGTGATCTCTTTGCAGGCAATGCGTGGTCTTGTAATTCGCAGCGACAGTCGTGCATATACCGGAATTCAGCGTATACTGGACGTGTTCGGAGATGGCATGTTAGGCCGCGATGCAGCGAGATCAATGGTGATCTTAAGCCGGGAGAGCGATGGGGTAGTCGCCAAGGAACATTATTCTGTCATTCGGGTAAGATGAACATATGTCTAGCTCAACCTGCGCGCGACTGATTCGGCCGCATTTAACAGCTCCTATATAGGCAGCGCTTCTATGCTTTCATCATGCCGAAACTGGTGCAAGGCTACCAGGCTGCCGGTAAGCCAAAGATCGGCTAAATTGTTCTATGAGACTGATCACGACTCCGCCAAAGAATCGGGTAAGGGTACGCCATATCTTATTGGACTCTCCTGCCTACTGCAAAGTATGCCGAAGCAGACGTCTATGGCAGAGCTCCCCAAGGTAAGAGTCTCCCCCCACCCCCCGGGGGGGGGGGGGGGGGTCTCACTCGGACCTCGCGTGAAGTCTGATTGTTATTGTGTTTCAAGCTGCTCCCTTTGCTGTTGAGGGCCCTGCACCTACCTGAATTGGATCTGCGAGCCAATGTCGTCGACACGCTAGCCTTGCTCGTCAAGGATACGCCAGAGGCTATCAAAGGCCACGCTAGCTCGATTGTGTCGACTCTGCTTCGGATGTCTCTATGCGAGAACCTGGCGACTGACAGCGAAGCCGCGGCAGTAAGCTATCACATGCAGATTGTAAAATACAAGAGACTGACAGGGTGGCTCGTACAGAATCTCCGGATCGCCGCTCTCAAATGCCTGACAGTCTTCCCAGATAGCCTAGATTGGCTCACGCTGCATCAACAGAAGCACCCAGTCCTCAAAGCTTTAGCTTTGGCCGTGGACGACCCGAAAAAGCGAGTGCGGAAAGAAGCCGTTGATTGCAGGGCGCGTTGGTATCTTTTCAAAGCGCCGTAGGCCAGTGTACATAGACAACAACACGTTTAAAACGCATGTAGCAAGCGAGCCATCCTGATATCTGCACCGACATCCTGTCTCTTACTTTCTATCCAGTCTTCCCCGTCTAACGTTCAGGCCCCTGTCGTGCTTGCAGGCTGTGTCTTCTGGCCCGAAAGACCCAATTGTTGTCGCACGAAGTTCCGCATTGTGTTCTCATAGAGTTCCTTGTTGTCGCGGTACAGTTTCTAGAGGTGTAAGGACTCAGCTGAGGTCGCGGCTCCGCTCCGAACTTCTTCTACCCACACAAACATCGATATTGGCACCAGATTCGATGTTGGGTTCTAGAGTATAAGTCAGCTTCGTCGAATGGCAGCGGTCTAATTACAGACTGAAGACGTACCTGCTAGCATACTCAACACACTGAGCAGAATAGAGTTGACGTTCTGTACTGGTGACCACCTTTCTGAGCTTGACTCGTACATGTTGGGATCGTCACCTGGCGAATGGAGGATCGATATGCAAACGTTGCCATCCGCATAGACTGCAAGGAGATATCAGTGTGGTCTGAGAAGAGTTCAAAATGTATTACTGACTGTTCGGATGCATAAGAGGCTTGCCATAGCGGGACATTAGCTAACACGTAATATCGAGCCTCGAGCAGCGGCACTTCATGCCTACCGGATCGAAGCGCATCTGGAGGATGATTATCAACTGCTGTGGATGTTGAAGAACATTCATAACAACTCACCTTTGGCGGATTCAAAGGATAGTCTTTCGGGAATGTGAGCTTCGCACAGAAGATACCGCCTTCGAACGGTGTCTCATCAGGTCCTTTTATGTACGCTTCCCACTCGAAGAAGTTATTCTCGTCAACCGGACCTGCAAAGAGAAGAGTAGCATTTAGCAGGCTTGGAATCCAAAGTGACATCTATTGCTGACCGGCTATGAACATGTCTTCGGCTGGATCACCAGCTCGGGTCATTTGCCTGTACTGCAGCCAACAATGTAACCGGAATCAGCGAACGTTCTCTCATCCGCAGATGACACCACACCTCAGTCATGAGCCTGCGCGTCGCAGTGCTCATCTGCTGTCGTCCACTCTGCATCTTGTGTCTTGATTCGCGTTAATCGTCGTGAGGGAAACAAACGTGATCAATCTCCGAGGTGGCCACTTCGGTGCCAGCCCGTTCACTCTTCCCAGGCCAACCAATACAATATGAATTACATTATCAATTAACACCTCAACATGCCTCGCTTCAGTATGCGCCCACTCCTTCTGCTATCGACCTTCCTGCTGCTCTATCACTGGGCCTTCGGATTGCCATTGTGGCCCCGCGGGCAGGCGAAACAGCCAGCGCAGGTAGCGTTCCATCAGGAGACGCCAAATACACACTACTTGCTGGGAAAGCCATGGAAGAAGCGTGTAGTGGCTGTTGGAGGTAGGAGCTTTCTAAACTAGTGCAATAAGCAATGGCTAAAGCATGCTGGCAGACCTACATGGTGATCTATCTCACGCGCTCAAAATACTGAGGACGGCTTCGCTAGTGGATCAACGCGGCTACTGGATTGGCAAGGATGCGACTCTGTTACAGACCGGAGATATAGTCGACCGTGGACCAGACACAATAGCGATATACAGGCTCTTCGATAGTCTGAGAGCGCAAGCTGCAGATGCTGGTGGCGAAGTTGTTTCACTGCTTGGAAATCACGAGGTAAGTAGTACAGAAAGACAGCTGGAAAATTAGCTAACATAACGCTCTGAAAAGTTCATGAATGGTAGGCTGAAAGGAGATTCTGCTTTGACCTCTGCTAATTCTGCTTTTAGTGATGGGCGATTGGCGCTACGTCACGAAGGTATGCTTTAGCTACATTCTTGACCTCTACACGAAACATCTAAATTATATGAGCAGGAAGATATTGAGACCTTCCACGGTGATTTAGCTCGTAGGCGAGCATTCTCGTCTGGCTGGATTGGACAGGTATGCAGGCGTCTGTTCCTGCAGTACCCGGTAGCTCACATTCACAGTTGGCTTGGTAGACCTTTCTTGCCAACTACTCCGTTGCGGCGCAAGTCACATACAGCCCGCCTCTTCCTGGCGATCTCGAGGCAGCCGTTACACCACACTCTGTAGTGGCCGTGCATGGTGGTATTCACCCGTCCTGGGCAAATGTCACGCGGATCAATGAAGTAGGGCATAGCTTCTTGCAGCGTCTAATCAGCACTGGCATCTCGGACTCGATGTCAATACCTCGAGATAGGCCGTATGAGGAGAGAGACCTGTATTCAACGACTGGTGCGTTTGGCAAGACAGTCAAGCTTGGTTGCTTCGTGGTGCTAAGTACCGGTCAACGTGAACAGGACCACTATGGTATCGCGGTTATGCACTGGACAGTGAGCAGGATGGTATCTGCGAACAGGCCGAAGAGGTCCTGAAGACGCTCGGCGCCACCCGCATGATCATGGGACATACACCTCAGTTCAAGGGCATATGGAGCCGGTGTCGCTCCAAGGTCATCGTTATCGATACGTATGCTACCGACATCTTTTAGAACCGGGTTTGGTGCTGAGACTCTCTACATCCAGCGGTATTTCAAGTGCATATGGCGGCCCCCTCAGCGCACTAGAAATACAGTACTCTTTGACGCCCGTAGCAGACGAAGCTGGCTCCGGTCCTACACCCAGTAAGCTGGTCGAGATGGAGACGATAACAGCCTTGTACGAGCACACTAAGCAGGTGCTAGTGAGGAAAGAACGAACGATTGGTCTTGCTGCTAACGACGATTGAGTGCCTCCATGTCAGGCGACTTGATAGTACGACGACAATGTATAAATATATCCTACTGCAAATGTTAGAACTCTACAGTGAAAGTATTCTTCTCGAGCTGAAGTATCCAATTCGCTTGGTCACCAGCAGTACTCTTGTCAGGTGTGCTTTTCGACGTACCTCTTCTTCCAATTGCTCCTTGATCATCTCAACCGAGTCAGCTGACACTAGGAGATGCGTCTCATCCAGGTCTTGGATCAGAAAGTTACGTTCTTCGTTCATGACCAGGATGAGCTGCTTTACGGGTGGATCACTATCGGGGTAACGAGACCGCAAATCAGCCTACGCTTCGGCAGGGCAACAGTCAAGACCATCAGACCGTACGTTGTGATGAGCACTCCTGGGTTCATCGCTAGAAGATCAGCAATTTCGAAGTATAACTCATGAAGGGCCAAATCTACCTTTGATTGCTCTGACCATACTGCCGGTGCAGCCAGGCGAGTTGGGACAAGGTCAACCGTCGAGTGGCTCCGATCACCCTCTTGACGCGGACATGCCACCTCCGAGCAGCTTCCTTGCATGTCTTCGGACGCCCAACAAGAGTCTGAAATCAGTCAATCTATCATGGATCTCTTTGAACCATGTACGTAAACTACAAGCTGGCGGCAAAGACGCTAAGCAGGAATACTGACGTTCGCGGCATAACAGGGCGAAATGCACCTCCGGCGCGTCATACTCTCGAATCCGACAGCGAAGAAGAACAAGACCCTGAAGACGCATATCGATCTGGACCTTCTACCTCATCCAAACTCCGAAGACCACCTCCAGTCGTCGAAGTTCAATGGTTATCTGACCGCCCTGCCGCAGAAGGCCAAGATCTGATCATAGCAAATGGTGAAGCTGGCATGGCATGGAGTCAAGGCTTCAACGCATCAACTCTGTCACTCGACGGTTTCCTTGTTGTCGATGGACAAAAAGTGGGGTACTGAACACAAAATATTTGCTAATGCCGAAACTGACGACGCTCTGGCTGTCCCATAGGCAGCAAGCTTGACTTGCTTTCAGACTCCGAAGCCAACGATCATTGCATTTGTCTCAGCACCATTGACGTACGAAGCAATGCACAGGGTTGCAGAGCGTTTAATACAAGAATGTCAACCTTCCAAGTAGGTTGCCACAAGCTTTTTGCGAAGCACGCAGTCTTAAGCTGACGCAATACCTCGACGATTCAGTATCACTATCATAGACTCTTATTCGTACTCGTCCTATCTGTCTTCTAGCCTCTTGAAGCCATCAATCCGCTATCTAACTACTGGGGGCCAAGTCGATATTCCCGTCCAGAGCTGCGAACCTCCAAATCTAGTGCAAGGCTTGACTGCAGCTATTGCATGCGAGGTACTCCCATACGTACAGACACGCCATCCTCGATCATACTGATTGTACGCTTCATTGTTCTTCGTAGGCCGAAGAAAATGACGTCCCATGCGTGATCCTTCTGCTGCCATCGAACCTTTCCGACTCAACGAGTGCATCTGTCATTGTGCACGCCACGCATAGGCAGCCCGTTCCGGAAAGCGTGTACGACTATGGAGGCCCTCTCCCGGGAGCCGAAAGTCTGCTCGATAGTGCAGAAAATAGAAGCGCTTTGTCGAAACTGAGTACGCGTCTAGGCTGGACTTCGTTCGGCTGGCACACGCCGAGTGCCTCTAGCAGTCGACAAAAGAGCAAAAAGGGTACCGACTCTACCAGCCAGGCTGGGTTTGGGTGGTGGGAAGACGCCAAGCGTGCCCATAGGCAGGCTATCGCCGACGGAGGAATGTACACATAGGAGTCGTTACTTCTTCCAAAGTATCTTTCAAGTTGAGGTGAGGCCTTGCCAGCGAATTTCACAGTATCTGTGTCCGTAAGGATAGGCCTCTTCTTCGGTAGCTTCGATAGTTTCGCGTCTGACAATGACAAGGCAGGGTTCGCCGACACGGGTTCGGTCCTCACCAAATCGCTTATCTAAGGCATCGATGTCACTTGCATGTGTTGGTCTGGTGACAAGTACGAGATGAAAAACACTTTCTGGATTCCTGCCTAGTAGGCGTTCTACTACGCTGTAGATGAGGTCTGCATGTTCCGGCTCGTAGACGATGTCGGCACCGATGATGACATTGAATGGAACCAGCACGCTCTCCATTATGTCGGCCCAATCCAAACGAACAACGTCGGCATGTATCCTGTTCTTTGGGTCCAGCGAAATGTTATTGCTCAGCAGGTTCTTGCGCAGATTGCCCAACGTAGCCTGGTCCATGTCGCTCAAGACCACTCGTGCATGTCCCGAAAGTTGCGTTAGAGCTTTGCATGCTGCAATACCAGCGAGTCCTGTCCCGCTGCCAATCTCCAGAACGCGTAACGCTTCAAGAGATGATCGCTTGTGCGGATAGAAGAATAGGGATGGATCGGCTAGCATTCGGCGTGCAAGGTGTATCGCCGAGCTCCATGTTCGAAAGCCGGTAGCGTGTACGTCTTGCATATATGACTCCTCAATAATGATTTCTTCGCAGTCGAGCGGGCTATCGAAGCGGTATGGTAGTGCTGACCGATTTGTCTCTGTAAGTACAGTAGCACGTTTTCGTTAGCGGTGGCAAAAGCACACAGTATGCACAGATGAGACTGTACGCACCTGGCTGTAGCGACTGTGTAGCTAAGGTCAGCAGGTCTCCAGCCTCATTGAGAACGTTGTCATCCTCATAGACCGTAAACAAACGGGTCAACCATGCTTGAGTGTATGAGCGTTCAGTGTCGTCGAGTTCACCACCATTGACGAAAACACTTCTCAGCTGAGTGAAGGCGCTGTCCAAATCAGCTGTCTTCAGATTGCGATTCTTGCTACGAAGAGTAGGCAGAAAGGCAGATGGCTGCAAGATTGTCATGGCGCTTCAGCCCGTGAAGGTAGAAGTGCCTTCTATACACAGGTGCTCTGCCTGTTACCAAAAATTACAACGAGGTGATCGAAAGCTCTCGAGGCGAGTTCTTCCTTCCTGATAACTAGAGAACAGCAGTAGACATGGCTTCTCGATTATCACGCACGCTGGCACCTGTACTCAAGACATGTGTTCGACCTGCAGTCGTTCAGAGCACTGCTGTCAGGTGCATATCGACTTCGGCCCGACCTACCTACAGGCCAACGAAGATTACAGTGCCTGTATGCTCAAGATATGCCTCGTCCGTCAGCGGGCCCTCTGCTTCTGGTTGGTCACAATCATCAAGGCGATTGGGTGGCTAATAAAGTCTAACATACCCACACATCCACTCCGCCTGTACATATATGCAGATCCTACACCTACAGAGCTGGAAAAGCTTATGATTCAAGGCCTAGAATGCTTGCAAGAGTCTGACTTGGAAGGTGCTCGTCAGGCGTTTGAGCGGAGCATAGCAATCAAAGAGAGTCCAGGTAGGTGATCTTCCTCCTTGCTGATATATGGCGGCAACCCTGACAGTCATATCAGCGGCTCTATACAATCTGGCCCTGGTGTGCGTTCGTCGTCTCATTCGCCTGCTTTACCATACTGTAGTTGAATAACTCGGCTTTCAGATTGTATCAACTGGGCGATGTTTCTAAAGCTATCGATGCTTTCGAGAAATCGCTAGTCTTGGAACCGTCAGCAGACGCACATACCAACGTCGCATCTGCTTACATTCTGTCGACTCCCCCCAATGCTACCAAAGCTATTGAACACCTTCAAGTGAGTTCCTGAAAGCGTCTAGATGTTCGAACGAGTGGAAAGCTGACGGCATCTGCACAATCTTGCAGAAAGCGCTTGCTCTCGCACCGGAAGATGGCGAGATCAACTTCAACATGGGAGTTATCTTTGAAGCGAGTGCGTGCCTGATTCAGCATGCTAGTAGCTTCCACGCCATCAACTGATTTTGGGGGCGGTGCACGATCATAGGTAATCGCCTCGAAGATGCTCTACGTGAATACAAGCGCGCTGAGGAGCTTGGTATTGAAAGAGCCGCTCAATGCATAAGAAATGTGAGCTTCAATTGCGCTGTCCAACGCATTTGGCTGAAGCGGAGTGGACAGGTCGGCGGCAAGATCGTTGAAAAGAAGCGAACCGATGCGGAAACTTCATAAATCGAGGCCTTGGATTCAATTTCAGCGCAGAAAGTGTAGCTGTAGATCACTGTATCCTCCTTATAGCTTCAGTCAGAGACCCGAATTTCGCACAGAGCGACATAACGGAAACCTTCTGAACAAGTATCATGCGTCGTTGATGGACCGACTGCGAAGGACGAATTGGGATCTTTCCAAGCTGACACAAGCTGGTGCCTCGCTTTGATGCTGCTCTTGAGCCTTGTAAAGCTGAGCGTTACTTGATTCGTTCCCTTACTTCGCTTCGAGAGGGTATGCATATGCTGACGTCAGGTGTGATTTGTGATTCTCCTTGCACAGCTTCATGACAGCTCTTCAGTACTGACAGCGGTCTGTATACGCTCGATGTTAGAGACTGATCTGATCCGACAAAGTAGTCGCTGATGCCATTTTAGCACTGATTTAGGAAGCTGATTTCCGTCGGTCCGCCTGCGAATCGATTAGATATATATTATGTTCGATGATCTGGGTCGATCGGTTTCACCTATCCAGCCTGCTGCAGTAGTATCCCCAGATTTTGGCAGCATCTGCACAAATCCTTGAAAAGTGCTTGAGCAAGCTGCGCTCATCGTATACTGCACGTCTTGATTATCGAGAGCACGTATCAGTCTACCATCATATTCTGGAATAAAGTCGCCGCCGGATCTAGGCATAATTTGCCTGAAGTTCGGAGGCTCAAGCTGGGCCAAGGTTACCGCAGCAATCAATGTGCGCTGCTTTACGTCTTCCTTCCTTCGTGAGGCCTTTCACTCTTCCTCTCCCAGATTCGAAGGTATAGCAATCTTCGCTTCTGCTTGCGAAAGCGAGATAGCAGGCACGCTTTTCAAGCTGCTGGTCACGCTTCGACCTCTACTGCGGTTGCTCTTCGGCTCGCAGCGTACCTGGAGAAGCACGATTCCTTGATCGTCATCACACCATGAAAAGCACGTTCGCGCTTCTTGCGCTGCAGAGCTGGATGCTCTTACAAGCAGCAGCAAGAGTTGTGCCTCGTGCAGACGTAGCTTCTGTCAACACGCTTTCCGAATCTACGATAGATCTGGTGAAACAAAGGCTGGCGGAATCATCAATCGGAAGGTAAGTCATGCTCGAGTGAATAATTGCGCTACCTCGGAGATTTCGGAAACCCACGATAACAACGCTCATTATTGTATGTACAACAGCTGGGAAAATGGTACTCGTGCACAAACGCTCCTGGAATACGACTGGCCGATGCTGGCAGTCTTCTACAATCCAGCTGTACCTATTGTCGCCGGGCACGTGCCAGCAGAATCCAATGCGATAGCGGAATACACGATAGCGAATCGCCCGGCGGGCACGATGATGTTTTGTGAAGATGGCTCAGCGGCAGATCCTGCAAGTTTGGGCATCTCCGTCCTCATCGCCAACCATACTCTGGATGTCAATTACATGAGCGCTGTAGCGGACGAGAACGAGTGGCTTTTCCGACTAGCACCGAGGACAATAGATGGAGCAATCTCTCACCGAGTTGCCGAAGTGCAACTGTGGTCGGACTTTGTTGCGATGTGAGCCGTTTCTCTTACTAAAAGTGAAAATTACGGCTCGCTGACGTCGGGCTCTCAGGGTGCCACCATACCTTGCATACTATGGAGCTCTCTATGGCAATGACTCTTTCACTCAAGCTGCTTGTACGTCGCTCTGTTTCTAGGAAGTTGTAGAAGACTAGAAGCTGATTTCGACAATAGACGATCAATGTAGACTGTACCGCAGCTACCTCAACAACGGAACCGGCCTTTGGCAGCACATTGTCCTGGGCAGCAGTGCATCGCAAGACTATGGTTATTGGACAACCGGAAACGCTTGGGCTGCATGGGGAATGCTACGCGTGCTAGTGACGATGATGCATTCGGAATATCGAGGGGCCATGGAATCGCAAAAGGACGACCTGAGAAATTGGATTGTAGAGATCCTGCAGGCAGCATACCCGCATACCAACGTAAGATCGTATCTACAGATTTCCGCCTTAAGTAGGCTCGCAAGGAGTATGCTACTGACAATTGGTGTCCACTTATGTGTAGACAACAACTGGCCTTTTACCAAATTATCTTGGAGAAAACACTTTCTCCGAAGCTGCCGCTACGGCACTCATGGTTTCTGTATCCTATCGCATGGCTCAGCTGGGCTTAGATTCAAGCACGATACCGAATGCACACGCAGCTCGCAAGGCCGTTTTTGGAGCGGTCGACCAGGGAACAGGCTGGCTCACGTCCGTTGTTAATCCAAGAAACTGGAGGGTGGAAGGAAAAGAAAGTGCTGAAGGTCAAGCATTTACACTACTACTCTCTGCGGCGTATCGGGACTACGTCAACACCACAAACGATGTCGGGGACGATATCCCCACTGCCAATGGCACTACTACTAGTACTTCCTCTCTGCCGCTCCCTACTTCTACAACCTCAACGATAGGAAGCGCTTCTCGCAGCAAGCTCACGTCATTGTCTACTATCAGCGTCACCCTGCTTCTCACCTTGTTGCTTTTGACGCTCTGATCAAACCTGACTGGGAAAATCCGACTTGACCGGAGTTTCAGGGCAAATGACCTATCGTGGCACTTCATAACGAAACTTGACGAACGCATCTCCTCAGAATCATCTTGTATAACGTTTCAATATATAATTCCTGTAACAGTGCAGCGTATTTCCATGTAGCTTGTCGTTTTGACAGATTCTCACCAGAGCCAATTACAGCCAATTGTGTAGCTTATTATGATTCCCAACTTCACACCTGTCATCGAAATTAGCTCTCCTGTTGATTTGCATGTGTGCAATGTTCTTTCCAAAACAACTTGTCGTCTTTACCCGCCGGTCGTTAACGTTGTCGCAGGCTGCAGAGAGGATCTCGAATATATGCCAGGATGGGTCTTCTGCCTCCAATTGCTGACCTCAACATGTCGCCTGAAGCACAGGTAGCGCTGATGGACGCAAACATACCGAAAAGCGGTATTCGGCAGTAGCTGCCGGCATAGGCCTGAGCCTGGGACGCGCGTCTCAACGGCAGCCGATGACTGAAAAGCGCAGGCTGATACAGCATTATTCACAGTGAAAAAGGCTGAACAAGCGGATCGTGCTGACTCACAGTCGCATGATAAAGCTCGCTGAATGAGCCCTTACGGCGATAACTGAGAGGTGAAAGGGATGCTATCGGACCTGGGAATACTTTTGCAGAGTTACGTCCGAAGCCCCACTATGGGGACTATAAATCCTCCTCGCGCTGCCCTTTTGAGCTTCTTCTCTTCTGATAGCTACAGAAGGTACAGCTCAGATCATACACTCTATCCCCGGGCCCCTTCTTCCTGCTCTCCAATTGACTTTCAATATGCCTGGTCTGGTCTACCTCGTCACAGGCGCGTCACGTGGAATAGGACGCGCCTATCTTGCTGCCTTGCTACGAAGGGACGACAACAACGATACAGTTATAGCGGCTGTTAGGAACCCTGAAGGTTCAGATGCGCAGAGTCTGAAAGACTTGAAGACAGCCGAAGGCAACAAGTTGATTATTGTCAAGATTGACAGCGTTCGAGATGATGATCCTCCCAAAGCCATGGAAGAGCTGAGAAACAAACATGGTATTTCTCGTCTTGACGTTAGTACACCCTTCATATAGGTGACCAACCGAGTGTATTGAGATGCTGAAGATCTTGTTCCTCTTTATGCACCCTCTGCAGGTCGTCGTTGCAAATGCCGGTTCTGCATTAGAGAGGTAAGCTGCGGGGGTAGAATGCGAATACATTACTATGCATGCTAATAGCCAGTCCGCCATCGTCAACAGTGGTCCTCTGGTCACTATAGACCCGGCTAGCTTGCGGGCAATGTATGATGTCAATGCGGTCTCCATTTTGGCTTTATATCGTAAGTTACCTAATTCTATCCTGAGCGCTGTCGCTGCGATTGAAGCTGAAATGCTCAACCCCATTTTGCGCAAAACACGATTCCCCTGATTGCAGAAGCTACAAAGCCACTATTGGACAAGAGTATTCTGCCTAATGGAAAGTACATCTACATTGGCTCGAGCGGTGGCTCTCTGGCCGACGTTGCCAAGTTTGGCGCTCACCCTCCAGCTCCTTACTTTGCCAGCAAGTGCGCCGGACATTACGTCGCCCGCGCATTGGCACAGCAAGACGACAAGCTCTGTATTTGCGTCGTCTGCCCCGGTCTAGTAAGTTGAGTGGAAATCATCGGATGATCATCTCTCCGAGCGTTGTGGGAGGGAAGTCAGTCATTCTAATTGTATGGCCTACCCACGCATCTCGCGCTGTAAACAGGTTTCAACCGGACTAGGTAACGAAGCAGTTCTGAAAACTGGCAAGACCTCGTTCGAAGAGAAAGAGGAATTCTACAAGAAGATGGGCGCCATTGAACCTGAGGAGTGTGCGGAAGGATTGCTTCAAAATGTGGACGCAGTCAATAGAGAGAACGGCCATGATAAGTTTTTCTCGAATCCTCAGAGTTTCCGAGCTGCCCATCTAGTAGAGACTGCTTGGTAATTATCGTTTGAGCGCAAGTCTCCAGATTCTTCAAGTTGTTCTGGAGATTTTGCACGGCCGCCTGGTGAGATGTATAGCTTGATAGTTCGTTAGTTATCCTACATTTGGACTGGAACTCGATCTACACATGAACTGCCTGTTGGGCTGTCTTTGGAACTTGCACGTTGCGGCAGATTGGACCAGTGTGACTGGCGGAAGTGCTTGGGAATCTGACGCCAATGGCTAAAGTGCCAAAGTGTGGGCGCGGCGGAAAGAAGAGGCTCTTGCAGTGCTTTTACACGTACCGCACCATCACACCATCACAGCCTCAAAAGAAGCAACCATCATCCAACCAACTTGTTACCCTCGACGATCTGCTTGTCCAGGTTTGCATTCACCTCAGCCCGGCACCTTACAACGCTAGAGAACGTGATCGGGCCATTCGTCCATGTGTTGCATGCGGCACACCGGCGAGAAAGCTGCATACAAGCCATTTCAAGAGGTGTGAGAGGAGAGAAGGTGTGGTGATAACTGCATGCGGTACACCGGCGTCGGATCGACAACCTGCTGAAGCCCGTGTCCCAGCCGGCCACCAGCAATCGCATGATCAGTCTCAGCCAGACTGCGAGACCGTTCCAGTATACCTGCCATCACATCTACACTCGTCGGCACAAGGTGGGAAGCGGGAGAGTGTGGTAGGGTCAGAGGAGAGACTGTGCGCGGATCCTCTGGACGAGCCTGCCACTTCCACCGGAGAAGTCACGATCAACTCTACTACGCCATCGCCCTCGAGACCCGAAGAACCAACCCCAACACCCGGACTGCGAGCTTCTGCAACCTGGCAGCTAACCATGAGCGAGTTTGCATACGGCGTGCCATCTGGAGAGGGCTCTTCGTCATCAAGACCCGGCACTGCTACTGCTGCTCACTACCTTCCATCATACAGCGCAGGGACAAGCAGCGGCACGGATGGCAGCAATACCCGAAGCAACAGCACCAACAGCGATACCACTAGCGGCGCAACAGCTTCGAAAAGCAGCATGCCCACTACTGCTAGTGCTCCCTTCCATACACTCGACCCCTCGCGGCTGCCGAAGAATATGCTCGACTATGCTGCTGCAGGGGCTCCTCCGCGCTCATCGGGCGGATCATTGCCTAGTAATGCGAACACGACAAATACGGCAGCATTTGAAGCAGCAGGAAATCACAACGGAAACAACTCTTCTCATCATCAGCACTTCAACACTCATCCACCGCGCTCTTCTGGTGGTCTTCCGCCCTCTTCTTACCCTCAACGCCCTCCTGGGAGTTCTCACGGCGCCACAAATGCAGCCCATGCATCCACTACTAGTCTCTCAAACATCCTAACACCAGCTTCAAACATCAACAACACCAACTCGAGTACTAACTTATGGGGATACAGCGTGCCGTCGCCTCCTCAAACTGCCCACTTACAGACTGGCACCTCCACAGCTCCGATGGCGATCAATAATCCTCCCGGAACCGCTGGATCAACTGCGAATGGACTGTTCAGTCACTACCCTATACAAGATCATAATCACGCTTCAACTTCCTCTGCGGCTGTCTCGGCTGCTTTAGCGGCGGGTATCGCAATGCCGTCAACTAGTGGTGGTCACCCGCCGTATCATGGCTACAACCTCTCAAATACGTGAGTTAGCTTGGTGTGCGAATTATCTTTTGTTACTGAAATCAGTCACTGACAATGTTGATCTCCTGTGTTCTCTTTTCATGGTACGTTACCATACTCGACGTATCAATCTGTCAATAATGGCCATCTTCCAGTCGACCCATGACGGCACCAGGCTCATCGATAAGCGCACCCGGCTACTATCACGCATCAGGCTATGGCATGTTCTCGCCCGCAACGTATACAGGAGCAGGCTTTCCTCAATCCTTTCCACGGCATTCCATCCCAAGCGAGCTCCTGTACCACTTCTCACATCAGCCACCTCCACCACCAGGCTCTTCTGGCGGACCTCCAGGAAGCAGTGCAGGCATACCTCACCCACCTGGTTCTGCAAACGCAGCTGCCGCAGCTGCTTCTTCTGCTCTGGCAAGAGACAGAATGTATAGTAGCCAACCCTATTCAAGCTTGCCTGATGAGCCGTCCAGTGGAGGTCACCCTCACGTACCTATACCCTCGTCATCAAGCTCAGACAATATATTCGCACATCAACCTCCTCCCCTGTCCGATGGTGCTGGTCCACCGCCTCCTGTTGGTCACCTCCCTGGAAGCGGCTACCATCCTGCATACCGCCCAGGCACAGATTACAATGCTCGCAGGACGCTGGAAGATCTTGAAGAATCACGTTATTCCAGGCCTGGTACCAGCGAAACTGCCCGTCCGGATACTGCATACTCGAATTTCTCAACACAGTCTGGCTACTCGGCTGCTGCTGCTCTCTATCAACATTTAACTCACCCTTCTCTCTATCATACGGCAGGTGGAAACGACTACGGAACGGCCAGTACTCCTCATCATACGTATAGTTTCGTACCATTGCCAAGTCAACCAAAGAAAAGACCTAGAAGGCGATTCGAAGAGATTGAAAGATTGTACAATTGCAATTATCCTGGCTGTAACAAGGCGTATGGTACCCTCAATCATCTGAACGCTCACGTGAGCATGCAGAAACATGGTCCGAAGAGACTACCTGCTGGTAAGCTAGCACCAAACTCTCAGCTTGACACTTATTTCTAGTGGCTGATATGTGCTATAATGCGTCCTACAGAATTCAAAGAGATTAGAAAAGCTTGGAGGCAGAGGAAGAAGGAAGCGGAAGCCGCAGTGAAAGCGAAAGGTGAAACACTTGACCATGAGGGTGCCCAAGATAGTGGTGATGAGTTTGATGAAGATGAAGATTCATTTGAGAAGGGTGGTATTGCTCAACAAGTGACTCATCCTAGTCATCCTCCTGCTTATGCACCCGGTGCTCCTGATACGGCTCTTCAGGGAGGGGTACAGCAAGGTCCGCTGCCTCCGCACAACGGCGTCCAAAGCATCAGCCCTCTCTCCTCTACTCCTGCTTTCTCGCATTCGCCTGGAGGAGATTATCTATCCAACTTCCATGGCTATTATGGCGGCAACGCTAGCACTTCTCCTAGCATTGATGGCGTTGCTGCAAATTACAACATCCGGCCTTCTACTGCTCCAAGCCATCTTATGCACCACATCGCTGCTTTTGGATCCGTCACCCACCCCTCAGCGTTGATGGGTATGTCGCCATTGATTGGAGGTCCTGGCAATGTCCTTCCACCTGGCTACATGGGAGTACGAAAGAACAGCTTGACTAGCTTCCCTCCTGCTTTCGCTAGTATACAAGAAGAAGGCAATGAAGAAGCACATTCACAGCCTGGGAATGAAAGCAGCAACGGTCAGCAGAATAGATCATCAATTCCTAACGGTCCTGAATATCCTGGTAACCCTCACCTACCCACTCCACCTATCCTACTTGGCGGTTCAGTGGGTCCTACCTCCGTGACTGGCCTGGGAGTATTGCCATCACACAATCACTCAAACTATAACGGCACAAATGGCAATGCCAATGGAGGTGAACAGTCGAGACCTTCTACAGCTTCATCACCATTCCGCTTCTCAGCTTCTGGATTTGGTGAAGCGTACGACAATTTGGAGGGTATCGCTGCTTCCAATGCATTGGGCATAAGCTCTGGAAATGCCGATACTGACTCGCTTGGGCAAGAGCCAGCAGCTAGCCACAGCGATCTCGCAGGTCGTTGGTCACCTGATTGGAAGAATTTATCACATGCTGCGAACTATCAGCAAGAAGTCTCCAGATGATCTTCCTATCTCTGTCCCTCTCCCATCACGTGCAAACAGGTTTTCATTGAAACATAGTTCTTCTTCTACAACTTCTCCTTCGAGAAGGGTTCATTCAGCAAGCTTCTTCCTCCTCTGCTCACTCCGACCATGGAAGCGGTCCAATCATGAGGACCTTCTTTTCTTCAAGTCTTCAGCAACACTTGTTCAATACCCTACAGGGCGCTCTTGCTCTCTGAGTCGCTTCTTCTGCAATATTTATATTGAGGCTTTGTCTAGCAACTTCCTCCGTATAGATGTGCGTACGATATACTTCCTCGCCCGTCCCGTAATTCACTATTGGTTGCTCTTCGATCCTACATCAGGAGTGAATAGATCCCTGTGGCAGCGGACCTGGTTCAAAGTGTGATGGTACGCCTTCCAAAGTCTGCATACTGGAAAGCCGAATGACAGGGTCGCGAAACCTCTAGGAATGCTTCTTGTGCTGCTGACTAACACTGCAATGTTGCTGTAGGATATCACACACGATCACAAACTGAATCAACTGACAAAGCAGATGTTTCGACTGATATACAAGGGACAGCAGTTAAGTCCTGCATGAATTTCGGCGAAAGAGCTTGTCTCGCAAGAATAGGCGTGATTAGGGTACCTGAAACACGCAAATACCACCGTCGATGAGGCACATTTGAACAGGAGAAGCACCTGGCGACTCGCGTTTGACTTTCCTACCACCTTCTGACAAGCTAGACATTTCCACACGTCGAGTGCCTCTGTTTCTGCCACCCTCTCGAGCTGGTGCCTTGTAATACGGACAGTCGCTAGCCCCTGTGGAGAAGCCAAAGCAACGTCAGTGACTGGATGTAATGCGATGCGAGCTGCATCTTCTTTGGCCTTCTCAAATTCCGTGACCAAGTCCCGCCTTCCATCGGCTGTAGTGTCTGTTAAAAGTGTCAGCCCACGAGATCTTGCTGACTTCTTCTTGAGAAATGCACGTACGATTGAAGCTCGGCGGCTTCTTCAGCAGTGGAATTGGCTGGAGAGATGGGGTGGTTCGCGAGTAGAGTCTGTAGCCACCCTATGAGCTCATGCATGTAGCGAGCCGATGGAAAGCGAATCGCCGTACGGACAGTAAAGCGCGAGCAGCTTCAGTCCAGGGCTTGTGCCATAATGACCTGCCTTCTTGAGATATGCTCAACTCCCGCAGAGAAGACACCGTCGAATGCCTCTGTCGGAGGCAGCCATCGAGTTTGTATATAGCAGTAATTAGAAAGTATTAGAACGAATGAGGATTGTTCAATTAGTTGGGGAAAGAGAAAGAAGAGCAGAGAAAGCTCCAGAAAGCGCGCTTTTATGCCCTGTGGAAGACAAAAGCAGAATTGGAGGTCTGGAAGGTAGGGCTGACTTTTTTACTCTGCTTGGAAGGATCAATGTCAGGACGGTGGAGATTGGAAGGTAAGGAAACGGCGACTATGCTAAATTAGAAGGGAAACGGCGACTACGCTAAGTCCGAAATCTTCTAGAGGTGGAAGGTATCTGAAAGAGCTGTCATCCAGATTTGAGCTGATTGCCGAGGATGCTTGTGCAGGGGTAGATGCGCTTCTAGATGGACATCATTTCCCATTGAGACATTATTGGTCGTTAGATATTGCTTGTATAGGCAGTGGAACTCTGGAACGCGCTTGAATGACCTTGGCCAATTAGAGAAGGCAAGCGATTGACAGAACAAAGAGGCAAAGAAGATCATCAGCGAGTATGCGTTATCCTCCTCATGTAGCTAGATTGCGCAGCTCAACCATCGAGAAATCAACAGGCTAAGCTATTTTGCCACAACCTTATGCATGCACAACTTGGATGACTGCCAAATGGAGTTCAAGGAATGACAGTGATTTATGCCTTAGCAGGCTTGGTGCCCTGCTCAAACTTGTAGGTGAGACCGCACTTTCCGCAGTACTGTCTGTCCGAGTGCATAGCCATGAAGACGCCGGCGCCGCAAGACTCGTTGGGGCATTCACGTCTGAGACGCTTGACCTTGCCGTCAGAGTCGACCTTGTAGAATTTTAGCACACCCATTTTGATCTTCTTATGCTGTTTACGAAGCAGGATGCAATTGCAATGGATGTTGTCAGTGTATGTTGCGTTGCAGAATCTCCCGAGCTCTCAGATTGAAAGCGGGACTAACCTTGTGCTTGATCTTCTTAGGGGTGGTGTAAGTCTTTTTTTTGCGCTTCTTGGCACCACCACGTAGACGTAGGACGAGCTGTAGTAGTAGAAAGGCATGTGATATCAGCATCTCGTAGTTGTAGATGGATCCATCGGTTGCTCGACCGAAGCGACGCCCAGCTCGAGGAGACACGCAGGTCTGCCAAGAGCCAGACGCAGGACTCGCTGACAGGAACTCGATGGAGGAGCTTCGTAATGTAGACTAACGTGGAGGGTGGACTCCTTCTGGATGTTGTAGTCCGAGAGGGTGCGTCCATCTTCGAGCTGCTTGCCGGCGAAGATCAATCGCTGTTGGTCGGGTGGGATTCCCTCCTTGTCCTGGATCTTGGACTTGACATTGTCGATGGTATCGGAGGATTCGACCTCGAGGGTGATGGTCTTGCTGTTGTGGTTGACCAGCACAGTAGACGGTAGGTAGGGCAGAAGTCATCCGATTAGCATGATTGTACCGCCATTGGAAGCTACAGACGGAGCCGCATCTCGTGGTGAAAGCACTAACCCCGTGAGGGTCTTGACGAAGATCTGCATGGTGTCCTCTCTGGCGATGTGATGTCGCGTCCTAGAGTGGGTTGGCGAAGGTCTTCGCTGTGCTGTCGTGTCGCCCGCTTAATCAGGCCTGCCTGTAATTTGCCACCACCCGCTTGCACGGCTGCCTGGCGATTTCCTTCCGAATTTGAAGGCGAGAAAAGGCCGAGGAAGGCTGAAAAAGAGTAATCAAAGCAGGACTCGATTGAAGCCCAGAGCATTACGATTTGTAGACCTGCATTACTCCGGGCCTCACTGCATTACAAAGTCGGCACTCGACAAGGCAACACGGTCCAGCTGCAGAAAGAGCGATCGCAATTCTCTGCACACTGCGATTTCGAGGCCGGCACAGGACAAGCACCTCCAACTCGCTCTCCATCCCGCACTCTCGTCAACCAGGTAGGACAACTCAGTCACAATGACAAAGGTGAGCTGGCAGTCTGAATCGTGGTGCAATGGGCCTGTCGTCGTTCTGGTGGGAGAGTTAGGAGGATAGGGTCGAGCGGATCAAGTCTGGAAGTGCAAGAGAGCGCAGGTGATTCTGGTGGATGGATGGAGGCTACGCATCATTGCAGCAACGCAAATCAGCAAGACCAAGTCTCTCTCATGCTACAGTAAAGCTCCTCAAGAGGATGGAAGCGCTGCTCGTGACGAAGCTACAAAATGCCTGCGAAGATTGCTTCAGCTTGAGCATATAACGACAGCGAGCACCGTACACGCTGTGGTACCCTGAATCGAGTCCTTCACAGCCAATTAGTACTCGGTGCCTCTTGAAGCCCTCGTATCGGCTAAGGTTGTATAACAAGCATATCCTCTTAGCACCACCGCATCAATACACCGCCAAACTCGCATGGCTCCCTCAAGTCTGGTTGCACGAAAACCGACAATCAATATAAGGGTCACGCTCAGCAGGCGTTCATGTTGCTTTTCAAAGGGACCATGTCAAGAACCTTAACCATCAGGCGACCATGTTCAGAACCTTCACCATCAACAAAGCAAAATCATCAGATCCAGGATAGCGTACAGGAAGAGGAGGAAAGACCAGAATTACGACAGGACAGCCGCACGTGCATTACATGCGGACCACTAACAATTATGCTCTTACTGTAAACAGGGTACTCAAGCTTTCGGTAAGCGACACACCAAGTCGCACACCATCTGCCGACGATGCGGCAAGACATCCTTCCACAAGCAGCACAAGAGTGAGTTGGGAGTACATCACGTCGTCCTCGAAGATGTATGTCTGACGCAGCTTCTTCATCGTCAGCCTGCTCTTCGTGCGGATACCCAGCTGCCAAGCTCCGCTCATACGAGTGGAGTGTCAAGGCTAAGCGCAGAAAGACAACCGGTACCGGCCGAATGGGATACCTAAAGGTAAGTTCCAAAAGGCTGTCCAACTCTCCACTGACGGGGAAACACGACTCATCACCATCATTTTTCTCGCTACAGAACGTCTCTCGCCGATTCAAGAATGGATTCCGTGAGGGAACCGTCGCCACCCGCAAGGTCAAGAAGACTGAAGAGTCCGCATAAATATGCTACACTCTTTTCGAACGATTTACTTTGTTGCAATCAACCTCAAAAAATCTACTTCTTTTGATACTCTTTGCAGGTGAAAGGATGACATTAGTGGATAAGCCGATGCTACTTGGATGAAATCGGCGGCGGTGTTGTGCTAGGAGAAACGTTAGATTGGTGACGGAGGGATGAACTATGGCAGGCTACTACTTCTTTGTGCAGTCTCACGGGTAAACTCTCGGCGGTATCCTCTTTCAACGCTCTTCTGTCACAGTCTGCATTTCTAGTGCTGCAATACAGTTTCGGTTGCAGTGCACAATCAATCGTCGACTTCGTGTTCTTGGTCACTCTGAATAGCATGCTCAGCGCCTCAGTGCGCTCGCAATTCGCTGATGGCCTGACAAGGCATCTGACAGAACTTTTGCATAAGATGATGAATCGGACCCCAGAGCTAAAGAATTGACGAAATAGGTTTCTGTCTAATTGTGCAGAAGTGCAACCAGGCAGAAGATCAGCTCCTCGATGTGATACCATGCTTTTTGCACAAGGCAAGGGACAAAAACGTGACTTGCGTTTCTCTATCTTCGATCAACCAAACTTATTCGACCATAATGTCGACATCAGATCCGACAAAACTCGCGCGGCGGCTGAGTAAAGTGAAGCATATTCTGCTTGTGCTATCAGGAAAGGGAGGAGTAGGCAAGTCAAGTATCTCAGTCCAGTTGGCACTTTCCCTGCTCAATCAAGGTCAAACCGGCGGAGCATCGGGCGAAGCAAGCGATAGAAAGCCAGTCCGGATAGGATTGTTGGATATTGATCTTACGGGACCGAGCATACCACGCATGCTTGGACTTGATGGCGCTTCTATACATCAATCAAATGATGGATGGGTCCCTGTATATCTACCTATCCAGCACCTTCAAGCTTCTGCAACTCCTTCATCGGAAGAACAACTGAGTAATCAGGAAGATGATCGACAACCTGAAGCTTCTACTTCTGCTGCCCCTACTACGCCAGCCTCGAGCGATAATGATACGAACGGCACGTCTCAAACTACACCAGATGAGCTCAAAGTCATGAGCATCGGATTCCTGCTTAAAGATTCAAGACAAGCAGTCGTGTGGCGTGGACCGAAGAAGTCAGCTATGATCAGGCAGTTCCTCGCTGACGTGCGGTGGGGGGAGCTTGACTGGCTCATAATAGATACTCCTCCTGGTGAGCAGGGTATTTGCTCCATAAGGCGACCCATGAACTAAAATGCCGCCATTTAAATCAGGAACATCCGATGAACATATATCTCTGCTCGAGAACCTACTTCCAGCATTACAATCCAATCCTCATACAACCTTACATTCCGTCCTCGTGACTACTCCGCAAGCAGTCTCTCTTTCCGATGTGTCGAAAGAACTCTCCTTCACGCGGCGAGTAGGACTGCCTGTCTTGGGACTAGTCGAAAACATGTCAGGCTACGTCTGCCCACACTGCGGCGATATAACGAATATATTTGGTAAAGGCGGAGGAGAGGAGTTCTGTCGCTTAGAGACTGAAAAAGCAGAAGCGGAGGAACGTAAACAGCGACAGTCAGCGTCAAATGGACAAGTGAATGGGCAAGCGTCAACGAATGATGAAAGGTCAACCAGCAAGTTGAAATTCCTAGGTAGAGTACCTGTAGATCCTGATTTCGTGAAAGTAGTAGATGGGCCAGAGTCAGGTAAAGGCCTTCTGGAACGCTATAATAAGACGAGATCGTCTGCTATACTAGGGGAGATCTGCACGAAGATAGTCGAAGCCGTAGGATCCGAGACGCAAAGGACGACATCTGATATTGCACAAGCGACGGAATCGATAGCTTTAGCATGATGACAACACGAGATACGTCTGGGAGAGCAGCCATGTTGTCATTATAGACTTTCGCACACGTATATGCAGAGCTGCTTGTGTATCGGTCATGGTATGGCTACATATGATATAAATGATATAATTCTGTGTGTACTTATGCCTTCGAACAAGGCTCATGATCTTACTTACGCAATCCTGTGCACAAACCCGTCATGGTCAATAATATCCCTTCAAAGCATAGTATTGACTCCCCTCTGGCAGCCTCAAGCCCGACTTTTTCGCAGCAGCAAAGTATGCGATTCGTAAAATAGCCAATTCACTGTCTTCAATGACATTCTCACCCAGCGTCAGAGTAGGACACCTTCGCAGCTTGGGTAGCCATTCGGTATGCCTACTCAACCGGTCCGGTAGTTCGTAACAGACTGCAGGATCTTGGCAAGCTTGTAATTCGAGTGTTTGAATTGAAGAGGGTAGATCGTCCAGAATACTGTGCCGTGGCTTGCAGTATGGCTCTGGTGAGGGTGATAAGGATCCGCTTTCACTACTTGAGGTGGAGGGCTCTATTTTATCTCGTAGAGATGGCAACTTCAACGTTTGGATGTACAATAGTGGGTTGCCGCTGTTGCGAAGTATCGTTGAAACAACTTCGCTCGTAAAGCTACCCAGCTCTAGTCGCTCTAAGCATGTAAATTTGCAGTCTTGCCAGATGGACGCATTCCGAGAGACCTCATATGGCCGTTCATAGTGTATTTTCAATCCATGCAGCTGGTTAGACGTGTTAGATATGAGGTCTCGAAACACTTGATCCGGTATATTGCCGACGTGCTGCAGCGATAGTGCCCTCAATTTGGGCAAATACCACCGGGGTTTCTCGTTCCTCCAAGGCTGCATGTCTACCGCTGCCAGACTGACCCGATATATGCGTAGCGATTTAATATGTTCACCGCATTCTCGAATCGCTTTGTCGACAAATCCTGCAGGCATGACTGAGAATGAGAGACTAGTTAGATGATGTAACGGCACAGTGGCGCATAGCGTATGTTCTTCCAGGATTGAGCCGAGCTCGAAATCGAAGAATAGGATATGTCGAGTCTGTTGAGCTTGTTTTAAGAGTCGATAAATGTTGGGACCGTGTGCGCCATCACCGTTGATTACGATAGAGCGAACCAATTGGGCGATTTGTGGCGCATTGGCGAAGGTCACCGCCAGCGAGTCGACTTCCCTGCGATAATCGAGGCGCAGGTCTTGATAGAGGGTACGCTTGGCAAGCTGAAAAGAGCAGACTATATCGTTACCAGCGGCTCTTCAGTGGAGGCTGGACCACTACCCCATACTCACTCTAGACCACTCTCTGTTGATACTGCATAGCAAGGCTAGCTCTCGGTAGCTCCAAGCGGAGCTAGTGCAATGTTTCAGTATCTCGCATATGATATCTTCAGGGAGATGGGCAGATATCTCGACCTTGTCGTTGGCTTCCGTGCTTGTCATTGTGTCAAGCAGGTACATTGATCGGATATCGGATCGTTGATACAGGCTCGTTCAGGATATTGGAATGGCTACAGGTGGGCTAGAATGAGGTATTGATACAGTATGCAGGCTCTCTTGTAGCTTGTGAACTAGCTCGTCATCCTGCTGGAAGCTGCCAGCTGCTGCTGCATGGATGCGCCTGCCGTGGCACGCCCGCTATCTTGCTTCACGGGTTGGAGCGCTCCCAACCTGCAGGCTCATTCCAGGCGGGAGGATCACCAAGGAACACAGCTCCTCAACTTAGCATAATGCCTGTACGTCAACTGTGCTCATACTACAAATATCATGCATGCCTTGGCCGACTGTTTCGCCTCTCCGCATCCATCGTCCACATGCTGACGTCGGGTCATTGGCGCCATTCCAAATGCACGCATTCACATCATTCTAGGCGTATCATTCGGCTTACAATGACGATCCGCAATACTCGGTAGTAGGAAACATGGCTATATTGCCTGTGAATACCCGGATTCGCGGTCCTGCGCCCACGCCGGGTGAGTCCGCAGCCGAACCTGTCCAATGCATTGAGACGACGCAAGTGACTGATTGCCGGTAATGCTTTCTCGATATAAAACAGAGGACCCATCGCAACCTGATATCATCGAAGAAGCCATCACTCTCTTCAGACCAAACTCCCTCTTCCGCAATTTCGAGATTAAGGGAGCTGCCGATAGGACGTTGATCTACCTTATCCTGTTCATCTCGGACTGTCTAAACCGGATAGGCTCGCCTGGTGCAAAAGGGTGGAGCACGACAGAAGCAGTCAAGCAACTCACGACTCTTGCGCTCGAGAACTTTTCTCTGCCCGGAGATGCTGGCTTCCCGCTCAATTCGATGTTTCAACCCCCTAAAACACGTGCAGATGCGGATCTGCTGAGACAATACCTGAGTCAATGCCGACAGGAGATGGCTACAAGAATAGTGGATACTGTATATGGACCCGATGGAAAGCCTAGCAAATGGTGGATGGCGTTCCAGGTAAGCTGGCCTTGACCACATTGCAGCCTGCAAGCTTTGTACTGACATGGCCACCCAGAAACGCCGATTCATGGGCAAGTCCCTTTCGGGCAATCAATGATGCAGGAAGCAGATAGTCAAAGGCACGAGAAGGATGCGATGAGATGGACGAAGATGAGACTTGTAGCTAGTAAGAAACAACTGGAATGCAGGATGTGCATGGTGCAATGAACCATTCGCATGAAGTAAGAATTTGAGTGCGCGGACCGGAATACGACAATATTTTGCGAAACAGCACGAAGAAGGTGATGAAAGCGATGAAAAGAGCTATGTACAGACTTTACTGATCCGAATCAAATACGAACTTATTTGCTACTGATACTACTGAAGCCCTCCTTATCCTCATTAAGAAGCAGTACATGTGGAAGCCCAAGAGTCAAGGGTAAATACTATACATATCAGGAGATGATGCAGTTGGAGCAGCAACCTCCTCCATGAGTGTCCCTTGTCGCAGCCTTGTTACTGGGCGTCTTGCTCCGTTTCGGTTTTACTGTATTTCACAGGGTCAAATTTAGCTTGTAACTTGACATGCAAACAACATCCGGACTCCATACCTGATTCACTGCCATCAATCGGCCGTATATTGAGATGCATAACCGTTATTGAGTTGTCCTCACTGCTATGTGCTGTCAGGCAGGAAGGAAGAATTAGCCCCCTACATCGAGGCGAGATTATAGTACGCCGTACTCACCAGATAACTTGGAAGACCCCTGAACGAATTGTCCGCGATGTAACCTGAAAACCTCATGTATCAGGATTAGGTGGATCCGTACAGACCCACAAGAAGGTGGGCTTACAATCGAAGTTGTGAAAGTTCTCGAGGTTTCTGTTCTTCCCATTCTGGTAAAGAGGGGGCGAACTATCAGTCCATGTAAAGATAGCTATTAGAATAGACTTACCTGCAGGCCAGTCCTTGAAAGTCCAAGCCAGTACTTCGTTAACAGTGGCGGAGCTCTTGAAATAGAAACGTTTCCGCGATCCAGACAGAAGGAGCTAATACGACGCCCATCGCAAGCCAGAATCAGTTTGATTGCTCATCTGATACGAATGTCTTTAAGTCATGCACTCACCAATTCCAATGTTGTCTGGTCGCCTTTCTCTTGGCTGTCTCGCGATCCATCAACAGAGGTCTCTGATGCGGAAAGTCCGTCTTTCTTGGTTTGGGAAAGCTCCACAGCAGGATTGTCCGGTGCAGATTGTATACTGTTCACTCCTTTTAAGACTTCTTCTGATCTTCGGGAGACAATGGTCGCATTGTCGGCGTGCGTACTGGCTGGGAGCTCATTATCGGCGCCCCGGACTATTCCATCTTCAAGAACCGACGGCGTGACAGTGTGCATTGTAGGTACACCAGGCTCAATGTTGCAAGACTCCAATCGCTGTTCAGAGTGTCCTCCCGAAGAGGTTGCTATTCCTTCCAAAGCTCCTCTGCCATCCATGGATGTGGCTGATGGCTGCGAAGCGGGATCACCAGAAAGCTCCACCATCTGTGGCTGCTGAGTGAGCGCAGCCATGGTATGGCGGATGCGAATCGCAACTCGCCTCTGTTCGTGCTCAAGCAAGCTATTGGACGTGAGCTGAGCAAGAGGACTGCGGTGATAACTCGAGATTAAGCCGTGATATAGACAGACTGGGGTGATCGGACAGCGGGGAGAAGCAAGAGCGTGCAGAATGGGCAGGGGAACTTAGGACTAGAGCGGAGCATGCGAGTGGTCACGAACGTAGTCGGGCTCATCTCAGCAGCCAAGCAAGAGGCTGTATGCTTGTTCAACTACAAAGCTCAGCCCATTACCGCCACATGGATCAACATTATCATGTGTACGACTAGTGTCAGATAGGCAACGCGAAGCCATTGGGATCTTCATGAGTGTTCAGTGGGCTTCCAGTCCTCCATGGTCTCGCACCAGCTGCTCCTGAAACCCTGTTCGTGCATACGGCACGTCCGATCGTCTTTGCTTTCTCGCACCAGCTCGAATGCCTCAGTCTCCCCTGTATCAGCATATGATGTGGTCGCTTACTGCGCCTTGTTGATCGCGGATATGCAGTCAACCCTGCCTGCCTGCTGCTGCTGCTGCCCCCCATCACTGCAGTCATATGCGCGCTGCTGCTAAAGCCTCGATTGCACAGCAGTGACGTGAACGATGCCGGCTTACTGAGACGGAGCGGTTGGGAGATTCTTTTGGCCGCATTGATATTGTGCAGCTTGCTTTTCTTCCTGCATCTACCGTCTCAGTCGTGTTTACTCACTCCTCACATCTGGACATATCGACGCATATCACAATGGCTGATGACGAAAGAGAGCAGAAGCCCGACACCACCAAGCTCGAAGTCCATCCAGGCTTGTACTCGACATCCCATGCCCCGGTCCAGGAGCCTCCTGTCAGTCTCGGCGAGCAGGCGTACTAATCTGCTAGCGAAACGAATCTCTAGGGCTGACTTCTGCTTTGGTTCGGTTCCCGTCGTTAGACTGGTAGTTACATTGCCGCGCATGTAGACTTCCCAAAAACGCCACAGCCTACGCTGTTTAAGCCGTTCACTCTTCCCAATGATTTGACACTCAAGAACCGCATCATCGTCTCTCCCATGTGCCAGTACTCAGCCGAGTCGGGCACTGGTATGCCATCCGACTACCATCTCAGTCACTTGGGAGCCTTTGCAATGCGAGGGACGGCACTCGTATTTACTGAAGCCACTGCTGTCCTGCACAATGGCATGATCTCACCTGAAGATCTGGGTATTTGGGAGGATAAGCATATCAGACCTTTCAGGCGTATTACCGACTTTATCCATTCCTGCGGTGCTCTGGCAGGTATCCAGCTTGCTCATGCCGGCAGGAAGGCCAGTGAGTAGTAGATCACATGCAGCATAAATAGGCTCCAGTTGCTCACCCCTGTCCTCAGGCACCTACGCTCCGTGGGAGCAAGGGTCCAAAGGTACACATGTTCCCGAAAGCGAGTCCGGCTGGAAGAATGTCTGGGCTCCATCCGCAATCGCTTTCGCCGATGGCTACGCTCAGCCTCTAGAAATGACGCTCGATGACATAGCTGAGCTGAAGGAAGCTTTCGTTGCTGGTACGAAACGTGCTCTTGCAGCCGGGTTCGATGTTCTCGACCTTCATTTCGCCCATGGTTACCTAGTCTCCGAATTCCTGTCTCCAAAATCGAACCAGAGAACAGATCAGTATGGTGGATCTTTAGAGAATCGTCTTAGATTAGCATTAGAGATTGTTGAACTAGTAAAAGAACTGGCACCTAAGGGGGTTGCTGTTTTCGTCCGAATCAGCGCTACAGAGTGGGACCCTGCCGGAGAGAAGGACAAACAAGGCAATTGGCAATCTTGGGGTGTCGAGCAAAGTATCATACTTGCTAAGGAATTCAAGAAGCTAGGAGTTGATCTGCTTGATGTTTCAAGTGGAGGTAATTTTTCTGGCCAGAAAATCCAGATTGGACCTGGATACCAGGTTCCGCTAGCCGAAGCTATCAAGAAGGCTGTTCCTGATCTTCCTATCAGCTCAGTCGGCTTGATTACGAGTGGCAAGCAAGGTTTGTCTTTCTCAGTGCAGGCTTTCTGTATTCGAAAGCTTGGCTGACCTGCTCCTTCTCGCACAGCCAACGAAATTCTGGATGGGGGCAAAGCAGACGTCATTATGCTTGCTCGTGAGCTACTCAGAAATGCAGACTTCGTCTTTGACGCTGCACAAGGTACGCCCCTTTCATGATGGATTCAGTTCGGCGATTGTCGTTGATCACCCTCCCTTTCCTTGCATGTAGAATTGCATTCTGTCGTGCAGGTCCCAATCCAATATGGACGTGCCTATACTAGAATGTAAGCAAATTTAGTCTAGTCAGCCTTGAGACGGAGTAGTATTCGCAGTATACTAATTTCGCTTTGGTTTGCGATAACAGGAGGGCTTCGGTACCCTGAACTGCGCTCGAGAACAGACATTGTAGCCCTTACACATCCAATTAAAAGTTCATAGAACGCAGCATGTGATGGAACATCGAGCTTCATTCCGACAGTCATCGCCCTAAACAGCACAGCTTCCCGTGAATTCTGGACGTGAGGGCTGGGGGGAAAAGTCCGTTACATTATCGTGTCTACATCCATAACTCTAGTATGCTACACAATGCGACTATTCTGATATGCTCCAGCATTCACATGCCCAAGCTACGATGCCTGACAGCTGTTTGACAGTGACTGCTATCTCTCGAGGTAGCGGTGTGACACCAAATCCTTTGATTTCCACTTCTTCACTAATACTTCTCCCACCGATTATAGCTTCACTAAACGCATTTCTTAGTCTAGCGTGTAATAATGAAAATACTCGATCTTCAAGCCGTAGCATTCTGTCCACACTAGACCGTATTTTCTCTTCATCCAGTGTAGGCGATAATCCACTTCTCCCAGTTCGAAGAACACTTACAACTTCATCCGCCAAATTAGCAATCTTGACGTGAGACTGATGATTTTCCGAAGAAGTCGTATTACCTTGATCATCTTGCATTTCGGAAGTTAGGAGTATCCATATCCTGTCTGACCAGCTTGGGGAGTTGCTGTCAACATCATTAACTTGTCCGCAGGGCACAGTGCCATTCATGATGGCATTCGCGTAAGAGGGCGGAACAATTGTGCTTAACGTAGCTAGTATAGTCAATGCTTGTAGCCTATTTTGCATGAGAAAAAGATGTTTGGCGGCGAAATGTAACACAGGCGGGAGCACATTGGCTTCGAACTCCGGAGCACTGCTGCTCACGCCAAGTGATGTAGGTCTTGGACTGGCGAGTTGCACTGTGACGGGTTGTGTCTGGAACAGAGCGGCCACCAGAGTTTGGCCAATACCGGCTTTGGACAATGTAATAGGCCCGGCCTGACTTGCAAAGTGCGTGATCCAGTCCTTTGTCCGTTGCAAAGGGTTCTCATACAACTTCGTGATGATGTTTCTCTCCTTTTCCATGCTCTCTTTTCTTATCACCTCGCTCAGTTCCGCTTCGTCTCTAGTGGCGACGGTAATGCCCATTTTGAACAGACGCAGATCGCTTTGCATGTCTTGGATCAGCGTCTGTAGACTATCCTCCGCATGCTTATTCGCATGATTAAGTTTCGCTCCTTCACCATCGACGGACAGGTATTCACGACAGGTTGCGATTGAGTCTTTGAGAGTTTGAACTTGCTTATCACGTATGGGAGCACAAAGCCGTGCCAGTACTTCGGTCAGGGTCTCCATAAAGTTCACATAGACTTCCGTGTCTTTTCTGCTGTACTTCGCGTCTGCTCTCGTCTGCTGTACTTGACGGAACGATGCATCTATCCGATCTCGAAGAGCTTGACCTCGTGGTGCTGGAGGTAAGAGACTCTTTATAGAGCGTCGAAGTGTTTGATGATCTAGTTTGCGGGGCCCTTCACTTGCTACTGCTGCTGGTTTGGCATAATCTCTGGTGACCGAGCCTGAAGACACAGCTTGGCTTAGGATCTGTGTTATCGGTACCATCTGCCCGGATGGCGAGTAACGCGTATTATCGTTGAAGAGATCATATAGCAACTGAACATTGTCCAGTTCGCGCTGTGTCGAGTCTGCTTCATCGTCGCCAATACCTTTAGGACGCTTGGAATCGTCAATGAGACTGGAAGCATCTACGCTCGCCGGTCTTTTGGGCTTCGCTTTTAGTGGAACATCCGTGCCGATTTTACTCGTGAAAAGCTTTGCGAAAGCTCGAATGTCATGGTATGGGTCCGTTGACGAGGTGCTGGAGCCATTTAGGGAGGTCGTCACAGGGGGAAGACTATGCAATAGGTCTTCTAATAGATAGCGCAGTTCTAGAGTACCACGAGTACCATTCTTGAATCTGCGCAGAAGCTTGATAGCTACATGCTTGCAGTGGTCCGAGACGGCTGGCTCGGTTGTGTTATTCGACTTGCGGCTCCTCGCCTTTGTAAGCGCCTTCAGCTGCTGTGCGAAGATGTCCATAGATGGTTCATCTGGACGAGGCTGGCGGGGAGACTGGCAGCGATGAGGAGAAGCAGCGTGCAGCGAATGTCACAGAACGATGGATCACTGGCAGGTATAACGCTGTAAGTGAAGCTCAAGCAAGCAAGGGCAGATCCTGTCAGTGGCTGCTTCGAGGATGATCGACGAGCTTTCCAGGCTTGACGTTAGAGCCATGCTTCCAGTGAGCGTGTCGCCATCTCGCCATGTCACCAACATGATTGCCCTGCGTCGGTGTCAGTATCATCTCCAACTGGGCGTCGCTGCTGGGCCGAGGTCGCCGTCCTCATGCTGCACATCATTTGACAGCCATTCCGCTTCGATCATGGTCCTTGCGTCATGAAAAAGAGAAGGCAAGGGATAGCAAACATGTTCCATGCATCTTGCCTTTGCTTCGATTCCAAGACACGGCAGATACGACTGACATGTCCGCGGCTGACGTCCCCCCCGAGGATGCGAGAGAAAGAGCTGCCATTGCAGAAATGGTAGCCAGAACCGCAGCAACTTCGGCCCAGCAGCAGCGACAGCAACAAGCAGGAGCAGTCCCACACACTTCCTCGACTGTAGATCCTGTAGATCCAGCAGCCCCTTCTGCGGCAGGTCCAACAGCGCCTCCTCCATCTCAAGCGCCGACAAACGCAGCGTCCACCGCCGTACCTGCAGTGCCCGTCGCGTCAGATCAGCCTGCAATTGAGGCTGCAAAAGATGGCGCAAAGAACGAGCAGGTCGAAGGGACCGGAATCAACGAGAAACATATTGCTCGGGAACTGGGCTTAGGCGTCCATTCCAGAGAAGATCACGAAGCCATTCAAGATCAGAAAGATATACCTACTCGACCTCAGGACCTCTCCACAGGCGCGCCCGTCAAACAACACGACGCAGCGGATCAGGAAACTATTGACCCTGATACTCGCAATGTATGGGCCAATCCGGACCAAGTGCCTAAGGAAGTAGTAGAAGGTATCGACAATGAAGAACTTTGGAAGATTATCAGACGCTTTGATAAGCAAATGTACCACGTGAAAGCTATTCCTGGTCAGAAGAGAGGTCCATATCCCGAGAAGGAAATGGATCTCGTCAATGCAGTAGATGAAGAGTTCAGCCCAGACAGACTGAGGTCAAATGTGGAAAGGTTATACATCAATTTTGTGGTCGGATCAGCGGCCTTCTTCAAGCATATTGCCCGTCTTCGAGCTTGGACGGAGTTTAACAGGACTGCCAGTTGGTGTGCTGTAAGTTGATTTTCCCCATATCAATATTTGGAAACACTGTCATCTGACCCTCTCGACAATCATTCCATCAGGCCTACTTTGCAGCATGGGCTCTAGCGCAAGTTGGCGTCTTCATTACTGGAGTCATCATCCTCCTTATGGTCTACCCACCATCACGGCATTACCTTTTCCCACCTGCTCCTCTATCAATGGTCAGCGCTACCTCTGGCGGTCTGCAGAAGCCCAAAGCTGGTGACAAATTAGGCTCCAAGGATAGGTGTGTCCCGAACCTGTGCATGCTTTGCCCTGTCAGCCAGCTGACGTGAGCCACTCTTCACACTTCATGACCACGGATCAAGTCTCACTGGGGTGCGCACCGTTTGCCAGTTGCTGAAGAATATTTTAACTGATGTTCTTTGCCTTCTCTACTGACCTTTCTCTTGCTTTATTCGATTTGCAATTTCGTAGGCCGCAGAAGCTCACAAAGGAGAAGCAGTAGAGAATGAAGCTACAAATTTTGTCAACGGACTCGCGAGTGTAGCTATGGCAAGTGCCATTGGCAAAGCACCTGAGAGCGATGATAAGCAAACCGCCAAAAAAACCAAGCTAGACAGCGCTATACCCGATCCGACAGCTCTTACGACAGCTACTGCTGAGAGCAAAGCTAGAGCTGGAGGTAGCCTACCTACTGCTGAGCACAATAAAGCTAAGGATCCTGTGATTGAGTCGATGTGGAAGGCTATGAGACCTGCCATGCGAGGCATCGAAGATTTTTGTGATAATTACGAGAGATGTGCGAAGTGGGTGGCCTCCATCTTCCCTTCTTTGCGCCTTGTCATACTGACTGCTACTTTGCGTTCCTACCCATTCTAGTGCCCTCTCACCCACGCATCCCTACCCTGAGCATACACACCGACTTCGACTGGCAGCTGTTCTCCTACCCGTCGCACTCCTTACTGCTTTTGTCAAGGTCCAATACATGGCACGCGGGGCAACCTTCTTCATGGGAGTTGGATTTTTCAGTCAGCCATATATGACTAAGGGATGGAGGTGGTTCGTCAAGAATTACCCCAACTGGATGGACTATCTTCAGGTACAAAAGTGAGATTTACCTTCCGCCAATGACCCTGAGTTGAATTGCTAAGCCCTTGTTTTGCCTCAGTACATTGCTTGCCGGAGTGCCTTCAAATGCTCAACTTGCTCTTACCCTGCTACGAATCGGCGAGGCATACAACACACCTTTACCCCCTCCACCTCAATATACAGATGTGCCACCGGAGCGTACGCCTACACCCGAGATCGAAGACAATTTGCCGCCAGTCAATGAAGATTTTGCAGAGAGGGATCTATCGCACGATCATGAATTCCACGAGGGTGATGAAACTGAAGTCGAAGACGATGCGGTCCTACAAGAGACTTCTGGAGCGTCTGATCACAAGACGACTAAGAAGCATCGATTCTTGGGATTCTTGAAGGGAACAGCCAAAGCTGGTGTTACTGCTACACTTGGTGCAGATAGGGTTAAAGCCTCGATTGGAAGTACAAAGTCGAAACAACGTCAAGGTGTACTACGTAAGAGGCAGTATCAGGATGGTCCTTCTATGTTCAAGTGCCGTTATGGCGGAAAGAAAGGATGGTTATTGATTGTGAGCGGCGTGAGCCGTCTACCTCTCAGACTGGCATTTTCGTTCGGCCAGTCGTATGCATAATACTGATTCTGTCCTCCCTGGCCTGTCCTTTCATCATCTTATTTCACGTCGAGTAGAGTACCAGCGCTACTACTCCATGTATCTCATTCGTGAGAGAGAACAAGCTACCGGGTACCGATGAATTCGATCCTCAATTCTCGATTCAACTTCAAGATATACAGGAAATCATAAAGCTCGGTGGATTAGGATGGAAGACAAAGTTAGTAGTTGGTGGATTACTCGGGATGGAAGTTATTGATGGTCTCTCTCTACTTACACCGGATGGAGAGACTACACTTACTGCTCTTCCTAGACGTGATGAGCTTTTCAACAGGCTTCTCGCACTCAGTCAGAACGTGAGTGGGGAAAACTCTTGCACGTCGCCATGAGGGTTGCGCTAATTTTTGCTGCTTTTCTCCAGAGGTGGGATTCTTACTAGAACCCTTCATTGTGAGATCAATGAAGTCATACGTTCCCGTACCTTACTAGATTACCAGTCTCCTGTTTTTCTGCTGCCGGCAATGGTGGAATTCTTCACGTCGGCCCAAATTTAGCATTACAGATTGTAGCTTAGTCATTGGTTTTCACGATACATGCAATGCCCAAAACTCCAGTCTTCTGCATGTATGGTCACCCTAGCCCTGCATTTCGACCGCACCTTCGACGCCTCATGGAATCGATCACCTCAGCGAGCCCTATTGCTCGCCTCTCAATACTTCCTAATTCTTACACCTATACACACCTCTTGCTAAGTCTCCTTCTCTTGTTCCTCCAGATGCAGACGCCTACGACTGCACAAGGCTTTGCGGACCGATGGCGGGGCGCGAATGTGGATGATTTGCAGCTCCCTGCGGCATTCGCATTACCAGGAACTGAGTGAGCCATTCTTCAAATCTCAATAGGAAGGGAGCAGCTTTTTATGATGAGCGTGTTCTGATGTTGTGTATGTTGCTACTAGATCCATCGGTCGTGCAATAGAGCGTAAGCAACGAGTCATATCTGCTGCAGTTCACTGGCAGTTCATAGAATGAAGCACATGACCCAGCTAACTGATCGAATGGACCATTATCTCAACAGTCGCAACTCAAAGGGAATTCGATACATTACCTGTGCTATCACCTGAGAACCGGAAACCTATAGGATACGTGAATATCGAAGAATTACTTCGAAGACTGGAAAAGGGAGATATTAAACCGGAGGATTCCTTGCAATCTAGCATGCGGAGGTTTGCTACGAAAAGAGATTACCAAGGTATGTTAACTATGTACGCATCAGTTCTGGCACTACTGTAAATGCTGATGCTATACCGCAGTGATAACACCAGACACAGGTCGGTTCATCAGAAGATGCACCCATATGCACGTGCAACCACCCTGACATGCTGCTATCTTTTTCTGACAGATCTTGCGGTTTTAGAACAGTTCTTTACGACCCACGACTTCGCTATAGTCACAGGTATGAATCTCATGTTTGTCACTGTACTGATATCTCATCAGCTGAATCACGCGGGCTTTGTTTTCCTAGATTCGCAACGCAAGTTTGTGCTGGCACTCGTCACGAAGGAGGACTTGCAAAAGTGAGTTTCGCAGTACAGCGCTGTATTCGCCGAGCTGATCCGCACGCCACTGTTTGTTGCTTTCAGGTTCGCAGAGCGGAGAAAACTATAACTCTGTATCTCGTTCACCATTGTACCGCTAACAATGACAAATGTATACCCCTCGTTCAACCGACCAATTGCTACAAGATAGACCATTTCGCACGCCTACAAATTGTTCTGCTCGCGTTCCAAGCCTTCTTTATACGCGTGCATGAGCGCTTGAATAGTCTGAACAATCTCAGTGGCCATTCTGCCGTTCGCAGCCTCAAAGTCATATCGCTTGACATCTCTATCCTTGTTCCGCCATACGACAAGCTTGAAACTGCTTGGTGCCCTTCTAGATGTCTTGCATGACGCCACTTGCGAGATATGATAGGATGCAGTACGGACAGTACCGCTTGCAAGCTTGGTATCGGACGGCATGATGTGGATGTAATCGTTATCTAATGACAAAACACGCTCGTGTCTACCCAATGGCATCGGCATCTTGCGTTGAACGACATATGCCTGTGAAGAGGAGCCAGGTCAGAGGGTGTTTAGCAGACACGCTCTCGAACGGTACACTTACTCTGTAATTGGTATTCAGGTCGGCAGAGGTGACGTACCTCGGCTGAGGAGGCTCTGAAAGGCGCTTGAAAATCGATGCTGCAGGAAGATATTCAGCGTTTGGACTGGTCCATTCTAGCGCTCATACATACCATTTGGGTTCGTGTTGACTATGCCAGTCTTCGTCCTCGTAGCCGTTGCTGCGTTGCCAGAATTAGGCATCGTACTCTTCTTCTGTAGGGCTAGCTGATAAACTCCCTGCAAGCTCTCAACTGTCCTATCGAGAGGTACAACAATACCTCTATCAGGTACAACGAGAACCCAATCTCTTGGATTACCAAGGTTCCGCTTCTTGCAGAGCGTTTCCAGAACGTCCGCAAGGTACATATCCAGAGGCACTTTGACTGCAGTGGTAACATCTTCGACACCTTTGAGAGGTATTCGGATGCGCACAAGCACAAGAGAAGCCGATCCGGCCGGGTTGAAGGACGCCTTCGAGGGGGTGCCAGCGAAGGACCCGCATATATAGGATGCTGCGGTACCCATACCACCTCCGCCTGTGGGTAGAATGTGCGAAGTGGCGGTAGGCGGCATCAAAGTGGCCCCAGCGGCAGCACCACCAGGTACATCGAGATTTGCGGCGCTCGGCTGCGGTGATATAGTAGGTCTGGCGATCTTCCTGATGATGCGAGAGGGTCTTCTTTGTATGTGCGCATCACTCTGTTGATACTGCTTTGCTTGAGCAGGGCTTGCAGGCACGATAGCAAAGCAATTGCCAAATCCTTTAGCTGGCCGAATTCTTTCGGGCGCAGGGAAGTCGTCGTCTACTTCTCCGTCTTCGTCTTCGTCAGCTATTCGCAGAACGTACTGCGCCGCTTTGAGGTTAGCTTGTACTTCCTGATTCTTTTCATCCCATTTATCGTCATTGTTGCCCTGTGCATCCGGCAGGAGGCTAGGCTTTCTCTCTGATTCCCAGTACTTCCACAGAGCGCAGCCGATAACTTCTTCCACTATGAGGTCAGGCTTCAAAGTCATTTTGATGGGCTTTGATGGATCCTTGGAGAAGGGGTAGTACAGTGTGACCACGAAATCGCCAGAATCGTCGTTTCTAGGAGGTCCAAATCGTCTCCTCGGGACTGGCGGTTTCTCTGGCGCAAACAGAGCTCCGTATAGCTCATTGAAAGGGTTGTTCCCGGCACTACTCGAGCTTGTATCCTCCTGACGCAGCATAGCCGAAAGTGCTGACTGAGCAGGGAAAGATGCAGTCTGAACCGGGATCTTCTTGATAGGGAATGTCACATACGGATCGTGATTATGATTTCGTGAATATGCTTTGTGAGGTGAAGGCCGGACAAAGCCAGGAACTGCCTCGACATCTGGCGCTGCATTTGCAGATTTGGCCAAGCTGTCCTCCTTTAGATTATGATGCAATTTCAACGGTGATGCAGTCTCGCCCGGTCCCGTTGATCGTGCTCTTCTTGGAGTCAAGCCTTTCGTCGGTGTAGGCAGCAGATCTGCGGAAGGTACATCTCGTGGCTTTGTAACGGGCGAAGACGTAAGTGACTTGGTCCTGTGCGTATTTGGTGTTTGCGTGCCTGGAGTAGTGGTGCCCAGTGGAGGCGTAGCCGTTCGTAGGGGATGCTGAGTGTCTGAGCTTCTTGTTCGAGGAAGACCCGGCGAAGGCAATGGCGTATTTGCATTGGATAGCGGAACAGGATCCGTTTGAGCTCGCTGTCGGCGAATAATCTTGCCGGACTTGGTTCGGAGGAGAGGCGAGCTACCATAGCCAGCCGGAGAAGCAGGTTGGAAGTCTGAACCCGTCGTGCCTGACAAAGCAGTGACGGGCGAATGTGGACGGGAGTTGCCTGCTGAATCCGACCGAATTCTGGGGGAGGTTGGACTGAGGACTGTACCAGGAGGTAATTCAGGTGAAGGTGGGATATTGAGTTTCAACGGCATCCTGCCTGATATGTTGACCCTTCTCCTGGCTCGCCGTCGAGCACTCTGAGCAGCCTTGAGAGCAGCTTCTTCGCTCAATCCTCCTGCTTCAAATGCAGCTTCACTTGTCTGTGATGGCTCTCCTAATTCTAGTCCGTTGCCCGATAGTTGTTCGTTCATCTCTGCGGCTTCTGCTATACTAGGCAGTATGCCCGAACTGTTGGGGGGTGAGACGAAAGTGGTTACGCCGCCAATGGCTGTAGTAACACCACTTGCAGACTGCGAGCTCAGGAATGTGGTAGGCGACGCGCCATCGCCCCCAGGTAACGAGAACTCAAAATCGTCCTCTTCTTCCTCGCTGTCAATTCCCGCTAAGCGGTCATCTACCGAAGGGGATGTGTTCATCGATAAAGTATCTGCTCCCTCTAGCGTATTCCTGCGAGATCTCCTGCCTGCTGCGCCAAGACGTAATGCTTGAGCTGCACTGCTCCCTGTCAAACTTGCAGAGTTTGGATTGCCCATCAAGGAGCCGTCCCGTTGCAATGCCGAGGCTGAATCTCCGTATGATCCGGTGGGAGAGTGGGGCATGTTTGATCGACCGATAGCCTCAGACAGCGCTCGGTCGCTGTACGGTCTGCGAGATTGATTTGCGTCGTGAGAGTCGCGTTCTGTTTTATGGCCATTGTACCGATAGCGTGAGCTGGCTGTCAATATCGGAGGGGCCAATTTCGCCTTCTGCCCAATCATGCCATCGTCCGTATCGCTTGAAGCGTTGTCGACTTCCTCGTCGGTGCTCTCATTCTCTTCTTGATCATCGTATTCATCACTTTCATGACCTCCATCCTGGTTCACCAGGCTATCATCACGAGACGGACGTCGCGAAAGCTGGGGTGTGCGATCATCGTACAAGAAGTGGGAGCCATTCGCACCCAGCTCATGCATGCCGCCCTGGAATGTATCGCTACAGGGCATCCTCAGCTGGTGTGTCGCTTATACGGATGTTCCCTATATGTCAGACTCACTCTCCATCATCCGGTCGAGGTGTATTGCGTGCACTATCCGTCTCAGGATGGTGCGGACCAAGCTGATGAGGCTTTGGTCTCCAATTGCTCTTTCTGCCCTTGACCCGAATACCAGCAGCGGCGCCTGTACCGGCACCTTTTTCGCCGTGCCTTCCGACTATGGTTGTCGAGTGCTTGAGACTTGTAGTACCGCTTCCGGCATCACCAGCAACGGCGGGGAAGGGCAAAGGCGGACCACCAGCAGCATCGCGATTGCGAGAACCAGACGATGGTTTGTTCGAGCTCCTATCTTTTGGATAAGGCGAGCGTCTGCCCGCTGCTGCTGCCGCTGTGCTTGTCGAGGGTACCGGACCGGGAGATCTGGCCAGTCCAAAGTCGGGAACCTGCTCTGCCGTCAGACCCGCGTAGAATGCATGCTGCGAGAGGGCAAAGGTGGGGGTAGGCTGGACCAAGTGGGAGGTAGAGTGTGCGGCTATAGGTGCATCTAGCCTTAGGAAAGCGAGACGCAGTGACTGCAGGAAGTAGCTGTATGCAGGTCGATGATCGTCAGCTGTAGTAGATAGGACAACGAATGAGACGCACTCCTGGTCAGTGAGGAGGGACATGCTGGCATTGTTGTGCGTTGCGTGGCAGTGCGATGTCAGCCAGCTCAAGCATGCATGTTTTTGTCCAGTTGTGGTTGCCTGTCAATCGTCGAGTTGGAATGCACATCAAAGCCGCGATCTCTCTGCTCTTCTCTTCTTCTCCAGCATGCCTCGATAGATTGGAGTGAAGACAGAGTGGCTGGAGAGAGGCATACACTGGACAAGAGATAGGATACAAGCCTGCTATACGTACACACTCGTTCAATCGGAGCCAGCGCACCTCGTCAGTCTCAAGTCGCCATCGTGCACGCCTCCACTGGCTGGAAACGCGTGCAAGCCATTCAAGTCGAGCAGCAGGAGGAGAGCATGCCACCTCAGCTTCTATCGCCAGCAGGACTGCCCGCATTCGATGTCTTCGGAGGCACCCATGCAGGCAGTAGCAGCCCCATTGGCGAAGACGACGCGCCTCTGCCGTCCAGGCATTACCTCGATGTGGCCATGCCTGGCGCAGGATCATCGAGGCGAGTTCCACTCAAGCGGACCGCGTCCACTGCGAGCGTCAATGAGCACATCATGGACATGCTCAACCCTCACAAGCAAGCAGGAGAGATAGCGCGCATGAATGGCCACTCGCGTCAGGGCCGCTCAAGCAGCGTACTCTGTTCAGACTCGGACGATGGCATCGGCACCATCGAGGATTGGGAGATTGAGCAGGACAGCCCAGTTGCGCAGACGAGTAGCAGCAGCAAGAAGCGTCAAGCAGAGGAGAAAGATCCATTCACTGTGACCCCTCCTACTTCTGGATCGTCCATGATGCTAGACGCGGCAGGACCGTCGTCGAGTCCAACGCTTGCTTTGACGCGACAGCGTCGGCCAGCTTCGACGGCCGCTGCACGTGCAGCAAGCAGCGACGATGATATGGACGATGCCGATAACAATCCTTTTCTATCAACATCGTCTGGGCCGCCAAAGGCGCCGAAGAAGTCGATTGTGGATCACAAGAAGAAGATCTCTTACGTCTTGTAGGTCTCGTCTCTTTCCTCCCCTTACGCGGCAAATTGTAGGCTGACAGGCTCTGAATGCTCCACTAGCCGAGGCAAGCGCATCACGTATGATGCTCCTCTTGATTCCCTTCTTCAAGACGATGAAGACAAAGAGTCGCTCAATATACGCATGAAGTCCGGGCCAAGGGTGCTCTTCCCATCTCCACCGACACCCGCACCAGCTGCTCCCTCGACCATACAAGCCACTCCCCGGAAGCAAGTCAACGTCTCACCCGAATCACGGCCTCCCATCGCATTGCATCTCATGCAAACTCCGCGTCGTCAGCCTCATGTAGTCGCTGATTCGAGCAATGCAAGCGATCTTACTCTAGTAGCTTCTGAATCTTCTCGAAGCGGCAAAGCAGGAGACGTCAAGAACAAGAAAGAGGCACCAATTGCGCCATTTATACCTCCTACTCCAGCTTCACTACCGCAGAAATCCCAAAAAAGCGAAGAACAACGTCGACTTGAGAGAGAGAGACTGCGGAATGCTATGAGTGGAATACAAGCTGCTCATAGGGCTGTGCATGATGCTCATGGAGGTGAAGGAGCTGCTGCATCTCAACAACGACAGAGACGATATGCTCCTTATCCTCCTCGGTGATTGTCGAAACACTTCGACCGGCTCGCACGGTTGTCGAATGCTGCGATTTCGCAAACTGGTCGTTGTATGGCTATTCCATTACCAACCTACGGCTTGCTCACCACCCTTCAGATACTTTTCCAGCACTCGACAACAAAACACATGTCTAGACGATCCCTTCATTTGATCTTGTTTACTACTCCGACTGAAGCGACTCGGAAAGGAAGAATGTACTACGTCCAAGAACGCCAATGTATAGCAAGAATAACAACCCTATCCTAAGTAACTCACTTTGCTTGTCGTTGTCAATCGTCTCTCTCTCTCTCATGTACGCGATACTCACTATCTACTTGTACGCCGTTATTAGTTCCTATATCAAATCCAGATCGATTTACAAATAGTCGGAAAACCTTCTAATAGTAAAAGGACAGGATATAAAACGTTGTATCGCTTAGATTTCGATTCATACCTTGGAAAAGTTGGAAGTGCGCAATGAAGCAGATGCCTTATCGAATTTGACGGTGCAAAGTAACCCCTTGTACGGGTTTAGATTCGTTGCAACTCCCTTGATAGCACGCTGCACGAATCTTGGAAGTGCTAAGAATCGCAGTGTATTCTGACATTTGTGGTAGCCTTCGACTATAGGACCCAGCATAAGTTAGCTGCAGCAAGATCAGTAGAAGCGAGCAGAACAGACTACCAACAAGGATTCGAGTATGCAACACATCGGACGTCACACCCGCAAGCCAGCCGGAGTCTACTGACCTTTCGGACGAGGGGAATCACAAGGCACACGAACGGTTAATCATTCAACATTTCTGCTTCTTTATCTCACCGGACTACATTGTAGCAGCTCGACCAGATCATTGACCAAGACAGACGTCTATATCAAGAGTTGGCCAACATCTCTAACTTGTATGATAGTGGAAAGCGTGGAAGTTCGATGCATACGCGTATTCATCCGTGAGTCCTTTCCCAGTAGCAAAAACTACAGCTTCGGACAACCGCTGACTAGGCAAAGCGTACAGGTATCAGCCGTGGTCTCCTCTCCAGCTTGCTAAGTATTCACAACTGGCCTATCTTGTCAAAAGACCCAAATAATCCGGATGCTAACGCTTTCCACGCGAAAAAAACCCTTTCCGCTTTGCCTACTATCTTAAGAAATCCAGGAAATTTGCTCGTGGTATGACCCTGCGCCTCCTAAGGCTACGCGGCCAGGCAGCTCGTCTGCTTGACCATACCAACGTCACCAGCAGCATGTAAACGGCACCATACGCCTGGTAGGCGAAAGGGTTGTCGAATCCTTTTGCGCTCGATTTGAGCATTGAAGTCACGAGCTGTCGACACGAGACGGGCCAAGGCCAGCTCAGGTAGCTCCTGGTTGATGTACTTGTGCGCTCCTCTTGACGCCATTGAGCGGTCAAGCTTTAAGAGCCTCGCTAGCTGCAAGGTCTTGCTGTGAGGTATGCTGCGACTCAGCTTGCCCGTCGACAGCTTGGATCGTGCTGCTGCTTAGGAAGTCTCTAAAACCTAACTTAGAGCCCGATGATTTAGAACCATTTGATCTGAGTACAGTTGTCACATTGGTTGCATGTCGGCATGCATCGAACGCCTTTACCGTATTCGGTGGAGGAATCTTTGCAAATCCCCCAAGATTGTGGTTCACTCCTTGCCTCGTCCCTGGATATCATGCTGCCAATACGCTGAAGGGCTAAAAGCCGCTTTATGCGGGTCTCAAATCTGTTAGCCATCTTCTCTACTGGATGAACAAGATCAGAATATGCTATTGGAGCATGAAAATTGGAGCTTCGTAAGGTCGCGTGCGAAATGCTTCGAATATCAGAACCGTCAGCCAGCCGGACTCAGCGGACTCACCCTACTGATCATGTAGACATAGCGGAAGGGGTCGATGGACGCAGATGCGCGGTCTCTGATGCTTCACTTCTCATTCCCACGATCTCAAGGCCCGGAGAAAAGACAGCCACAGATCCCTCAGCCATGCTCGGTTCTTTTCTCGTTAAAAGTTTTCTTGAAGACCCAGACGGCTTCTCAAGGGAGCTCATGCTTTCGAGAGTAATCGCCTTCCTCCTGCCAACAGCGGCCGTTGCTTACAATGGTTATCGGTAGGTTAGCACGAGCATTTAAAGGTAGCATCCTCCTTGCTGATGTGGCGCATACAGCTGCGACTATTAACTCAGTTGGGCACCACTCCCTCGCAACAAGTGAAGGCTAACCCTTGCAGCATCCTCCTGAAATTTCTAGGCTGGGCACCAAGTGCCGTTGACGCTTTATAGTGAGTCGCGGTGACGGCTTTTACCCACCATGGTTGCAGGCTTGGCTGATTAGAGTATTCTCCAGCTTGATCAGAATGGCGCCCTGGCGCGAAGGGAGGTCGTACAGTGGAGACTAGGGTTGACACCGACTGTCTGGGTAGTATAGGATCTGGCTTCTCCTTGCTGAATTGTACTGTTGTAGCCAGCGAATGGTTGACGCTTGTAAGGTATGCAGCCCCACAGTCTTACCCCCAGTTACGCTACACCAAGTGTGCAAGTCACCAATGAACTTTGGTAACCCTAGTCTTTTGCCTGAGTGCAAACTGTCAGTCTAGCGCGTAGTCCGGTAACCCATTCTTGCACAACATGAATCCTTACAGTTAATCGAAGATCACGTGTGCGGATAGTCGCAGGCTTGCCCAGGTCAAGGGTCCGACTCCAAGCTGCTGCGGATCGGGGTTATATGTACAGGATACCACACAGGTGGTGGGGAGGCGTTGACCCGATCAACAAAAGGATCGTTGGAACTCTGCGGATGTAAGTGCGGTCCATTCCGTGATCGGTTATAATAGAGTCGCCGAAAACCTGGAACCTGCGTGATATGATAGTAGTACTACCATGTCAGCTGGGAGCTCGCCTGGGCGGCTCTTCCAGGGTGGGAAGGTGTAAGATGGGCAGCACAACAGCCTTACGCACAGTTACGCTACCAAGTGTACAAGTTACCAATGAACCGGGTTCGTTGGTAACCCTAGCCTTTTGGCATAGTGCACCCTGTCAGTCTCGCGCGTAGTTCGCGGTAACCCATTTGCACAACATGGATCTTTACAACGCTCTCCGATAGTTTGATGAATTGGCCATTCAACCTTGTTCGGTCCATGGAGTGCAAAGAAGGTGAGACAGCTTGGAGAGTTACAGATCCAACTGATGGATGCACGTGAAATGGTTATGCTTTTGGCGCGATTGATCGAGGGTGTGGTGCCCAACGCCGTGGCCAAGGCCAGAAGAAGCGACTGCAGCTTCAAGGACTCTTCGGTTCGTCCAACACCACAAATATACCCAAGCAGAACACAGTCTGTGCCTCCCACAAGATGCACTTTGTCGCTCCAAATGTCAGAGCTTCCATCCTTACTCCTCCATACCGCGGGATAGCTAGCTGAAATACCAGTGCCTGCCTGTCCCGCCTCCGCAACACCCCATGTACCACGTGCAGGACGAAGTTCACTCGACCACCGTGTACGGCTCTGCAAGTGCTCGCAAGGAGATACCGCGCTACGAACTAGCCGAAGAAGAGCTGGATCCACGCATTGCGAAACGGTTCATTGCGGATGAGCTGCAATTGGTGCGTCACATATCTTTGAACATGTCTGACCTGCCCGGCTTTCGGACAACAGCACAAGTTTGATGGAGGGCATGATGCTGAAGCACGTCGTTATACAACATTCTGTTCCTCTAGGATGGTACACCAGCCCTCAACCTCGTAAGTACAGAGCTGTCCTCACAACTGGTGATTCTATCTTGGCTGCAGCTGCTTATTGACACCCTTCGGGCCACTCACAGGCCAGTTTCGTAACGACATACCAGGAGCAAGAGGCGGAAGAGTTGATGCGAGATAGTCAGTAATCCGGTCACGGTCTGCACAACTGCATGATACAGGAATCAATCTGACTGAACTACTGAACTGATCTACCTGCCCTCACGTGACTGCTCGACTGTCTGGCATTCGCATTCACACGCTCAACAGATCTCAACAAGAACTTTATTGGTGAGCTGGCTTCCTCTCTCCGCATCAGTTCACTTTGCTTGCTCTGTTGTATCGTATAATCCATACTTACGCGATCGCTTCTTATCACCCCAAATAGATGTCGAAGAGTACCCATCCCTCGGAGAGATCGAAAGCCGTTGCGTCAATATTGTAGCGCGTCTCTTCAACGCACCCGTCCAGGCCGAAGAAAATGCTCTAGGAGTATCAACAGTCGGCAGTTCAGAAGCTATCATCTTGGCTGTTTTGGCAGCTAAAAGACGCTGGCAAAATGCCCGAAGGGCAGCTGGAAAAAGCACCGAAAAACCAAATTTGGTGATGAACGCTGCTGTTCAAGTATGCTGGGAGAAAGCTGCTCGTTACCTTGAGGTTGAAGAGCGATATTGGAATACTCGACCTGGCGAATACATTCCTGAACCACAGGAACTCGTTGATTTAGTCGATGAGAATACCATTCTCGTTTGTGCTATTCTCGGGACTACCTATACTGGACAGTACGAGGATGTAGCTACTATCAATGACCTGTTGGAGAAGAAGAACAAGGCGGAAGGCTTGAATGTTCATATACATGTAGATGCTGCGAGCGGCGGCTTCGTCGCACCGTTCGTTGTGCCTGACTTGAAGTGGGACTTCAGAAACAGCCTCGTGTGCTCTATCAATGCCTCAGGTAGGCTGGTCATACAGACCCGCGACGCGTTCTCTGCTGACGAGACGCTTCACAGGCCACAAATATGGATTGGTAGGATGCATTACTAAAAGCCACCCGAGACTTAACCTTCTGACAATCAATGCATTGACAGGCCTATGCTGGAGTCGGCTATTTAGTCCTACGAAACAGATCTTTCTTGCCGGATGAAATCATCTTTACCGTCAATTACCTAGGAAGTCCACAAGTTTCATTCACCTTGAACTTCTCCAAATCCGCGGTACAGGTCATCGGATCTTACTACCAGATGATACGACTTGGCAAGAGCGGTTACCGAGCAATTATGGGAACACTCACAGAGACTGCGGATCACCTATCCAACTACATTGACAATTATCACGGTGGGAAAATGTTCCAGATAATAAGCGAGACTGAAGGAAGAGGATTGCCTCTTGTGGCTTGGCAAGTCAAGGAGGGTGTTGTTGCTTGGGATGAATTCGCACTCGCCAAAGCTTTGCGAGCTAAAGGGTGGATAGTACCTGCATACACTATGGCGCCAAAGTAGGTCATTCAACTACAAGGATCACAGTCGCTCACGATTATTCACTTTCGCTCACACTTCTTCACTTAGCTGCTCTCACATGAAGTTGGTCCGGGTCGTTGTCCGAGAAGATTTCTCCCGCTCCAGATGTGAAGACTTCATCAGGGATCTTGATGGTGAGACAAGAATCGTGGTTATCTGGACCTAAACAGGAGCTAATGAGACTCATGTACACAGCGGCCATCAGAAGCCTCAATGAGATGCCGAAAGATGTCATTGAACATTACCTGTCGCACCCAGAATTAGCTCATCACGGTCCTAGCCACCGCAGAGTCACAAATGGCACTCACTTGAAATATCAGGAGAAGCATAGTCTACAGGGCAAGCATGGCAAGACTCACGCTGTCTGTTAGGCATGTATGAGTTCGGAATTTTCCGCGACACGGCAGCTTGTAGTTACATGCGGGGGCTGCAACAAGCCGAGCCGGATGTAGAATTAAAATCCACTCATGCCTCTGCTTTACCGCTGCAGAGTCTGCTGCGTATCTGAGGGCTTCGACACGGTTCCGCTTATATTGATTCTGCTCCACAAGAAGCTGGTTTATATCTTGTGACTTTCAGCAGGTCCAGGAGCTCTTCATTGCCTTGTGCAATCCAGGAGAACGTCAAAACCTCCTGATACGATACATGATCCGGTCAAGTCATATCACAGATGACTTTGCTGCACCCAATATTGGCTTGTAGATGAGTGCGGGAAACTGGTGTATGGCTGGGCAATTTTTGCTGACGGTAGAAATACCTTTAAGCGGCGGGTAACCTTTTTCCCAACATTGATTAAAGTGGGCCTCAGACTGCTTATAGACTACTGATACTTGTAGGCAGGTCAGTAACCTACGCTGATGCCCTATACCACAAGATGAACAAGCCTTTTCTCCATCTATGTCTCGTGCGATTGCCACTTCCGAACATTTCAGTCGCTCTCGCATACATACGTTCAGCTTGTGTCCAGGGAACCGGACTGATTCGATTCAATCAGACTGTACATCTGAGGAGCGGAATACGGTATGTGAACGATCTCACGTCGCACCATGTCATTTAGTTACTTCCCTGCCCAAGGATCAGTAGGGTCCCGCTTGCCTACGCTCCAAACCGCTTTCTAAGATGGAGATGAGCACTTCTTCCGGGCCAGAAGTAGCTTGAGCACGTGTATAAATCTTTGTAAACATCTAATCTCTGCAAAAGGAGCATAGCAAGGGCATTCGTCCGTGCATGCATACAGACTGAACCGAGCCATGAGGAAGGCACGTGATCTTAGATCCAAGAGAAGGCATTGCTCCAATGCACATTGAGGGTTGTGCATTCTGGCTCGACGTTACACTAGAACGTGGACTAACTACTGACGGCCGGCAGGCTTCATAAGACCAACCGGACATTGGAGCTGCCTGCGTCTGCACAGGTTTCCAGGTGTGACACACTTCCCGATCGAATTGTTCTATTTTTGACGAGGAGCAGGGGAATTCGTGCGCACGTCCAGCAGCGATCTCATCGACGAGCTGAGCTGGCACACCTCGACTGGAGCTGGAAATAGACTCTCGCTTGGCAGTGACCGACTCCAGACCATACTACCTTCTCACCCACACAACTGTCCAAGAACATGGCATCTGGAGCTCCGCAGATGCACCTGGCATCGTCACGCTCGACAGGCCCGCATCCCGACAGTAGCGATGGAGCTGCGACTTCCTCACAGTCTGGACCTCGAGCAATGACGGAAGAGCCAGGCAGATATGGTCAATCGTCTGCACCGCTCACAAGTAGTCCTGGAGAGGTGGAGTCTTCACACCTGGCATCTGCAATGCGTAAGAAGACAGGCGAGAGACAGGGTACAGGTCATGTCAGTTTAGCGGAACCTGCGTCGTCAGCCAAGAACCGCCAATCTGCGGACGGTGTCGATGAGGATGGTCATCATGGCTTCTCAGAGAAGATGCATGGTCTAAGACATAGGTCCAACAAAAGAGGACAATCTGGGCTGTCCGGAAACGGCAGCGATGCTGGCCGTCCTACACCGCAACGGTCCCTTTCTACAGGCCCGAGAGGGTTCCTACAGAGAATCGCCACTGTAAGTAGGCGGCCCTGATATTGGCTTGCTAATGTGGAACAATGCTGAAATGCTTTATTACATAGGGTCTTTCTGAACCACGACCTAAAAGTAGGCATCGAGACCTTGCCGAATATTCAGGAGAATCCTTTTTCTCAGTTCCCTTTGTACTTTTCTACAGTCTCTAAAGAGCCTACTTGGCACGAGAGTATGATGGCCATCATCAAAGCAAGCTGGCTCAATGTTCTCCTAGTGTTCATTCCCGTCAGTTGGGCACTTCACTTTGCTGGAGTCAATGACACAATCGTTTTCGTCATGTCTTTCTTGGCTATCATACCTCTGTACGTAGTTGCTGTACACTGAAGTTCCCTCTTGCGAGCTCAATATTGACTCTTCGTTATTGTAGAGCAAAGTTGCTTGGCTTCGGGACGGAAGAACTATCGTTACGCGTCGGTCAAACTATCGGAGGTGAGATGGGTCCATTGTACAAGCACGATTCCGTGAGCTGGACCCTAGCTGAGCACACTTACCGGGCTAGGTCTTCTCAACGCTACTCTTGGTAATGTGGTCGAGTAGGTATACATAAGATACAGATGTGCATCCTGTCAGACTAAGATCTTTTATCGTCCATTCAGATTGATCGTCGCCATCCTCGCACTGGTTAAGTGTGAACTTCAAATCGTGCAATCGTCACTCCTTGGCTCGATTCTCTCGAATCTTTTGCTTGTTCTAGGAATGTGCTTCTTCGCTGGAGGCATTCGCTTCTCTGAGCAGTCCTTCGGTGATACCGGGGCGCAGATCAATGCGTCCCTTTTGGTTATCAGCGTCATCAGTAAGCATTTATCCTTTTCATATTGGGTGTCAGAGAGTACTGACATGTTACTCCTGCCTTAGCTATTCTCATTCCCGCTGGCTTCCATGCCGCCTTCAATGGCAGCATCCCTACAGACGTTGAGAAGGCTGACATCTTGTCAATGTCAAGAGGAACAGCCGTTATAACATTGGTTATCTACATGGCTTTCATGATATTTCAACTTTGGTCCCATGCTCACCTATTTGTCGATGGAACCTCGGACCAATTGGCGAACAGACCTAGAAAAGTAGGTAAACATATGATGTTCAAGGAAGCTAAATCAGTGAAGAGAGCAAATGCTGCGGCTGGTATTGGTGGCGGTGGCAAAGCCGCTCCTTATCCTGGAAACGGACGAACCGAGCTAGAAAATGGTGATCCCGAGGCGGATACTGTTGATATGACAGAAGAAGACGAAGAAGAGGAAGAAACACCTTCCGTCAACCTTTGGAGTTGCATTATTCTCCTTCTTGTCGTAGCTGCGCTCGTTGGTGTCACTGCCGAATGGTGAGTTGAGGAGTCTTCAAAACGTATGTATAGGAGTACAGCGCTGATGTTACCACTTTTAGGCTCGTTGACTCCATCAATGGTCTTGTAGCTACGGGAGGCATCACTGCACAATGGGTCGGTCTGATCTTGCTGCCAATTGTCGGCAATGCTGCCGAACACGTGAGTTCATGTAGTGTCCAGGCTATGCTTGCGTCGATGGGTGTTGATATAATCTGTTCTTGAAGGTGACTGCGGTTACTGTTGGATACAAAGACAAGCTCGACCTGTCAAGTAAGCGCAGAACTCTTTGTCCCCTCTCAGCGATGTTGACAATGGATTGATTATCCGCGGTACATCAGTCAGTGTTGCCGTCGGATCTTCCATTCAGATTGCCCTCTTTGTAATCCCAGTTCTAGTCCTTGTGAGTCTCTCAATGAAGCGGTCTTGTAAACCAACAGTGGGCTGATTACACCCTCTGCATGGCAGCTCGGCTGGGCACTTGGCAAGCCCTTGAGTTTACTCTTCGATCCATTCGAGTCCGTGACTCTCTTCCTCTCAGTTCTTCTGGTCAACTACAGTGAGCACTATCTCCTATAGGTCCAGCCGAGCGCGTCTTGCTTTGAATATGATACTGAATATTTTCTCCCCTTTTCAGCTATGCAAGATGCGCGCTCGAACTGGATGGAGGGTTATCTGTGCATGAGTGTTTACCTGATCATAGCAGTGGCTGTGAGTTGCCTGAATTCTTCCATTGGGTCTGTAAGCGCGTCAGCGAGCTGCCAGACTGAATCGATGCTCCTTGATTTCTCCTGCACCGTATCGCAATCAGTTCTGGGTGAGCTGTGATACCGATAATTGAAGGTTTCTCCGAGGTTTTCATGCTGAATCAATCATGTTGATCTTACCTTCTCAGTACTACCCGAACGCCGATACTCCAGAGGCCCGGCTACTCGTTTGCTAATCGCAAAGCCGCTGGACGCTCTCACTCATCTTGTAGCTTGTATGAGAAAAATCTCTTGAATAAGCTGCTGTATAACCATACACGATACCTCCCATGTACTATGTACTCGAAAACGAATTTCTCAAAAGGTCTATTTGCCTGAAATGAGATAAGTTTCTAAGTATGCAAGCAACGACAAGACTGAAGCTTGGTAGTTTTGCGAAGGGTGCGAAAGGATGAACGAAGGTGAGATTGACTTCGTTTGCTGCCTGTATCATAATCATAGGGTGCTGTGCACCGCTCCAGCTTGCTTTGACCTCACTAGCCGGGTATTCTTGCATCGTGCCAGTGCGGAGCTTCTCGTATCGCTGCCTGTGATTTTCTAATATAGTCTGCCTGCCCCTCATACCCGCTTCATATCGTGCACCAAAGGCTGTTGTTCTGCGAGACAACACAGATGGAAGCGACTTGACCAGTTCGCCGGATGCATAGGCCGAGCAAGTCGAGACAGGACAGCAGGACAGCACTCCACCAAAGGATCGAGCCATCGTGATAAGGGGTGGACTGATATATACTCTTGGAAAGGGACGGTCACGTCTTCAGCTTCCTAGATAGTAATTCCTCCATCATCTTGTAATGCTCTGTCTTTTGCTTGAGCGTGTGTCTCTTCTGCCGTAGTGATTGAGCTGCTTTGTATAGTTTCTCATATCTGGATGTCGGAGTAGGGAGAGAGATAGTAGTCACGTGCAGGGTCATCTCAGTTCTCTTAGCAAGGATAATGGCTACCAGAACATGATTGCTTACTCTTCCAACTTGTCATCTGGAATATCGACTTCTTGTCCTTCTTCCATTTCTGTGTTAATAGGCCATGATGGAGGTAGGTCTTCGAGCCAGTCGTCTCTGGAGGACAATTGCATGCATTAGACGGAGAACAAGACAGCGCACGCTGAAGGATTGCTAAGCCTTACTTGTCCACAAACAGCTTCAGATGCTCATCCAGTCTTACAATCTTCGCTTTCCCTCTCTCGCTTGTCCGGAGGTATTCAATCTGTTCTATGACAGCTTGGAGTGTTGCCTTGTCGAGTCTCCGTTTTCTGTTGGCTTGGAGGGAGGTGCTGGAGGGCGGGGATGAACATTCAACAGCTGACATACAGAAGACCGTATGTGATGGATGCCCACTTTACGTGCTTGACTGCCCTGTCCACCTGTGTATACTCTGCGTCGTTGCATTCAAGCTCTTCTCTCCCTGGAACAGTCAGTGCGGTTTGCAATGCGTCAATCTGCTCGGTCATGAACGATCGCAGGGATATCTCGCTGTGCATGTCGGCATTGTTGTCAATCTCTCCCTCAACCTCGCTCTGCTTTCCTTTGCTCCTGCTGTCTGGCTTCTTCTGCTTCTGCTGCTTCATGTTGTTGGTGTAGGGTGATCGAGATGGTGGCGTGGGCAAGAGGCAGGCAGGCAGAGCAAGCAGCGAGAAAGCTGCATGATATCGTACAGAGTACATCGACGCAACGAGCATGCATCTACACCGATACACGAGCACAGCACACTGACGTCGACCTCACAGCTGTCTGAATCTTCCTCCATCTTATCCCCCGATCCGGGCATCCGCATAGGGCATATCGACGCCACCGAGCACGCAGTTGAGGCCTGACCGAGGCGAGTCTTCAAATCTTCTCTCGGTCCTGCACACCATCGAGGAGCCACTGGAGAAGGCTTACATTGGATATTGCATACCCTGCATAGCCGATCCATTCCATCCCACATCCTCCCATCCTCACTGTCCGCTGTCACTCCCCGCTCCCTGCTGTCGGTGAATCATTGTCAGTCAGCAGAGCTCAGCAGCCACACACAACAGATCAACTCGATACGACCATCTAGCACCACACACAAGAAGCCCATCCACTCTCATTCCATACACCCCACCAATAATCTCATTCCAACCACCCAATCCAACCCACCATGTCCTCCATCTCCACCGCAACAAAGCGAAAGCCAGCCTCGAAACGAATCTACACCCTCTCCGATGTCGAGCGACACAACACGCGACAGTCGTGCTGGATCGTGCACAACAACACAGTCTACGACGTGACTGCGTTTGTCGGGGACCATCCAGGAGGCGACGATCTCATCCTCGACTGGGCAGGCAAAGACGTGACTGCAATAATGGATGATCCACTCGAGCATTCCCATTCCGATTCGGCGTACGATCTACTCACGGAATATGCAGTCGGAGTGCTCATGACTGGCCAATCCATAGTCGACGAAAACGCTGAAATAGGAGAAGACTTTCAACCTGAAAATACAGACTCGTCTGTTGATTATGAGAAGAATGCTTTCTTGGATCTAGATAGACCTCTTATTATGCAGGTCTGGTATTCTAACTGGAGTAAAGATTACTACCTCCAGCAAGTCCATCAACCTCGTCACCTACCTCAGCCCGCTCGCTTGTTCGGTCCATGGTACCTAGAGATGTTCACAAGGACGCAGTGGTGGGTCGTCCCTCTCATCTGGGGACCCATCACCCTTGGCTTCCTCTACAAGTCCTACACTGGCCTCGTGAACAACTCTGGTTTCTCACCAACAGCAGCTATCATACCTACAATCCTATGCTTCCTATTCGGCAACCTCTTCTGGACTTTTATCGAATATTTCATGCATAGATTCCTATTCCACATCGACGACTACCTACCAGACCATCAATTCGCTCTTCTACTCCACTTCCTCCTGCATGGTATTCATCACTACTTACCGATGGACAGACTTCGTCTCGTCATGCCTCCTACACTGTTTATTGCACTCTCGGCTCCCTTCCTCAAACTTGCGCATGCTCTGTTCCCTGCTCCATACGCCAACGGTATCATTGCAGGCAGTTACACGATGTATATCTGCTACGACTGCATGCACTACGTAAGCTTATGCTTTTAGATACGCTACTTGTTTGCTGTTGGAGCCTGGCTGACCATAGCTTATGTCGCATATAGGCTCTCCACCACACCAAGATGCCGCAGTACATGAAGCAGATGAAGGTCTATCACCTACAACACCACTGGAAGGTTAGTCTCGCCCTATCGATTTGACATGTCTCATCACTGCACAATGGCCCATGCTGACGCTGACTTGATGTTATTACAGAACTACGAGCTGGGTTTCGGAGTTACTTCGAAACTCTGGGATGTCCTCCTAGGTACTGAATTGAAGTAGATTCCCCGCGCGTTCATCATTGCATTCATTTCCTATTTTGTAATATGTTAAAAACACACCACTCGAGGGTGCCCATTATTCGAACATATAATACCTGCTTTGTCGTTCTATCTTAGATGCTTCCACCCCACTTGATGTGTGTGTTTTTCGGTAGATTTAATCACAGTTCGTAATATACTTTCAGACAAAACCCATTAGATAGATCCCCAGCCGTCTTGTCTTGTTAGTGACGGGCTGTTTTGCCACTTTGAGAATTCCCTACACCTCAAGCTCACATACACAGGGATTTATCATTCCGAAGGCCAGGGAAAGGCACACTTGAGGTGTATGAATTATCGGGGAGAGGTATCGACCGAGTGGCTGGGGAGTATCAGCTCAGGAGAATACAAAGCCCCGATCACCCTCCTTGACTATCTCTGTTTGAGTTGTAGCATACTGCCTCTTACAGGCACTAACAGCTACGACACTCACGACATGCGGTCCTCGATTATTTCAGCTTCGCTTTGGTCTGTCTGACGAATTCTATCAATGACCTAAACCGACTCAAGCGAAAAGGTTGCACAAGGATAACAATAACTGCAAAACGACTTGCAAGAATTGGTTTTCGACAATGTCACACAAGAGCTCGAGCAGCGGCGCCAATAAAGGCAGCGGCTCGCTCACATCAGCTGTATCATCTCTGATTCGAGCACAGTACGGTCTAGCAGGTCAATCTACATCCGCATCAGCATCAGATACGACTACAGACCTAGATAAACACGTTGCCGATCTATTACTTTTAGAAGTTAAAGAAAGAGAAGCAAGAGCAAAAGCCTCAAATAGTAATACTTCATGGTATTTCTCCGATGATGAAGATGGTGATGGCAATAATAAGGAATACAATCCTAAAACGAATAAAAGATTCTTGAAGAATATGTTGAAGGGAGTCGAAGAGCATAACGCTCCTTTAAGAAGAAAAGATGGTGAAAGTCTTGAGGAGATTAGAGCTAGAGAGAGGAAAGCTAGAGAGATACGGTTAGGGATTAAAGATTCTGAACGGATGAGTAGAAGAGAAGAATCTGCTTCTTCGTCATCTGCTGCTACGGGAAGACGTGGTGAACCAGGCTTCGCGGCTAGAATGCTCGCGAAAGGTCTCAGCGGTGCTTTGAGCGCTCGAGAAGGCCAAACTCGCGAAGATAAGCAGATCAAGAGCGCGATAGAGGATGCTAGGAGAAGAGCAGAAGGGGATACAACTAGCGATGCCAATGGCTCGTCTGACAGGAGGGACACGGAACACCGTTCTCGAGATACAAAGGGCAAAGGAAGAGAAACTAAGCAAGATGAGAGTGACGGAGAGTATGATGGAAGTCGTGCAAGGCACAGGAGCAGATCTAGAGACAGGGAAGAGGACTCTCATAGGTCTTCGCGCCATCGCTCTAGACGTGAAGATTCGAGGGACCACTCGGATTCGGAAGAGCAATCACGAATGCGCAGGTCCAGGTAAGCTATTGCTCATACTTCTGTATGCCTACTAGCTCATCACTTTTCACTTCGCTCGCTGATTACAGGAGCCGCTCTCCTCGACATAGAGAACGGAGAGATGACGAAGGTAGAAGCCGGACGAGAGACAGCTATCATGAGCGGAGTATTTACCGTGACCACGACAAAGACCGTCCTCCTAGTAGGTCTGGAAAATCGTATTCGCCCGAACAAGCACAAAAGGGTCGAAGCAGCCACTCGCGTCGGAGGAGCTCATCAAAAGATTCTATATCGTCGCTTTCAGAGCATGCTTCTGAAGCTTCATCAGATACTTTCATTGACTATACAGGAGCGCCAGATGCACTTGGCAAATCTAACGGAGGTGCGACAGGCAGTAAAATGGACAAATACTTTTCCTCGAACTATAATCCTGCACTAGATATCAATGTTGGCGATTTAGAAGATCCGAAAACAGGTCTAATTGGACAAGGTAATTTTTCAGAATGGGATAAAATGCTACATACTCTTAAACAACGGAAGGAAGACAAGGTCTTTGGTGTGACTCGAGCTAGAGAAGAAGAGAGGGAACGTCAATTGAGGAAGATGGAGCGTAGACGTAAGAGGGAAGAGAGGGAGCTCAGACATGCTGTAAAGCATAAAGAAAAGAAGAAGAAAAAGAAGAGAAGACATAGTAGTGATAGTGAGAACCATAGTGGAGATAGTATTGGACCGAAAGAGAAGACGAACAGCAAGAAGAGGAAATCTGAAGATCCTGGAACTGTCGTTGTTGATGGGTTTGAATACGGCAAGAGAGGCTCAACCAGAGCTTGGGATATGGGCAAGGAGTGAATTCTATTGATGTAATATAGTGCTGTGTAACATATATCGCATAGCGAAATCGTTTCATATAAAACCGATACTCTTTTGCCCCCTCTTCTCCTAGGGCCTGTTTTGCCACTCTTTGCAGGCAGTACAGTACGTCTTTGCTATTTGAGAACGCATGCGAGCAGACTCTGTCCGAGATTCAATGATATTCCGCAGTTGCAGGTCGTCTTCGCTGACTGCCGGAAGGTCAAGGCTTTCCTCCCTCATATGGCCATCCCGAGCTTGGAAAGCCACTTCTGACAGATTGCCAGGATCGTGGTTGCACTCAGCTCTACTCTTCGACCATCAGACTCTGTACCACCAGCAAGCACCAACCTACCCTGAATATTCATCGCAATTACCGCACGAGACTGGTGCTTCGCTTCAGTGTGACGCTCAAGGAGAAACCGGTCCGATTGCCTTTTGGAAAGCAACAGTCGAAGGAAGAGCACGGATTGGAAGCATGCGCACATAAGGCAGCAAATCAGCACGAGCGTTAAGCTATCTGTTCAGGTCAACGAGAAGTCAGCATGTCAGATTCAGGGAAAGGCGGTTCCCAGTCGAACAAGGGAGCGGATTTCTTTCTTGTCAAGTGAGCTGAACCTTGAAGAGAATACACCTTGCGATCACGCTTTTTGCTGATAACTGGTCTATAATCAGATTTTGGACACAAATGCTCGAGAATCCAGATTGTAGACATGTTTGCGAATGGGCGCCTGATGGGAGACACCTTGTCATATACGACCCAGACGCTTTGATGGCTGAAATCAAGGCTCGAGGAGTGTGCAAGCAGAAGGACTATGATAGTTTCGCAAGACAGCTCAGAGTAGGTTTCTGGATAGGAAGCAGTGATTAAAGCCTGTTGAAACCAGTCCTATGCTCAGATATACCGATGGGGCCGCGTAAAGGCGGACGAATGTGGCATCTCGCCACTGCCGCCTACAGTCAAAGTCTGGAGGCATCCTCGGCTGGTGAATAGTCATTGCTACAGTTGACGATATGACACAAGCTTGCTAACTTGGCTTACATCATCCCAGAACCGTAGTTCACCACTCGTAGAAGTCGCAAATGTCACACGCAATGCACCTCCAAAACCTAACAAAGCGGCATTAGCAGCGGGACTGCCTGAAAAGAACGACTCTAAGCAACGCAAGAAAGCGACTGAGATTTACGAGGGTAGTCAGTCGGGGTCTCAGCACGAAGACGAAGATATGTCGGACCGGCAAGACCTCGAAGGTTCGGCGTCAATAATCATCAACCAACAAGCTTTTCCGACAGCTTTGTCACCTACGCTACCTGCGGGCGGAGATATACCAGTACATCAAAATGGACAGCAAAATCCATCTGGGCCGAAATTGCCGCCACTTATGCCGCCGCAGATGAGCATTGGAAATGAAAAGCCAACGCAGAAGGCAGCTTCCACATTCAATCGACAGCCGTATCAGTCTATGGCAGTAACACCAAAATCAAACAAGTCACATATCAAAAAGAAACAGAACATGCCTGTGGCTCCTCCCGCTAAGCCAGCTTTCGATGTCGAGACTAGTATATTCGACCCGAATAATAACTTTGGAGTTACTTCGGCTAGTGCATTCGGTTCACACCGCTCATCGGTAGGAGCGAAATCCAATCACAATATCAACGACTACAGCAGTGATTCGAGTATGAGCTCGGACGATGAATTCGATAATTTGTTTCTCAACAGCGCTGCTGGTGGAAGTAGCAACGGCAACGACAGCTCGCTTGCGAACCGGGCGATCCTGAGTTCCGCAATGATGAAGATATCATACATGTCTGCCTTATCAGCCCCTCAATTATCGGAAGCTTTCCTCAACAAGGTCGACTATGACAACGCAGCAATTGAAAATGCGGCTCAAAACCCTGCTAATTATGATCGTCTACCCTGGCCGGTCCGCCCGAACATGGCACCCAATTTCGTCAACGGTCAGACCGAAGACCTCACACACGACGGCACGCTGGCGTCTCTGGAGACTAGATTGCAGAGCATCTCGGCTAGTCTAAACGCCACGGACGTGGCTATGGCTCAGCACGCCAGCTAGAAGATGCGATGAAGGCGGGGTTCAGGAAGCCACTATGGCACACTGTAACGTTAGTCTTGTAGCTTAGTTAGATCTGTCATTGTAGCCATTGTCTCGGATGTAAAGCCCGTCAATCGTTTCACACGTGACAAAGCCGCTCCTCGCCTTTTGACTTCTGCCCAACACTCCTGCACGCAGATGCTCGTCAGATGCAAGACGCAGGGCTGCCTGTGGTGGCAGGCTCAGCTAATATCTCGCCAACAGACGGTGCTGTAGTACCTCCCAACAACTCTGAAGACTGGTCCGTCGTCCTACGCTCGTACCAAGGTGTCATCGTCCGCTACAACCGTGGCCAGCGAGCCTTGACTGTCGAGACTCGCAATGCGCTAGGACTTGTGGGACCTCGCGGAAGCTACAGTCCTCCATTGGCTACCTCGCATGTGCGAGACAATATAGTGTGCCCGTCCTGCAGGAGACCGCTGCATGAAAGCGGCAGTGCTGGAGTAGCCGGCTCAGGCGACGATGGGGGATTAGGTCACGCTTTCTACAACAGCTTTGGCAGCAGTGCTCCACGATTAGCAGACAGACAAGCTCTCGGAGACTTCAGCACAGACTACTTTCACCTTTTGTCCGAAGCTCATCAGAACTCGCCCAACTTTGCAACACCCGAACCGTCAAGACCTGGAACACCTGTGTTTGCGGAAATCAATCTGAATGCAGGCTTGAACGAATCCGCTTTTTCGGAAGGCTATTATCAAAAGTTCTTCAATGAATTAGGGCTGTTAGGAAGAGGCATGTCCGGATCTGTATACCTATGCCAACACGTCCTCAATGGCAATCCTATCGGCTTGTTCGCCTGCAAGAAGATACCGGTAAGGTGGCGTTCTACTAAGCAATGCAAGCATGACTATAGCAGGTCTAGCTGATATGCGTGACATTACGCACAGGTTGGCAACAACTCGCGCTCACTTGTGAAAGCCTTGAAGGAGATCACGCAGCTAGAATCCCTCCGGCATCCAAACATTGTTGCTGTTCACCATGTCTGGCTCGAAACGGCTGCGCCAGCATTAGGTCCTCCTGTGCCATGCCTGTTCGCTTTGATGGATTATGCACACGACGGCAGGTCAGTAATGAGCTTTACTCGTATCAGGCAGTATGCTGATCTTCAGGACTTTTCACGCCCAGTCTGGACAAGTATATTCGCTCTAGAGGCGGTTTGAGGGAGAGTGGCTCAGATAGCGGTACAGATGCAGAAGCACTGAAACGAAAGGCACGCTTGCGTCGACAGAGCAAAAGTGCGGGAAACAATCCCGATGCCAGGCCGATACATTTACTCAATCAGGAAGAGATACAGAGCCTGTTCTCTGACATCGCGTCGGGTCTCGCATTTCTGCACGAACGCAATATGCTGCATTTGGATATTAAAGCCGAAAACATTTTGCTGCATCGTGCCGATGGGGACGAGTCTTATGTGTGAGTCTCATCCATCAGCAACGAACTTTCACATAGCTTACTGGACGGTTTTGCTAGTCCGACAGCAATGTTGAGCGACTTTGGATCTGCTGAAGCAAGAAATGCAATGAACCGTAATCAGAGGAGCGGCACGACTGGGACCCTAGATTATCTGGCACCAGAATCGTTCCTCATTTCACAAGATGGCAGACCTAGACAGCATGCGGCTGGCCTGGACATGTGGGCATTGGGTCTGGTTTTGCACCTACTCATGTTCTTCCGATTACCATACAATAACATCGAGGACGTAGACGAGCTCACCGAAGAGATCAAGGCTTATGGAGGGTATGTCTATTCACTTCGTTCTGAATCTCCAATAAAGATTGCGTGTCTTACTTTCAGCGTCTTCGCAGATTTGATCGTAACACCTCGCTACACGCGCGACGGGATCTACCAGAGGGTTTCCTAGATCTGCTGGAATTGTTGGTCAACATCAACCCATTCGAAAGACCATCTGCTGCGGACGTGCTGGAACGAGTTCGAGACATGAGGGGCCAGGACAGACGCCATCACAGGCCTCGCAGGCCTGCTCCGAGCCCTAAATTTTCGGAAGTGTCCTCAGAGGCTCTCGTTCCCAGGCAGACATCCCCCCCTCAATTACCAAGGGCGTTGCCTTCTCCGATCATGGAGACAAAGGTACGTCCGCTCTTGTTTCCCATTCCATCGGGCTTTGCACTGACCTACCTTTGCAGGCGTTACCTGTGGTCGGCCAGCATTGGGCGATGACTGTCTACAAAGCTAGCAGAGCGAGAACGAACGAGCTTCAGACCATTGGAGTCTTGGCGATTCGAGCTTCTCTCCTGTCATGCTTTCGCAGATTCAGCTACAGCACTATCGAGGCCGCCTCGCCTTCGAACACTCTGCCAGTCCCCACTCTTGCTCTCCTCATTTGCATCTCGGCGTTCGAAGTGGTGAATGATCTATCAGTGTCTGTTTCATGCGTGACCACGCTGGTGTTGTGCTTAGGAGCATACTTTCTTCCTCGGTCAGTCTTTCTCACTTAATGTAGCATAAGAAGGCCTGCGATCCGCCTCTGAATCGACTAGAGTAAAAATCTGGTAAATGGTGCTTGGGGTTGGTGGATTACCTTGAACGAGAACGAATAGAGTGTTGGTACAAGTGCTACAAAAGTATATTACGACTTGGAGATTACGCAGGACGACTACAAGAATGCTGTTTGTGATCTTCTACCCATATCAATGATCTTCCAGCCACCTGTCTCTTCATTCTCTAACTCTTCCTCGATCCGTGTCATGACTGCAACATAGCCACATTGCTCGATGCGACTTTCGTCGCCTACTACAATGTCGCCTGTCTTGGGATCCCTGAAGTTGATGATCTCTTGTGTGCGGAAAGAAATGACGAAAACATTGACGTCGTTCTCTAAAACCTTGACGGCTTGAATCTGTTTCAAAGAAAGCTCTTAGCATAAAGTTAAAGCCCATATCAATACGCCTTCAACTGCTTACATCAACCCCGCGAATGTCCAGCACTCGAGAGTCGCTGATTAGGCCTTTCTGGATATAAGGCTGGATGGTCGCCGTAAGCACATTGTACGTCTGTGGAGGAGGATGTCAACGACGTCCGATTTTGGTGACAGACTCTACACGCTTACGGCTTCAGAACACCACTGTCGCAGTGTCTTGATATCCGCGCTGACGAACGCATCCACTACTTCGGGAACTATGTACTCTCGCAATTCGCGAAGGAAGGATTCCATTTGAAAGTCGGGATCCAAAGTCTTCATATATCTTACGACTCTGGCTGTTTCGTTTTCTTCGATGAACCATCGGTGCATGGTATTCGTAAAACCTCTTGACATTGAAACGAATGCATTGTCCGATTCGCGATATGATTCGCCCACTCCGTTGAGCCACTTCTGGACTGAAACAGGTAGACGGGACCGAACGGATGTTGAGGTCTCCGGCTCGCTGGAAGCGTTTGCATGCAGAACTATATTCTCTCCCGCTTCTGGGTTTTCAGGCACTCGAACGCGAGCCTTGCCAAGTCCATCTTTGCCTAATTGTTTCAGACGTGCTTCACGGCGTCTTCTTCTGGCTTCCTTCTCTACGAAGCCTCCGTAACGAGTATTGCTGCCAACGTCCTCGAGTGCTTCGGAAACGCTGGAAGCCACTATTTTGTATGTCTCGGTCTCACGCACAGGTGCCGAGGCATCGTATGCAGCTTTTCCGGCTCGAGCAAGCTAAAAATGTGGCAGAATAAGCTATGCTCTTTCGTTAAACAATATGCCGTCTGAACTTACAGCTTCTTTACTCCCCCGGTAGATAGTCGACTCCTCGACTCGGCGGACAGCTTCTGCCACCGCATCTCCAACATGGCCTCCCTGTTTTTGCAGCGCTTCAGCAGCAGCTCGCAAACGTGGGTTCTCTTTGATCGATGCTGTCAACTATAGGAACGTAGATATGAGTGATTAGCTTGAATCACTGCTCATGCTACCTCCAAAAGTGCATGATCGTAAAATTGAGGACTACTCACTCTTGCTTTCTCGTACGCAGCCTTCATTTTCTTCATGGCTTCACTGTCCATCGCTTTTGTAGTCTCTCCCTGCAGCTGTCTAATGTTCTCGTTCATCTCTCTTGACTTTTGCAGTTCTTCCCTGAGAACGTCTACGAATACTGAAAAAGGCGACTTGCCAGCCTGTCCACCGCGGTCTTCATTCGTCTGCTTCTTGCTCTTCTGCTCTTTCTTGCTGCTTCCTTCGCCGCTGCCTTCAGCTTCGGCATACAAACACCTCGGACTGCTGCTGAAGGCTCTTGCTGCTGCTCTCCATGGTGCTGCTGCTGCCTGTTCACTCTGGCGCAGTGACGAGGCAGCAAAATTGTGTGTTCTTGGAAGAGCCCGGCGGGAGCCTGCTCGGAAGGAGCATGGCTGCAGCAACCGGGATGTTTGCGATGCTGCTTGTCGGATCATGATGTTCGTGCCTCGAATCAGGCTTTACTTGCTTTGAGTAGAGTACAACGACGATTAACGATAATCTATGTGCCGAAAGATCTGATCAGGCATCCGGACGAGCCGCCACCGAAGCTTCGATTAATTTGATCCGTCTGATTCTTGTATTGCCTAACTCATGACAACCCTAGCTTCTTATCACCCTAGCTTCTTATCACCCTAGCTTCTTATCATTGATTGCTACATTCACTATCTCGTCGAAACCCTACAGTCGTAAACAATCTAGCGACAAAGACTCGCTCGCATACCTGCTGCACTCCTTCAGCAGGTCCAACTTGTTCGCAATCTGGTCTCCTGCTTGCAATTCTTGCAGGGTGATGAGATTGGATATGTTGGTCTCAGTGTTGTAGAACTGATCAGGTTCTGTTCTTGCTAGTGACTCCAGTATGTCAATACCCTGGAGGGATAGAGTCAAACAATCAGCCTGTCGAACACCACTAGCCGCAAGGAGAGCTAGTTACCTCTTGGACTTTCTCACTGTACAAACAACAAGCTGCAAGGTTGACCTTCGCAATTTTGCTGATACTACTGGAGCTCCATGCCCGAGCAGCCTCCTCAGCTGCACTCCAGCTTCCATCGCATAAAAGCCTGGCAACTTCGAGAGATCTATACTCATCATTCATATCACCCACACTCTTGAGGTCAGCAATGACCGAGTCCGCCGTTTGCATGTCGCCAATTTCCAAGGCTAGTAGGCACAGAGCGCCAAGTAATTGTGCATCCTTCTTCTGGCTTTGCTCAACAAGGCTTTGTAGCAGATCTTTAGCCCGCCGCGATTCTCCTAGAGCGTGGAGTACGTTGACCATGACCATTGAAGTTGTTTGAAGCCTTATGATCCAGTGAGACTCTCGCGTACGTCGATATTCTAGCTTGCACGCATATGCTATCTCCTGCAAGTGATGAAGCACGATATACTGATCACCGCGCAAGTAGGCCGGCAGAACGGCTTGAAGCAGAACAAGATCGAAGGGGATGTATGACTGGAAGATCTCTTGATTGGCTTTCCCTGCGGCTTGAGCAGGCAATGCGTATAATGGTGGCAAGGTTCCAAATAGTGCGTTTGCTTCACTAGCCAGCAAGTGTAAGCGTTGTAGACGTCGTAGGCACTGTAAGCGAATCTTCCATAAAGTAAGAGTATCTTGAACTTCTTGCAATCCATTGTTGCGCTTGTCCCGCCGGTCTAAGATCTCGTCTCCCATTCGGTTTGCGAGAGCTTGCCATCGTCGGCCTGCCTGTGAAGGCAAGGTAAGCTCTGTTTGAGCAATAGTGTTGGTGTATGGTCAGAAGATCGTACAACCAAAGAAGCTGTGGTGTCATTAGGTCCCGGTTGATGAGTCTTCCGCTGTGGTCTTGCTTGCAGAGGCAAGTATCTTGCTAGCAAGGGCGTGAAGGGGTCACTCTCGGGAAGCGGATGGCTTGAGAACAGCTGTCCTGAGGTGAGCGTCTGCATCAAATCATCTTCAGGGGAAAGAGCCATTGTAAGTGCATTCGTCGCTGAGGGAAGCTTTCGACCTTCGAACTTCGACACAGAGGACAATCGGGTTTCCTGTTGACCATATGGCGACTGGCAAAGACAACGATACTGGATCCAGACTGAGCAGTCCTCTTTAAGTATCCTGTAGTCAGAACCTGGCTACTACCATCTAGCGGAGGTCTTGAGAGCCGTACCCTCGCCCTTCCTTACACCTGCGTCATCTCACGTGCTCGACGGCAGGACAAGATGAACTTAAACAGCATACGTAGAATTGTATCGGGGAAAAAGTAAGCAGTCAAAGCGATGCACGTAGAAATAGTCACGCTGATGGTAGCTGGCAGGTCGAGATTCGTGACGGATGATGGGGTTGAGCTGGATTTGTGCTGTAAGTACTGCGGACGTCACAGAAGCTAAAAGGTCAAATCCATTTACCGGTTTCGATGCAGATGTCACCGACCGTATCATCATTTGGTGGGTTCGGGTACTGGATTGAGCTGCACATGTCGTGCATGTACTGATATGAAGGCCCACCCCTCAGCGGCCTACCTGCTCATGGAATCGAAGCTCTCTACCGCAATGACCGGCACACCGTCCGCGAGTTTCTGACAAGTCGCTATGGAGAGCATTATCGGATCTTCAACTTCTGTCCTCGCTTCGAAAATGCATATGACGCATCCTACTTCAACAACCAAGTTTCTCGCTATCCCTTTCCGGATCATCACCCTCCTCCGCTGAGCCTGATTCCCTTGGCGGTGCGACGGATGCACGACTGGATGCTCGAGGACGAGCGCAATGTGATCGTAATACACTGTAAAGCCGGCAAAGGGAGAAGCGGCACGATGTGCTGTTGCTACTTGTTGTCCCTTCCAACTTTACCGTTGCCACCGCGACTGCCACAAAACATCTCGGCGAACGTCAAAGCTGCTCAAGCAAAGACCGTACAACGAACAACCTCAGTCAAGTCATCCGAATCCAGTGTTGCGACTCCTGTAGATTCGGACAGTGAAGATGATGCCGCCGCTGCACCAAGATCTCAAAGCGGAGGCGCAGCGTAAGTGCCATCGTCAGAAATCAGGTTCTTCATGTTGATTGCCTCTAAAATGTATTCGTTCCTCATAGTATGGATTTAGAAGGTGTGAGAGGAGACAAGAGGCACAAATCCGGTCAAGTAAAAATGAAACAGCTTGTGGAAAACTTGGCTTCCTCCGGTGACGAACAAGCACAAGGCGAACAAGGGGAAGAGGAGGAAAGAGACGAAGCCGCAGCCACGAAAGAAGCTTCCGACATAGCGGCAAAACTGAACGAAGTCTTCTATCTTCACACGGCGCAGCGGATGAACCCAAAGGCGATTCTCGCAGACGGAGGACCGCGTGAGCCGAGCGCAGGGCCACCGAAGAAGCCGGTCCGGGGTGTTTCGATACCTTCTCAGCGTCGCTTCGTCGGATACTGGACGAAGGTTCTCTGCAAACAAGATCCACGCCCGCTTGACCTGCTTGCACCCCCGAATCCTACAGGCTCAGAACGAAGTAGGCGACAGGCGTATGTCACTGGAGTCCGGATATACATGCCAGAACGAATGCCCGGCTTCCCTGGCTTGATCAACAAGAAGACGGTCAGTGTTCACCTCGGACGCTACAAAACCAGCTTCGTAGATAAGCTTGAGAAGATGGACCTTGACTTGCGCGAGATGCGCCGGTTGGAGAAACGCTTGAAAAAGGAAGGTAATCTCGAAGTTGGACAGGAGGAAAAGCTTGCTCGTCTGAAAGAGGATTGGAATACCTGGAATGACGACGAATGGGATGACAAAGCGAAAATGTTCGAAGGGGAAGGCTCACTAGTGGAAGGTGTTGCAGAAGGAGGAGACAGCCGCACAAATGGAACTGAGTCATACCCAGGCTATAGGTCGCTTAAGCCCAAGGCAGCTGGTGAAGATTGGGAAGCAGGACTTGTGGTAGACGCTGATCGGGAAGTCCAATTCAAGATCTTGATAGGGGAGTCTGGCAAGAAGCATGCGATGCTGCCCGACGTTGTGAGTCCCAGCGCATCGTCCACGCTTGGCAAACGGCGCTGAGAAATTAACACTCGTATAGGGGAGCCTGGGCTATATATGGCTCATACCGTCGTTCCACTTTGAAGGAACGTCCGACTTGGCAGCTGCAGCATCACATAAATGCACTATCTCGTTAGGCAGTACCGAAATTGACTTCTTCAAGAATCAAAGCGGCATCGAAAAGGTTGAAATTGACTTGGCCTTGAAAACATGATGTACAATCCTAAACAATGCCTAGTCACGGACACCACCAGTGTAATCTACATAACAAACCTATGCAACGCCCGAACTTCACTGAATCTAACACTGCGGGCCAGTCTTCGTATCCTGCTGAGACATACAAGCGCCTGAGACGGCACAGCCACTCAGTCTACTGAGCTCGCGATTGAAAGAAGTCTTCCCACTCTCGAACAACCTGTTTCATAGCTGACCGCATGACTGGGGTGGTGGGCAGAAGAATGGGTCCCTGATCATGCGAAGACGTATCGATGCCCTCGTCAGGAGTGACAGACTCCACCCAACGGAGTTCGAGTATGCGAGCTGTTCGAGAAGAGCAATCAGCTTTCTCTTTCAGCAACCTGCTATTCGTCTGACTTGCCTCTGACCAGGCCATCGACAACGCCCGCGCCCATATCTCGACATAAGGGAAAATATGATAGATACTTCTCCTGCAGCAAGCGCTTGCAAACAATTAGCAGATCTTGAGGCGTGAAATCATGCTGCATTCCGGCAGACTTTTCGCCATCCGCTAATGGTTCGACTGAACGAAGCGGCGAGTAAATGCCAAAGCCTGCAGCTTGACCATCTGTCTCGTCCCCTTCTGGCGCTGAAAACGATGATGAGGCGTGGATGAGCTGAAGATTAAGCAGCGCATGCGCTTGTGCGTAGTGCGAAGATTGTGTAGCTAGTGACAACCATCAGGTGCCGTCTTTGAGGTCAACTTTGCGTTACTCACGACACAGCTTGCCATCGGTATTGACATAGTCGGCGACGTAATCACTAATGTGCGCCAGCTTTCCACCAAAAACCGGGTACAGATCTTCAAATTTCAATGCAGACTGTATCTTTGCAGGCACTTCGGGAAGCAGATGCTTGTCAAAGTACCGCTTTGCTTCGTCTTTCGAGGCATCGCCGATCGACATGATTTTACAATGTTGCATGATGTTGAGCTGCCGGAGCCAGTGCATGTAGAATGGATCGCTCGTAGCGTGTATGACATGAATCAAGCGGTCCTGTGATATTGATCCTAAGCTTGGAACGCAAGCTCAGAGGAACCGAACTGCCTATACCTGTTTCGTCAAAACCAGCATGGCATCCAGTATACACTTCATGGCCTTGCGGTCGCGAATGAGCAATGGAAGACGATGCGCTTCGTCAAAGAATATAACTGGAACAAGTTTTTCGGGCTTTTTAGGCTCTTCTTGCGACTTCTTGTTCATCGCTTCTTTCGTCTCGGCCACCCCACTCGTGACGTTTGGTCCCGTGTATCCCCTCGGCTCTTTTGCATCCTTGCGTGCATCTGCAACGTTCACAGATCTTTCTGCCTTCAGCGTAGCTGCTTTCTCTTTGTCTGATGCAGATTCTTGACCTTCGTCTTCCGCCTTTTGCGCCGGTTCGAAGCTCCAGTATTTGAGTAGTGCACTCTGACTTCATTCGTGGAAGGAACGTTAGAGAATACAGTGTTCAGGGACATGACATGGACAGGTGGAACATTGTCTCACAATAACTCAAGGACATGGGCTACGTCGGAAGTTTTGACTTCTCCGCCATTCTCGACGCGCTTTTCCACCCCCAGGCGATCATGCTGGACGTCAATGTTAGCATAAAAGGGTAGCGAATAGGAGGCGCTGACAGCCTATCCAAATTCTCAGCCTACCTTGAATGCATATGATTCTTTCTCGAAATCCTCATAGCCTTCTAACCGCTTGGAAAGTTCGATAAAGTATTGCTCCATTTGACTTGCTAGAGCGAAATACAAACTTGGCAGATCCGCAAAGCCTGCTATTCGACTAATAACAGAAAGCTTAGCTGGCTAAAACTGAAATTGACCGCCTCCTGCGAACTCACAGGTCAAAATGCAATACATGGTATTCCGGCCGCGTCAGGACCTGCCGACATAGAGCTGTTTTGCCAACACTGTAACGACTTAATCAGGTTCTGAGACTCTCTGCGACAGTACCTAGATGGCATACCTGGAAGCACCGAACAGGACCGTAAACGATGGCACGCCACTCAAAGCTCTCTCTATCGCTGTCAATTCGGCGGTGCGCTCGAAGAAGCCAGGCAGTGGCGAGAAAGTATGTTTCGGCGGCATTTGGGACCTTTCTTTCATGTCCTACAAGTTGCGGATGAAGAAAGACAGATCAGTCATGATATCGAGAGATCGCCACCGGAGCCCCAGCTTTACGGACCCGTATATCTTGTCGTGCCTCCTCGAGCAGCTTCCGCGACTCTGTCAGGTTGCGCACAACCTCACTAGGCTTTTCCGATATTAATTGCAGGCGTCAGCGCCGAAAGCGAAATGGCCTGCACCAGTGATGGCCTACATTCGCAAGGACGCTGATAGCGAGAAGAGGGTACGCCGATCAGCCTTTGACAGGTACATGAGCACCATTATCATGACAGTCGCCTACTTGACTATCTCGCCAATCCCGAAGAAGCTGCGACGCGGCAGCCATCTCTCTTGGAAGAACCGAGCTGCTCGCTCTCCGACATGTCTGCGTGACTGCGTCCCCGATATCAGGGTCGTCATGCTCCGCTGCCTCGTGATCGGTGCGGTTGAAGCATTCTGCACGAAAGCGAGACGACAGAGAACACACGCGGTCCGCGATTGGCGTATTCGACTCATCAGAGCCACCCCTTGGCGGGTGTCTTGCCTCTCTGAGGAGTGGAATTGCCTGACTTGACCTGGCGTGAGATCAAGCAGACCTGGGAAGCAACAAGGTTGCGGTACTGCTGGGACAACAATGCCCATGGCGATCGCCTGCTGATTCCAGGAAGGCTCACAGTGCACATTGTTGCGCTTAAGTACACTATAACACGTCATGCAGTTTCTATGTGCTCTTGATTTTGTTGGACAAGTCATCGTGACCTTCCAATATCTTGTTGTAGAAGACGCCACCAACCAGGTGCCGGTCTACAGGAGATATCCCGTATGCGGGTATGCGTCCACACTGAATTGTCAAAGATGCACTCATCACGTTGAGGGAACATACTGGACCTCCCATTCGATTGAGAGACTCACTTCGATGAAACCTAGGCGTGGGTAGACCTTTTCAGCAGGACTGTCTTCCTGGTGTCTAAAAGCTTCACAAAATCCACAGAGTCAGAGGATTTCCACACAAGGCTTCTGACCGTTGTATAGTGAGCTCACAAGCAAAGTCCTGCCTCTTTTAAGTGCGACTTGCTCCAGCTTGTTTAGCAAAGTTCTGGCCACACCTGCGAACAAAGACACGAAAAGCAGTCACGTGAGGACAGTCACTTCATACACACCGTGTACCACGCCTCGTCCCGATAAGCATATGCTTACCGTTTTCTAAAGTCAGGCGAGACGAGCAACTTCTCCACGGAACCACGAAAAGGGCCTGTTTCCGTCCAAGGCATCGCTAACATGACGAACCCGGCAAGCTTTCTTTTGCTTTGAGAATCCTCCAAATACTGCAGTATGATTTCTCTTCTTCCTTCTTCGATATCCTTCGACAGCTTAAAGTACCAGTCCACCAGTTTGCGCTTGTCCAAAGGTGCCAGAAAAGTCGCTATGGTTCCATCGCTTTCTGAGCATGCAATGTGAACTTCTACCATCTCTTGTATGACCAATTCGAGATCCGACGAAGCAGGGTCCAACAGCTGTGGCTCTGTGGTCATCATATCACATTCTGATTGGCGCGCTGACTTGCCTTTTAATTGTCGGTGAGAACAGAAGACAGCTCTGATCACGCCGCTTCGAAGAGATCTGTCGCGTAGTATAGCTGAAGCACGTGCAACCGAAATATACCCGTCACAGAAGTTCTCGGTGAGCCTCTGCGTAGATCTATGAATGCAAGACCACTAAGGTAGGTGCAGGCTCATGCCCATAGTGCATTCGCGGCCCTACTGAAGCTCAACTCAAAAACCCTAGTTACACGCAAAGCAGACGAGTGTACAATGCGCCCATCCTTGTCCGGTTGACGCAGGCGATCACGCTCTCAACAGCGCGAAGCGATTCTCCATGTTATTCTTTCTCCGACTACTTGGCATACTTCTCTGTCCATTCTCTGCTGACTCGCTGAGCATCAAGGAGATTTTCTTTGTAGTGCTGAGCACACTCGTTGTTCAAAGGATCGTCCTGCATGGTACAAGTCGGTCAGCATGATGGTCGTATATGTGGGTCAGTTGACTAGAACCAGGCTCACTGGGTTTGGTGCGGAGAGTAAAGCTTGGATCGATAGAAGGACCGTTCTGATTTGCAAGGCAGGTGACCACTTATCTATGAGCAGAGACAATGGTGAGCCCTATCACAAGTCACTTTCAGCTGATCTGCCTTGACGCTGTGCCTACCTTTCAGGATGTCGAGACAGATGCGACCGAGCTTGTCTGCAAATCGCTAAACATCAGTGTCATTCTTATCCATTCCGCGAAATACCGTCCTACCAATATTTGGGTGATAGATCTTTGTCATGAAACTGTAATGCGAGTTTATCACAATTCATCAGTCTGGTCAATCAAATGTACTGGACTTGCGCTACGATACTGACCGAACTTTAGGCGCGCCCATAGGGTATTCTTCTGGCAGGAACAGCTCCAGCTTGAACTTGCCGCCCTCAAACGCAGAGTCACTCGGGCCATCGATAACTACATCAAAGTATCGCAGGTTATCGTCGTGAGGTATGGCTGAAATGCCTGGCGGCGAGTCCGCGACAAGTCTCTCGGTCTCCTGTGTATTGTGATTGCATAGCAGACTATCAGCATTCAGCATAGCTCTGTGCAGGTTACCATCTTGCCTTGATGATGCGCTTTGGCAGCCCTGCGGAGGTTGATGGCGGCATGCTCCCCAGAACCTCTCGAGGTGCGAACCGTTGGGTAGACTGGGATCTTGCTCAGACCCGCCCAAGCGATACCGCAGCAATCTAGGCACTACAGTACGCGACGGTGATGTCGACGCTGTCTGCTAGATAGTAGCTGCTGTGGCCTTCCGTGGTGGAGGAAAGGCAAGCGTGCTTGCTGACTGCCTCCACGCTGGACTGCCCGCGGACGGCGTCATCGAGGTTGACTGCGAGCCGACTGCAATTCGGAGCAATAGAAGCAGGTATGCCCTCGTCAAGCTCGCTCAACAATGAGGAGAAGGCAAAGATCAAGAAGGCCATTCAATCTGGAAAGGTGCGACTGCTGTACTCTAGAGGTGGCCTTGCATGCCGCGGAGCACCTGATCAGGCAGATGGAAGCACAGGTTCAATCTTGGTACTAGATACTAACTTAAGCACTGCGTGATGTTCTACAGATCGTAGCAGCTGCTCCTGCGAGAATCTACTATGCTTGGCCTAATCCGAATGTATGGAGCTATGGCGGCGTCGAAGGCGCGCTCGTCTTCGGTGTTCAAGATAACGGATACTGGTTCCGGCTGGTAGACTTGGCCGTAAGCGCACCATTCAGCTGATGTAGCCAATAGGGTTGAGGCTGACATTGACTATTCGGCAGGGCACGAGAAGTGTCATTTGGGATCATGAGTTCTACGAGGATTTCGAATGGTACCAGGACCGGACCTTCTTTTACTCCTTCCCAGGAGATGTAAGTTTGTGGATGAGTAAGCTAGTCGATATGCTGAAGCTCTCTATGTACACAGGAATGCATGATTGGCATCGCGTTCTCCGACGAAAGCGAAGCATCGGCTCTGAATAAGAAAGTGCTCAATCGCAAGAAATACGCTGGTGAGTGATGGTCTCTCAATAGACAGGGAGTTCTTCTCGTACTACGCTCACATCGCTGCCTTACAGCCAAAACCTCGCGGCACATACGCAACTCTGGCATCGGTCTGCCGTCCATGCCCAGTATCAACCTATCTCCGAGTAGCAAAGACAAAGAGCCGAAAGAAAAGAAGAAGAAGAAAGGATTCTTTAGCAAGTCTCTCATTTCTGCACCCTCTGCATTCAAACATATCGCACATATGGGTTTCGACTCGGAGAAAGGCTTCACTGCCGAGAATGTGGATCCATCCTGGGAGCGCTTGCTGACACAGCTTCAAGGGATGGGCATATCAAAGTCACAAATCGAGGAGAACAAAGACTTCATCAAGGACTTTGTGCGAGATGCCGAGACTGGCAATGTCTCGCAAGCTCCGCCACCGCCGCCACCTCCTGCACAAGCGCCTAAGGGCAAAAGAAAGCAAGCTCCGCCAGCCCCAAAGAGCAGAACAGCAGGCGAGGATTCAGACGAAAGTCCAAGCTCGGCCCCTGCCCATTTACCGCCTCCACCGCCTTCCTTCGGAGCGTCTACCCCTTCTCGCCCGAACATACCTCCCCCTCCACCGCCCCGTGAGTGTCAAAACCATGCCACTTGGTACAAGCATTCTGAGTGCTGACGTATGATCCTCTCCAGCAGTCGCAGCTAGTGCTGCGGGGAGACCTTCCAATGGGCCGCCAGCACCTCCACGTGAGCCTCGGATCGCGACAGAGAGGGAAAATCGCACTGACAAGATGTTCCCGCAGCACCACTCACAAGTAAAGCTCCTGCTGCACCATCTGCACCGCCACCGCCGCCTCCGCCGCCTGCATCGAATGGCAGAAGCGCGCCTCCAGCGCCTCCGCCTCCTCCTCCCTCGTCAGCTCGTAAGTCCTGATGCCAAATCATATGTGTCCATCCAGCTGATCCAGTCATCATGCCTAGCGGCCCGCTCCGCTGGAGGTGCACCACCTCCACCTCGTGAGTTCAATTCTATAGTCGCTTTTCTGACGCTATACGTACTGACTCTGAACATGCCTCCACGCAGCTCCGCCCTCTATGCCGAGTCGTGGAGCCGCTCCGCGTATGTACAGGACCAAAATCAGCACGATTTCTAGTATTACTGACGGCGCACTTGTCACAGCTCCTCCGCCACCGCCCTCGAGCCGTGGAGCGGTCCCGCCGCCGCCTGCCCCACCTGCCCCTACAGCAGGAGGAGCACCCTTGCCCCCCGTCGAAGGCGGACGGGTGGATTTACTGGCATCCATTCGAGGAGCTGGCCTTGGCAAGCTTCGTCGCGTCGATGAGAACGCCTCCCCTGCAGCTTCAACACCTCGAGCGGAAACACCAAGTAGCGCTGCTCCTGCAGATGGTGCAAATTTGGCTTCTGCTCTGGCGGCTGCTCTCACCGTTCGTAGGGCCGGTACTGGTGATAGCGACGACGAAGACGACAGCGATGACGAATGGGACGAATAAGAAATTTTCATTCATTGCCTTCAGTGCTTATGACATTCATCAAAATTGTAGCTATAGATTTACACACACATAAGTATACCTTTCGTAAAGGAAACAAGTTTGTTGTCGCCATTGATGTCGCTCCTAAGAGTAGTGGCAAGGAAGCAGGAGATGCTGATTGAACTGAAAGCTGAACGTAGTACTTCGCTTTACTCGACTTCTGGTCGCACATATACTTTGTGAAGCAAGCAGCCACTCAAGAGGGAAATGCAGAGTCGCTCGGAGCAGGTTTCGTGGCTGATTAGTAAACCCCGCAAGAGCACGTAAATCAGGCTATGCTACACTCGAAAGATAGAAAATCTCCTGATGATCATTAAAGAATCCGTTTATTCTGCGTAAATAGCTACATAAATCACTTTAACATTTCCTCCTTATGTTCAGGCTGAGAGGACCGCCCGGAAGCGACAGATAGTTTGGTCGGGCGCTGGAATGCTGTACGCAGGAAGAGTCTGCTCCTGACAATGTTATGTAGTTTATACCACCGCCGATCAGCTTGCGCGCTGCTTCGCGGTTGGTCAATAGAGGATGGGGTCGATAGCAGACAGAGCGGAAGTGCCTGCGGTTTAGGCGTCAGCGGCAATCATCTGAATTGGCCTGGTCCTAACCTACTAAGTCTCCTCATCCTGACACTACCGGATGGTACGTTGAGAGCTGCGAGCTCAGCGTAGGGATTAGGATCGAATGCATCTGCGAGCGGGTCGTACATAGATCCTGCGATGCGCGGTGTCTGTCCAGAAGCACTGAATCAATGACTGAAGGATTGTAAACGAGAGGAAGATACTCACTGCAGTCATCATGGAGTCCAGACCGAGTGGATTCATGTAGGGCGTGCTACCGAGGAAAGGCGTACCCATGGACAAGGGCGTGGACGGCATATACGGTACATCGTTCATGTATGGGGTCCTTCCCATATACAATGGTTCATCCATACGAGGGAGTGTCGTTGTTCGTAGGCGTGGAGTCATGCTTAACATTGCCATATCATCTAAAACCTGTCGTTGCTATTAGAAGTGGGATGTGTGAGCCACGAAAGCTGTATCGAGTAAGAGGGAAGTAACCTACAGCAAGCATTTGTCGCTGTTGGAGCACACGTCGTCGTGCTTGCTGAGCTATTGCCATTTCCCGTCGGGCTTGCATGTGTCCGACAGTGTAGGCCGGGTCAAGATGAGGAGAAATGCCGACCCCGAGTGGTAGAGGTGTGCCATGCACGAGGGGAGTGCCATACGGAAGATGGACATGACCAGCTAAGCCAGGATGTCCCACATGTGGGCTGTACATGCCGCCATACGGCATACGGTTGTATGGGCTGCCGTACCCATACATGTTGGCATCGTTGTAGGCGTGACGAGCATCACGAGCTGACTCGGCGGAGACATCATCAACCCGGTCCAAGAGTCAGTTCTCGTTCTTCATCTGATCATGGAGCCTGTCTTGATGTGCTTCAAGACGATGAGTTGAATACTCTAGACGCTGCTCCTCCGGTGATTTTGCGTTCCTACAGTGCGCCGAGGTGGGGAGGACGACTTCTATCAGACCAGCATCGATGGCGAGGACACGTTCACGATGCTCACCAAGTTCTTGCTCGCACGCCCCAGGAGACCATTTCAGAATCGATGGAGCTGTTCTCGTGGTGGAGGAAAAGAAAGAAGTATGACGCCCCCAAGCTTGCGGCGTCGTGCAATTCACGCTCCTCCTCGCCGGCGATGTCGTAGCTTTGCAGCGGATCCTGACAAATGCTGTCTTGGAAGGTACATCGCCCGCGAGTCAGCCAAACAGCGGATTGAGGCCGGTGCTTCTTAGCAAGGAACACGTCTCTCAGCTTCGTCAGTTAGATTGCAATCCGTCCTTTCCGGTTTACTTGATTTGCAGACAGTGCAGCTCCGAGAACAGAAGAGACATATCGACCTCCAAAGGAGTTCTCGTCGGCAATGACCGAGAGACTCCTAGGATATCGGCATTGCCCAGCTAGATCTCTATTGAAGCGTTGGAGAAAAGCTTCTTCAGCCAGTGGGCAGCTCTTCCAAACTGCAGCTTAGGTAGGGCATATCCAGCCTTGTTTCTGCTCTATCATGACTTCAGCTGCAAGGTTTCCAGGACACTTCAGAGCTTGTTGCTCTTGTCTTGAAGTCCTGAAGCTGAAAGCTATCGTGCACAAGAAGTCGATCATCAATTTTATATGCAGCCACTTACAGGATGACTTCGTTTCTCTTATAGCTACATACAACAGCAGTGACACACGCACTACCAGAAGAGGATGTCCAACTCGGTACTCACGCTGCCAACAAGCTCAAACTCCAGCTATGCAGCATCTAGCCTCCTCGTCCAGGCCTATGTCGCTCCACATCTGCCAGGCCTTCAGGTCGAGCAGGGCAGCGAGGTGAGCTCGTCATCTATCTATTGCCGGGTTCACTGGTACACCAGCGCATTACGCAGGTCATCTACTGACATGCATCGCCCTGAACTCTACGGTATAGCTCAGCTTGAAAACGTCGTCTGCTAATGCAGCTCAGGCCACCACCTTCCTGCCAATTTTCAAGACGCTCTTGCAGGAAGCAGGGCAAGTCGATGTAGCTTTTGGAGCGCAGAAAGAAGACTCGGAAGAGAGAAGGAGCATCGAGAAATGGGTCGAGGCATCTACTAGCGGTCAAGAGGTGCCCGTCAAGGAGTTGGACGAGCAGCTCAAGAACAAGACCTACATTGCTGGTAACAAGCTGACGGCAGCAGACGTTGCTGTCTTTGGTGCTCTGAACACGTACATTGTATGCATGATTTATCTTATAAACTTCCCTCCTCACCGTACTGATACCGGCTTCATTCATACAGGCCCAAGCATCCCATGACGACCGCCTGTCGCTGGCCAACGTAACACGCCACTTCGACCTACTACAGCACACACCTTTCGTAACTTCCGCAGCAAGCAAAGTCTCTCCCAATCTCGTATCTCACGAAGCTATCTCCATCGACCTCGACAATGTTCCTCTCGTAGAGCGGAAATACGAGTCATCCAAGAAGGACAAGAAGGAAAAAGCAGCCGCCGCTGCGGTAGGGGGTGAAGCAGGCAAAGAGGGTCAAGCACCTGCCAAAGAAAAGAAGAAGAAGGGAGGTGATGCAGTACCAGCTCAATCTGCTGCTCCCGCTGAGGCCGTCCTCGCCGCTGTTGCTGCAGGAGAAGGTGCCGCACCAGGTGCTCAGCCAGCTCAAGGGAAGAAGGAGAAGAAGGCAAAGAAGGAAGCTGCTGCTGGTGCTGAGGGTGTAGAAGGTGGAAAGCCAAAGAAGGAGAAAGGCGGTGGTGGTGGGGGGAAAGCTCCTGCAGAAGCTGAGCCCATCACGCCTGGTCTTATCGATATGAGAGTGGGCAAGATCGTCGATGGTAGGTTCAATCAGTGCTGTTGTAAACCATTGGCGAAAGGGTTGATCACATATATCCTGCATCTCCACAGTCAAGAAGCACCCAGACGCTGATTCGCTCTACGTCGAACAAATCGACATCGGCGAGGCTGAACCCCGCACGGTCGTCTCTGGCCTTGTCAACTATATTGTGAGCAGCTGTAGGCCAATAGTGCATACCTGATATCTCGTTGACATTGAGAACACCAGCCCATCGAAGAAATGCAAGGCAAGATGCTCGTTGCTGTCTGCAACTTGAAGCCAGCAAGCATGCGAGGTATCAAGTCTTTCGCGATGGTACTGGCAGTGAGTGTCCCTCTATCTGACTTACCGTTGGCTCAGGACTGCAATCTGACTCTTATGTATCAGGCGACATCGCCAGACGGTAAAGAAGGCATGGGCTCAGTCGAGCTTGTCGCTCCACCTGAGGGCAGTGTACCAGGTGATCGCGTTTACTTCGAAGGTTTCGAATCAGTCAAGCCACTGGAGCAGCTCCCACCAAAGAAGAAGATCTTCGAGACTATCCAACCTGGGTTCACGACACTTGAAACTAGAGAAGCAGCTTGGGTTGACCCAACTGACAAGTCGAAGATTGCAAAGATTAGAACTGAAAAAGGTGTCTGCAAGGCTCCCAATTTCGTTGGTGCTTCGTTGTCGTAAATCCGGTGACAGATCCTTCAATAGTAAGCTTTTGAATGCATTTGACGCAATCTTTCAAGCATTATTGCGCATTTGCGAGGCGATATTCAGGCTTTACCACTGACTTTGCCGGCCAAATGCTGATGTGGTGTCACGTGACCAAGTGTACCCTCAATGCGACTTTGTTTGGAACCGAGGTAAAGTATCAACACACTCATAGACGAATTGGGTCCTCTTTTAGAAATAAAGGAACCGTGGAACGACTATCAGCTTCTCGCTCGCCATGGACTTGGACTCGGACCCGGACTTGGACGACCTGCTTGGCCTGGGCCTAACTGGCTCGATAATTAACAGTGAGAGGGAGCCTCTGAATACATTGGCCATCGCTAGCATATCTGCCTCGTTGATACCCCGGGATAATCAGCACATCAGAACGATGATGTTTCTGGAATGCTCCCATTTCTTACAGACCACTTGAGCAAGGTAATTGGGGGTCTAGAAGATGACAATTCAGGTTTCGAAGAGCAACTCTCGGCGTTACAAGAAGAGTTCGAATAGCGGAAACAGAAGGCTACTAGATCGATTGAATTCTTGCAGACAGAGTCCGCATCGCTGAGAGCTGAGAACAATGCAACATCGAAAGCATCTGAAGCGATGGCAGTCAAGCTTGATGCGCTCAGTAAAGCTTTCTTGGAAACGATGGAGAAAGCAGAAATAGCGCTGTCAGCTGTCCAACCTGCGGACCCGCTACCGTCTTGTAACGAAGTCACTATGCGCAATCAAGACGACACGGATCGCCACGCAAAGTCAGGCAAGCGGCCGTTGGATACTAGTGATCAAGATGCTGGTCCGGCGCCGGCGACACCTACGAGACAGTCGAGGAAAAGATCGAAGAAAGCGGCGTAGAGCTAACCTCACCAAGATAGCGTGCGATTCGGTTGCCTCTACCCACACGTTCAAGCGAGCGCGGCCACAATCATTCCACCAGGCTGCAGCAACCAAGGTCGAATGGAGTGTAACCTGTAGCAAGGAAAATGTATCGCTAAGTTGGGATTCGTCTGGTAGGAATAAGCGATCCTGTTTCTAATAGCAATAGATATTATGCTTCCACACCATATCGAATCCTAAGTCAATCTTCTTTGTCGGCGGTAATTGCAACAGGAATCGGTACCCAAGAAACCAACCAGGCGGACGTCGCATTGCTTTTCACCAGGCGCTGTATGCACTAGAGGAAGAAGCCAGTCAAATGGAACGGCCACTGCCTCAGCTATATGGCTATAGTGTATCACTTGTGTCGCTTTGCGTCAGTCGGGGAGTCACGTCGCCCGTCAGAATTCTGTCACGTGTTTTTATATTGTTGTTCGCTCTCTCATGACCAGTTCAAAAGCTAAGCCTGACGAGGAAAGACGCCAATTCAAGAGCAGTCCGAGGGGAATGGGCCCATGTACGAACGTACCGGTACATACAGCTAAACCTGAAGCGGAGAACAGGTCGAAACCCCCCGAGCCTTTGAATGTCAGTTTTTACTTGGATTTTGTTCTTACCTTAGCGAGTGGCCGTTTCCGAAATATCGAGGATCCATCCATCCCTCCAACCCAAGGATTTCCACTCGGCAGGAAAGGCTGCGCACTTCGGGCATTCCATTATTGTTATTCCATTTGCATTCCTCGGCATGACGAGAGGAAGCAGGACAGGACGGCATGAGGGGGAAGAAGTTCAGCCAGAACCACGCTGCGGCGGGAGACAGAAGAAGCCATTACCCGAAATTTTGATTGTTGTGGTCATTGTTGCCTGCCAGGGGAAGATAAGATAGGGGTAATAATACCAATAATGCATTTCAATTAGACAATCAAATGATGCATTCAGATCAGCCAATTTTCGATAGGAGTAAGGAGTAGAAGTTGAAAAAATGTCCCCCAGCAAAAGCAAGAGCCAAGGGCAATCACGATGATGATGCAGATCATCAGCGAGCAGATGGAGGAGAGATGCCGGTCTGTCGACGATGCGTGACAGCATGATATGCTTCATGCGCGTGATGTCGATGATGATGCAGACAAGGACTTTGCCCCCTGTGGCCTACCTAGGGACAAGTTAATGCCCGTGTTGTTGTTAGTTTTCCTGCGCATGACCTGAGAGGCGGCATGATGATGCGCACTACTGTCAGCCACGATCTTGTAGAAACCCAGCAGACTTTCATTTCCCTCTGCGTTGTCCGTGCAGACGGTTCATTAATAATATTGGTTCATTGATTTGTTCTTCCACGATTTATTGCTTCCCGTGCTGGAGGTCTCGCCCGTATCGTATCCCCCACCACTCAAGGTTCAAGAGGCCGCTCGCCGTCCAGCTCAGCGTGGCGAGAAGCCCGTCAGTTTCGGAGGCACGCAAGCAGGCAGACAGCAAGCAAGCAAAGAGTGGGAGCCGGGAAGCAATTATCACACTCTGTCCGTGTGAAGTGAGCAGCAAGAGGTGGTACTTGTCTATAGCGGCATCACTCTGTTGGTGCAAGTTCTCCCAGTCCAAACAGCTACCCCCCATTCAGCTTCACCTCGTCTCACACCGGGAGCACTCCAAGCACGCCAGCTCGACCTCGACTCTATTGTCCCCATTCATTGTCCTCATTCAAGACTTCAAATGCAGCCTCGACAATAGCATCCACTCGCACACTCGGGCACTTGACTCGCCTTGCTACTGCTGGCCCTTCCCTTCCCTCCCCTCACGCGCCTGCAACACCTCGCGACTACTATTGCTGCAGCAACGCCAGCAGGCTTGAAGGATGGCCTTTCTCTCATCCTCGCCTCCCAGCGCGCCGTCACAGGCAGCACCATGGCACACTTCGAATGTCTTTGGTGGTGAGCCATCGGTGTCGCAGTACCATCCTCCCTCGTCTCCATTCGGCACTATGGCTGCACTGAAGCCACCTCGCCCTGCAGCTGCAGGCGGCGGGCTCTTTGGAGGGCAACCACCGCGAAGGACGACGAGCAGCGGGAGCGAGGCAAGCCAAGGCAGCCATAGAAGCGGCCAGCTGTCGCCCTCGTTCGACCAGACCTTCCAGTCCAGCATGTATGTGTCTGCACTCCTGCTCTGTTGTCGCCAGCTCTCCCTGACGCCTTTCCCGCTATTGCCTTTGTCGCCCCCGTCGATTCTGCAGGAACATCTCTGTGACCGACATACAGCCTGAAGAAGAGGCGCAAGAACAGCATGCATCTCAGAACCATCATCAGACAGCCTACCTCGAAGCATACCATCCAGCAGCCGCAGCCGCTTCACCCTGCGCAATGGAAATCTCCCCGCTGCCCTCCCAGCCAGCCCAAGTCTACTTCTCACATCACCAAGCTCCTCCATATCACCCACAAGTCCTTTCGCCCACCCTGAGCAATCACCAGCCTACTAACATATCAGCCAATGACTCCATTGCATTCTCTCATTCGAGTAGAAACTCTCCTCAGCTTCAGACCACCTACAAATCTTTCGATCAATCCTTCTTCTCCAAGCTTGCAAGCCATGGCTCCAACACCACCTCGTCTACTAGCAGATCAAGAACTCGCTCGACTGACGTTCCTCTGTCAAGTAAGGACGTAAATGTCACATCCTCCTCATCCTCTTTCTGCGACAAGGCAGCGCCTTCCCTGCCATTCAAGAAACCGTACGGCCTTCTAAGGACATCATCAGCTCGGCCCTCTGTGCTTATTTCGACATCGTCCTCCGCTGCGACAATTCACAATCCCAATGACCCCAGCAATCCTTTTCAAGTATCACCTAGACCCAGTGCATTCTTGGAAAGAGCACATTCAGATTCTACGATTTCATGCGGTGGGACATCCCCGAAACCGACTCGCGAAGCAAGGAAACCTGGCAATTTGGGCAGGGAGGTCAATACGACTAGACCTTCACTTGTAGCTTATGGACCATCGACGAGCCAAGGTCGTAAGATCAGTGGGAGGTGAGTGTATAAGATTGGCTTACTTTATACGGAACCACCAGCTAGGCAAGAGTGTCGCTGACGGTCACCGGTTGCTTGCCTACAACAGCGGACGAGTACGCAGCGCACTCCCGAAAGAATGGCAGCAGGGAGGAGAATTTAAGCCTCCGCTCCTCCATCATGCTCATTCTGCTCCTCTCGTCAAATTTGCTGACTGGGCTAGCTTGGAGCATAAAGCCAACGTTAGTCATTCAATCCATTCTAATCCTTTTGTACCATCCCGCATCTCATCAACAAACTCTTCTTCGTTTTCACATACACAGTCAGACTCACTCGTCCCTACGCGTAAAACATTGGCGGCTCCTGAAAATGCTCCTTCGAGACTCGCTCAGGTTTATTCGAACTTGAGCAGTCCCTCTGGCATGGACATCGATTCTTCCTCTCCTCATCATCAGCATCAACACTCTCAACAGGCTATGACTGGATCACCGGGTCTATGTGATCTATTCGAAGCGGATGGAGGACTCGAATGTCCAGCTTCTTCCTCTTCTCCTGCCTCTGCTTCCGCATCCTCGCCACCTCCTGGCCTGCCGAGTCAAATCACGAATCGAAAGAGAGGTATCCAAGATGCGGATTCCAGCTTCAACTCTCAGCTTTCATCTTCTCCTATTCCATGCGCTGCTTCTGGCACGATCTTACCTAACTCGTCCACTGCTACTCTAGGAGTCAGCAATACTGCATCGATAGGCAAAGGTCCCCCACCCAGATTGTTGCATAGAGCTACTTCGGCTCTTTCACTAGGCGCTGCTTCTAGAAGGCGGGGGTCCGGTAAATTGCAGAGCAATAATACTGGTAGTATTTCTACCTCTTCGAGCTTTCTAGCTGCACTGGCTGCTGCTGCCAATGATAACGACGAGTTCTACCCTCCATCTTCGGATGCATCTGCTCGACCAGGCTACCAACAAAGACATACTCTGGCTCTCTCAGGATCTACATTACTTTCAAGAGAGAACTCCGGATCTTCCAGACATAGGAAAATGTCTAGAGGGGCAGATGGGAAACCTCATTTGCTGAAATCAGGTCGAAGATCTTATTCCATGTGTGATTCGGACTTCTATGCTTCCCCTCCTTTGGGGCAGAACGATGCTCCTGGTCAGGTTGACTACTTTGGTAAAGCGACACAGCAAGTTGCACTTCCGCAGCATGCTGTCGGAGTTGCGGGTGGCGCGCAACATCAGCAGCAAGAAGAGGCCGAAGTCGAAGAGATCCTTCATGAAGATGTCCTTTCTCCGCCTAGGAAAGCTCTCGCTCCTTTGAATAGCTATCAGCCTAGTCCTGAAGCTAGCTTTACATGCGGTTTCGGTCATAAAGAAGCGCAGGGCAAGATCTTACCTTGTTTCCCTGTGAAGGAAGATGGTCTCATGCGCATCACGGCAGACACGCTCAATAAGTTGCTAGCTGGCTCCTACGATGATCTCATTGAACAATATGTCATTATCGATTGTCGATTTGAATACGAATATCAAGGTGGTCATGTCGAGGGTGCTATCAATCTTGGAACTGAGAAGAGCGTCGAGAAATTCTTGCTTGAAGCTGGTGGTGATGGCAAGCACCTCTATGAGGATTCACATGAGATGCCAATTCCCTCAAAGAGCGGAGAAATTGATCATACTGGAAATAATAAAAAGACTATTCTAGTCTTCCATTGTGAATTTTCAGCTAAGAGAGCTCCTACTCTGGCAAAGTACCTGAGGAGCAGAGATAGAGCTCTCAACCATGCTGCCTATCCTTCGGTTCATTTCCCTGAATTGTATATCCTTCAAGGTGGATACGCGGAATGCTGGAAGAAATACCCTGATAGATGCGAACCTAGAGGATATACCCCCATGGATGATCCTAGACATTTAGCTGCTAGAGCTAATGATCTTGGGGAAATGAGAAGGAAAAGAATGGGCGTCAGAGCCAAATCTTACACCTTTGGCGAAGGAATGTTTGCGAATAATAAGCAGCAAGTTCCTCCCAAACATCTATCGGGAATTAGCTTCAAGCCTGCTTCTTCGTCTGGTCTGGCTTCTTCATCCTTTACGGCTGCTTCCGTAGCTGCCGCCAATAATGGTTCAGCATCATCCTCTGCTTTGAAAGGGGCAGCGGGCAAGGTTCGGAGCTCGTTCAATGCCAATCTTTTCAACGTCCTCAATACCAAACTCAGTATCCATGAGGAAGAACACGACGACGAAGATCATGCAGCTGGATCTTCCGCGGAAATAGATGGCGACCATAGCTTCTCCAACACCCGACATGGAAACGCTGTTGCTGGCGGCGATGATAACAATAGTAGTCCATGTGGCCCAATGCTCGGTGCTGGAGCCAGTCTCGCTTTAGGTGGCATGTCGCTAGGTGATAGCCCATGTCAAGGCTCGAAACCTTCGAAATTGGCGAGACCGAGTATGATGCCCCTTCAGCCCTCTTCTACAGCTAGAGGTCTCTTCAAACCTAGAAGCATGCAAAGAGCCTCTACCACCATCGGAGCCAATTTCTTGAGTCGATGATCCCTGGTTTTCAACTATGTGCTTCTGCTACGATAAATATTTACGACAATATGCCCAACTTATACGATTCGAAACGATTTACAAATACGAGACCTGTATGTCTCTCTCTCAGGCTTCCAACTGGGGTTTGCTGGTTCCCCAAGAAAGCCGCATTCGGAAAATTTGGACTATTCCAGCTTCCGTCTATCTCCCTACCTCCTACGAGGCCAAACATCAAGTGTACTATGTTCGAAATCCGCATCATTCTTACTTTCACTTCGTTTCAGATCCATCATCATTGGCTTCCTGTCAGCATGTCTTTCCACGAACACGAACGAAATTACGAGACTCCTTTACGAGAATCATTAGCATGCATATCAGACATATCACGAATCAGTCTATGCCAATTTGTTTCCTGTTGCGATCTTCGTTTCCCATCCAGTGACCTGTTTTCTAGTTATTTGCATTGTCGATGTCGTATTTATTGAAATGAAGGGCTTTCTTGACTACATCGAATGTCTTTGATGGCAGGAAAGACAGGTTCTGAAAGCCTTGCCGCAAGCTCTCCAAGCGGCCGATCGCCCACTGCATAGCTTTCTCGGCCATGCTACAGTACACTGACAGGCTTTCCAAGATACCATCCTCATCTCATCAAACATGTCTGGACCATTACACAAGGCACTGCCGCCTACGCTCAAAGAGCTTCGCATTCTCTGCTGCCAGCAGTCGCAGCCATCTGCCAGTGCGAGGTGGGTTTGGCACAGAATACATGGTGCAAGTGCAAGAGACTTGCACAGCAGCTGTGAAGACTTGTCGAGATGAAGCAGCAGCTAACATACCACTCTTTGGGGCTACCCCTCTAATCCCAATCGTAGAGCATTCGTCGAGAAGTCATATCTCGGCATCAAAGCAAAGAACCCCGACCTACCCATCCTGATTCGAGAAGCACTGGGCACACCACCAAGAGCATTCGCACGATTTGGTGGGTCTGCACTTGATGCTGTGGTGTATGCTATGGAGACATCCAGGCGAGCTATGAGCTGACTGTATTGTCTTCCTGATCCGCCAGAAAAAGGCCTAGAGAAGCAAGTCTCGCTTGACGGTGCGGCCGACGCAACAGAAGTCGAGAAGAGGATAGCAGGCATGCTTTGAGCAATGGTATGGTGGACTAGTCAAATGTATAATATCTGGTCTATGGACTGCTAGGAACTAGCAATGGCATTGCTCGTCACGATACAAGGCTTCCCTCGAGCCAATCTCTGCTGCCCTATCTGCCCAGCACGCCTACAGTTTGGTCCAGATCTGGATGGCCTGACTGAGGTGGATGCTAGTTGAGCTTCAGAACAAGCATGCGACGTTTGGCTTGCAGTGAGGCTACACCGGCTGTCCCTGATTTGGGTATGGGAACATGCTTGCATGAATGCGTAGCGCACGCAGCTGGTGGTGGCGCGACCATCCGCTTGCAGTTCTTCAAGCAGTCCAGCAGTCTATCACTGAAGCTTGCATTGCATGTAATAATCCATCAATAGCTACAACATAAGCCTTCTTGCTCGCTATACGGTCACTTAGAAGTATAGAAGTCTGCCTATGCCTGTAGAAGACGGTGATCGAGGTCGAGAACATCCACCTTGCAGCAAGAGCACTCTACAGACTGTATCTTTTTGCACAACCACCCCAGCCTGCTACAAATGTGCCTTACGACACTCTCATGACAACACAATGGACGACGACTTGCTCTTCGGAGGGCAGCACCGCTTCTCGCCTGACCGGCAGTGGGCTGGCAGCCCTCCAAGCTGCAGCCAGCAAGACGATGGCTACCGCATCACCTGGGGGCCGTCGATGAACAGCGTGCTGGCCGCTTGCCAGGTCAACGCACTTCATTCTACCAACAAGATCAAATCCAGCAGCCTTCTGGCCAATGTCAAACGCTCGTCCGCCAGTGCTGGCTTTCCCAGCCCAACTCGCCCGCAGGCATCTACGAGCAAGATCAATCCACGCAGCAATGCCAACACGAGCCAGAACAGCACATCTGACACCTCTGCCGCCGATACATCAGCCAGCAGCGTATCATCCTCTTCAAGCACGGCAAGCAGACTTTCCAAACGTCGCAGGCGTTTCCTGCCTTCCTCGTCAACGCCTACGCTGGACTTTGATGTTTCGGCTCGCAATCATACTAGTCACGGGCCTCGATCGCACTCGGTAGACGATACAACCTCTGATGTGACTGAAATGCTAGGAGAACTAGCCAGACGTATAGAAGCGAATCGAAATGCTGCTGCTGTGAGAGAGAACAATATCAGACTACCGCTTTCGAGCAAGGAGAATGCAGCACCTGGGCGAGCGGGTGCGGCAGACTCTAACAATGCAAAAGGGAAACAGAGGGAGAAAGTCGCGATTTCACCAGCAGTCAGTACTGTCGTGGAAGAGAGTATGAGCCAAGGCTTGGCTGGCATGCTTTTGACCTCGACGAAATCGGACAGCAGTCAGCGTGCCTCAAGAACCGTTCTCGGATCAAGCGAACATCCTTATCCATATCGCCCTGGGACTGTACCTCGGGATAAGCCATGTGAGTTCTAGAGTCAGAGGTCTAACGCCCGATGACTGACAGAATTGCGCTCCTGCATAGGCTCGGTGACGACCTCACGGTCGACTCTAGAAGATTCGGGCTACACCTCAAGAGGACAGGGGGAAGTCAAGATTGGGGAGAGCAATCATTCGCATTGCAATGCAGACAGGGCGGTGGAGAATGTGCACACGCAGCGAGCGTCACTGCAAAAGACAGCTTCTACTAGCTCGCTCTTCGACGAGTGCGCGGCAGATCATGGGAACGGTAGAATTGTCGCCACTGCGCGGGGCAGAGACCCATCTACTGTGCTCAAATGCAAGCCTGAGATAGAAGACAATCTTTGGGATGAAGACGACAAGTCCTTGGAGTTGGCGATGAGTCAGATGGATATACCGGATCCGCCCTCTTCACAACAAGGTGGACGAAGCCAGAGCGCAAGTACCCTGAATCTCACATTGCCTTCTGCAAGCCTGCTTCAACCAAGTCATGACTCTGAAGCAAGGAGCTGGGAAGGGTTTAAGAGCAGAGACAAGAGGACAAGGGAAAAGTCGTCTGACTCGAGCAGAGCAAGTGTTGGCAAACTCAGCTCTAAGCCATTGGTTGCATCGCAACCGAAAGTTCTAAAGCCTGCAAAATCAGAGCCGTACGTCGCTCCTCAGGCGGCACCTGTTCTCTCATCCAATAAGGTAGAACCCGTGAGAAGCTTCTCAAAGTCTACCTCTGCTTCTTCGGACAAACTCAAGCTCGGAACTGCAAGACCAGTAATGGCATCGGCACGCTCATGCGGATCGAATACTATTTCTGCTCCAGGATTAATGAAGAAGTTTAAATGTCCGACAGTCACCAATACGGCAGCTGCGAAAGCAGAACAGGAAAAGAAAGCTGCAGCTGCTGCAAACCTTGTCAAAAGAGCTGGTCAACCATTGCCAGCGGAAGAAGCTTGGATGGAGGATATGGATTGGAATGTTGACGATTCATTTTGAGTGGAGATAGCATGTACTATCTCACATCGTTAAGCATGATTTATCGTTCGCTTGTTTCTTTCGTTTCGCACGCACAGTCCGTCACTTTCTTGGCACGTGATTTATGTTAAGACTCGGTCGCCACATTTTGTTGTTTTATAATAGCTTGGGATGAGTATTGAACGAGTCAGAGATCGTAGACACCAGTGTAATGGATACTGCCAATGCTGGGAAAGACTGCCCCCCTTGAGAACGCGCATGAGGGGACGAGTCGTTTGCCACAGTCGTGTTTATTGACTAAAGAAGGTGATCGACCTTCGCAGCTTTCCTTCAGACTATACAACGCAGGCAGAAGCTGCCTAATTTCCATCTTGAATTACTTCTTGATTCCCACATGCTATGCCCTCTGTCGACGATGATGCCGAATTCGAGCTGCTGGACAGCATCTTTGCTGAAATCGACGAGGCGACCTTGAACGGCCTCACGCGTGGCAAGGCCACAACATTGTCCAAAGGCAACAACAAGACTCACCACAACTCGGCTACTAGAGCTACCCATCAGAGTTTTACACCTTGTACACAGACTATAGAGAAATCTCAGTCACATCCAGCAAGAAAACCTCTGAGCACTGTTCGGAGTAATCACCTCACTGGACAGCAAGCAGGGAAGCTTGCATCAAAGCCAATTCAGCCACGACCGGTACTTGCACAGACATCAACGAGACCTCCGACGTCAAGCAAGGTTGCACAGCAGAACAAGCCAACGACCTCTGCCGTTCCATTCACTAGGACATTAGCAAAGCCTTCGCAGCGCTCCACGCTTGCATCCACAAGTGCAAAGCAGAGTGTTGGGGCACCTACCAAGCCGAAGGTCGACGATGACCTGCTCGCAGGCATCGACTGGTCTGATGACGACACGCCGTCCCAATCTACGCTGTCGCAGCGAAGCAATGCGATAGACAAAGGCAAACGGAAGGCATCTCCCCAGCAGGAGAGACCAGAAGCTCTCGTCCTGAGCGAAGTACGGAAAGATCCGAACTACGTGGGTGGAGAACCCCATCCTGCATTTGGCCAGCATCGCTGAACAACCTAGTGTGAATCCAACAGATACCATTTTCGAAGCGCTTCACAAGATGTGTCGTGTTAAGCGTCACCGAAAAAGTTGTGAAAGACTTTAGACGCGAAAAGGTTAGGAAGGTCGTGGGAATGAGACGCGCAGGGGCTGACTTATATACACCGCTAGACCGTCGTAGTCGAGGTAGAGCGTTCCAAGGAGTGCCGAAGACTCCTTCTATTCGATGAGTGGGCAACTACCGACGTCGAGAAAGGTAGATACGCTCACCCTGTACAGGGGACTATTGCTGAAATTTTTCCTTCAGGCGACACCGTGAATGTTATCGGCGATTTCTCCAACAAGGAGAAGACGACTTCAGGTGCTTCGTGCAGTACTGCCAGCCCTGAGGACGATCTACCTACGTGTACGATGTCATACTCGTCAAATAATCTCCTGATTGTGCATCCCGATACCTTAATCTCAGCAACGCGAGCCAGTGATGCGCACTTCTGTCGCCGGAAGGCGGTCCTGCAAGAAAAGATCCGCTCTTCCAGCGAGTCTAGTCCTGCACTTGTTTACGGCAACCTGCTACACGAGCTCTTCCAGAGCTGCTTCCTGGCTATGGCGGAACCAAGCGACGCTAGCTTGGATGACAAAGTTGCAGAGGCATTTAGCCTCCATCGGCGCGAGAGCGAGATTGATAGACTGCTCAATATTCCAAAGAATATCGAAAGTCTGTTTATGATTCACGTGGAGCTTGACGAGGCTAGCAATCACCTACGTGAGAAGAGTATTACCTTTGCGCAATTCGCAAAGCAATATATAGGACAGCGTCCTAAGGTGAGTCTCAACATTAAATGTCATCATTTCCGCGGGGTGTCACAGAGTTAATTTGAGTATCGTTTCAGCCTGACTCCTTGCTGTCCGACCCTCGCTCGCGTAAAGCAGATGCTTCGAGCTTGTCCCGCGTGGTGATTTCCAGCGTTCACGATATCGAAGAGGATGTTTGGTCGCCTCGTCTTGGCCTCAAGGGCAAGATCGATGCCTCGGTACAGAGCCTGTTGGTGGATTTCCCTACCCCTTCCTGGCCATTAGGAAAGGAGAGCTGCCTAGTTATGCCTTTGGAAATCAAGACTGGACGCAGCACAAGCGTCATGCAGCACCGGGCCCAAACCATGCTGTATACACAGATGATGGCGGATAGATACGGTGAGCTTAATTTGACCAAAAGCATACCCAGCAGACCTTTGATGCTGATCGTAGACTTCCTGTCAAGATCGCATTATCGATTCAGGGCTCCTCTATTACACACAGACAAATACTCTCATACGGGTCGAGCCGGTCCGCAACGAGCTACGAGGGTTGATCATTGGGCGGAACGACTTGGCGCGATATTTAACACCTCCTTCAGTTGGAAAAGGCTCTCTGAGATCCGGCGTTGAAGGCGATGACTCCTTGGGCGACATCTCGATACTTGCTCCACCAGCAAGCTCACCAAAAGTTGATGGTCCGACGCGCAATGCTGATAAAACCGAAGAAGACGAATTGTGGGCAGATCTCGACGACTTATCAGGCTTCGATAGTCAGCCAATGGCAGAAGAAACCGTACCTCGCATTCTGCCGCCCGCCATCGATGACATGAAATCTTGCAAGAAATGTTATGCTGCAGAGGCATGTACCTTGTATCGAAGGTCGGTTGAGAAAGTCAAATTCATAGCGTCTGATGAAGATCCACTTCAACAAATCTATGACGATCGTATAGGTCACCTTACGGATGCGCAAAGCGACTTCTTCCAGTCCTGGGAGGAACTGATCAGTCTCGAGGAGAGGGAGATGCTGCGATTCAAGAAGGAAATCTGGACAATGTCTGCTCAAGAACGCGAAAAGCACGGAAGATGCTTCTCCAACACGATTGTCGATCCCTACTTCTCGCCCGAACGATATCGTCTGAGAGCTACATCAAGCTACCGCTATACTTACCGCTTGAAAAGATCGAGTGCAGCTATGGCACACCTGCCCACGCAGGTTATGCCCTACTCTCAATCGTCCGGCGGATGGACGCAGACGGACTTCTCCAACACACCCTTGACAAGCGGTCACATGTCTGTCGGTGATCCGGTTGTTGTCAGCATGGAACCTTCCGTCCTCGCCTTGGCAAGGGGATATATACTCGACCTAAAAGCAGACTACGTAGAGGTCGGACTCGACCATTCTCTCTCCACCCTGCCCGGCGGTATTCCCGCTTCACAAAATGCAGTGTTCCGTGTGGACAAAGACGAGTTGCAAGCTGGCATGGGTCGGATCAGGGAGAACTTGGCCAATCTCTTCTATGCCAATGGCGATATTCGGAGACGAGCTTTGGTGGTGGATCTGGAGAAACCTCGTTACAACGATCCGGACTACAGATCTTTGTCCATAGATGAACGAAGCTCTGCAAAGCTCAACGATGACCAATTGGGCGCGATCGACAAGGTGCTGAAGACTCAAGATTACGCCCTGATTCTTGGAATGCCCGGTACAGGCAAGACTACCACTATTGCACAGACTATTAAAGCACTCACCGCGAGAGGGAAAAGCGTACTGTTGACAAGCTATACGCATTCTGCTGTAGATAACATCTTGTTAAAGATCAAGGATCTAGATATAAACATTCTTCGGCTTGGTCAGACCAACAAGGTGTGTCTAGTCTAGACAACAGTGAGCGTACCTGACCGAATTTGCCTCCAATAGGTCATGCCTGCACTCGCTCACCTAACGCTTGGAGCTCAAGAAACACCCACGAGTATCGCTCAGCTTGAACAGCGCTTGTTCGCTCCTCAGGTCGTAGCCACCACTGCTCTGGGCGTAGATCACCCGATCTTCACTCGCCGCAAATTCGACTACTGCATAGTCGACGAGGCATCACAGATCACACTCCCTACTTGTCTCGGACCCCTCCGGCACGCAGAGCGTTTTGTCCTCGTTGGAGACCACAACCAACTTCCGCCACTCGTGAGTTGTACAAGCTTAATATAGGCAGACTTGCAAGCATTGAGATACACTGAGCACGATACAATATAGGTCAAAAACCCGATGGCGCGAAAGGAGGGTCTTGAAATTAGCTTGTTCCGCAGACTTTCTGAAGCTCATCCGGCATCGATGGTATATCTCAGGCATCAGTACCGCATGAACGCCGACATCATGGCAATCTCCAACCGCTTGGTCTATGACGAGACGCTAATATGTGGGACGCCTGAACTGTCAGAACAAAGCATGAATATAACTCCTCCGGGAGGCTCTTGGAGGAGCCTGTGCCCTGGCTGTTCTGACATTTCTGATGCATGCTGGCTGAGCGAGATACTCCATCCCAAGTGGGTGATAGAATCTAATACGTCGTGAATGCCCGTACTGATGGGCTCTGATCCCATCTAGACGCCATGTGGTCTTCGTGGACACCGACGCTCTGCCAGCGCGTGAAGAGAGGCTCGGTAGACTGGTGCAGAATACTGTAGAAGCTCAGCTTGTGCATCAAGTACGTCCACGACTTCGCCTGAAGTATTCCAGCAGCTGATCTGCTTCCTACAATCCTTTAGACCGCTGAAGCACTGTTGAAATGTGGAGTGTCTGAAGATCAGATTGGTATCATTGCATTGTACAGACAGCAGATCAAGCTTTTACAAGAGCTCCTCCAAGAACGTAAAGGTATCGAGATCTTGACTGCGGATAGAAGTCAAGGGCGAGACAAAGACTGCATTATCATGACCTTGACACGGTCTAACTCTGATAAACAGGTAAGGAGCAAGGACGCAACCCACTTACGCGGATTACTCGTACTGACCGATATCCACTAGGTCGGAGATTTGATAAGGGATTGGAGACGTCTCAATGTTTGCTTCACCCGTTCTCGCTTCAAGCTTATCATTTTCGGATCACGCTCAACATTAAACGAGACGCCACACATGCAAGAATTTTTCGCCTTGGTCGATGCAAGGCATTGGATATATCAGATGCCTGCCAACGCGCGCATAAGACACTCATTCGAGTCTGTCTCTTCATACGCTCTTCCGACACAAGCACTTGACAAGGTACCCGCTACAGCACCATGCATCGTCCGGACGCACAATGCACCTCCTACGCCTGCGTCTTCTCCATTCAGCAAAGACGCGAGGCACAAGCGACCTTCAAACACAGCGCCATCAGCACGGATAGCTTCATCTTCGCCTCTGGGCCATGAAAACTCAGCAGTCATTGACCTGTCATTCTCCTGTAGTCCAGAGCATCGCCCAAGCAAAGTCCAAAGAAGATTCGCAACGGAAGGCAGGTCGTCAAAGAAGGTCCTGGGCAACCGCCCATCACTCGCGAAGAATAGGCCTATCCTCCGAGATATCTTGAACTCGCAATGAGGTGCCTGTCAATGCAAGTGGTGAGACTGCGATGCAGTATGTTTTGTGAAGTCTACATGGACTAGCTGCTGCAATGCTCGGGTGATGCCGACTGTATTCTATTTCAATTCGTCTTCCCTGCAATAAGAAAAGCGTCTCTGGATCTGTTTGTTTGCATGCTCGGCAAGTACTGGAGTTGTGACACATGCGACATTGCATGCGAAGTTATCACATACTTGGCATCTACTTCGCATCTCCCGAAAGTTCCACGGGGCAAGCCGAATTTATTGCCACCTCCTGATCTTTTGCGGTGCTACACAGCTATCGGATACCTACGGTATGGCGACACGAACTTTTTGTTGGCTGCTGAGCGCGGATTATGCAGAAGGTGCTTGGATGGCATGCACCGAAATAATTGGTACCATATTTCCAGTAATAATGTTGACATCCGCTTCTTCAACTGGCAACAGCAATGGTCCTGGTATTTTCGCCACGCTCTCCGCGACCCGCCAAACTGCGGCATCGTGAACTCAGAAACTAGTGCCTATGGCCAGATTCTGCTGTCGGGGTCCGCTGAGCAGAGACATGCATGCAGCTCAAACGCAGTTTGGAGTAAAAGGCACCGATACCCGACAGTCACGGTGACATCACTCCCCAAAGAGATTATATTTTTGTTCTTTCAGTTTTTCTCCGTAAGATGCCAGCCGGTTGGCGCCAGTACGATAAGCTTTATGAATCCTGTCATGGGTCCGCCACCTTGTTTCTGCAGGTTAGCCGTGATAGTGGGGCCATAGTATCATATCCAATCATGGCAAGCAATTTCCATGGGGGGAGTACAATAGCAAGAGTTGGGGACGACCACGAGCCTTTTATTCTTTATTGGTGGGTATGCCCGGATATGGGGCTTGCTTTGCTGGTATCATAGGCCGACGCGCTCGCAGTAGCTGTCGTTTTGAATATACGGTTTGAAGGTTGACTACTAATGTACCGTAGCACGTACCATACATATCTTTTCCGGTAAGAAAATGCTACGTAATCTGCAGGCGCTTGGGTGTTCGCGATTATTGCCCATCCTACAAACGTGCTCCTACCCGGCGTGTGGGATCGGGAAGCAATAATAATACTAGAGGTCATATGAGAAGATTGCATATGCACTCATTAGAGACAGGTGGGAAGAACAGTGGGCCGACGGGCGATCGCCGCACAGCGCATACTTTCACATACCTTTTTCTCTGGGTGATTCGCCTTGTAATTAGTACTACTATTATTTTGCATATAATCGAATTGGAACAGACTCTACACACCAACCCGAATAATGGACACTTCGTCCTGGTTCCTTGACAGCAGCAGCTTCAGTTTTTGCACTCCTGGCGTGCATAACGGTGGCGTCGGCACGTTCACCAGCTGTGAAAGTACTAATCACAGTAGCCAAGTGGCAAAGCCGACAGCTGTCGGGGAGTTGGACAACAGAGGCAATAGTAAAAGCAGGACGAGTAGCCAGAGCTGGTCAAGCAGTAGTGGACCACTCTGGGGCCAGAGCCAGAGCGAGGGTATTAGTAGCCGGGCGAGCAGTCCTGATTGCGTGAGCTTGTCAGGAAGCTGGCTGGGCTGCACGAGGAGCAGCAGCAGCAATGATTACAGCATTGCAGACTACTACGGCAGGAGAGTCGCGGTGGGAAGCGAGCCAGCTGTAGGCGAGTTTGACCTCATAATGGGTTACCTGAGCGACGTGGACGCACGCACACGGCACGCCCAGGGAAATGCAGGCACCCCGCCGGCAGGGGATGCGAGCCAATCTGCACCTGCACCTCAGCTTCAAGCTGCCAGCAACGGTGACTTGCTCATGGAGATGCACGGCCTACATGACAGGCGCCCGGACGATTTGCCACCGCCATCATCAACAGGAAACTGCGGCAGCATGGGAACACAGTGGAGCAGAGACGGCCACAATTGGTCTTCCCAATCCTCGACGACGTCCTCTGCTCTGACGCACAGCAGCAGCACCACGAGCACCACCACCACGTTCAACTCCTGGCCAGACTCGACCTTGCCGCTGCCAGTCGAGCTTTCGTCTTCTTCATCCTCCCTCGTCGGCCCGTCTGAGGGATCGCCGCAGAAATCCCGGCCAGTGGATCGCTGCTCCTCTCCAGCAGCCACCTCCAGCAAGCTGCGCACAACGGCTGAGACTGCGGTATTGAGTGATGCTGAGGTGGTATTAGACGCCAGTGTCAGCGATTATCATCCAGCATTCACCATGGCACAAGCTTCCTCTTCCTCGTGCAGTTCTGGTTATGCCGCCTCTGCCGATCGTTCGCCTGGCGCTTTTGCTCATAGTCTGCAGCACGAACAGCAGCAGCAGCAGTATACCGAGCAAGCCTACTCTATGCAAGTGCGAAGTGACTCCAGCGACCGTGGTGCCGCCCCGCTGGAGAGGGGCGCCCTTGCCCATCGAGCTCCCACCTGGCAGTCCCAGCAGACCGCACAATTATCGTTTGCAGATCTCCAGCATCAGCAGCATCAGCAGCATCAGCAACAGGAGCAGAGCCAATCTTTCGTGGATTATTCAGCGGTACACCCGCAAGAGCCAACTCCACTGTCCCCCTACGCTCAGCTTCAACATTCCCTTCAGCATTTCCAGCAACAATACTTGGTGTCCTCACCCCCATTAAACGTCGCTCAGTACCAAAATCATAGTATACTGGGTTACACTGGGCTACCCTTTGCTGGCAGCGAAACACAAGACGGCGGGCCAAGACCAACATCTGGTGTATCTAGTACCTCCGCTTCTTCCTCTTCTTCTTCCTGTTCAAGACCCGCATCAGCAATCTCTCGCCACTCCGAAACTTCGAACACTCCGCAACATGCCTGGCATCCCGGCGGTAGCAGCTTGGAGACCGTTGCCGATCCTTCGTGTAGTGTCTCGCAACAGCAAAGCTGCCAGCAGACTTTTCATGCTCAAGCGTACTCGAATTCGCAAGCTTTACAATATCAGCAGCAAGGACCGGGTCAGCGAGAGAATACGAGTCGCACTTACAACCATCGCGTGGTACAGCAGCCAATACCTCACAGCTACACAAGCTTCCTACCCGATCATCAGAATGCTGAATCGTCGTTATCGGTGGGGACTCCCGGTTCCGGTACATACGACAGTAACTATAGTACTGGAGCCTACTTCTCTCCTTTCCAGACGAACAGCTCCTGGCACCCGGTTAGTCAGTGCCAGGTTCGTGAGTCCTTAGCGTTACAGATACAGACGGGGATATCGCCATCGAGTTTGTCCAGCATTCAGACTCCAGAGAGCCCGCATTTCCCAGGAGGCAGTCTCGCCACGGCGAATGGAGACTCTCCGTACAACAGACACCAGGGACATCACTCTCCATACTTGGCCAGCCCCGACACAACGGTACCGGGATCTCAATCGTCCTCAGGCTTTGTCGACAATAGTAGGCGATCGACTGATCTCAGCACTTCGTATCAGCAGGCTAGTGTGCCTTTGGCAAGCCCCAACAATAACAACCAGTACTATGATCCCCGTTACAATGAACATGCCTTTCCTCAAGCGCAACTTCCGCAGGTATCGAATCATCATACAGCTATCCTCCAGGGGCCTGTCCCAATTGGCACGTCGCAAAGCTACGGACTTACGGTACCTCCAATAGCCAATAATATTTCCCAGGCGCGTTTCGATTTTTCATTGGAAGATCTGCCGTTGCACTTCGATTATTCTAGACCGGGCAATCCTCAACCTATTCCGAGACCTGCCTCACCGCAAAAGAAGGCCGCCAGCAGGAAAAAAGTTTCGACCTCTTCACTGGGCACCTCGGCCGGGACCGGAGGCGTGAGCGATACTCGTATGGAAGATGAGTGTACTACTCTCAACGATCAGAAGGAAACAGGCCCTGTTCTACCGAGCACATCCGATAGCTCTGATAGTGGAGGATCGAATTTCTTCAGCAAAGGCCAAAAACGCCGCAGATCTGGTCCAAACACTCTTTGTGATGGGACCGATGATGGTTCGGTTGTGTCAGGCGCGTCATCGGCCTCATCGAAACCGAGTCAAAATGGCGTCGACGTCGGCGACACTCGACATCAGGCCGATGGCGCTCATAGACATCAGCAACAAGCTGGTAACACCTCCGGTGACGAAGAGGCATTACGCCGCAGTCAGGAAGCTCTGCCTCAGATAGCGGCGTTGCAGCTCAGCAGTAGGACCGCTCCACAGAATGAGTCGCAACCTAGTTTGTATGGTGCTTCGGCACACGGGCCTTCCTCAACCTCAATAAACGGCAGTCGCGAAGTCCCATCATCTATGGACCTCACTGCAGCCGACGAATTAGGGTCCTTGGACACAGGAAGAGAGAACGTTCAACACAGGACCATATCCGGCAGAAGACTGTATGAATGCAAGCTTTGCAGTAGAAGTCAGTTTCGTGGTGTTTGGTATTTGGTGCGATGAACAACAAGTCTGTGCCTGACTGACATAAGTTTGCTCTGCCCGACAGAATTCCCGAGACCTTCTGCTCTGACAGTACACGAGCGCATTCATTCCGGAGAAAAACCCTTCGTATGCGAATTCTGCGACCGCCCATTTACGGTAGCTTCGAATCTTAGAAGACACCAGAAGATACATGCGAAAGAGAATGTGAAGCAACCGGACAGCTGGTCCAATGAGAAAGTGAGCTCTTTTCACTGTGTTACTGGGCCATCGTGGCACAAGTCTGATTTTTGATGCTGCGTCACATCAGGCTCAGGCTGGGCAACGAAGCCAAAGCTCCGGCACTTCTACCATCAAGGGACCGCCGGCCAGCAAGGCACGTCTAGCTAGAGCCATTGAAGCGCACGCAAGCGAGTCGAACGGGTCCACTCAAGCTGTTCATGATACGCACGTTGCTGGGACAGCTGCTATGAGCACGGTCTCAGACGGTAGTGATGCGCTATCATACGAGGAACGCTCACAGGATGGATCACCAATAGCGAACCATTTCAACTTGCCGCCGCTAAACCCCAAAGACTTTGCATTCGAGGCAAAACAGGCCGCATCAGCTCAAGGAGTAACAGAAGAGCTTCCATCACAGCAGGGTTCAGAAAGGATAAGGCAGTGGTCGATGAAGGTAGCCGCATAAGATGATGGCGAAGGGTGGATGCTATTTGCGCCATTGAATGTTCTCAGTGTCAGTAAGCTAAGTGAGACGTGCATTGTCTTGATGTGATCCAATTCAACAAAATGAGTGGAATGCGGACAGTCTCTACTTTACGTATGGTACAAATGTCCATTAAAGAGGTGAAGTGATTGAAACTACGACAAACTTGGTTCAGAAGGTTACCACTACAATTGCGATAACAGTCTGAATCCTCGACCGAATCTATGTTCCTTTCCAGGCGATGCTTAAGTGGAAGCCCATCTATCCTATCTTCCGGCGCCTCGGAAATGAGGGCAGTTTACGCGTATAGCTTGACAGAGTTAATGAGCCAGTATGCGTTATTGAAGTTACCCGAGTCCGCTACTGTTGCAGCCAAAGTGCCAGTGCAGCCATTGTTCCAGAAGGTAGCACCAGCCCAATCGCCCATCAAGGTAGTGTTAATGCTGTAAAAGTGGTGAAATTGAATATGTTCAGTATAAAGTAGAAACGTCTGGGTCGCTCGGGCTACAACATACATGATCATTTGTTCTTCATCGAAAAAGGTATTCATGTTGCAGGTAGAGCTCTCAAAGGTTGCTTTGGGAGTACCAAATTCGGACATGTTGGGCGAGCCACTCTTGACACTAGCGGGCGCATCGTTGACACTCCAGAACCAGATCTGTGCGCACATGTGAGCGCGTGGCCCACAGCTGCCAACTATGTCTAGCTCACCTTGACACCGGAGTCATCCATGAAAGCAGCGTAGAAACCGCCTCCAGCGGCATTGAAATCCTGTAGGTGGGCCGATGCCAGTCTCAGTACTCAAGATTACTTCTGCAACAACTGAAGTGTCACTCACCGGTCCGTAACTATTGTCAGCCCGATCTTTGTACGAGCAGCCAGGCTGATACTGGCAGTCTTCCGTCAAGGCAAGACCAGATGAAGAGGATTGCCCCGACATGCTGCAGCCGGCAGTAGTATGTAGGGTGTAGGTGTTGCCAGCAACACTGTTCACACCTTCGAGTATGTCGATTTCGCCGCCAGCTGGCCAAGCGCGGCTTGCACCCTGTCCATGCAGCAAACAGTGGTCAGCGAGCGTCACCAAGGGCAACGAGAAGCTAGACATACGATAGACCAGAGCGCGGGCCATGTACCGCAGCCTTCTGGGATGTGATTCTGTCGGGAGTAGTTTGCATCAAGCGATGTCAGGTCGACGGATTGGACAATATGCTTACAATGTCGGCCACGAGGAGCTGTCCTTTCTTCCAATTCGTAGGGGATGAGATCCTCACAGAGTTCTGTTTCGCCATCGTCAATACCAAACCTGAGCTGTTCATGGGATGCCACATACCCTGTTTCCGTTGACCAGGTCACCAGTAGAGACGGACATCTTGAACATGCCATCTTGGTTACCAACGAGGTTCTGAGATTGAGCATCAGACTTGGAGACATAGTTGACGTCGCCGTGGGTGGGATCGCTGTATGTGAAGAAGTCCCAAGATTGGAACTGAAGGAATGACAGCAAGTCAGGAACTTCCATCTCTCAAGCTAGGCACGTGCTAAAAGTGCGCGCGACTCACATCATCGCCGGACCACGAGGTGACTACGGACATGCCGCTACCTCCTGAAGAGGTGGGACTTGTCGTTGCCGGGGCAGCACTGGATGTTGTGGCTGCTGCGGAAGATGAACCTTCAGAGGAGGCCGAAGAATCGTTACTGCCTTCGGCAGAGGATTCGACCTGCAAAGAGGTGCGCTCGTGGGAAAGCCCATCTGAGGAGGCGCTATTGCTGAGAGGCTGCCTGGAGTCCGACACTGCGCCTTCGCCGTGACCTTGATGGATATAGCTGGTGGCGGGAGTGACAGTCACGTTGCCCCTGGACGCGTCGGTGATCCTGAAACTGACGGAGCCGCTCTTACTTGTGGATGAGGAAGAGTCCTGCTCTCTCTTGCACGGGTTGCTGTCACTGTCGTTGCCCGGCAAGCCTCGTCGTCGATGCGTGCGCGACTGGCGTGCATGATGTTGGCGGGCACTCTCGCCGCCCAGCGTGATCGCGAGCACTTCGCCAGCGAGAGCCAGCACGCCGAGCAGGATGGCCGGTGGAGTGTACATGGTGAACTTGCAAGGTGGTTGGAGGAAGGTGGGCCGCTAAAATGTAAAGAACGTGTAGAGCTCCTTCGAGGAACTGCAGAAGCTTGGGCTTGTCAAAAGCCCTGTCTCGTCAAGAGCGACGTGTGTGGTTCTGTGCTTGATGGGCGTTGATGGATGAGTATTGAAGCAGGGCAAAAGAGCAGGAAGGAAAGCCGAAGAGACGCTCGTAGGGCAGCAGTGACGGTCGATGAGTCTCTTCGCCCGCCTGCTCGCGCCTTGTCGGAATGAACAACGGTGATATGCGTCCATTTACGCGAGGCTGCGCTCGGGAAGGCATGCAAAAGAAATCACCAAAGGCGCGAAGACCCACTAATACAAAAGCACCTGGGGAAACAAAGAAAATTGGATGACATTGTCACGCTGCCCGGAACCACAAGACAAATTGAACAGCCAACATGGAAGATTATTGCGCTTACTGCGCCTAGTCATGTCGAAAATCTCCATATGATATTTAAAGTGGCGACTCGCTTGCTTTTGTCATTTGTCACGTGTGAGCTGTCGAGAAAAGAGGACCGACTCATAAGACTCTCAACCGCAGATGGTTCTCTGCACATGTATGACAGTAATCATCAACCTGAACAGCTTGCAACACCTGTCTCTACGACACATTACATAATGATTGGCGCTCGTCTACGACGAGCAGTGTCAGCACTCGAGTGAACGACAAAGCTGGTCAAGGACACTCACGATGAAGAACGTGAAGCGGAACCTGTGAGAACCGTCTTGCGTATCGCCAGCGGCGAGCACCATCGTACTTCCTCTCGCTCCCTCGGCGAACAAGCTCAAGCGTCACCCTTTGGACCGGCTCAGAGACACAGCCTCCGTGAGGCTTACCACCTCTCACGAAACCCTGGTTCCGATATTTAACTCAGTCTACTCGGGATCGGGGAGCTTGTTAGAGAGGAAGGGTGTATCTGAAGAGAGAAGTGCTGCAGATAGACACGGAAAGAGTATCCAGTCAGAGTGGGGTTTGCTAACATATCAGACACGACTAAGCGATGCTTGACTCTCACTCGATAATTTTCATTCTTGACACGCAGGCGAATTGGACATCGAGCATGTAAGGGTATGGAAGTATTGCATGTTTGTACTGTCTTTCGACAAGAGCCTTTCAATCTCGAGGTCCCCTTTCTAGGGAAGAGAGGTGCGTATTGGAGAAGAGCCCTGCAGCCACAGAAGGAAGTAAGACGAGGGGGTGAGTACAGAATCTTTCAGAGACCATGCACATCAACGAAGGATAAATCACCGGCTTTGTCATCTCACCTATGCTTGGGCGACTGCATCCGTGTGAGGGAATGAAATGTACATGAGGTACTTTGTGGACTGTTTCAGGAGCAGGATTAGTATGTATTGGAGTCTATAGCATGTCTTACTATACTTGTGTGGATTAAACAGCATGTGCGGAGCATCAGCTGTCTTCGATGGGTATTTGGACTTTTGCGCCTGCATGAGAGCAGCTCTATGGGAGGTATGTCTGAAGAGTGAAGTGTGAGGAAGTGACTGAAAGAGTGGAGAGAAGCGGAGCAGAAGAGGCGCTTTTTATAGGCGATTTCCTGCCGAGTCATCTCGAGGATGCAGAAGGGAGAATAGCCAGATGGGTCACAAGGGCTCGGCAGCATCACATGCAAGTGCAAAGCGCGGATATGACGCTTGGTCGAGATCGCCTTTGTTCTGTTCTCATGACTCTGGCAGCGAGCCGGGTTACTCCTGCTCGCGGTAGGGCGCCACGAAAACGTCCGGACGGATGGTGATTGGGCTATACAGTATCGAATGACGAATAGTTTAAACGAAGTATTGTTCAGTACGAAAGGGGCCAGAAAACAAGATTTTCTGCCCGCTCACTGCCTTGCGATCTGGACCATTTCAGTTCAATTGTCCACAACGCAAGTGCGTCCAAACACGCGATTTAGGAGCTTCATGCGGACCTGAAAGGCAGATAGAGCATAAGAAGCAGGATACTGCAAGCGTAGACAGTGGGACTACCAGGAGGATGGAGAATGTTCGCCAAGGAGATGGAGAAAGATGCGACCTGTGTGCTGTGCTCGCTGTCTCAGCTTCTCAGAGTGGCCCTCTATCTCTGCATTGGTCTCAGGTGAGGCGGGTGTTACGCCGTGGAAGGTAGGCTGTGCATAGGAATCAAGCCTTGGCATTTATCGGATATTGTGTTTGTATTTGTACAATTCTTAAGCTAACGTGTTTTGTCTGTCTCCTCTTGCTAGCAATACTATCGGTCTTGGCGAGAGAAAGCGATCTCGACTTGTTGATTGGATTCGGTCGGCCGGCCCGCAACAATGATGGAGGTCTTGTTGTTCGTGTTCCATTCTCCGTAGCGTACTGATAGCATCGGCGTCACGTATAATCAGTATGTTGCTCATGCAAGGCAACACAATTCAAGAAGGAGTGATACCTTTGGCGAACCTGGCCTGCTCTAATACAGCAGTCGAGCAACAAGTAGGACAGTCGCAGCTAGAGCTGATCATGGTAGACAGGTCTTCGGGAGCCTCCTGAACCTTGGTCGTTTGCCGCCACGACTATGCTGAGTGGAAATGTCGCGGTGAAGGCTGCAGGTGTAGTGCTTCCATTGGCGACTGTCATCAAAGTAGTGGTAACCTCTGTTACTTGATCTCCTGTCGTACTTTCGGATGGTGATGAGTCTTCTGTTACTTGAAATACTTTCCCATCGATGCCTCCATCAACTGCATCTGTCAATTCGGGCTGGAAAAGTGAGGGGATCGGGCCCGTGTATTCGGGTACTGAGCTTGACGCGACGACCAGGAAGGTAGGGAGAGTGGAAGTGTCGATATTGAGGACATCTGGGACGTCTATTGTGTCTGCTGAAGCAGGGAGCAGGAGTCCATCTGTGATTTGCGCGCTAGCTTGCTGTCCCAGCAGATCCATCGCAGTTGCAAGCCAGAAGCCTGCCGTATAGCGCATATGCATAGAGAGAAGTTACGAGCGTGGAAAGCCTTCAGCAAGCAGAGGTGCGCGTAGGCATGTGTAAGGTAAGTAAAGCAGACCAGGCTCATAACCATGCAGTACTTGACATGCTCTGCTATGCTACTTTTCTCACTCCAAAGTATCTGCTAACTCGATAGCATGTAGGCGTAGCATGCCTCAGCTAGGAAGTAGCCTTTCGCAATTTCCAAATACATTACGTATGAGCATGCTTGAGCTTCCCAACAGAAGCATCACCACTATCGTTGTGATGTATCATAGCTACTTGCACGCTGCTGTTCCATAGCTTGTTCATATAGCTTGTGGGGATATTTGGCAGCAAAAGGGAGGAATAGGGCTGAAGCCATTGATGGCACCCTGACATTTTTAATGAAACGTTAGTGGCGTCTTGATGTCCTTGATGAGACATTGATGGCATCCTGACATCCTTAATGAAACGTTAGTGGCGTCTTGATGTCCTTGATGTGACATTGATGGCGTCCTGACATCCTTAATGAAACGTTAGTGGCGTCTTGATGTCCTTGATGTGACATTGATGGCGTCCTGACATCCTTAATGAAACGTTAGTGGTGTCTTGATGTCCTTGATGTGACATTGGTGGCACCCTGACATCCTTAATGAAACGTTAGTGGCGTCTTGATGTCCTTGATGTGACATTGATGGCGTCCTGACATCCTTAATGAAACGTTAGTGGCGTCTTGATGTCCTTGATGTGACATTGATGGCGTCCTGACATCCTTAATGAAACGTTAGTGGCGTCTTGATGTCCTTGATGAGACATTGGTGGCACCCTGACATCCTTAATGAAACGTTAGTGGCGTCTTGATGTCCTTGATGTGACATTGATGGCGTCCTGACATCCTTAATGAAACGTTAGTGGTGCCTTGACGTTCTTGATGAGACATCATGGCTTCCAGCCCAGGAGCAAGGGCGACATCCTGGATCGTGTCGAATTGATGAAGTGATGCGTCTGTTAGCTTCTTGACTGGCTCTGGTATGAGTCTTGCGCTGCGCAGTGTTGCATGTCCGGTTCAAGGGTTTCAGGGGGTTACGCAACCTCCGCTTGTACGGCCAAAGCGCCCGTTCAATGCGAGGAGGCTTGTCTACAGTCCAACTCGTGAATACTGTTATCGATACAGCGCTGCGCTCAGCAAAATGCCACAACCTGATGGACTATGGCTGTTCAGCTGACTGGCGCATCTCACCACGGTCCAACTGGAACTGGGATGCTCCGCTTGCATGATCGCATGCTCTTTCGAAGTCGTGGGGCTAGCTTGGTGTGAGTTCGCTTGCTGACATGACTCGTCCAAGCTGATGGTGCAGAATTATCCTCACCAGTCAGTGCCTCGTGTGGCCTATCAACCTTCTGGCTCGTGCCAATCATGGGGTAAGCACTCGCTATACTTCTCATTTGACTCTCAGAGCTGACAAGCGCATGTCTCATAGCGCTGGACCAGTGGGCAGCGACATGGTCCTCATCTTCCTACCCCTGGTACTATACATCATTGAAGTATATACCGTGTATTCGGCTATCATCTTGGCAGCTAGCAGTGTCCTTCGAAGTTTGTTTTGCGTCGGTGAATCGAATCCGCGGTCTGCACGTTTACTGAGAATCACTCTGAAGACACATTCATTCAGCTTTCCCCTTATGTACCACATACATGTACCGCGACCGCGGCGTACACTGGGCGTCTGCGGTGAGTAGTGCAGTACCTGTTTTGAGCACCGGTGGCAGGCGTCTTCTTTGAATGTGCTGAGTGATACTCTGCAGGTTCCTGGCTTTCTGGCTCTTGGATGTCTCCCCTTCCCATTCATCTTTTCTAAATACGGCGCTGCTCTTCGCAAGCGGTGTAAGTGGACCGTCAAGGCTGCAAAGCTTTACGCCACAACGCCTGACACATGCACCGAGCAGAGTGACGGCAGCCCGGCTGGAGCTAAACCGCAGATGAGTGAATTGCACCCTCAACTGTCGCATCACACGAAAAAGGCAGAAAATCACGAGCGGAACCTCGCCAGAGATGGTCCACAGGGAATCCCAAGTGCTCCCGTTACAGTGAATGGGTCCAAAGTAGCATCCAATGGTCGCCCTCCTGCAAGCGGGGCAGAGGTTCTCAATACGGTACAGAAGCGGGTGTAGTTCCCCTAGTTGTAGCCAGTACTGGTTTCCTTGTCAAATATCGCCTCTTGGGCAACCTAGCCAGCTGGCCCCAATTCTGAATAACGAAGATCTTGGATCTGGACCTCTTGCTTTGTTACCGAGCAGGTCTCGACTACGTGTATCGCTATGCTTGGAATGATACACCAAACTTCTTCGCTTCAGCCATGCCTCCTCCAGCATAACCGGTTCCTTCGCGTTTGATGGCGACGATGGGTTTCTTCTTTTCGGGCAATAACACTGTGTCGCAATGAGCGCATTGAGGCGGTGAAGATTTCTTAACGAGCGTTTCCACGCAAGTCCCCTACAGTAACGATCTCAGCAAGTAAAGCATGCTATTAGGTGAGTCAGAGGTACTCACGCAGAGGACGTGACCGCAGGGCTTTAGCACAAAGCTTGCAACATTGTTTGACAGCGTCTTGCGACAGGACGGGCAGGTATACTCCGGCTCTGCAGCTGCCCCGTTTGAGCTGGACTCGCCATTCACCAGCCCTGGAGCGGCATGAAAGTTGACTATCGTCAACGACTTCAGGCTACCAAAGAACAGTAGTTCAGCAGCATGTTCGTTTAAAGGCATTGCGAAGTTTCGACACCTACCTGAACGGATGTGGCGGATCGTTCGCTCTACACAGAGTTTGCAATTTCACGTCCGAGATCTTCGTGGGTGCCGCATTAGGCGTTAAACTTGGCTAAAATTATGGCATGTACTCATCAGTCCAGGAGAAAGTACGATCAAGTATAGCAGTACCTTGCACTCACCAGCCAAAAATTGGGTAGCTTGGCCTTTCTCTTTTCTGCTTGTTCACGTTCGATGTCCAGCATAGCTTTCTCCTCGTGCTCCTGTTGCAATCTCGCCACTTCTTGCTCATCTAGAGCAAACTTGCGTTTTGTACCACGTCCACCGATACTTTCGATACTCACAGCATCGACCTTGCCGCCATTCGTAGCATCTAGAGCCGAACTGCCCGAGCCAGACTGAAGCTTTTCAAAATCTCGTAAAACCCTCTCGCGAGCTAGCTGACGAGCCGCTTGACGCTCTTGCTCCTCTTCTTCGCGCATCCGTTCGAGCAGCTTTTCCTGTCGCTTGACCTCTTTCTTCTGGGTCAACAGGGAAGTGAGAGCACATTCCTGGATCAAAAGGCAGGTTTAAGTTATTGCAGCCATTCTGGTGTATGTTTGCTCTTAACCCACTTGGCAAAAGATATGGCCTTCGTCGCACATGCGTGGGTCCCGAGCACGCCGTAGGCAAAGAGAGCAGGCGTCGAAGTTACGCAGTGAATCGCGCCCAAGGCGCATTTTACGGCTGCCATACTGTGTTTCGTTTCTCTCAGCATACGAGAATACTGGCTATAGGATTGCAGAGGCGACCGAGGTCGTTGTGGACATAGGATGATCGGGTTCAGCAACGCTCGAGATACTTTGTCGACATTTGTACTGACCGCTGCCGTGCGATTCTGCGGAGGAAGCGGAGGTCAGCAGGTGAATACTTCTAGTTAGCAGCTGGAGTTACCTTGCTGTGTTTGGTCATGTCGATGAATGGATTCAGTTGGAGGCTGCACGACACGAAAGGCGGTTTCATGGCTCTCTGGACAAATTGCCTACAAGCTGTCTAGTGGCAACGGTTTGCACTGGTATTCACTGATTGAGCAGCCTTACATGGGAGTCCGCACTGCAATTACTGATGCGAAAAAGCTCATCCGGTCAACGCCTTGGTGTCGCTTCATTACGTTCTGGTGGAATCAACAAGAGAAATCTATAATTTATGAGGTGGTATACAGACAATGAGAACCGGCGCGTCCTTCGATTTTGGCTGGCCAATAGAGGCTACTTTCTCTGCATGGTATCCTTCGTATCAAGTCCGGGCTGCCTTTCCTCCTCTGCTAAGGTGTCCTGTTGACTACCGTCACTGGCCGAGCCTTGGCGATGGGGACGACAGCTCTCGTCGTCTACATTGACTTCAAGCACGACATCTTCTTCCACAGGAGCATTGAGTGCAGCCTCTAGATCCTCATCCGCTTCCGTTTGATGTGACGGCTCTTCCTTCTTCTGTGCGACTTGTCCGCTTGCCATCATCGCAGCTAGCAATTTGTCGGCTCTGACAGTCCATTTGCATTTGGCTCTTAGACCTGCACCGTACTTGTAAAACAAGTATGGGAAAGGTAGGCAAGCAAGAGCTAGGAATCCAGGAACCTAGATTCATCAACGCGTCAGCCAAACTTTGCATAGCTACATGTCGTCGGCTATCGAGGCGCGACTTACAGCAGACGCCCAATGAATGCCCAGATTGCGGTACATAGGGGTCGTGAACAGAGGGAAAGCTTTGGGAAAGAAGCCATCAGCAATCATCCAAGATTTGGCCCTATGGTGTGAGAGGATTTCGTCGCTTACCCGCACCGAACAGACTTCGCAAGATGGAGTTGCCTGCAAGGACACTCGCCGCGAAAATAGTGTAGACCTGATCCGGAGTACGGTAAGCCCCGATGCAGGAGCAGTACAAGCATCGTGAAAACCGGACATACCTCTATCAAATAGTTCATCAATGACAAGAAAACCAGTAGCATGGCGAAGCCGAATGGTACACCGCTACAGAAGAAGGCATCAGACACGCGTTACTGTGCAATGAAAGTTCAGCGAGCACTCACGCCAAGATAGGTACGATCCAGTGAATGTTAGGTCCGCAGGTTGCCGCAACTGTCGGATAAGTGTCAGTCAACTGTGAATAGGATTTATTACGACATGGTCGGATTGCTTACACCAGGCAAGTCCAACGATAAGCACCGGTGCACCAAGCAGGGATGGTTGCAAGCGTGTCTCAGGTGGTGCACGACCTCCGGACGCTTTAGCGATCTTGATGTAGCGCGGGTTGGTGACGAAAACGGTCCATGCTACACCTGCCATCATGCCGACTAGGAGACCAAGGAATGCGAGACCGCCGATACCGGGACTCCAGCCTCGGGTTTGTTGGAAGACCTATCAAACAGCCGTCAACCTTAGAGCATTCTCAGCGCTCTGGAGATGACACTCACAATAGGGAAAGCGGCGAAGAGCATGTATAGGGTGCCCTAATGACCAAGACGCTGGGTGAGCCGAACGCGAAAACACTATAGGAATGAAAACAAAGCTTACGTAGACGATAGCCATGTAGATACTGATGATCATGACAATGGGTTCTTGGAAGAGTAAAAGCCATGGCATGCTGAGCTGAGTTAAGAAAACACGACCAACATCCAGCTCTTTTTCAGCGTCCATCGGAGCACGATAGTATTTGCCGGTGATCTTCGAAAGTCTTGCAGCGCGTTGCCTCAGTAACGCAGGTGCGTAGGTCTCCGGCACTGCAACACAAGGTCAGTTAAATGACATGGCCTTGCGAAGACTTTTACGTACCGAAGAAGAAGGATACCACTGTGAGAACTCCAGTGAAGATTGCTAGGAATCCCTGAACCCATCTCCATCCGGCAGACTACCCAGGGCGTTAGCAAAGGAAAGTTGGTACAGGTCGAAGAAATTTGGCTTACTTGTCCTAGGAAACCTCCAATGATTGGACCGAGGGCGGGACCACTGCAGAATGCTCCTGTTTTCAGTCTACGCTATAAGAATCTGAATATCACAACTCACAGGAAAGGTGCAGCAGCGAATAAGGCAGTAGCTAATTTATAGGGTCAGCAAAATCGTGATCCGGAATCCACTACCGACGACGACTCACCGAGACCCCGCATGTTGGCCGAGAACATGTCACTGATAGTACCTCCAGAGTTCCTGAAATGAGAGCGACCATTGTTAGCGACCGTCATTCACGCATTACAGACAAATATGCAGGCTTCATGGAACTCACGCCAAGGGTGATGAGCCAAACGCTCCGGCCAGGAATCGGAAAACGATGAGAGCCGCCATGTTGGGCGATGCAGCGGCTACGCCGTTCCAGAGAGTGAACATAATATAGGAAAACTACCATACCGGACGTCAGAAAGCAAATCAAATGGTCTGAGAGACGTAGCTCCGCTTACAATCAGAACGGGTCTTCTCCCGAACACTTCAGATAAGGGTGCCCAGATGAGGGGACCTAGGGCGAAGCCCAGTACGAAAAGGGAGACACCTGCAAGCTAGATGGTCAGGTAAAGCTGGATGCAATGTGACGGGTAATCGTACCAAGAATGATTACTTCCTCGCTTTGAACGTTGAAATCGGTACGGATGGATGAAACGGCTCCACTATAAGCGGAACTTGCCAATGCTACAGCTAGCGTCACGACAGCAACGATCATGGTGACCGTCCACTTGTACCAATTGCTGTAGGTTTGCGGATTCTCAGGATCCTCTGAAAGCCATGTAATCTGCAGCAGCGCATTAGCAATGCTACTCACGTGCGTCATTTAGACGGATACTTACAATAAAAGGCTTTTCCTTGCTTCCATCGCCAGGATATTCCTGTTCAAGTTGAAAGCGAATATACGAAACTTGCATCAGCTTCTCGCTCACATGCATGCAGGTATGGCCAGAAGGCGGCAAGTCATGCCTACCGCCACTTGAAAGACTCACCTGTCGCAGGATATGCGAAAAGGGTGTTACCCGAGGCCGCCAAAGACGGGTTTTCAGGGAGTACTGCTCTGGATTGTTTATAGCTTCAGCAACTTGCATGCTCGTGAGCCTCCGAGGCAGGCTTCCCTGCCCTTTCTCTCCATTGTTCAGCGTTGCCATGATGGCTATCTCGCGTGCGCGATCGGGCCTGCTTGGAGTGGCTGAAATGGACCTCGAGGAAAGGCGCTCTTGGTGAACAGATACCGAGTCCAGGGGGGAGCTTTGCAGGAACGAGAGGGGATGTGGAAAAGTGGTTTGCGGTTGGAGTGTGCAAAAGGCAGATCCTGTCGCAGCGAGTCTTCCCCTGCCAGTGCTGAGTTTTGAGTTCCTCGGAGATAGGTGGACTGCAGCTCGAAACTTCTAAGCGAATCCTCGTAAAGTTGGACTTTGGACCGGCAAGCCGTGTGGCTGAATCAAGCCAGGCTGGAATGCAGCATACAAAGGCAGGCGTAAATCATACAAAGCAGCATTACATAAGACAACGTGGGAACATAATGTTGCTCTCCTATTCCATTAGCAGCGATTCATTGAGCTTTCTCTGGCTTTCATCGACTGGTGTCAACCTGCCTCCTGTGAAGCCAAGTACGGGCTTGCGGTGACTCTTCGGACCGGTGCAGCCTTGCCTTGTTTTCTGATACAAGGAGCCCTCGCGAGTGTCTAGGTCGCCAGTGCAACAAGAAACGCTTCTACCACTCTGCTGGGTCCTGAGGTTCCTGACATGAAGATTCTCCCCACTATGCTGGCATTCGGTATTTTCTGGACTTTGCTTTCTTACAGCAAGCGCTCTACCATCTCGCAAGCCTCAGCCCCAGGGCACGTAAACGATCATGTCTTCGATGCGTATGCTACACAGTATGGCCCCGTTTGACATGTATGGTCGGAATATACAACTGAAGATCGATGCGAGACGAGAATTCGATACAGATTGAGCTTGACTATGTAATCCCTTCAGTGCCTGCTAGCCGCCCAAAGATAGCCCCAGTAAGACTCTCCTTAGCCCGGTCATTCCAACTGTGCTTCTTTTATGCGAGTCATCGAGGCAGTTAACCGGCCCTAGCTGCAACCAGGGGGCGTCTTAGCGGAAGGCTTTGTGGATACCGCTCGTGACGTCCACTGCTTCCATGCCATGCCTGACTATCAGCCGCGCGGACCTTAGGATGTACAACCAAAGTCAGGAGTCCGCTTCAGTCTGCTGCGACGTTGTGAAGGTCGCTCAGGCTTACTGTAGTCTTCGGTCTACGATGTCTATCATCGCCAGTCAAAGCTTGCGGTGGTTTCATTGGATTCAGCTGTTCCATAGACTTAAAGTTACCTCCAGGATAGCGTCGTCTCGCAAAATTTAACAGTCTCGCTTGGTCCTGTTTAAATACGCTTAAGAATGTAACCTGTCGTACGCGCAATCCGATGTATAGGAAGGTCAAAACGAGAAAGGGGTAAATCAGATTTGATAGCCTTTGTTGTAAAACTTATGAGTGGTAACGTAAGTCCTCACATAGCAATCCCCACTGCATAAAATATTATGAAAATTCCCTCTTTTCTTGGCTTCTACTCCGGACATCCGGATTAACACTATAGGTTGAGGTATACCTTGAAATTTACGATTACAAACCAGACAACGATACTCGCCCTTGTCCGATTTAAAGTCGAAGATCTCATCAAGGCGTATTTTACGCTCCAGGTACAGCTGGCCTACTCCCAGCTTGGCGTATTTGGTGCCTTCCTCGCTGTTTGAAAAGTAATTCAATTTGAATCGCTCTTGCATATCTGCTTTGGCAGCATCGCTTCGCAATCGCGATGTAAGCTGTCCCAATGCATTTGCATGCTTGTGTGCAGAAAGACCTGCTACCGATGATGGCTTGTGGGGCTTCTTCTTGGGATGATGATCCACATGAGTCAAGTTTTGATGATGAGATCCGCCGTTGACCAGCGTAGCGGAGCTATTGTTCCAGCCAGGCTGCTGTGAGGGAAGAGCTGCTAGCCGCATAGGCGGGCGTCCCTTCGGCTGTTCAGTGCGAGGAGGCGGGGGCTGACCAGGTCTGCCTCCGGATCTACCGGGAGGTTTAGGTGGTGAAGAGTCGCCGCACATTCATGGGCAATGCCGCTACTGTGTTCGTTGATCCTGCTTTCCCTTTTCAAGTCGTAGCTGCTGCTGAGGATCAAAAGAGATAGCTTTGACAGGTCCACGGTACCGAGACAGACCAGCCGTCCCGAGTCCCAGAACGATCTTGAGCAGGCTGAGTGGAGAGCGTGTTATATTGATATTCAAGATAGAAATAGGGAGAGGAATAGGGAGGCGAGACGCAAGGCGAGCCAGCGCGGTCTGATCTGTACACGGTCTTGGACCTTGATGCTTATAGCCGATCTAGTATGAAACGGATAGACCCGTGCAGCAGTTATACTGGGTGAATGTTATCACGTCTTTATGACTTAGGTTTAATGGCCTTGTAGAACCGGAGTTGCGCGCAAGTTACGTGCGAAACTTGAGCTGTCGACTTGTGTTAGACTTGGAGAGGACTAATTAGAAGGCAAGGAGCGATATCGTTACCCGGCGACCACGAAGCATAACCTAGACGTAATAGGACAAAAGTTGAGCAGATGGGCAGGCAGATACCACCCTTGTGGGCTGACTAGATTTTGGCAACAGAAAGCCTCAAAACAGTGAAGGGAGAGGGCGTTCCACGCCACCGGGACCCGCTAGGCGACCGGGTATTCGGTTCTGAGCAGGATAGCCGGGCTTTCTTGGCGTGGAATAAACTCGACTACCCGTTGACGACTCGTGCGGCTGCAACAAGTACTCTGGGTTGGCTTGACTCGCGGACCTTTCAGGAACAGGTTCAGACGACCGGTTGAGAGCATTCGACCTTCCTTTTCCATTGTGCCGAACGTCGTAATGCGCATCTCAGACATCAGCTTGTTAGCCTTGCATGGTTCTGCTTGCTGGGAACATTATGCAGCGTGATTGAAGAAACCAGAAAGCCTGCATTTCTCCAAAAGAAAAACAAAGGGGGGTTGGTGGTGATGTTCTAGACTCCGGCAACATTCGACTGCGAGCGGCAACACTCGAATCCAACATCATCAACCTTTCCACCGAAAAGCATGGCATCCTTCTTTGATGCGATCTATCCATGCTTGCCTCCTTGTAGATCTGCCGCATCCAGATCCGTTACTCCTGCTTGACGACATCGCTGAATATTCCAAAAAACGTAGAGAAAGACAGTGGCTGAAGAGAGATCATCGCGAGATTCGTTTACTTCTTCTTGCTGGCCTTGTTGTCCTTGTCAATGTCTTGGACGGAAAGGGCTGCAGAACACACGAGGGAGTCAATGTCAGATTGACCACCTCTACGATTGTCCGGCCTTGATTGCGAGCATCCAGACTCACTAGGAGGTAGCGATTGTCTCAACTTCTCGGCCTTTGTGGCATCATCCATAACAAGCGTGTACATGTATTTTGAGCATCGTAGCTTGAACTTTGTCTGGTTGACGGTGGATGTCAAGCCGGTCTTTGCGTCCTTTCGGCTCTTCTTGGAGACCTTGATGCGGGCGGCTGCAGGTTACAACAACAGCAAGACGTAAGCATGCAATAGCCAAGTTACGAGCTGGCTACCCAGCTCCTTCGTAACAATATGCCATTCTCCACGCACATGTAGCATCCTTCCTGCGAGCGTACTCGAGGAACTTTTTGATGTCCTTGATCTCTTGGGGCTGCGAGAAAGGGGAGTGTCAGGATGACCAGTTCAGCCATTATGCAGTCTTCACACGCTGCTCACCATGATGAAGAAGAGTGTCGAGGGTGTGGGACGGTTATAGAAACACGACAATTGTTTGCCTTCGTCGTCGATGCTCTCTGCCCTCGGAAGCGTGCAACTTACATGGATGATCGAGTTTTTGTTGCTGCAGCCACCAAGTTTGGCGGGAGCACTCTGAGCCTTCCCTCGATTGTCGCCTGCTTTAGGGTGGGCAGCACCGGATGCACCGTAAAATGACTTCAACATTTTCTTGTGGAACTCCAGGGCTGGAAGATTTCCTTCCACTTGCCTTCCCAGGCCTCGATCGCACCGCAGCGAGCAGAGTGCAATTCCACAGGGCATAGAGCAAGGCCGTCCAAGGTGTACCGCAGCCTCGTCACCTCCACTACCACACCGACATCATGAGCGACGCAGGAGCAGTCACCATCCGCACGCGGAAATTCGTGGGTCTACTCGTTCGAACGGAGGATATCGCTGTTGGAAGCTGGCTGGGTACGCTGGTCGATGGGATCTGGGCGGAAGCGTGCATGCATTGGTGGTGGTGGGCAGTGAACGAGGGAACCGCATCGAAGCAGCAAGACATTTCCCGCACATGGTGTTACGCAAGACATATCGCAACCTGTTGGAAATGTTGGAAACCTCAATACCACCCGGCAAGGCCGTCAATCGCTCTCTTGTCTGCAGTAAAAGCTTGCACGAAGATCGACGCGATATAGAGACTCACCAGAGTTCTGCAGCATTTAGAGCACAAGGAGAGAGATACCCGCAAGCTTTCGGTCAGACGAGAGATGCCCAGATTCGCCCTCACGCCCCCGCTTCACCACCATGCCAGCAGCAAGCCAGACCATTCCGATATATCTCTACCAGCCAGCTTCTGTGCGTGCCTCTATCACCAGCAGATGAACTGACAACCTTCTCTATTCCTGCAGCTCACCAATCGACTTCTTCAACGCAAGCAATTCGTTGTCGATGTCCTCCACCACAGCCGAGCCAACGTCTCAAAGGATGAGCTAAGAGACAAGCTCGCCGGCATGTACAAGGCACCCAAGGAACAAGTCATCATCTACGGCTTGAGAACACGTTTCGGTGGTGGTGTCTCTACAGGCTTTGCCCTCGTTTACGACAACAAGGAGGCTCTCAAGTTCGAGCCAAAGTACAGATTACTGAGAGTGAGTTGGGAAGCAGCCTTCAGGAATGCGGGCGTCGTAGCTGGGGGAGGAGAGCAAGCGGAGGTCACTAGACGTCTCTAGCTTGCCAGCTTCTCCAGCAAAGGCTTCGCTCGCACATGCGTGGCATCCCAATACTGACGAGCCGCTCTTCACCACAACAGTTCGGTCTCATCGAGGCAAAGAAGAAGGACAAGGCTGGCCGAAAACTCCGAAAGGAGCGAAAGAACCGTTCGAAGAGTGCGTTTGATACTACTCTAATCTGACATGCAAGCTTGCTGTGGCTTACATTGTTTCCTTCCCCTTTCACAGAGTTCCGCGGTACTGCCAAGGTCAAGGGTGCCGACCCATCGAAGAAGAAGTAAGCGGTTTAATGCATGGACCCTGGTCAGCTACAAGTCGAGAGCGGAGACAATCATCAATGGATGGATTAGGCGGACATACTCTACGGGCTATCGTATTCGGCTATTCATCCTCCCTTCTTTCCGACCTCTCTTCAATAGCACCGATTTCGATGTTGGTAGACAAGCTATGTCACGCCTTCTTCACTCGATACTTTCTCATACGGTGTATCTCTCCTCGATAAACTAGCGTACCGATTCCTTTCGTTCTCCTGTTTACGTCTATCATTCATTACCCAGCTCGTTGTAGTCTGTACAACGCGGTAACCGGCTTATTCTACACGATAATTCTTCTTGCCACGGGCGCATCTGTTGCGATAGCAGATTGCGTGTTTCTGCGGTACACTAATGAGCCAAACTTTCAAGATGGCTTGTCGACCGCAACTTTTATTGGCAGCCAGCAGGAATAGCCACGCGGTCTACATTGCTAACCTTTCAGTACTACAACTCGGCGCTACGACACATCTTCGTTCTGTAGCTGTCTCTCCTTCCACCCATTGGTAGCCTTTATCTAGCTGTGAAAGCAATGATCACTGCGCAGAGGTGTCGAATCGCATTATCAAGACTAGCTTATCTCTGAAAAACCATGCGTATTAGCGGACACACCCGAGACGCGAGGAGCTACGATAGCCTTGACAACGAAGGGCGCCTTGCCCCACGCTCCCCGCGATGGCGGTGATAATTGTTCCGGGGCTCTTGAGGTTAAGATCATTTCCGAACAAATCCATCGCGAGTCGGCTTAAGTGCCGTTCGGCGGTCGACGCTCACATCCTCGCACTATGTATAGACTGTAAAGTCAATCCTATATAGTAAGAGTTGAACCCTGGAGAGTTGGATATTGTAGAGCGTTTCAAGTGTGCTTGGGGTATCCAGCCCCGCACCTGTGCGGCGAAGGACGCCGATGATTGCTTCTCGCAACTTATAAGGGCAGGTCGCCCCAGATAGGAGATCACACCTAACAATCCGCAATCGTCGAAAGAATTGGTTCAAGATCTGCAATGATCGTTCTCATCATCTCAAGATCAACACACGTGTTTAGGCGTTTCTTGACGATTTGTGCCCAGGCCTTGGGTAGATGTGATTGCTCGAAGAAATAGCGTATGTGCTGCTTGGCTGCTTTATCAGTTGCTGAATTAGGATATAATTCGCAATTGTCGAGATATTCGCTCGTGAGATCGAAAGGGCTAGCTGACTTTCCTGAGAATAGGCTGTGAACGCGGACACAAGGGTCAAATTCGGCCCCTAAGGTTTGCTTTCAAGTGTACTGACTAGGGGTTCCGCGTCAACTCTTCTCCGACCATCAAGCCTGCAGCACCTGTGCTCTTCAGGTTGGCAGCCAGATCTTGATAAGATCGAACATTTCCATTACTCAAGACTGGTATTGTTAGAGCATCGGCCAATTCCTTGACATGTTCTAACTTTGCTGCTCCATGACGACGTCGTTTTGCCGACGGATGACGAGCATGTAGAGCGATGTGTGAAACGCCAAGTGCCTCTAGCTTTCTAGCTAATTCGAGCGTGTCCTCTACTGGCATGCAGAGACGTATCTTGACGGATACCGGTATATTAACAGCGCCAATGACAGCCTTGACTGTCAATTATGATCAGATACGTAGACTGAAAGGTAGTGGATGGCTTACCCATCTCCTCTAGATGGCCCCACTGATTTCGAACTAGAAGAGCGCTTCCATAGCCAGCGAGCATAGCGGGCTCTTGAGGACAGCCGCAATTGATATCTGGATCGACCTGAGACTCAGCCAGTATACTTGATGTGCATCTTAGCTATCACACACACCAATGCCATCACAAAGTGGGGCAAAAAGCAGAGCTGCCTCTACCATTTCTTCTATATCTCTGCCACCAAGCTGTACAATGATAGGTCGTCTCAGTTCATCCGGAAGATTCTTCTCATATTCAAGATCGTTGAAAGCTCTTCTGCGATATGCGTTGTCCCGTTTGAGCTTTTCCGGCGTGTACATCTGTGTATATGTCATTGTTGCGCCGCCTTTGACACACATCAGTCGGAATGGCAGATCTGAGGCATCGACCTTTTGGTTATTCATAAGGAGACAGAAACATCAGGAAGAAGTAGAATCAACCTCGAGCTAGTTCATACCATAGGAGCGGCGACCAGAGCCAAAGCATCAAAAGCAAAGCCCGATTTTCGCGTCATGATAGTTCACGTGAGGCGTTTTGCATTCTGGAACAGTATTCCAGAATTACTTGAGATAGTCGGCCAAATAGCGACTAGGTAGGAGTCGGGAAAGGTAACCTTGTCTCCGGGCATGCCGAAACGCGAAGAGCGATCGGCTCTCTTTGAACCAGGAACACCGCGGACTACACCTCTCATTCTCTCGCCATCAGGAAGCCTATCCGTCTGGTCAAATAATCCTGCTGTCACCTCAACATGCCGTTCACGCCTAATTCCGAGCTGGATTTGCTGTTCGACGACAGGCTGGTCCCGCAGGCTGCGTTAGATGCGCTGGCTGAGCGTGGCTTGCACGTGAGTATTTCGGAAATAGTGCTGTGCTTGAAGATTAGCACATAAACTGCCTTACCGGCATACGGATGACCAGGCTGAGTTCGCGCTTTACATACTATCGTACAGCTGCGTCCATTAAGCAGCACAGACTATTCAAGAGGTCACTTGACGGTTCTCGCCGGCTTGACCAAATGTCCTGATCTAGGACTACAAGGCTACCAAGAACGATTCAACCTCATGAAATCAGCACGGACATATTACATTCTCGTCATTATAGATAAAGAAACGGATGAAGTCGTTGCTACGGGTACTAATATGGCCGAATACAAGTTTATCAGAAATGCAGGTGTCATAGGACACATCGAAGATATCGCAGTTAGTAGTAAGAAACAGGGTCAAAGGTTAGGTTATTATATCGTTACTGCTTTAACTGAATTAGGGGAGAAAGTTGGATTCTATAAGAGTATATTGGATTGTGAAGAGAAGAACAGAGGTGAGTCACGATACCTATACCGACTCTGGATAGTTGTGTGAAACAGCAGCTGAACGTTCCCAACCTTGTCAGGTTTCTACGAGAAATGCGGACACGAATACAAAGGGATTCAGATGGCAAAATACAGCTCCAATATCAGCAAGATATAGCTCCTCAAGACTTGTGCAATGAATCGATGTAAGGCGAGAAAACCATGCAGTCATCGTTTCTCCTAGGTTCCATGTAGCAACAGCCGCAACCTTTTTTAATATCAAAATTATACTGTATCAACAACACTTGCTTAAACCTCGCTTAAATCAGAAAGCACTACTTGACAACAAAAACATCTTTACTCAAAGGTCAATTTCCTCGCCACTTTGACACCTGCTTTACTCCCCGTCATCTCACCATCATTGGCTTCACTCTTCCTCTTCTTGTTTCCTTGTGGATTTATGGTCTTATGACCATTCACCTCTTCTCCAGGAACATGTCTAGGTACCAATTCGGCCGAAGGTTTGGGTAATTTAGCAGGATGAGTAGGAAGTGGTTTTTCATGAAAATAATCATGTTTAAGAGCTTGTAAAGCAGTCATCCTTTTTGAAGGATTAAAAGCCAAACATCTATTCAATAAATTAATACCATTTAAAGGACAAGCAGTAAATAACATTCTTAAATCTTGTTTAGGATAAATAGGTTTTAATTCATAAAAATCGTTTAATGATTTATGATTTGGCCATTCTTCTTCTGTTGGTGTTCCTAATGCTCTGAATATTACTTCTAGTTGTTCGAAATCTGTCTCTCCTGCCATGTATGGCAATCTTAACATCAATTCTGCAAAAATGCAGCCTGCTGCCCAGATGTCTACTGCTCCTGTGTAGGATCGTGCGCCGAAGAGCAATTCCGGGGAACGATACCATCTACAAGCAAGGACAATATCAGCCACTTCCCCTAAACACGTTCATTTGGTGTGGACGGATCATTTTGAGCGGAAAAAGTGCGCAATCAAGCGCACCTGGTCACTACTTGATGCGTCATCTTGGCATCAGCATCAGCAAATTCTCTCGCTAAACCGAAATCTGCAATTTTGAGCCTTCCATCGCTTGCTATTAACAGATTATTAGGCTTGAGATCCTGTAGGATGCGAGAGGATGCGTAGAACGCCCAAATGAGTTTAGCAAAGCGGTTTTGAATGTCTTCGACACGGATGCTGCGCCCCTTTGGTTGTTGACTTACGCGATGTAATACCCAGTTTCTATGACAGAATTCTAAGCCTTTAAATGTCATTGCCATCCATGACTTGATGTCGCCAGCTTGAAAAATCAAAGATCTATCCTTGATGATGGCTTCTAGATCTGTATCTAGATATTCTAGTACGAGATTCAGGTTCGCTTTATGGGAGAAGACGTCCAACAGCTGTCCGGGTTTAATTATATTCAGTGCGTAAGAAACAGTGGGTGAGCATTAGACTGCCTCATAGGAAGTGAGACCGACTGGTCGAGATAAAAGACACACCTCTATTACGTTCGGATGCTGTAATTCTTGTAGGAACTTGACTTCACGAATAGCGGACATATCGAGTCCATCTGCTCGGAACATGCCCATCAGATTTAGTCCGACCAAAGTTTTGTCTCTTTGCGAGTGTAGTTTACCTTTGAACTGTCCCACTTTTAGCTTCTTGATGGCAATCTTTCTTCCAGTAGCTAGTTCTCTTCCTGTATTCATGTGTACGGTCGTAAGCCTAGCTCTCTAATACATTGGCATGGCTAGCTTCTACTCACCTAGGTAGACAGTGGCATCTAGATTACGGTTCAAGAGTTACTTCAGCATTGCATGAATGCTAGGGTTGAAACAGAACATACAAGTTCCCTCTCCAATCTTCTTGTCCTTGCCTAGGTGAAGACAAGAACGAGCTAGTTCAGTACCTGGCTCTCTCGATTTAAAAATGACATGACGCACTATACGCTCTCAGTATACGCTCATTGTCAGCTTGTGCGGCCTCCATGCTGCCTGTGAGTGTCCCTGCAAGGCGAGCTGTCTCGCTTGATTGAACCGTGTGAGGCGGATGAGGCGTGATGATCGATCCCTTTTTGCTCGTCTCTAGGACTTAGCGACAGCTTCACAGCGGTGTCGTAGCATCCATCGTCAGTGTCTTGAAGTGGTGATGAGGTCTCTTCGTCAGTGCTGTTGTTCATAGGGTGCAAGATTGCATCGAGCGGTGAGCGTGTTAGTGGGTGATCGAGCGAGTGGCTGCCTCTGCCATGTAGAGTGGTGGCACGTCGTTGATACGATATGGGTACGCTGCAACCTACACGTTCGAGATGACAGTATTGTAGTGATGCAGAATGACATGCAGTATACACCGTGAGGCTTCTATGGGGAATGTTGTCGTATGGACTGCCCTCCACTCGATTTGGCTGCAGGATGTCCCAGGTCGCGCGAAGGCCGTGCGAAGCGATGCGATGCTACAGAGCTGCAAGTTTTTCGCCTGATGAGGAGGCAGGCCGATGTGTTCCGGGACTGCAATAGCGCCCTCCTGGATGCTGCTGCTCTGCTCTGCTCTTCTCCACTACCGTCCAAGTCATCGCTCCCATCTGCGCTTCTGGTCTCCATCCTGACTCGTCTCTGAGGCCGGAAGAACACGCGTGAGGACTCCGGCGGCATTCTAGACATCTAGAACTGGTCGTACAGCATTCGCGCCTTAAACACCGACTGCAGGTTACTTACCACCGGGCTTTCTCCATTATCGTTATCCCCCTTCAAGCACGAATAGTCGCGCGACACATGCTCAGAGCTCCACTGCTCTCGAAAGCGTCCTCCTCCATCGCTCCTGCTGGTGAGTCCTCGCTGTCGGCCCCGGAGTGTTCTCCCGTGCGACTCGCCTTTGAGCCGTGCGGCGGCATAAACGGAGCAGGGCAACTGACCACGATGTGCAATGATGCCACTGCCAGCAACCAGACAAGCATACACACACGGCCCTCGCTCATCGCGTCTCTCCCAATACACTCGCTTCAGCTCTACCCGTGAGTCGCCCTTACCTTCTCCTGCTGTTGGGTGGTTCTGGTGGCCCCGGATTTATCACGGCACAGTTCACTAACCCTGGCTTTCCAATTTATTCTTACTATCCGACTGACTCTGTTTCCTTGAATCCGCGTCTATCTATCTGTCTGTCTATCCTCATCACAGACTCCAAATCAATCCAACTAGCTCCTCCAACCATGCCCGGCCTAAGATCACTCCCTCACTCTATCGGGTCTGTAGAAGTACAGAAGCAGCGCGTCCTCGCTAGGCTTAGAGAGAAGGCGACTCCCCTGGATCAGTACGAGGTGAGGCGTGTATCAGCGTACATGTATACCATCCTCTTCCCTGACTTGTCCTTGCCTTCGTTCTCCCAGTACCTCGTCTCCCTACAACACGCAAACACAGATCTATTCTTCCGCACTCTGATCGTAAGTTTCCCTCCGTGGCTCCGCACCTTGTCCGCCTAGCCTGGCTATTTCTGGCGGGAAATAAAAGCCAGCTATCCGCAACGTATAGATCAGTGGCATGATATTCAAGTCATTGATTGCACGCGAGCAGTCTGGCTGATCACCTTGTTCCGGTTCGTGTGATTGCGCAGGATAATGTTCGCGAACTCATGCCGCTGGTTTATACCCCAACGATTGGCTCCGCATGTCTAAGATATAGGTGAGTAGGATCAGCTCAACTGCTGTACCAACAGCACATCACAGTCCTTACCCGCGAGAAGTATTGACATATCACCTGCTTGATCTCCATTGTCATCTCGCCACTATTCCTACAGCCACCTATTCTCATACGTCTCAAACGCTCTCTTCCTATCGTACAATGAAAAAGGAAGAATAGCAGAAATACTAGCCACCCTACCTGATGATTTTGAGATCTCAGTCGTCACTGATGGAAGTCGGATTCTAGGTCTTGGTGATTTAGGTGTAGATGGAGTTGGTGAGTTCTGCTTTCTGGACCTGCATTCTGTTAATTTCATATGTGCAGCCGAACAAGAAAACTGACAAAATGAGGCTTCTACTTCGACTTGTCAAATAGGTATTCCAATGGGGAAATTAGCCCTCTATTCTGCATGTGCAGGTATCCACCCAGCAAGAACACTACCAGTAGTATTCGACGTAGGAACGAACAATTCTCAGAAACTACATGATCCGCTATACGTTGGATTAAGACAGAATAGAATTACACCTGATGAAGAGAAGGAATTTATTAATGAGTTTATGGTGGCTGTGCAGAAGAGATGGCCTGGTATGGTCGTTCAGTTTGAGGATGTAAGCTCTTTTCTCCTTCTCACCTTTTACAGGTCTGATGAGACGATGAAGGCAAGTACGTCTTGAAACTGATTCATTCTACGAATCTGTTTGCAGTTCTCGACCGAACTCGCCTTCGACCTACTAGCGACGCATCGTGACAAATACCCTACTTTCAATGATGATATTCAGGGAACCGCTGCTGTCTCTCTAGCTGGATTCATCAATGCTATTGCAGAAAGTAATACACCTCTGCCTGAACACAAGATTGTCTTTTTCGGTGCGGGAAGCGCTGCTGTTGGTATTGCCGAGTTGGTGAGTTCTCTCATCTTCGGCTGGGTCCTTTTTAAGACGAGGTACAGCAGCTCATCTCTAACATGGTTGTGTGACCTTGTAGATCGCCCAATATTTCGTCCAACAAGGCGTTCCAGAACAAAAAGCAAAAGAAATGATCACACTCGTAGATTCGAAAGGACTCGTAGCCGACAACAGAGGCGATACTCTACCAACTCATAAGAGATATTTCTCAAAATCAGATCCATCAACACCACGTCTTACTAATCTACAAGAAGTAGTAGAACATTACAAGCCAACTGCATTATTAGGATTATCAACAGTAAAATCTGCATTTAGTGAAGGTATCATTAGATTCTTGGCTAAAACCAATAAGAGACCTATTATTTTCGCTTTAAGTAATCCTCTTACGCAAGCGGAATGTACTTTTGAAGAAGCTATACAGTGGTCAGATGGAAATGCTCTATTCGCTTCTGGATCACCGTTTGCGGATGTGAATTGGCATGGAAAGACTTTGATTAACAATCAGGGTAACAACGTTTAGTGAGTTCAGGCCTTTTTATAACATCCGCGATCGGTACGCTGAAAGCGGCGCGACATTAGCATTTTCCCTGGTCTTGGTCTTGGAGCTATCCTAGCCAAGTGTGCTACTATCCCAGAAGATCTAATTCATACATCCGCGAATGCCCTCGCGCAAGCGACGACTGAAGAAGAGAAGTCGCAATTTATGATGTATCCTAGACTCGAGCGCATCCGCGAGGTATCAGGAACGAGTAAGTGCCACAGTGTAGTTCCTTCTCCGCATACCTGCTAGAAGTTCTCGGCTGAATACTCCGCTTCTCCCGAACATCAGTCGCTTTCAAAGTCATTAAGAAATGTCAGGAGCTAGGTATCGCTCGTAATGACAAGATCAAGGGAATGTCAGATAAGCAACTACATGCTTATATCGCTCAAAATATGTATGATCCCCTATCAACTTCGACTGGTGATGCTGCCAAGCTCTGAAGAGCGCTGGCTTGGCATGCAAGTAGGCATTACATGAAGGAGCAAGTAACCTGGCGCGGAGGAGATGACGAAGTCGATAATGCAGTGCGTATGCGGAAAGAAGTACCAAATGGGGTTCGGATTTGGTTTCTACCAGGACCTGCTTTTGAATGTTGTGTCTATAATTTTTTGATACTCTCATGAAAGCGACAAAAGGCTAGCTAGCAATTAAACAAACGTCGAATCTGACAGAACAGAGTCGCACTTTATTCAAGTATTGCCTCGTGGTCTGTATATATTCCCCTCGGCCTTGAAACTGGTGGCGACTTTGCGTGGAGAAACGTCATGAGAATCAACGTGGCTCAGTTTCGCTTGCGTTTGCACTCAACACGTTGAATCCGAAGGAGAACATACCCTGAGGCTCAAATATGGTCATCAAAGTACCATTATGCTATGCGACACCCTCGTGCGGTAGGCTCCTCAATTGTCCATGTCTGATGATCGGCAACGTTGATGTGGTGTGATACAGGCATGCACAAGAACCATACTCTACGTGCGCTACAGCACCTTCTAACGATAAGAGATGTCATCAATGAAGATACTAATTACTGATAATCGGCAGCCATGAAGCTGGAAGCTATTTCTCAAGCTGGTTTCGACTCTATCGAATTGGGAATGCCAGATCTGCAAGCTTATGCACAACAACAATTAGGACGATCTTTTACGCCATTATCAGATGAAGATGGTTCAGGAGATCTATCATCCCTAATTAAAATAGCAGAAGAAGTCAAAACGTTATGCTCTGAATTGAAATTAGAAATATTATGCTTGCAACCTTTCAGTCAGTTTGAAGGGTATGATAAAGATGATCACAAGAGAGATAGTAGATTTAGAAAGGCAAAAGTTTGGATGGATGTTATGAAAGCTCTTGGCACTGATATGCTACAAGTTGGAAGTACTGACGATAGAGAAAGTACTGCTGATAGAGAAGTCATCGTTCAGGATCTGAGGGAATTGGCGGATTTAACTGCCAAGAGGGGCATGAGGATAGGTTACGAGGTGCGTACTGTTCCTTTTTTGGGATGTATAGTATACAAAACATCCTGACGCTGCCTTTCCTGCGCTGTCGTTGCAGATGTGGTGCTGGGCCGCACACAATCCTACCTGGAAGGATATTTGGGAGATCTGCAAGGCTGGTAGGTTGCTTTGTTATGCATGCCATCGGCATCTGCGCATGCGCACCTAGCTGAAATTACAAACAACACACAGTCGACCGACCCAACTTTGGACTATGTCTCGATACCTTCCAAATAACGGGCAGAGAATGGGCCGACCCTTCTGAACCGGATGGGTTACTAGCTGGCTTCACGTCTGCGGAAGCACGGAACGCAGCTCTTACAAAGTCGCTGAACGAACTATCAGCCACTATTTCAGGTGAGCGCCGAAAATTTCCTTCACTGACATGGGAATGTCATTAACCTGCCTCGACGAATCTCACCCACTTTTGCCATTGTTGTAGCGGACAAGATCTTCTATTTCCAGATTTCAGATGCACAGAAGATGGATCCTCCTATCAATGAGAAGCATCCAGCTTGGGACGGCGAAACTCCCGCTCGTGGTCTATGGAGCCATGATTATCGCCCGTTACCCTATCAGACGGACAAAGGCGCATACTTGCCGGTAGAAGGTACAAAGGAATCTCTCTGCACCCTTTCCGGACCGCACACATGCAGGCTAACTTCGATATATTACTATGACGTTGCGCATCTGTTGTGGTAGAATGTACGGCCGCTGTATTGAAGACTGGCTATCGCGGTCCTTTCAGCTACGAGGTTTTCTACGGGGACGATATGTCGAAAGATGATCCGAGCGTACCGAAGAGATGGACACAAGACAGTATGGAATGTCACAAGCGATTGATGACAGCATGCGAGAAGCTTCTGTAAGCTTGGTTTGCGAAAGAATGGGAGGAACATCTCCTATGTCAATTATGCGTCACTTTCTATTTTATGAAAACATGCATCATTGAATAGTGCAGCAGGAAGCACGCAAATTTATATACTATTGTAGCATTGTATTGCCAGAGAACTGCATCACAAATAAAACCCAACGAAAGGGAAAAGGGAGAGGTTGCCTTCAAGGAAAGCCCTCCACTAACGAAAAGACAAGAAAGATTACCTCAATTAAAATAAGTATTCTTTGTAAACGAAAAAGGGTTCTGGAATGGGTATAGATATGCCTCTGAAATGTCTATGATAAAAGCACAATACAACGCTTTCTGAGTAAATTCCCTCAGGATGAAGGGTTTTAAAGAAGAAACGAAAAACGAAGAGATCGATTGAAAGAAGAGAATTGCGAAACTGCTTGGTACTGATATGTTTTAAGTGGAAGAAACTTGTTGCAGAGGCTTGATTTAGACGCATTGAAGTGATTTTCGGCATTCCCTTCTTGTCGCGAGATTTGCCGTGTTATCGGATAAGCAGGACTGCAGATAAGAAGCCGGTGCAGCTCTGTCTAGGAGAGCCGAGCACCGTATAATATTTGAACGAGACTAGACATCTTCCGATTCGACAAGCATTCTCGAATTCTTAATGATATCCTCAACCTTCATTCTCTTATGTTGGCTTGAGAGTTTCAATCCTAGTATATCTCCAATAACATCGCAAGCGATGAGTACTCTATCGATATCTTGTTTCGTATGTGCCGCAGAAACGCAGAATCGAACTCTTGAAGAGACTAGAGGTGTTGCTGGATAAGCTACTACTACTGTTACGATGTTGAATTTCTCCAACATTAATCTCGAGAACGATCCCATCTTGCCTGGGGAGAACATTAGAAGGGGTACGATGGGTGAATCTCGATGGCCGTAGACGATGAAGCCGAGCTGAATATCACAAGACAAGGAGATAGTAATTTAGCTTAATGAGATAAAGGCGAAGGATAGGATATCAAATCGAATAATCGACTCACCTTTCTCAAACCCGTTGAGAGATAACGCGAATTGAAAGCCAATCTCCTCAATCTCTCCAATCCTTCTGTACCATCCAACATCTTCTTTGTCATATACTTCTCTAACCCAGGAATAACTTCGAGCGAATCTTTCCCACCCATAATACAAACAATAGCAGAGATGATTTGCATTAAAACAGCAGGAGAATGAGCTTCACCATAAATAGACGAATGATTGCTTCTTCTCATTTCATCAATCATATCTTTACTTCCTGCTATATAACCACCTGCTGCCCCGAATGATTTAGTTAATGTTCCCATTAAAATGTCAATTTGTCTTGGGTCGATATTGAAATAGTCGCATACCCCTCGACCTCGCGGTCCGAGTGCTCCTATTGAGTGTGCTTCGTCGACATAGAGATAGAACTGGAGGGTAGGCGCAAAGAGACGTCAGGCCCGTCAGCATCATGATACTGAATACTATATGACCTTTAAATAGGATTCTACTCACCTTGTACTTTCGCTTAAGCTCCAAAATCTTAGGTAGATCAACCAAGGTCCCCTCCATAGAATAAAGACCTTCCACAATGAGCATTATCTTCTTCCAAGGTCTATGAGTTCTAGGTTGACCCTGAGAGATAGATTCCCTCAATAACTTTTCCAAATCCTTCATATCATTATGTTTATATTGTTTAACTACAGCACCAGATAATCTAACTCCAAACCTAATAGAAGCATGATTTAACTCATCTGAAATTACTAGACATCCCTTTGAGACTAAAACTGGTAATGTTGCTGAATTAGTTGCAAATCCTTGTGATATCAGCAAAGAATCTTCTACTCCTAGGAATTTCGCAATTAATCGTTCAGCGTGGATATGTAGATCCAATGTTCCAACATCGTCTCTGTTGCCTAAACTTGATACTCCGTACGTCTTGATGATTTCTTCAACAGCATCTGCGCATCCTCCTTTGGATTGGTTGAAGCCGAGGTAGTTGTAAGAGGAGATGTTCAATGCTTGTGTCGTCAAGCCGGTGAAACGGAATGTAGCGTAATGGTCTAGAGAGACGCGGTCCAGGCAGGTAATGGTACGTCCAGCTACTCCAGTGACGGGTCTGGCGAAGAGATCTTCAATGCGAGCCTTGAGTCGGCGAGTATAGAACGAGTCAAAGTCGCTGTTGAGTGCGGCGTAGCCCTGCAAACGATTTCCAAGATAGATATGGAGAGGAAGTGATGGAGGTGAATAGCAGCGGTCAGTTTCGCTCCTCCTGATCCTAACGATGAAGTTTTTCCGGAATAGTAGAAAGAAGAGGGATGAAGTCAACTCACATTATAAGGCATAAGATGCTGATAACTCTTCCTGTGAGTTCTCTTTCCAATAAAATCTCTCATATGACCAACAACGATCAATAACAAATAAGACATATAAGTAGTCAAATAAATAAAATGTGAAGGTTCTTCAATTTCTTCTCCTCCAACACCAGTTGAATTCCTATATTGAGATTTATATTCATATTTTTCGCTAGAATATCCGAATTCTGAATGTCTCGTCGCTGAAGAATCATTTGCAAATACTTCAGGAACATAAAATGGATCTCTATCAAAATGTCTCGTAGGTGCAATTTTATTCGCATTTGATGGTGGATGTTTTGAAAAATATCGTAATGCTTCACTTTGTCTTATTGGAACATGATAATCATTTGAATAGACTAATTTATCTTCTTGTTTTGTGGATGTTAGACTTGCCAGTGATTCTGATAATCCTCTCTTGCGACCAATGATCATGCCCCCAGTCGAGGAAGAAGATCCATTCTGAGACTGTGTATTGTTGCGCTTCCTCTTGAGCAAGGAAGAAGGGCTAGGCAAGCTAGAAGCCAAGCTAGTAGCAGCGGAAGAGATGGCGCTCGTTGCTGAATTAGTCGAAGTGAACGACCCCACATCGGAGAATGAAGAGATGGACGACCCTCCAGTGTATAGAGAACTAGAATCATCAGAAGAAGCAGATGAAGAGGTGGTTGAACTGTATCGAGGGAGTGATTGCAGCTGCTGACCATTCTTTGAAGGAGAGGTTCGGGCGGCCAATGCAGCGAGGTATGCTTTTGCAGCTTCAGGAGCGGCCATGTTTACAGGAGCAGGAAAGTCGCGCGAATGACCAGAGGGGGTAGTGTCCTTGCTATTCGAATTGGCCGACGATGATCTCTTCCTGTTTATGAAGTTTGAGAGGATGGATGATGGGGATGAAGGTGGGCGTTGAGGGCCAGCAGAAGCGGAGTGCGGCGAGGCAGCCGCAGAGGCGGAGTGCGGGGAGACCTGGACGCCTGGAGTGGAGGAGCGAGACAGTACACCTCCCAGACCAGCACCACCACTGCTTGAGGATGGTCTGCTGTTGCTGTTGCTGGTGCTGGAATGCGAGTGCGGATGCGTGTTGTGAGGGGCGTTGTTGCTGGAGGATGAGCGGGATCGACTGAAGAGCGGCATTGAGGACGAGTAGCTGTGTGTAGTGTCGTGTATGCTGCAGTATGTGCTGTCACCAGTGTCCCATGAGCGTGGTGTTCATGGATGGAATAGTCAAGAGGCAAAAAGCAGCGAGCTCTGTCCGGCGCAGTGTGGCCCGCGAGTGCGGCGAATGGAGGAGCAAGCAGGGCAGCAATGCACTCTACTGTAGTACATACATGCATGCTGCTGCTCCTGCTGCCGCTCTCAGCCTCATTCTCCCATGTCTTCCTAGTCGGGCGTGCTTGCTTACTCAAGATCGCTGACTACGGATCTCCATTGCGGTGATGCAGACATCCATTCAACACACGACAAGGGCAACAATAGCATAACAAAAGTATCCATAGCTGGGCTTTATAACTTAGCAGTCGTGTATAAGTGTATTGCAGTTCGATATCGGGTGACGACAGATGGATGGCGCAACTAGGATAACACTGCCGTATGAGGGAAGACTGATATGGAAAAGCGTGCATTCAAAGGATCAAGGACTCGAATCCACTACTTCATAGAGGATCTTCCACATTCTCTTCGCTGGTCGACGTTCAACCGTGTCCATGGCTTATTCTCTCTCTTCTCGTGTTTAATCTGATGGCATGGGTGGAGCAGTCAGCATTCGCTTCCCACCGCAACGACGTTCATGTCAGGGCACAACTCACATTTGAGAATCTGTATATCCATCAAGCATCAGTGTCGTCAGTGTATCAGCATGCTAGTCTTTGCTATACTGTAGGGTTGTGATGGTCCTTACAATGTATAGAGCGTGGATCTGCGAGGTGCGTGCATGAGGTCAGTCCGACATCTCGCCAAGGTGAGAAAAGCGAGAGCCCAACTCACGATACCGGGAATGTAACCTAGAACGGTAAGCAGGATGTTGATGGCGACTGCGGATGTGTCGAGTGCATCAGTACAAGTGTAGTCCGCCTTGGAGTGTCGCTGGTCCGCCCTCACAGTCGGCACCGCAGCCTCGCTCGAGGAAGACACCAAGAGGTGGTCTGTAGGAGTACAAGTCAGCTGCAAGGTACATAGTCAGTGTCTCTTGCTTCCACTCACAGTAGGATAGCCTATACCATGCACAGTAATGGGCAATACGAGGTCAGTCAGCCTTGTCCTCGTGCCTACCTGCCTCCTGCTCGCTCCACCATGACGACCGAGCGAGGGGACAGGCAGCCAGGCTGGGATGAGCGACGCACAAAGATGATCTTGCAGATGTCAGATCCTGTGAATGGCATTGTAGGATAGCTTTGTTGTGGTATGTGAAGGTTGAAGCTGTTTTCATCAGTCCAGGTGGTAGTAGGCGAACGTTTGACAGGGTCCAAGGCGGGCAGGTGACGAGGCACAGCAGTTCGCAGTGTCAGTGTGGTCAGTAAGTTGTGCGTGTAGATACGAACTCTGCTTACATGTCCCAATGTGCGTGTCTGTATCGATAGGCAGGAGAGAGAAGAGTCTTCCTCTGCGCCCGCTTGGCTTGTTTGTCCACCGCCAGCCTCGATCATGACGCAAACCCCGCTGCCATTCTTGCGTTGCTCGGCCTCGGAATGGACACAATCACGCTGGCGGAGTCCCACGGTTCCCACTCCACGCCTTAACGAGGATATTGCGGATCTGGTATCTCCAAGCGGTCCGGCTTAGCTTGTAGACTTTGTCGGGCTGACAGCCCGCAGACAGCGAAAGAATGACGAATTGAATATCATGGGCCGTGGGTATGGGTATGGATACAACGCAGAAAGAGTCGCAACGCTGCGAACTGCCGTTCCGCTAATAATAAAAGAAAGACGCCCGCGCGCACCAAAAGCCGAAAGCGCTTGAAGGGTCCATTCTGTTAAAAGACGCTAGCATGGCGATATGAATCAGGTAGATAGGTATATTGCTGCCGTCGAAACCTGGAGAACAGGTCTAGCATATCGAAGTCGGCTTGGGATACAGCAATTTCTCGGTGCAGCGAAGGTGAACGCGAGAGGCTGCTTCTTCGTCCTGGACGTCCTGGAGCCACATCATCGGCAGCATTCGCGACTCCCTCTGCCAAATCTTCAAGAACCTGATCTTTGGCATCCATAGCCTGTCTGATTATCTGCAGCGTGCCTTCCAAGGAGCGACGACGAGTAGAAGGCGAGGTAGAAGTTGTACCAAGCGAAGACTGGCGAGAGTGACCTCGTCTGAAAGAGCCGCTAGGCGAGATGCCTGACATTCCAGTAGATGGCGAACCCATTGGGGAGCTTTGACTGCCGATTGAACCTCTACGTGGTGTTTCGGGCATAGAGGGCGAGGAGGCGATATCGGTGTTGATAGTCGGTAGGTCTTTGCTTGATGTCGTTTCCAGGACACCAGACATAGCCGAGCCACCTGTGGGCGAACCGGGAGGCATCGGAGCCATGGTAGGAGAGTTTGCAAACTCTTCCATACCTTCGACATCCCCAGCATCGACGAGATTAGGAGGCAATCTTTCATTTTCAATGTCACTCTTTCGAGCATCTCCGAAGGAAGTGATGCTTTCTTTGATACCATCGGCGCCGTTTGCCAGAATACCGGCTGGTAGCTTGGGTTCACCAGTAACAGACTTGAGCTCGGAAACCGTTTCGGATTCCTCACGAAGCGCCGCAAAGACACGAGACATCTTGCCGACCGCAAGAATCTTGTTCTTGATGATCATGCGACGTTCAGCAATCTCTTCTGGAGATGGCGAAGCCACGCCCATAGCTTCCTCCTCGATTGGGGGTCGGCTTCAACTTCAGCCTCCCCTCCTACAATTCTTCCTCCTCGAGTTCCTCCTTGCTGCAAATGCCGAGGAGGGCAATCAGCATATCCGTGACTGTGTAGAACCCATTAGTCCATTTACACAAGAGAGCCGAAAACACGTAATATAATGGACAATCAACTTACTCTTCTCTCCGACAAATGGCAAACTCCATGTCAACACATCCATGAAATTGGGCAGCCAGTAAGGGTGTGGTGTACAATTGGATTGACGAATGTTCATTACGTCATTTTCATACTTGAGGACTGCAGAAGGTCCCGAGTTCGAAACTGACGGACAGCATAGCTTTACCTCCAGCAAGCTGGCCACTTAATTTTCTTTTTCTTTTTGACTGCACCGTCTTACGCCCCCCTTTGACCAGCTCACCTTTCCGGGTACAATCCGCCAGACTTCCGATCTCGTGATGACGGTAGGACTGGTCACGTACAAAGACGCAGTGCGAATGCGAATGCAGAATCAAGTGCAGCATACTCTTACACTGACTACTCACTCTAGCACACTTATCCAAGAAGTAGATCTCATATACGCCAACGCAGTGCAATGTCTACTGCCATTCCTTCACTGGCAGGCAGCATGAGCGTGCAGACATTTTGCAATAAAGCGGAGAACGAGACAGCGAGCTCTATCTGACAGCTTCTGCGGTCATGCCACAGGACTGACGCACAATCTCAAGCATCTCGACTAGCGAATGCGGCTGCGGCACAATGATAGTGATGTCAGTCTGCCCTTGCGAGCGGGACGAGGTAATTCGGCACCCCCTCTCACCACCTTCGGGACACTCTCAGCCTGCTGGCAGTGCCTCTTTGGATCGCCGGGTCTCAGCAAGTCAGAGAAAAGTCAACGCAACTAAGCAGTCACACGGTTATGACGCATATTTGGAGAATAATAATGGACATGGCCACACGATCGCAGTTATAGAATCGCCAAAGCGGTAACAATCGTACTTGGGGAGTACGTTTGTGTTAGCATTTAGTTGCTTTTCTTACATAGAGAGTGTAGAATAACGTATACTACGTTACGATGATACAATCGATACTTTAGTATTACGAACGAATCTATCAGAATCACTTCAAATCTTCAGATGCGTTGTGCTGGATACTTCCTGAAAGACAATCAAAGTCACGTTGATTCCTTGTCAGCGGGGTGCTGATACCGTAAAAGCCTGCATGGTAGGTATGCCGGTCATGGCACGCCTTGCAATATCCAGAACAGTCAAGTTCAACAGATAGTTCTGTGGTCGTTCTATGGACATAAGGCCGCAGCTGTGGTAGATCGCAGACATGAGAATCATGATGGAAATGACGGCTAGATATCGGACCCAGTTTGGTAGGTTGGAATGGTGCTTCAGTGCTGGCTCTACGTGTTTAGCAAGTGTTCATTTCGAAACACTCCTGATCTCCTTTTTTATGCTACAAATCAAGACCTCCCTCAAGTCCCGCAAATCTACATCTTCAACTTGCGCTCCATTTCACGGTGGATGTCAAGTGGGAGAGCTTGTGAGTCTGCGTAACATCAACAACATATGATCAGTTTATTTCCTCATTCTCATGGAAATAGCCTTGTAGAATCAATCAAACATGTACATACCCTGCACGAATAGATCACTTGGTTGAAGGTATTCATCGGTTCCTTGGAGAATGTCGAGATGTAGGTTGCTCATTGGACCTCGAGCTGGCATGTGGGCGGACTGCACATCATCAAGGGTAGATTATACGAGGTTCAGTCTGTGTCAGGTCTTGATACTAATTAGTAATGCTTATGCCCCTGCTCACCTGTCCTACGAGGGATCTCTCCATGAGTTGTCGAACCGGCATATGAATACCATAAGCCTGTCTCTGCATTGTGAATTTGAGGTTATCCTGAGTATCCTGCCACTGTGTAACAGCATAGCATTAGCATGTAATCCAATCTCCAATGGTCGCTGTACAAGGCATCGCGCTGCGCTCTCTAGCTGACGCAAGCCTGTTCTATAGCCTGCCATGTGGTCAGAGCAAACGTACATTCTTCAAGCGATGTTCTAGAGGATGATGAGGAGCTACTTCAACAGCTATCGATCTCGGGCCATAGCTGAGCGTATCGTGCAGTCCTTGCGCATTCAATGTATCCTTCGAAGCGGCGTGCGAGACTTGGATCGTGTTGCTCGTGGATGCCGAGGGCGCGAGTGCCAGTGAGGGTTGCTGCAGCAAAGAAGCGTCAAGTCTCGCCTGTATCAGAGTGGCCGTATGATGCTCACCATGGCGATGGATGATATGCTGCGCTGGGATGGTCAGCAAGCAGAAGGACCGTCAGCTCACCTCACCTCGTCTGCGTGTCGATAATCTCGATCACCCTCAGCGTGCACTCTCTCCTCCGCCGTGTTCGCGAAATTGTGTAGCACGCGGCTTTCCATTTCTCGACATTATACAACACCACCCTTGTGCTTACTTCGCTATTGGGAGTACTGCGTCAGACCTGTTTACTCAACTGTCTGCTCTGAACCTAGATAACGGACAGCATATCTGGTGCGAGAGCGAGTCAAGGAAAGAATGGCCATCGAGTCAAGCGAGCAGACGCTTTCTGCAAGACTAGCAAGATGGAAGACTAGATTATCAGATTTACCTTCTTTAGTCCTACCTACGGACTATCCGCGTTCAACAGAATCCTCTAAGCTAGTTGAAGCTACTCATTCGGCTACTCTGAACGATAGGCTTTCACTTGGTCTTGCCCGTTTGGCATTGTACGATGACTCGGAAAATGGCACCCAAGAAGAGGAGGATGTTGATACTCCTTCTTCATCTTCGAGTAGTCATAGCTCCCCAGCTACTCCCTTCCACATCGTACTTTCTGCATTCGTGGTGCTCTTGCATAGATACACAGGAGATACAGATCTATTGATTGCAACTTCTTCAATCACAAGTAAAGCTGGAGACCCATTACTACTCCGTATCAAAGTAGATCCAAATGATACATTCTGGGAGCTCGTAAGACGTATTCAATTCTTGGAGAAGGAAGCGGAAAATGATACTGTTCCGTATGAAGAGTTGATCAAAACTTTGGGTAGAGAAGAAGGGACAGGACCACTATTTAGAGTTAGATTCTTTGATGAGAGTGATAGAGATCGTACTGAGAAGATGTTTATGGAACAAACTTCATCTACTTCCGATATGACTATTTTCATCGAGACGTCAAACCGTCAAGAAGCATCCTCGGCGGGATCAAATGGCTCAGGAGGAGCTTTATCTACCTCACGCTCGAGCATAGTACCCTCTCTATCCCTTCGCATTCACTACAACTCCCTCCTCTTCTCTCATGCCCGAATCAATCATCTATCAGATCAACTTGCGCTAGTTTTACAAAGCGTAATCGCCAAACCTTTGTCCTCAATAGGATCTATCAACCTCATCACAGCAGCACAGAAGAAGATCCTACCCGATCCAAGAGCAGATTTAGAATGGAACGGTTTCAGAGGTGCAATTACAGACATATTCTCTGCAAACGCAGCTAAACATCCAGATAGGACATGCATAGTCGAGAATATAAGTCAGAGCGCAACGAGAACATTCACGTACAAGCAAATCGATGAAGCTAGTAATGTACTTGCTCATGCTTTACTTGAAAAGGGAGTCGAAAGGGAAGATGTAGTTACTGTCTATTCGACGAGAAATGTTGACCTCGTCGTCGCTGTTATGGGTATCTTGAAGGCTGGAGCGACATTCAGCGTCATTGGTGAGCTTATTATCATCGATTGGGAGGACAGCCGTACTGATATGTTTCTTTTAATGTGATGTGAAATAGACCCCGCCTATCCTCCCGCACGACAGCAAATCTACCTTCGTGTCGCTAAGCCACGCGCTCTTGTCATCCTAGCTAGAGCGGGATCTCTACTCCCTCCAGTCCGACAATTTGTAACTGAGGAGCTCTCCATCAAAGCGGAGATTCCCGCACTTCAGCTATTAGACGACGGAGAACTTGTCGGATCCTCAAAGACCGCTAGTCCTGAAGACATACTTGCTCCTTATCTCTCCAAGCGCTCTACTCCCACTGGCGTAGTGCTCGGACCTGATAGTGTCGGTACACTATCGTTCACAAGTGGATCGACTGGTATTCCCAAAGGAGTCAGAGGTCGTCATTTCTCCCTTACTCATTTCTTCCCGTGGATGGCCTCTCATTTTGGCATGTCCTCTGAGGAAAAGTTCACCATGCTCAGTGGGATAGCGCATGATCCAATTCAACGTGATATTTTCACTCCTCTGTTCCTGGGCGCTCAACTGCATATTCCCACTGCGGACGATATCGCTACTCCCGGCAGATTGGCAGAATGGATGGCAGATTCTAAAGTGACAGTCACTCATCTTACCCCCGCTATGGGTCAGTTACTCTCTGCCAATGCTACACGACAAATTCCAACGTTAAGAAACGCATTCTTCGTTGGTGATATCTTAACAAAGAGAGATTGTGCAAGATTACAAGTATTAGCTTCTAATGTAGCTATTATAAATATGTTTGGAACAACAGAAACTCAACGTGCAGTTTCTTATTTCAGAATACCAAGTATAAATGAAGATCCTACTTTCCTTAAAACTAGAAAGGACATAATGCCTGCTGGAAAAGGAATGATTAACGTACAATTAATAGTTGTTAATCGAAATGATAGGAATGGAGTTTGCGGTATTGGTGAAATGGGTGAGATCTACGTTAGATCTGGAGGATTAGCTGAAGGTTACCTGCAATTACCTGAAGCTACAGCGGAGAAATTCCTTACCAATTGGTTTACTTCGGATATGAAATTTAAAGATATAATTAGTGAACGTGGTGGTCCTGAAAGCAGACATTGGTTAGGAGTTAGAGATAGGATGTATAGAACTGGAGACTTAGGTAGATATGATTCTGATGGTATCGTTGAATGTACTGGACGTGCAGATGATCAAATCAAGATTAGAGGATTTAGAATTGAATTGGGAGAGATTGATACTCATCTTTCCAGACATCCTCTAGTCAGAGAGAATGTGACGCTAGTGAGAAGAGATAAAGATGAAGAAAAGGTACTGGTTAGCTATTTCGTACCTCTCTCCGGCGATGCTTTGGAAGGTATGGTCAGCTCGGATGATCAAAGTACAGAAGCAAAAGGCGGTAAAGATGAGGAAGTTATTAAAGGTTTGAAGAGGTATAGACGTCTTATCAAAGATATCAGAGAGTATCTAAAGACAAAGCTACCTTCTTATTCTATTCCAACTCGTGAGTTAGGCTTCAAGCCCGGTGTCATTAGGAGCCCGTGACTGACTCTACTTGGCACACTCTCGCAGTCTTCGTCCCACTCAAGCGCATGCCGCTGAACCCTAACGGAAAAATTGACAAACCAGCGCTTCCTTTCCCCGATACTGCACTCGCAGCAGCGGCAGTTGTCCCCTCAAAGCCCGGCAAAGCCGTCACTCTCACGCCGACAGAGCAAAAGATTCACGATATCTGGGCTCGTCTCCTACCATCAGCACCACCTTCAATTCCCACCGACGAATCGTTCTTCGACCTAGGAGGTCATTCTATCCTCGCTACTCGCTTGATCTTCGAGATCCGAAAAGTACTGGTAACAAATGCGCCTTTGGGTTTGGTATTCTCCCACCCTACTATCGCAGGATTAGCTAGAGCTATCGATGAGTTAGTTGGAGGCGATTTCGGTATCGCTAATGGCGATCAGACGAGGAATGGCTCATCCGCTGAGAAGAATGGCAAACTCGCCGCTCCTGGAAGCAAGCCTTCTTCGAATGGCATTCCAACATCTGCAAATGACGCTGCAAATGACTACTCTGCAGATGAAAAGAAATTGATTGCTGGTCTGCCACAAAGCTTTAATGCTCCTCAATCACTTCCTGAGCAAAGTACGATCTTCCTTACTGGTGCTACTGGATTCCTTGGTGCTTTCATTCTTTCGGACCTTCTATCGCGACCTGAGAGGGTCGGCAAGGTCGTCTGTCATGTGAGAGCGAAAGATCGTGAAAGCGCACTTCAGCGGTTGAGAGATGGATGTGAAGGAAGAGGAGTGTGGAGTGATGATTGGCTTTCTCAGTCAAGATTGGAAGTAGTCGTCGGAGATTTAGAAAGTCCAAAACTTGGAATGTCAGATGCAGATTGGGAGAAAGTCAGTCATGAAGCAGATGCTATCATGCATAATGGTGCTGTTGTGCATTGGGTTTACCCATATAGCAAGCTACGAGCTGCAAACGTCACTGCTACGCTCGATATTATCTCACTCTCTCAAGCTGGAAAGCCCAAGCCTATTACCTTCATCTCGACAACGGCGGTATTCGAAGTTCCTAATTACTACTTGAAGCTATCGGACGCGATGATCGCACGCGGTGGACTCGGCGTACCGGAGTCTGATCCTTTGGTTGGATCAGAGACTGGCATGGCTACGGGCTACGGTCAATCTAAGTGGGTAGCTGAGCGCATACTCATGGAATGCTCACGTCGGGGCCTACGAGCGAATATCGTGCGACCTTCGTATGTCCTCGGAGACTCCAAGTCTGCCGTTACGAATACCGATGACTTCGTCTGGCGTCTAGTCAAGGGATGCATTCAGCTTGGACTTATCCCTGATATTTACAATACTATCAATCTGAGCCCGGTAGACCACGTAGCTAGGATAGCATCAGTATCATTATTCCGTCCTAGTACTGAATCACTCAAGGTATTCCAAGTGACAGCAAGACCGAACGTCCGCTTCAACGATTTCCTATCTGCTATACCTAAATACGGTTATAAAGTAGATAAAGTTGAATATCTAATCTGGAGAACTAAATTAGAACAATATGTTATGGAAGTTGGAGATAATGCTTTATTCCCTCTATTACATTACGTTTTAGACGATCTACCTACTTCAACTAAATCACCTGAATTGGACGATAGTAATACTGCTCAGCTATTGAAGGATGCTGATGAAAAGGATAGAATGCCGGTTGATGATGCTTTAATGGGTAAGTATCTAGCTTGGCTTGTAAAGGCGGACTTTTTACCTACACCTACGGAACAAGGAGCGACGACTCTACCTGAGTTGGAGAACACGACGGCCGTCAGAGCCATTGGAAGGACGATGGGTCATTGAAGCAATTCTGGCACGGGTGTGGGCAATCGATATTGAGGGCGTAGGATGGTCGTAGAGACACTTGTGGCCTTACAATGACAATTCTATGTAGACTATATACCTGTTTGAGTAGTTCGAAGATTTATGATAATTACACACAGGAAGGTTATTCTCCTAGAGACAGTACTTAGGCTAGCCCCGTTGGTTGCTCAAGCGGTCGGCCTCGCGGAAGGAGATGTAGATGGTGGAGCTGACATTGACGATATATGATCTAAAGCGAGTCTCTGAGCTTGTTCACGCTTCCTCCTTTGCCGCAATTCTCTCTCGAATTTGAGGAAGCTACAGTCACAGGAAAGAGGTCAGCTTCAACAAAGCACGCATAGGGCAACGAGAAGGTTAGCCCAAGAGCCTGCTCACGTTCGCAATGATATATCTAGATCTTGTATTTCGTCCGTAACCACTTGAGCAGCAATATCGAAAGCTGATATTCCGTCAGCATCGTCTACATGGTATGTCTTGCCAGTAGAATCCGCTTCTATTCCCTCCTTCGTCTTTACAGTATTTGCAGCATTGGCAAACTTTTGTAATTCGACAGGCCACTTATTTTCCGATACGCCTTTCTTTCTTAATTCCTTGCATGCTTTATCCATAGCTTCGAAATGAAGTTGTAGATCTTCGGTATAGATATCGTAGACACATCGAGGACAACCTGTCATGCAGCAGTCTGTACTTTCTGGAGGTGTTGGACGTATTGGTATTGGTACACCGTCTATTGTGGTAGCTGTTTGAACCTGTCGAATAGTGGTTAGCATCTCATCTCTTCCTCACAAGGACAGAAGCTTACATGCAGACTGCTAGAATCCTGCCCTCTTCTGTACCTTCTACCACTCGTAGAGACAGTACTTCCACCTTCGGGACTATTCTTGCTGCTGCTACCTGCATCGGCATTCGCTTGCTCGACGGTAGCAGCCACTTGATCATTTGCTGCGGCACTGAGCTCCGTGACTTCATTAAGACGCTGTTCCTTCAATTCTTGGAGTATTTTAGCTCTCTCAGCTGCAGAGGGACGCTGTTGCGATGTCCTTGATATGCTCTTCCTGATCCATTGCTTGTTTGAAGGATCCCATTCCAGCCGAGAGCTGCCTTTGCCTTTGCCATCATCCTGATTGACGAGTGACTGTCGTATCCGCCGTGCCGCGTGCGTGGTTAGATTGCGCTGGCTGAGTACTGCTCTTCGTGCAGCACTGCAAGTGCAAGTGCATGCGAACATGGGACGTGTCCTTGGGTATTTCAATGCTACTGAAGCCAAGGTTGGCAGAAGATCCAAGGACATCGTAGGTTTATTGCTGGAAGTATGACCCGGCGTAGCTGTGACCTCAGCTGTAAGAGCAGCCTGCTGATGCAGATGGAGAAAAGTAAGGCAGCCTACTAGCGACAGCCATGCATCCGCCGCTTTATAGAGGGATAGGCGAGACTGGACTAGCACTACGGTTTCACATTGCTATCCATCGCAGGTGTAGTCCATACAGGTAGGTCCTCGTGCGGATGGCCCGATCACCACCGCACCTCGGTGCGACAGCTGGCGATAGACACGAATCAGCGAGGGACGACATGGAGAGAGAAGCTTCTCTTCCATACTCCCAGTCTATGGCGCTCATCAGCTTGAACATCTCCACGACATACGAGGACCGGCTGCACAGCACTGAAGGCTCCCTGTCACCTCGAACACCTCGGGCAGGCTCTGTCAGCAGCACCGTCAGCAGAGCATCGCGATCCCCGAGTTGATAGATTGAGACTGATTAGAGAACCGCGAATGCCGCAGGGATAGCATATCATACTGTGCACAAATAGCACCTGCACTATCGTCAACGTGCTTCGGCCCAAGGTGCAAGTGGTTGCATCTTTGGACAAATCGTCAGGCTTTGTCAAGGTACTGTGTCACGATCTGAATCGCGAAGCCTTGGACAGGCTCACAAACCACGAGCCACGAAAGCCTGGAGCCACTAAGTCATCGTAGGCAATACAGGCGGGCGAAGATCATACACTTGCACCATCACTTAGATACCATCATCCGGTCTGGCTGGGTAGAGAGATTCTCACTGCAATGGCTCCCGACCGCACCAACAGCAACGGACACCCTCATTTCACAAGTGAACCGTATCAGCTCGATGGTATAAACGGCCACGAGGGTGGCTCAACTGCTTCGACAACATCATCTCATCCCAACCCTTATCCTACAACATCCAAGAAACTTCCTAATACTCTCTCTAGAAATCAAGCATGTCGCACGTGCCGCTCTCGAAAGGTAGGGGCTCCGACCTTGAATAAATGCTTTTACATAGACTGTACCACTGACTATGTTCTCACTTCTTTTCACCTACTCTTCATTACCATCGTCATGTAATCAAGGTCAAATGTGACGCTGTAAAACCAGCCTGTGGAGCTTGTCGCAAATCAGCATCCGCTCAAGGTCGTAATCCAGAACAAGTAGTCTGCGAATACGACGATGAGATTGTTGCTGGAAGGAAAGGACCTAGGAAGTCAAGTGGGGAGAAGCAAGATTCCGAAAATAGCAATACCTCAAAAGGCCCTGTTGGATCTTCAAGTACCGCTACTACAAATGACGGACAGCTGAGGAGACCGTCTCCTTACAATGCACAGTCCAACCAGAGTACGTATTGCCGTCAGCATATGTTCACGGGAAGTAATGCAGCTGACGCTCCCTTTGCAGGCACTCACTCCAATGGCCTCACCAACGGCGAGTCTACTAATGTGACACCCGAGATTCAGCCTGGCGGTTTTGCTTTCTCAGGCATGGATTGGGTAGGAGCATCGACTTTTGGCTCGTATTCAGCCTTTAATTCCAGCCAGAGTCAGGGTAAGTCCTAATGCTTGCTACAAGCTAGACAACGGAGTTTTCATTGATACTCACAATGCGCGCAGCTGGTCCTTCGAATGACACTCCCTTATTCTCCACCTCCAGCGAGTCGCTTTATGGTATGTTACGCCTGTAATTCGAGTAGCATCTGAATATACCCTGAGCTGATGCTTGTGATTTGACGTAGGTCTTCCCGCACCGAGACAATTCGCGATGCCCACTCCGGCATGTGGGAACTATGGCCCGACTTCACATCTCGCTGGCTCTCCTCCTTTTCCCGGCGACACTACCTCGAATGCGCAGAATGTCGTTAGCTCACTGCTAACGAAAGGATCGGCACCTTTCAGCAATCTTCCGCCGTCAGTCATACCAGCATCAAGCGTGTCTGCGAATCAAAAGTCCGCTTCAAACACAAACTCTGGCAATTACAATGCTCTGACCAATACTTACCAACCACAACGACCGCCTGCGACATCATCATCATCATCATCAAATCAAGCTCGGGATCAAGTAACATCAACATCATCAACATTACCACAAACACTACCAGATGACGCATTCTTCAATCTCTTCTGGCCAAATTGGCCAGTTTCACTCCCTTCACCAAAATTAGTTTATTCATTATGCGATATCTTCTTCTCTAAGAAATGGTTGTGTGAAGGTATTGTTAATAAAGATAAATTCTTTAAAGGATTAGCTTGTCCTCCTCAACACCAGGCTTTTCCTCATGTTTCTTTATTACATGCTATGTGTGCTATTGCTAGTAAGTTTGTACCTGCGGAAGGTGAGTCTCCCCCCTTTATCTATGTTGTACTGTTGGATAATTAGCATGGAAGTTCGGACGACTGACTTCATACCTGTGTCTTATAGCATATGGACTCGATAAGGAAGCATACTGGAAATCAGATCCAAGCCCGACAGATTATCATGCAGCGGTAAGTGCCTTGGTTAATGGCAGCATCCAGCCGTACAGGGAGAGCTCATACTAAATGAGATTCCGATCTCTGTCACAGGCCGCCAAGATACATATCGATGCAGCAATCATCAAGGGAGAAAAGCTACTCTGCGTGGCTCAAGCTATTATTCTAGTCTGTTTCTATTCGTACACCTCAGCTCGATTCGTCGAAGTCTGGCTGTACTGCGGTCTAGCTACTAGGATAGCCTCGCCTTTGGGTTTGAACCATATTGAATCGCTCATTGACGAAGCACAGGTCTTTGGACCGCTGTCTGGGGAGAACGTATTCCACAGGGGTCCGGCACCGGCTGCTTGTGTTCCTCTATCGGAAGAGGACAAGCAGGAGCAGTAAGCACTCTGTCGATGGCCGGGTCTGTGAGTGCCTTTGCTAATGAGACGTCTCGGTTTGAATAGGGCACACACTTTCTGGCTGGCTTTCACTTGTGATCGCCTCGCTGCGGCATGTACAGGCTGGGCTTCCTCGATGCCAGAAAACGAAGTTTCGACTCTACTGCCGAAGCCAACGATCGTTCCTGGTGCGATACAACCCATTACTTCAGAAGAACTCGAACAGCTGTCACTTTCCTCACCTACGTTCTTCACTTCTAATGCACTCCCGCTCGTCAATGCTATCAATCTACAGTATAAAAGCGTCGTCCTCTTAGGGAGAGTGTGCTCTTTCCTGCGGAGTGCACCATGGCCGTTAGGAGCAGACATTATCAAGGGTGCTCGTAGCTACCGTGCTGGAGTGAAGCAGAACATTGCAGATATCCCTAATTCGTGAGCTCTGGAAACCCTGATCTTGTCATTTTGGATTGTATCTGACAATGAAACATAATCAAAAAAAGGCCCGAATTCAAAAAGCTCGACGCGCTCATAGTCGCTTTCCGATTGAGTTTCCCGAAAGAATACAAGAATGTACTTAAGCGTGACGATACTGGCGCCGTTGAGATTGCGCTCGTCTCCGCCCATGTTATACCTCATGCGGCTACAATCCTGCTGCATGAAGCTTTCTGCGAGCAAGAGGAAGATGTCTCGATGCAGAGGTGTTTGACCTCTGCTAGAGCTATACTCAGCATTATTTACCTTCTTTGGGATATAAATTATGATGTATCGATGCTGCAGCCGTGAGTGTAACGCCAATCGTGATAAAGCCCTCGGCTGATATGCCTGATCTATCCACTAGCTTCGTGTCGTTCTGCTGGGCGGTCGCGGGTCGCACCCTTGTGCGAGAGCTCGCTTTCAAACAAGACTCGCAGGATGAGCTGGCTGAAGCTACCCTGAAGCAAGAGGTAGGTCTGCTCTTCAACGAGGAAGCTGTCATATCCTCTAAGACACGAGCTTTTCCCTCTAGATCAGCGTCATCTTGTCGGCTATGCGCATGTTCAGTCAAAGTGAGTTTGGAACCCTACGAAGGCAGATGTATAGACTGGCATAGCTAATGAGAATATTTCGCCGCAGGGAACGCCCTGGGAGTTGTGGTCACCAAAGCATTACAAGGCTTACTGGACAACCCAACTCTATGCCACCCCCGCAACAATGGTGGAAGAGCCATGACCGATATGTGCGGTTCAGGAGCATCCCCGATGGTCGTTGGCACTACCCCGAACAATTCGTGTGACAATGCATACAGCAACCCTTCTTCCGTGCTGGGAAGCGCTAGCATACCTCCGTCTGAGCCTTCTCTCTTCGAAAGCAGATCCAACGTTGACTCTCCCGCTCAAGTCTTCAATAACCTACTGTGGGAACTGGAGCAACCCGGAATGCAAATCAGCGAGAATGAAAATTTCAAGAAGATGGAGCTAGACCTGCGAAGTCTAATCGGACCCAGCTACGATCAGCTCCTCAGCTTATCCGCTACCGATGTTCATAGCCTATCCACAGGCTCGAACTAGTGGTAGCTGCAAGTCTTGAAAGGTCGAAACAACCGCCCCGGTGGCAGGGAGCCGTTCCAAGCATGCACAAGACCGTAATGCCTGAAATGTAGCTCAAAAAATGCTAGATGCGACTGTCAGTCATATTACCGCTTCCGCTGTCTTCCTCGCCTGCCATCGTTGGAGACTGCACAGAATTCCCGGCTAACTCGGCAAGTCTTCGGAGTTCTAAATCATCATTTCTGCTCTCGATTTTAAATTGAAGACGGTTGAAGTTGATGGCTGACAAGCCGCCAAATCGAAATAATCGGGCTTTTCAACCGACGGGTCGGCTCCGCCAGGGATGCATAGCACCCCGCAAGATAGCCTTTCCCGGAGCATCGCCTCGGTATGGCTGCATCACTTCAGGTCCTGCTGCCATATGCAAGGCGGTAGTATGCATCGTAGCCCTTGGCTTCGTCAATATCGTTTCCTCTAACATTCTGTTGTCTCTCGCACACATTCTTTATCGCCTCCACCGAGAGCCTTAGCACATTACAGCGCTGGTCGCCAATTTCATCTTCCATATTTCTACAGTTGAGGTCAACTGGGCAAGTCACACTCAATGCTGACATCCGTCACACTCTCATTGCCATGTCTTGGCTCGTTACTGCTTTGGATCCTCGTCATACAAATAGGTACATCAACCTACGGTCACTTTCGTCCATCAGGGGCGCTCAGTCGTTCGCTAACGCTTGCGTGGCAGGTCCCGCTACCGCTTTCTTTCGTTTATTCATGGACAGCATCACCATCGAACGTGCCGATCCTATGCAAGTACTCAATGCTTTGAGTGCTGACTGGCTTTCCGCTAATTGAAAGTATTTCCAGCGCTGCGCCAGGCAAGGAGCCTTCGGGACATGTGAGAGCACTTACATTTGACCCGTCCTGTCATTTCTGCTCTTCTTCTAATGACACGAATGTGTAACCTACTTTTGCAGGTTCATGTGAGTGTTTTGATGGCTGTCATTCAGAAGATAGTGCTTATACCTCCTGCACAGATCATCGCCGGCTCAACCGGCTTTTCGGGTTCGGCTAGATTTAGGGATTTAAGAAAGGGGAAGTGCACTAGTGGTAAGCTCATGTAGGAGCGACTGTCGCATTGTACAGTCTGATTGGTATACCTCCATGCAGCTCCTACGGAGAATGACATGTCAGCCTACTGCAAGTCAGATGTCAAGGTTTCTGTACCAGTGTCATTGCTGACGTTACTTCTAATATCAAGGGGCACCCATCTTGTTAGTCGAAGTCCCATTCGCGCTTGCTGATTTGACTGAGATTAAGGAACAGGTACTTTCACCACAAAACAAAGGGTTTCAAAGCGTTACCAAGTATGGACATAACAGTGTACTACAAGGTACTGATAGATTTCAGGTTTGTGAGGTGCTTACAAGAGCAAGAGCAAAAGCTGAGCGGTGTCTTACGTTCAAAGTTTGAAACAGACGGTACCTTTTATCCTTTCCCCAAAGACTTCCAGATGCGAGCGGGTAACAGCAAGACCCGAGCTTATGAGAAGGTGGGCGCCGTCAAGTGGAAGTGTCTTGATGAAGCGTAAGCCACCGGTACAGACACGTTGCAGGTCATGAGTTGAATTCGCGTTCGGCTTCCTCGGTAGATACACTAATGAAATCACTCCTTACCTACCCACGAGGCCTTGCGCTAACGGACTGCGAGCAGAGGTGTGTAATACGCATGGTTAACAACAAATTGCACCGCATATGGGATTTTGCTGACAAAAAGCGAAATATTATAGCTTTCCTTTCCGAAGTATGCGTTTCTATCTGAAATTTTACCAGATGAGCAGCTGACTATGTTGGGAATAGCTGCTGGAATGGTCGTATAACAACAAAGGGTGATGAATGTGAGAATGTCATGGTAATTTATAGAGGGTTGAGTATATACTGACGCATGCACTGTCTTTTATTGCAGCCCATATGGCCTACGCACCAAACTTCCGGCCCGAGGAAGACAACGGAGTAGCCACCGACTGCACAGATCCATCGCATCCATACAAAGTGGCTCGTTTGTTTTACGAAATCATGGTAAGCAGAGATGCTTGCAATGCAGGGCGTTACATCCGCCACGTCTTGCTGATAGGAAGTACCGTCTCAGTTTAAGGTTGAGGATCCGGAGATGGTTTGGGCAGAGGCCGCGAACCCTGAACAGCCTTTCGTGATAGCAAATGGTGATCCAACTGGTGTAAGTGTCATTACCAAGGTGTTGCTACCAGGGTGCTTGCGGTCAGCTCCAGGCTGATGAAAACACCATGACAGTATGCATTCCACGGGTACGTTCAACCCAGTCGATGCTGTTCCATTGGCTTTGCCACAGCTTAAAGCACGTCCTCCTTTGGCAGTGATTTCATGAACGGTTGGAATCCTCGTTTCTTCAGTCGGGTTCTACGACGGTGTGACGGTGTGGATGGTAACAACCCAGGAAGTGGCGAGCCCTCCACATGCTTCGCTGATGCAAGGCAGGGCGCTAATACTTGCAAGAAGGTAGGCGATTCGCCGGATTTAGCAAGCGGTGAAAAGGTGAGGGGATGACTCTTGCCGAGACTCTTTGAATACGTTCGAGTTGCCCAACCTCTCTTATTTGATGATGTAGGTCATTGATGTCTGGCTAAGCCAGCTACCCGGAGACAATCCCATCACATATACAGGGAAGGCATAAAGGTGTGCTATACCTTTACAGCATATTTCTTTTTCCCAATCCTGGATCTTGCTCAAACGGTGCCCAAAGCGCCCTAACATTGGGGCGAGACGTGCAGTTTTGGGGGACGCACGGGTCATACACAGAGGTGGTCCTGCTTCATTAGGCTGATAAGTTGGCCATTCGTGTAGACTTGACTATTTGTCCCTCAGACAGCATGTATGATATTTCTCTGCAACGCAATCGCAGTTTCACTCTGCTCTGCAACGACCACAAGATGCGCGTCCTGGACAGGTAGATGCAGCAGCTGCATGGCAGGAAGAGCCAATCCAGGGCAATACTGTTCAAGCCATCGACCTGCAGGAAAGCCGTATCATATGCTAGCCGGGAATCAGCGATGGCAAGAGCAACATTCATCACCCTGAGCAGCCGCAATCCCTGAAGATAGATCTGCGAATCACTGCTCAACTTGCATCGCTTCTTCTTTCCCACGCGATCCTGCATGCTGGCGATCTCCCGCCCGCATGAGCGCCGTCACGACGCGCTTCATCTCCATCAATACAGCACAGCCGCCGGGCTTGGTCTCATCTGCCGTAACTGAACAGGTGTCCTGCTATGCGACTCTGGACTGGCTACACCTCTGCTTCCTCCATCGCTGGATTCATAAACTGTTACACACCTATAGCGATCTACCGACATCACCGCTTCCAAATTCAGGCCAGGCTTCGTACCTGACAGACAGGATCTCGTTCCCTCCCGACAGGATCTCGTTCCCTCCCGACACGACCAACACGCTCCTTTGGATACTTTAGCTGCTCATTACATTTACCTAAAATTTTAGCCCTAACGCCAAACAGCATCAGGCATGAAGGACTTTCGGCAATGGTCTATCATCGTTTCGCTGGGTCTCATGAATATTGGTGCGCCAGAGCTTGATTGCGTTGGCGAGCTCGAACTGAAATGGTACTTGTTAGCTCCGACCACCCAAGCCTTTTTCCAGATGGCGACCCATAATGTCGACATACGACCAGTGGATCCGATGTGTGTCTCTTTTGGTAACAAGATAACACACCTCCCTGCTGACTATGACAACTCTCAACAGCGTGGACCCAGGGCATTTTCCATCTAAACACGTCAGTTTCAAACACTTCATTTGCAACACACTGAAACTGAAACCATCAAACTTGCAGGTCCATGTATGTATGCAACTAATTGTACTAACCTAGATCAGCCTAAAATTCGATCTACAGGTCATTTCGGGCTCCAATTGTATTAATGAGAACTCAAATTATGAGTCTCTTCGAGCACCCGGCTGCTGCACATCCAGTGCGTCTAGTCCGCGTCCGATACTTGTAGGCTGCTGAAACCGTCAGATGTTTTAACCTTCAGCGCCAGTACCCGAGGACAAGTCAGCATACTGTACGAATCGAAACCTCCTACCCTTGATCCGGCACACACTGACCATCTGAAATTGCAACACAGGGGCGCCGATGTTGTAAGAAAAATATGCAAGCCGGTGACGGTGCCATCGAGCTGACGCGATGGAGACACCCAGATATTACCAGCGCAAGGACGGTTTTTTCAGAGCTGTCGACATTGCGGAAATCAACGTATATTACAAGGTGAAAGGACAAGCCTCCGTGCGCGCCCCCACCGGAAAGGCGCTGACATCCTCTTGAATCAGTATCCTACGGCTTCACCTAACTTTGTTGTGCCCAAGTATAACGCTTTCTCGCCAGGCTTTCGCATGAGAGCGGGTAATGGAAAAGCTTCAAGTGCAGATCAACAGGCTCATAAATGGACAAAATGGCGATGCCTTGGAACGTATGAATCTGTCGCTCCTCCGATTGTATGTGACGCTGCTGAAGCTGACTTTGTATCTAGTCAAGACGCTCCGACCCGTGAGTTGCCTAAAAAGGCCTGTCCACTGGGTTTGAGAGCAGAAGTGAGTTTTCGAAAGACCTTGGAGATATTTTGTTGCAAGCTTACGAGCTTGGCCATGCAGATATCCTTTCCAAAGTATGTCGAATCTCTTCCAATTCTTGTTCAGGAAAAATTCTCTGAGATACTGACGACAATACCTCAGTTGCTGGATAAACGAGGATCACGCTGCAGCTACAGGCATTAAGGATACTGGAGAGGGGCAGACCGGAACCCAAGAACATGTTCTATATGCAACCGATTTCAACAATGTCAATAACGTTCCGCAGAACGGCGGTTTGGGTGATAATGATGCGCAAGGCACATGCCCTGTCACACATCAACGCTTGCTGCCTCGCCTTTTTATGGAAGTCTATGTGGGTGTCGAGTGACAGGGCTAACTGCTGCTCGTATAGCATCGATCTAACGTGCATAAATCCCTAGTTTGGCAATCCTACCCCTGGAGTCGAGCTTATGACTCCAGAGCAGCCGTGAGTGCTCCAATCGAAACGGTGACTGCCAGGTAGCAGCTAACCATGGTCCGAAATAAGTTTTGTATTGGCACAGGGGGACAGGTCCGGTGTAAGTCCTAAATGCAGACACACCCATTCGTAGCTGATCAACTCCTTCTATGCATAAAGTTTGGACTCCATGCGTAGGTCATTATCACCGTTGCTGCTGCAACTCGCAGCTGAGGATGTATGTACAGGGACTTCATGAACGGCTGGGATCAGCAACTATTGCAGGGAGCGATAGACAATTGCAGTGGGGCTATAGATGGTAACGAGGCTGCCGGCTCGGTATTTGCCTGCTTCCCCGGTGCCATGGACAGCACCTGCAAGAAAGCAGGCTCAGATCTAGCAACTTGGGTAATGGAGTCTGCACTGCAGAATCGTAGACTTACTGAGATCTCTGATTTCTTCTGTTTACAGGGCGTTGGACATGACATCAGCGCACTGCCAGGAGGTCATGTACCGTACGGTAGGCACAAGCGTGCCTCTCGCGCACAGAGATCTTCACGACTGCAAGGCTCGTCGGCTGCGCCAGGCCATGGAGCCTAGCTCAGAAGGCTTCCTGTCGGGACTTCGTCCACTGGCGGTCCAGCATGGTTTGTGTTTAATATACCAGACTGTTTTCAGTTCGTTCGTGTAAACATTGTATAAGGCCTTGGGCAGTGAATCCAAGGTCCTACGTAGTTGTATTCTGCTTGTCAGGCATTCGTCTCGTTATATGCTTTTTGCAACTGAACTTCTTCTTCAGATTACGCGGTTCCGTAGCGACTCATTTGCGGACCAGAGCGGAAGAACATGACACGATCTTGCTCTGTTGACATGTTCGACTTCCATGGCCTGTCGCGCGTAAAGGTGAGTGCCGAGTGAGAGAAAGAGTCACATCGCGTTTTTGCTTTCTACTACCTCTTCGATCAGCCTTCGCTCGATATGCCGCGTGAGCCATAGTACAGAGTCCAGCTGGGGAAATCTTCTGCTGACTTTAAGGACCCTTTGAAGCACCTTACCGTGTTGGCGTGCTCACTGGCGAGTTGGCCAGCTTACATTCCCGAGCAGGATGTGTTCTGACGATTTAATTGCGGTCCCCTGGTCTCAGTCAGCGACACAGCTTGCAAAGATGCATCGGCAGACAAGACAGGTCCACAGCTGAAAGCGCTGATGGAGGGAGAGCTTTATGGATCCACCTTCAAGGTCACAGAAATGGCCGTTGTGCCCGATGAGCATCCCGACATAGCGTCAATCCTGTGCACGTGGTCTGCTTTAACCCAGAATGGTGAACCTCGAGTACAGCTATGCATCACGACTGGCGGCACTGGTTTCTCTCCCAGAGATAGAACACCAGAAGCTGTCAAGACACTGATAGTTCGTGAAGCAACGGGCCTTCAGCATCTGCTTCTATCGGCATCCTTGCAGAAGACGCCTATGGCAGCTTTAGCTAGACCTGTGGCTGGCGTGACAGCAGATGGCATGCTCATAATTACAGTTCCTGGTAGTCCAAAGGGTGCACTCGAAAACACAGAAGCAATTTTGAGGATCGTGCCTCATGCTTTGGATCTGCTGAGTGGCGGAACTGGAAAGGCCGTTCATCAAGCTATGGGGATGCCTGAGAGAGGGCCGAGTCTTTCAGACTCAGACTACCATGCTGTCGATAGACACGGGTTCACGCACCCGCATCACCATCATCACACTGGGGGGCACGGCCGCAGTCACAGTCACAGTCATAACCACCCATCGCCAATACCGCGCTCTATGGATCCATCCAAAGGAGGTGAGCTCGAGCGAACTTAGCAGTCTGTCCACATGTCGCACTGACTACTTCTTTGAATAGTCGCCGCTCGTCATCGAGAATCGCAATATCCCATCATCTCCCTCTCAGAGGCCTACGAACAGATTCTTTCCAACACACCAGTTCTCGAAAGCGAGACTCGCCAAGTCGAACCCACTTTAGTAGGCAGCATAGTAGCTGAAGATGTACACAGTGAGATGAAGATACCAACTACACGCACAACAAATGTAGATGGCTACGCGATAGTTGCTTCTTCCACGCTACCGGGACTCTACCCTGTTCTGAGCAACCAGAATTATCCTGGTGGTATCCTGACAGACGCCTTGCCCAAAGGACATATATACCGCATCAATACTGGCGCCCCCCTTCCTAAGGGCACCGATGCAGTCGTAATGGTTGAAGATACAGAAGTGGTGGAAGCTGACCAGAATACGAAAGATGAAAAGGTGGTGAAAATACTGGTTCAGGTGCCTGAGAATGAGAATGTACGTATGCCGGGAACAGATGTAAGAAAAGGCGACCTGGTGTTGGAGGGAGGTACGCGGATAAGCGAAGTAGGAGGAGAGCTTGGATCGTTAATTTTTGTTGGGCGGCACAGAGTAAGTCGTCTTGAGTAGGCTTTTTGCAGAATTATTCGCTGATAGCGCCTCTTCCTGAAGGTTTCGGTAGTCAAGCGTCCCAAGATCGCTATCTTGTCAACCGGGAATGAGCTATCAGAGCTTCACGACAAGCCTGAAGGGTCGGTGGATGGGCCAGTGATCTACGACAGTAATCGGCCTTCCTTACGCGCTGCATTGCAGTCTCACGGTTTCGAAGTCATCGACCTCGGGATCGTGCCAGATGATGAGATATCTACTACCCAAGCATTGAAGAGAGGCTGCCAGGAAGCAGATATGATCATCACTACAGGAGGTACCTCGATGGGCGAAGCGGATCTACTGAAACCTGTCATCGAGCGCAGCCTGAACGGAACGGTGCACTTCGGTCGAGTAGCTATGAAACCTGGAAAACCTACAACTTTCGCTACTATTCCAGCAGCCTCCTCAGGGAAAACAGCAGGACATAACTCAACACTGGTCTTTGCATTACCTGGAAACCCAGCCTCGGCTTTAGTCACCTTTCATCTTTTCGTACTTCCATCATTGCGCAAAATGTCAGGGTACCCAAGAAAGCACTATCATCTGCCCAAAGTACGCGTCAAGGTGTTATCGGATATGCAACTTGATTCGAGACCGGAGTTCCATCGGGTGTGGGTGGAGCCAATCTCAGAGGTACCCTATCTGGTTGCCAAAAGTACGGGAGGTCAGCGAAGCTCAAGGACGCTTAGCTTGGCGAAAGCGAATGCCTTGATATGTCTACCAAGCAGCAAAGATGAGGGCGCTGAAGATGTAAAGGCTGGAGAGATGGCTGATGCAGTTCTCATGGGAAACTTATCATGAAAACTTGCCTGGTAAGTTTCCTCATAGACCAAAACGAATAGAAGTGTATGATACATCAACAAGTGTGGAAGAGAAGCGTCACAGACATTACAAGGAGGGGCAACCAACACTCAGACCATGATGTGCTCTATCGACGCAGCTGCGGTCGTTGAATGCTCAATCGCTTTGCCACTTGCGTCTCGCCTGCGGTTATCACTGCCTAAACCGGCCGCTTTCTCTGCTTCCGCTTGCGAGTATGGGTCGTCTTTGAGCTGCTTCAGGCGTCTCTTATGAATTTTTGTCTTGCTATGCTCTTTGAGCGTTTGTTCTGATATGAAGTGGCGAGAGCACTCTACGCAGAGGAATTCGCCGCCGCCTGTATGGGGAGATGGGTGAGGGGGGTGATTGCAAAGCACGGGAAGATAACAAGTGCGTTAGTCAGTACTCAAGGCATCGTAGTCGTATACAGCGTTGGAGCATCGCGCACCTGGCAGCTCTTCAGGATCCTTCTCTGGCATGGTCGTGGGATCTGTCGTCCGCGTGCGAGTCTTGCCCTGCGCCAGCCTCGCGACCTCTTCGTGCACCTGGTCTACGTCTTTGCCATACCGTCTTGTCTTGATATCCTTTGCTTGATTCTATTGAACGATGCATTCAAATATCGACAGCATGTCCTCGATCAGCTATTTCTACGTGCTCGGTCAGGCTGGATACTCACTTTCGCAGAGCCGTGGGTGCGGCCGCCATGCTGTACTCTGCCCATGTTGTGTTCACTGCAGCGTAGTATCTAGTGGAGTATCTCGAGCCTTTCGCTGTCGTCGTGGTCCGTAGCTTTTCCTGCCAGCAAATTCAAGCGACAGGTTGGAACTGCACCAAGTCACGAGTACGGCTGACGACTCAAGAGATACGCCGGAGAAAGAACCAATCAGCTCGGAAAGATGCTCGCACGGACGAGGACTGCAGCTGCACAGCTCTGCAGACGCACCAATGTCCCGCAGAGGTCGCTCGTTACGGCTGCGAGCTGCTCGTCCGGTCTCACCAAGCCGGCAGCTGCATCCACCGCGCTGCAGGTGCAAAGCCATCAGCAGACTCGCAGCTTGACTAGCAGACGGGCCGACAAGGTCGATACAGACAGGGTGCGTTGCTGGATGCGCCTGTTTATGGACTAGTTGCTTTCGCCGAAGCCTTCTCCGCCGCTCATTATCGCAGCTACAGGGGACTGGTGAAGCTAACTCATCGCTTATCACTATCATTCCAGGAAACAATTGTCCGCTTGCTCTACAGCATTGGCTCGAAGAAGGAAGTCGAACGATACCTACGCATCTTCTCCACTGCCAACAAGTTTGCAGGTGTGTATGCTTTGCAGCTGATAGCTATCTAGCGTTCGATCAATGGGAAGGCTGAAGCAGTATATGTCTCGTATTCCTGCCAGTCATCAAGGTTGGAGGTGCTATCCTCACACAGGAGCTCGAGGAGCTCTCCCTCTCCCTCGCTTTCCTCAACCGAGTTGGCCTTTATCCCATCATTCTCCACGGAATGGGCCGTGAGTCTTAGCGTATTCGACCAGAGTCATCATACAAGAGACTAACCGGATTGAATCCAGCACAACTCAATGAGCTCCTCGAACAAGCCGGTGTTGTCCCAGACTACATGTATGTCATTTCTATCGAAACTTGTCGTCGCGTTGAATCTTCGACTAACCGACGTTTCTCCCACAGCGATGGAATCCGAATCACCGATGCAAAGACACTGGAGATTGCCCGCAAAGTATTCATGGAGGAGAACCTCAAGCTCGTCGATGCGCTAGAACGTCTAGGAACAAGGGCACGCCCTATTACAGACGGTGTCTTCGGAGCCAACTATCTCGATAAGGAAAAGTACGGATTCGTCGGCAAGATCAACAAAGTCAACAAGGAACCTATCGAAGCAGCTATTCGAGCTGGATGCCTACCTATCCTGACGAGCATGGCTGAGACACCAGATGGCCAGCTGCTGAACGTCAACGCCGATGTCGCCGCGGGTGAATTGTCCAAGGTGCTCGAGCCACTCAAGATCGTCTACTTGAACGAGAAGGGCGGTCTCTACCATGGAGTGACCGGAGAGAAGCTAAGCGTCATCAACTTGGATGAGGTGGGTTTGTGCAGTTCATAGCCTTGAGAATTTGACCAATCAAGCTGTGCCGAACAGGAATATGACGCCCTCATGAAAGAACCATGGGTCAAGTACGGAACCAAGCTCAAGATTCGCGAGATCAAGGATCTCCTCGACCACCTTCCTCGTTCATCCTCAGTCGCCATCATCTCACCACAAGCACTTCAGAAGGAACTCTTCACTGACTCTGGAGCAGGTACCCTTATCCGACGCGGATACAAGCTATACAAGCGTGACTCCATCGAGGGTGTTGGTACGGACCGACTCCGCCTCGTTTTCCAAGAGCGCGATCCCGAAATTGTCTCCGGTGGAAAGACGGTCGCTGAAGTCTTCGGCGAACTGAAGAAGACCCCTTACACCATCTACGGCGACGAGCCTTTCGATGTTGTTGCCATCGTATCGCACCCTGAAGGAGAAGTCCCAATTCTCACCAAACTCCTTGCCTCCCGCACTGGCGTGCTCAATGCTGTCCTAGACAATGTCTGGACTTCGTTGCGAAAGGACTACAAGCGGCTCTTCTGGACCATCAAGGCTGATGACGAGAACAAAGCCTGGCACTTTGAGCGAGCTGAAGGCTCCTTCACTCGCAATGGCAGAACTCTCTTCTACTATGGTGTACACGACTGCGGCGAGCTAGAGAAGATCGTCAAGCAGCTTGAACAGCAAGGAAGAATCGAGAGGGCTTATCTGCCTATCTCCCAAGCTGCTCGAGTGCAGCCAATCCATACTCCACGAATGGGAGGCACACCTTCCGGAACTCGATCTTTCAGCACTTCGGCTCGTTCTCGTGCTCAGCACGCCTCGTCATCCGGTGCTACCAAGAAGGTTGGGCTCATCGGCGCACGTGGTTATACTGGGTCCAACCTCGTCTCACTTCTCAATTCTCATCCCAACCTGGAGCTATCGCACGTCTCGTCTCGTGAGTTGGCAGGCCAGAAGCTACAAGGATATAACAAGTCAGAAGTGATCTACCAGAATTTGTCAGCTAAAGATATCCAGAGACTCGAAGAGAAGGGCGATATCGATGCTTGGATCATGGCTCTGCCCAACGGAGTATGCAAGCCTTTCGTCGATGCCATTGACACCGTCAAGAATGGCAAGAGTGTCATTGTCGACTTGAGTGCGGACTACAGGTTCGAGAAGGAGTGGACTTATGGTCTTCCTGGTGCGCAATGACTCCTTCATCCTCACCTTCGTTCTGTAGTTACCTCCCTCTTCATTAGCCTGCTTGCAGTGTGAAGGACAGGGAGCGAGCGAAACCGGCAAGGGGCTGAGATCAAATGAAAGAAATAATGCAGTGGCTGATGTAAATATACCTCTTCTTGTTACCATCTCCGATCTTTTTACATCGCATATGCAACGTGAAAAATCAACAATTTTGATTGCATTCACATGCCTGTCGGTCTCCCGTCTGTCCGGTGAATGACATCCGAACAACCTGTCCATATTCTGTAGAATTATACTCACGGGACGCCATTCGCAAATCAACACGTATCTCGAATCCTGGTTGCTACAGTACAAACACTCAACTCATTCTCGCTCCTCTTCTGCCTTACATCAAAACCGATTCTCAACCTACCATCTTTGGTGTTTCGGGCTACAGCGGTGCAGGCACGAAGAGTGGCAACACACCCAAGATTACGCCTGAATCACTACGGGGAGGCATTAAGCCTTACGCCCTTACAGACCATATTCACGAGCGCGAAGCAGCTTACCACCTAGCGAACCTTCTTCCTTCGTCATCGAAACATGAAGTCCCTTTCACCGTAGGTTTCATTCCTCATGTCGCTCCCTGGTTCCAATGTATCATAAGCACGGCATCTATCCACCTACAAGAGTCAATGCGAGCGGAAGAAGTCAGAAAACTGTATGAAGAGATGTACAAGGGAGAGAAATTACTAAAGGTACAGAAGGAAATTCCGGAAGTTGCTGATGCATCTGGAAAGCATGGCTGGACTGTCGGTGGCTTCCAAGTCCACTCATCAGGGAAGAGAGCTGTAGTGGTGGTAAATCAGCTTTAAGCACTTCAAAACAGTCGTGGATTGACAAAGCTGAGCTTTCATTCTTCGTTAGGCTACGCTGGACAACCTTCTTAAGGGAGCTGCCACTCAGTGCATGCAGAATCTCAATCTTTCACTAGGACTTGACGAGTACGCTGGTATTCCTCTGGATTAGTCCATCACCAATATATGTAGAAGCAGTTAGAGCTCATTCAAGTCTTACAACGACACAAATAATCAAAACTGAAATCCCCATTTCGACCGACTCCCATAAATCGCTCTCGAGATTGGTTAGAGTGCACGCTACGCCAGCTGACAGCTAATAATCTCTTCACGCTCCATCACCGACCCAAGGTAACTCCTCGAATCCAGATTTACCGAACCGCTGAAAGCTGATTGTACCATTATCGACAACTGCGATGATAGCTGATTTGCTTCCATTTTTCAATTTAGCATATGGAGCTGGTCTAGTCAGTGATTTGTTTGTATTATTTGGCGCCCTTCTTGGCTTGCCATTGACTGTCACCGTGTCCTCTGAGCTCGACTTGCTCGTTTTGAAGTAGGAAAGAAGGTATGACCATGCTGACGACATCGTTGATTTCGTTTGTGCGAGGCGTGAAAACGTGTCTGGGCCATCGTCCAGCTCGGCGAAGACATTTTGAAAATCCCAGAAGTCGGGAATAGGCGTAGTCTGTGCGCTGTATGCAGGTAAAACAGAGTCGTATTTAGTTTTCACTCTCAACGCCTGGACACAAAGCGTAGGAGAAGACTGACCTGATAGCACCCAATCTGAAATCTGGAGGTGGTGGGTCTGTTTTCTTATACTTGGTAACAGGCTTATAGACATTGAAGAAGACGCAATAAGGATTCGTACGACGTTTATTAGGTCCAATCGTTGAATTTCGACCGGCCTTAACGAATTGTAGGGAAGTGAAGGCTTGGTCTGGAATTGATACATCTATCGATTAGTATGTAGAACGGGCATAGTTCTTAGGAAGCTACCGCTTAAATGACTTACCGTATGTGAACCATCTTTCGTTTCCCAGCAATGACTTTCGGTATCCCCTTGCTACCGAGTCCAGCCGTTCCAGTGATGCTATCGTGTGTGGAGCAACTATTCGTTTAACAAATCTAAGGGTGATGCTTATAGGGGTGAACATTCTAGCTATAGACGACTCTATCCAATCTGTCATTCTCAAAAGCCAAAGTTTATTATCCGAAGTATTATCATTCAAAGGACTCTGAGAGACGTGCGATCTAACTACTGTATAACCTAATCTTCTCAAAAAAGCATAAACCTGATACCTTTCTGGCGTTAATTCCGCTGCGTTAATCATTATACTCCAAGCATGTTGAACTGAAAAAGGAACTGTAGGATCAACTTCTGAAGTCCAACACTCTAAACTACCTCTTTCAACAAGATATAATACTTCTTCAGGCATTAATTCCATTCTTTTTCTTTCTTGTATATACTTTCCCATTGTGAGGAAATGTACACCATGTACTGCTCCTGCTGATGCATTTTCGGATTTCTGTAAATCTCGATTGATTGATGATGACGGCGGTAAGGAAGGATCTGCTACCGGAACCATGTACGCTCGTTCGATGACTGGATCCCATATCGCCCTGTTCCGAGATCTGGAAGAGTGCGAACGCACCCCTGAGGATATCGCACTGAATAAGGCGGAACGTGAAGCTTCGAGGAGGGATTGTTGGAGGTCAATGTACCGATCTACCGAAGCTGGCTCGAAATCTTTCTCCCCTCGTTTGGGAATGACAGGGTTTGCATTTGTTGTTGGCATTGGTTTATCATTGCCTTTTGACATGGATCTAGTGTGCAGAATTGGCGGATGTCGTGTATTTATCGCATAGAAGGATCGGTTATGGCAGCCACATGGGGTAGGTATTATCATCAGAACTCAGGTTGAGATTTATAGAGATTTGGACATGCACCCACTTTGCATAGTCGGCAAATGCAATCCAATTAGGAACATCTTCACCATCCTCTTCGTCGTTGGTCATGGAAAGGTTCCCAATGTTTCGTTCAGAGGTGCCCGAAGGTCCAGCCGATGCAGATTCGTAGGCTCTCCCAGCGAGAGGAGACTCGTCAAGCTCGTCGGACATGATTGGATACGTTCGGGAACAGACTTCCGAATTGTTGGGGGTGGTTTGCAGTGTTGCGTCAGCAGTGTTTGGGATGGTGTTCCATCAATAACGTCAGTATGGTAGGGTTGGTCAGGTTGACAGGGTTGCACGCAATGCATGTTCCGGCAAAGTTCTGACTGAAGGGTGGGCCCTGCCCACCTATCGAGTGATCGAACTTTGGCAACAAGTGATCGCAGGATGCCCATCTAGCCAATGAGAAGATGGCGCCTTGCTATTCCGACTTACGCATGCCCTTCGAGTGCGGTTTGCGAGGTCGAGGATTTAGAGGGCAGCCAGGGAGAGTCAGCAGGGCGATTCGCCACTAACTTTGAACGACCAGCCACTCTTGCAGAGCGCAAACAGCGGACTGACTCGCGCTTCAGACTCCCAGCTGAAAACCCAGCTCATCCCATCTGCCCCTCTCTTTCCTCTGCTCTCACCAGAACGACGTCGTAACACTCTCACAGCACACAGCAACACTACAATGGCCCGAAGTGAGCAGCATCGAATATATTTACACAGACTAGCATGTTGTGACAAGCACAGAACACTGACATGCTCGTCATCCTCTCTAGCAAAGCAGACTGCCCGAAAGTCCAGTGAGTCCGGTCCTTTCGTCGTCCTGCCTTCCAAGCCGTGTTTACTGAGCACAATCAACCCTCACAGCCGGTGGTAAAGCACCCCGAAAGCAGCTCGCCGCAAAGGCTGCACGCAAGTCTGCACCCGCTGCAGGTGGTGTCAAGAAGCCTCACAGGTGGGTGGTGCTGTTCTCTCTCTCTTCTCCGTCGACCTGCTTTGTTGTTCTGACACTCGATCGCCCGTACTTCATCTAGATACAAGCCTGGTACTGTAGCCCTCCGAGAAATCAGACGATACCAGAAGGTGAGTCAGCACATCCCTATGTTCAGCATTAGTCACTGCTCATGACTCACATGCTAACCATCCTCTCCTCCCAGTCTACCGAGCTCCTCATCCGAAAGCTCCCCTTCCAGCGTCTCGTCCGTGAGATCGCCCAGGACTTCAAGACTGATCTCCGATTCCAGTCCAGCGCCATTGGTGAGTGATTGCATTGTTATGCTATATCCTGTATGATGTACTCCATGCTCATGCTATGTTCCATGCTCGTCTTTCACAGGCGCTCTCCAGGAGTCCGCCGAGGCCTATCTCGTCTCGCTCTTCGAAGACACCAATCTAGCTGTAAGTCCAATACCCCTCCCCCTTTGCCTAGCCAGCATGTCTGACTCATGTCCCCTCTCTCGTTTACTTGCAGGCCATCCACGCCAAGCGTGTCACCATCCAGCCCAAGGATATCCAGCTGGCCCGCCGATTGAGAGGAGAGCGATAAGCAGCTTCACCATGCTCGGAGGACCAATACACAGAAGTCAAGGTCAACAAGATGATGTTTAGACTGCTGAACAGTCATTCGATTACATATAGAAGCTCTCTCCGGTCGGCCCTCGCTTCGAAGGTCATTCTCTTACTTCTCTCTCGTCACTCTCCCGGTCCTCTAGTATACTAGGGGCCATAATGTAGCAATGCGGTCAAAACATGTATGTACTACAAACGAGGCCTGCTCTATAGGTCAATCGAGCACAAGAGACAGCCTCTGTTTCGCTCAAACGGTCATTATGGACGGATGTCTACTCCACATGCACTTTCCTTTTTGCTTTTCTAGTCTCTTTACTATTATCTCTTTTTGTTTAGCTTTCTCTAGTTGATTGCGAAATATAGCACATGTTTACACTCGATCTTCAAGCTACTTTCATGATACTCGCTTGCTACATTGGCTTTGCGTACACGTATTTGAGCGGATTGCTCCCTATGCCTAAGTATTGAGTATGCTACACGGTTACTTGAAAGTTGACGTACTTGCGCCCGCATCTGAACATATCGAAAACTAGCTACACACCTTCACTGCTATCTCAGGTTCTTCACTACTCACTTCCCTCTACTAAAGGTGTCCTCTCTGATGCATTTGCTGTAGCAGTTTTCAAATCCGAAGTTTCATCTTGAAGCTCTCGCATTGTCCACATGGCAGATAGGCCAGCAACAGGTCCAGCCAATAATCCCAGAAGCACGCCTATCTTAGTGGCTTTCATCCTATCGCGTCTAGAGCTATTGCGATATGTATACAGAAGAATGAAGCTCGCTAGTTCGAGGAGGACGAACGCGTAATCATGCAATAGGAGAATATGGAGATCTTGTGTCATTCCGATGGAGGTATCTGATGGCCAAAAGATGTGTTTGAATGACGTTTCGCTGAAGAGTAGCTTGATGTGCCCATCCAGCGAGAGAAGCATTGTGATGCCGGTGGTTACAAGTAGCGGAAGATGGATTGATTTGCTTCGACTGGTGAAGCAGCTTATGACAACAGGTAGAACTGTGTTTGTTGCCATGATGTAGAGTGGGAAGCAGAGAAAAGTAGTGATAGCCTTGTTGCTCCAGTTCGTCCAGACGCCGTACGCCACTGGGGCGAGATATCCAAACGCCACACTTGCGAAGATAGACCAACCTTCAACCTGACTGAGGCGAGGTCTTGGTTCTTGGACACCTTCCTTCTTCTTGCCTTGGATATCATCAGATCGGCCAAAGCATAGTGTCGCGAAATATATAGGGACACTGACTGCCCCACTCAGTACTTGGGCTAAGATCAAGTATAGCGAAGCTCCTCTTCTTCTCCAGAATGTCTTCTGCCTGAAGGACTCGTGAGAAAGTATAGTCACTAGTAGAGGACCGACTCGAAGAAGCTGAGATACGAAAATGTAGGCTCCTCGATTCGGTTTTGTCTGGAGATCTTGCAGGCCGGAATACAAAGTGCATACGGCTTGTCGTGCAAATCTTGGGATCAGATTGAAATCTGCCAATGAAGACGAACTACATGCATCCAGATATCTGCCTGGCTCTCTGACTGTAGAAAGTGTAGCTCCTAGATTTGTTGTAAGGTATTTACGTTATCTGATCACCCATGTGAAGCGTATAGGGGAACGGCACAGTAGTCCGGTCGAGCTTACCTAGCGCTCCGAGTGTTACCAAAGCCAATCCAGAAAGTCCAAGGAAGTAGAAATAACTTCTATTCAGACTTTTACGAATCTGAGTCTGCTTTACGGGAAGGTTAGTATCATAGGAGGGCAGCGATCGGTCCAGAGGTTTGATGGAACAGCAGGGCATTTCGAGGCAGCGCGCAGTGAGCAATCGTCCGATTCGTATCTTAAGGTCCCCAAGGTCAGCTCACGAATCGGTTCCATCGTCTCTTCAGCCATTCCGCCATCCTAAACACTGTAAGGTATCGGTTGAGCGAAGCGAAGACTGACAGCACGGCTGTGGCGTTTACGGGGGCGGGCTGTCATAGTAAATATTAAACTCGTTTCAACGCACCAACAACGCGATAAGGTCACCAAAAAGCTTGCTACAGCAAATAAAGGGACTGTCACAACTTTACAGCGAGAGCTGATACTACATTCCCGTTTCTACGACCAATTTCCCAGCAGATTTACCACTCTCCTGTGGTATGCAAGAGTGTTATCCTGAGCCTTGGTGGTCGCAGCTCAGACATGGATCGACGTACCATATAAGCGTGTGCTTCGGCGATCTGATCCATTGTGTACACCTTATCAATTGGGACGCTCACATTGCCAGCCTCTACTGCGTTGATGTACGACTGCAGCACATCTCCCGGCAGATCATGTGCGCCTCCCCCATATGCCGTCAAGCGGACTCCATTCGGTATGTAGTCTGCCATAGGAATGACATGCAGATCAATCAAACAAGCAATATCCGCTCTTGACCTGATATGAGAAGCCCTTACCCATTGGATAGAAATCTTTGATAATCCAGGAATTGCTTAGCATACCAGTGAAGCACACTGTTCCCATAACTTTGACCGCTTTCAGAGTGTCTTTAAGCGTATCTGCACCGACCAGCTCCAAGGCGCAATCGACACCTCTCGGCATGATTTGGCGGACCTTGCTCGCTATGTCCTTTCCGTCGTCAATGATGACATGGTCTACGCCAATCTTCTCCTTTAGTACCTGTATTTTATGTTCGCTTCGCGTTGTTGAAAGTACCGTCATGCCTCTTTGCTTGGCGAGAACAGCAGTCGCCATTCCAATACTAGAAGTGCCACCGCGGATGAGTATACTCTGCCCTTTTTGGCCATCACAGCCAAGCGTCAAAGAGCCGTAGGATGTTTGAAGCATTTCCGGAATAGCTCCTAAAGTCGACCATGAGAGAGTCTTCGAGTGGAAAGCATGCACGTTGGCTACTGGTACCAGTGTATACTCAGCATAGCCGCCATCGAAGACTGCCATACAAGTTGACCGTGTAAAGCGGAATAAAGGGTTTCAGCATCTAACACATAGTGAAGCTAGCTATGAACGTGTAGACTCGGACTGACCTCTTCCCATTCCGCCCATGATGGCGCAGACCTGCTGGCCTTCCTTAAATTCTCCACCAGGACACTCTGCCACCACACCGCAAGCCTCGATACCAAGGACACGCGGCAAGGTGACGCCTATAGCAAGTCCTATGCGCGTATGTAGCTCTGTAGATACATTCTTATTCAGCTAGGACTTAGCAATCGCATCAGAGTTGCGTAGCAGAAACACGTGCCTGACCGGTTCAAGCCGAATGCTTTTACTTTCAGGAGCACCTTGCCCTTTTCAGCCTTGGGTATAGGGATTTCTTTGATCTTCAGTCCCTCGGGAGGGGACGGTGCACTCTCCAAAACGACAGCCCGCATCGTCTTGGACATTCTTGGCTGTAATCAAGTAGAGAAGCGCTTCCTTGGGGGACAGTTTACGGGCAGATCCTCTTGTTGCAGTGAAGAAGCTGGGAAATGCTCTCTTGATTATGATGATGTGGGACTATGGGTATACCTTCAGCCGGATTGTTTAGATTGCTTCAGTTGGTGCCATTCGGCGAAAGCAAGCAGGTTGATAAGCAACTCAGATCCAATCCTCATTTCTAGTCACAGGAAACCCCTCCGGACCCAATGTGTGTATGCCAGTACATCCTCAGCATGTGCTGCGATTGTGAGTAATCCACCAGTTTGCCACTTGCAAGCTGGCCTGTTTTGCTCGAGCTGCGTGTCTGTCTGGAGGTCTGCTTCGGTGTCTTACACAGCTCAGCAACAACAGCAGCAAATATGGCACTGCTGCATGCGATAGTCGCGAACAACGAGCATGTGCTCGCAGAGGCCTCGAGTCCAGACTTGCAGAACGACCCAGAAGCAGGCAATACCTTCAGTTCGGCGGTGAGCCAAGAGCTGCAAGGACGCCGGATGATGAGGATTGATGGCTGATCGTGGGCATTCGGTATCAAATAGGTCAACACGATACTGCGCAAGATACCTCCTAACGATAGCAAGGTGGGCTGTGGACCCGCTTGTCCAGGCGCTTTGTGCAATGATCCGCTGACCTGAATGGTGGGCCTCTGGCGCTGCAGCTATCCTATCAACTGGAAGACCATCTCTGCCACTATATCCGAAGCAACGGAGTCACCGCCATGGTTATGGCAGATCAAGAACTTGCACGACGCGTTGCCTTTGGTTTCTTGAATGAGCTGTTGAAGCGGGTGCGTCCCTCCGTCTGTCTTCAGTGTAGGTGGCACTCACCTGGTTCCACAAGCTGAAAACATGTATTGGTTTCATTATTCAGTTCAATGCGAGCTATTCTCACGAAGATACAGTATCTGCGCCGGTGTACGGCATGGCCTCGGAATTCAACAAGCACATCGAAGAGCTCATGTCGACCTTCTCTCAAAATCCACCTGCAGACCCAATAAAGCAAGCACAAGAAGAGATAGGCGGTGTCAAGCAGATAATGGTGCAGAACATCGAGCAGATACTAGCACGAGGAGAAAGGATAGAACTTTTGGTCGACAAGACAGACAATATGTCGCACCAAGCGAGAGCTTTCAGGAAACGCTCGCAAGCGTTAAGAAGACGAATGTGGTGGCGGAATACAAAGCTCATCATGCTGTCCGGTACTTGCGCTGTGATAATCTTATTCCTGCTCATTCAGAATGCTCGGCATTAGCTTGATGCCACTACTATTTCATTTCGTAACATTGTAGCATAGCATCGTGAGAAAGCGTGTCCTCGAATTTGAGCTAACTGCCTGATATCGTTACATCAAATTTGAGAATCGTTAGAACACAGCGCGGCATTCTGACTTTCTTGTCTGACATAATATCTATCTACCACAAACCCCTGATTCGACCAGATACTTCCATCGTCGGTAGCTCTGCTACCGCTATCGTTTCTCCAGCTTTGCTTTTTGTTTCGCCACGCATAGCAGCTTCCAACAACCACCTGCCTTCTATAGGTCTGATCTCTTGATTGAGAGTGCCTACCGTGATATGATAGCTATCCTTCCGTTCATCACTCGGCATGTCTTCTGTTTTAACGCTAACGCCACCGTACTCTACTTTTGAAACTTGTATACTCATAGCCCGGCTATCCCAGCATAGTAAGGGACCGAGCGTAAGTTTGACAGTAACGCTATCTGATCCCCATCGCTGTGTGATAGTCTCGCATTTCCCCCATAACATTTTGGTGAAAGCTATCTCTTTCGCATTTTCTGCTTCCCCTTCTTTCGCAGCTAGTTCTGTCTTGTGAACCAGAGTCACATGTGGCCTCTTTTCTATGCGGTTCTTCTCCTTAAGCTCGTCGAATGTGGTACAATCCGTGTCTTTGGCATGTTCGTCGAAGAAGCGCTCGAGTACGGTGGGGAGATCCACCTCGACTGCTATACCATAGTAGCGGATTGTCTTGGATTTGTCGACGCCATCGAGATTCATTTCTTTGTAGATACTTGGCTTGTAATCTCTGCTCGTGAACAGTGCCTGCTGTATTTCTTCTTGCGAAGGTCGCTTGCCATCAGTACCTTTGAATCCACCCCCTTCGGCATCTAGCTTGACCAAACATTCGACTACATACTGCAGTGCTTTCTCCAGATCCCAGCTTATGTCCATCTCGATAATCTCGTCGAATGGGCTATCACAGCCATTCAAAGCCGGATCGAAGGGGTCAGTCTGGCTGAAGAAGCGAGTCAAGATGAGCTCGTGCTCTCCTGTTTGTACCGGCCTTAAAGATTGATGGTTCTCTCCCCTCGCTACAATACGGTCGAGGCAGATTCTGTGTATCTCGTTATGTGGAAGCTTCGATAAAGGCCAGACTATAGCCACCAGGCGTATCTTCTCTTTGCTCTTCACGGCAATGTCCACCATGGCTTGGCGATGCTGCTTGAGGTGATTGTTCCTAGGTGAGCTCGATGTCAGCTCCTAATTTATAACGGAAAGACCGTCATGGATTACGTACTTGTCGGCGATGACTACTGCGTTGCTTTGCAACAACTTGGCAACATTGCCCTCGAAGTGCTTAGCAGCCTTCTTCTCCTTCACATCGTCAGATTGCGTATGAGCGAAGCCGAATAATGATGTCAAGGCAACAGCCATAGCCGTTTTACCGCATCCTGGCACGGCGATTGGCACTATGAGGGTCTTCTCGAATGCTCCAGCCTTTGGTTTGGAAGGTTCTCCCTTCTTGCCCATCATCTGCTCATGGAGTTCTTTTCCTTCCTTTGTGGTTGAGCGCCACTTCAGGAAAGCCTCCCTTACGGTGATGATGCCTCTGTTGTCTTGATAGTCAACGAATGCTTCTGGGTTCGTCTCCATGTACTTCTCGACCCAGATTGCATACAGCCGGGTTTCTGGATTGCGGATGCGGTCTGCGCGTATGGATGATGGAAGAGTAGTGGACGGGCTTTCTTTCTGTCCCTTACTATCTACACCTCCGCTACCATGGTTACCTGTCGCATCAATTTGACAGGTGTCGTCTTCCACTTCGTCAATGACGGTTGCCGCGGCCTTTCCTTTACCAGCAGTACCTATTGTAGCTCTCTTGAAGGCTTCTTCCAGGCTTGACTTGCTGTCAGCATTCTTATGATGAGGGGATGATGCTGATGATTTGCCCTTCTTTGCTTGTTCAAGCTTCTCTCTACCTCGCTTGGCAACATCATCGCCAGCCTTCTTCTTCTCTGTAAGGATCTTCTTTGTCGTCTCACGCCATTCTCTCCACATCAAATAAGGTTCATCAAACTTTATCTTCCACATGAATACCCTTCTCTCATCATTCCAATTTTCCTCTGTAAGATCATTTGGTTGAGGTTGTTTGTCTAGACTGCCAGGTTTAAGAGCAGCTCGAACTACGAAACCTTCGACGTGTTCTCCGTTCCACATCCCTCCTTCGTCTACAACGCTTTGTCGGAATTGCTTCACTTCCTCCACACTTTTCAAAACAGTATATGCCGTCTCGATAAAACCGAGCTCAGCTGCTATCTTGTTCACTTCAGGCGGAGGGAGGGTGAGCAATGTTGGGTGATTGAAGACTACTCCATGCAGATGCAGCCCCGTCATTTCTGGCGCGTAAGGTAGAATGTGCTCCTCGAAAGAATCGTCACAAAGCTGTGCAGACGTCAGGATCCAGCATTACAAGCGTTTGTGGTAGAGGGAAGTACCTACCTCGGCCACTAAAGTCCAATTCTTCTGCCACAGTTTCTTTGCTAATTCTTTCCGGGTCTTGCCTGCTTTCTTCAGTCCACGATCCAGCCATATTTCGCCCACAAGGGCATGCGAGACTTGTCCAGGTTGAGTTTGCTGGCCTATAGCATGCTTACTTGTCACGAGAAGCTGTGTGGGCGAGATTGCAGCGATGAGAATTATGCAGCCATTGGACTTGAGAGTGATATAATATGGAGGTGCAGTTAGATCTGGCAGATTAGCCCACTAAAGACGCCGCAAGAACAACATTTCAGTCATCTGCGACAGAGAAAGATGGATGCAGATGGAAAGTAATACCTTCGTCCAGCTGACTTCGTCGACGTTGAAGAACTTGTCATACGCTCTTGCCACAATCCGGTCTTTACCTATGGTGAAAAGACCTCTGCCTCTCGTTGGATAAGGACATGGATCTCTCTTGTAAGCATAGTCTTGCATCTTCCATGAAGTAACTTTGTACGGTTCATCTGACCTATCCTTTTCGACGACATGATCGGTGTGCTTGAGGAGCTTTGATGATTTTGGATCATCTCGAGGACGCTTGCCAAACTCATGCAAAGATTCAAGGAGCTCCTTCGTAGCTGAAATATCTTCAGGCGATAAAGCAGGTGAATACGGGACATGCGATGTCGAAGCCTTGGGTGCCTCCTGCTGGTCTACTCCCATTTCGTCGTCATGCAAGGTTCCGGCTTGCTTGACTCGAAGTGCGATCTGGCCTTACGGGCGAGCTACCGGCCTGTGGTGCAGGTATGATGTGCTCTGAGACGACGCGGCGAAGCGTGTGTCGTGCTGTGTATCGTTCTTGCTGTTGTGCAGACTGTTGAAGGAAGGTGTACAACAAATTCTCCTGGTGCTTTTGGCAAAAGGTGATCGGACTTTTGTAGATGCAACGGTCCAGATGAAGTATATTTCAGCTAGAGAGACCTCTACTTTCAAGCGTACGTTCTCATTATTCGACTGGTCGCTCTCCTCGGTCTGCATAATAGCCTCTGCTACCCCATCAGTTGTAGGCTGCAGCATCCAAACGCAGGCCTTGTCTTCATCAACTACAAGAGACGCGTTTATCGATATACAAGGGCTGGGGAATACTCATCTCTGCAGGCTCAGCAGGAGCACCACGAGTCTAATATGGCCATGGCAAGTGTCCGCTCACGTATCATCAAGGTAGGCAAGCTTTGATTGGCAACATACCGTCCATGCTGTTGACGAGCTGTGCTTTCGCACAGATATGGTCTACAAAGTATGGCCTGACACTCACGCCGGACTCGCTGTCCTGGCTCGAGAAGATGATAGAGCACTATGAATTAGGAGACACGAACGATTCTGACACTGTCGAAGCTCTCAACAAAGCAATGGAGGACATGGCTAAATGCTATACCGGAGCTATGGAAGACTATGCCCAGATAGTCGATGTGAACGCGCTAGAAGACGTTTATGCGCGTTTACAAGCAGTAGAAGGCAATGTGGATGCACTTCTAGGAGGTAACGGTCTTTCTCATGATGATCCACATAATGGACGCGACCACGCCACAAGCGACCTCCTCGACAGGTCCACATACATCAAAGTAATTGATGCGTTTTCAATGCCATGGATCCACTTCGATGGCGAGAAGAAGAGCTTTGTTCATCACAATAATATGACGACCAGTACTGGTACCGGCCAGAGTGCGAGGAAATACCCTTCTCTGGCTGGAGCAGCAGATTCTAAAGCACAATATTTACGCGATCGATACAATATACTAAAGCAAGTCATCCTGCGAAACGAACATTTCTCACCACCTGCACTGCCTGGTCATGACAGAGAAAATTACATGAAGGTACGCGCGTTGTTTCCGCGAGTTCGGCAAGTCTTTGTAAGCTGAAACACTTGTACACAGCTTACTGGCGTCAAGAACCTGCTTGGACGACAAGGAGGCCACTTCTTGCTTTTCGGCATGCTTACCCGCTCAGAAGATGGAACATTCGTTCTCGAAGACCTGGACGACCAAGTCAAGCTTGATATCTCGGAAGCCAGTCCAGCAAGTGGCATGTTTACGGAAGGATGTTTTGCTCTTCTCGATGGTCAATACACGAAGGATGGCATATTCAAGGTCATGGAAATTGGTCATCCGCCCAGTGAAACACGAGAAGCCACAAGGTCAGTATCGTTGAAATGCCCCATAATCTTTGATAAGACTGACGCAAACTTCTGGACGTAGGGCGATTTTCGGTCACGTGGACTTCCTGGGCACGGGTGCACTCACGCTCACCGAAGAAGCGAAACTACAGAAGTCAGAGAAAACTCACCCAGAATCGTTCCTCTTCTTCTCCGACATGTATCTTGATTCACCAAAACATCTCCTCAATTTCCGCAAAGTGTTACAAGCTTATGAAGGTTACGAGGCCGGATTGCCGCCTGCCTTGTGCATTCTCTGCGGAAACTTTAGTAGCAAGCCTATCAATCTGTCAGACGGCAAGAGCTTAAAACAATATCAAGGTGAGTGATCCGGTTCCGCCCAATTATAGAATTGCGACCTGAATCGTACTGCTTCCACAGCCAACTTCTCTGCTTTTGCGGATCTGTTATTGGCATATCCGAAATGCGCAAGAGAGATGCATTTCGTCTTCGTTCCAGGCCCAGCGGATCCGTACGATGTCTCCAATCTGATCCTGCCACGGCGACCTCTTCCACCATCACTCACTAAAGCAGTGAGCGAGAAGCTGCCGAAGGTGACATTTGCGTCGAATCCCTGTCGGATAACATACAAAAGTCAAGAGATTGTAGTCTTCAGAGACGATCTGATGTCGCGGATGCTGCGCAACACTGTGCGATTGAAGAACGATTTATCAGCTTTGGCGAATCGGGAGCTGCTGGAGATGATGCAGACTGAAGGAGGAGAGCAGATGGTGGGTATGTCTGCGCAAATGGAAACGTGGTCGGACGAACAGAAAGGCCAAGCGAGATTGAAGGTGTTGAGTCAATTCGTAAGTGGCTCATAACGCTCGTGATGCTCCAACCAAATCCTGAGCGTCTTTCCTACTATAGCTTGTGCAAACAGTACTGGATCAATCACATCTGGCGCCTCTGTCGCTTCAGGTTCGACCAGTTCTGTGGGAATTCGACCAAGCGCTGCGGTTATTTCCCTTGCCAACAGCGGTACGTGATCATGGTGTGTAGTACCTCATCGCCGTGACTGACAACCTGTGTTCACGCATAGCTTGTACTGGCCGACAAGTACCAGCCGTACGACGTCACGTACGAGAACTGTCATGTCTTCAATCCTGGCAGCTTTGCGGGCAGCGACTTCACGTGGTCGATGTACGATACGTCGAAGAGAACGTCGGATCAAAGGTGAGTCTTTAGCAGATTGGGCTTGTTGACATCTCGTGCTGATCTGACGCATCGTTGCCTTGACAGTGGCTTTGGTTCATAGGTTTGAGGTCTGTTTGTTGTACTTTAGTCGTGCTGCTGATATAGTAGATGTTGTTGTGCTATTTATCGGACCTCAAGCTGGAGCATTTAGTATATCGTGGGCAAGACACTTCCACTTGTCAAATAGTATGCCACAGCTCATCAAGACTGGTATAGCTCCTGTATATTGCTCGGCATTACTGCAGTCAGCTGTGACTAAAACGACAATTGACTTTGCGAAGGTGTCGCAACATTTATTCGAGCTGTACAGGGGACGTAGGCCCATTTAGCCGCAAGTCTCGAAACAATATCAAAGACAGTCAAACTCACCTCTTCGAGCTTGTTAGCGCTGGCGTCAGCAGGAGCTGTCTCTCCTGCCTTCTTGTCGTCTGAAACTTCGAAAGACTCCACTAGATCTGGCACATCATCATCATCTTCTGGCTCTTTATCCTTGCCGCCCATTGCTCGGCCAGCATTGTAGCTTTCCGCCATCTTTCTCAACGAAGCGAGAGAGTCAGGTCCGAGCTGGTTCAAGATACCCGGCACGAGCTCTGTTAATTCCTTCTCCTGACCGTGTCCGTAGATTGCGTAGGTGTTCGATGTGACTGCCGCATGGACTGAAAAGTGGATGTTGCACGATCAGGAGACTGACTATTGGAGAAAGGCGATGAATGCTACACAGCATGACTCACCTTTTGGTGCACTGAAGTGTAGGACGTTGCCATTCTCCATGAACATATTGCACTCTTCAACGCCGGTGATGGGTTGCACATTTAGCTTTTTGAGGGCAGCTGCGAGCGCGGGACGACAGGGACAAGATCAGCACAAGAGGGCCGACTTGCAGTCGCAGACCTGTTTTCAGGCCCAATAATGCTATTGTAGACTAACTGGATAGCTTTTTGTCGTCAGCTGCTGCTGTGCTGCTTCCAACTTTGGCAACTTTGCGTCTTGGAGTTCCCTTGCCGCCTGCATGGCGGCAGAGCATGAGCATTGAGACGAACGGCAATCAGCATGCTGGGTACCGGACAGCCGTATGGAAGTAGTGTGGGACGAGAGTCTACTAACCCTTGGCTGCTGCGGCTTGCGCCTGGAGCTTCTTGAGCTTCTCCTGGTCGACTACCATGATGTCCTGCTAAATTGAAAGGTGCTTGATTGCTGTCCTGAACAGGCAGTGAGCTGCAAAAGGCGGTCGCAAGGTCAGCAGACAATTACTGAGTACTGTGTATGGCACAGAGTGTGCAACGCGACTTACATCAAGCTGTTCGTCGAAGATGTTGAGGATGGTAATGGTGCAAGCCAGGAGTCAACTGAGACAAGATCACGCAGTTGCTCTTCGCCTCCGCAACGACTCAGTTCAAATACGCATCCAGCGGACCTGTCAGATCGCGCACATCAGAAGTAGAAGGTAGACAATACACCTCATGGTTCTCTCCTGAGCAAGCGCGGAGCATCCTTTGCAGAGTCCTATTCGTTTCTGGCTACAAAAGTCCATTCTACTGTCCAAATTGCACGAACTACCATTCTCTAGCACTGCCTGGCGTAAGTAGTAGGGTTGACTGCTTCACCCTTCTTATGTCCAGAATGACCAGCAGCACTTTCTGCCGTATCGTGTCGCTTCTTGCTGCCGAGCATGGCCAGTGTAGCCGAGGAGGAATCGGTAGTCATGAGTCCCTCGACGATAGCAATCAAGTCGGTGAGGTACAAGTCGAGGAGGTCCTCGGAGAAGTTCTCTCTGACTACTACTCGCAAGACCTCGGTATTCTGAGCATTGGGGGGAAGAGCGTAATTAGGACTGATCCATCCTTTTGCTCGGAGGAGAGTTTGGATCCAGTTCTGTGGACGACGTTGTTCAGGACGGTACCGCAATGAACAGAAGAAGCTTGGACTAACCTGCTGAATTTCAGGATACTTCTTCTTGAAAGCGTCGCTCAATGTGTAGGCTACAACAGGTAAACCAGGAGAGTATGCTTCATGATCGGCACGCTTGGATTCAGGTACTTCGCTTCCATCAGGAGCCCTGTGGATTTCGGAAATGCATCGGAAGTAGCTAGACTTCTCTAATGCCCGACTGAGAAGTCTTGCGTTTGCAAGGTCGTTCAGGGCGATCCGCCTGTACCCTTCGAAGCCGAGGTTGATCTACGAGGGACAGTCAGCTGCTGCTGCTCTTCCGCTTGCAAGGTTCTACACTTGTCATGATTAGGGCGGCTGATTGCTATACGTCCATTTGCAGAGCCCCGGTCACATCGGTCATTTCTGTCTAGTCGTGCATGCTTTCGATCCAACACGTGGAAAGAATGATGATTAGACGGTAATGACCCATATGAACGGAACTCTGTACATAGGTACATGGCAGCAGAAGAGAGACTGACAGGACACTCACAAAGTTAAAGTACTGTCCGATCATGGGCGCAGCTGGCCTTGAGAAATTCAAGTTGAATGAATACTCGGTGGAACCCAGGTAATGAAGCTGTCGACCGGGAATTAGTAAAATGGTATCAGCACCGACCCCGAGTATTTAACGTAAAGACATCGAAGTCATTCCAGGTTTCACCTCAAAGACGAGCTCCTTTGGCAACATGGCTCTGTCTCGGAATATAACCCAGCCAACGCCAACATAGGCGAGACCGAATTTGCTGAAGAAATGCGGCCTCTCAGTCGAGCACGGAGCAACAGCGAGCAAACAACTAAACGACCTACTGTCCGGATGTATTGATAGACTCTACTCTCGGAATCTCGAAAGACCACTTCACATTTGGATGAGCAAAAGGCGCTACGAAGCCTCCACTAGCGGCATCGACGTGGATGGGCACGTGAATCCCTGTCTTCTCTTCATATTTGGTGAGTAGCTCGTCCATCTACGACGCAAAGTAGTTAGACAGGGAACATCCAGAATATAGGGAGTATCATTAATATTTACTTGTTGAACGTTCTCGAAATGCCCCGTATAGGTAGAGCCTGAAGGTACCGTAAGCGGAAAAATCCTGAACAAGCAGCTACATACGAGAGAGACATACCCAGAATAACGAAAACTCCGATAGTATTTTCATCTACGTACTCCATAGCTCTCTCGGGAGACATGCAATACCTTGTAGACTCGTCGCTGGCGAGAGAGACAACGTTTCAGCTAGACGGAGGAGACAGGTCAAGAACGCCGAAGACTGACACTGCGACAAGTCTGCATTCGACGTCAAAATATCTGGCGAATTTCTCGAGCGCGACTTGAGAATTGGCACCCCTGAGAGTCCAGAATCGCAATGTATGAATCCACGAATCGTCAGCAGGCAATGATGTACCGCCAAAGCCTTCGGCCAGCAATACAAATTTGGCTTACATGATGACGTTAGGACCGGGTTCGTGGATGCTTTTACCGGATGCCTTCATCTTCGCTTGCCATCTCTTCTTCATGGCGAGCCCTGCTAACATTATAGCTTCACTCGATCCGGTCGTGCAGGTGCCCAAGGCATTCTCGGAGTGTGGTGCATTCCACAGCGAAGCCAACATGGAGATGCATCTTGTATGTATATTTACCATCATAGGATACTCGTCTTCATCGCACAGATTCTTGGACATGTTCTCTATCATCAATTTATCGGCTTGTGGCGGCATCCAAGTGTGGACGAAAGATGCCAGATTAAGCAGAGGCTGGAGAGTTTCACCGTCAGCCGAGAATAAGATGGACGCGCCTCGTACGTGATGGTGTAGATCGACCTACTGTTCCATCTAGTGATAGCTGGTCGTGAATAAGCTGTATAGACATGATGCAAATAACCGCATCAAAACTGTAATGTAACGACTTCGCATCATTGTGCGCTCCATAAGAATGGACCGACCTGGTATGCAGCCTCGCCAGAGAGACCTTTGCTGGGTAGATGGTATTTTGGGATTCTGCATGTATCGACCGACACGTGCATATTAGTTTAGCACCTGTCAGCGGTTCTGAGCCTTGCAGGGCTTACGGATCGGTGGTATATCTTCCAGCTGTGACATTCATACTCAGCACAGTCACATAGCTCCTACCTGCTAGTCACAGAGGCTCACCGTAGGCTCCAGTCGTTGAATCTCTTGCCTCGCCTCGTGCTGCGGCAGTGAGCTTGTGAGCCGGATGCTCTCTGGCGGCAGCAAGGACCTTGTCGGAATGGACGTGGCTTCTCAAACTCATGGTGTCGCTTATTTCCTCTAGGGAAGTGTATATGAAGAGAGTAGAACAGATGCAGAAGCGTCTGAACTTATTGTTAGATGCTCCGTACTTATTTATACGCGTGTAATGACGCTGCGAGCAGACCCAGCGAGGCTGCAAGGTGGATGATCGAGAAAGTCGGAGTTCACTGCGGCGGCTTTCTGGCTGCCTCGCTGTTTTTTTACATAATGCGAGACCATAATAGCTTTTGAACTAGCGCAGCCTTCAAGGACGTGCAGATCCGTGTTAATGCACGTGCAATGCCAGAAGATCTTCTTAGCAGTGAAGACGAACGACATAGCAGAAGCTTGTAGAAGAGAGAAGAAAAGATCATCAAATTTGCATCAGATGGGGTCGTGGAAAGATTTACCCTTTCGGAAAGCTATCGGGACTGAGATACAGAAAAGAATCAGCCTCAGTAAATAGCACAAACCATCAGCAAGTTCATATCTCGAGCTCGAGTGATTTCGTTCACACTCTTGTCCCGTAAACTAGCTTGCGAGATTTTTCCAGCTCTTTGTAATTTTACACAGGTTTTCCGCATCTGCAACAACTTCACTTGTCGAGTTCAATCAGTCGTAACAGGTCTTAAAAAGGACAGAGATGCTAGCTTTGACCATTGCGACTTGCACACACTAGACGAAGGCCGCCTTTCGAACGTCTGCTGCAGAGCGTGTGCTCGACGTGGGCTGTTTGGAGCCTACTCGGAGCGCCCAAATTGCTGGATCATCCTTTGGTAGAGCATACGGCCGCTTTCATGCAGTTCAAGGGACCACAGGCTATTGCCGTCTTCACCAACAATGTCGCTGTCCTGCCGGCTTCGCAGCTTGCATCTGGACGACCTACCGCCGTAGATCGTCGAGATAAAGAGTTCGATGCCATCGGGAGAGCGACACTTTTGATGCAAACGGCGATTTCTGGAGGTACGGAATCTTAAGACCGGCACCACGGGCTCCTAAGTTAGTTATTTTTCCCTCTGCCACTTCGTGGTGTCCTGTCGGACAGTCGGGCTGTTGTAGCAGCTAGCGTTCAGGGGAGATCTATCTGTGGCTACGCTAGGTGGCTACCTCGCTAGGATTAGGGTAACACTGCCATTGCATTGTACTGCAAGCAGAGCCCTATAGTTCAGAGCGGGTACTAGAAGTTCGGTAGTTTGGATCTGTACCTTTAGCTCATCCGGCCGAGACTTTGGAGTATCGGTTACACAACACTGCTTTCGCATGAGTCTTCAACGAGTAGTAGCTCGCGCTGCGGCAGGTTTGGAAGGCAGAGCTCGGGATTTTTGGAAGAAGCGGAAGTAAAGAAATCCTTCTATGCCAGCGATAGCAATTGCACCAAACAATGACATGAGCGTTTTCTACGAGAGACCGATAAGTGGCGTGTCAATGACACCATCGAACTGATCACAAGGCAAGCAGAAAGAGCATACCTCTGCCACAGGTGTATTTCCGGCAGCCCACCAAACGGCGGTCGCTACAGCTGCCATACTAGCAAGCACGTTTGCAACAGCGCTCAACTCTCTTCTTACAGCTTCCCATTCCTGTTTTACTGTTGTACGAGGATGCGAAGCTGTTCGGAAATCCCAGTTGTCGGTAGTGCGTAGATCAAAAGGGTCTTTGTAGTCTTTATGGGTCGACTTGGAGAGATAGGCAGCATACGTTGCTTGCTCTTGAGCTAGTCTTATCGGCGCCAGAATCGCCTCTAATTCCGGTGACTGAGGAATACAAGTCAGCGCATGGTTCCGCCTGGGATAGATCCTTCACGCCGACGACCCACTCTTTCATTGATGACGGGAGGGTCATTATACACCCCACTTCCACGTATTAGCTCCCGCAGCGTATACTCAGATCTTGTAGCTATCCATGCGGCACATCGTTAGATCATTTCAAATGGCATCGCAAGCTTCTAAGACTAACTCGAAGATGACTTGTTCCATCTTGATATGCGAGCTAGCAGTTTATGCTCGACCCATGCTTGTTTCGCTTCGAGGTGTGTCTGTATGGTTTCAAGTAGTTCGAGTGGCAGTTGCGCTCCATCACGCTTCAAGTCGCCCAGTGCATCAAGAGACGTCCTCAGATGTTCGGTGACTACGAGTCTGACCATGCTTGTGCTTGAATCCTATTCGACTCTTCTGACTTCGATAGGATTGGTCGGGCAAACAAGCATGTAGGTTGGCTCCGCATCGACTTCGATAAAGTCACGTTTCTGTGGTTGAAATTATGGGCGCTCCCGTCAAGCGGAAACGCGAGCAGGAGGAAGCTCCAGCTGCGAGCACCAGCTCTCAGGTCGTGAAGAATCCTCTGGCGGACGTATCATGGCCATCTATCCTCTCTGGCATTCAAGGCACTCGAGGCGAACCTGGTGCAGTTGACGGTGAGGCCGATCAATCCATTCTGCAAATTTGCCTGTCGTCGTGACGGTGATGGGCAACAGGCAAAGGAAACTAATACTGCTACCTATTCAAAGCCCTCAGTCAGCTGAGCAGAGTCGTCGGCTCCCAACGCTCCGCTTCAGCTTCGAAAAAACCCGACAGCGAGCCTTCATACAGAGCTTGGACTAACTTTCTCGCATATTGGCAAAGCGACCCAGGCTTGAAAGACATAGCCGCAGCATGGGAGCGAGGAGATGCGTCGGGGAATAATCCTCTCACAATCTCATCGCTACATGTCTATGCGAATCTCCTCAATGTCGCTGTCTCACCTTCGGCTGGTTTGATTGCTCTAGACTCGCCGTACCAAGCTACGTTAGGAAGCTTGATCCAAGAGCTCATCCCTTTGTTGCATTACCTTACAAAGTACCTCAATCTACCTGGAAAGAACGATCTCGCTACTGCATCTTTAGAAGTCATTGGTGCACTACTCAAACTCGTTCGGCATGGTTCTGCTCGAAACGCCACAAATAGGAAGATATGGGAAGCTCTCAATCTAGACGCAAGAGCTATCTGCAGATTACTTTCCACTAAAAGAAAAATCCCACTAGTAAACAAACATGGAAGGAAACCCGATATACGTCACCTCATGTTTAATGTCCTTAACAATCTACTTAGTCCTTCCAGCAGCTTGTCAGTGAAGATAGACGTACTAAGTCAGAAGGGCGTGATTTCCTCCATCTTCAAAGGACTTTTCGAAGATCCGTCCGAAGTTGTCGAAGCTGTGCTCGAGAGCATGGCTAGACTGGTTGCTCTCGCAAGGCTGCCATTAGAGACGAGATGCAAAATTGCAGAAGACAGCTGGACAGAAGTACTGAAACTATACGCACGTGAAGAAGAGGAAAGAACACCACAGACTGGTCCCGATACTCCAGTTTTCTCACCGGCAGTCACAGCTCATCGGTATTTGCTCTTCGTTGTCTCCTCACTCTCATCCGCTTCGCCGTCCCTAACTCCCGCACAACGTAAAGCATTGGGCGGTCTCATTGGACTCCTCGAATTGTCAGACTCGCTTGAACAAGCAGAAGTAGCTGCTCACATATTACAATCGGCTCCAGACCTGCTGCCAAGCTTCTGGACGAAATTTGCACCCAGTCTCGAACCACGTCTCTCCAGCAAATGGGTGACGAGCATAGCTTTCGCTACACGTGTCGTATCTTCCCCTCTGCCTGTAGCCCTCCTTATGAAGTCACAGCAAGTGAAGACCAAAGACCTAGGAAGCCCTACCTTACCGAATACGGCTACACTGCTTGACACCTCCCTTATGCCTCCTAGCATTGGCAAAACATGGATTTCGAAGGCACTTCAGCAGTCCGACTCTGTTCCTCTTGTCACGTATTTGACCTGCCAATTCCTCATGGCTGGCATGCAGAAGTGCACCACCGTCATCGAGTGCATGGGTGACATCGCACGTGCACTACGAACACGCGGAGATACTACCTCGGCCTCAGCTTGGAAAAGCGCTGCTTCCAGACTAGCTGTAGACGCTGCTGACCGCTTGCCAGACCTGCAAGTCCTCATCGCGCTTGTGCAGAAGAGCCTCGGAAGAGCGTTCTCACGAGCTAGTTCAGTAGCTTCAGTAGCGACTGCACCTGGTAACATGGATACGGATGGGGAGAATCCTGATGATGACAATAATCTGATGACCTCTCTGGCTCTACGTACCATATACCTATACCGAAAACTCGCCCCATCGATTTTCTCCAAGTTACGATTCGACTTCGGCAAGTTGCTCAGCTCGCCATTCTTCGCTTCTGCAAGCGAAGACATCGCTCCTCTCGCAGCAGTTGGTCAATCCGCCCTGTTGAAGATCATTTCACTACCTGCTGATGTAGAAACTGGCGAAGGAGCCGTTTCATGGGCATGGTCGAAGTCAAGCGACGGAGGCTTGTCACCTGTCGCTTCTATCCTTCGCATCTACCTCTCAAGCCCAGTGGAATCTCTACGAAGTGTTGCCGAAGAGGCAATCTCCAGTCTTCTTAGTACATCTGTACTCTTTGAGCATGACGCGTCAGAGATTCCGGTCTGGTTAGAAGCCCTTCCAAGAACGGAGCCAGCTCAACTTAACGTTCTGGTCTTCTTCGACAACTGTCTGCAACGCTGCTTACAGACGCCGTACAAGTATGTTGATCAAATGGCGGAAATATTGTCTGAGAACGATCCGGCCTGTAAGAACAGTACATGTCGGCAAGCTAGTCCAATGCTGGCTACGATACTCGAACAGACACTGTACAGGCTATCGAAAGAAGAATCCGCAAAACCATATCTGGTCTACCTGCAGCATCTAATGCTTGCTTTAGCCTGTCATGCACAGTGCAGATGCCTTCTATCAAGCATGACAGTCAGAATCGAGGCCGGTCTGAAGGATATTCAGAACCAAAAGGAAGCGATGCAGAGCTTTACGATCTATCAAGCTCTTGCTGCGACCCTGCTGGGCAAGGCGAAACCGAAACTCCTGCAGGACGTTTCAGACGACGATGTCACAACGCTCGAAAAGCTGCTGCTTCTTGCTGCATTGCGCAAGACAGCTGAGCTCAATGCTGAGTTGTCGCGAAGCTTCAAGACATCATCAAGTGCTAGTCGATTACAGCTGGCACGCTTCGCAGGTTACATGCTACTGAACGGGCAAGATCTAAGTCAATGCTTAATGGAGCTAGCTTCAATATCGACGCATAGTACCAATATGTCTAGCGAGCTACTTGCGCCTATCTTACAGCTACCAGAGATGCCGGACTTTTTCGGTCTGTCCGCCCATATGGCTGCACCAGTGCTCGATGGTCAGTTCTGTCATTACGAGCATGTTGGATTATTTCTGATCAGCTTTCCTCACAGTTCTATGTCACCTCATCAACGAATGTGGCAGGATCGACCGCATCAATTCTTCAATTCTGCAGCCATATGCAGAGGTTTTAGCGCGCAGGGTGAATGCCGAGGTGAGCTAAAGTTTCATCGTCGCTATCATCATAAACGGACTGATCGTGTTTCTTCCGTAGACCGTTGTGCGTTGTGCTTCCGTTGTACACGATTTCGGCACCGAACAGCTACTCGCCCTCCTTGAGAGGCTCTTCGACATGCCCAGAACCACTGCAGAGGAAGAGTGCATGAATTTGTGCTGTACCAACCTTTCGAAGCGAATTCACGATGACAAGGTATATCGGGCGGTAACGAGAAACGCCGAGAAGCTGTATAACCGACAACAACACTGGTGTGACGACTTCTTAGCTATATGGGCAGAAGGATCTCTGCCTTCCGGCTTTCTGCTCTCCTCAGACAAACCGTCTAAACATGCTCCATCTACAGCTACTCAGGCTGCCATTTCTACAGTGATCAGTCTGGCCAAACGGGTGGTCCAAGACAACATCCGTTCAGCCGGATCAGCACGCTTACTGGCTACGGCGATCTACCGCAGCTCAGCTGTGTGGGAGGCATACTCAACCGTCTCACCTATCCTCAGCATCGATCCAGATTCGACTACCGCTTGCATTGCCTACCTGGAAGTTGCAAGCTTCTCCCTATCCACTAAGCCGGCACTTTCGATATTGGCAGCAATCATCCAGCCTGCGGTGGATGCCCTCTTGCAGCACAACAGTACCAGTCTTCAAGCGCGCTTCCGACAGGTCCTTCTGCTACTCGTGAGGGCAGAAAAGGCTTTCGTACCAGCGTTGCTAGCCAAGCTTCAAACTATCTTTGGGCAAGAAGCTATTTCTGATCCTTCCAGGCTCTGTGCAGAGAATCTAGTATTCCTAAATGGCTTGCACGGAGAGATCGCAACCTTTGAGTCGTTCGCTGCCCTCGAGACTTTCGTCAACACATCCCTTCTGTGGGTGGTCCGACGCTTTGCCGAGGATGAGCAAAACGACGAGGCAACTTCAAGGCTGGTTCAAGCTACCGGTGAGTCTACTGTGCCGAAAGGTTTGTTCGCTATTGACGGACGCTGACTACAAATGGTCGCAGCCGAGTGCTTGGGACAATATCGCAAGAAATGGCTATTGAAACCTCATCTGGCCGAACCGGTTGTCACTGCCGTCGTTCAAAATCGTCTTGGTGATGCCGTATCACTGTCTTTCGCGGCCTCCCTTGTGGGCGAATGCAAGCTTCAAGACCACGTCTATGTCAGTCAGATGCAAATGCTTTTGGCCAACAGACGTCTTCGCGCTGCATTACAGCCAGGAAGTGATGCCCGTGAAGCACTGGTTGAGATGCTTCAAGCTTTCGATGCTCGCTCTACGAGGCTTTTCGCACAACTGAACGCTGTCCCACTACTCCTGCCGTTTTACCAAGCTACGTTGGAATCAGCAGACCAGGGCTTGTTGAAGGTGTTCCGAAGAGCAGAGCTGCAGGGTGGCACCGGCATTCGCGCCTTCATACAGAACTGGGTCCCCTGGCAACTTCGTGGCGTGTGCACAGGGCCTTTTCAAGTGCTCGCTAACCTGGATCCCGAGCTGCTTCATCGAGCCCAAGGTTATGTCCTCACATCGACGAGCGTGGAAAGATCGGAAGGACTGCTTGAAGATGTTGCCCATCCGACTTTCTATCTTGGACTGATCTCGTCGCTTCTAGAGGTAGAAAGTATCACAAGAGCGAACTGGCTGGCTCTGATCAGCTCAAACGCCTTTGGGCTGGCGATCTGCTCGCTCGCTTCGTCTCGTAAAGCGTATGTCATTGCTGGTGATAGAATACTTGCAAGAGCGCGAAATGCACTCCAGGTGAGCCGCCTTCACGATATTTAAGTGCAAGAAATCAAAGCTGACACGGCCCCGTTCTAGTCCGCCGAACTGCGCGAGAAGGATGAAATACTCTACCTGCTGGATGTTGTCCGTAACGCAATCGAGCCTTCAAGCACCACCTCAATGCCAGGCCTTCCACCTTTGATTGCGCTTTCCATCTCCGATGCTCTGTATAGCTTAACAGCCCCCGAAGGCTTTCTGTACCCTGCTGGCTGGCGATGGCTCCTAAGCCGACCGGTGGTTGACACCGACGAGGTCCCGCTATTCTACAATATATTCTATAGCACTGCCGATGATAGACCAGTACAACTCAAATGGCTGCTAAAAACACTGCAGGAAGGCGTACAGACGAGCCAAGTGAGCTCACACGACATGATGCATGATGCTATTCGCACCGTCTTCTGACGTAAACTTTGCAGGACTGGCGACTCGTCAGGCGGCGACAGGTAGTGGAGCTCCTAGTTGACTATCTTCAAAGCAGTGCCACGCGTGATGACAAAGCCCTAGATCTTGAAGTGCTCAAGGTGAGTCTTCGCGCGAAAGATCCCGATGGATCTACTCTGAACGCCTCATGCCCATAGACTCTGGCTCATATTACCAAGCTACCTCAAGCTGTTCATGACCTGATTTCCCGGAACGGCTTTCTGGGCTCACTGGCCATGCAATCGTATCATGAAGCGGAACAACAGACACTGGGCGTCCGGATTGTCGAGAATTGCATTACGCTTGCTCAACCGTCGAAACTTAGGCGAGCCAGAGATGGTCTTTGGCTCGCTGATATAGTTCGAAGTCTCGCCAAGATACCTTTCGCAGGTGTGTACAGCTATACAATTTGCTACTTCGACCTTTTGGCTAATGCCTGTCAAACAGATTTGCCAAGTGATAATCTCTCGGGGCTTGTAAATGTATTGCGTCGCGCATCCGCACATCTGGTTTCTGGCAGCGAAGAAGCTCAGGCTATTGTGAAGCCAAGCATTTGCAGCCTGTTGAAGCAGGTAGTGCAATATCTGCAGTCCGGCAAGAGCGTGCCAAACCAGCAGCTATGCCGTGACTTGTACGACGCAGCCATGCGTTTAGTAGGAGAAATTGATGGCGAGCTGTTCGAGGTCGTTACCAGCTTGGCTTTGAAAGCAGGCGTCAAAGGTGTCAAGGAGGAGCTCATTAGTGTTTGGCAGCAATAGCCCCTAGTTCTTTCCACATTGTTATGTCTACGCAAGCAAGCAATTATTTGGCCCGAGCGCCACTGGATTGCAGTCGTCTGTCATGCACGCCGCCTGTGTCGAAGACACACTTGCCTTCTGACCAGGTGAAGTCTCTCCTCCGGAGAAGACAAATACGCATGCGTCGACATGGACACGGCAACGCCTCAGCAGGGCGCACGGGGGTCGAACCTTTCATACTTCCTCTTCCTGTCCATGCTGTTCTTCTTCATGAGTTCAGGACCGGATACCTCGTCCGAAATGCGCTACAGGGCGGCATTGACACGTCTCACAAGAGAGCGGCAGGAGTTCGTGAATTGGCTATACCCTTGGGGAAATGCAGCTGGTAACGACACAGAGCATGGCGAGCTCTCGACGACCAAAGTCCACGCTATCGACACGTCAACCAGCACGATCAAGGTGGCGCCGAGCGATGGGCTGAATGAAGGCAACAACAGCACGACTGGACCCGATGAAGAATCAGAAGTACCTTTGAAGCCGTTCGTACTTGAAAACTGGACGCCTCCAAGCACCATCCGTGCTCAAGTCGACAATCTACTTCGACAGCAAGACGATCAGCATGAACCATTGTACTATCGCAACATCTCAGGCTTCTTCAAGGGCACATACATCACACTTCCAGAAGTCAATGTCACTGATGGAAGCCAGAATACAACAGAGCTCAAATCTCGCCAAGGTCGCTTCCCGTGGTATGGCAAAAGCGCAAAGAAGGGCAAGAGCGCTCGTGTGGTTCGACTGAATGTGCGAGAGACGGTTCCGCATGTGAGCGGACAAGATGCACTAGGCGAAAGAGAAAGTGCGAAGGCGGTCATCATTCGAGGTAGCTTGGACCTAGAGCTGCGTTCGATGATTTACAATGACACGCAAGAAGTTGAGGAAGAAACCCAAACAACACAGCTAGACATGGAAGGCGTACAGTGAGTATAAACTTCTTCAGTCTCTTATACCGAGGCTCATGCCTCGATTCTGTCAGCTGGCTGCATAATGGCACATTCTTCCTCCATGCTGCCGCACCTTGGCATGATCTGGACATGAGACAATTACCTGGACTTTTGCTGTCCAATCAAACGGCAAATGAGACAGCTCAACTAGTTCTCAAAGAATTAGATGCTCGCTTAGAGCGTATCGAGACAGCCCTCAATACAGGTCGCTACGGTGACACATCAGGTGGGGCATTCTACCAGGCACGCGAGAGAACCAAATAGCTTACATCTGGCGTTTCGATCCGCAGGATCTGATGGAGATAGCCGCCTCAACTGCACCTTTTCGATGTACGGTCATCTAAGAAGCCTGCCTGCCGATGTACCTGAATCAAGACTGCGGGAATGGGAGGAGGAGCTAAGGTCGCCCAGCGGCGTGTCCACTTTGCGCCTTCCGCCTCCGACTATGGATGGTATACTCTTCAGCAAGGATTGCAATATAGTTGTCGAACTCGACAACATGGTCGGTCTCGAGCTTGAAGACTTCTGGAATAAGGCCATTACATATAGCTTCATACTTGGATCTCTAACCCTTCTCCAAACGTGGGTCCTGGTGAAGCAGATGGAATATACGACTACGCCATCAGTAAGTTACGATACATCCGGAACGTCCAGACGCAGGCTTATCCTGCCTCAACACGATAGGCGATAGGTCGAGTTTCGCATCTTACTATAGCTATGCAAGTTATGATTGATGTATATTTCTGTGTGAGTGGCCAGCACCAAGCATAATTTCCATGCTCAGGCTCACAGAGTTTACAGGTTACGCACCTCACTCTTGGCGTAATTACGGGCAATAAAGCTTCCAAAGCTTTTCTAGTCCCCGGCTTCTTCGGTATCCTGTCGGGTCTGCTGTTCGGCTTGCGCTATGCTGCCATTATCCGCGTTTCGACATACAGGCCAGAAACGACAACTGCACCTGCACCGCTTCAAGCAGCCAACCCAACCGCGACTGAGAGCCCTGTCAATGCCGACAGCCAGCCTCCTACAGTCGAACCCCGAACATCGACAGAGACTGCAAACCCTAATACGTCAACGCCGTTGCTTGCGCGATCGCCGCCGAGCTCAGAGACATCCCCGAATGCCAATGACAATCCATGGCGTGCGTATGATCTTGCACGTGCTGTTCAAAATGCGGTATACTAACCACTCTTTCACCATTGTAGAGGGAGCAATAATTGTGCTAGGCACGCTCATTGCCGTATCACTCTTTTATTACGTTGGCTGGTTCGGTCTACTCATGTTCGGTACCTACTCCTTCTGGGTTCCCCAGATCTACCACAACGCTGAGCGAGGATCTGGACGCAATGCTCTGCTCAAGGAGTACATTCTAGCCACCGCATGTACCCGACTCTTCATCCCGCTATACATCTGGGCTTGTCCCGTCAACCTACTCTTCATAGAAACATCGCCCTGGGTCTATACTCTCGTAGTGTGGCAGGCCATTCAAGTCCTTTTCCTCTTCCTACAAGATATTCTGGGCACTCGGTTCTTCCTGCCTGCTGGTTTCTTATTCCCAGACCTCGATCGCTGGGATTATCACCCCTTGCTACCACCGCAAGATGTCGAAAGTGGGACTGTTTTGGGTACAGAAGGGAAGGATGGTGATAGGAAAGGCGAGGTCGATTGTCCCATCTGCTTCGAGAAGATTGAATTTGCACCGACCTCAAACGAGAGGGCGAGTCTGGATGTTAAAGCTGGCCGGCACGGTGGAGAAGGCTCGTCTATGGGCGAGGTCTTCGGCGCAGCCCGCCGCGAAGCACATCGCATGACTTACATGGTAAGCCCTCGACTGGCGCACGTCCGTGTAGTCGTTGCTGATCCAATTCCGGGCCGCTTTCTCTAGGTGCCGCCGTGTCACCATATCGTACATACAAATTGTTTAGAGCAATGGGCTGTTCAGAAAATGGAGTGGTACGTATGGGCTGCCAAATCTTGTGCAGAAAAGCTGCTGACGGCCCCTCGATCTACCAGTCCGACATGTCGACGTCCACTGCCGCCGTTCTAAAGTATCATCTAGCAAGTTCCACACTGTATATTAGTGGCGTCGCAATTCACATCAGTCAAGCACAGTCAAGCAGTGACTTCCTTCGTCACAGCTCAGAAGCCTGTCAAATCATACGCTTACATCAACCCCTCCACCCTCACTTGCTAACAACAGGGATTGCTGTATCAGTGTGCTTGTTTACAGCCACGATGCGTGCAAGGCGAAATGGTCCAACGAGGTTGGGCTATACAAGCGGAGATCACGCGAATCGTGTTCAAATGCGTGCGACTGTTCAACAACCTGCTCGGGGCCGGCACGACCTGGATTGTAACCGTCGGTTGTGGTCGTACGCCTGCATCGCCCAATATGGGTATAAAAACTCGGCAATTTCGACTAAGTGACTCTTGCTTTCTCAAGCATCTGCAACATTCTTGGGCCTTTGGAAGTCGTACATCAGGCAAAGACCGAAATGAGCAATACTACTATGGCTAATCAGCAGGTCAGTCTTCTGACTTGAAGTTTTGTCCCCACAGTTTGTAGTAACACACAAGCAAACATAGCCTCGTTCTCCAGCGAACATGGTGTATACTTCACCGAAGGTCCCCAACTCATTAACGCCCTTGCTTGCTCCCAGACAGCAGCAGCAGCAACCTAGCAGTCTGAGAAGGTCTCCAAGTTCGACAAGTATTGGCAGTGCTGTGACGGCAATATACACAGGACCTACACAGGACCTGGCAAACCTGGCAGAAACGGTACGCCTCCCGAAGTGCGATCATCTGCCAGCAGTGCTATCACTGTAATACACGCCCCTTCCGGTCCGTCAGGTTCCGGGGGCCTTCAAACGGGTACCCGTACACCCCCTAGATCTGGTTCCTCGAGTCGTGCCCATTCCCAAAACCGCGATGGTTTGTTCCGCAATTGTTGTTGAAGCCCCATTATTGCTCCATCAATCGGCTACTGTATCTCTGCGTCGTTGGTTGTCGAACGAGTTCGTTTATCCAGATTTACTTTTCTTTCATTATCGTGACCTCTGTTCTCCACCATCTGATCTTCACCACCTGTGCCGATCGCTTGTGCAACAGACTGATTATCATTTACGGTTTTGCTTCAGAACCATCGGTCAGCCTGGCGCTATTTCGCAAGCTGAAGTGCGAGCCTATCTGGCATTTACATCTACAGGGCTATGGTATCAATCCAGCGGCCAGTCGTAAAAGATACCACTGTCAAGTGCTACATCATGTCTTGAAGATCTGGCAAACCATCGATTCGCAAACCGCGGCATGACTCCAGTATAAGAAAATCTGCTGGCTTCATTTGATGCAAATTACAGTCATCTCTTTCACTCGTTTCCCAAGTATCAGCTATTTCGTCACCGCACAGCAAACTTTTGTGCGAGGTTAGGTCGTTCACCGGACTTCGGCGATGCAAGCAGAGGTCATGGGTCTGACTATTCTACACACAACTGACAGTCTAACCAACCCGCACAGGAGAGACACCTCACCTGCTTTGCATTGCAACACAGTCCGATCGTCGAGTACAGCACCTGTACACCGCCCTTGACGGGTATAAAAACGGGGTATCATCTGTCGAGCGGCTCTTGTCCCTACAAGCATTTGGATATCACCTTTGGCATAAAAGCACTTGCAAGCAGACAGAGACCGAGAATGAGCAACACAGGCTATCAGAAGGTGAGTCTTGTTCCTTCGCTCCTGTCGATGAGATTTTGAATTAATCACATATTCCGCAACCTTGCTTTCAGTCGACGGGGCGAACAGAGTTTATATCTCCAGCTGCCGGTCGCACTGCACAGGTAACTGAGCAGGTAAGGGTTCATGTCTTTTATCTGTCGGCGCATTCTGTATTGACCACGTAAGACCAAACCTAGCCCACGGCTGAACCACGAATGGCATACCAAAGTCAGAATCCGAAGGGTCCAACACAATCTCCTGGCAGTGCGGGAGGTACTAGTTGCAACGCGCCGGGATGGTGCGGGTTCGGAACGGGTAGCACTCGCTGGCCCACACATAGCACACATCAGCAGCGAACATTTCCAGCATATCCTCAGTTCGGTGCGGGTGGTGGTGTCGGCAATCAGCCTCATGGGAATTCCTCGAGCCGTGCGCGGGGTGGCTTGTAGCTCTAGCCTCCCACCTCTCGTTGTTGAGGAGTCGTTACATGTGATGATCTACATGTACTCCCGTCAGTGTTCGACCTTAGTTATTTTCGCTCGAACTCGTTTTCAGCAATGTAGTCGCAGAACGCTACAATACGGCACTGAATGTTGAAGGGACGTTCTGTGCGATGATCCCAGCTTTGTCTGTCTGTATTTAGTAGTCGCGCCATACGATCGTGTTTCCCATCTTGATTCTCTTCCTGCCTTGTCGACTCGGTGGACTTTGTTCATCACCTTTCATAGATACGTCTGTTGATCGTCGAAATATTGCCATCAAAGCAAGTGCCGACTGTGGCTGTGTGATCATTGACAGCGTTGAACGCGGAGCAGACTGCAATGGTAGCCTGTCAGAGTGTTGGTGCAGTCACTTGCCGCTCTATCACCTGTGCAGTCAAGGCAGGCAGAAAAGACACGTCGAACGGCACACAAGGCAACAGGGCCGGTAGTCGATGCAAGGTGTCCAAAGCATTGCAGTACTCTTGCAAAGGCACTGTGCACGGCGGATGTCGATGCATGGACATTAAGTAGACGGCGACTTGTGGATGCTGCTGATGCTCCATGCTGAGAGGCCAAGCTGTAAGCCTGCTGGCTGCTGATGCTGATGCCCTCGATGGACAGCCGAGTCTCGTCTCCACCGCTCCTCCCTCAGGCCGTCTATTCGCACTCGAAGGTCACGCTCACATGCAGGCCTGCAAAGCCGCTGTTCGTCGCCGGACAGCACCTCGACGGCATACTCGAACTCGCATGCAGCTCTGACAAGGTATGGCTGGGTGGGATAGCCTTGGAGGTTCGCGGCGCAGAGCGTGAGTGCGATAGAAACACACGGGACACATCTAATAACCGGCATCCTAACAATCAGCTCCAATACCTGCATACAGAACTACACTCTCGCGACCATGCAGCATCACAAGCGTTCATGCAGGCCGATGTCACCTTCCAGTCATCCAAGCTGCCGCCCTCAAACGCAGTGATAGCCTCGTTGACATCCCATTCTGGATTTTGGCCGGCCCGCAAAGGTGTCACACGCTTTCCGTTCTCGTTTGCTATTCCACCAGGATGCCCATCATCATGCAAATTCGCAGGCAATGCATCTGTCACCTACACCTTGCTTGCTTCCTGTCAAATACAGCTCGAAGGAGAATGCTCAATCCTCACGCGCCGTCTAGACGTGAATGTCGTCGAACGATGGGTAGATTGGCACAATGAACGTTTTCATGAAGCATCCGAAGCGCAAGTGAGAGAGCAGATACAGACGAGTCTAGGTGGTGTCGGTGGTCTCGCCAAGAATGAGGGCGTAGTGACCGCTCAAGCTCTTATACGGGACCCACTCTTCTATCGAGGATGGGAGCTGCCAGACGGTTCCTTGGAGATAGATAGGGCAAGAGGAGAGATCTGCACACATCTATCCATTACAAACGCAACTTCAAGGACGATATCAGGCCTCAAGCTATCCCTGTTAAGACGACTAAAGATACTCCCTGATTCGGAAACACCAAAGGATCAAACGCTAGTCATCTCAGCTGCTTCCGCACCGAGAATCACAGAGGTCGTGGAAGAGATCAACCTCCACGGCAGAGGGTGGGAGTTTACGCCTTCAGACCAAGCTAAAGTTGTGGACTGCATCATACCATTGCCGATACCGGAGAATTTCCTCTCGACACGCAAGACGAACCTGTTCGAGATACATACACTGGTCAAGATCAGTCTGGATATGGGGAGTCTGAAGTGGGTCATACTAGTCACTAGTCCCCTTATCTATATTGAATACTGATTTCGAGTCGCAGCAAACCTATTTCTTTCGAGCTGCCCATATGGGTGGCTCATTGGGCTTCCCTCCCTTCTTCAGCTCATCAGCCTCTACAAGCCACCAGACCACCGATCTTGCGGCCTGTTTCATCTCAAGGCTTAATACGAGCACATAGTACCGGTACTACACCTTTGTATGACCTAGCACCCGCTCTCAACACATTTGGGCGTGCAAGCCCGCTAAACAGGTCGCCGTTCACGACACCTCAACCAATTCCGGCGCCAGGTCTGCAGCCGTCTGCGTATGAGCCATACCGCTCATTAAGTGCCAGTCCCTCTGCAAAGAGCACATTGTATCATAACTTAGGACAACAAGCAGCTTTCGTTTCATTCGATCCGCATGCCGTACTAATGACACCTTCCAGGTTCGTCAACCAAGATACACCATGGCTACACCAGCCAGGAATGGATATCCGCCACTGGGCACCGATACAATCATCTTCTCAGCTGGACCCTGTACCGATCTCTCTGGCCTCTTCCGCTCCACCCTCATCGTACTTTCAGATGCTTGCGCAACAGCGCATGACACCATCACCTAAATTGCCGGAAAGCCTCACTATGCCTAGTCCACAACCCGGCATGATGCGATCGCACTCGGTAGACTCGCCATTTTCGAATTCAGCTCCAACTTCACCGTATGCGGCACGTGGCTTACCACCTCGAATGCAAGGATGCCTCACCCAGGAAGAACAGGCTCGAGTATTGGCAAACTCCATGCCTGCAGTGTACGATGTTACGGAGCGTGCCTACGCACTTCGGCGACAGCAACAGGAAGGACAAACCCCGGGCCAAAGGAACAGTCCATCCAAAGCAGCACCATCGAACTTGACTGGCAGACAAAGAAGGCAAAGCATGCCAACGCCGCCTAGTGCTGTTCAGGGACGTTTCTCTCCAGTCGATGCTGCGACTGCAACCAGACCAAACTCGACGCCTCCTCTAGCTCCTTCATCTCGCTTTATAATGCAGCTGCCTTTCGTACCTATAACTGTCAGTGCCGAGCAAGGAACCGGCATAACAGGTCTGGAAACCATAGGTGAAGATGGTGAATCACAAGCTGGTACAATCCGACTTGGTAAAGGAACCTTGGTAAGATCAGCATCTCACGAGCAGATACGATCCTTGACAGCAGTCAGGGCAGTCAATACCGCTGTGGACGAGGAAGGCAATACTTCAGTAAGTTTGCTAGAAGGTATAGCAGAGCGACAAGATCGAGAGAAGGAAGCGGCTAATAAAAGAGAAGAATTCGAGAATCAAAGTGATATTCTTGCTGGTGTCGATTCTCCTAACCTTGATAAGACATTGCCTAAAGCACCGTCTGTTCAAGCGAACAAACCTAACTCGCCAGAAGAACTAAATCAGGGACGAAGACGCATATTTGATATTTTTCCGGAGATTACCTCGAATAATAGCTCTTCTCCATTGCGTAAGAAGAAGGTCCTCCACCCTTCGCCGACCAAGCCCCCTTCTCAGACTCGAGCAGTGTCCAATCCAGCTACAGGTAAGGGCAAGAAAGCAGACTCGGCTATAGGAGAAAATCGACCCGGCATGAACAGTAGCAAATCCGATTCATTACTAGCCCTGGAGTCCAGGCTTTCTCGACCGACTTCGCCCATGTCCCCGACTTTCCCAAAGAATAGACTTCCATCGCTTTCTCCCCCTCCCAGATCTGATGCTCTCTCACCTGTTCAACGAGTTATATCACCTGTTCAGATCGGTAATGAAGGCGCTTTGAGAAAGAAAAGCAGCCAGACACCAATTAAGAGACAAGAGACTCCGCATGAGGTGAAGTACAGCAAGAATGACCCTAAGCCAGAATCTAAGCAGAAACCTTGTGCGTCCAGTGAGGCGCAACTCCAAAGGCCACTGGTGCACCATCACTCCGTCGTCAAAAATGCGTCAAGACCAGCTGTAAAGACCAATTTAGGTGTGTCTCAGCTCGATCCGGCGCTTGCCAATCAGCCTGGTCAAAGTCTTGAGCTTCAGCGGAAAAGTAGGCCTGGACACGGAGCAATGCACACTGCATCAAGTTCGAGTAGCAATGCAGAAGCACAGGCCGACCAGAGCGTTAATATTAGAGCGACACCATTGTCATCACGCCCGGTTCATGGAAAGACAGCTGCATTGGCGCCACGCAGTCCGGGAGGTCGGCCGTTCTCGAGCTCGCCAGCATCTGGCAAACGGTACACTTCTGATCCTCAGACGTCGTCAACCTCTCGAGCACCGGTAAAGGCAGCTATCAAGGCAGGGCGACGACAGAGTCTCGACATCCCGTCAGATCCAGTTGACAAGTTCGGCTCAGCGCGTGGTGGCCGCGGTGGGGTCGTCACGTCTGTAGCCAGTCTATGGGCCGATGTTATCTCGCAAGAAGCTAAGAATGCCAAAAATGAAGCGAATTTAACCACTGCAAAGCCAATCAAGCAGCCTGTGCGGGATGCATTTGGAACTCCCATTTCACAGCCTGTACTCAACGCTCGGGATTTACTACACGTTGCCGTGAGCAATGCACAAAAAGGCACATCTACACCGGCAGATAGTACTTCCCACAAGAAAAAGGATGACTCATTAGGTATAGTCAGCAAGGAGGTGCGGAAACCTGCCCCACAAGCTCCCAAGGCTAAACAGGCTGCTGTTTCCATCAACGCCACGATAGGCAAACCGCCTACCTTCGCGAAAGCCCGCGAAAACTCCACAGCAGGTTCGACCAAGGCATCAACGACTTCTACATGGGAGCCTGGCTCAACGAGCTTACGAGCGTTGATAGCGAAATTCAGCTAGACACCGGTGCTCTGTTTCTGCGTGTCGGACCCATTCACCCCGAGCGTCAATTTGGCAAACTCTGGACTATGAATACCGAATCGACCTGTAATCCGTAGCAGATGGACAGTAGTGCCAAGACGTCGCCAGCCAATCTACTCTCGCATAGGGCATTCGACTCACACAACCTGTGCAACACACGGACAGGCAGCGACTATAGCTCGTGCAGAGCCAACAATTGTGTCACCAAACAACATAGCAGTCGGAGCTGTAGAATTTACGGAGGCGGAGTCAGCCTATGCTACAGAGACGGCTGTGTCCCAGCTCTTCGCAGTCTCTGAATCGATATATGTCAGTCGTAAAGGTCGGGTTGCGTGTCGAGGCAGATTGTCTGGCGTGACGAGTAGCGATCAGGGCAACAACAAGTCGAGCAAACGGGACAAATCAATGGACACCACCCAATGCAGCTTCAGAGAGCTTGACTAGTATGGCCGCTAGATAATGGTAACCGTGACTGTAATGTATCGTTCGCCACCATCTAGCTCGATCGCTAGGCGGCTTTGAGCTTTCTTTCGAAATGCAATCTTTCTTGCATATTGCTATCGTCACAATTGCATTGCTGCTTTGGGTCCATCCTCTGCTTTCCTACGTGCATGCGACATGTCACCCTGCTGAAGAAGTCGCTCGCCTTGAGACAGCGGTCTGCAGCGTCAACACTGTCATTTCCGATCCATCGCAGAACTGCAAGCATGGCTTCGACATCTTCGGATTCCAGCTCATGGCGTACGACGAGTGGCAGCACAGCTTCATCCCCAGGAAAACCTGCAATGTACACGAAAGCCTCAATGTCCGCTGCGGTTTCACCTCACCGCGAGCTCAACGGTCATGCCAGTCGATCCTCCCTACAAAACGGCACGGATGCAAGTAGTAGTCCGGTCAAGCGAGCCAGACGACGCAAGAAGAAGTCTCAGAAGCTCGCTCAAGAGACAGTCTCGCCCTCTACATCGGGTCTGCCGGGGTTCGTTGCTGCGACTTCGTTGACTAGCAGCCGTCAGAGTTCTGCTCCTGCGAAGTCTGTAGCGGCGAGTGTAGACATCAAAGGAAAAGGAAGAGCAGTAGATGTTGAGACCAGTCTGCATCAGTCGAAAGTTGGTAGCGCTGGCCTTTCAGATTCGTCTCATCTTTTGAACAACGGTCTGCAGGCTTCCGCTCTACCTGAACATTGTAAAGGCCGACCTCAAGTTGCATCACAAATCAGTCCTGCGGGTCGTGACAAGGAAGACGAAAGCCCCGAAGATTCAGCAGCATCATCCACAGATGAGCTGCCTTATGCACCGTCACCCACCGTTTCTCCGCATGTGACACCGCAAGCGAAAGCCGGTGTTAGAGCTGCAAGTGTGACACCCAAATCATCGCCTTTCAAGGCGCCGATAACAGGCTTTGAGTTTCTTGCCGCTCGTAACCACGCGGTATTCGGAGCTTCAAATCTGTCTGCAGGAACAAGTAGACCTAGTGCTGCAGGCTTAGGTATAGCTGGCAGAGGTCTCGAGGATATGCCGGTTGAACAGGAAATGGTCAACCCACCTCAGCTGAAAGTGCAGCAGGCCGACTCCGCTTACTCAAGCTCAGTCAGGAAAAAAGTCACATCATCTCCTCTGACCTGGTCGACTGATCACAAAGCCCTTGACGCGGCAACATTGGGTTCGCCGACTCTTGGTAGCATGAAGCAACCGGAGGACACGGAAGAACTTGCACGAAATGCTATTACGAAAGCAGCATTTTCAGTCAACCAAGCTACAATTCTGCAAGAACTTGCTAAGCGGAAAGCGCAGAAGAAGTTGGAAAGCGAGGACCTGGCTATGGCGCAATCTGCGCCTGTTTCATTGAAAGAGTCTGAAGTCCTAGAGCCTGAAAAGACGAAACAGTGGGATATGTCCATACCTCAGGACGGCGTCAAGAGACGAGACATGGCCATGCCACACTGGAAAATGTTATCACCGCCAAGTAATTCCCGCGCCCTTACTGATGGACATGCGATAGTCGAGGCTACTGCTTCATCGGCTCCAGATCGCAGTCCTTTGATGGGAGATGGGACAACTAGCGCTCCAGCAGATGTAGAGGAAGATGTCGATGATGGCGCGTCTGAAGCTAGCAACACGAGCCTTTTACTACACGGTGTCGTCAGGGACGATGACCTGGCTTGCGGATGGCAGGCTCTCAACACTAGCTATAATACCACAGAAAAGAGGCGTGGGCGCCTAGAAAACACGATATACGAGCTCAACAAGCGGCATAAACCTTCTCAGGCAGTCCTTGCTGCAAGGCGGGATATGCTATTAGCCATTCGAAAACGCCTCAATTCCATGTCCAAAGGTTGGGCGCCTGGATTTCAGTACAAACTAGAGACGTTTGGCAGTATTAAGTATGGACTGGACAGAGACAGCTCAGATCTTGATCTGTGTATCGTGGATCCGAATCGACCGGATGGTTTCAGAAATGTTTGCGATCTATATGATCTCTCCGAGTCCAGTAATGGTAACAAGGATATCACGGCGAGCACTGAAGAAGATGAAGAGAATGTCTCGTCGACGCCCTTTTCGCGGCACAAGAAGAACAAGAAATGGGCACAGTCTGACACGAGGAAGAGGATGGCACTTGGTGATATGTATGACGTACATCGCTTAGCAGATACGCTCCGCAAGATGGGCCACCAGCAGGTCGTTGCGATCCCGAATGCGGTTGTGCCGATAGTTAAGTTCAAGAGTCGTGAAGGCATCAATACAGATATGGTGAGTTTTGGGCATACGCACCTTCGACGGGCGGTCTGCTGAAGTACCCACCCTTAACACAGAATTGCAATGAACAACTGGGCGTTCGGAACTCAACCCTGATAGCCGAATACATCTCCCTCAACCCGATTATCCGACCTTTCTTGATTTTTCTCAAAGTCTGGGCGAAGCAGCGACATCTGAATGACCCATCGGGTCAAAAAGGTTTGATGTCATTGTCGTCCTATTCGCTGGTCTTAATGGCGATAGCCTATCTCCAACACTCCGGTATCGTCCCAAATCTACAAGACCTAGAGCTTATCAGTCAACATGGTATTGAAAGAGAGACTTTCTGGTCGAAAGTGACAAACCCGGATGCACCAAAAGCGAGCCACTGGGCGAAGCGTAGATACCTAGGAGATTATAAAGCTATGGCGATCGACACAACGTACGTCAGGGCAGCGCAAATTCGTCCACAAGCCGAAGTATCCGTACCGCCAGCCACTACAGACAACGGGAAGACGAACAAGAACAGGATGAAACCCACTACCACAGGATGGGAAAGTGGGAGCGATATCCCTGTTGAAACAGAATCGAAGAAGCCCGCGACATCGATACAGCTTCTGAACCTTATTGAAGGATTCTTCGAATACTATCTAGGCTTTCCAACTGAGAACAAGGCAGTCTCCGTCTGGGGAGGCAAACCATTTGATCGCAAAATGCCTTTCTCCGACATGGCGCGAAGTCCGCGGAAATCAAGGAAAGCTCTGAAAGCTTTGCGTAGAGGGGAGAATCAAGAGTCAATGTCGGAGAATTCGGAAGAGATTGATGAATCTGTACAAGAAGGAGTAAATGGAAAACGCGCTCGCGACGCCGATAGACAAGATTTGTCTGACAGTGAGGCTACCGCCACATCGGAGGCAACGCCTATCACCGATGACGAAGAGCTTAGAGCTCTGTACGCAAAATTGGATGGCAACATGCGAAAGTTAGGCATCGAGGATGATGCTCCGTCTTTTGAGGTAACTTTCAACAGTAGTAAGCGAGAGAAGAAGAAACGCTTGCATCTCACGAATGGATCAGAACAGGTGGAGCTCAGCCTTCCCGCTATGCAAGAGATCGATGCACTCGAACAAATAGAAGAAGCTGATGCTGGGGAACCCGCGAGTAGCGCTCATAAAGGCTTAGAAGCTTGGCAGGCTTCTCCAGAGACGAACCTGTTCCCTATTCCGCCAGTTGAGGATCCTGCAACCTTCGTCGAGCCGCCGACATGGACCCAGCCTCTTGTTGTGCAAGATCCTTTTATTCATACGAGGAATACATCCATGAACATCGTTCCAGAGACAGTAGCCTTGATTTGGAAGGTAATGCTGCACAAAGTCTGTTGAGGCGGATGTCATTTATTGACGGACTTTTCCTTCTCAGGAAATGCAACGTGCTCTCGATATGGTGAAAAGCGGCGAGCCATTAGACGAGATTTGCACTAATGTGCGACATGAACCTGCGTATAAACGCAAAAACCAATTTCGATCTCACCGCGAGGTAGAACGCCGTCGTGCAGCACGAGTCGAGCAGATGAAGGCGAAGCGCGTCCGGAAGCCACGGCAGAAGGCTGTACATGGTGCAGAGCAGGCCGTTCGAGAAGCGGAAAGTAAAGGCGTTCAAGGTGTCGTTACGAAACCCGCGTGAGATCTGCTGGCATGTAGTGTAGCATAGTATCGTTCCGCTTGTGTACGCACGAAACGTTGTTAAACGTCAATCGCAATCACCGCACATCGTATGCGGATCTCCTCCTCAGGTATGCTGTTACTGCGCGTTACTTCATACACTGTCTTCTGTGCGACCTGGGCTAATTCCAACGAATGCTCATTGTCCACGGTTGTAGTAGGCGGTTTTGGATGTAAGATGGATATATTGCTATTTCGAGAGGGAAGATACGGTCCTCGACCAGCCGAACGGCTTGAATGTCTTCCTAAGACGATATTCGTTCACTCTTTTACTTCATGAACACTCTTGTCAATTTGTTGAGTAGATGTAGACCAACGACTGATGCGATGAAGACGACTGCAAGACCCATGACTACGACAGGATCGCTGAGCAGCACAGAAGTTTTAGAGCCACAAATGAACAATGTAGGAGGTGTATTGACTTACACCTTCAAGCCTGGTGAGTCGTCACTCGTGTATAATCTCATCATTGTCGATGAAGAGCCTCCAGCACCAGCTGCCCTCGTGGACATGGGCTTCTCTGTTCCATCGTTCAAAGCAGCTGCTCGTCGACTGTTGTGCACAAAGCGAGCATGCAGACGTGAACATGATCAGCAAATACACCTCAGAGACTGGCTTGTCTGTATCTCAGAAAGCTGCTGGGCTTACCGAAGCGCGCCTGCCTGCACTGGCTTGCTGCCGACTGGGCGTCCCGCAGGTAAGGATGCGGACGAGCTGACGCCGGTGGGCGATGACGGTCGTCGTGGTACAGCAGACATTGTCTATATAGAAGTCTCAGGAGAGGTAGCGAGATGGTGTTGTCGCGTATGAAAGCTGGCGGGCCTCCAGCGAGAGATGTCGAGAGCAATGATCGAGCGTCCTTTTTCTTTACACTCAGCTCAAACGGCCATATAGCAAGAAAGTACCTGTCACAGAAACCAACACACTCCAAGCTGCATTCAGAATGATGCCTAATGCTTTACCGCTGAGGATCTGGTCATGATTTGCCTTCAATCCGATATTCGGCCATGATCAGCCGACAGGGAGGGTCAACTCCACCACTGACAGCTTCTGCTCGCGAAGCTCTGGCACTCTTCGAAGCCCTTGATGCCGGCGAGAGTGATGATAAAGATGCTCCTCAATTTCAAAACCACGGCCGCTTCGCTGCGCCGCAAGCTAGACCTCCTGGACTGCCTACGGCGAGACCAGATAGCCCGCTCGTCAAAACGATTCCTACCCAAAGTAGAAGCACCGGCTATGCGGAGTTCGCCACCTGAGCGGAAACGTTCACCTGATGAGCATGAAACTACAGAATATGCTGCCAGAAACCGCGATGTTTTCGGAAAGCGTCCAAGACTCGAGCAAGGCAGCTCCTCGGTACTTAATGGGAGTCTATCTCGGACGTCATCCTTAAAGCTTGATTTGCGACCTATTCGAGCAGTCCCATCTGCAAAGCCAGCTGCACGACACAAAGCTCTTCGCGTATCCACCGCGTTCAGGAGCAAGACGGTTACAAATGTGCTACACAATCAAGGCAAAGCTAAGGAAGTCCAAAACGGAGACGTTTTGGACTCTGATATTCTGCCCGGCTTGCAGCCTGAAACGAGCACCGCGAGCCTCCGTGGAGAAGTCCTTAGGTCTGAGACGACGCGCTCTTCTCTAGTGGGTACTTTGATAGGTAAAAAATCGAAGTCCACCTTCGACGAGAATGCCACCGCCGTTCCTAGCAGTCGCACACCTTCTTTCGAGGAGCTTCTAGGCGAGAGTCTTGCCGCTTCCCCCGGACAGGAGACAATACGGCGTCAGCATCACGACAAGAAGGGTGCTGAGGTATCGGTCGGTCAGACTGACCAGGTTGCCCTTACGACCCATCAAAGCAAGAGCAAGAGAGCTAAGCGCAAAACACAGGCTTCACCGCCCACTGGCGAGGAAGGGAAGGACAGCCGACCTTACGGACAAGATTCGGATGTTGCATATACACCTGGCAAACGAACGAAGTCGAATAAAGGGAAGAAACCAGTTTCCCCCGGAAAAGCTGAGCGTTCCAGAATGTCGTCCAGATTGACTCGCGTTTCAAGGAGCAGCAGCACCAAAAGCAAGCAAGGAGGTCCTTGCGTAAAGCTCGAAAATGCTCCTAGTTTAGATGACAATGAAGAAGAATGTACCTTGCTGCCTAAAGCCTTTGTAACAGCCTTACCTAAACGCAGAAGTGTTAGAAAAGCTCCCCAGAGGAATGAGGCAAGGAATGGGAACTTGGATGAAAACGACAGTATTGACGAGATCAGCCAACATCAAAGAGAGAGTTGGGAGTCGAGTGCAAGTAGTTCAGACGGAGATGCAGGGGTTGAAACGGATTATGACGATAGTGACGGAATATCTGGGTCTAAGTAAGTGAAGCGATGCTATTTTTCCTTGTTGGTTTCGATAACACAGCTGATGGGAGGCTTCCCAAAGGAAACCCAAGAGTGCTAGGAGCGGTGCAGAAAAGTCTAGATGCAAGACATTGAAAAAGCCTTCGTCCAAGGGATCTGCTACTCTGAGACGGCCTTCCAAGGGCCCCTCTAAGACACCATCTCCGACCAGCAAACAAGCCGAGGGGAAAATGGTAAGGTTGATGGGCATGTACAAGCTATTCTTGAGCTGATCCAGTAAAACCCTCAGGCTGATGAGAATCAGAAGACGCGAAAGGCGTACTTTGAGGAAGTCGACGACTTTGAATTGGAAGTTGAAAAGGTGATATTACGGGACAGCGCTCAATCTAAATTTCGGCATATGTCCGTCAAACAGTGTAGCACAGTTTAGTTGCTCAAAGAACGGGACTGCTGTGCCAGTGTGATATAAGAAAGCAAAGATCTTTCTCCCAATCGCAAAGAGCTTGAAAGCGGACGCTTTGCCTGATCGACTCGAGCTTGAAGCTTGTAATTGCTCCATCCTCCAAGACCAACATGCCTAGTAAGTACAGGTTGTATAGAGTGCTCACTCTCAGCCTGCCAGGCATACTGACAATGCTCCGCCGTTCCTCCAGTCAAACAAGTGAACACGCCGTTTCCGCTCATCGATGCGGGTGAGTGAAGACAGCCAGGCAGGGCCGCAAGATAACCGAGAGATGGAATGGCAGTGCCATCATAGCTTCAGAAGCTGATTGTGAACTGCCTTTGGGCAACCTGCGTACCCTACAGATCCCCACGCGAAGCGTGTCATCCGGTACATGCGACCTAGCGATTATGCCGTCTGGGCTGGAGCAACTGCTACTTTCCCAGCACTTCTTTATGGCTACGGTGAGCGGAAGAGCATTTCAGAAGCCCTCTATTCGAAGAAATACGAGTACCCATATCGCTCAATCATGTTCGTTTGCCTTTGTAACAGAAATGGCCGACCCTACGAAGCTCACGAAGAGAGGCCTAACGCCAGCACTGAAGTTCTGCACTTTCCTCGGGTTCTGCGGTGGTTTCCTGCTGGCGTATCAACGAAGCACTTGTGCGTAGTTCAAGGCATACAAGACTACCTGTCGAATCCTGCTGATTAGCTGCTTCAATGCTTTCGTATCTTTCGCTTTGTAGTCCGCTTCTGGGGATGGGAGGAGAATGTGAGAAGACGACACGAAAGCTTGTGGACGTGCAAGAGAAACCTTCAAGCTGACCATGCGTTTCTGTATTGTAGGAGGGCGAGCAGAAGAGGGACATGGAAGAGTTATCAGCGTTGGCTGCGCAAGGCAAGCCAGTCTATGGGCCAAGCGACCTACCTGAACACATACAGGGTGTCGCACACCGAAACAGCGTCTTCAGTCAACTCGTAAGCTCGTCAGCCTACAAACCCTTAGGAAAATCAGCTGACTGACTTACTCCTGCACGCAGAAATTTTCTACCTTGCCATGGTTCAACTTGGTCAAGTAGGTTACGTGCAATTGCTGCTTTCAGTCAACATTTGACTGACTATTTGCGGCTACTTTACAGTCATCAACACCACGGCGTAGACACGACGAAATACTATATGAAAGCTCAGGAACAGCAGGATAGCTAGACATCTTGAATGCCATGCTTCCAAGCGACCAGGCCATTGTAAAGCAACCATCCACGCCGAGCAGGATAAGACGCTCTTATGTTACTTCGCATCGCAATGTATTGGCTGCCTACAGGAGCTGGTGTTGATCCATAGAGAAGCGAACGCTGTTTTCATGGAGCATTAGCTGTGTCAGTTTCCCTCAACAGAGTCTGTTCCACTGATGTTCGCCATCTGCGCGAAAAGTATCGCTTTCCCGATAAGTTCGCATGTTTCATCTGACGGTCTATTCGGCAGCAATAGACCGTCGAGATGAAAGATGCGAATTCGGGAAAGCGATGTTTGTCGTATAAGGGCTGATAGCCAGACCTGCGAATCTGCTTCCGGATCCTACTGCTTCATTGACCCTTCTGGAACACAATACAGGTGGCCATCTCATGGTTAAGCTCCCCAACTCAATTGGCCTTTTGGCCAAAGCCGCAGCGATTTCGAGGACAGTGCGCAGCGGGTTTTAATGTAGCATTGTTCTTTCACTTTTGTAATTACACAGCGATCCGATGCAGTCTACGCGCTTGCAACGACTTCCGATCATCCACTGTAAGGCACTTGACCCAGCTTCAGGTCGCGGCTTTGCTTTGCTTTGCAAAGAGCGACGATAATGCAAGAAATATATATCCTACAACACTGAGCCACGATGTCCTACTTTCTCGAGTATTCGAAGAGCTCGAGAGCCCGCTGTCGGCGGTGAGCCCTACCACTTTCTGGGCTCATGATCGAGAGGCTGATGCCGTGTAAACAGATGCGAAGACCTAATTGAAAAGGGCGAGCTACGGTGCGCATTCGGAAGGGAGGCGTCTGTCGCAGTCTCGGGCTGATATGACCTCACAGCCTGGGTCTCGAAGTGGAGAGCACATGGGGCCCAGGTCAAATGTCTGTGCAGTGGCTGCATTGGGGATGTCTCACACCAGCACAACTAAGTTCTATGGGCGTCAATGCCAATGGGTTCCATTCTTTGAAGTAGGTAATTTTACACAGATACGTAAGATAAAAGACCTGAACGTCGTTATTTCAGAGCGGAAGACCAGGTCCGTGTGGTCAACGCTATCAAGCAACGGAAGATCCCAGATGAAGATCTTAGTGCAGCTTTGAAGCCGCCTCCCATGCTACCTACAGGTATCGCAACTGCTCAGACAGCACCACCTGCTCCCACTGGGCAGCCGGCGTGGCCTCCTTCGAAGCCAAACAAGGGCAATTCGCTAATGGTTCCGAGGAAGCCGAAAGCTGGAGTTCCATCGTCTAGTGCGACAAGGTCGGGTCAAATTCCCACCTCGCAGGCTCCGTCCGCATCTTCGTCCCAGGTCATTGACTTGACGTCATCTCCTAGTCGCCCAACCACCTCTCAATTGCCGTCCTCGTCGCAATCGCAATTCATTGATCTCTCGAGCTCTCCGGTGAAGCCTGCAGTGGCCAATGGGCATTCTGAACAAGGCTCGACAGAAGCTAGCGGATCCGGTTCTACCCTTGCCCAGCCTGGAACAGTCGTAGAAGGTCGTGTGGCCAAGGCTGAACAAGACGAAGAGCGGGAAGATTCCGAGGGCTCACCCGAGCCTGACGACGATGTCTTCTACTTGCGCCATCACGACGAAGTTGTCGGTATACAGCATTATAGAGGTCTAGTAGGAGTCGGCGAAAGGGTTTTATTGGTGAGCTCAGTACAGCTACGCAATTAGCTTCGCAGGCTGACAAGGAAATCTGCAGCGTCGGGAACCCAGCAATCGTTACGATGCGAATGCAATACAGGTCATCAATATCAATGGTCAACAAGTAGGGCACATTCCCAGAGGCACCGCAGCTAGACTAGGTGGGTAATCCCATATTGCATCCTGGCCAGCCTCTGACCTTAACTTCCTGCCAGCTCGGCTGATGGATGCCAGATATATCAACGCCGAAGGAATAATGTTGACATCAAACATCGGCAGGTCAGGTTACAAGCTCAAAATCATGATTGACGTATACGGACAAGCGAGCGCAAGGGCCAGTCTGGCGCCGCATTTGGCTTGGTTTGGCCCAGTGAGCGAGACTGGCCTACCTCCGCCGGCTGCGGGAGAAGAAAACGGTGGTACCGGCGTTAATGGCGGCTCCTCACCACGGAAAGGCAAGGACAAGGCTATACCAGAGACGGAGGAAGAAAAGGCGGCGAAGCGTGTACTGGACGGCTTGAAAGAGCTGGAGAAGGGAGGAGAGGAGAACAAGGCAGACGCTGTCATGGATACTCTGACACGAGGCTTTGATGTCCTCAAGTTGCCTTTACATCCCAATCCTCCCAGCAGAAGAGGTGGCCAACTCCGGAATGACCTGATGGTGAGCTTTAGTCCATCGTGTTGACCAGTCGCAAAAGCTGATTTCCGTTCCCACTCAGCCCCATCAATCGCAAGGTCTGTTGTGGATGCAACAGAAGGAAGCCCCTACGCTTCCGGCTGGAGACGATCCCGTGCAACTTTGGCAACGTAAAAACAGCCCAATGCCGCATTGGCTCAACAGAGCGACACTGACACCGCAAGCCATATCTAGTCCTCCGGAGTTAGGGAAGGCTGCCATTCTAGCAGACTCAATGGGACTTGGGAAGACTCTTACCATCCTGAGTCTGATTCTGGCAATGAAGGACGACAAGCCAGACGGCTACTGCAATGCTACTTTGATAGGTGAGCCGTGTACAAGCTCACTGGCACAGATAACGTGTCGCTGATGCGCCCTTCCTAGTATGTCCGCTGAGCGTGCTGTCGAATTGGGAAACGCAATTGCAAGAGCACGTCGTTCCTGGACAGCTGACTGCAATAACCTTTTATGGAGAAGGAAGGAATACAAAACAGGCGGATCTCGAAGCCGCAGATGTGGTGTTCACCACGTATGACGTGCTTTCGGCGGAGTACAACGCCAGTAAAGGTAACAGAAAAGGGAAGGGCAAACTCGGTAAATTGCTGGAAACAGACTGGAAGCGAGTCGTTCTGGACGAGGGACATACCATCAGGAATCCGAAAGCTGGCAAGACGAAGTAGGTCGATAGTACAAACCACGAAAGGCACTTAAGGAAAGCTGACGCTTCTATGCAGAGCGGCTATTGCGCTCAATGCAGATCGGAGATGGATTGTTTCTGGAACACCAATCGTTAACGGCGCGAAGGACCTAGGTTCCTTGATGTCTTTCTTGAGAGTATGCAAGCCATTGGATGAAGCAGAACAGTTCCGAAGGCATATAAGTAAGCATTGTGCCCCTATACTTCACGAGTGAACGACCACTTAGCTTGTTGTGTAAACAGTCCGCAGGCTTCCGACGGGCAATGGAGCCTTGCTGCTCCAGGCAATCATGACCGACATTTGCTTACGTCGAACAAAGGAGATGCAAGATGACGTGGGTAACAGACTAGTCGCGCTCCCGCCTGTCAACTTCTACTCCATCAAGGTCGATTTGCACGAGGAAGATAGGAAGGCTTATGATCTGGCTATGGCTGCCAGCAAGAGGAAATTCGAAGATTTTATGGCCAACGAGAGAACAGGCAATGTGAGCCTCTATCCCCCTTGACCAGTTCTTGTGGGCTGATCGCTTTGCGTTTTGACTTGCAGCTACCGCCTAACGTTCTGCAGCTACTGACGAGACTTCGCCAAATAGCGTGCTTGTCTACCTTGGTTCCTCCCGACTATATCGAGGTGTGATGGTCTCCTTTATCTCTGTATAGGCAGCATCTTGATACGTATTTCTGCAGAACTTGCAACAGGAAGAACAGCGTCATGCTCCGATCGTAAACATGACGGATGAGGCGAAGAGAGCCTTGATCTTCAAACTGAAGGCGGCTTTTGACGACGCTACGGAATGTCCCGTAAGCCATGTTCCACGTGTGTGATATGCCTCAACATCAAGCTGACTGGCATACTGTGTCCAGGTCTGTTTCGACGAAATGGTCCACCCAAGAATCACGATGTGTGGCCATAGCTACTGCTTAGAGTGTATCAGCGAAGTCATCAAGGTACAAGCGCTCTGTCCGATGGATAGAACTCCCCTGCCATCTCTTAGCCATGTGCTGGAGCTTCCGGCTGTCATGCCTGACGCGGAAACAGACGATTCTGAGGAGGAGGAGAAGCCTAAAGCTGCATCAGGTCTCAAAAGTAGCGCGAAGATAGATGAGTTGTAAGTGAAGAACTTTTCTCCAGAAAAGAGAATCGAAGATATAACCAGCTGACACGTTTATCCCCTTGTATTTGCGTGTCTAAAGGATCAAATACCTTACAGCATTCCCAAAAGGAGAGAAAAGTCTCGTCTTTTCGCAATTTACCAAGTTTCTGGAGAAGATTGAACCGCACCTTGAGAAAGCGGGTATCAAGAGTGTACGGCTGGATGGATCCATGTCGCAGAAGAGACGCGCTGAAGTAATAGACGAGTTCCAGAATAGCCCTGGTGTGAAAGCGGAAGAGGACGATGGAGGTGACTCTTCAGCTACTGAGGTATCAGACGTGGATGGAGAGGATTCGGATGCATTTGAAATGGAAAGTGACGATGACGATTATGTTGAAAAGGGCACCAAGAAAAGAAAGACACGGGCATCACAGAGCAAGAAAACAAAGAGCAAGCGTGTGAAGAACATTACTTCGAAGAAAGCTAAATCGAAAGGAAAAGGAAAGGCACGAGCTGGTACACAGACTAGGCTGGCTGATGGTCCGACTGTCATGCTTATCAGTCTGCAAGCTGGTAGTCAGGGATTGAATCTGACGGCTGCTCAGGTAGGTCTACAGTGTGCATCTTCATACAAATGCCTCTGACATTGGTAAAACATCTTCAGAACGTCTTCCTTATTGATCCTTGGTGGAATAGTGCTATCGCGATGCAAGCTATCGACAGAGTGAATCGCATTGTAAGTGTTTTCTTAAGAGGAAGTATCGGCTGTCTAGCTTGCTCATCGTCTCGCATGTTCGTTTACAGGGCCAGAAAGCGAAGGAAGTCAGAGTATTTGAGGTAAGAGTGTGACGGCACCACCGCAAGGGGATTGATGTATCATCGGCTGACACTCATTTGCCTCTTTCTACAGATTATCGCAAAGGATACGATCGAAGACAAGATACTCGAGATCCAAGCGAAGAAGAATGAATTGATCCAGCAGGCATTCGCTGGCAACCGTACTAAAGAAACAGCAAGACAGAAGAAGGAAGCTCGCTTCAATGAGATTGCAGCGCTGTTTGGGGTGGATCAGAATCAGGGTGTGGGTACTAGCCGGAATAATCTCGTTCAGCAAACGTTGTAGGAGTGAAGGTTAGGGCTCAAATAGAGTTATGTATCGATAGAGGCGTCGGATGTTATTGTAATGTGGATCATGGCGTGTTTGCCACCATCTCCTCCCAGGCCAACCCTGGAAAGTCCCTAACTATCCTCTCACGCCTCTCTGCAATGCTCCAACCTCGACATGCGCAATGACGAGAAGGGCAAGTCATCCAGCACTACATCTGAGCAGAGACAGTGTCCTGCATGCATCCACGGGCAGCCCAGAAAGTAGTCGCGTCGCAATGCTGCCAGCCAAACAAGACGGCGAGGCCGAGTGCCAAAGCGAGGCGAAAGTAAACACGCGAGGACAGTGCATGCAGATGGAGGCATCTCGAGGACAGCACACGACGGCGCACCTTGCTGCTGCACACACTGACAGAGCAGACACGGCCAGCTCGCTATGCTGTTAGGCTGATGAGCTGAGTCGCCCCGTTCTATCCAGCTACGACCTTTTATGCACGATTCAGACGACCCTACGACTTTGTAAACAAGGACCCGAGACAAGACGATAGACTGCTGGAGGGAAGACTGAACAAGCGGAGTGCACATCGCTGACACCTCAAGAATCTGTGACAACGGAGATAGACTCGTCCTGTGCTTCCAATTCTCGGTGAAGGCCTGCAGGTAAGCTGAATGCGCTACAGAACATCTACCTCATGAAGAGCGATGCTGATTCTCAATGTATCGCTCGTATACACACGTACAGCTGCATTGAAGCCTAGTCTCACGGCTTTTACGAATAATATATAACGACATCATATCTACACGACCCAAATGACCAACGTACTCTCACGATCAAAGTCGGCTTTCTTCAGCCAGACGTCAACGCCATCTTCGCGCTTCAACAAACCTCATCCTCCTCTTCCAAATGTACAGAATACTCCCAATTCACCACCGCCTTTTCCTTTCACCTGCCCAACTCCGTGTGCCCTCCATGACCATTCCTATCATTCAGCGGGAGCTGGTAATCCTGCTGCACCTCCTTCAAGCAGCGGCACAGTCCGCAGCGCAAGATCAGTTTTCTTTGATTCTAGGAGAATAAAGAAGTCCATACCAGCTATTGATGACGAGGAGACATACTGTGTCCTGTCGGAGGAGGGAGTCGAGATCCTGGCGAAATCGCAGGAGGAGGAAGACTTTGACTTGACAATGTATAGTCGGACTGACACTCTGTCAAGCGTCAAGAAAAGCTCAAAGGTATTGAAGCGTGCACCGTCACTCAGCAACCTCCTCAAGACACCTTCTAGATTAAGCCTTCGCAAAATGCCCTCGAGAATGAAGCTCTTTAGCGATACGCCTTCTTCAGTCAAATCAAGCGACACAAGCATTGCAGCCGAGTCTTCCTTTTCGCACTCTTCTCACGTGCCTCCTGTCCCACAAGCTGTACCAGCCTGTCATCCAGCTGCAAACACCCCGACCTCAAACAAGTCCTCACGATCTTCAAAGAGTTTCTTACGAAGGGCCGTCTTCAGAGACAAGACGGAGAAACTGCTCAACAGACCTCAGCCACCTTTTCATGATATATCCGAGCATCCTTTGCCAGGCACTGTCGCTTGTCGTGTCAAAGCGATGGAGGACACATACAGACGAAGCATGGTCGTGCAAAGCGAGCAGACGTCGAATACCGCAGAAATCATGGAGACAGTGCGCTCTGCTTCCGTTCCATTGCTCAACCGTCCCGAAGTTGCAGTTGATCCTGCCAATGGCAGCGGCAAAACGCCCCGAAATAAATGGCTTAACAGGCTGAACATTGGCAAATCAAGCTCAAAACGACGGACCCGATTAGAGATCCCGAGCTTTGAAGGTAGTCCACGTCTATCTGAGAAGGTCGAGCGAGAGCTAGAGCGTCGAAGCTTGGAACAAACGCCTGTAACGGCCAACGAGGCTACAGTTGAAGATATATGCAAACCTACTCTTCGAGTGCAGATCCAACCTCCTCCAGAGCAAGAGGATCTCCACCGTACATCACTATTACACCCTTCTCCTCTCGCTACACCTACTTTTGAGAACCCTCCTACATTTGATAGACTCAGCTTAGCAGTCTCTCCACGCTTCGTTGGTGCGAACCACAATCACACATTTACATTCGGCACTATTCGTCGTAACTCTGCGGTTTCCTACTTTGGTGAACATGCCTCTCTTCAGAATGGCGTATATCAACAAGCTCTGGTAGCTTCTTCGCCACTGTCGGGCGATCTTCATATATCGCATTCACCAGCTAGGGATGGAAGTGCTGTGGTTGATCGTCTTGTTGCTAGCTTTAGAAAGAGAGACGTCCTAGCGAATGAGACGAATGATGGTGATGTCACTGGCAGATTTTCCATTTTCACCTATGAAGAAAAGGTTAAAGTCACAAGTGAGAGACCGAAGAGTGACCCGAGTGAGTCGTACACTGCGTATCTGTAGACATTTGCTCAACATTTACTACCTCTCCTCCCAGTTCCTCTGAAAAACATCGCACATGCCACACATGAGCTTCGAAACCTGTAAGTAGCGCCCCCGACAATGAACAAATACGACGAGCTAATCTGACTCACTCATGTTGCCTTTCCAGTTTGGAGTCGTTCGAAGATACATTTGCTTACGATGCAGCTTCCATCAATACCTCGATAGCACCCGGTACAAAACATTCTTACTTTCCTTCACCCGCTCCACCTTCTCGAAAGCCTACGCCTGGGAAGCAAGCGGATGAGATCCCAGACGATCTACAAGATCTGATCGATGGGGTTGTACAGCTCAACGAAGTCCTACGATTGACAGCAGAAGGTTATAAGAAGTCCGACAGACCACTTTCAGACGTTTCATCGTTCGAAGGTGATGCCACGACAGCTCAAGCTCAAGATGCTCTCAAAGCCCTGATGGCGAATGATGAACTCGCTCCAGCTACTTTCGATACTGCTCATGCAACTTTTGAATGGGTAGCTGCTCCAAGTATTCATGTTGAAAACGAAAGAATATCAAGCGATATGGACAGACGCGATTCATTCTCTTATTCAACTAGTAGTTCGAGATCTTCCGTCGATGGCTTCAATGATCATCAACCTGTGCATCTGAATAACGAAGGGCCAAGACCGAGCTTCGATAGTGGACGGTCATCATTCGATGAACCACTCGAGGATACTTCGTTCCATCAGCGTTCGAAGCATCAGAGATATCTTAGCTCATGTAGTGGGGTCAGTAATCGCAGTAGTCTAAGAGACTATCTAGCTATGGAAAGACCTGGAGTAAGTCTTCACCCGCCCTCGCGTTCCCTGACTTAAGCTGAGGGTCTGCCCTTCCCGCGCCAGCTCGGAGAGCGGATGCTCCAAGAAGTCGACGAAGACAGTGTTCTGAAACCTATCGCCGATCCGAACATGCTCAATCCGCATCGAGAAAGCTACGCTAGCACGAATTCGGCACAGTCGAACAGAGATTCGTACATCAGTACAGTCGGACATTTCAAGACTGCGCGAACTACGAATTTGCCATTCAGATTCAGCTCGGCCAGCGAGAGCGATGGCACAGGTAGCATCGCTCATTCTCCTACCCCTGCGAATGGGTTACGACGCATTCTGAATCGACACTCTCTCGAATGCGAGTTGGGCGATCTATCTCGACTGTCTTTGGACGTGTCTGCTGCAGGACATGGTACGCCAAGCCGACGCAACTCGGTCGAATCACATCCTTCTTCGCCAATCAGCGAGATGGGTCGTATGGCAAATAGTTCCATCGTATCTGAGCTTCCTTCCTTGACCTTTGCGAAGAGATCAGCTGCGCTCATGGCTACAGCTTCAGAAGCTTTCGTCAAGCAGAGCACTCAATCCTCTCTTTTTTCGCTTTCATCTGTCAATTCTTCACCATGCCCTCGCCCTCCGAGAAGAAAACTACTCATGCTAACTGGAAACAGGCTGCCTCGTCCACCTCCTTCTGGTCCTGTTTTCGTAAATCAAACATTGACGGCCTCTCAGCCCGTCGAGCAACAGCTAGGGAAAATGAGACCTAGCATGTCACCTCAGCAAGGTCGAGTACAGCGTTTGAAGGATACTTGGGAAGCAAAACTATCGCCGGACAAAGAGCAAGAACGATCTTTCGCTTCTACTTCGTCTCCTCGGTATGTGCGTCCTTTGCCGAATGGACTGGAGAACAAGACGGAAGTTGCTCGACCTCGTCCCTTGTCAAGTCTGTCTTTGACTGGAGCTATCAGTAGGTCATGGGCATGTCCAGTTACAGTTGGAGGCAAATGTTGAGTTGTGCTTTGCCCAGTTCCTCCTGATACTCCTCCTCCTTCGTCACCTTCAGCGTCTGAAATGAGCTTTGCTTCGACTTCTCAGAGCACATTTGAGCATAACAGAAGCAATAGCCTGCAGAGTCGACTTGCTAATTTCGGTCGTCGTCGCACAAGAGGTCACAAGCGGCAATCATCGCAACTGTCGCGACATTCAGTACTCGCCGAGCCCATTCAGGAGGAAGTTACTGCGACTCTTCAACTCGCCCCGATTACGCAGCAGTCTCCTGAACAACAGGAAGAAGCGCATGAAGAACAACCTCAAGAATATGCGGATTATACACAAGCATGCGAGTTCTTGGATTCTTATTTGCAAGACGACATCAGTCCGGTAGCTTCGCCTTCGCCAAAATCTGTTTCGCCCCTTGTGATAAGAAAGACTCGAAGCCAGACTAGTTTGGCTTCTGAACGAAGTTTACATCTAGGCTTGGATGCATTCCAAACTAAATCACAGCAAATCGTCAAGCCAAAGAAATCAAAGTCTCGTTTAATTCATCATGAAAAGACGGAAATACAACGCGATCCAGTCATTATAGTAGGACAAGATGAGTCGCACTGGGAGAACATTGAAGCTCATTCGCAACTCAAATGGACTCGTTTCTGCCATGATGCGATCCTGGAACTACAAAAAAGCAGAACAAAATGGCCAGATACGGATGTCTCTCTGGATATCTTTGAATCGCCCCTCGGAAGCAGTAATTCCAGCTATGGTTCATCTATCTATTCTTCTCCTCTCATTCAGGCATTCTCCACACCTGAATCTGGGTGTACTCCCGATCTTACCTCTCCTGTACACCAATCTGCTATCGTTGGCTTCATACTGGACTCACAAGCCCGCTATAGATCGGATTTAGAACGCTTCGACATGTCTCAAGACGTACCTGATACGCCTGAGCTGTCGCCCGATAGACCAGATATGCAAGTCCTGCAAGGCCGTGGAACCTCGGATAGACTGCCTTCTCCGGCGCATATCAAGCGATTGTCGTACAAACCAACTCAGACGAAGAGAAGTTCGTATCAACCGAAGTCACTCATGCTGGTACAAAAGCATCTTTCGACCAGCAGTCCGATAATCCCAAGCTCGAACACTACGAAACTACTTAATCAAGACAAGGCCGATGTAGTGACAGAGCCCACCAAAGCTCCTTTACAAGTGAAATCGAATCAGAGTGGTTTGCCGAAATCTACAAAAGGCTACAAACCTCGAGTGGCCCCTCCATCCTCGCCGAAGAAGGTAGCGAGTGAAGCGATCAAAAAAGCGGAACCTATCGTCAAGCCCCTTACTCCTGGCAAGCGTATCAGAGCAGTCGCTCGGAATCGTACCTTGCAAGTATATGCAGATGAGGTGCTATCCAACGATAATATCACCAGCAACACAGCAGGCGACAAGCAGCAGCAAATTGCAGGCAGACAGAAAATCAACTCTTTCTTGCCGGGCAGGCAACTCAGTCAGAGAAGGAATGATGCATTCACAGCTGCGAGACGTAAATTGGAAGGAGTCGGAGATCCAGGTGAACAGACGGATAGGAGTTCAGGTTTATCCAGCTCGGATGAGATGGAGCTTCACAAGACTGGATTGGAGAAGTTTGGAAGTAGATCGTCATCGGCTGTTTTGAGACCTGCAAGACAGAATGCGATTGGAACGGTACTTGAAGCTGGGGGAAGTGCAGAAGCTGAAGGTGGTGTGAGATATTCCGGCTTGTATAGCGTGAAAGATAGACCTCGCCCGCCGACGAGGAGGACTGCTTCTGGCCTCGTGAGGAGTATGAGATGACAGGAGCAATATCAGACTTGCTGTGATAAAGCCTGCAGGACGGGTTTGTCGCTTCCTTGGATGTAGTATGACTTCCTGCTGGTATTCATCCCTGTTTCTATTTTCTTCCAGCATAGTCCTTCAAGTTGGATATGGATGTACACGATTCTGCAATGAATTCCCAATTCTATGACTTGAACGTCGCTTGATGAGCAGAGTACCTCCTATCAAGTCAAAGATAGCTTGGACCCAACATGCGAGGCGCTCCTGTGCCAATGGTAGAGTATATATACACTTCACCTTGTGCGAGCTGAACGGTGGCAGCTCGATCGACGTCGAGAGTCTGTAAACAAGCTTGAATAGGGCAATACAGGCAGAGTAGCGTGAGAAGCTCAGAATGCGGACGATAGAAAGAAGCATGCAATTGTATGGTATTGCGATGGGTGAGAATGTCTACAACAGCAAAGTAACTGCGTGCAAGAAACATCGAAGGGAACTAGAATACTATTCGTAAAGCATGATGGCTACAGAGGGAGGGCTGCAAGGTAAGGTCAAGGGGGGAAAGTCAGGACCATGCAATGTGCTAACATGATATCTGAGGACAGACTAACCTTTCCGACAGGAAGACTATGCTCCGAAACCGTAGAGGGTTCTGCCTTGTCTCTTGAGTGCGTAGACGACGTCGAGGGATGTGACAGTCTTTCTCTTTGCGTGCTCGGTGTATGTGACGGAGTCTCGGATGACGTCTGGAGTACGCAAGCAAGAGCATCAGCATGATGATAGTGTGCATGCTTGTGTGGTTGACATCCTGCACTCACTCTCCAAGAAGATCTTGAGAACACCACGGGTCTCTTCGTAGATCAGACCAGAGATACGCTTGACACCACCACGACGAGCGAGACGACGGATAGCAGGCTTTGTGATACCTTGGATGTTGTCCCTCAGGATCTTGCGGTGTCGCTTAGCACCACCTTTTCCTAGACCTTTTCCACCTTTGCCTCGTCCGGACATGTTGATAGTTGAATGTGAGGTGGGTGTTGGGGAGGGGAGAGTGAAGCAGTGTATTGAGTGAGAAGGAAAGAAAGAGCAGGCAAGAGAATAGAGCTTTTAAAAGGTAAGGAGACGCAATCTAGATTACAAAGTCACGTGACTCTCTGCCCTGTTGTTGTGTTGTGAAGACGTCGCCACCAAAATGGCCACCAGCCATCCGAAGTATGGTGGCGAACATGCAACAATGGGCAGACGATAAACAACAACAGCAAATAGCAATGTGCGATCGCAGAATGGTCAAGTGGCTGGTCTGGAAGGGACTAGAAAAGCTGCATTGGAAGGTTGGAGCTTTCTTCTTTCCACATCGCACACCACCCACCCACCACCACCAACCACCCGCATACACACCACCACCACTACAATGGCCAGAACAAAGCAGACCGCACGAAAGTCCACCGGTGGTAAGGCACCCCGAAAGCAGCTCGCTGCCAAAGCTGCCCGCAAGTCTGCACCCGCTGCTGGAGGTGTCAAGAAGCCCCACAGATACCGCCCTGGAACTGTCGCGCTCCGAGAGATCCGAAGATACCAGAAGGTGCGTTGTAGCATGCCATTACTGTACTGGAGCTTCTGGCTAATGATATACCTCCAGTCCACCGAACTCCTCATCCGAAAGCTTCCCTTCCAGCGTCTAGTCCGTGAAATCGCACAGGACTTCAAGACCGACCTCCGCTTCCAGTCGAGCGCCGTCATGGCCCTCCAGGAATCTGCGGAGGCGTACCTTGTGTCGCTCTTCGAAGACACCAACTTGGCTGTGAGCATGAATACGCGCCTGCTTTCTGATGCATATCTGATCACGTGACTTCCTACCTACCTACAGGCCATCCACGCCAAGCGAGTCACCATCCAGCCAAAGGACATCCAGCTCGCACGACGATTGAGAGGCGAGCGATAAGCGGCTGTTCCAGCCGTACTTCCCTTGTCTCTCTGGTCATCACGCCAGTCATGTATCATAGCTTCAAGCACCCACTTCGCCTTTCTCTTATCGTTCATTCGGTTCTTTTGCTGGCTGCCAATAGTACTCGGTTGTTGTCATTTCAAAACCTCGTAGCCTGTTGATACTACGGCAATGATACTACAGTGCATCATATGATACGCATCTACTTGTGGCAGCTTACCCTACTGCTTGCTCTTGCCCTGGCATCTGCTTATTTGCCCGGAAGGTGTCTCCAAGCCTATGGACGCTGTAGCCTCGGATTTCCAGTCAAAGTCCTGACCACCCCAGAACTCGGTTACGGGGCTCCTTCTGTTCTCAAAGCATGATGAGACAGCCCAGAGTGTTGGCATTTCCTTCCTTCTTGCGGCTGACACGGCAGCTCAGCGACCATGCGGCAAGAGCAAGTCGACCAGCTCACTCTTCTCCATGCGAACAGGAAGCGCGGATCACTACTCCAAGATACACCTCGCAATGGCACATGGCAAGGCAACAGCATGGCAATGACTAATAAGCTACAGACACCAGCTCCGTCGCAGCTGTCGCTCTCCGACTGCTACCTTCCACAAAGAGCAGGAAGTGCTAGCCATCCGCAGCCTGATCGAGAAAGTCGAGGAGCAACAGCTCTTTATCCATTCTTGGGCTGCCTGGACAAGGCACACAATGGTCGAGAGGTCAAGTATGGAAGCTCCTGTCAGGGATCGATTTGCAGTGCAAAGGGAGCCTCCATCGCGTCTGGCTGGAGACTGAGAAGGGGATCATTTCTGACTTCTGACTGATGGACACTACTAACTGACTGTATATAGCTGCTCAGTCAACAGCAGGAGGAGTGTTGTATAGTCGTTCATCATGGTAAGCTACGTTCGATGCTCCTAACCTATGCTCTTGAATCAAGCAAGCTGACTCTCTTGCCCCGCCCCGACAGGCTCCACCTCAGCCAGAGCATCGAAATGAACACTGAAGCCGAGCTAGCCGTCAAGACAAGCCTAATCGAAGCACTTGTAGCTGAGTATGAACAACTTCGTACCCTCCTCCAACGCCAGGTCGACCAAGCTGAAGCGAGCGACATCAAGCGTTTCTCGAGAGGTGACATGCGTCGTGAATCCAATATCAATGAACTACAAGCTGCACTGGCGTCTATGCGACACCAGCCACATGAGACTGATTCAGATTACGAAGAGCAGAAGGAGCTCGTCTCTGCCTTGCAAGGGGAGAAACATGTCCTTGAGGCGAAGCTATCTGAAGCCAGAGAACAGGTCGAGGCTATGAGGGGTACAATCGCAAATCTTCAAGCCAAGTTAGCAGAAGAAAAAACGAGTCTAGAGGAAGAAAGAGTCAGGATCGCTACTCTCCGCAATGGTCTGGACGAAAGCAAGCGCGCTATAGTCATACTTCAAGAACAGAATTAACGTCGACAAAGTGAAGCTGCAGCTGCAAGACGTGCCTCTCTCGAAGCCCAAGGTATATTACAGCCTATCTCCGCTGGAGCTCAATCACCTACTACAACTGGCACTCGCAAGGCTTCACTTGCCTTCCCAAACGTAGCTGAAGCACGAAGAGGATCGCTCAATTACCTCAATGGGCTCGGATTAGCTACTAAGCGAACTGCCTATTTTGACGCATCTAAGATGCCTCCGACGAGACGCGGAAGTCTAGCCGACAATAGCACCTTACCATCTGAACATGAAGTACTAGCTAGGCGTCGAGCCTCGCTTCCAGCCAGTGCAATGCTGGAAGCTCTGAAATCCGTTGATAATGAAGACGATTCTCTCACGGCCTCGAAAGCTGGAATGCCTACTACTTCCGCTTCTTCCCCTTATCTTACTGGCCCTCCTTCACGGAGAACATCGCTCGCTGCTAGACGCTCATCTATTGGATACGAGAACAGCCCCACTAGACGGACTAGACGGAACTCTCACCTCGGTCATACACTCAGTAGACTCGCTGCAAATGGGCCGGAGAATGGTCTTCCTATCTCCAGACGCGGCTCACGAGTACTGGCTACCGATACGTCTGGATTGTCTTCCCTCCCGGAGTACGGCACCGGTACAGGTGATTCAGCTAAACCTCGGCGAAGAAGTTCACTTTTAATCAACCCGAATCACTTTCGTCGGGCTTCCGACAAGCCAATTCCCAGTTTGGTACGGGATGGCGCAGATGATCGAATGTCGAAGATAAGAAAGTTCGATGGTGTCGCACCCTCCTCTGGGTCTGACGCAAGTGACGGCGTTGTGCACGCACTCTTCCTTGAGGCAGTCATGGAAATTTCAGCCCTCCGAGATACTGTAGAGCAGCTACGAATCCAGCTCTTCGAAAGTGAAGAAGCAAGAGAAGCGAGTGAGACTTGCGCTAAAGTACTCCGAGAGTTTATAGGTAGTTAAGTCAATACCGAAACTCCTGCTCCCGCCATTCGCTTGCTTCCTTTACCAACTGAGGCGGATGAGCTGGACACTTCAAGCCCGAATGCCAAGATCAAGACTGATAGATCAAGTAGTGAGAGCAAGAAATCAGCATCGATGTGGACGATACCTAAGGTCCTCCCTTCATTGAGCTACGGTACAAGCAAGAAGAACGCAAATGATCCACCCACTCCGACCGATACCGTCATCAAGACCTTCAATTCTTTATCTAGCGATCTGCTACTTCCTTCCAGAATAGCAGGCCTTAAACGGCGCTCGAGTTCTGTCTCTTCGAAATCGGAATACTCTTGCAATTCCGGCCCTGTATCGCCTTATCTCGGCTTCATCAACTCGAGCACCTTCAAGCCCAACTTTGAAAGCTTCTCATTCTCAGCACATAGAGCACAGTCAAATACTCCGCGACTTGAGCCGCCTTCTCCACTAGTCGGACCTACAGATACTGCCCCTTTCACCGACTCGGCTTCTTCCACAGGCGATTCGGAGAGTGAAGCCGAACCTGTTACTCCTTCAGATGCTGTCTTCAGCGAGAATGTCACTGATACACCCAAGATGCAAGAGAAGGATCAACAGACATTCGGGACTGATAACATGCTTGTCGATCAGCCCAACAGAAGAGTAGCAGTATGATTGTTGAGATATGCAAAGTAGACTTTAGGCTTCAGATCTGACGGCATTAGTGATACAATGTAAGGCATTTGCATGATCTGCATGGAACAATGAGTACACTGCTTTTCCCTACTTCGTGACGGCACTAGCGATACGATTCTTGGCCATCTTGCCCAGCATTCCTCCTAGACTTCTCGCGCCCTCCGCGATCTCGTATGCCTTTGCTACACCTCCCCATACTGCTTTGCGGGCATTGCTGCTCTTATCCCCCTTTGCTCCAGCGCCGCCCATCATCGCGCCCTTGATGCTCGGCAACTGATTCAAGACATCAACTCCCGTACTCCTAGCCCAGACGATTGGTTTCGCTTCCATGGCATAGAGCTTGTGTAGCTTGTCGATGACATTCATGACGGCGTGATTCATGAGATACCTTTGACGGGGATAAGGGTTCAAAGCAAGCTTGGAACCAATATCTGCGCCTTGTGCGATTGCGGTTTCGAGAGTCTCGAAGAGTGAAGCGGCGTCGCCGAGACCTAGATTCAAGCCTTGTCCAGCCATCGGGTGCACAGTATGGGCTGCGTCTCCAATAAGGACGGTACGCTTTGGTAAGCCGCCGACATCCGTGTCACCGAGGTATGACTGAGCATGCGACATTTTCAAAGGGAAGCTGGCACATGTGTCTAGATGAACAGTCTTCACGATAGGCGGAACCTCGGAATGCTCGTGTGGTAGAGTTGTTCGGTCGATATTTGCAGGTGAATAACGCCATGCGATATCCTCGAGCAGAGTTTGTGGGGATGTCTGCAGTCTTTCGTATAGCCATGACAGCGAAGACCAGGGCAGGCGGAATGACGCATTTACTAGTGCCGTCAACGTTTCTGCATCTAGCTTCTTCAGTGCAGCAGCGATATGGGGTTTGGTCGACCAGGCAAGCGATCCATATCTATCGGCGATCTATAAAATTTTGATCAGTCGGCGAGATGGAGGGCTTCGTTCGGGGATGATGACATACAGGTAAGAATCCTAATGGACCGACAGGCAAGAAGCGCTGCCAAGCTATAGTGTTCGTGTCAAGGGGACTCGGCTCCAATTCTAGTGTTCCGACCAAACAATGCGCATCATAAGCCCATCCATCGGTTTTGATGCCAGAGTAGTTCTTGACAGGTGAATTGAAGCCATCTGCGCCAACTAGAAGTCGTGCTCTGATCGTTCTGCCATTCTCCAGCTTTACTATTGGCCAACCACCTTGACTTTTGAGATCGCCTTGCGTGATGTCTTGCACTCTAGTCTTGTCGATGACTTCTACATTGTTGTGTTGCCTGACGTTGGTCAGAAGAGCCCTTTGGAGATTAATGTTCTCGACAAATTTGGCCATCTCAGCATCCTGTTGGGCATCGGGCTTGACATCCCAAGCGGAAAAGTCGATACGAGCTCCAGATAGACCATCCCAGACCTAGAGGATCATCAGTAAGTCGTCGAGCGTAGAGATGCAGAATGATGGGACCCACCCTCATTTCTTCGCAGGGTCGCGTTCTCGACATGTCTAGCTGCTGCCATCCTCCGGTCTCTGTAGCAAGGTCATCGGCTGAGTCGCTGCACTAATAAGCAAAGAGGAAAAGTACATACCTGACAAGAAGCGCTGGCTGTCCGATGTGATGCTCGATATGCGATTAGACCACTTCTCCGGTGGCATCTTCCAGTTTGCAACCTTGTCAAGATCGCTTCCTTCGAGCAGGGAAACCTTGGTACCGGCATTTTGAACGATGGATGAGGTAGCTGGATGGATGCAACACGAAACAAAACGGAGGGTTGGTATCGTGATAATGCTGAATGAACGCCGCGATCGGACATACATAGAGCATTCGCAAGAGCCAGGCCAACCAGTCCACCGCCAACAATGACTATATCGTGATCTTCAGGCTTCTGCATTTGAGCTTCGGCATCGATGCTACTCGTTGTGCTGGTCGACTGCAACCTGGTCGATTGCCATCGCGATCTTGCAGTCCAGCTTGCGGATGTAGAGCCAGAACATGAGCAGTATGATGTGCCAGGAAGGGATTGCGAATGGCTGAGTTGGCGAAGCTGTCTCTGCAGGATACGACTACTTGATGCTTGCAGCGACATCTTTGTTGTATACCAAATGACAGCACCTATTCCAAGGCAAGACAGCCCGACAGATACAAAGCTTCATCTTCCTCGATTGCCTTTTCTTTCTTTCATATAACATACACAGTCAAGATGGATGCAGGCAAAGAGAATGTGCCGCTGTCGACCACTGCTCCAGGCAAGACACCCTCTGGACACCTGAAGCCTGGCTACACCATCGGACCCAACGGTGTCATCCTCGGGCCTGACGGAAAGCCATGCAGAGTAAGCTGACGAGGCGACTTCTTGGATGAATTGGTACATTTTGTTGACACTTGTTAACAGGCATGCAATACCTTGAAAGCCTTCGGAGCAGTAGCCTCAGGCAGTAAAGCATCGAAGAGCAAGACTGCTGCTTCGGCTGCATCCACGACCGCTGCTGCTGCCGGCATAGCAAGTGTGGCAACTACAGCCGCCTCAGAAGATCCATACAAAGCATGCCCACCCGACGTGGAGCAACTAGGACGGCATACATGGACGTTCTTACATACTACAGCTGCTTACTACCCAGATCGACCCTCGGAACAACACAAGAAGAATGCCTCCGCTCTCTTCAACTCTCTGCCGAGTTTATATCCTTGTTCATTCTGTGCAGACGAGCTTGGGAAGGAAATGCAACGGGTCGGTCCTCCAGATGTGAGCAGTCGTTCGAACTTGAGCAATTGGCTGTGCAATATTCACAACGAGGTGAATGAACGCCTAGGCAAGAAACAATTCGATTGCTCGCAAGTCTTGAAGAGGTGGAAAGATGGATGGGACGATGGCCGCTGTTAGACTCTGTTATGTAGCATTTCGTACAATGTTGTTGTAAGACTTGCTTTTCTCCTTCGCCACTCAAATACCTCAGTTATGGTACAACAAGCACGCTTCTCGGCGGGCCTTTCCTACTCTGCCCCCTCAATGCTCAGGGTCTATCTCATCACCATCTTCTGCCACATTTTGCGCGGCACGGTCGCTCGGTTCTTTCGATAATAAGGCTGTGTCCGGGAAGAGAGCTTGCACGCCTGGGTAAGGGTCATCTTTAGTGACCGGCGCCGAGCATTCTTCACGCAAGACCGTCAGCGCGGAGTGGGCGAACGGTTGTAGCTAGTAACGCATCATACATGTCAGTACAACGCAAATGGCCAGTCCAGCTGACATACTGCTTACCCGCTGATCTGATACGTGTAAGGCTTGCACGGCGGGTCGCTCTGGTGCATTCGAGACATCCAAAGACACCCAGAGCGTGTTTGACTGAGCATTCGCCGTAATGCTGAGTACAGGTGACCCAAAGTCGAAGAATTGATTCGAAGGTTGCGTCGATGTATCCAGCAGAGACTGTCCGGGCCATGCTAGTAGAGCTGAAGATCCCACTGACGACACGACAATGTGTGTATCTCCCTGCTCTTTCTCTGCACCCAGCGCGACCATCTGTGTAATACCAAGGTCAAGCTTTCTAATTCTTGGTACGAAAGTCGCTGGCTTGGCTGGCTCAGCTGCTTCAGCATCCTCATTCTCTTCCTCATCCGATTGATCGTTACCATCCTGTCCATTCTGATCATTTTCATTCGCACCCGTAGATTCAGCCTTTCTAGCCGCTTTTGTCCTCCTCACAGACTTTCGTGCCCGCCTGCCCGGTGTCGTGACTGGTAATTCGATTTTGATCTCGGCCGTTCCGATTAAGGGTTGTGCTAAGATATCTTGACGTATACATTTGTATGTCGTAAGATCCCACATTCGCAGTGTATCATCTCCTCCGGCTGTAATCAGGACATTTGAGTCTAATGGATGTAGAGCTAGCGCAGAGACGAATTTCCGTTGACCCAGGAGGAAATGCTCTATTTCCCAGCCTTGTGGCCATTTGCTAATGCGTATATGCTCGTCGCGATCCGCAGTGATAATCTTGCCTTGATTCTGAAGCACCAGCATTGCTGTTAGCATGCTGACATGCCCAACCACGGGCGATAAAGCAGAAATCTTCGCTGGAACGTGTCGCCACTCTGGGGCAATGCCGCCGGTATTGCCAACTTTGCGCCTCTTCCCTGATGGTGCTTTGGCTTCCCCTGGTCGCTCCGATTTGTCCTCTGCTGGGGTATCTTCTTTCTTTTCGGCTGTCGAAGTCGAAGCCTCCGGGATTGGAGCCGGTGTGGGCGGAGTTGGCAGATCTGGTGAGCATCCATGCATTGCGAAGCTGCTAAATGCATCAGTCCAATATCCTTGATGTAGAGCAATGGCCACTTACGCATAAACATCTCCGAACTTGTCTGCAATGACAAGCGTCTGGCCGTCTTCGGTGACAGAGATCGCGTTGGCCCTCTTGGGGAGTTCTCTGTATTACATCGTCAGTCTCGCGAAAGAGTGTGGGCTTATAAAGCTCACCTTTCCTGCTCAAGTACCAGCCTGGCGGCCCTGTCTGAACTTGCTAATTCTATACGCCACTCCTTCACACGCTTGTCTTCCGCATTGGATACTAGCTTCGCATCCGTATACCAGACAAGATGTCGCACCATACATTTTGCTCTATGACGAGTCTCTTCACTGCTGACAGCTAGTACACAGTTGTTTCTGGAACATACACAAAAGATCAGCACTGTGCATGGAAAGCGAAACCATGAAGGGGGTTCGCCGTTTGCTCCCTTGCAACTCACTCCAGATCCACAACCTGTATTTTGGGTCCACAAGCAGTAGCAAGAAACTTGCCAGAAGGCGAAAGTGACAGCAGCTGTACTGGCTGGCGAAGCGACATCTCGTATCTTGGATAGCTTCAAACTTGCAACCACGGACTTGTCGATATCTCGTTTCTCCAAGCAATAAGGATGCCGAGCAAGAGCAAGAAGGAGACTGTCCAGTTATGTAATACCTGCAAGGAGAAGCCTTCAAAGTATCACTGTCCTGTCGACAGAGCGCCGTAGTGAGTGCGAACAAGAGAACCTGAGTCTTGCAAAAACGCTGATCGACATCTTCCTATCGTCGCAAAAGCTGTTCGGTCGCATGCTTCAAAGTCCACAAAGGTACAACCAGAGCGTTTGCGTACATAATGTGGTCCTTGCTGATACATCCGCTTGTTGCAGCGCATTCATGCTCTTCCGCCGAAACGAAATCTGCAGTGCATGACAGACTGGTGGCGAGCCAGAGGGATGAGAAACCCGCCACGAAACCAACAGATGGCGAAAGCGCTCTAAAGGCCGTAGAGGAGGTACCCCTCAAATCACTGGACTCACTTATGTGGCCTCCAGATCCATTGGAAGAAGGGTTGAACGCTCTTCAAGACCCTCTGAACCGCGACGAGTCGAAACCGCTTTTAAGGAATGAGCTGCTTGCCATAGCTACATCTGTGCCATTGCGAGAGATGCTAGCGTCACATCCGTTCCTCATCAATCTACTGAACGATATCGCACGCATACCCAACGCCCCACCCAGATACCCACAGTCAAAGCGCGTCAGGGATATTTTAGGGCTAGGCGAAGCGGAAGGTGTACCCGAACGCTTCAACTATAGGCCAAAGGAAGAAGCGGACGATGCAGCTTTCAAGCGAGGAGCAAACACCAAAGCAACAATCGGCTCGGAGGAACGGATTGCTCTTCAGAAATTCAATGAGCTGGTGAAAAGCATACTTCTGGAGGAAAGGTGCAACAAAGACTTTTCATTCGGGCAAACGTGAAGTGGAGTCTGTCTAGACATAGTGATGGACAGGTCATAAGGAACGTTGCACGATGCTCTCGTATTTCAGCTAGGACGAGGGTGAGAGGATTTGGTGGTCGACCTCATCAGAGAATTCTCCTGCTACTTCGAGAAGAGCGAGAGGATGATCTACGAGGTCGGACCAATCCATGCTCGGCATCTCCTTCAATCGCCAATGCCTGTCCCGGGGGCATGCCTTCAATACTGGTATCCTGGATAGCGTCATCACGAGCACCGTCCACTCCATAGACTCGAGAGTCGCTATCGTGCTCGTTTCCGAACTCGCGGTCTGCAATCAACGCTTCACCGTTAGCGGGGGGAAGGGAGCGGCCCACACTGTTGATGCTATGGAGTCGATTGTCAGGATCACGGGCGATATTAACTTCGTTGCCCGGATGCGCCTTCTGCTTCCCAAGAACCTGTGGCGGAGCGTACCAGCTTTCTTTATCGTCACCTTGGAAGCGATAACCTTGGTCATGATAATCAGGGAGTCCATTAGCTTGTCCTGCATTGCCATAGGCGGGTGGATATGCATTCTGGTGGAAAATAGAAGCCTTCTGGTGGAGACAGGGAGGCAGGCCAATGATCAGGAATTTGGCATTGGAGAAGGCTGGAGCTTTGTCGAGAGACCAGGTCAACGACCTCATCGGGCCAAGATCTGCATCTTCAGTATTCCAGGCAAGAATTAGTTGGCGGAGACGGCGAGAGTTCTATCGCGAGATGTTATGTTCACTACTCGGTATCGCAGCTGCTGCTGCCGATTAACAGACTCACCTTGATTGTAAAAATCAGCCAGGGCAGCCATACAGCAATGACAATCCCAATGAGGATACCAATGGCCGCCCACCTGGCGCCAGTACTGTATCCGTCCGTCCAGTTTTCGTGGCCAGGCCACCCATTTTTATCGGCATACAAAGCATCACGGTTACGACTGCTCGTTTCGTTCGTCAGATCAAGTTGTCTTCGAAGCAGATTGGTGGCTGTCGCGCTCATGGCCCTTGCGGCAGATGAGATAGTCCTGCTCGGCAGGTCCGTCGTTCTGTCACTGGAGCTGCTAGCGGCCGCAGAAGCTGTAGCGGAGGTGTTGTTGTCATCCTCATAGACGACGGGCTCGTCCAACCCGATGGCGTTGGAGACCGCAGAAATTACAGGCCAGGGCTGTGTTGAAGACAGACCATATAACACGGTCGACGATGAGCTTGAAGCCGGTCCCTCGAAGCCGAAGTCACTCACAACTGTGACTGAAGCGATAAAGGCAAAGGCAAACAAGGCTTTTTCGACCCAAGACCAGTATCGTGAGAGCGCCTTGTGGAGCTCTCCCATGCGCTTTTGCCAAGTTTGTGCGTCAATCTGACACCGCATCGCCACAGAACGAGGTAGAGCGTAAGTACATGTCATATCAGAAAAGAGCAGAGGTCTTGAAGGTCACACTCACGCATTCTGATAGCTCTGGTGGGTAGACAGGGAAATCAACCCCCTTCTGAAGCAGCAGGATCAGCTGATTAGACGGTCGAACGTAGTTCATGCTTTCGAAAGGATTCATCATGGCAGGCAGCACGTTGACGAGCCAAGCGTCTTGAGCACCCTTGTCTTTGATCAGAGATGGAGTGGGTGTGGCTTGACTGATCTGGGTTGGGTTGGGTTCAAGCAGGGGAGTAAGCAGGCTCTCTCCGGGAGGAAAAGCCTGGAAGCTGGACATCATGTGTCTCCCCGTCCTGCAGTGCGTCTGCAACGCTTCACAGCCAGTACGTAGGCACAGCCCGATGCCTGGAGAGGAGATAGTCAGCGCGAGTTTGCGCTCGACCACGTGTAAGATCGTTTTCCTGTCGTAAGAAAGGGAACCTCGCGCAACGGAAGCCATCCAGGACAAAGATAATCCGGCTACCACTGCAGACTGATCCTTTATTGCTAGAAGTGCTCAGCTATAGGCGCCTTCCAACAGCTCCCCCTTCGTGTTTATAGACCCTACTTCATCTTTGTACCGTCTACCACGACGACATACTGCCCGAGCGGGCGTCTGCATGTGTGTCATTGACGTTATGTCACTAGCACGATGCTCCTCAGACGCTACTGTCGCGATGGTAGAACTGTCCCACGAAACCGTCTAAACAGCTCGCGACTCCGGCAGCAAGGCGCATACAGGTGGCATGCACTCGCTTTGTGATCGTCTCTGCGTTGCGTAACAACCACCTTCTTGTCTTGTCATGTTCCATATACGTGATTTCAGTGTCAGGCGGATGGGGGCCCATTGCATCTTGTTCTTCTGTAACAATTGCTCGGACCATATCTCAATGCCGGCAGGTCAAGAACAGCAAAGGCAGGAGCCAGTAAAGTATAGCTGTATTACAGAATCGGCTACATGAGCTATGCTTGATCAGTTATTCTGAGGATCTGATGTAGCGACAAGATGGCCTGTCTACATGGCAATGCTGACCAGGGGCTCGTTGAGGATGTTGATGCTACACGGCAAACGGATACAGGGACATTTCCCCTAGTTTATATTGACTTGTTGATCTTGCTCAAGAGCGTGAATGTGCTGATTGTAGGTCTCCAAGCTCGATTTCCAGGCGTTGATGCGCATTTCATCACTCTGCATATCCACCTGACCTTGCGAAGCCGCCTTAGCATCCTCGAAGGCGACTGCCTGCATAATTCCAGGATAGTCAATGATGTTTGTGATCTAGGATTCGGTAAATGCGCAACGAAGGTAAGGTTGGTTAGACATTGTAGACCTGCGGTGCGAGCTGGAGCATCATGGACGCAGTTGCACGTCGCCTTGTCGAGATCAAGTCTCGATGACGACTCACCTTGGCCCCGTTCTGCTTCAGTGCTTGGACTATAGAGTCTCTAGCTGACACTGCGACGTCTGCATTCAAGCTGAGGATGTAGCTGTGTGCTATTGCCTTGCCCGACGCCATAACGCGAGAGGCAGAGAAAGCGGCCAGGATGACGAGGAGAACTGGGATGACTCTTGACAAGCCGAGCATAGACGCGGTCTATTGAACTGGTGTGTTCAGCGTGTTGTCAGGTTTCAGACGTAGCTCGCGTCTTGAAGAGCTATACACGGAGCTACTGAGCGTTGGTCGTGAGGCAGACCGGTGGCCTTCGTCAGTATCTGCGGGACCCCAGCCATTATGGCTGGTGCGTGTGGCGGACGTCCTCGATTCTCATTGCAGAGCAGTGTGCACTACATAGAACATGATACATGATATCCTGATGAGCAATGCGTAGTATGCTGGCCAGTAGATTGTTATACCATAGAAAAGCGCTCTGATTTCTTACACATTCGTCACGCATCGCCTTCGCATTTCGGATGTGTAGGTCGCTAACGACCAACAATTCAATACCTACGGTTTTCAGGACCAACGTTTGTTACTTGCTGGGACCGTGTCCAATCCACTCACTAAAGAGCAATGAAGTTTAGCCGCTGTTCCTCGGCGAAAAGACATACACTCACTCCATCCAGCCCAATACCTCTTGGTACCATCTCCTGGAGTTCAGCGGGTTCAGGACCCAATGCTACGAGGATCAAGCGATCAGCTAGAACTCAAACCCACTCGAAGCAACTCAAAGCTCACATTTTCCTTCGGGAAGTGGACGAACTTGCTCGGGACGCCTTTCCGCTGCAGAGCATTGAACATTCCGATGGCTTCGGTATCGGCTGAAGAACGAAGGCTATCAGCTTCGGCACTCCTTTGGAAGGACATCGGCAACCTACGGAGTCTGTAATCTAGACCTCCGTGAATGACCAGCTCCGGAGTCTGTAAAGAAGGACTCAGCTTTGCGTCAATGTGACGGTCAGGGTTTGCAAGCGCACCTTCCAATTCCTGATATGATTGTGCGGTGACCATTTTTCGTAAGTTTGCGGTACTTCCCAAGGAGTTCCTCCCATATCGTACTCCTATCCCAGCTGCATGTCAGTGGGATCATGATGACAACGACTCGAAAAAACAGCGACACACGGCAAAGTACAGCTCTTCTGTTCCAAAGTATGCATTCTTTGCATCGAGTATACCATCGTGGCAGATAAAAGCCTTGAAGCCAAGGACATCATTGTGACCTTGCATCCAATTGCACATGTAGCCACTAGCACGACCATGTGAGTTGACTAGCCGTTACTCGGATTCGAGACAAGGAGTGGACGTACCCGTATGATCCACCAGCCATGGCCATCCTCTCTGTGTCAATCATGTCACCATATACTCTCTTGACGAACTGTAAACCCGCTACCAAGTCCTTGAATGGCGACCCTCCCCACTGTAGGAAGCTAGGTTTAGCAGAAAACCTCACGCGGAAATGAGCTTTAACCTACATTCTGATTAATAGCGTCGACAAAATCTTGACCATAACCCGTACTGCCTGTAGGATTGACCAGAACAGCGACATAGCCAGCTGCAGTCCAACAATTCGGATTCCATCGAGTTGACCTGTCAAATCCTTATATTAGCGTTCGGGTCGCAAAACATAGTTGAGCGTTCTGTACCAGGAATCCGTCCAAGCGCTTTGTGGGCCACCTGCAAGATACATCCCATCAGGCTGAAGACCACCAAAGATGAGCATGAAGAAGACTTGCCATGCACAAGGTAAACCATTCCATATTTTTTGCCCTTCTCATATCCATCTGGCTTCATGATGAAGCCATGTACCTGTTTATCTGGGTCGGCGCCAGCAAACCAGAATTCCTCTCCCGCGTCCATAGACAATTTCTCCGTCAGTCCAGTCGACAAAGCTGAGACCTGTTGCAAAACCGGTTTGTCTCGGGTGCTAGATGGTACAGCTAGCACGTATGCTTCGTTTGGTGATGTAAAGCTGTTCATTGTGACGAGGAGTCGATCGCTGTGCGAACTGCTTGCTTCGGCTTCGCCTTTGCTGAAGATGTGCGGCAGCACGGTAGCTGAGGACACGTTATGGGCTGATGTAAGCTTTCGTGGCTTGGCAGACGAAACTTTGCCTGAAGACGGTGTTTCCGGTACATCAAGAGCAAAGAGCTTCTTGTGGCCCTCCTCCTGCAGTATTGCCGTCTTAGCCAAAGGTTCGTTAAGACGCAACAAGAATGCTGTACTGACCTCTACTGTGACATATAAAGATGCTTCATCCTCTCCCCATACTACGGATGAAGGACTAAGGTCCCAGTTTTCAGTCAGACCATACTTGATATCCCGTTCGATGTCGTAGATGCTGACCCTATTTCGGTCGGACTCGTACGTGTCAACTCGCATCTCGAGCCATGCTAGCTTGCCTTTACCGGCCCTGATCTTAGCGGTCGGCGAGAAGACAGGCGAGCTACGTGCTCCACCTTGACTCGTCAAACATTTTGGCCTTTTCTCCTCCTCGTTCCGTGGTTGGAGCGGAATAATGTAGCAATGCATTCTTGTATGCCATGCTTCTGGTAGATGAGGGTCTTTGGTGACGAAAGCAAGATGTGAGGGAGTCAAATCGAAGTCGGAAGCGTCGCCAAAGGGTCCGACTGGGCATTCTATGTTCTCTAGACCGGCCATAGGCGTCACTGGCGTTGTCAAGATAGACCAGTGTGGAGGTCGGGAACTTGCTGCTGTTTCTGACACTGCATCTTCGTCGTCAGTGCTGTCGATAGACTGTATATCTAGTTCGTCGAGTTCCTCGGCGGTTGATGACGAGACAGGATCCGCCTTCTTTTCCAACTCAAGGTAGAATACAAGTTTCTTTTTCTTTCCCGTCCAGGTGTCCCAATGTCGGACAAAAAGCTTGTCGAACACTTGGACCTCCGCGCCTTCTAATTCCTTTTCGTATTTCTCGTCTAGCTTCTTCACCGCATCAAGAGACGGATCCTCCGGATAGACTTCAGCTGAGAAAGCTAAGAGCACTCTAGTTGGAGATGTGCGAGTGACTTTCAGATTTGTGATCCTGTTCAGAGGTCAACAATGTCAGCTTCGACACACTTTCTGATGACCCATTTCTCCACAGGTCAGTCAAGTCGACGGCACGTGCTGTCTCGCTTACTCCACGGGCACTTCGCCAATCTTATAGTCGACACCTTCCAGGGCCTTGCACCAAAGCTCCTGTCCAGGCTTCTGATCCTCTTCCTTTTGTAATTGCTGCTTGAACTTCTTGTCACTTAGCGTAATATCCACATCCGGCTTGCCGACTTCTGATCCCCTAGGTCGCAGGTAAAGGACAGTATCATCGTCCAGGAAAGTTACATCTGCAAAGCGGAGGTTCTCTAATATGTTCTGTACAGGCGCAGGGTCATGTTTGCCTGTAGATGTAACGCTATACCGTGGTATCTGTCCAATAGCTACGTTCTTCGTGGTACGTTGCGTGCTGAAGTCGTAATGCGACCAGGACATGATCCACATCGTCCCGCTGTGATTTGCCTTCGCTGCCCCAGGGCGAGGCAGCGACAACATTGCCGATGCAGTAAGTCTATGTGCCATGGTGTACTGGCTTCAAACGCTCAATTGGATCAAATCAGAGCTTCAGAATAGTTACAGGACCGGCACTTGCATGCGTTCACCGATTGATCATGTGCTCAAGCACGCGGAGAACCCTCCGGCTGATGACAACGAGAATCGAAAATACCAACCTTCTTCAGAGGTATTGGTACACATGGATCCGCAGGAAAGCTGTCAAGGCACTCCTAGGCTGTGTGGTAACGAGTGAAGCAATATATCCGTCGGGCAGCTTTGCATGTAGCAAGGATTTGTACTAATTGTCTACGCGAAGTAAATCTATTATTGTTGTAGTTCTTCTGCATTCACCAACAGGATAGTGATGACATATCGTACAGACACATCAGACTGTTCATGCCATCTCCCGAAATGCAGTGATGCTACGTCTCCACTACGTTCCTTTATAGCTTGTGCTGAAGCCAGTAGTTGATGAGACCTGTAGTACTGCTGTCATGTCCTTCAACGCCTTTTGTGCCATCGAGTGATGGGAGAATTGCCTTTGCAAGCACCTGTATATCAGACGATGATTAAAAAGCTCGTCAGAATTTAACACGCAATCGCGATACAGGTGGATCCGTTACACACCTTTCCGAGCTCGACACCCATCTGATCGAAACCTATCGTCGAAGACAGATCAGCTCCGCCCCAACTGTATCCTTGCATTGCTACTGGCGACTCACTGTTGATTCCCCAGATCATGCCCTGGACGAAGATCTTGTGTTCATACATGGCAATGAGGGAGCCTGCAAGATAAAATCTCCGTCAGTATGTTATGCAGAAGATCGTTAGTGCGCGCATCACCCACCGAGCGTTGCAGGCGTCAGTTTCTGGAACATGATGGAGTTGGTAGGCTTGTTGCCCTCGAAGACTTTGGATTTGAGGAGAGCGACGTTCGAAGCTTGTGCGCCGAGGTCCTGTATCGAATGTCTTAGCATGTGTTCTCTCTCTGACTTCGTATTGATCCGCTATCTCACATTCTTCACGGCTTCTTCGTCCTTTCCGAAAGCCAAAGCCTCAGGTTCTGCCAACGACAGCGGAGGTCAGTATACATCGTGGAGACTTCATAGATAAGAAAGGCCCAGAGCTCACTCACGAGCGAAGAAGTTTGAAAGCAGGATACGGTGATGTTCACCGTTTGAGATGGGGTTCAAAGTCTCAACAGGAGCGAAGAAATCCGCAGGGATTAATTTCGTTCCTTGGTGGATGAGCTGGTAGAAAGCATGTTGTCCGTTTGTTCCGCTCTGGCCCCAGATGATAGGACCTGTCTGGTAGGATACTCTTCGTCCATCTTTCGTTACGAACTTTCCGTTGGATTCCATATCTCCCTATGAAGAGCATAGGTCGCAATAGTAGAGGTTTGTCAGCATGTACGGAGGTGGGTCAACAGGATCTATTGAATGGGCTTGCGCACCTGCTGGAAATAGTCTGCAAACTTGTGCATGTATTGATCATATGGCAACAGAGCATGAGTCTGAGCGCCATAGAAATCATTATACCAGATACCAAGCACCGCAAGGATGACAGGAAGGTTATTTTCGAGCTTAGTCTCTTTGAAATGACGATCCATCATATGAGCACCGGTAAGGAGTTCCTTGAAGTTATCGAATCCGATATAAATAGCGATACTGAGACCGATAGCGGACCAGAGTGAGTATCTTCCTCCGACCCAATCCCAGAATTTGAACATGTTCGCGGTATCAATACCGAATTCTGAAACGGCCTTTGAATTTGTGGAGAGGGCTACAAAGTGTTTCGCCACGTGCTTTTTCTGTTATGACGTGAGAAGAATACAGGAAGATCATCAGCGTTTCTATACAGCGATGGAAGAAACGGTATATGATCTATCAGAGCATACGCACCTCCTTGGCGGTCTCGAGGAACCAGTTCTTTGCGCTCGTTGCGTTTGTGATCGTCTCCTGAGTAGTGAAGGTCTTTGAAGCGACAATGAAGAGTGTAGTTTCAGGGTCGCACTCCTTCAAGATCTCCGCTAGATGAGTACCATCAATGTTACTGCAGAAGTGAGGTTTAATATCTCTCTGAGCGTAGAATTTCAGAGCTTCTGTAACCATGACAGGTCCAAGGTCGGAACCACCGATACCGATATTGACGACAGAAGTGATTCTCTTTCCAGTATAACCCGTGTGCTTTCCTGATCTGATAGCATCTGAGAACTCCTGCATGTGGTTCAAAACATCTCCAACTTCATCTGCGCCTTCTTCAGTGATCCCTTCGAATGGTTTAGGTACGCCCGCATTTCGTAGTGCGATATGGAGGACTGCTCTTCCTTCGGATGTATTGATATGCTTTCCAGCGAACATGTCATCTCTGGACTTCTCGACGTTCGCTTCTCGTGCCAGTGCGAACAGAGTGGATAGTACTTCTTCATTGATGAGATTCTTGGAATAGTCGAGCAGAATGGAGACATCCGGACCGTCCGTGGAGGTGTAGCGCTCGTTGAACTTGTCGAATCGCTTGGGGTCATTGTTGAAGAGATCCTTGAGGACGAGCTTGTCCTTCTGGGACTCGTATAGCTCTCCCAGCTTCTTCCATGCTGAGTAGTCTGTGGTGTGTAAGATGTCGACATTGGATCAGTTGCGTTGGGTTTCGCTGAGGTCATCCGCGCAGGGATGCCGGAATGGATTGAAGGAAGCTCACCAGTTGCAGCAGCCATGTTGATGCAGTGCTCAGAGTATGTGTATGAGTCTGAGATATATGCTGCTCTGCTGCTTTGAGGTGTTCAGAATGAGCAAAAGAAAGAAGACTTGCGGCTATGAGCGGACAACGTGCGGCGGGAAGCGTGCAAGCTTGGAACATGACAGAGCAAAAGTGCAACATACAAGTGGTTACAATGCAGGGTCTATGCCATAAGGATGCAGCTTCCATCGTCTCTGTATCCGTCATTCAATGGTTCGCCTTCCATAGCTGCTCCATCATAAGAGCTCATTGAGCTCGCCACACTTGCTCTATGCATACCTTGCTCTAGCAGCTTTTCCAGCTTATGAGGAACAGCGTCTACGTCTACATCTCAGGCATATTCCAAGCGTCCCAAATCCTAGATTGTACTCTATGGTTCAGATTAGGATGCCACACCTGTCATGCAGATCATCGGTGCCCCGATCATCCTGTTTGCGATCCAGAGTACTAGAGCCTGCACTTACGTCCCTCCTGCGCACTCCCACTCTCTTGCCCAACTTCAACACGGCATGTCAAGCTTCCAACATCCGTTCCACCGCCTGCTCTTTTTCTTCGCCCGTCAAGAAAGCACTACACGCAATAGTGCTTTGACCAGCGCCACAACTGGAAATGATGCGACTACAATCAGATTCATCGATTCAATACGGGGCGATCTGGCGTTAGGATTTAATTTCCCATTGTCAGTGCTGATATCATTAGCCAGGCATCTGATAATCCGCAATGGACCTGGCTTGCTTTCACTCTCCATACATATACCTTCCGTGAAGCTGGATAGGAAGCTGTTAGGCGGTCCAGGAGCATACAGTATTCTTCCAGAGAATCGGTACTCTATATCACAGCTAGAAAGGATCGTTCGAACTGAGGGAGGTAGTGTGAAAGATAGACTTGATGCACTCGGCATTTGGACTATGGCGGCTGAGGGGAAGGATGGGAAAATCAGTGGGAAAGACATTCGAGATTTTCAGGAAGGAACGGTTTTGGAAAACATCGCAAGGAGGAAAAGGGGTAGAGAAGATGTGCTGCCGTTCTGGAGGGGCGGTCCTCTTTCGTGAGCATACTCGGGCTGAAGCGCAGCGGCAGTACGGTGCTGGGTTGAACGGAGTCTCTTTCGCAGGGCCGCTGGTCATTCTTGGGCTGTGAAGAAGCTTTTCGACGTCGATGTGTACAGGAAGGACTAGGTAAAGCTACCAGCTGAGATGAGTAACCGTCTTAGACGAAGAAGATATTGTCTTTCGCTGCAACCTTCATATACTTCATATCCGAGCACTGCCCACAGGCAGAGGAAAGTGCGGGGCTTGCCATAGTATAGTGTTCTGCATTTGATAATCGAACGCCGAGGCATTGTGACCTTCACAAGGACACGGTTCTGGTAAATCAGGAGGTTTTCGCCATTGCCGGTCGATCTTCCAGCGTGATATCAGTCGGAAAGGCTTCAGGCGTCACGGCCAGACCGAGAAAGCTGTGCTTTGCGGAGATTTGCACGTCGCAAGGGCCATGTGGCATACATCGTACTACTGTTATCACTCCTGATCAACTTGCATTCCCTTGTTCCTGTCCTTTGACTTCGGCTGGCTGGCTCTGAATTGACGATCTTGGAGAGTGCCTGGATGAGATATCGGATTCGACTTGAGGACAGGCTGATGGATTGACTTCACGCCGTATAACACCGTCTGGACTGCAGGCTGTTCATCCCATCAACACTGGTGAACTTCCCATCTGCTGGATCTGGCATATCATCCACATCAAACGTGTTGGCAGCGGTGCAACCTGGGCGAGAACACAAATCACCATCATCATCAGGTGTCTGTATCGTTTCCAGGCGCGTCGAACGGCGAGGCCGGACGCTGCAGCTATAGCGCATGCCATACAGGCCAGTCAGGTCATCCAAGTAACTCAACATGGCCTTCTGGAGAACGAAACAGCGAGGTCCGCCGGAGATGGTGAGGGCGCTCAAGGACTCGATTGGCAAGCTGGATGCTGGTCACAGCGGCAGCGACACGACGAGGCGGGTGAGCTGAAGGAACGGTGTTCTATGACAGTTATAGTGACGATGCTGATGATGGCTGCCTGACTGTTCACTCGGTTTCTGTCATGTGACTCTCTCGCTGTCACTTCATCGTCACGGTCGTGTTTCTGAACCCTACACATGCACATGATACACCTTATGTCCTGGATCTATGATCAGGCAACGGAAGATATATCCAAGACATTGACACAGATAAAACTGTTGCTATATGGCGATGGAGGTATGCGACCACCGTTCAGGCGAGGGTCATGGTTATTATTTAAATCAGCTAACCTCCCTCTACAATCTGCGATATAACCGTAGAAAACGACCCTCAACCAGAATTAGTAGCTCAGCTAGCTCAAGAGATGTATTCCAATGACATGTTACAAGCGATGGTTTCTAATATGTGGAGGTTTGAGTTCGAGGTACGCGCCGACATTACACCGCTCGAACGAGTGCACGCGCAGCATTGTGTATTGACAATCTTGCTTTCATCCGTGTCATTTCTCCCCTCCCGCACAGGCTCGGAAAGACGTAGCGCAAGTATTCAATCACCTACTCCGCCGTCAGATTGGATCTAGGTTACCTACTGTCGAATATCTGAGTTCAAAGCCTGATGTGGTGCTGAGTGCGTTAAAAGGGTGAGTTTCGAAAGCATATCTGCCATCACTCTCTTGAAAACTGCTCACACATGTGTGGAATCGGTCTCTTTCGTTATATAGATACGAGAACGCAGAAGTAGCCTTAAATACGGGTGCGATATTACATGAAATGCTGCGGCATGAAGCACTGGCGAAGACACTTCTCTACTCGGAAAAGTAAGCACATTGTTCAGACTTCCAGTCATGTGACCAGGACGAATGCTAATTGTCTGTGATAATTAGCCTCTATGACTTCCTGCCATACATTGAGAAGACGACGTTTGGGATAGCTTGTGATGCGATGGCCAATTTCCGGGTGGGAACTCATTAGTGCGACCGATACGGGAACTACGAGGCTGATATGACTGTTCTGTTCTGTCCTTTCAGGAACTGCTCACGCGACATAAGCCGATGGTAGCCGAGTTTCTAGAGGAAAATTACGACGAGGTGCGCGATACCAACCTCCAATCTGTCAACTTCATTGCGTGACTGACTTTCACTCTCCTTCTCACGTATCCCGTAGTTCTTCTCGCATTATGCTCAATTAGTATCCTCCTCAAACTACGTAACGAAACGTCAATCCTTGAAGCTATTAGGGGAAATTTTATTAGATAGGACAAATTTCAAGATTATGACTAGATATATCGAATCTGAAGACAATTTAAAGGTCATGATGAATATGTTGAGGGATAAGAGTAAGAATATACAATTCGAAGCATTTCATGTTTTCAAGGTGAGCTACTACTGTCCAATTCCTGCTATCCTGCGAGCTGCTCTCAACATAACTGTACACTAACTTCTAATGATCGTTGTGTGTCAACAATAGATCTTCGTTGCAAATCCTAGGAAACCGCAACATATTGAGAATATTCTGCGAAGGAACAAAGCGAAATTATGTACTTTCCTACAAGGCTTTCAGAATGACAAAGATGGTGAGGCTTCACACTCTTTAGGCTGTCCCATCATTCGACAATTGGTTCCATGGCTAACTCGGACTTGCTGTCTCGTTACTTATTGCAGACGAACAATTCATCGTAAGAAGCTTGAGAGATTCGAATCACGTATGCATGCTAACTACTTGCCCCTTTCATTCATATCTACACAGGACGAAAAGCAATTCTTACTATCGCAAATTCAGAATATGTAGCTTTCCGTGCCTTCTACACTGAGCAATCTCGGTACTCATATCAGCAACTCCGCATTCTGGATTTTAGCGAATTTCAGCTTGTCTCACGCATTCTGCAAGACTTCCCCTATCGACTACAGTTTCCGTTCTTCAGTACCCGTTCCATCACGCAGCATCCGATTTTCTTTTGGCAAGTCGTTTCATAATCTGTTAGTTTTGTATCTATACCAGAATTTACCAAGTCCCGCGGTGTATACAATGTGAGGCCGCAGATCAGCTGCATGTGGGTTTTCGTCTGAAGACTAAGTATCATATTTCACTCATCAGTTGGATTCATAATTTTAGTGCTTGGTTGGTGCATTTACAGATATCCTAGAAAAAAACTTCGTCAGCTGTGCTGCTTTGTCTTCTGTTCCTTTCTATGGACATTCGTTTCATGATGATACAGATTAATGTCTGTCTGAATAGTTTCCTTGAAGTCTTAACGAGTTTGATTGAATTGTTTGAAAAACTATGATACAAGTTTCACTTTCCGTTAGTCTTCTAAATTGCTGGTTGCTATGAGAATTTCCGCTGTGCGATTGATCTACGAACCCTGTCTAACTTGTCTACTTGGATTTTTTGCTTTCTTTCGATATCGCAGAACGGAAAGCCCGAACGATAACGATGACGATATTGAAGTGAATGAGGATATACGAGTCGCATAAAACCCATTGTCCATTAAATTTAATTATGATTCCTTAAAGAGCGCCATTTGCTCCCCTTTCAAAACCCAGCAAGTCTCATAGCTTTCTTAAACTTCCCATCATCAATTCTAAAACCTTTCTCTTGCTCAACAGCATAAATTTCAAAATTCTTCAGACAAAATAATTCAGCATCATCACCAAAATATTGAGTAGCTAATAATCTAGCATCTTTCTCATTACGTGTTGTATTATATTTATGCCATATTTCCCTTTGTAGTGCACCACTTTCTGCTTTTTCACGTACTTTTTCTTGTCTTAATTTTTGATAGACTCGTAATGCTAGTGGAACATTTTGATTTTTACCCCCTGATAAGGAGAGACAGAGTGCTAGTACTGCTCCGTCTTCTACTGAGGCTGTTGCTCCTTGGAGTGATGTTGGGAGATAGGTATGAACTGCATTGACGAGGAGAGAAATGCGAAGCCGTCAGTTTTAGACCTCTCGCCTCTATTCGCAGGACTAATAGCGAGATAATTAGAGCTCAAACTTACTAGCATCACCTAGGAAAGCGATTCTTCCATTAGCACTAGTCCACGAAGGTATAGCTTCATGATGAAACAATCTCCAATGTAGACCGGATGTAAAGTACTTCAAAGCAGCCAGGATTGATTCATCCCAACCTTGAACAAATGGTTGTAGTTCTTCCATCGATTTGATATCTTTCCAATTGAATGAAGCTGTCTTTTCGATATCGACGTGTGTTATTGATAGTGACATTTGCTTGCCTTTGTCTAGTGGTGCGAAAAAAGCGTGACAATCGTCGCCTAGCCATACTCTTACATTGCCGTCGAGAAGATCTATAAAAATTGGACAGAGGTCGGGAGCATCAGGTTTTGTACTACTTATTGAGTACAGTAGCACTCGAAAAGGCACTCAAGCTAATGTGACTCACGACCACATTTCGGATCCTCCCTGAAAGCCTTAGGTACTTTCATAATACTCCTATGTATTCCATAGCCAGCCCAGATCTCTTTCGATTCCGTGCCAAAGACGATCCTTCTCAGAGCTGAATTGCAGCCATCAGCGACGAGTACTACATCACCATGGAACACCCTTCCATCCGAGGTAATACAAGCTGGTCTATCTAGATTATCTAATATATCGATTACTTCTGTGTAAGGTATTACTTCTACTCCTAACATGCGAGCTTCAACTCCGAATACACCTAGATATTGTGCTCGATGACCTTTTTGAACAAAGATCAAAATTATGCATTAATCTACATTTCTGAAAAGGAAGGCAATGCACTCTTTCGAAGGTCAAGTCCAAACTCACCTTGAAACATAGGGGTACCATACTTCTTAGCAATATCGTCCATATGGATTGTATTGATTGGGAATCCATCGGAATCATTGATTATCATGCTACCACCTTGAGCGGATCGTTCCCACATCAGACTTTCAAGTCCCCATCTGCGGAGTCTGCAATGGGGCGGGAGACAGAGTGGTGGATTTTCAGCACTCGCGGTGCAGAGAAGTGAGCTATGCCATACAGCTCACATTCGATTGGCATTGGGACAGAATGAGATAAGATCGCCGTGTGGTGACAGGCCAGATCCCTTTTCGAGGAGTACGACCGAGAAGCCTGAGGGAAGACAATCCGATTAGAAGCTAGGTACCGAAGTCACGTGCAACATGCATAATCTTTACCAAAATGGCCATTGTTATCAGGATGTATCATTAGCAACTCACCAAATCCAGAACCAATGATAACGACATTCAAAGGTGGATGTAGGACAGTCGTACAATTTGCAAACGGAGCATCTTGCTTTTGAGTTTTCCCTCGGTGTAGTTTGTCGGCTGATATGCCCTTGATATGTAGACTTCCCAATACGCGGCGCATCCCTTCTACGAAGGATTTAGGGTCGGCTGGAAGGTCTGATTGAGTCCTGGCCGATGATGATGAAGTACGCTTAGAGGACACTCCCGCTTCTGCCCACGCTGTTCGGCGTGCTCCAGTCTCGCTTGACAAGGTAACGGTAGAGGCGGCGAAACTAGCGTTGCCAGAAGTGACGGAAGCTTGCTGACAAGTCGAAGAATCAGGAGGAAGAGCAGCGATGGAGATGAACAACTCCCTTGAAGCTGCGCCATCGCGTACATGTCGCCTGTGTATGCTCGCAGTGCCCATTTTTGTCTAGCTTGTCTCTTCTTCTTCCCTGGTCGGATCCGACGGTTGCAGGCGAGCGTAGGACACAGAGGTGGCTGCGCGTGATACGGCTGAGTGCGCTAGAGTAGAGTAGATTGCTGTGTGAAACCGAACGACAGCAGCTCTCCCTATGAATAACGAATTATCTCATTGCGGTATTGCAAATCTTTCTCATCCTTGGCCTCTGCTAAGTCCGGCATGGATGGGACAGCATCCTCCGAGGATTTATCCATGCTCGTCTCACCCTATCCCTACCATCTGGGTCACGGATCTCGCCAGAGCACAGCGATAGGCGAGAGGCGGCAACTCGCGCCCTTGTGACGTCTCGGACACGGTATGCATCGACCCTCGCATCCTGCTGTTTCACTTCAAGCACTTCGCAGTCACTGCCGACCCGGATCTGTGCTGTTCGAGCCTGGAGGTCGTGCTGGGAGGACGCAAGTGAGACTGTGTGGTGTGGTACGGCCAGCGGAGCGCGTTGCCGCTGCTGCTTTATTACTACTGTGTAAAGGACATCCTATGGCACGTTGAAACAAGGAAGAGCTGCGCGCACGAAATGCGTTCGTAGAGCCGTAGCGCGCCAGTTTGGCGGAAGGCAATCGAGGCTCACCCTCACATGGCTTCATAGGGAGAACCATAAACTACCTGGACAAGTGTCGATGTTCTACTATGATATCTACTAAATACCATCAAAGGTGTGTAAGGAGACCCAGCACCCAGACCTGACCTGACCTGCCAGACACTGAGAAAAGCGAATCACGTGCCGAATAGGCCCCGGCTATCTTTGAGGCCGGCGTCTCTTCGGCTCGCCTCGGCGCCTCGGAGAAGGCTGCTTTTCTTCTTCCGAACTGACAGCCCTCTACTGCATACTGCCAGCAGTCATACACGCTTACTCTCACTCGAACCATCAACCACACAAGGCCAAGGGCTGCCTTCAATGCTCGCTGCCCTGTCTGTCCGCCGTGTGCCCCTCAGCAAGTCCCTAGTCTGTCGAGTGATCAACCCATCATTACGCGCCCGGAGAGCTACAAGCAATTACAATCGCACATACACAGCAATGGCCTCCTCAACAGCACCACCATGGTCAGAATGGCGCCTCAATCCACCCTGCGCTGTTCCATCGACATCTCAAACGCTAGCTCATCACAGTCAGCTACCTAGACTGCCTGTCCCTGATATGCAAGCTACGAGAGAGAAGATACTCAATAGCGCGAAACCTCTGGCCAAAGATGATAAAGATTACGAAGAGATGAAGGCCAAGTTGGACAAGTTCTTGGGGAGTCCCCTGGCGAAAGAGCTGAATGATGCGCTTATTGCCAGAGCGCAAGATCCGTGAGTGAGAAAATGCAAAACTTAGTAGATTACACTATCATCCTGACAATCACACTGACTCCGACATAGAAAACATCCAAGTTGGCTGGCTGAATGGTGGGATACGCAAGCATACGTAAGTCCACGATTACTTTCCCTTTGATATTGATATTGCAGAAGTATGTCAGCTTATGCGGATCTCCATACACAGATGGCATACCGCGATTCAGTAGTCATCAATGTTTCCTACTACTATGCATTCCACAAACTCCCTCAATCACTGCGCAAAGCCAACTCTTCAGAAAAAGCAGTATCTCCACATGACGAACCCGCCAATCCAGCATTTGTAGCTGCCTCTTTAGTCACTACGATTCTTGATTTCAGGGCCCTATTGTTACAAGGCAAGATTGAACCTGATATGATGGGTGGTACCAAGCTAGACATGGAAAGTTACAAATGGTAAGTTGCCTAGCTTATCTATCGTTTACGACATAAAGCTGACATCATATACGTTTGCTGGACCAAGGATGTTCAATGCCTGCCGCATCCCCGCCAAACCAGCGGACTATGCTATCAAGATCAAGGAAGATGCACCTGAAAGTTCTCATTTCATCGTTATCCGAAACAACAAGATTTATAAATTGCCATTATGGGATCAGAAGACGGGGGAGAAGTACAGTCTCGAGACATTGCAAAAGTGAGTCTCTGCTCGTCTCGGTATCAATGTAATTTGGCTAAATTACTGCTTCAGAACGTTCCAGGATATATATGACAACGCGTCTGATTCAGCTGAGCCCATTGGCTTGCTTACCGGTGGCAACCGGGATGTCTGGGCTGATGCGCGTGCGCACCTTCTTGAGACATCGAAAGACAACGTTAAGACTCTATCAACTATCGAATCAGCCTCTTTTGTCGTCTGCCTAGATTCAGCTACTCCATCATCAAAGATCAATCCAGATCCAAAGGCAGATAATCCGAATGTCGTAGATTTCAGTCGTCAATTACTACATGGAAACGGCGAGAATAGGTGGTTCGATAAGCCATTGCAATGGGTTGTCTTCGATAGTGGTGAGACTGGGTTTATCGGCGAGCATAGTTGCATGGATGGAACACCCACTGCGAAAGTGAATGACTATATCGGTGCTAGATTATCGAAGGGCGATATGGATGTTCAAGGGTCGACATCTGCACTACCTGTCGAAATGCTCGACTTCACAGTAGACGATAAGGTTCGCCAAAGTATCGAAGAAACGAAGAAAGGATACATGCAAGCTGTCGAGGAGGAAGATATGGGTTTCTTATATTACACTCGATATGGCAAGAATGGCATCAAAACAGCTAAATCATCTCCTGATGGTTGGGTACAAATGGTCATGCAACTCGCCTATGGTTTAACTTTCCCAGAATCACCAGTAACAGGAACTTACGAAGCTGCACAAACACGAAGATATGCTCTTGGTAGAACAGAAACTGTTAGAGTGTCTTCACCGGCAACCAAAGCCTTCGTTCTATCGATGTTACCGAATAGCAATAAAACAGATCAAGAGAAGAGGCATCTGTTCTTGGAAGCTTTGAAACAACATGGTAAAGATATGAAAGATGCTTCTAATGCTCATGGCTGTGATAGACATGTTTTTGGTCTTAAGATGATACTGGCTGAAAGTGGGAAGAAAGACAAGGTTGGTGTTTTTGATGATGAGCTATTCAAGAAGGCAGCTACTTGGAAATTATCCACTTCTGCTATCGTCTCAAAGTACTTCGTTGGATATGGATGGGGCCAGGTAGTAGGGGAAGGATTAGGTAAGCTATGGAGCATCTATGCGAACATGCGGACCATTATTATCTGGGCGGTACTGATATGTTTTTGTTCGTGTCGCAGGATTGCCATACTCCATTCATGACAACCATCTCGTCTTTACAGTAACAGGCAAGAAGATACAAAAGAATGCAGAGTATACAAGAAATCTGTGAGTTCTCTCGCTCTTCAGCTAAGCATAGCCATTTGCAGGAAGAGTTGCTGCGGGGGGTCTCGGCAATTCGTCTCATGCTTGCGTTTTTGGAGCAGTCCACCCGTGTCGCTCCAACAACGCAATGATGTGATACATTGCCGAGATCTACCTGCGGTCGCGTCTTCCTCCAAATGCGGTATAGTTTCCACTTCGCTTCTCGTGCTGACATTCATTACCTCAGTCGCAAAGCAGCCGATATGTTGATGGACATGTCAGAGTCAGCTCTGAAAGCGGAGGGTCAGCAAGCTCCGAAAGCAAAGCTATAAAGTGACATGTGACTTTTTGTATCGCGCTCCGGGCGTAGACATCTGGAGGAAAATGCAATGTGCAAAGAGTGTAGATAGTTCACGAAGATAGCGCTTAGACTGTTATCAGACGACTATGCTATCGCCCTGATGCCTGCTTGCACGTTGACTGCTGTAGATCAGAAAGCAGGTTTTTCAGACCTCGATCACCCTTGGACAGCGACGACAATGCAAATTTCAGGTTTGATTCTGTATTGGCAGTTCGACGATTCGTAGGACTTCCTTTCTAATCTTCTACGTGGCTTCTCTCGTCCTGTCCTCTGTGTGACAATATGGAGGCCATCGCAGAGCCCGCTGTGGTGCTCAAGCAAGCTCTGGACAGAATTCGCCATCAAGTTTCGTCAAATCTCGTGAATCAGAAAAGGCCAGCAACACTGCTCGTAGCTATTGAGACGACCCTCAATGAGCAAGGAACAGCACTCGCGCCTGTTGCATACTTCGCAGCTTTGCTGTCGACCATTCAGCAGCTTGCTGCCAATGCAGAAGCTATCGATACCGATGGAGAGACTCTACCGGCGGCACTATACCTATTCGCTATAGTCTTGTCATGCACGAGCGGAGCGGTAATCAAGAGCAAATCTGGGACTCTAGTTGAAGTCTTTGGACCTCTCATGGCTACTTACAATGACCAAGCTGCAGCTATGAAGTCGCTTCTCGCCATCATGCAATTTATCTACCTCAACATGGACAATTCCACTCTTACAGGCTCATTACAGGCCAAGCAAGTCTTCAATACCATTCTTGTGTTGCTTGTAGATCCAAGACCTAAAGTACGCAGAAAAGCTCAAGAAGTCGTTCAGGTTCTGCTTGCAAATCCACCTGCTCCTAGTATTCGCCACCCATACGCCACTCGAGTAGCTGATTTCGTGCTTGAAAGCTTGAAAGAAGCTTTGAAGGATGGCAAGAAGGGAGGCAAGAAACGTGCACAGGAAGATGCGTCTGGTAATAGTCCTGAAGTATCGCGTGCTATCGGATTATGCGCTTTCATCAAGATGGCAGGAAAAGATTGGCCCTCAAGCTATATCGCCCCATTATGCAGCTTGCTGCTCAGTCTACCACGTCTCTCGAATGCTTTCCTCACCACCGCAAGTTATGATATCTTGGAGACACTCTTTAGCAAATCTTCAGACTCTTTCGAGGAAGGCAAGGTCGAGGAGACACTTGAAGCTGTACTCGCTGCAAAACCAACTGGCTCCGGATCCGTCGAGGAGAGAATCTTACCTGGCTGGCTTGGAACAGTTGAGCATGGTTTCGTCGCCTTCTCTAGGTATGGAATGTTCTTCATGGCAATTCTGACTTCTCAGACTGACACTCCTTTTCATAGGTCCAACCCAGAGCGTTGCACCGCTGCCGTTTACTCCACGTTCAATGGCGTTCTAAGCTACCTAGCCTCATCCGCCCTACCTGTCCGCTCAGCTGCTGCGTCAACACTGAACGCACTGCTCAGATATTGCGTGACAAACGAAGAAATCGCCTACGCTGCTGCCCACAAGGATAACAGCAAACAAGAGAGCCAGTCTCATCCTTTACCTGCAATCTCCGACAGCCTGTTATCGGCACTCGTGAACATCAAGTACCAAGCCACAGCTATGCCTCATCTCCTCTCCGTTGTTGCTGCTTTCATCTCCCGTCTGCGTTTCCGCATTAACGGGTCTCAAGGTCAACTGTTGCCAGCTGCGAGCCTACTCGCCAAAGAACATGTGAAGATTGCAGGCCAGCTTCGAGGCGTCGAGACTTTTGAGTATCGCGAAGCAGCAGAACTTGTTTTGGGGCAAGCAACAGAGGTTTGCGGCCCTGAATGGATCCTCTCCCTCCTACCTCTCAATCTCGATGACACTCAAAAGCAGTCTCCTTCCGAGCCAGGAAGAGCATGGTTGTTACCTATCTTCAAATCGAAAATCACCAACACGAGACTTTCTCATTTCACGATGTACTTCGTCCCTCTATCTGAAGCCATGTTTGGGAAACTTAAACAAGCTGAGGCGAAAGCTGAAAGCGCGAAAACAGAAGCCGACAAAAAGAGGCTGGGCATCCAAGCTAAGGTTTTCGAAGCTTTAGTTCAGCAAATCTGGGCATTGTTCCCTGGTTATTGCGATCTGCCCGTTGATCTGGCCGAGGCATTCACGAAGCAGTTCTGCGAAATGTTGGCAAATGTGCTTTACTCACAAGGACATCTGCGACCAGCTATCTTCCGCGGTCTCCAATTATTAGTCGAACGCAATAAGTCTTTGATGGCTTCGGCTTCACCATCTGAGATGCTCATCCAAACTTTCGGCATCGACGCAGAGACTGGAAAGAAGAATATTCAGCTTCTTTCAGGCTTGGCACCCAATTTGCTCGCGGTCATGTTCAACGTCTTCAGCAAGGCAGGCAAAGAAGGACGGGGCTATGTGCTAGATGGCATCAGTACCTATTTAAGCATCCTGAGCGCCAAGGTCAGATTGTTTTGTTTCGCTTTCCCATATCCTTTGAGCTAATGAGTCTGGATTTGACAGGATCTCGTTGGCACCTTCAACAAGCTAAAGAGCCTATTACTACAAGCTCTACCAAACCAAAGCAAACCTGCAGCAGGCGAAACGACTGTGCCTCAGACTATGCTTGACTTCCTTGTCCAACTCGTGCCCTTCTTACCGGACACTGAGACCGCTAGCGACCTTCTCAAGCTCGTCACAACAGCAGAAGTTTTGCAAAATAAAGATACCGCCGTGCAAAAGAAGGCTTATCGTGCGTTGGTGCGCATGTGCGAATCAAGCGGGTCAGTCGGCGAGCGATGCATACGTGACAATATTGAGCAATTGGTTGAAGAGCTCATCGAGAAAAATCATAACGTCGCTGCTTCAGCAAAGAAGGACCGTATTGTTCTTCTGTCAACCATCATCCCAATTTTGCCTACAGACAAGTTGCACGTGATCCCCTCCGTTATCCCTGAAGCTGTATTGAGTACGAAAGAAGCCAATGAAGCCACACGAGCGGCAGCATATGACTTGCTCGTCGGAATGGCCCAGAAGATGGCAAAGGGTGGTATCATCAAGCGAAATTTGATTAGCGGTGCTCAGGACATGCAGGAGGATGCGGAAGAGGAGCAAGAAGCTGTTCAAGACGAAGCTGAAGCGACTCTACAAGAATACATCACCATGGTAGCAGCTGGTCTTGTTGGTACATCACCTCACATGATCAGTGCCACTATCACTGCGCTGTCGAGATTGCTGTTCGAATACCACGGTAAGCCGCCAGCATATCATAAACACGGCCGATACATAGCATTGCTGACCAAATCCCGATTCAGAACAATTACCTTCTACCGTCGTTAACGATATGCTTTCGACAATGCTTGTCTTCCTGGGCTCGGCAAATCGCGAAATCGTCAAGTCGGCCATCGGTTTCGTCAAGGTCGGAGTCGTGACTCTACCGCCAGTGGATGTCCAGCCCCACTTGGCTGCTTTAGTGCCAGCTCTATTCGATTGGTCGCACGAACATGCGAATCACTTCAAGGCGAACATTCGCCATATTCTCGAGCGCATGTTACGCAAGTTCGGTTATGACGAGATCGAAGCTCTCACACCTGAAAAGGACAGGAAGCTGCTCGTGAACATTAAGAAGCGCCAACAGCGAGCCAAGAGAAAGAAAGAACAAGCTGAAGAGAATGACGATGCTAGCGAAGACGATAAGGCACAGCAGCCTCGCTCGAGTAGAAATGCATACGAGGATGCACTGTATGGCAGCGAAGATGATGACGATGCCAGCGATGTCGAGGAAGCGCCAGCTCAAACTCAGCCTGTTAAAAGACTGCCTCAACAAGGTTTACGGAAGAATGCCATTGGACGGCGGAAGGATGACCCTCAACCAGACCGAAAGGGCGAGTCATATATCAACGAAGGAGACGATCCCTTGGATTTGCTCGATGAGACGATGCTTGGCCGTATCTCGCGCAAAGACCCTCGTGCAGAAGAGGCAAGACGAGCCAAACGCGAAGAAGCCTCGTCCTCCAGGTTCAAGACTGATAGCCGCGGTAAGCTTATCTTTAATGATGAAGATGGCGATGGAGGAGCTTCAGGCGGAGAGGGAGATGGTGACGATGGCATGGATGCCACCGGCGCATACCTGGAAGCTATCAACGGCGAAGACGGCTTCCATCGCACACAAGGCGGAAGACTCAAGTTCAACAAACCTACGAAGCGCGGTCGTGCACAGATGGAAGAGGATGAGCTTGTCGCCGACGTCAAGGACCGCCTCGAAGGTTTAGGCATGCTGAAGGATAAGACCAAGAAGCAGAAGAAGGTCAAAGAGAACATCGGACAAGAGTTTAGGGCCAAGAAGGCCGGTGGTGACATCAAGAAGGATGGTGTCAGTCCTTATGCTTATGTTCCCTTGGGCAACGGGAAGAAACGCGCCAATCTCAACATTGTCGGAAAAGGCAAGCGTAGATAGATGATGAGGCTTTCTGCTGAGTAATTTGCTGTGCCTCTCTGTGTCGTCTGTTGTGTCTATTATTGTCAACAGTACCTTCCTAGCCATCGCAATGCATGAATCTTATCTTTGCAAGATAGCGCCGCTGGCCGATCTGCAGCCCTTGGAGGTTTACAACCTCGCGCAAGCATGCAAAGGGGCAAGAGACAGTGACTGCATGCTGACGGATGCCCCAAGTTACTCCACTCTTGTCAGAATTGTCGTCGGCGAGCGAGCGAGCCTCCATGGAATTAGCCGGCAATTAACCGAATGTCACCACGACTTCGCTGTCGACTGTCAATGGGGAAGCATAGGATGGGTTCACCGTATCTGTACCTATTGAGAAGAGTGATGAGGAGGGTGTACGTACGTGCCTACATGAGATTTGTAGAACAGATTGGAATGCTCGCCTTGTATTACATGCTTTGGCACGGTGCATCTTGTTTGGCGGGGCGGAACAGACCACCCGGTTCGAAGGCGAAGCTTTGTGCCCCTTTGTCGCGTTGAACCACGAACACTCGTCTGTGTCTTAGATCACAAGGATTGTTCGACCGTTGTACGTGCACAGCCAAGACAGGACGCGAGAAAGGGCAGCATGTGACTGCCCCACCATTGGTCAGGACGGTAGCGTAGGCGTCGTACAAGTCCTGTCCTCTGGCTGCTCCCTGCTCTCTCTTCTCTTCTCTCTCCCACTCATCCATCCTTTACTTTATAATCCCCCCTTCAAGATGCATCTCAACCTGGCCAGCTTGAAGGCATCAAGGCATCAAGCATCTCTACGAGGGCGATAAAATAGGAAGGTCTCGGAGTTGGCTGCAAGAGTGGAGACTGGCGAGTGGTCGAGGTAGGCCCTTCAGAACATGTGTCCGGGGGGCCAACGCCACTCTCGAAGAGCCAGACCTCTGGCCGCTCTCGAGTATCAGGCCCTGGATCAAGACACTCTTCGCTGACCTTCCTGTCTGTCGACCACCCTCCACTCCTCCTTTTCGAACTTCAATCCCCATCTGTATTTTTCGCCGCCCTTTTCGCTAACCATGTGCTATGGTCTGCCTGCCCACCCGCACCATCCAGTACTTGGATTAGCTGACCCTAGACATCTTCTCCTTCATCTTCCCTATCTCCTTGCAGGTTCTCGGTCTCTCTGCTCTCCCTCCCTGGTATTCCAGTCCCATGCAATGTCCCACATACCATGTCCCGTGTCCCATATCCCATGTTCCATGCTCCATATCCGCCCCATGTTCCATGTCCCATATCTTACGTCCCATGTCCCATATCCTAAGTCCCATGTCCCATATTCATTAGGTGCAAAGTGGGTCAATGACCGGTGTTTGAATCATTCATCGGTAGACCCGACAGCCTAGGTCAATGATGACGTACGAGGAGGTTGGAGGTTACTCTTAACCGGCCTCCTCAAAGTGCCATAAACTGAGACCGAATCGAAATTCTTCCTTCTTCCTCCTTCCTCCCTCACCTCCCCCACCTCCCCCACCGAAGCAAAAAGAGCCCCCCTCTGTGCTGTGTCAACACCTTCTCAAGGAAGGTGTTGGTATGGCATAGAGGGGGGCTTTTTTGCGTCATGAGCAGGCCAGCAGTGAGGAATGGCGATGGTCAGAAATCAGAAGACGTTCATAGCGTGCATATTCATGTATCTTGTAGCGTGATTGCAGATGTCCAGGCGTATTTTCACGCGATTGGAACAGAGAAAAGTCCCACAGAGCCCTAGAACAAGTTGCTATTGATACGCGTTTGTAGCAGTCAGTGGTACACGGAACACTAGGCAGGCCTATACGCCCACAGGACTATACGCCCGATTGAGGAGGTGATCGACTTCATGCTTCCTCCACAGCTCTTCAGCCCGCCTGAAGTAGCTTTACATTGACACAACCGACAATCAGGTTCATTGCGTCTGCGCGCTGCACTATCGAAGACTTGAGAGACTAGGACTGCACCATGAATCAACAATTGGTGACAATGGCCGTAGGCCTCGGTCTGAGCCAAGCTGCAAGAAGGCTGGATCTCGACACTCCAGAGCGACTCTGGGGCATAAGGGCATTGTACCTCACTACGAATGTGATCATCTTCTTGCTGTATCTCTATATTGCCGCCAAGGTCAGTCGGATTCTGTCTGCCATGACCGCTTGCCTGTTTCTGCCGGAGACTGATCTGGATCCCAATGCACCCGCAGGTCCGCAGAAGAAACGATAATACCATACTGAAATACGTGGAGCCAAAGCCGTTCTCTGTGAGTTAGCTTACTGGTGTCCTGAAGTATCTTTTGACTTCTCTCGAGGGGGAGAAGTGAAGAGGGCACAAGTATCGTACATGTGAATATGTGATGCTGAGCCGCTTTCCATTTGCTGCTTACAGGGACAGACAGGCGAACCTCCCAATGTAGTGACGACCACTGTGCGGAACTATGATCTGACGGAAGTCTCAAAAGCCATCCGTGGTACCTTCATGGGCATCATGATGACCATGTTCATGCATCTGTGAGGCTTTAGTGCGTAGTCCATCCATATTACAGCGTACTGAATACTGCTTTCACCCATTGAAGCTGGCTTAAATTCAATCAGCCATTACTGGTATCCAGCTTGACCGTCTGGATCGGCCTGTATCGTGCGAATGTAAGTTCCTCTCATTAGCCAACGTATAGTACAAGGATTCTCGCTAATCTTGACCGCCCATCAGATTGTACGCCTATACTTGCGAGGGCAAGAAGGAGCAGAAGATCTTAAAAGACCTTTCAAGCCAGGTGGCCCATCTTTCATGGCCGGCTCAGGGCCTGCAACAGATAAAGCTTCCATCGAGGCTGCTGAAAAGGCGAATCTTCTGTACCGAAAGGAGGAGTTCTAGATATCGAATAAGCGCAGCCTTTATTGTAGGCTGAAGCAACATGCGTTTTAAAGTGACACCGAAAAGTAGCTACGGCATAAAATTATACCTGTCAGTCATGAGTTGCCATGTAACTTGCCTCGGCTTTATTTTGAATGCGATGTTCTGCTGGAACGATTCGCATGGATTGACAAGCACCGCAGTAAAGCCTTTTGCAAATGAATTACTCACAACTTTATCAGAATATTCATTAAGCTCTTTTGTTACAGTGTGATCAGTCGATCCAAAAAAGTGATGCCCCTGCTTTTTCTGTCTCCGATTCACTACCGGACTCTCTTCTCTAGGTACAGGATTTGTGAATTGACATAGAAACCAACAGCCATGTCTCTACAGTCACCATCAGATGGCAAGCATGTCGACATCACGGAAAAGCTCAACCCTCTCGCTGTGTTCCAATATGTCCCGGCCTCGCCGAAGCTGCTGGCCACGCTGCGCCGGCTCAATGCAATGCTATCCACGTATTCTGGCGTTGACAGGTCCATGATGTTGGTGCAGGTGAGTCGTGCTGGTATTGGGCAACACTAGAGTTGTCAAAGCAGTGTGCTGACGGTCCAGCCTTGCAGTACGCTTCTCCCCTCGTTGCGCTGCTGGTCACGAAAGCCTCTTCGCTCCGGCATCAGCTTGAAGCGGGGCAGCATATCAAGAAAGCCGCAACATCAACAGCAGCAGCAGCATCCATGAAGAGCATCGCCATAGGAAACAGTCTCAAGATCCTGTCCTCTAAAATATCAGACGCTAGAATGCTAGGGCGATTCTTTGGATTGTTCCCTATTATTGCTTGGATGTTCTCGCTGGAACAGAAGGAGAGCTCGACGCCAGCTACGCCTCAAAGCAGAATTCTGAAGAATGTACAGAGGTTGCAGGCATGGAGCATGTTGGCATACTACCCACTCGAGCATGCTTGTAAGTTTGACTCACACTGTGTGAACAGAGCCCTTAAGCCGGACATGCTAAGCTCTCACCTCATCCTCTGAACAGACTACCTCTCGGCACACGGCATCATCAACCTGCCGGCACCTAAGAGACTGCAAGCTATCCTATGGGCATGTCGAGCTTGGGCAGTTTACACCTTCCTCCAGCTATACGTGCAGAGCGCACAAGCGAAAGCCCTTGCAGCTCGTATGAAGTTCATCTCGCACAAGCGAGCGCAAATAGGTCAACACGGCGCAAAGACTGCAGCTGCGCATATGCGAGAAAAGGATCAGAGTAAAGTCCACACGGACGAGATTGTCGAAGAGGCTGGTAATGCCGTTGAAGATGCTGCTTTGGTTATGAATGAACGAGAATGCCTGCAACAGGGTAGGACTCTGCTGAACGGTATCATGACGAATGTTGCATACGTTCCCATGACTATTCATTGGTGAGTAGGAGCACAAGGATGCCTATGGGAAATGGCTCATGTCAGTCTCTTATCTGCAGGTCCCTCGAGAAGGGCTGGTTCAAGAATGATATCTGGAGTTCGGTCTTCATGACCATTGCCGCCATCTCTGGGTTACACGCCAACTGGGTTGCGACAAGATAAGCGTACGAGCTTGTCGGCTTCTGCTAAACACCATGGTGTCGGCTGCTATTCGGTGTGCATACGTGTGACCAGGAAGGATCGTTTGCGACATTTGGCTGTAGAGTAGTAGTCAGCTTTCCAGTGTGCTTCCGTATGTGTATACTGTGTAAGGCTCGACGAACTCATACCAAGAAGGCAATCTTTCGCCTTACCGGTACAGATCGCTTATAGACGCCACAGTCGCCACCGGCAGTTGATGATTTGCATTGCGGCCGAGCTCGTGCTTTGCCTAACCAACTCTTTTCGTTTCCTCAGGAATACACTTACTATTCACAAACGCACATAACATTGGCCAGTATCAGATTGGGCAAGCCTGTCCTACGGCTTCGCGCTGTCTGTCAGACTGGTGAAAGTCCTGCCGTCTCGACAGACCGGCAAGGTGACACGGTCCACGATAAGGGTGGACACACGAGAAGAAGCTGCAGACATCTTGTGTTCCGCTCTGAAAACTGCACAAGGCACTAGCTATAGGTTTATCTCTCGTCTCGCGAACTAGCACCAATCGCTTGCTGCTACATCATCCACGGGCTCAAGTGCCTTCGGTTATCCGAATCCCATTTACACGAAGAAGCCCCTCTGCGGCCATCCTATCAGAGCGAAAGCAAGCACAAAGCTAGTATTGAGAAGGACAGAAGTCTTCTCTACTAGTACCTGCATACTCTAGCCCTGCTACTTTACCCAATTGCCTCTCCCTCTGGAAGCAGTCACCAGGTCTCCACTGTCAGGCTCACTGCGCGCAGTTCGGCCGTAAGCTGACTGTGAACAAGTGTTCCCGATACTATGGACTCTCCTCAATACAGTAAGCTAGCATATTTACCAGACTCTTATATCCTCAGCATTTGCATTACGCTTGCTGATTGGAACACCTTCCTCTCACACCCCGTTCATCAGGCGTAGACCGTCTGCGGCTCTCTTTGTCTGGTCAAGGCAGGAGGGAGGCTTCTGCTGCCTCGTCTTACTCAAGAGCAGCTTCGAATGCAGATGTTATACCACACACAACAACGCGTGGACGGCTGGGCTCTTCGTCTGCATCGCACACAGCGCCCGGCACCTCTTTCAGACCGCTCGTCCTGACACTGCCCTCAGCCATGACTGACTGGAGTGATGGTGTCGCTGAGCCACCTACTGCTCAAAGTACACATTCTCAAGGCATACGTCGACCAATTGGAATTAGGTCGTCTTCTAGAACGAATAGAAGACTATTTGCCACTTCATCTACTGGCTTTGTACGTCAACGTGAAGCAGAGTCGACGGCTGACTCCTCGAGTAGTGAACACTCACGACGACGGACCACGTCTGAAGAATCTCGTTCGTTATTCCTTCCTTTCGAGTCATCGCCTCGGTTGGAGCTGTCCGAGCACGGCCTGCACAGCTTCAAGCGCTCCTTCGAACAAGCGACTCTTCCTTCGACTCCAGTCAATGACGGAGCAGAGCCGCCAAGGTTCTCATCAAGTGAGACAAGCCCATCGGGATCGAGTGCGGCCTTCTCGTTCACCAGCCCGGCCTCAGGTAATGACCCTTCCATCTCCCGCCACCAGCGGCCGTCGTCGTCTGGATACACCTCCGCTCTGCCGTACCATCAAAGCAACGAAGACTCACTGAACATTCCTCTGCCCGAATCTTGGCTCCGCTATGTCGAGGATCAGCAAGCCGTTGGTAGCTCCACGTCTGTACTGACGCACTCACCCCCCACGCCAGACAATGGCGCTCGCGTGAAGAGGCGAAGGTCCCGGACAGACGAATTTGATGCAAACAACTCGTATAGCCATCACCCCCCGGGTGCCTCTCTTCATCGTGCATTGGATCACCCTGGGCCAGTAGAGGATACTGAGCACACGCTCTCTACACTTGCCGAGCCTGTAGACGTTGGTGACCTAGATAATAGCAGCATTGGACAGGTGTCAGATGTTCGGTTCGACGATGATGAAGCAAGTGAAGTCGACCTCTACGATATGTATATAGATGACGACGAGGTCGACTCCGACATGAATCTTGAGGCTTCCGCCGTCAGTCAAGACCTCTCGGCCGATACAGAGTCTGAGGGATCGGAAACCGAGCCGGTGTCCTCTATACAAACTTCCGAACAAGAAGCGGAGTTAGCGCCTCTCCTGCCTGATTCAGAAAGTCCATCAACCTCAACTTCAGTTTCGGTTAGGCGAGGCCTGCAGAGACAATTCTCACTCGGTGCCCTGCCTTTGTTTCACTTTGAAGAAGAACAGACCGAGGAAGGGTCGGGCCAAAGCCCTTCAGACGTGGAAGACAATGAAATATATTCTGGAGCTGCCCATATGCTTGGCACCTCAGGCGAGAGTACTATAGCGACAGCACGCTCCAGGCTTCTCAGACCGCTCCGTAGACCGTACCTGCAGCGCAACACGACGGCTGTTTCACCGCCCGAGGAATCACCCATCAATACGCCAGAAGCAAGCACCGAGCAGCGCGATGCCTTCTCCATATATCCCGGGCTCAGGCAGAGGCATTCTTTCGCCAACCGAGCCAGCTCCACACCGCGTACTGCCCGTGGCGAATTTGTCCAGAGCCGACCAGCAGGATATGGATACCATGGCGTACACTCCCCCTTTGGAGATCAGGCGCCTCGCCTGTCTCTTGACTTTGACATTGACGATACCGCCATACTGCAGACTGCGCCAATCGAACAACCCAACGCGTCGCGTCACCTTGACACACCAGAGCCAGCCGAGACTGCAAGACCGCGAAGCACGAGTGCAACTACTACATCATCGAGCTCCTCTTTTCTAGGCATGGGATGGCATTCAGAGGCTGAGAGAAGCAGAGCAGAGCTGCTTTCGGACCACTTGGAGACTAGTCGACGGATTGCGGCTGACGTCCAGAGACTGCAAGCGCGTCTGGACGCTAGTGCAGCTACGACGCAGACGTACGAAGTATGTCCGCCGTACACACGCCCCTCTTTCACGCCATTTAATACTCTTGGTACCGGAAGCTCCTCCAGTGTTCCCCCGCGCGTTAGTATTTCTTCAGCATTAGGCAGTACCAGCCGTGGAAGCATCGAATCCCGTCCCGCGACGGCTGCAATCAGAAGCAGTCTTTGGGGAGAAGTAGATTTGCCTCCTTGGCATGCTGCAGCAATCCCAACTTCCAACATGGCATCTGCAACTGCAAGCGCTTCGATCACTCTGCAGTCCAACTTTACACGTCGACCTGGGGTGCTCGGCCGCAGCAACATGCGAGGACCTACTCGGTCCCGTAATGAAGCGTGGATGAGAGCACAAGGTATAGACTTCTATGATTCACTGCAGAACGATAGTCGTTCGACTCGTGCCGAGAGGACTGGCACCAGTGCTGCTGCTCGCGTCAGCGTCGCGGCGGCATCCCGCATCCCCACCTCAGCAGCGGCTCCATCGCTTTCTTCATTCAGGAGAACGACTCCCACTCCTGTGCCAAGCCTACCACCTTCACCTTCACTACCATCGATATCAACCTTTACTGCTGCTAGCACTCTTCCCAGACACGCGGCGCACGCTTCAGCGGAGCGTGTATGGCCTTCCGCAAGCGGTCCTTCACGCCGTACAATGTCAGAGCATGTTGCCCAAGGCACTCTTCCAAGACCAATTCCTTGGGGACGCTCCTCTAGCCGATCGCTTTCGGCAGGTCACCCTGGGACAAGTCAGTCAAACAGCCACGCTACCGGCTTTTTCGTTCCTGTGGATGACTCAGCTGGATCTAGGAGATCTGTTGGGCCACAGCTTGAAGCTATCAGACCTCTTTCGCCCTTCTTCCAACCAACGAGCCTGGCTCTTAACAGCGAGAACCGACGAAGGCAGAATACGCTTGCATCAGACGTGGGCGAGGATGAAGAAATTGGACCTGCCGTGCACCCACTATCTGCTTCACTCAATAACAGTAGAGAACCGATGAGCTGGCTCCAAGCAGCACAGGTGGCAGATGCTGAGCGCACAGCTGCGCGAGAGAGTCGGCTTAACAACCAACGCACTTTGGGCATTCGGCCGTATGAGGAGCTTGCAGCTATCGAGCAGCCACAGCGCGCCCCTCCCGGTGATAGTAGGCTTTCCGACAACTGGCATCGAACAATACAAACAATGGACGCTGAGCGGATTGCTGCTCGAGAGGCTTGGATCCGAAGCAATCGCAACTCAAGCAATACTTCAAGTCACAACACCTCCATCACGGATTGGTTCCGTGGTCACACGAACGAGATGCCACCAGAGCGGCCGAACGCCGCTCACATCCGTCCCTCAGCTCGAGCTGCAGCAGACGAAACTGAGGACGCCAGTGATGGTATCGCAGCAGCGGTCCGGCGCTTGGACGATGTTCGCCGATTGCTAGATGAGGTATACCTTGATTCGTCTTCAACGTTAGCATTAACGTTATACTAATGTCTCGTTCATTACTCCAACGTTGACAGGTTGAACAGAACATGCAGAGACGAAGACAGTCGTACGAAGCTAGAGCCAGCGGTCAGAATTCGGAATCACACAGACACTCTCGTCGAATACTCAGGGACATATCTGCAATGGACTCAAGAGGGCACATCGCTAGACGGTCGTCAGACACGAGCTCTTCCCTGCTTTCGACTAGATTTCCTGCAATTGGTGCTCCGCCAGTCACATCTATCTCAAGAGGCAGTTCTTCGGGGTTGTCAGCATTGCCTCGTCCACCCATGGCGGGAACTAGCATGCCTTTACGCCCAAGGTCGCAGCAACGCCCAGCTGGTAGTCGGCCCACCTTACAGCCCTTTGAAGAGATCTTTGCCGAAGTCGAGGCGGAATTCTCTCAAAGAGATCGCACGAGAAGTGCAGGCGAGCGAGTTCCTGGTATTCGTCCCTTCTTGCATGGCATGTCAAGAGATCGCAGACGAGATGCAGCAGGTGGAGCAACACCATACCAACCACGTGAAAGACAAGCTACTCCAGAATTGTCGACTTCTTCACTGGAGACGATTCAGAGTGAACTTACTCGATTGCGCCGACGCCTGCAACGTGACTGGAGTCCTCAACGATCCGGATTTGCGCTGCAGGATAGCACAAATACGCGTCTGCCAGACATAGCTGGGCTGCGAGCGAGGCAATCGGCCAGTCCGGATCTAGATTTTGATCTCTTCGACTTCGGTGCCTCTGCCGTCAACGGCCATGAAGGCACGGCGAGTGAGAGAGTACCGCTGCCACCCTTCCTGCTTCGTTCGTTACGAGCAAGACGCCAAGCTTCATTCGGACATCGCGAAAGCAACAATTATATCGCCGCCGAGCTGGGCAATTATGCTGGAGATTTGGATCTAGATATGTCGTACGAAGGTCTTTTGGCACTTTCAGAACGCCTGGGCGAAGTCAAGCGCCGGGGCGCTACTGATGAGGCTCTTTCGCGTGGATTGACGTTGTTTACATATGCCAAGACTATACTCGACGTGACAAGCAACGAGAATGGGGAGACTCGATGCGCTATCTGCCTTGAAGATTACGAAGATCAAGATAAGTGTGCTAAGAGCACCAAGTGTGGTCATGCACTACACCAAGAATGTTTAACGGTGGGCTTCGCCATGACCTCTATCAGCTAGTCTCTGGCTGAGTCGTGCTTTCTTTCTGTAGACCTGGCTACGGCGAAATGATACGTGCCCCATCTGTCGACAAACTGCTGTCTGAGCAAATCGTTGAATTTTTCAGTACACATGTCCTTAATATGTTTATATGAGATAGCTCGAAACCCTATTACTGTAGCCTTTAACCACCATTTATCTAAAATTTCCCTGTAACGGACAGATCTTTAACTTTTATGATACAAGCAACATCGCCAGAACCTGCAGAGGCAATACATTTTCACGAATCACGAAGTTAAAGAAGCGTCATTGAAGCGGCTATCAGTGTCGACGTTGGAATCCGTTTCCTTGATGTCCGCCACGTCCGGATCCCCCGCCACTTTGCCTTCGCCTCTGCCGTTCCTGTTCCTCTAGAGCGATTTGCTCCATTGCCGTTAGTGGCTTCTTCGTAGGGGCAGAACTACTTGATGCAGTTGAGTCTGTTTTGGATGGCTTGGCTTTGAGCGGATTCGCCTTCAGTGGGTTTGCCTTTCCGGTCATCTTCAGAGGGTTGACTTTCGGCTTCGATGGCGCCGCTGCCACAATAACATGTTCGGCTGCCACCAGTACAGCCTGCGGGTTGCCTGAAACATTCGCAGGGATTTGCTCCAGCTGCTCTACATTTTTCGTACTACCTGCAGCACTGGCCTGCGTGTCTGAATCGGCGGACAGCTCAGTCGTAGTATCTTCGCGCTGCTTGCCCTTACCAAAACCACCGATAGACAGTTTTATTGGGTGAATGGTGGTGACATCGATTTCCTCTTCTTCAGGCGTGGATGTCCCAGCCGAGGATGAGCCTTCGCCACCATCTTGCGCTCTGGCAGCTTCCAGAGCTTTGACTCGTTCAATCTGCTCGTTGATCATCCTTCTCTGTCTCTCTTCATCTCCTAGATCTTGCCTTTCTTTCTTCAGTGCTGCGTCCTGCTTTGCCAATGCTTTCGGCGACGTATCAATCCACGAAATGAACCATCCTTTCTCTGTCTCGTCCACCTGACAGATACCGTTTTTCCCAAGGTACTGGAGAAAGCCGGTCAAAGTAACCCATTTGGTAGCGTTCATATGCGTATGCGTCTTGTCCTGAATGAACTCTTGATAGACCTGATTTGCTCTGACTCGCTTCGTACCCCAGCGGCGACTGAGTAGCTGTATGAAGTCTGACAAGAACTCTTTCGAGTAGTTTTCGATGTACGAGTTGGCGTGTTCTCCAACGACTAACATCTGTCTGACATGCCCTTCAGACAGCGAATGTTGCTTGAAGGCATTTTCATCTCTGGCAATCATTGTCTAGGTGTCAGTGGCGGGTTCTATAAGCTTTTGCCGAAGGGTCCCAGCTATGAGAGACTACTCGCGACAAAACTCACCTGCATTGCTTCTGACAGACCTGGCAGTAGTATCTAAGTCGCTGCAGACCTTTCGCCTTTGCTGCGTTGGCTATAGCCTGTGACAGGCGTGGTTGACGACTACCTGTCAGCTGTGGATGCAGCAGAGTAAGTCGAGTCCGACGCTGTACCACTCACCTTTGGCGTCCCTGCTTCTGCCTTGGGCATGGTGTGGGAAAGAGCCTAGATTCGTATATTGATGTGATGGATAAGAGATCAAGTTGTCCAAAATGCCGTCGACGTGATGAAGTTGACAATTCGGTGGCCAAGTCACAGCTGTTGCTCGAGACCACGACATGACTACGCATGCAAGCGACCTCGAACATACGAACAGGTAGTGAAATGCTGTCGACGAGCTCGCATGCACGACTATGCAAAACAGCCCGCCCCGTGGGTTCTCGTCGACGCCCAGACAAGATATCAGCAACCGTCACGACAGAATTGCTGTAAATGGATATGCAATACGCGACGACAACGATACGCGACCAGGCCTGAATGCATCACCTCCAGCGCCTTACGCCTTCTATGGTAGTGCTCGGGCAAGTTCCAGGATCCCGCTTGTCAGTCCAAGTAGCTCGTTGAATACAAGGTACGACGCATTCGGTGTCGACAATGAGCCTGCTGCGAGCCCGCCGCCAGATGAGGCGAATAACTCCTTCCAACCTAAGGGAATCAGTACAGCGGCTGCATACGATAGTCCTCTGCTACACACCGCAAAGCTGGCCCAGAAACGCTTCAAGGCTGGCACTTTGTACAGTGGATACGATCACTCACCCTACAAAGAAGATGCCGAAGGGACACCCACTGTGGCAGGAAGGCCATCTTTCCAGCCATACAAGTCTTCCAGTTCCGCAAGGATACGTTTAACACCTCAGGCGAATGGCCATGTCTATTTCCATGCAGGCGATCATAGCAAGCTCTCATCAAGTTATCTATCGCAAGCGCTGGACTTGCTGCCTGGAAGGGTACAAGCCCTCTGGAGAAAGAGACGGAAGAAGAGCCTCTCTTCCGACACACGTGCGGGTGCAGCGCAAGCTCCGCAGGCAAGGCATAGCACTCGATTGCGCTTGTTCATGGCGATTTGCGTCAGTATAGTCTGCCTCATGTACCTATTTCGACCTTCAAAGCATGTGCCTTCCGAACCTTCTGGAGTACCCGATGAAGGGAAGACTGCCCCCAGCAGCGAACCTGCTAAGGCAGTTCTGCCGACATGGAAGTGGTGGTACGCCCCGCAACACACTGTAGCTAGCAAGCCCAAGAAAGGTGGGCATTTGCAGTTTACAGACTAGTACTACCTATCTACAAAGCTGATGCACCCTGGCTACAGTCAAGCATAAAGCTACCTCCTTTGCGAAGCCGTACCATACATTCAAGGAGCTCATGGCCTTACCTTCAAAGAACACTGTTCCTACCCCACCTTCTGCTGCCTCTCCTGAAGACTTGCCTTCTGTGACAATCATTGTTGATTGCACGAAGACTCAAGATGCACTCAGTGGCGCTCGCAAAGTGTCACTCAACAGCTTCTTAGCCGCAACATTCGCCGAGCCTCTGCAGGTATCTTCTATTCGCCTGCTGATCTCCCCGGACGACTACCCTCGCGCAGATCCAGGCTGGTTCGGCTATGAGAAGGGCAAGATCAAGTTGTATACTATATCACAGGCCGTTACCGACTATCTGATGACGCCGGGTTTTGGCGATATCACTTCGGATTACGTTCACATCCTGTCCTGCCCTGGCTCACCTGCCATAGTAGCAACACAGTCAGCTAGCGGGACATCCTACATTTCGGCGCTCATTCAAGTTGCGGGAACGCAAGAATATGGCAGTAAGGCACTGTCTACAGCGGGTATTACAAGAGCGCAATCAGGGTTGGCAAGTAGGGCAATCCTGGCATTTGGACCGTACCCAAGTACGAGTGAAGACGAGCACGATGAAATTGAATATCGTCACCTTGTTGAATCCAGACCTACAGACTTGCCATTTAACGATCTCTTGATGTCTTCAGAGTGGCTCAATGCACTGAAGTTGGAGAGGGGTACACAAGAAGAGCCGGCAAGTGATGACTCTTCACACAATCTCATAGCTTCTCTTGGTCGCTTACTTGACAGCCAGCTGCGAATTAAAACCTGGGTGCTACCAATTGACTCACAGTCCACAACGGAGAAACTTCAACCCCATCTATTGGAGTATGCCAGCAACCTGGCAGGAGCCCTCAGATCGCCAGAACAGGTCGAGCCCAATCACGAGATTCTAGGTAGTTCAGCCAAAGTAGCCGTCTTGGTCTCTTCGGCTGATGTCCCATACGCTGCCTCGTGGGAGACTATACTATGCGCCTTCGCGGAAGACACAATCTACGGCCATGAACTCCGACTCTTCGCGTCGTCCGACACGAGAGACAGTCAAATGTATGTTAAGAACTGTCCGGAGGTGGAAATTCATACGTTGAGTGTGGAGTCTGTTCAAGCTTGGTCACCAGATATCTGCATGACTGCTTCAGAGTCACGCATCAATGTTAAGTCGATGGGTTTGCCGTACTTCCAGATAAATGTGCCCGGGTCAGAATTAGGATACCTGGACTGGCTTTCAGCCTTGCCTCGTGAATGCTTGCTCAGTAAGTGTTCCTGAGTATTCGACACTTGTGGACCAAAGCTGACAATGGACCTATCATAACTTAGACTGGAATGTACCTAAGATTGATCTCGCTATAGTGACGCACAATCGACCTGTATCCTTGCACCGATTACTCACTTCCATAAGGGCTGCACACTACCTGGGTGACAAAGTGAATCTCTTTCTGAATTTGGAGCAAACGACGAACGACGAAACGAGAAGTGCGCTGGAAGGTTCATCGTGGCCTTTCGGGGAGCTTTTTTTGCGTCACCGAGTCGTTATGGGGGGATTGATGACGTCCATTGTTGAGAGCTGGTATCCAACAGATAATCACACATGTGGGGTGCTGCTCGAAGATGATGTCGAGGTCTCACCGCTTTTCTACTCCTGGCTCAAATTCACCATTTTATACTATCGCTATGGAACTGAAGCAATGCGAAAGAAATCTGAGAGGATGTTCGGAGTGTCGCTGTATCAGCCCAAGAATATTGAACTCCGACCTGAGGGAAGGCGCAAGTTCGATGCTCATAAGCTCTTAGATGAAGTAGGAATACCATCTACTCTACCGTACTTGTCGCAAATTCCGTGCTCCTGGGGAGCAGCTTACTTCCCTGAACACTGGAAAGAATTCCATCAATTCTTGGCGATCCGACTTTCTGAAGCTGCGTTGGATCTCTCAGACCCTATCGTACCGAATATTAGATCCAACAGGTGGCCGAACTCTTGGAAGAGATATTTGATTGAGTTGGTCTATCTGAGGGGATATAGCATGCTATATCCGAATTATGCCGATTTCAGATCATTATCTACGAATCACTTGGAGCAAGGTACACACGTCAAGGATGAAGCACAAGCTCAGAAGAGGAGAGATCTGTTTGAAGTGCCGCTACTTACTGAAGAGGATAATCTGATGGATGAGCTGCCAGATGGAAGATTACCTTCGTGGTCTAGTTTGCCGGTCTTCGACTTTTGGGGCAGTCTGGTCAATGAGGCCGAGATTGTGGAGAGAGGCAAGATCACTTTCGACGAGCTCGAGCTGTGTCCTGAAACGGATGAAGAAGGTGCAAGTACGGACAGGGATGAGCAGGAGAAGGTAATTCGTAGATCACAATGCACAGTAGACCACGATGCATCGCGGCTGCTCTGTACTGGTCCTATGAATGAACAAGATTGGAGAGAGTGGAGAATGAAGTTACAATATGGTGCAAATGAGATAGATGCCAACCTATTATTGGAAAGAGAGGCACGTCTCAACGAGCGTGAGAAGCGGATAGAAGAGCTGGAAAGGCAACTGATGGGGGAGGATCGGCAGTAACATCCCCGTACTCTCTTACCTAGACGAACCTAGAGGTGCGATGTCGAAGCAATATTATATTGTTGGAACAAGTACACAGAAGTCATTGAGGTAGTTCTACAGTGACTGTCCATACAATGTTGTTGTAATTGCAGCAATACTCCACGATATTAAATTGACACTTCGCAGCCATATAATACACCGAATAATTGTGGACAAGTCGGAAAGATCTCCATCACCATATGACAGCTGCGGGAGACTACGCCGGCAAGGTAAAGCTGCTTGGCTTGTCTGATCTAAAGCTGTGTGCAGCCTGCTGTGCTCGCTTTACTGAGCATGCAGACCCTAATACTTCTCGAAAGCGCGTTTCTTGCTCATGTACGCGCCTCGATCACCTTTTTTGGAAGAGGACTTGGTGTCGGTTGCAACTATATGAGGTGGACGACTGTCCAAGTGCAGCTTGTCCTTGTTCAGATTCACATCATCAACACAAGGCTTCACTTGCTAGCTGCACGCTCCTTCTCGCTTCAATCTGCCTCATAGCTTCCCAACAACCGAACCGATTCGCCCAAGCCTTGGCTCACGTGCACGTCCCGTCAGCTCGGTTCGCAGCGCATCCGACTTGCCATTACCTGGACTACAGCTGCGACAGTCACTTCATTAGAGCACCACTCTATCACTCTGAAACCCGACACCGCTTCATCCGACATGCCCTCGCATCCCTTCCGCCTCGACAGACCGGAGAGCGGGTCTCCCGACGCCCTGCTGCCGCAGTACACACGTGACCCAAAACTGCCATCTTACCTGCAACCTCGGGACAGTACGACAGTAGTCGTTGAAGATGAGAAACATGCCCTTTACACTTCCTCGACAACATCATCGTCTTCGCAGAATGCGCAGAACAGATCAAGTAAGATCCCGCAAGCTCTCCTACTTGACGCTGCGACCTCCTTAACAGCCTACTTGTACTTCGTAAGTCGTATTCTGTACTTTGAGCGCAAGTTAATACGGCAGTACTAAGTTAATTCATGCATACGTATAGACATCCCTTCAAGCCCGCATGGCTCTACAGCAGCAATCGTCGCTCGACCTCCTATCCACCCTATGCTCCTCCCTGCCTGAAGATGTAGATTCTTCGCTTCTACACACTTGCGCACATGCCATATCTCATGAAGCGGAAAGCCTCATCGCAGCTCAGACAAACTATTCCCATCGCTTGACTATACTCGTCGTTCTCCTCAAGGCTTTCCTTGGTTCCATGCTCCTCACACGTGTCTCCAAGGTCGTCAAGCCTTTCGACTATCTAGTTGCTTCGGGTGCTCTTCATTGTCTGATCCTGGTGAGTATACGGTATCCATTGTCAACATGAAGGCATAGCTGACTCCGGATCTGCCTTCATTCCAGTCCATCATGGTATTCATTCCGGTTGCCAGCCTCATGTATTCCGCCGGCATGACAAACGGTACCGTCTGGCTTCGGGTAATGAACAAGATGCTATGGCTTGTCGCATTGGTGAGTGTCGATGCAGCCCTAAGGTTTTAGCAAGTCATGCTGACGTATCTATGTAGTGCTGTGCCGTTGCTCTTATCCAGTGGACTCTGCTAATTCGAAAGCGAAAAGCGGCTGTTGTTTCAGAGGAGGAGAACAATGATGATCTACTCACTAATGAGCAAGATAAGCCTGCTATCAGTCTACCTTAAACGGTAACAGCATATAATAGGAGGAATGTAGCCTAAACGGATTACCCATAATGTTCTCGAGTGATGTATGTCTCTTTGCGCCGGACGCAATCGAGCGGATCTCACAGGATTGCGCCGCATACATGTAAACAGCAGCTATAAAGGTTATACGGTGTCATAGTAGTACCAAGAGTGTGTCAGGGACTGAGATAGGAAAGCCAATGATGTGGCACACATGTCGATCTGATCACGTGTTCTATTGCTCACAGGCAGTCTGATGCAAGAACTCCCTGCCTGCTCTGGAATCGCCCAACATACACCAATATGGCGCCATTGGGCAGTTTAAGCAGCTTCACGCTTATTCACAGAGCAGGGTACTCGTAAGTTGTCATGCTTGCTGCCGCCATGCAGTTCCCACTGACACTATCCGCTGATGACGATCGGCCGCATCGAATTGATGCTTCTCAGATGCTATGTGAGAGCAGCATACTGCGATGGTGGAAGAGACAAGAAAGACCTGAGCAACTGGAAGGTCGTCGTGTCTGAGCGTATAGAGGGTGCCATCAACCTGGGTGATACAGCTATACGATCGCTTAAAGAGGCAGGTGTACCCGATGGCGCGGCCGTTCAGGTAGGGCCACACATTCTGCTTCAGACGCTATATAAAGCCATAGACTGCTGGCTAAGTATATGCACAATGTTCAAAGCTTGTCGTGGAACTAGTTGCCGCCGGTCATCCTATGCTCTTCTCGGCTGAAGAATGGACATATAGCGAAGCCTCGCTTAGGACGGGTACATACAAGGTATCGGGAACAGTATTCAATCCTAAGCTAGAGCGTGTAGTCCGTCGAAGACCTCCTCCGCCTCCTTCACCTATGCAATTGCAGCTGCGGGGCGAGGACACCCCAAACGAGAAGATGCCTCTGTTGTCGGAGAAGGAGCTATTACATCAAGATGAGCAAGTGGCAACTGCAGACACGTCAATGTTAGCATCTGTCAAAGCGTGTATGCTTTGCAGATGATGACTTTGATTCGTTCTATGTGATCTTTCTAAGTGACATGTCGCTGTGCCTGTAGTATGACAACTGATTGCTATCTCTGTTGTGTATCCTTGTTCTCTCGAATCTATGGACAGTATCATTCCTGCCATTGTTATACCGATTGTAATCATCGCGAACCTTCACTAAATGCTGAGTACTAGTATCACCCTGCATTCCAAAGCTAAGCATCCATGCTCTTCGATCCGTTACCCCGAACAACCGGTCGTGCTCCATCTGTACGCTGTATACAGGCGATGAGTCTTTCCCCGGGCCGAATATACTAGTACCTGAGTTGAGGTCCTCTTTTGCTTTCCTTACATCCCAGGTGCGGATGAGACCATGCCGAGCGGTCCCAGCAACGACTGTAAAGCCCGCGCCTCCGCCACACGCAGCGCTGTATACCGGCACGTCCGCGAACGGATCACGGAGCGTGATAACAGGCAATCGGGATGATTGCCTAAGATCATGTACTCGGACTGTACTGTCGTACCATCCTGAAACGAGTGTTTGACTCTCATCGCCTAAGGGTGATCCCGGCGGCGGAGAAGCGAAGTCGTATACTGCTGTTGAGCATGAGTTGCCAAGCAGTGCTATAGGTCGATCTCTATCGACTGGGGTTCCATCTTCGTTCAGCTCATATACATGACAGGCTGTCAAGCCTGCATCGCCAAGAGCGAGCCAGCGTGGCCGACTGGCGCAAGGATCTAGATGTAGACTCCAAGGTTTTTGCTTGGTCCTCCATGTAACCGGCTCTATCCAGGGAGATGCAGAGCGATATACAGATATAATCCCGCCATGGTGTGAAGCTACACTAGCTATGAGTCCGGATTTACTTGCGCTAGTAGCCTGAATGATACGCTTCGAGTTGCCATATCGACAAACAGAGCGTAGATAAGGTCTTCGATCTAACGAATGTTCGATTTTGCATTTCTGAAGCAAACCAGATACGTGTGATAGTATGAAATCTCCCGTTCCTTCGATGCAAGCGATTGAGGTGATATCGTCTGTGGCTGTCCTCCCTATCCAATCATTGTAGAGTCGACCTGAGCTATCACGTCGATTCACAGGCCTGATATGTAATTCTTCGACTGGCTTCGCAGCATGACCAGCGAAAGTGAAGGTAGAAAGACTGCTTCCTCCCGCCACTATCAGTCTCTGCGAATCGTCTTGCAGCTTGATGACTGGCATAGTACGGCCCGGAAAGGCAACAATCTCTTCATGAGAGACATTCTCTAGGTTTTTCCAGCTATCATCAACCAGCGTACATTCTCGAACATAGTCTAAGACCGTCCTCGTACCGAATCTTCGCCGGTGGGTGATGGAGTGCGAAAAGAGTCGCTGTCGAGCGTAGATTGGCCATCCATGTTCATTGACTGTATTGCGGCATTCTCTGGAGCATTGGGAGAGACGAGCAAGCTATCCAACAATAGTCAGCTTTGCAGCGTAGTATCTTTCTCGTCGTCGGCAAAACGCTAAAGCTGGTGCAAAGAGGATGCCCTGCCCCCCACAATCGCTGCTTGGACAGCGCAACGGACCAGCAGGAGTACTACGACCAATCCCTTGTGCACCAGACGTTCTGAGCGGTCCCAACAGTGTCTGAGCAAGCTCTAACTTACCGATTGTACATCGCAATAAGCGAAAAGAGCTTCAAGCAGCTCAGGAGGCAATTGAAGAAGTCTGGAGGGTGCGTGCGTGCGTGAGAGCTGGCATGTCGCGTCGAGCGATGTGTGCATGGAATGCAGTGCGCCGTGCATTCCAAGCAAAGCTGAGGTTGCATTGCTGATTGTAGAAGTGTTCGCGACATTGTGGCCAAAAGAAGGTGATCGTCTTTCGCCACCATTTCCCGCTTACTCGGCAGCATCATCGTCAGTTGAAGCTTTGGAGAAGCATTGTCTTCTCGTGTACCATCCGTCTAGACCTTCTCTCCCCCTCACTCATCACTAACTCTCACTGTATACCAGCCACACTGCCTGCGAAAGTGGCTCCCCTCCTGTTGCGCCGCTCAAGTGCGCTTTTCCGTGCTCGCAACTTCTCGACCAGCATTACGCGCAGCATGAACGGTCACGCTTCTCCAGCACAGGCTGCTACTGGCGGCAAGAAGTCCATTCTAGCACTTCCTTTAGCCAAGTCGCTCCCGGAGTATCTCACGCCGGACCCACTCATCCCCTCGGTGGCAGCTCTTCAAGCGGTCCATTCATATGACAGCGAGAACCTACCTGAGGGGGCAGAAGACTCTAAGAGTCCAAACTATATCCCCAAGCCATCCAACCTTCGTAGATCCAGACAAGTAGCACACTCTCACTTCTCATATGTCACGCCTCTCCCTGTATCCTTCCCTTATGCCGTCAAGCCAGGGCAAGTGAAGCCTCGTAAGGTCACAGGTGAAGCAGTTGGAGATGGATCCCAAGTTACAGAAGGCGCAGCTCAAGAAGCGGCTCGGAAAGCTCAAGCTTCAACGCCGCCGGCTTCTTTGAACGTAGAAGACTTCCTTGCCAGCTTGGAACCTGATCCGAATGATGGTATTCCTGCTGTAGATGGAAATGACAAGCCTGTGGCGTTCAGCTCAGAAAACCGCAGAGAAGCACTCGGGACACCTCTACTAGCTGGATTATCCCGCAAATGCATCGATGAGATTCTGCCGGGACTGGATGTTGGCGACGCTTGGTCATTCCTAAAAGAAGGCAAAGATGCACCAGGTTCGAATCAAACAGGTCAGGCTAATGGACGGGCAGAAGCAGTCATTGGAGACGCATCATCTACCTCCTCCGAAGCGCGCAAAAGAGCTGAGCTTACTCAGTTCCTTGCGGGCCATGTGGTCCGTATCGAACCTCCTCAAGACGCATCAAAGGGGTTCGCACCGTGGTCTTTGTGCTATGGAGGCCATCAATTCGGGTCATGGGCTGGACAGCTTGGAGACGGACGTGCGATCTCTATTATGACGACTCCAGCTCACTTCCCAGATTACCACGGCGATACTTACTATCCACCAGTTGCCGAGCTACAGCTCAAAGGTGCTGGCCGAACGCCATACTCTCGATTCGCAGATGGTCTGGCTGTACTTAGAAGCTCAGTGCGAGAATATCTGGGAAGTGAAGCTATAGCTGCACTTGGCATACCCACATCGAGAGCTCTCAGTCTCGTTCATCTTCCGGATGTCAGCGTTCGTCGGGAAGAGCTGGAGACTGCCGCAGTTGTATGCCGAGTCGCACCATCATGGATTCGTATAGGTTCATTCGAGCTTCTCTGGAGTAGAGACGACTGGGATGCACTCAGAGATCTCGTAAACTACGCTGGCAATGAGGTCTTTGGCATCAATAAAGGCGGCAAGCACAAAGATAGTCATGACCAGAGTCTGGCTGCCCTTGTGCTTCGTGAAGTAGGAAGACGCAATGCAAAGACGTTTGCGCAATGGCAAGCGCATTTCTTCTGCCATGGAGTCCTCAACACAGATAATATTAGCATTTCTGGTCTGACTATCGACTATGGCCCGTAAGTTGGCTGATCGTTATGGACTGAGACGGTTCGCTGACTACTGTTATGCCATTAGGTACGCCTTCATGGACGTTTACTCATCCAACTACATTTGCAACCATTCAGATGGCGAAGGACGCTATTCGTACCGTAATCAACCACCTATAGGTCACGAAGCGGTTCATCGACTCGGGACGGCGTTGGCAGAAATGATTGGGTGCGAGCTGGACTTAGCAGGTAATGGAGAAAACATCGCGGAAGCACCACGCGGCTGGGCTGGTGACGAAAGTAAACTAGAAGCTTGGAAGGAGACAGGCGAGAAAGTTGTGCAGGAAATTGCTTCCGAGTTTATGGGAACTTACATTCACACTTATCGAAATCTGATGGCCAAGGTAAGTCAGCTTTAAAAGCTTGTCCATATGGCATGCTCGACAATGGACAAGCCTTCGTCAAAGAAGCTGTACCTCACTAATCGCTGTGCTGTGACAGAAACTCGGCCTCTTCGAAGCGAGACAGACGGATTTCGCAGAGCTCCTCGATCCAATGCTTGCGCTTATGGAAAGCCACCATCTAGATGCGAGCCGCACATTCCGTGGCATTTCTCAATTCACCAGCGTTTCATCAGACGATTTCGACCAGTTCCTCGACAAGTTCGCTCCCAAAGCTCAAGTGCCTAATTACTTACAAAGCAACTACCGCGCAGAGTGGAAAGAATGGTTCGAGAACTACGAGAAGCGACTAGTGGACTCTGAGAAGCAAGCAGGCGCAAAGGTCGAAGATCGAAGGGCAAGAGTAGCGGCTGTCAATCCCAGGTTTATCCTCAGACAATGGGTTCTCGAAGAAGCCATCTCCCGACTCCGCAAGGATAATGATATCGCTTTCTTGCAAACAGTACTTGATATGGCTACCAACCCTTATGAGGACTATGGGGAAGAGCTCGTGGGCGAAGATGATGCGATCACCTGCCCTACCCCCGAGGTTTTGGAGCAGCGTAGACTCTGCAGCATTGGGCCTACCGATATGATCGGCTTCCAATGTTCATGCTCTTCATAGAAGCCCTCCATCGCATAGTATTCTCGAAATCTAAGCTGTGTAGCATAATCTTGTGTTGTCCATCGATATATGCAGTTACTTTAGCACAATCAATTGCACAAGTAACTGCAGGACAGCCAGCGCCTGGCCGATTCCGTCTTGCTTTAGCTTGTCTGCAGAATTCGAGAGTCTGATCTGCCCGCCGTGATAAGTGTAATAACGCTTTGTCGCTGGCTTCGTCGTATGATACATATGTGGGATATTCTACATCGTCCCCTTGTTCAGCAGTTGTCCATTTGGAAATCACCCCACCTGCTCCATCTCCATATCATCGTCCGAGATATCAGGTTTCTGTTCTTCCTCATCCCCTTCTTTTTTGACGCCTCCATTCCCTTGCGATCCAGTTGTACCACTACCTTCCGCTTTAGGCGTTGTGCCATCTCCTTCCCCATCTCTCTTTTTCTTGTATTCCTCTAAGAGACTATAATGCCCAGCGTACGGTCCGCGTTTATTCAGCTGTGCAATATCACTCAATACCATCCTTAAGTAGCCTTCAGGCTGTTGAGTATGCGCTCGCAGGCTCTTCATATTCCAGTATTCGAATTGCTCAAATGCAGAGAATAGCATATCCAGTAATTCGTTGCGGGGTAGACGAACGAGTTTTTGAGCTGCTTCTGCTTTTGCTTTCCCTTTAGCCGTAGGCTGTGACTGTAGGTAAGTAAGAGCGTTAAAGACAATCTACACACATTGGGCTTGAGCTCTCCCAACTTACGAAGAAAGAGTCGAATTTCCTGTTGGCTGAGCTCATACCAGCCATACCTAGACGTTTTAATTCTTGGTCATCGGTTGTGAGCATTTGTAACCTGAAGAAGAAGAAAAGACCATACATTAGCATTGCAAGGCCATATCGTCGCGCACGCCAACAGACGCTGAGCTGCGGAGCCTCACCTTCGTTTCGGCTCTGCAGCTTTCGCTTGACGTTCTCTTAAGATAGCTCGATATGACGCTGAGTCTACTCGAGGAGTAAGATTACATTCGTGCTGTATTATCAGGCCAAAGTGTAATGTCAGTATGATACTTCGTCTGGACGAAGCCGATCAGTCGTACATGCACGACTCCAGTTAAAGTCGGCCGACCTGTGACAGCAAGGAGTGAAAGAGCGTGAGCCAAGCAGACCTAGACATGCAATCAGAGTACGTACGTCTCTTCTCAGGAACTCCTCCTGCATCTCCATCTGCGCCACGCTTGATGCGACCTTTGCCTGGTTCCCAGCCTGCTTCACCGATAGTGACATCGTCTCGCTCCGCGAATATGTATGTGTTTCTATGTAACAAAGCAAGAGAGAGTCAGTTCTATTGCTAGGTCAGGATCATGCTTGATGGAAGGGTCAAACTCACTGCGTTGCTTTATTCTGTATCGCCATCGAGTATTCCGTTGGTATAGCTTCCTCTCCCTCTTTATTAGGCGGTAACAGCATCACAATCCTCTCTTCACCATTAGGTAGAGGTTTCTTATAAACTCTCAATCTACCCAATTCTTCGTTGTTTGTTTTCACGTTCTGCCATTTCTCGAGTAGGAACTTCGGTACTTTAACTAACCATACCCTTCTATCTTTACCTTGTTCCACTTTAAAATGCTCATCTAGATCTAACGCTAGATCTACGTCTGGATTCTCTTCTGGTACGCCGAAACCTGCAGAGGCTGATGCTGTCGCCGCAAGGTGGTCATCGTCGCTGTCGCCGTCCATCCTGTCTTGCGTGTGCAGCTGTCGATCACGAGCAGTCGGTCGGTCGGTATGAAGCAGAGGTGCAATCTGGAAACGAGCAATATATGGCCAGCAGACAGGTTGGAGCAAGCATGCAGCTTGAGATGACAGAGAACCTCTTCATTCCACGACATCTTTCGTTTCCGCTCGTGAATTACAACAAAGCCGGCTATGAGATTAGATGATCTTCTTAGATGATCCACCAAAGATCATTGATGCAAAGCATCAAAAGAGACCTTCCTATCCAGTTTATCACTGAGCTCTTCTTCTAGTAGCTCGATGAGAAAACTTCCGTCTCTCATATAGAACCAATGATCATGCTCCTTTGAATAGTCATATCGTTTAGGTCCTCTGCGTGAGGAATCATGGCAATGCAGCATCAGCGGCAAGCAAAATTATAGATACGTACTGCAGCTATACATGAAGACGTACGATAAAGGACTGCTTAGCCATATTTGCTTGTTAGGTGGCTGTTTATTGATGACATAGGTTCCTTTGTCCGCTGGTAATTTGACAGTAAGTACACCAGACTACAGTGCAAGGAAAAAAGAGTCAGCGTCGGCGTAAGCAAGTTCGCAAAAAGTAGGCTAAGTAACGTAAGGCAGACTTACAGAGTATTCAATATCAAACTCATCGTCAGCTAGTTCTTCTTGTATTCCTTCTAAGGTGTCCGTCAATCGGTCCATCGTTTCATCTGCTATTTCATGGTATTCTCGCATTGTTAATTCCCTGTACCAGATATACATAGCAAAACATCAGTACTAATTTCGCTTTCAGATAACTGCAATGATGGAAGCTCAAGCGCACGAGATCTCAGGTATCGCCTTTTGCATTTGCGAAGCACTCGCGTGTAATCGACCTTTTGAAGTGATGGAACTCGATGTCAGGCTCGCATTCCAAGCTTGAGCACTAGGACGGCATGTGCATGACATCTTGAACTGCGTTGTGGTGCTGTATGATGCATTACTGAAAGTCGCCCTTGATGGCCCCGCTTGTGTTGCCCTCGATGGCGTGCTTGCGCTTCCAGCTTGAAGAAGACTGCTTGAAGTGACAGCGAGCCGTTCTTTGCCTTTGCCATTCAGAACGGAACTTATACTTCTCGTGAACATGCTGAGTTCTCTCGCTGTATCTGGTCAGCTTTATTCGGAATGAGAGTGCAAGAGGGGATGCAGATCAAAAGTCACGGCTTAGTCCTGTAAAGTCACGACCCTAGTGGCGACAAGAAGTACAACTTCGTGGATAGCACAAGCGTGAGGGCAGGTGTATTAGTCATGATTCAGAAACAGCTGCTCCTGGAGGTACCCCATTCGCGAGGTCCGGAAAGGAGAGAGCTTTCATACTATAGCTATTAAGGCTGGAAGCAAGAGTTCAGAATTAGGGAAGGCGCTAAACAAAGACTATCTTTACATTATATAGCAAATTGTAAAAATAAGAGTAACAAGAGTAAGGATGAGTGGGGTGATATATGTAATCCAGAACTAGATACGGATAGCGATTCTGACTAGAAGATGGGAGACATCCATCCTGAGACTATTAAAGTTACTTGGTAAGAATAGGATTGTGCAGATATACCTTAGATTTCAGATACCCAAGGAGCTATGTTGAGGAACATCAAACAGACACGGCGTATGACAGTGAGCGGCATCTGTTGTAGCATTGGCTATTTGATATTACCACTGTCAGGCCAGCGAAGAGAGGAACAAACCGAGTTCATGTCAGCTGGTTGATACTCTTGAACAAGAAGAGTGAGATGTGTAACTCACGCTCCACCTCTTCCATACGAGTGCTGATGCTTAGTCTTCGCTTCCTCTGTAACTCTACGTTCATGAGCCGCTTTCTGTAGGTTCATCGAAGAGGTAGCAGAGCAAGGGATTTCGAATAAATCAATCAATGACATTGATCAGCATGACCCCTACGGCTAAAACTCCATGAAAGACAGAAGAGTTGTTTTCGACTCACTTCCGCCTCAGCATCCTCTTCAATAATCTTATGTTCCCTGATTCTATCCTCTGGATTTTTAGAAGGGGATCTAAAATTACCAGCACCACCTCTACCAGAGCCATGACCTCTATCTCTTGATCTTTCTCTTGATCTTTCCATTGCTTCTTCTTCTCCTGAATCTGGATCATCTCGTGCTCTGGATTGTGATGATGCTCGAATGTTGCCTGCTCCTCCTCGGCCGGTGGAGACTGCATGATGAGTGAGTGGAACGGTATCAGTGCAAGTTAATATAGACTCGTAATGAAGCCATTGCTCGAGCAAGCGAACGCGGTGGCTGATGGTGCCTCGGTTGACGTATCTACTCACCCTTGAAGTCACGGCCTCGCTCGCTTTCGGCTGCGAGAGAGAAAGAGGACAGAGTCAGCCATGCTATCGATATGTCGCATTCGTATGGTATCTCCGCTCGTCAGGCCAGCAGGCTGCTCCCACACCCGCCCTTCAGATACCGAGTACGGTACGAGCGATCGCTCGGGTCGGCGAGCTGCCTGTCAAAGCCAAGCACCGCAGAAGAAGAGAAAGCGAGAACCTACGCTGTCCGGAATGAACCCTTTCCATTCCTTCCTCAGGTACACCACCGCGTCTATCCCTGCTGGATGGTCTATGCGCAAATACACCCTTCAAAGCCGAGATTGGATTGTGAGCATGCTCGTGGGGGGTGGCAGTTGATCCCGTCATTCTGCTGAAGAAGGAAGGTGACGCTGAATTGGCGGTGGATGATGCTGCTGTAGATTGATTGTCCGAGTTGGCTCTGTTCGGACTCCTGCTGTGACTTGATGCTCGACGTGCCCTGCTCAGTATCTTTGCGAGCCCTGTTGGGTTCTCTCGTGCTTCCGATGGTGGTGAGTCCTGGTGGAGGAGGGAGAGGGAAGAGCAAGGAGGTCAACCAATCAGTATGGGAAAGACACGGTGAGCAATGAGACGTAATCTACCTCGTGCACCGTATGCAGTAATGGCGAGTTGTAATGGCTTGCATTCAAGCCGTTGACGGTGCTACTGCTCTGCTGCTGCACCGGTACGCTGCTGCTTGCTGCCATCATTAATCCTGTATTGCAATGTCCAGGTTATTACTGCCCATTTCAGATAGTGTTGAATATCAGATGCAGCCTCGTCAGATAATGCCATATAATACACACTTATTGCTGCTTATCAGCACATCCACCTTTCCCGATAAGAAGGCTTTCTCGCTCTTTCCCTCCTCCCCCGTTCGGGGCTCGACCACTGATAAGGCCGGAAACTGGATGGACGGCAGAAATATAGGTATGCCTGATTGAATGCTTGTACTTGGTAGAGTGTAATGCAGGAAGGGTGTGTGTTCACCGGATGCACAAGCCTGACCTTCAAGCTTCTCGCTCTCCTTCTCCGCCGGGTTGCCGACCTTGCAATTATTACATGCCAGGCAGGTCATAGGACCGACAGCCGTACAATCCAGCAGGACAAGCGCCGGAAACCAGAAAGATGCCTTGATGGTGCAATAAGCACACATTTCTGCCCTCTCCTCATCCTTTCCTCTGTCTCTGCTGGCACGACCGCACTCTGAAAGACATGACAATTTTTGGTACTGCGAGTTTACGGCAAGCCAAAGTGACAGGCTTGGCGCATTTATATTACGGCATGCATCCCAGCGGTCTCAACGCGTATGTTAAGTAGGCGACAGACTTTTTCAGCGGGCAGTACCGCATCAAAGGAAGTAGGCACGTATAACCCATCTACATCTGTCATTGTGAACTTCACGATAGAGAAAACAATCCATTCACATGCTGAGGAAGAAATAAACTGTATAACTAATGACAGTAGCGAAACTGAAAGAAGATTACAAAGGGTGTATTATTTGTAGATTCAGAGGCTGATAGAACAATGGACTGCCATTGTGTTATTCTTTACTCCTTCGGTCCTAGCCTTCGACCATAAAAGCGGATGTATCATCTATGACGAGGAACTATTCCTTTCCTTCCATCGCCATCTCGATCTTTATACAGTTCTTTTGACCTCTACATCCGTACTTGCAGCAGGAGCAGGCGCCTGACCATATACAGGAGCATCAGTACCCGCAACAAACGCAGTACCATCTTCATTTCTTCTCATATCGTTCATTTCATATTCCTCTGCGTCTTGTTTCCTGAATAAGAACCAGAAAGCAATACCACCAGCAAAGGATAGACCAGCGAATACTCCATAGTTAATTACGAGTAGAGGGTCTTCTGTCAATGGTACGAATGCTTGTCCAATAGCTGCTGAGATTGCATTTGTGAACAGGAACATTGAAGTGACGAGTGATCTCATATTGGGTGGAGCTTTATTGAAAGCATATTCCAAGCCTGTAATGCTTGTGAAGATCTCTGATATACCAATGAGAACGTATTCTGGTGTTTGAACCCAAACATTGATGGGGGAGACGGAATCGCACGACGCAGCACGATCACCGCATGGATGAGTAGCGTAAATGTAATGTTGGATAATAGCAGAAACGACCATAGAAAGAGAGGCGAAGAAGAAACCAAGTGTGATTCGTTTAATTGGAGTGAATCTGATATTCTTCGAACGTAGGTAGGGATAGATGACTTGGTCGAAGATTGGAATCATAATGACAAGTGAAATAGGGTTCAAGTTGTTGATGAAATCGTTCGGCACGTTGCGTGTCATCGTTCCAGCTTGGACTGTCAAGTTGCTTGTCATTTGATTGTAGACGATCCAGTATAAGGGAATGAGCACAAAGACCCAGCACGCCTTGAATCCTCTTCTGACTTCGTCGACCCATTCTATCGGCGACAAATTTAGGCATGTATTAGTATTTACGCACCAATGTAGATAAAAAGGGATGATATAGCAACTCACGATCATCAAAAGTCATCCAAGCGGGTTTCTCACCGTTGTTAGCTTCAATATAAGAAGGTTTAGCGACAGTCCAGAAATCAGGGCTCTTGATATTCCTCAAAGTCTGTCGGAAATTCCAAGACCACGCATTACTGCTTGCGATTCTGAGTAGTCTGAATGCGTTAGGTAGTACTGAGCCTTGAGGTGGTGTTCTCTTGTAGCGTGTTCGTCCCCACCACATTACTAGAGGACTAAAGCACAGTACGACAGTTGGGATAGTGAAGGAAAGCCAGAAACCGACATCTTGCTCGGCGTATACCATGCCGATTTGGCCTGCTAGGGAACCGAGATTGATAAGTAGGTAGAACCACTGTATCAGGGTACACATACGATGAACTGTCAGTACTCCCATAACTTGGAAACTAGCATGCTTCGTTGCGGACTCACCATCATGACGCGAGCAACGGTCAATGCAGGATCCACAATCACTAGATCACCATTTTTTTGCTTCTTCAAACACAGATTGTGTGCTGGAATCTGCTCAGCAATCATAGGTGAGATATTGGACTTGAATGATCCAGTACCAACGCCCATCTGTAACGCGAGTTTGATTTCACGAAAGTCAGATACAAATTTTCTGTCAAAGCTGACATGCTGGAATTTTGGCCAGAAATGCTTACAATAACGATGGCAGCGATTGTGAGGCCATATGAAGCATTTGGATTGGTGGTAAGCACTTCAGGAATGGCAGGTACAATCTGCAAAGTGAAGAATGCAATGGTCAGCCAACGAGCGACCAAAGAATCGGTCATTGCTTTTCTGAAGAGGACTCACCATGAGAATATGTCCAACGATTGCAATAACAATAGCAACGCAAACAGTCTTGTACCGTCCCCAATATGTATCTGCTACGAAAGCTCCAAGGATTGGAGTAACGTAGATCCAGAAAGTATTGAAAGTTGTAATACCGAAGGCTGCTTGTTGGCCTTTTCCTAGAGCACCTGGCGTATTCCAGTTTAGTCCTTTGATGGCTCCTGTTCTTGATCCAGGTGGTAGTGGTCGTTGAATGAAATTTGTCAATACTACTTGGAAGCCATAGTATGAGAATCTAGTGGCGAAATTAGGCGGTCAGCTTTATGGAAACCATAGGCTATATATGACATGGAAGATGATGCTGGAAAGCTTACCGTTCGCAGAACTCGATTAGAGCAATTGCAAAGATGTTGATATTGATACCAGCAGGCACACGTCTTAGTGTAGCTCTTTGATCCGCTGAAGGATAGGCGCCCTCTTGGTAGATACCTCCAACTGTGGTAGTGGTAATTTCCGCTGAGTCACTTCCAACGCTTGCTGACTTCTTTTCGTTCTTCTCGTTACCGAATGTGCGTGACTGACTTTTTGCGATATCTTGGTCTCGCCATGCTGCATCACGATCGGCTTCACTGTATCACGCCAGGGAGGAGATGATGCATGTAAGAAAAGTCCAGAGCTGAATTTGCCACTTGCGACAGTATCGCCTTTGCAAGAGAAAAGGGGGTATGAGGAATATACGTACGCTATGCCTTGGATAGCATGATCTGCCATGTTGCTGCAAAGGTCTTCCTTGCGTTCGACCTCGTGTACTTGTCAGGTCAGTTGTGGAGGAAGAAAGGTGGAAAGTCCGGGAAATATTTTGATACGAAGGAAAGAAAACGGTCTTGAGCTAAGGCAGAGCGGCCACATGACAGAGCTAATTGACACATTTTACTCAGACCCAGACTTTCTTTCAGGCTGTTTCGGCGGACAAGAGGGCTTTTTTCTCCTCGCTGGTACGGTAAAATCGGAAAGCCCAAAAAGTTTGTTGATGAGTGCGAGGCTAAGCCTTTCGGTTGGGCGGCAACTTGTCCGTTAATGTTTGAACCGGATGACCGTGTGACTTTTTTGAGGATGGGTGTGCTACTCCACAACAACTCCGCAAAGCGAGGATGAGGTGATCGAAGACAGTCCACTGCAAGGATTCGAAATGTAACTGAACCATATGAAATACTCATGATAGGCTTGTGTTGCATGTAGCGATTCCACATGATTCATTGGCCTGAAGGAGCGATGAGGTAAGTTCTTCACGTGGTTCTTTGGCAACACTACTTGCCTGATCAGTTGATATTTTGCGCTTGGCCGTGGACGCTAGTAGCTGTCGACCTCGCGGTTTGCGAGTCTTTGCCTTCGATATATTTCGATTTTGGCCTGGGGTTGGGCCCAAATGCTCCGCGGAAATTACTGCTCGTTATTATTGATGTCACTGGATTTTCTGCCGAGGGCTAGCTTCCGGCCGGGACGAATAATCTCCGAAAGACCGTTTTCCCTTCCTCACTCGGATTCCCATAGGTACGCCACGTCCGGGTAACGGAGGCTCTCTCATATCATGTAGGTATATATGGTGCAGAGTCAGTGGCGAATGAGCTTGATAAGCTCTCGCATCCTCCATGCCCTTCCCATGTTACGAACCTGTCTACCGCCTTTGTTGTGCCCGAGTGCCGCCATGGCTATCCTGGCATTCGATTTCTCTACCCATGTGACCGCGTCGCCGGCGCGAGGCCAGATAATCTTGAAAGAGCTGACCTCTGTGGATCCCGACAACGCAGCCCAAAGGCTCTTTGGTCGACGCACGCCTTTGTTGACTGCAATTCAGTGTTTGTATCGTATGGTCCGTTGCCTCTTATCACTGCATTTGGCTAGTTCGAATTACGGTATCGAATTCGCATCAGCTTCTGCTTAGGCTTCGGCATGGGCGATCTCCCCGTGCCTTGTCAGTCACAAGGAGGCAGTCATATTCTCTTGCGACGTCTATATAAACCCAACATGAACCGGTTGCTCGGATAGCCGACAGTGCTTGCGGGTCCCCAAATCACGGGTGTATGCATTGGAGACATTGGAGAGTCTGTCGTTGCGTGGCGTGGTCGATTGACTGTGGAATACCAGGAAGGACCGGTGTACCATGAATACTACAGACTAGGCTGCAAACACTCTATGTTCGAAAGGCTGAGCTGGCTCGCCTCGTCGATGAGAAATTTGAGAAAGCTCGATTTTACCTTGAAGAGCTTCTCTGGCCGTTCCACTTGCACTGGCTGCAGCGTTATTTTGCTGAGGCAAGTTTCGGAGATGCCTACGCATCGGCTGTTGTAGGGTGTGGTAGGTACGTCCACAAGATACCCTACAGGCTCTCGAACAAACGGACAGGTCGATGCACACGGAGCAGAGGCACGGAAACTTGAATGAAATGCTCAGAACTCAGCTCTCGCCAGGTCCTGCAGCTATATTTGAGGCGCTTGCGAGTCATACATTGCGGCTTTCCGTCCCTGAATCCGTGAAGCACGTTGCTCGGCCGACGTGCAGCTCGGAGCACATGCTGAGGTGGACGAACGTTGAAAGCATGTGTATCTTGTGATCTACCTGGACTCGTCATGTCTGCAACCATTCCAACTGGCTAGCAGATCACAATACTACCTACAGTCTATACCTTGGTCCTGTTCGCTAAGGACGTGATCGGATGCTGGGAGAGGCCTGTAACTGCCTGCATGCTGCTTGGCTAGCCACTGACTGCAACACGCGATGCTGAGACTGGGTGTGCCCTATCTCTGTATTCGATGAGCATCAGTCTCTGGAAACACCGTCCTCCGCTTACCCTTCCTGCTCGCTGGTCCACGCTGCTACCTTTCAAATCTGCCGACATGGGATTCGCGTTCGAGCGGACTGCACGGCCTCTGCTATTCCATGCGACGTGTCTCGAGAGTTGACATCTCGTTGTACTCTCTGGAGACCGTTCAAATTACGCAAGCTGTCCCATCAGATGCAAACAAACCACACAGATCCGACCTTGTGGCGAGCGCCTAGACGTGACGGCAAGGAGTGCTCTTCAAAACATACGCTACTCGTCCTCCCTCCTCGAGGAAGTCGCGTTCTCTCAACTCTTCCTATGTGCGAGGCTCGATAGAATCCCTTCTTCGTCGGACGTCTAGTCGCTGCCTGTCGTCTAGCCAAGAACCCGTCAATTTGGCTCTCCACTTCCGTCTAGCATCGAATCTCGACTATACGCGCCAGCCTGTCTGTTTCGCTTGTCCGAGACCAGGTCGATGATGCGTGTCGTATTTGTGGACGCTGTAGAGGAGACTTGAGTTGGCTTGTGGTCCGAAGCTGCGATTTGCAGAGCTGGAAAGAGGCGGAAACTCCTAACCCTAAGCGTTCTCATGGAAGCAGGGTGACTACCGCAAGATTGGATTAAGTCTGTTCACGGGCACTACAAGGAGCTTGAGATGGTCTTCTTTGATCAGGTTGAAAACAAGGCTGGAGCTCGCTATTATTCGCGGAGGCCATCTACTTTGCCTATGGGTAGATAGCTGCGGCTTTGCAAGGGTGACATGGTCAAGGGCGCAGCTTCAGGCAAGCACAAACTCTCAGAGCAGCGGCAGTAAGAGGTGAAGCTAAGTGTACAGAGCAAGCGTACTGTGCGGGCAAATCGAGAAATCCCAACCTCGACACGCTTGCCCAAGTTCGTACACTAGGCTGTATCTTTCCGGATCGTTTGATCCCAGACAGCCGGCCAATCCCTCTCTACAATGCGACACTCTCTCTTTCCTCGACGTGCATGTCTTTGCTGCGCCCCGCTGGCTTGTTACTCGAGCACTGCGCTTGCACCTCAAGAGAGCTTGATTCCTCCGTTCTCTTTCACTACATCAATGAATAGTCTCGCTCGCCAAGCACCACGAACAAGCCGAAACGTCTTCCTGCGTATCCCGCTTCCTTATCATTCTGCAGCCCTGGCATCGCCCTTTTTTGTGGGTGGATTGCATACGGTATAGGCAAATGATAATTTCTCGACAAAGTCAGCTTTCGGAAACGCGGATCGGAAAGGCTCCAGAACATGTTTTCGAACCTTCCTCAAAAGCGCGCTCGTGCGGCCTTGCGAGGTGCACGACAAGCAGACGTATCATACGGAGCGTCCCTTTCTCGGGCTCGACTGCTGCTGGCTTTCGATACCAGTTTCGTCCCGAAATGCCCTCTATACCGCTTCATTACAGATTCTCGTTCGAGAGTCGAGTGCGTTGAAGAATCCGGAGACCAGTCTGGAACCCTTGACGATCGTCAGCGTTTCTGTTCGTCAAAGTTCGAAGGAATATGACAAGCTGCAACCGGTCCTGGTTTATAAGTCTATCCAGACCGGTGCCGTTTCCTTTCTTCCCGCCTTCGTGCGCGTGAAGAAAGAGCGGTGAAGCCTGCTCCCTTCCGAGAGGAGTAGGCATGGAAAGTACTTGGATGATATCGATTTGTCAATCAGGAAGAGTGAACGGTGCTTCTTGGGGAGCATGAGGAAGAACAGCACTATGAGCCACGATCTATTTCACAATGAAGGACAGCGAGCGGTTTACATACAGAATGGCTGCGTGTCAGAAGCATTAGAGTAGGCAGGCTTAAGGCTGGCGGAGCAGAATGGGCAGGAAACAGTTCTCATTCCTCTGGCAGATGATGATCAACTCCCTTTACATAAGTGCAAAGATAGGCCGCTTGCTGATGTGGCCCTCCTATGAGCAGACTGCTTGTCGGGCTGGGGCTTTTGTCGTCCGTGCGTTCACTATCTCCGCCAGCAACCTCCTGCCACCCCTTCAGTCGGCACGTCTCGCTCTTCTGAAAGGCAGACCTGTCACAAATGTGCACCCTCGGGTAGCCGTCTACTATCCTCAGCATATGCCACTTCAGCATCGCCGCGGTGTCCGAGAGGACACTTGTGGTCCAGTCCAAGCATTGTACAAGCGGTCCGATCATGCGATTCTGTTCACTCGCGTTACTGAAGTGTTAAGTCTGCTTCAGTGGACGTGATAACAGCTTATCGCTTGATTGATAAAAAGGACGCGGGTAGATCATGAAGCAGTACCTCAGACACTACAGACGTAAAACGAGTCATACATAAACTCTTACGGGCGGTAGCCTGTCAGACTCGATGTCACTATTTGCGTGGGTACTGCCATGATTTTGCTCGTGTTTTGGCCAATGAACAGGTGCTCGAGCTGGGAATGTAGTTGGACATCTTCCGTCAGCCTCTCGGCTGGAAAAAAACAGTACGCCGATGCTTGGACTTGAGGAGAAAGATCGCGCATTCCAGAGATACGTTCTCGTTTGACAGGTCGGGTTCCGATTAGGCAGAGAGTTGGCGCGCTTGACAGCGGGAAGAGTCAGTAGAGGCTCAATGGTACGGATCCTGCTTCGGCAGCGGTTGCGTGACGGCGCGAGTGTTCCAGTCTTAGACGCAGTGCTACAGGGGTCAGCCACGTTAGCTATGCCCTTTTGTGGTCGCTGAATAACGTAAAGGATCTCGTAAGATCTGATGCTAGTTTCAACTCGTCTCTTTCATCCGTTCATCTCCCAGAACAGCTTTATAGTATAGCTCAAACATAGTTGACACGCGCATATATGCTTCACGGGTACTTGTCCTCCTTGTTGGTATCAGGTCTTCTTGAAAGCCAGCTCAGCGTCAATTTCCTTAAGACGCTGTTGCCAATTCTCCACATCCTTTAGTTTCTCCTTGATAGCCTCCTTCTCCTTGTCGAATGTAAGTCGCCTACAATAGCAGAGCTTTTTAGCGTGATCTTGCACTGCTGGATGACTGCAGGAAAGCTTACTCTGCTTCGGTACCGATGGTACTGAGTTCCCAAGTGCCATCAACACCCGTGAAACGTAGCAACCGCTGGTGATATTTCGTGAGTGATGGCCGATGTGATATCGTAATCAGGGCTGAGATGCGAGCAAATCAGATTACCCTCGAGGCAGGCTTGTCTGGAGACCTTGGGAACTCACTAATGCCCATATCTTTGGCATGCTGGTACATCTGTCCCTCGACGTCGGATGAGACGGCACTTGTGCATTCATCTAGCACTCCAAAGTTGGGGAGATGGTAGAAGAGTCTTGCCAGCCCCATCTGTCGAGAAGGTCACACGATGTAAGCATACATCTGTTACGAGGAAGGTAGCAGTACGTACTCTCTGCTTCTCTCCACCCGAAAGCACGTCCTTCCACTCTTTGCGGGTATCTAGGCCGCCTTCGCGGTTCGGTAAATATGATAGGTGAACGTATTTCAGCACTTCAAGAAGATCTTCGTCTGTCTTGCCTTTGGCTTGCATATCAGGGTAGCTATCAGGGTATATAATCCTAAAAGTCCACGCGTGAATCAGTATCCATCCGTAAGGGTTTTGAACGGTTTTGCTCACTGATCTCGCAAGCTGCCAAGGCTCAGATAAGGTCTTTGCGGTAGGAACATGATTTCACCTGGCACAGGTCTGCGGACAATACCATCGTATGCGGGCCATAGCTTGGCTAAAACTCTCGCGAAGCTGGTCTTTCCGATACCCTGTTATTCTCATCGTTAGCGGCTTTCAATTAAATTCTAGCATGATTGTCACGAACATTTGGTCCTGTGATCAAGAGATGCTCTCCAGGTTTGACTGATACGTTCAGACTCTTGACGAGCTCTTCGCCTCCCCTCGGCAGTCCAGGCGCAGGCGCAACAATCGGGACATTCTCAAATTCGACCATATCAACACCTTCGATGACGACGCCATTGATTGTGCCTAGATCGTAGAAAGGCTTGTCCGCAGGAAGGTCTACCGGCCGTGGCGTACTCTGGTATCTTCCTACATCTAGCTCGTGCAATGTCGACAGAAGAGTGTACACTCGGGATGTGTAGCCTGCTAGTTCCGCCATGTCCTTGTAAGATGACATCAGACGGCCTCCAGCATCGGCCAATGCGAGCAACAAACGTCGATTTGAGATATAGTTTTGCGTCCGTTTCGCGACTTTGTCGATTGAGGCTTGACTTCCGTCTGTTGCATCCGTTGACTTGGATGGCCCAATCACAGCGGTAGGCACAGTGTCGCCAAAGAAGACGGGAATAGAAATGAGAAGGTATCCAGCCTGCAGTTTAGCTTCTTCAGTCCGCTACCCGCCATGAAGATTAGGTACGGCAAAGTTTGTACTTACAGCTGACCAAGCGTACTTGATGACGAAATCTTCAATCATCGAGTAGCCGATGCGAATCTATGTCCGGTCATTAGCATTCACCAACGTGTAAAGCCAGCACTTCGCAACATTGCTTACCTTGAAGATGGAATTGACATGTCGAACCAAGCGCATGTACGCTTTAGAAAGTATGTCCTTCTCCAGCGGTGCTCCATTGTAAAAGCTGCGAAGTACCATTTAGTACAACTATTTTGCGGCCAGCGCTCATATGTGAGATGACGAAAGGAGACTTACGCTATCTCCTCTGCATTCGTAATTAATCTCGAGTGTGCTCCTCTGAAATCACCTTCCAGCTTGGCCTCAATAGCCGCTAATTTCCCGAATGCAGGCGTGACTTTCCTCAAGATCCAAGCAGTAGCGAAATAGTTGACGAATAGTCCAAAGGAGCCCCATTTGCCTATTGATCTAGCGAGTTGGAAATTGAATAGAACGAGGTCTAATGTAGGTTTAGAAACATTCGAGTACAAAGCCGCTAATGAATCACAGAATCTAGATATATCGGTTGTAATGAATTGATCTGGTGATTCTATCCTCGTGTCTAGATTGATAATCTTGTAGAAATTGCGAGATTTGCTAAGGTATAAATCATTGGTGTAGCGTGTTAATCTAGTACGGAATGAGATTGCAAGCTTGCTTTGCAGATATCGAATCATGCTGTTTGTGTATGTCGAGGGTATAGCTAGGAGGAACCAGTACGCTAGACCCCGTAGGAAACCACGGCCATTCGCTGAGACTATGTCGCGTACTATCATGCCGTCTAACTTGGCAACTAGCAGACTTAGGTATGTCCGGAGCAGAAGGAAAGATGTATGCAGGGTCACGAGGAAGACTTCTTTGCTCGTAGATCTGCAGGAGACACGGGAAAAGCATATACGAGAGAAGTGTCGTAACATGTCAGTCAGACAAATCACGCTTCACAGTATACACTCGCTGGGTGTGTAAGAAGCCTGCATTCGGGATGGCTCACCTTGGTATGATGATCTTCAGGATAGCTCGCAGTTGACGCAGGAATTCCTTATTGACAGCTACCTTCTTCGCAACTTGATTAGCAGACTGCCCAGCTGCGGATGCAGTAGCCGGCTGTCTTGTGCGTGAAATGCCGGGGAGTGGAGCTGCAGATGACGACGACGACGACGAAGAGGCCGCCTGCTGCTGCGACGACTTGTTGAGGCTGCCATTGCTATTTGAGATGAAGTCCTTTCTGTGCTGGGCATACGTAGAGTCCTTCACAGGCCGAATGATGACCTTTGCGATTCGACCAGAGTTGCCCGTGGGGACGAGCAGCTCTCTCGAACCATCCGGCAGGATGCGGTACAGCTCTCTTTGAGCAGCTTCGACTTGCGGAGTGGTCAGTGGAGTATGGCTGACGCTCTTCGACCCGCTGAAACCTGTTCTTGACGACGACGATGCTGACTTGGAGCGGCCGTCATTGTGCTTGTCGACTACTTGGCGGCGAAGGACGACGAGCAGTGCCAGCAAGGCAGCAGCACCAGAGTAGACGGCGGTGTTTCCTGGCAATTGGTTCGAGCGTGGTCTGCCTGATGAGCCTGATGCCATCGCAGCCGTGCAAGGGAACCAGGTCGTTCAAGGCGAAGATGCATGTGTCACGAGCGCTGCTCTACCCGGCAGGTGGGAAGGCCGATCATCGTACTGCACAAGCTCCCAAGCAACTACCGTAACAGGTGAGGAGAACACACCAGTAGGGTCTGCAGAGAACAATCTGATTATGCATCCGCCGTCCCAGGTGCCTCCCCATATGCCTACGGTGTGAGAAGCTGCATTTGTCGGCTGGCCGGAGTGGCGTAAAGTGGAATAGAGGAAACTTACTGCAAACGGTGAGGATGCAGCATTCTGAGCTTTGGAGCGTTGTTGTTGAAACCATCGCACTGCAATAGACGGACAGAGAGCAGCTGGCGAGCCGGTTTGTCTGATCTTCGTAGCTGGCCTACCCGCAATAAACACCACAACACGTCAAACCGCATAAACGAACGCGTCTGTCTTCCATCGACTGGAAAGGACACAACAGCAGGAGGAGCAGCAGTAGTGGATCAAGACATACTCGGTGTGGAAGGCAGTCTCGCCGACACTCACGCCTGGCTGGCTGGCTGGTCACCCTGTCCATCATGGCGAGAAGCGGCAGCTCCAAGGGAAAGCTCGCCTTCAATCAGCAACTGACGGGCGCACCGAGCGGCGAAATCTTGAAGAGACTCCAAGTGAGACACTTGTCGGTCAAATCTACACCAGCTCTCCATCCTGATACTTCTATCCCTTGCCATCAGGACCTGCATGAACAGCTTGCTGTTCTCGATCAAGACACGACAGATACAAAATCACTAGACAAGGTGAAAGACAAGCTTATCAATGGTAGCTTACTATTAGGCAAAGATAAAAGCGTAAAAGCATACACATGCTGCTGTCTGGCGGATTTGCTGCGTCTCTATGCACCGGACTGTCCATACGACGAGAAGGAACTGAAGGTGGGGGAACCTCCTCCTGATTCTCGCTCAGCTATCTCACTAACAATACTCAATCTTACAGGACATCTTCCAACTCTTCATTCGCCAACTCAAGTATCTCACTGGTCCAGCATGCCCAAACTACGCGCAGTACTTCTACCTCCTCGAATCCCTTTCAAATGTGAAATCTGCTACTCTCATACCTGGTCTACCAGGGGCCGAACAGCTTATGTCAGAGATGGCAAAGCAATTCTTTGACATAGCCAAGTGAGCATACTTGAATATCGGACAAGTCAGCATGCTCGTACTCACGCGCTTTATTCGCCACCTATTTTCACTTTGTAAACACTCACTGTACAGACCTGACATGCCGAAGAACATCCTATCTCACATTGCCGAAGTTCTAGTTCAGGTCATAGACGAAGCTGTTCAACTACCCTCCGAGCTGGTGGATGTCCTCCTAGCTCAATTCCTGCCCAGAAATGTCAAAGCAAATCCAACAAGTCTAAGTCTAGCAGTCGAAGTATGCAGTCAAACAGCCGAAAAGCTACAACGCTATGTAGCAGAGTACTTTACGGAAGTACTGCTTCCCTCTGATGAAGTTGAAGGAGATGAAGACATGGATTCAGAACCTGAAACTAGCAAAGCAACGAAGAAGGGCAAGAACGGGAAAGCAGCACCCGCTTCAAAAGCTGATGAGTCGGAGTTCATCCTCACCCATGACCTTATCAAATCAATCGCTCGTGCATGTCCTCAACTTCTGGCCAATGTCATTCCGCTCATAGAAGAAGAGCTCGTCGTCGAAGATACCGGTATTCGAATACTCGCTTCGAGAACATTAGGCGATATGTTCTCAGACAAACCAGCCGACAAATCAGGTTCTCTACCGATGATGCTTGCAAGTTTAGGAAGCTCCAAAGCAGCTCTAGTGTCCGCCCGAGCAGATCTAGCCAAGAAATACCCGCACACGTGGAAAGCTTGGTTAGGAAGAAGTAGGGATAGATCATCTCAAGTTAGATTGACAATTTTATCATGTTCAAGAAATATTATTCAGTACCATCACGAGCTTGGAAGAGACATTTATGATATCTGGCGAGGGAGATTCACGGATCCAGATGACAAAATCCGAGCGACCGCTTGTGCTGCTTTTCAAGTCGTAGACTATGAGAGCTCACTGCATGCATTCGACAAGGACTTACTGTTAAGCTTGGCCGACAGAATACAAGACCGAAAGGTATGCAGGTCCTCACTCCACTTCTGCGTACCGGTGAGACTGATTAATCATCCTCCACACAGCCTGCAGTGCAAAAAGAGGCGCTCAACAGCTTGGGTCGGATGTACAACAACGCCTTCAACGAGATGTGAGTCAATACCGCTCTTTCCTGTTAGGATGGCTATCTAATACTTACGTCCCCACAGCTCAAACGCCGAGCGAAACGCAATCGAGCGATTTTGTTGGATACCGCAAGAGATTCTGAAGAACTCGCTTCTTTCGGACCGACACCTGCAGTATGCCCCTCTTCCATGAGTCTTCATCGCTCCTTCGCAATAACTGATTCTCTGCCCTACATAAAGCGCTTCGACGGAACGAGTCCTACACGATTTTATCCTGCCGCTACCTCCCAGACCCGAGGAAGAATCATACTACGTGGATAGGCTACTGCTCGTCATGCACTACCTCGATGTTCCAGGTCGAAAAGCCCTCCTGCGTGCAGCTAGACTCTTCGATAAGCGTCTACTCGTATATGAGACGTACCTGGACATATATGAAAAGTACAATGTAAGTGTGTTCAGGCTTCTTACAGCTGCAAGTTAACCAGACTGACTGTGGTGGTTCTGCAGGGCGGCAATGTGGAAGCTGGCGTTGACGAAGATGAGATGAGCAGACAACTTCAGGTTGTGTGCCATGTATTAGCTCGTGAGTGGTCATCACCACATCAAGACAAGTCCGCATGTCGAACTGACGCGGTCTTCCAACAGCACAATTTCCCGACCCTGTCAAAGCTGAAGCAGATCTACATAAATTTGCCAAGCTGAACGATCATCGAACCATGAAGCTTCTTCGAACATTGATGGAACCCTCAAGCGAAGGTCGGACGATATGCAAGAACGTAGAAGAAGTCTTGAAAAGGATTGAGAAAGCATCCTCGGGCATTCTCGAAACATTCGCAATCTTGATACGACGTTCTGGCTTTTTGCTGATCAACCGCTCTACGATCCCTCATTTGCTGGAGAGATTATCAAGAGCTGCCGATTTGCCGGAACAGCGATTAAACGGCAACGGTGATGATGATATGGATGAAAATGCCGATGAACAAGTTAAAAGTTTTGGTGAATTGGCTCAATTCATCCTTGAGAACATAGTCAAGAATTGTCCTGCTCTGCTCAAAGCACATGTTCCTCAACTGTGTCAGATCCTGCTTCAACAAAAGCATGAGTCAATAGTAAATCTCGCTTTGCATGCCCTGAGCTCAGTCGTCATGCACGATCCGGGATCATTCGTTCGGGATAGGTAGGTGATCAAACCATGCTTATTTATTAGGGTTTGCAAGCTCACGCCGGACTCGGATACAGTGCTGTGCTGGACAAGGCATTCGACTTGGCCATGGACGGCTCGCCTGTACAAGCGAAGTATGCAGCTACTTTCATGGCTGCTGTTCCTGACAATCGAGAACAATGTGAAGAGCTTGTCAAGGTAAGAAGCAGGCGAGCTTGCAGACTCTACGATTTCCGGCTAAAATATGCTCGTGTTGCAGAATCTTGCGCAAGCTTTGCCGGTATCCTCAGGAGTTCGCTTATTGTCCCACCTCAATGCGTTGAAGAGACTAGCGAAATACGCTATCGAAGCGTTCGAGGTTCGAGCTAAGGAAGTCACAGGTTTTGCGACTGGACATCTTAAGCGGCCTACGTTGACCTCGACGCCAAGCAGAGGTTCAAATGCTGTGAGTAGCCCTCCAGCGACCAAAAGTAGCGGGGCACACATTAATGTCATCTTGTCGATTTGTGATATGCAGTCTACAGACATCGATATCAAGCCATTTGCACATCAGAACTTTGACGAATGGTGCTCTGCTGAAGACTTCTTGCCTGAACATGAAGCTTGCATACTTGGGATCAAAGTCCTAACGAATCGAGTGTATGCTCTTGCTGCGAAAAAAGATGCACTCGAAATCGATGGAGTCGCGCAGTTATTCCGACTTCTTGGCTTTATCCTTGCGAAGTCTGGGCAGCCGAGCACTTTCAAGACGGGGTAAGTGTCGTACAACCATAGACCATGGCATTTGGTCCTGTGGCTCAATCAAGACCTTGTTCCCGTTTTATAGTCCTGGTTTACCCGGACGACTCCGTCTAGTAGCCGCAACCTCTCTACTCAAACTAGGCACTCAAGAAGCATATCACGGGATATTCATGCAATATTTCGAAAACTTTGCATGGACAATGCAAGATCCCGCATTTCAAGTTCGTTCAGGAATAGTTCATAAATTCATAAGATATGCAACTCAAGGGAAGATTACGAATCCTAAAATGAATACTGCACTGTTCTTAACTGCTCATGATCCTGATATTGAGAATAGGCTCATGCCTCAGAAATATATGGTGGAGAGATTGAAAACTGCTAGACCTGGTAAGCTACATGCTTTTATGTCGGTACTTGCATTGTCTGAAAAAGTGGCTAATGAAACTTATTTTACTTATCTAGAAATGCGGCTTCAGCACTTTGAGCTGCTACTTGTTCGACTCATTCATTTACTGGCACATCATCCGGATTTCTCGTCCGATGTAGATGATCTCAGGACTTTCGCAAGGTAATCAGTCTCCACTGGGTACTCATCAGACAGTAGCTAAGAGCGTTTTTCGTCATGGTTAGATATATCGAGTTCTTCCTGGACTGCGTTCTAACTAAAGAGAATGTAGCGCTGCTCTACTATCTGGCTTTGAAATGCAAGACAGTACGGGATTCGAAATCCGCTGAACTCGATACAGTGAGCCTCCTATATCATTTGTTCTCAGTATCTTAGATTATTCAATGCCCAACTGAACATGTATTTACTTACTATCTGCCTAGAATCTATACACTCTCTCCGAGCTAGCTCAATACGTCATCAAATCTCGATGTGCAATGATGGAATGGCTCGTTGAGAAATATCCAGGACAAGTTAGGATGCCAAGTGATATTTTTAAAGCTTTGCCGAGTCCGGAAGTTGCTTTGCAAGTAAGTCTTATATCCAAGACGATGGCCTGCTTTGTCAGAATCATGACGAGGCTGAGGTTTCGAAATGCTGATATTGTCTGAATTATTATACAGATACGAAAAAAGGCGTACATCTCAACTGGGAATATCGAACAGATAGGCATCGTCGGAAGACCAGTCGATGCGCAAAAGAAGACTCGTGCTAAGAAGGCAGCTTCTAATGGAATTTCATCTACAAAAACGCACGCTCGCAAAGCCAGTACTACCTCGATGGACGAAGGAGCAGACTCGAAGCCGAGTAAAGCGAAGACTGTGCGTAACAATGCTACGAGTAATGGCAAGCCGAGCCAGAAAGCAAGTAAAGATACTAGTGAACTGAGCAGGAAGAGGAAGAAAGGGTTGAAAGAATGGGAGGATGATACGGAGGATGAAGAGGAGGACCTTGATGACGATGATGAGGATGTCGTTGAAGAAGATGAAGACGCAACCGAAGGAGAAGAGGCTCACATGAGTGGAAAAGAGGAGAAAGCGCGCCCGTCGAATCTGAGACAGCGCCCTGCTAGGAGTAGCCTTGCTAATACTTCTGCTACTACTACTATCAACGCTACGAAACCTGCTTCCAAAGGCAAGGGTAAAGCTAAATTCAAAGCAGAGACAGACGAAGCAGAGGGAGGCCAAGAAGAAGAAGAAGACAGCACGGCCGAGACGACTATGGAAGTAGACGGTCAAGTTCCAGGTCCGGATTCATCGAAAGAAAACGTGAATGGGCAGCATAAGACAGGAAAAGTCACGAATGGGCAGAAAACCAATGGAACTCCTGCTACGAGTCCTCGGAACAAGAGGAGAAGGAGTCGAAAATCAGCAAGTCCCACCAAGGGGCATAATCCCCAGCAAGAAAGTCTCGCAGCATATAAAGAGGAGGAGGGTGAAGATCAGTCGAAAAAAGCCGCTTCTCTATCGCCTGGGAAAAAGAGGAGTCGTCGCCGAGTTGCAGTCGCTGCTTGACAGATCAAGCGGAATCGATGAAGGACGGAAGTAGGTGAACGGTGCCATTCTATAACCGATACTCGAGAAAATGCTATAGCCAAACCTGAGGAAAAGTACTTTTGGGTGGCGGTAATTTCGCAGTAAAATCCATGTAACAGGCAGGGTCAGCCTAGCTGGGAAGTGATTGTTGTACTTTTAACGAGTGTCTCATGAATAGTCGGGTGAATTGAGGAGTGAGCGAATGCTGAAACGAGTAGCTTGTACATATACAAGCACCAATGGTAGAGAGCGCCCGATCAATATGCTCCGGACTTTCTTCACCCGGTCTGCGAGTTGCAAGCTCTTTCTGTATTGTTGCAAATCGGCTGTAACGAACGAGGATGAACACAAGTATGACATACAACTCCTCAAGCTCCTAACATTATGCCCTGATATGTTCAGGTCGCAAGGTCCATGCGGGATGCGCATGATCGAAAGCGTGAACCTGCTTTACTTGCCAAACATCCTTCAAACCAGGAAGAAAGCTCCAAACAGCGACAAAGCTATGCAAACACCGCAAGCCATAAACTTGCGGTGTCATTCTGCTTACATAACTCGAGCATGCTGAAAGTATTGCTGACGAAGGTGTTGCAATAACCTGCCTCCTGCTGCATGCACATACTACCCAACTGACACTGATGGAAATTTCTCATGCATGCAACAGCTTTTCCCAAGAATTTCCTGCGTCATTGCAAGTGGAGCACCGCCGTAAATGCAGTGTCATGTTTCGACCCCATCTCCGGCTCATCGGCGGAAAGAGGGTGACACGCTCCACTTGGTGCCATCATCGAGCTAGAAATTGTTGAGAAATATTTCGACCTTATTTCTAGTCTACTCCACAAGCAATATTACAGGCTGAAAACTGGAGCACCACATTGCACTCTGCACACAGATACGGCGCATACACCGCAACTACCGCATCCCATCCACCCCTCTTGCACAGCTCTGAGGAGGAGCAATCAAGGCACAAGCAAGCGGTTTCCAGTGTCAGATTTTACCACCTCCAGAGAGGGATACCGTACTCTACTCGCCTGACTGGACTCAACCGAGCAACAGCCACACTTGTCACGCTGGTCGAACCAGCACTGTCACTATCTCAAATGCCATCATCGTCGTCACTGCCGCCGCTTGTCGACGGCCAGTCTTACAAGACCTATCACTCTAGCGAGGCACCATCACCCGTAGCTAGCATGGAGTCGCAGGAGGCTCTCTCAACTCTTGCAGTCGCAGCAAGCATTCCACTTCCAGCTTCATCACCAGATACTTTATCCAGCACCTCTCGCCCGCGTTTCATCCTAGGCGGGCCACCCTCTCGTCGTCCCTCGTCCACAACCCCCTCTACCCCCCGCAGAAGAAACAGTAACACCTCTACCAGCAACGAATCAAAGCCATTCTCGTCCAAGAACGATAAGCAACATATTCAACATCGCAGTAATAGCAACAGCATACTCAAACCTTCACGCAATAGTAGCAATTCGGATTCAAACACATCCAGTGTAAATAATTCTGCCACTTCTCTAGCTACTTCATATGCGCCCAAGAGGTCAGACTCGGGATGCTTTTCGGTCGCATCTGCTATTTCAGACCCTTCTTCGACTACCTCGAGTGTGGAGCTATCGAAAGCTACTTCATGTGCGCATGCCGAGTGTGTTATGGCTCCTCCTTGCGAGAAGATGGTGAGTGACTGTGCTCTCTTTCCGCTCATTTGTAGCAATTTGAAAGCTGACTTGTCCGCATTATGCTCCCTCCACGCATTAATAACGCTCGATACATAGATCGAATTATCCGGCATCCTCTCCTGGCCGAGCCCTACTTCTCCGCAGACATCTCCAACATCGTCAGACAGCAGCAGCAGTAGAACCGACAATTTCAACAGCGCACGCCGAGATCTGATGATTTTGGATAATGCATGTGGAGCCTCCGCATTAGTGACCGGTCAATTGATTCACATGCTACCTGTGGAGCTAATGCAAGAAGCTCAACTGGTAGCTACTGATCTGTCTGGTAAAGTCATCGCTGAAGCGACGAGGAGGATCGCAGAACTGGATTGGGCGGATCATGTCTTTACGTTCAAAATGGCACAAGAGGTGAGTTTTAGGGGAAGATCATTCATTGTTATGGTTTGAAGTGGCATCGGAGCTTACTTGTGTTTTCATCTGCCTGCTTATGCCAATTTAGCACATGCTTGGTCTCAGCGATGCTACGTATACGCACGTCTTTACCAATTTCGGTATCTATCGCGCAAAAGACGTTCAAGCGACACTGAAAGGTAAGCGATCATCTCTGCCTTTCAAACTATTCAACGAGCTTCTTTCTTGCTGACCTACATGATCTTCGATTCATTCCAAAGAGATGAAACGCATCCTCGTCCCAGGCGGTGTTTGCGCTTTTACAGTCTGGAAACATCTGCCCTGGTTAGATATACTAGCGAAAGCGATTAACGAAGAATACCCGAAAAGACCAATGCCTTTTCCTTGTCATGAAGATGCGTTACTATCTTTGACTAGATGGAATCCTTGGCATGATGCGGAGTGGATCAGGAAGATGGTAAAAGAAGCTGGCTTCTTTAGTGCTTTGGAGGATATGGGTGATACGTGCAAGGGAGAGAATGAAATTATGGAGGATCCAAACGATAAGAAGGAAGACTGGAGTGAATACGAGTTCAGTTCCGGACAGAGTGGACCTTCATCTCCAAGGACTAGCAAGACTTCTACTTTATCTCCATCGTCATCACTTCAGCCTGGCTATATAGCGACTCACTCTTTAAACCCTTCACTACCCACCGCGGCCCTCTCTCCACCATCCCCCACCCGGAAACCTGAACATGGCACAATCACGATCGAAGAAGTAACCTCAGTGCATAGATACACCAAACACGAATTTGTGTCGAATTTCGGAACAACAGTATTAGATCATCTCATTTCAGCTTCATGGGGCAAAGAAAGCATAGCGCAAGAAGAAACCAGAACAGAAATTCGAGAGGCATTACTGAGGCATTTAATTGAGATGTGTCCGGATCAATTGGATGAAATTGAACTGGAATTGAAGGCGCTGGTTGTGGTTGTGGGGAAGAGTATAAAGAGGGATATACCAAGTCAGATGTAGTTGCTATATACCTGGTCTACTTTCTCTCAAGTATACCTCAAGCCTCACTTCGTTCACAGCCCGGAAACCTTCAATCACAACTTATATCCTTTCCTCAATGCTGGCTGGAAACTCGCGAAAATGCATCGGTCAAACATGCAATCTTTTGCACGCACAATTTACGACCTCTTTTACGACCTTTAATTCATAAAATCCTTCATCAAGGATGCAAATGTACTTCAGTTGTGCCTTAGAACAAGAAGACCTTTTTCCTTTCCGAGGAGGTTGCGTATCGGACCTGTTTTGTTTCAAGTAGACATCCGAGCGGACAGCATCATCTATATGTCTGTTTCCTGCTATATACACGCAACCAGTAGAGCGCACTGCTCAACTTGAGGGTGCGCGCTGGCATCCATCTGTAGTTAGCTTGATACTATTCGAAAACTGCGGAGTCTCGCAAGGGTCGTCGTTGTGCTTCCAGTAGAGCCTGTCCGAGAAAGAGCAAAGAATGCATTTTCCCTGCTAAAGATTTCACATATCTTTGCGAGATAGCTTGCTACAGGACTATTGGCTACATGGGGAATTTCACATTCCCTTCGCAAGTCGATATTCATTAAAGCGCCTTGACATCGATCATGATCTTGGAAAATGCTTCTAGATTTACAGAGCGACCTCTCGTTGTCGATGCGTATTCCAGCATCTCAATGACCTAATTCACAAAGCACGAACTAAGCTCAGTACCAAGGATATCAAGGGAATGATATAAGCGGAGACTTACATCCTCATCCGATATTTTCTCATTCAACAAAGTAGCGACGTAGCGTATTTCAGCCATGGAAATAGCTTGATTACGATTCTTGTCATTGCTCGGGAAGAATTGCTGAAACATCCTGTTGCATTCTTCCTTCTGCCTGGAGGTTAAATCATATTTCCCGCTTCCATCGCCTTGTTGTCTTCCTTTCCCTTTTGCTTTCGATTTGCTGACATTCTTGCCTTTTACGTTGACTTCTTCTTCGGTTTCAGATGGCAGATCACTTAGGGGAGAAGTATCTTTTGCTCTAGATCTCGTGGTACGACGTTTGCTGGGAGGTGAGGAGCCCCTTCCGCGAGCGAATGTGCCATCTATCTCATCTTCATCCGCCCATGGATCAGAATCTTCGTTATCTCGGTTGAAAGGGTCATCGTCTTCCTCGTCTTCATCACTTGTACTGAGAATAAGAGGGTCCGAATCATCATGCTCATCTCGGTCTTCAATTTCGTCCGCATCGATATTGATGGCACGTCCTTTGCCACCTCCAGAAGCTACAAAAGTGCCAGCTTTCCCTTTTCCTTTCTTATCACTACTTGATTCTTTCTTCTCGTTGCGAATATAGTTTCTCTCTTGTTCTCGGTCAATGTCTCGCTGTGTTATTAGGATAGCTGCTACTTTGAGGAAGTCTTTCCTCTTGACAGCTTGCAAACCACTTCGGGGTTGATCTTCGAAAGCGGCATTCTCGAATATCGATAGAATACTGCTATCGTCTCCATCGAGTCCCAATGACTCAAGGACTGACGGTATCCTATCCAAGAGAACCGATTTGGCTTGTTTTCGCGAGGGTGCTGATTTAGATGACGAGCTTAGATGGGAGCGTGATGCCGAAGCTGGACCAGTCAGAAAGCCACCAGCTCCACTAATCGCAGTATTCTCGTCATCTTCGTCGTCTAATAAGAAGCCACCACCGCCTGCTGCAGGCTTATCCTTCACGAAACCACCTCCATTTTCCTCATCGTCATCGTCGTTTTCGTCGGCCACGAAGAACCCGCCAGGTGCCCGTTCAGGCTCAGGCTTCTCTTCCTTAGCCTTTCCTTTACCCTTATCAAGTCTCCTACGTTTGTTCGCAGGCTGATTTGAGTGGTTGCTGCTATTATAGCCTACGCCTGCCTCTTCACCTCGTGCACCTGTCTCGAAAGCCTCGCTGATCTCTAGCACTTGCTTGCGAGTCAGCGAGTCTAGGAAAGCCTGCTCATCTTCTGAGCTTGAAGTAGCTTCTGTCGTTGGCGTTGCTGATTCTCGACGAGGAGACATGGTCACTTATGTTGTTGTAGACGTAAGGCAATGCGTTGACCTGTTTGAATCCTCAAGTGTCTGATCCGGCTTGCAAGCTTGAATCATGTCTGGTGGCAAAGAAGCTACATGGAAAGGCATTCCGATAGACACAGTGCAGTGCATGTGTTCTTGCAGTTATATTGCTACATCAGCATCTCTCAAATACCTTGTAGAGGTTCTCTAGACTAGCTACATGTACAATAGCTTTTGAATCTATCATGCTAGATGGTGGTTGTAAATATCGCATAGCTGGGAAAACTACATGCTTCAATTGTGATACCTGATGATCGTGCCTCTTCTTTTCTTCGTCACTGAGATTACCTGTATCATCTGGAATCAATGAAGGTAGCGTTTCGGGTGAGTTGAAGAAAGCCAATTCGCGCATGATGGAGGAGAAACAGTCTTTCTCTGATGTCCACTTAACCTCGATGCCTAGCCGCAACAGGACTGATGGAACCAGTCAGATTCCGACCGTCTCACATAAGCAGGTATCACTCACGTAGAGGCAGCTTATCGAGGTTTGGTGTCCATCCAGACAATATTAGCGGTATCGATTCCAGGGTGCCCTGTTCTGCATTAAAGCAAAGCGAGAAATACTCTCCTAACATTTCGGCCCATTCCATGAACCTATCATAGATAGCCTGTGAGAGTTCAATCAGCATGATGCTGACAATGACCTTGCTTTTCATTATACCCACATCCACAATTTTAGCTGGATCTAGACCGTTTTCCTCGGCTCCAGGCTCATTCTCCATAGCGATCTCCAGCAGATCCTTGATCTTCGGCGCTGGTTTCAGATTCAGCTTGCCCATATTTGAGAACTGGCGCAAACCGAGCTGGTAGAAGAGTTCTTCCGATAAAGAATTATGGTCTACTAAAAACAGTTTCGTTCCGTGTTGTAGCATTGAGCGTCCGCTGAAAATATCAATAACACCGACGAATGTATGGGCTTTCATGATGTCTTCAATAGCTGTTACCCAGAGGAGTCAATTAGTCTAATCGCAAGCATCGTCCCGAGAGAGAAAATCCAGATCTACCTTGTGATTTGTCTTTTGTCAACTCGGCTCGCAGGTCCTGTATGCTTGTCAAATCGCACGCCGATATCGGAATCTTAGTCCTTTTGGTATAGGTTACTTCCTTAGGTAGATGCATCGAAGCAGGCTGGTCACTCTGCCTATACTTGCTTCGTGTATCATCGTCTTCGGTTGTCTCCTCATCTTCAATCAAAGTGGACTCCACCTCATGCCCATCCGCGTCGACTTCGACTATTTCCGAAGCTTTACGTTTGCCTTTCGCTTTTTCCGACAGGAACATGTCAGAAGGCTTGACCGCTCTACTTGTACTCGTAAAATTCATAGAATCTAATGTCTGTGCTTTCGCGTCTGTTCTGACTAACTTTTGCGGAGGTAGTCTATTCGCAGTACTGCTCGGACGCGCAGAAGACGCTGCTGCTTTCGAGCTCAATTCGGCATTAAGGTGGCTAGTACCGGGTAACAATGTCTGAACATTGAAAGTACGAGACTGATTCGCGCTTGAAAGCTTCTTCTGCATTTCCTCGCAAATCAACTCGATGATATCGTCTTGATCTAGGAAGTGGACTTCGGATTTTGTAGGACTGACATTCACATCGACTCGACTAGGGTGGATATTCAATGATAAGTACATGAAAGGTGATCCTCCTTTGGGAAGTATTGATGTATAAAACGCTTCTAGGTTTCGCTTGAGCGCTGAGCAATCAACGAGTCGATCTGCATCGCCCATGTCAGTCGACTGTATTCCGGCTGACTGAGGCGTATCAGGTGCTTACGATTGATAAAAAAGATAAAAGTCCCTCTCTTGGCGCTGTAATTGGCACTCGAGACATATCCTTTACATTTGAGGTGGTACTCTCCGTTCTGGAAATCGATCTCGTTGAGCTCTCGTCGGATGCTGGAAGAATACACCTGGCCTATGACATCGAGTGTGGACGAGGCGACAGTAGTCTGCAGGTCGAAGGCCGTAGATCCCGCCTATACACTTGAGGGCTCAGTCGAAGTTGCTGAAGAATACTAGTTGAATTGCTCCCACCTTTTTGCATGACATGGCTATGCCAGCATTGTGTATGGCATACTTTGACACTACATCCAGAACTCTTGCGTACTCGTCTGACGATGACTTGAGCGCTTTACGGCGAGTGGGCGTATTGTAGAAAAGGTCTTCCACCTGAAAGGAATGTCGAGGGTTTAGCATAATTAACTGTTACAATATGAAGGTTCAGAGCGGCCTACCAGGATCTGGGTGCCGTCATTGGCGGCTACAGGACGCGGCTCTGCATCCCTAGAGGCATCACTCAATGGAACAAGTTTTCCATCTTGGTAACGAGCTCTTCATTAATGAAGCCGTCATTAGTATACTCAGACTTTCGGTCTACCGGTACGCTACTTACTTGTACCCGCAAGCGTCCTCGCACGTTTTCGTTGTAACTGACAGGTGAGCCACATGACTTATGCTTGCAAGAGCTTCTCCACGGAAGCCATAGGTTTGTATGCTCGCTAGATCTTCGAATGTAGCAAGTTTAGAAGTCGCAAAGCGTTCACATAGTAATGGTAGGTCGGCGAACTGCAGACGGATATTCCACCATCAACTTTTTAGCGGAGAAAGCTCTCAGAGATCAAGGACCTTGACCAACCTTGATGCCACTGCCATTATCCTGTATGCTGAGCTGCTTCAATCCACCTTCTTTCACGACGACCTTGATGCTTGTACTGCCAGCATCGATCGAGTTCTCCAGCAGCTCTTTCAGCGCTGATGACGGCCGCTGTACGACCTGTATGTTAGCAGTAGCAGAAGCATATCCTTGGTCAGTGATACTCTGCTTTCGGCTGTACTTGTGCGCACCTCTCCTGCTGCGATTCTGTTGATGGTCTCTTCTGTTAATTTGACAATGCGGCGCGTGACTGGAAGGGTTGTCTCTACCGCGTCTGCTTTCGCCGGACTAGCGAGATCAGCTGTGTATCGTCCATTGGGGTGATGATCTGTCATTCCGGCAGTCGCAGGCTCGACTGCCTTGTCGTTGGCCTCTGTCATTGTATCATATGGCCATGCTTCCTGAGTCGTTGGGCAGAAGTTCAAGGTGAGGCAGACAGAGACTTGAATCACAGTTCAAACGACAGAGCAGCCACGAGCAGGCAGTAGGGATGAATAGAGAATAGTACAAGTTTGACTACAACCAACAATGTGTCCTCGACGGTAAGGAGGGCATCATCCCGTTTCCAACTTTCTTAAAAAGTCTGTCCGACGTCTCCAGCTGAAGAGGATCATTCCGCAAAGGATGCTATAGCCTGCGCGGATAGGTCTCACTCTCTTGAAGGGCATGCACATCCTTGTCCGTCAATGACGGTGAAGGATGCGCAAAAGTAGAAAGTGAGATACAATAGCGAGGCAGTACAATGCGGAAGAAAGACAAGAGCGGAGCGGCGCAGAGAGAAGCGAAGATATTCTCGTTGCAATTTCAACATGCGAGGATTTCTGGTGGCTCAGAACTACATATCCCACAGCACAGATTCAGCGTACAGTACAGATGATGAAGCCTTCCAAGTGGCTCTTCCTATTATTGCAAAGGTCGTGAAGACCTCGGTGAAATGGAGTGGCGAAAAGTATACTGACATGCGGTACGCTGTCGATAGAACAACAAAGCTGCAGTGCGGAAGAGTCGGCTGAGATTGAAAGCAGCTACTGGGTTGTGTGTCAGCTTCTGCGCTCTTCCTGTTCGCTACCTGCATTGTGCATATATTATATCACGATTGCGTTGCTCTGTGCATGTGATCAGCATCACCTCGACTGCTCCTTGCTCTTGTCAACTCGTCAGCGGTGCGAGGATCAGCAAGAGGCAAGAAGCAGGCCAGACAGCACTGGACGCCGCGTCGCCTGAAGTCGTACTTCCTACGGCTGCGCTTCGTTGGTGCTCGTGTCAGAAAGACTAGAGGTGCGGACTATTGAGGCCGGTGAAGCAGGAACAGCTGGAGCCTGTAAGAGGAGCGACAACATCCAGGCAAGCAGTATTGACAAAACAGTGGAACAGTCTTGTCCGACTCTGTCTGAAACAGTACAGACATCGCCATCGTTTGTGCAGCGCATTCAGCTCGAGCTGCCACCAGCAAGAGCGGATCATCTTCCCGTTAAGACCTTCCCAAAAGGAGCTTCAGATTTGGGAAAAGTTAGCTTGCCATTGTTGCATCTACAATTGGTTTTAGACACACTCAAGAAAACCTTCAGATTACGGATCCTGGGCTAGTGCAAGTAGCCTGGACGCCGCCTTCAGTCAAGTGATCACTCATTAAACAAACGTGATCTCTAAGGAAAAAGAATAGAGTCTGTCTCGCGAAGCGTTGAAGATACGATCTACCTCCCTCAGTCCCTTCACTCTATCCATTCTTTCGACATGCCTTCTTCAAGTCGTGTCGCTGCAGGTGCTCCTGCTTCATCTTCGTCGTCCACCACCAGCTCGTCAACCCTTCCAAGCGGAAGCGGCCGCCCGATGACTTGGGCAGAGCGTCTAGCAGGCAAAGCATCTTCTTCCACCTCGTTTTCACCTTCCAATTCTCAAGCGTCAGTCACACGCACCAGCAACGGACGTCCTGCCTCTTCGTCAGTTTCTGCTTCTTCGTCGTCACAGACCGATTCCGTAAGTGCCCCTGTCAATGCATCGAATACACCTTCTTCCAAGGCCGACCAGCAAAAGAACACAAAAACGTCTTCAAATGGCTCAAGTCTGAATGATACCAGTAACACGACGACCTTACCAACTTCCGTCACATCATCATCAGCTGGTAAATCCGGAGTTCCCACTTCTGCTGATTCCGGCTGGGGGGAAGCCGAATCGAGCATGGAAAGCAATCAGTCAGATGGCAACCGAGGTCGTAGTCAGTCTGCCACGCATACAACTACAACATCTGTACCTGTCTCCAGTCAAACCGCAGCAACGATCAGCGATACCGCTGATCAATCCAAAACTAGCGAAGCCGACACCTCGTCAACTTTCCAAGAAGCAATCAAAGCATCGCCTGGACCACCAAAAGTCAATATCTGGCAAGTGAGAAAAGAAGAAGCAGCTAAGAAAGCTGCTGAACAAGCAAAGTTAAAGAAGGAACAGGAAGAACTCCAAAAGCTGCAGGAGCCGCCTGAGGCTTCGACTTCCAAATTACCAGCTTCGAACAAAGAGAAGAACGATAAAGGATCATCTGAACCTGCTAATTCTTCCACAAAAAGTGGAAAGAAGAAACGCGATGCCCAGAATCAGCCTGCTGCATCTGCGGGTACGTCAGCTGGCACCGCAGGAAATGCCTCCAATAAAGGCAAAGTCAATAATAACAAGAAAGCTACAGCGAATAAGCAGACTTCACAAGGACCTCCAAATGCATCTAGACAAGCTACTCAAATGCCAAATACCGGTAAAGTCTCAGCTTCTGAAAATGGCACGACCGCACCTGCCATCACACAAGCCAATCAGTCGGATTGGCCATCGCCTAGCGAAGAGAAGGAAAGAGAAGATGCCGAAAGTCAGCAAAAGACACACGCTGCTAAAGAGAGCGTGGTCGGTTCGCCGGCACCCGACCAGACTAAGGCAGGTTCCGGTACAACCAGTCCTTCCGGAAGTAAGAAACGTAAGTACCCTTCACTCTTCGAGCCGCGCTCGCTTGGTCTGATGGCTGATCTGATGATTACCATGACCCCTTTAGAGACGTGGAAGACGATCTCACCTGACATTACTTTCAATTCACCGTTACCATCGAGAAAATCGAGCGATAGTGGCAAGGCTCCAGAAGCTAATTCTAATCAGGCGAAGCAGTCTAGTACAGAGACTGCAACATCGAATGCAGCCTCAAGCAAAGACATGTCTCGCAATCTATCGAAACAATCGAATAAAGCACAAGCAGCGTCCGACAAGAAGGCTACTACTGCTTCGCCAAAAGAGGCCTCTTCTGTGGCCCTTCCTTCGACGGGTATACGCAGCGATACAGGTTCAAGTGCACCAATTATGGCCCCTGCACCCGTAGATGCGTCTGCCAAGTCATCTACTTTGAGCAGAAATGCAGCCACTTCACCTTCTCTGGCATCAAAAGCCAGTCCAGCGAAGCAAACGAATACTGCACCTTCTCCACTGCCTTCAAGTCTACCTGCAAAACCTATTGGCGCTCCTACTGGCGACATACCACGATCTCGTCTTTCTCCCTCTATGCATGGCCTCTCGTCCTCAATATCAGCCACGCCCATTCGATCATGGCAAAGTCCTGCTGCCAGTGCGCACAGCGTGTCGTCGAACAGCATGACGCTCGCACCGGGAGACGTGCACCCTTCACCAGCTAGCACGGTGCCATATACTGATACCGTGGAGGTCACACGCTCGCCACCTGTTGGACAAGCTAGACTTTCCCCGATTCCGCAATTTGGAATGGTCCCCTCTAGCGCTCCTGGACAACCGGGCTTCTATCCTTCCATTGCTCCTATGCCTCAATACATGAATCAAGCTGGAAGAGGAAAGCGGGGTGGAATGAATGGTAGTACTGCGGGTAGGAATAATGGAAGAGGTGGTAATGCCAACGGTCGGATGACCAGCTATAATACCAGCAGAAATCAGTCACCCAATGCATACGGTTCGCGTCTTACTTCACCTATCATGGGCCATCAATCATTATATCAACCACCTCAAGGTTATCCTGGACCTCCTCCTCCCAATATCTACTTTGACCCGTCTCAAGTGCGACCTCAGTACAATCAGCAATTTGACCCATCTGCAGCGGCAGCATTCAACAATGGCATGCCAGCTTACTATCCCCCATTCATGTACCCGCCTCCTGCATTGCATGGTGCTGGTGAAGGCGTTTATTACCCCATTGGAAGCCCATCTCAGCAGCCTTCCACTCGGCCTCCACTTCCTCAGCAAGGGCGTCAAACACAACAAGGCTTTTCTATGCCACCTCCTCCGCCAAGATCGACCGCACCAAGCGAAGCGAGTCAGATATCACAGCCTGAATCACCCATGCCTGTCCCTGGAATCCCGCAGGGCGCGATGCATGGAGGAGCGCCTGTCTTCCAACCTGTTCCTGCTGGATATCCACCACAAGTGCCGAATGGAGCTACACCGCCCACCATGCCGTTCGCTTCTCCCCCACCGCCACAGACACATGTCATACCAGCACCATTCTCACCGCCTCAGATGCCCCGTCAGCAGATAGGGCAAGCTCAACAGAGTACTCCACAGGTACAACAAGGTGCTCAAATTCAAGCTACGACTGCTACCGGCGTTCCCCCGCCGGTGTATGCTAGACCTTCGCCTCTATACGACTATAGCTTTATAATGTTCCCGCCTGATGGAACGGCTTTCTGGGTACTTGGTCAGATTGAATTTTATTTCTCTGCTGATAATTTGGCTAGAGATACTTTCCTTCGTCAATCGGTGAGTCTGTTACGCTGCTTTCTTTCCTGCTTTGTCTTGACGAAATCATCAGAGGAAGAGTCCGCTGACTATTGTTTATTTACATTACTCTTTCTTGCTCTCTGCCCTTCCATTTATCGGACATGGTGTAAATTAGATGGACGAAGAAGGATGGGTAGATATAGCATTAATAGCTTCTTTTAGAAGATTGAACAGTCTAAGTCAAGATATACATTTAATTAGATCAATGATGGAACTTTCTTTCATGTCTGAAGTTAGAGAAATGAAAGTACGTACTAAGGAATGGAGATCTTGGGTATTACCTGGTGCTAGGAAAGTAACTTGGCAATACCCTGAAATGCAGCTGCAGCAGCAGCAACAGCAACAGCAAGTATCGTATGGACAGGAATATCAGTAAGTTGTGGGAATACCTTTGAGGCCACAGCAGACCTCCCCACAGCAGATGCCTGAGCAACCGCAATAGACGAAAGGATCATTCGCAATATTTTCTGGAAAGGTCAACAATCTCCGGGTCCGGTGGATGCTCGTTCTAACTGAAGACATGAAATGTTATATCGCAAGAATCATCAGCTCGCAAAAAAGCATGAGGCGTCTCTTCATCCATGGCAGACCGATAGCAAATGTGACATAGTTCCGCTCCTTCTCCTTCATCACAGTCTATTCGGAAAGTCTATCACGTTAAACAGGGCTGGAACTAAAAGTACATAGATCGCACTAATGGATGCATGACATGAGGCATATCCATGGAAGTCTCAGCTCTATGCAAGGAGAAGCAAGACCAAAGGAAGCATCCATCAAAGCATACTATACCGTATTACGAACAGAAACTTGGTAATCTGTCAGCAATAGTTACGATATATTCTCTCTAGAACACATCAATTTTTCTACTTCTAGAGAGCGGAAAGAAAGAACGGGGAAACATGAGGAGAGGCTCTATGGGGCCAAAGGAAAAACACGCTCTGCAGATTGATGCCTCGCCCCAGACATTCATCGAGGACAATGCTTGTCCGCAGGAAAGAAGTCGTCTAGACAGCATTACGATGAACCGAGATGATCAAGAAGTTGCTGAAATGGGCGCTTCGCGTTTTCCTGCTTCCCTCCCATTGTTACACGGGCCTACCCTTGCCAATACATGCAAGCTCGAACGAAGAGAAACGGAAGGCAGACAGGACACCGCGCTGTTACCGGAAGCATATTGGGACAACACGACCTTTTTCCAATCTTTGATTCGATGAGGCTGCAGGCTACGGGTGAGAGCAGAGAGTCGAAGAACCCTACCTATTACTTTCTTTCTTCCCACCAATTCGCATGGAAATTCATACTTCTCACTCTATATACACAAGCTTCGCGATTCAATTCCTTCTGCATACTTCTTTTCCTCCCTTGTCTCGATTTTTCTTTCCTTAAACCCGTTAGTAGGTTGAATTCTGTGTGATAGTTCCGGTACTGTACTTGTTGTTTTAGTAGTAGGATTGAAAATCATATTCCAATAAGGGCAATACAGATGCATACGGGCAGCAAAACCTTTCTGTCACTTTGCAGACTGCTGTACAGTTTGTTCGCTCAGCAGATTGTACCGTGCTGCCGAGATGTCACTCGGAAAGTGAGTGGAAGGTAGCGCGCTGTCAGATTTAGGGAAAGTTGCAGTAATCAAGTGCAGAACGGTACCGTAAATGGGTGCCGAATTTGCATTCCTAGAGGTTTACCTACGGGGCTTATACGCGTTTGGATCGAGCTCTTCATACAGGCGTGGATGATCGGCCCGGCCATGCGAGACGTGCCGAAGCTACCACATCGCTATCCCCTTGTAGCGCACCAACAACAGCCTACGACACGGACACCTTAGGAGTTGAGGCTTGAATATATAGGGGCCCCTCTTCTTGTTCATCCACTCCTCTACACAATACGGCTAGCCAGTGTGACAGTACTGAGAGCTACATTGCGGCGAAAACAATCAGGAAACGGAACAGTTGATTAACCAACCGGTGACGAGTAGTTTGAGTACAGCATCTCCAACAAGCTCTTGTCGTCGGTGGAACACATGCGGTTCGTATTGATTCGACGGGACGCCGATTGGCGTAGCTTCTCCCTGGCATCGGATATACGGGAGAGCCTCAAGATGCGCAGGGAGTGTAGGAAGAGGTGGTAGATTTGCGGGGATGAATACAATCTCTGAGCCTGTCGGTGGATCGATTAAGTCGTAGGTACAGCTTGCCGAAGGGCTTGCTGGAGGGGGCGGGGATTGTGTACGCCGTTTCAGTGGATTGTTTCCTGTGATAGGTGTAGGTGGGGGGTCGAGATGCTTGAGATTGTGCGTCAGTCCTGTACCATGCCCGCAGAAGCTGTCAGATAAAGCTCACTGTCTCGTTCTCCGCTTTACCGCAAGATGTCTGCACGCTCGTGCTGGCTGAAGGCATGGCAGTGGACATTGCGCTGCGTTGGCGTGTATGAGATCTACTTCTTGCATAAGTGTGCTAGACTGAGTAGTCAGCGTAACAGTATGCTGCAGTTCATTCTGCATTCGCATTCGCATTCGCATTGCGTCGTTGGACGAGACCAGTCCTACCGTCATCACGAGATCGGAAGTTTGGCGGATTGTACCCGGAAAGATGAGCTGGTCAAAGGGGGAGCGTAAGACGGTGCAGTCAAAAAGAAAAAGAAAATTAATTGGCCAGCTTGCTGGAGGTAAAGCTATGCTGTCCGTCAGTTTCGAACTCGGGACCTTTGGATGTCCGAGCAAAAACGTATTTGAGGGACGCTTAACAACCCCTCCAGTACCGTTGACTAGCAAGTGTACTAGAGTAGCCAAGCATCGACTTTAAATGGGGCGTTAGGCCAGGCAAGGAGATAATCTTTTTTATTACTCCCCGCAAGGCGCTCTAGCTAAGAGCATCGGAACGTACACGGCTACGAAACTTATTAGGTAACGATTCCTAGTGCACGCAGATACCACAAAGCCAGGGCGCCCAGATACTTGGATGAAATATATTTTTTGCGACTTGCTTATATACCGGTGCTTTGCGTGAGCGATGGCGCTTCGGTAATTTGCAATACAGATGTTCGACTCCAAAAAAGAAAAGGGTGTGTTGAGGAAGAGAGCGAAGTTGTCTATTAGCTGCTTCTGTAACTTGCAATACAGATGTTTAAACCAAAAAAAAAAAGATATCTCGACAGAGTTCTTGCCCCTTCAAGCAGCAGCACGATCCAAGCTGTCGACAGGCAAGCCGAGTTGCAGCATACCTCACAGCAAGACCTTGCAGCTATCGAGGCTGTTCAACCTTGACCGCTCAATGGCGTCAGAGGAGCGCACAACTACATCAACCAGGAGCTACCTGAGCTGGCCTTAGCCCGTCTCGTGTCGACAGCTCTTGACTTCAATGCTCAAATCGAGCGCACAAGGATTCGACAACCCTTTCGCCCATCAGGCGTATGGTGCCGTTTACATGCTGCTGGTGACGTTGGTATGGTCAAGCAGACGAGCTGCCTGGCCGCGTAACCTTAGGAGGCGCAGGGTCATACCACGAGCTTCGATGCACATGTGCCAGCCATCCAGCGGCAAGAACAGCAACTTTGAGGAGGCATTCCGCCAAGTCGCAGCACAAGCAAAGCGACATCCGCACAAGAAGTCCACTGAACCGGCTTGAGAGCAGGTGGATATACCGTCTTCAGGATGCATGGAGGTGCATTTCCTCTAGTCCTCTGGATGCGGGCATTCCAGGTCACTGAGATCGGCCAGAAAGCGCGAACCGTAAGCCATTCTTGGAAGATTATTATCACCACGAAGAACAGCATAAGCTGAAGAGTGCGTTGCTGTTTGATTAGCACTTCAAGAGTAGTATGAGCAGCCTTTTGCAGATAATGGTCCCCAGGAAAGTAATTTGCCGGGATGATCGCTCTCCGAGCCTTGACTTTCTCTTTCTTCCCACGTGTCATAGCAGAGACGCATTCCACAGGCGATTCCTTCAAGTGGCGGCTCCTAAAGGGGACGACGACCAAAATGGATTAAACCTTTCTATCATAATGACTACAGAAAGTCACTTTAGCGTTCGATTCCCTTGACGAGCAATGAGATGCTCTGCTGGAGCTATGACAAGGTTTCGGCCTTCTATTGGCAATCTGCATGATCACATGCACGCCGACAAGTCTATCCATACACCAGTGCACGATGATGCGACACGATTTATAGGTGTCAAGCCAGAAAGCGAAAGACTGGAAGCTGAGATACAGACCGATGATCCCCCTGCATTTCCTGGATACAACAGGTTCAGAAGACAGAGCGATCACTGGAAGAAGCGAAAGTCTTGAGAGCTATTTGCTTGTCGAACGAATCTTGTTCTGGATGCAGACGATAGCAAAAGTCCTCAAATCCTTTCTTTTTTCAATGCTCAAGCTGGACAAAAGGACGGTGACCTGGCTTCTCCTAGATAGCCTTTCCCTCTCCTCTACTCAGGACTCCGAGGGAGTTCTTCACGAACAGCTTCCCAGCCCATCTATAAGCAGGCTTGCCCTTGGGCATGACGCTGATATTTTCTATAACCGGCACAGAGAACGGTATAGGGAATAGTTTGCTAGGCTTTTCCGGGAACCCTTCTCTGCAAGCGATGAACGTAGAAGGACATTACCACCTGGAAGAAGAGTGGCGAGGAGACGGTGTATCATCAAGCGGTCAGAAGCTTGCTGGAATTCAGCAGAACAATTGAACAATGGGTTGTTGCCTGTTTCCTCGTTGCTCCAGCGACACAACGACCAATCGAAGACACAAACTTCCTGGATTTCTTCAGATAGTAGGCAAAGCGCGAAGGGTTTTTGCGCGTGGAAAGGGCCAGCATCCGGATTATTTGGGTCTTTTGACAAGGTAGGCCAGTTATGAATACTTAGCAAGCTGGAGAGGAGACCACGGCTGATACCTGTACGCTTTGGCTAGTCAGCGGTTGTTCGAAGCTGTAGTTTTTGCTACTGGGAAAGGACTCGCGGATGAATACGCGTATGCATCGAATTTCCACGCTTTCCACTATCATACAGGTTAGAGGTGATGGACAACTCTCGATATAGACGTCTGTCTTGGTCAATGATCTGGTCGAGCTGTACTAATGAGGAATCTTTCTGGCCTGCAGTAGCGGCCGAGCATCGGGGGTTTACAGGATGCCTTGCGTCTTAGTCAAGCTGTGCGAAGGGATTCTAGGACCTCCAAGAGACATGCTCAATGGGAAAGAGGGAGAGAAAGACATGGCTGGAAATGCAAACTTGTTCATTGACGTGATGTCGTCGTTAGCATCGTTGTAGAGGCTGTTGCTTTCACCGGGAATAACAAAGCCGTTTTGCTTGATTATCGGGATATCAGCTGCATAATTGCGGTGATGCGAATCTATTGACAGAAGAGGAGGCAGATTGTCGGAACGGCCTACAGCCTTAATCCAGAGCTACCTTACGAAGCGTGCCGTGCGCAGACGGCTTGCGACTGTTTCATAAGTAGCTACGAACCTCCAGGATCAGGCGCAATCTCGCGAAGCCCTGTAAATTTTCAGATAGAGAGCAGCTTTTTGCAGTGCGAAGATCCAGGCACTCAATTCCAGCCCAATGTCATTCCCCCCTATTTTTGTAGGTGACCGAACTCAACTCAGAACCAAACACGCGTCTGGTCAACTTGTGGCGACTGCTCGTGACGCGGCTGCTTTCTGGATGAGAACAACAGGCGGAGTGCGCAGCAACAACATTGCAAGATGGTGTGTCATGGTAAACAAGGTGAGGGTGCATGTGGATGATCCTGTTGTAGAGTAGCATTCGATATGCCTGCTGTGTGACCTCCATACACGTCGAGCGCCAACGCGATGTGCAGCAGAAGGAGAGGATTGCATGGATAAAGAGCAGCGTGAGAGGACTGGAGAATTAACGAGGAATGTGCCAAGCCAGGAAGTGAAGGCGACGCGGGCGGATCCCCTGAGGGATTAGCAATGACGAAGGAAGGAGTAGTCTCGTCATTACAGCCGGCTCATGGACACTACAAAGTGGACTGTAATGGATTGTAATGGACTGTAATGGATTGTAATGACTACTGCTGCACATTACTCTGGCTGTAAGCATCTCGCCACGGAACACGACAAGGCTTTGGGTCCCTTCTCCTTTGTAGGCTTGGCCGCTGAGCACTGGACAGCAGTGCAGCGCATTCTCTGCTCGCCCTGTCGCGTATTGTCCGCACAGATCTGCAAGGCCGTGGATATTCCGCTCTCTTCTCTCTCTCTTCCTCCAACATCCACTCTCTGCATACATCGAGATCCGCCCATCTCTTCCGCTCTCCTCCCTGGATTGACTCCATCGAGCACGACACTCCGCTACTCTCTCACGCCCTCGTCGAATACGCACGCTCGCAAGCAAGAGCAAAGCATACAGCGTACGTGAGTGACAGGACATGCAGACGTTGGACGCATGGATGGACGGACACAGCTGACTTGATATGCCATCCAACCTCCCTCTCTCACCTTCCCTGCATGGTCATCCTCACCCTTGGTGTTCTGACCGCACTGGCCACCCTGGTCTATGCACGATTCTACAACGAACTGGGACTCGCACCTACACACAGTATAGCGGCAGCAACACCCACAGGTCACACCTGACTACAACCTTTCAACATGCGCTCATCCACACTCATCGCCGCACTCGCATCAGTCGCCGCCACCTTTGCTGCTGGACAGCAATCCGGTAGTGGCGACTCGACCGCCCTTCGCATTCTATCGAACGGAAGCAATACGAACAACCTCGTTAAAAAGGATAACCTAGTATCCGCACCCGCTAGATCCCGTCATGCCACTCGTGATCACCGCGCTCATGCCCGCAACGTCAGGGAGAAGAGAACTGCATCCAAGCCTTCTTCCAGCTTGAAGAAGAGACAATCTTCAAGATGCAAAGCTTCATCATCACGTGGCTCTTCTTCTGATGTTGCTGATCTGGATGATGGTAATCGACTAGCTGTAGATTCGCCTTCATCCGGCTCATCATCCGGATCAAAGTCGAGCAACTCGTCTGGTACAATTGGACATGAAAAGACAACCTCTAGCTCTGGTGGAATGGGCGATCTCGGCCTCGACTCCACTTCGAGCTTTTTGAAGTTTGGTAACATCTATGCTGGTTTCTTGCCTGGTAAGCATTTTCTGCTTTCCGCCAACATTGTTTTCGGGGCCAGAGCCGCTGACCGTCGATTCCCCTTTGCGATACTCTTTATTCCTCTCGTTCTTTTGTCCATCCCCGTTGTCTCCCCCCTTTCTTTGAATGTGCACAGACGACGGCTCAGGTGGTGGTGCCAAGGAATCCATGTCTGACATCAACAAGATCCTACCCGCCAAATCCGCCTTTTACGGACGATACGCCCAAGTTACCAATGGCAAGATATTTGACGGCAACCAAATCTACTGGGTTATGGATGATATCAAAGGTTCAGGCGCTATCTTGCAAGCTTCTATCATGCCCCATGGTACTTGGTATGGACTCACCGAAAGCGACAATAGAAATGCAGTTGCTATTGCAAAAGTCTGTAATGATATTTATAAGAATCATGGTATTGAAGTATGGTTGCGATTCGCTCATGAGAGTGAGTTTCAGTTTTCTCCTTTTTTTCCTACCTCTCCCTCTTCTGGCGTTCCTCATCCTTCCTACGCTTTGAACGTCGTACTAGCAATACAAATGCTAATTCATGGATCCTCCCTGCCTCCCCTATCAGTGAACTGGTATCAAACCGATGGAACTTACTCTGGCGGTGTTGAAGACTTCCAGACTGGATGGAAGGTACTCTCAAAAGCCATTGAAGAACATGCTCCCGAAACAAAGATGTACTGGTCCCCTAACGTCGGTTCTGATTCGGATTACGAGAAGTACTATCCTAAGGAAGGTCGTGTTGATGTCGTTGGCGTGAGTATACGCTTCTTTTATATGCAATTCTAATCTTGAGATATACTGACGAGTGACGTGTATTTCTTGATGGCTGTAGTTCGACTGGTACCCACAATCAGCCTCTGAATCCTTCCTGGAAAAGGCAAAACCCTTCCACGACAAGTACGCTGTGAACGGAATCAAATTCTTCCAAGGTGAAACGGGATTACATTATACTGGATCAGATTCGGAAAAAATGCAATGGGTTAAGAGTTTATCTAGTAAAGAAACTCAGGATGCTATGCCTAATTACCTAGGATGGGCTTGGTTCAATTATGATAAATTTGAGAATGGTAGACAGGTTGATTTTAAGATTGTTAAACCTGAGCAGGGATCTGGTTCGGGTATTAATTCTCAGATCAGATCTTATTTCGCTGCTTAGAGGGGAGATAAGAACGACCAGGAGGGGATTTCCATTCTATGGAAGTAATTTCTAGGCTTTGGGGCAATTGGGAAGGGAGACCGGATATGATGTGTTGAATGCTGCGCGTTTGATGCATCTCTCAAGCCTCTCTTTCTACTCATAGTCTAGAAATTGCTTTCCATCACCTCCTTCGATTCCTTCCCGCCTACTATCATCATCAAGCCTTTCATCTCCGTATTATCTTCTTCTCTACCATCCTCGTTTAATGGGTTAAACATTCTCGCAAGCGAGAAATGTGGCGGCTATCTCTTTTCTTTGTCTATTCAATTACGAGCACGATTTCTGGGTTCTCTTTAACGATCAATATCTGGGTCCCTCTTGACAAATTCCTTCCTTCATCTCTTCAATTCACAAAGGGCAAATCTTCCTTAATCAAAATGCAAAAGAATCGAAACGAACGACAACCACCCTTTTCTTGGAGTGGCTCCTTTATTCACACGATTTTTACCTTCCCTCTTCTTCGACAAGGATGCCGTGCGTCCTATGGAGAAGAGGATGATGTTCTCGGAAGCTTGTCTTTCCGGGACAAAACCCCACAATCTCTTCAAGCTTCACTTTCTTTAACTTCTTCCTGGACGATATGCAGGGCAATAGGCAGGACCATAGTCTTCAATTTGTCACCTATGCAAACTGGGCAAGTTCCCATGCGCTTTACCACTTGGATATCTGTACGATGGTACACACAAGCTTGCTTGCGAGCTGTCAACCCTCCTACTTGTCCTTCACTATTACTTCTTTTATTCAGGGTCTCACGGCTACTGGTCCGTGTTGAGAGCTTGTTACGAGGGGGTTTGTTCTCTCTCTTGGTAGAGAGAACAATGTTGATCAATATTTAGGTTAGAATGGAAGGAAGATGGGTTTCCTCTGAACTTTCACCTTACCCCAATTCCCCCCTGTTTGTAGCTATAGTGTTTATTTCTTTCCTTTATTTTACGCTCTCGTATCTTATCATTCATTAGCAATGTTGAATATGATTGCATCAGGCTCGGATCCTTTCAGATGGCATGCTTGACTGAGTGAAGTGAAGTGATTTGCTTGATTCGCCCGTATCTTTTGCAATATGACTTTCCTGTTTCGCCACGGTGGTTCAGCTCAGCTCCCATCAACAAGGAAGAGCGTGACACTTGGCAGGACTTGTATAGAAGAGCATATACAACAGCACAACCAACCATACAGCTATCAACGCAACCATGTCAACAAAGGGTGAAGAGCTGAAAGCTACAGTGAGCTCTTGCTCTCCTGGTGATCATTCAATGCATGCTGATGTTGTTCTCGTGGCCCGTCACAGATCAAGGCAGTCGACATGCCTGACACCCTCCAGAATGCCGCGATGGAGATAGCACGAGCAGGCGTCGAAGAGCATTCATTGGAGGTGAATCGCATTCTCCTGGCAGACACTGCTCTAGCCTGGTTCAGCGCCTGTCTGGAGGTTGCAAGCTTGTGTGCTGACCGAGTCCTTGTTGCTTGCTTCCATGGACGCGCTTAACAGAAAGACATTGCCCAGTACATCAAGAAGGAATTCGACCGGTGAGCTTGAATTACTTGCATCATGCTGCGTCTCTGCTGGCCTTGTGTCTCCGTCCGCTCCTCAGTGCTGAATGACTTGTCGCCCTCTCTCGTCAACTCCCTCTCCGCTTTGGCTCGGCTGCAATATATGGACGTTCAATCGGTAATGCAAAACTGCCGTAAACAATCGATATGCACTCCACTCCCTTCGATCCTCCTCTATCATCACTCAATGACGAATAGACAATATGGCGCGACGTGGCATTGCATCGTTGGCAAGAACTTTGGAAGCTAGTGCGTCGTCCTACATGGTTGATCGGTCCTGCATTGATCTACCAGAGTATAGACTGATTGTTCCCGATATGATGTCTACAGCGTGACGCATGGTACGTCGAATGAATCGCTTGAGAGACTTGGGGATGGACAAACGGGCTGACCTACTGCTCTCGCTTCCTGCAGAGTCTGGCAACTTTATATACTTTTACATGGGTCCTATGGCTATCGTAAGTGCCCATGAACTATACGGAATCGCCTCATCACCTTGGGAGAAACACTTTGCTAATACAAACTTGTGATCTGCCTCGCTTCTCACCGGCAAAATAGCTCCTCTTCAAATCGGGTTAAAGGAATGCATAAATTCGCCCCACATATGCTTGAGCAAACGAGCAAAGAAGACATCGACTATCACAAACGGACAAGCTGTTCGGGCAGTGATCAGTGATTGGTATTGGCAGAGTGCGAGAGAAAAAAGAGTAACGATATTCAAGTGCAACCAGTTTTTTCTGCTTGTCACTGCCTCAGTTTTCTGAACGATACGTGGAACAACGTCAGTTACTCATGCTCCTCGTATGTGTTTCACGAAGACGCTATATACTACAGTCTGTGCAGGAGTCTCCGGCTTGCTTGCAATGAACAAAATGCGCTTAGCACTGGGCTGAAAGTCAGCGCCTCCGGGCTCTTTAGTGGAAGAACAAGCCCTATAGGCTTCCCTTTGGCTGATTTAGAATTGCATACAGGGTCGGTGCGCCATCAAAGAGCGGATGCAGCTATGAACCGGATTGGGCAAGATGTGCTTGCAGCCATTCGCGCTTGGCCTGAATATTTGCCGAGGTATAGTCTTACAAAGGTAAACTTCAGGAGAAGTCGGGAGCTGCCTCTCGCATCTTTCACTGGGTATACAAGTACTGCATATCTCAAAGCTGTATCTTCTTTTTGTGGCAGTCTAGTATACATTCTCTAATCGATACGTGTGACAAGAGGTGCTTTTGGGGGACTGGCTGAACGGCCTCTTCGCTGTACTGGGGCTGCTTTTGGTTGTCTGCAGGGCAAGAAAGTATGGGTCAGTCCAGATTGTACATAAATCACAGTGGCTGAGCTGTTTCTTTGAACTCACTGCTGCTGCGTTGTCGGTTTCACAAAGGCATAATCACATTGAATAGTTTGATCTAGCAAAGTCGTCCCCGAAGCTTCACGTATAGCTTCGTCCGCTTGTGACCTCTTCTCGTATTCAAGAAGTGCGTAGCCCTATTATGCACAGCCATGTTACAGGTAGAACAGGTCCAGAAGACAAGTCCAGGAAAGAATCGAAATACATGGTCAGCCTTCAATGGCGAGTAGCCCAGACGTAAGCCGGATAGACATCCCGAAACTGACCTTTACGTAGCCTGTCCGTCTATCTAGATTAAGATGTAAATTCTTGATCTCTCCAAACTCGCTGAACTTGTCTTGGATGTCCTCTTCAGTCGCTTCTTCATGTACGCCTGTTACGATCACGATCCATCCTTCGACGGCTGTAACGCAGCATAGATAACAACAGCAGACGTAGCAGAGATAACATTTAGTCAATCTGTGGACGTAACTCGATTTGATCCAGGACTTTAAGCTTACACTTCGCTGCTACTACCTTCTGCTGTTCTTTCGAGTCGGCTGCTGCATTGGAAGAGTCGGGCAGGGATTCGTATTGAGCGTTGGATTCGTCTCGGGCTATTGGGAACAAGATAGCAAAGTTAAGAATGTCATCTTCCAGAGTTTTGAAGCTGGAGCCAGAGCTGGAGCTGCGTTGTGCTCCAGTTCGAGACCTTCAAATGCTATCAACTAACCATCTCCAGAGCTCTTGAAGCCACGACCTTTACGCTTGACCGAGACGTCTACGGGATCCAAAGGACAGAACATCAGTACCATTTGAATCTCTATACGAACGATTCATACAGTCGGCCTGCAAAGCACGCACTCACCATTGTCGAGGTCCATATCCATTTTGGGAAGACTTGATGTGCCACTGACTTGTGTGTACTTTGAGATGTGTGCTGAAGCCTGCTAGCTACGACGGCGAGCAGCAAGGATTGGCACTTTTGTTTCGTCTTCAATGGCCTTGTAATGGATGTGCTGAATGTAGTCGTGGAACGTAAGAAAGCCATGAGAGTTCCGAGTTGGCTGCTGCTGGCGAAGTTGATCGCAGGTCGTTGCCTCTGATTCAATCCGTACCGATGTCTCGTCCATTGCCTTTGCAAGATCTCACATAGAAGACATACAACACAGTGACATGCACACATCAAGAGCAGGAACGACAGCACTGAGCTGCTGAAGTCGAGAACGCCTCCTGTCGCGCCTCATAATATAGACGGTCTGACCCAAGACAGACGAGACGAGACCTACGAGGAATACGCAAAACTGCCGCTGAACGTCACGAAACACTATGGCACGCAACACACAGACTCGCTTGGATGCATTCTTGCCAAAGACTAATACCTCCCCTCGACAACCATCGAAGAGCTGGAGGGACGAAATGCCCCAAGTGTCCGATACGCCACTAGACAAGCATCCTTTACGTGTATACGTACTTTGTGGAGTCGTGTGAGCTTGCAGATGCCCGGAGTGCTGCTAGATAGCACTGACAAATGTCGACATCTCTTTAGTGGATCAGGAAAATCGACTTTGGGTGTACAGTGGGAAGCTCTTTATCCGAATTACTACGTAAGAATTAATCAAGACAGTCTCGGAGATAGAAGAAAATGCGAAAGCTTGGCTAGTGAAAGCTTGCAGCAGGTAATCAAGCGTCACTTCAAACGGTTTTACTGCCAAATGAGCTAAATATCCTTCTACCGTAGGGCAAGTCTCCCATTATTGATAGACAGAATTTCGATCCTTCGCAACGGTACCACTGGCTAAACATCGGTCATGAACATGGTGTCGAGGTCGTTGCGCTCGTGTTTCGTACATCACGACGAGTGAGTCCGTGTACGAGATGGTACTTATAAGCATACTTATCATATTATCTCTAGACTTGCTCGGACCGACTACTGCTCAGGACTGGGCACGAGACAGTCAAATCACCTGAACAAGGCTTGCAAATCCTTGCTTCTATGATGGCAATATTCACTGTGCCCATTGCTGAAGAGGTAAGCAATATAGCTTTGCCGCGTCCAGAGATCTCGCTGATTATCATTCGGTTTCGGGATTGCAGGGCTTTCACAAAATCGTATTCCTCCCCTCGGCCTTGCCGCTGCATTACTCGCTTGCAGATATCAATGCACTACTCGCCAAAGTGACTGCAATGCCGTCTTTACCGGCTATACTCCCCCCTTCACCTGCCGCTGGACCACCTCGGAGGGGAGCATGGACTCGAGGCAATGTCCGAGGCAGAGGCGCATCGCAAGCAGGGAGCTGGAGATCCAGAGTCAACGAACGCGAGTCACCATGGTCTCGCACTGCACCGCTACAGGGAGGCTATCCTTCATCCCGTACCAACTATGTCGACGATACAACCCCGTACGCAATGCAGGAGGGTGGATTAGGGCAACTTCGCAACGGACGCAGCCCTCCCGAGCGTGTGGAGAGAGATAGTGCAAGGCGAACAAGTCAGCCATATTCTATGCCGATCACGCATCACGTCGTGGAACCCAGCACGACAGCATTGTCCGCCAAGAAGGCCCCTTCGACAGGCTTTATCGATATTAGCAGTGATGAGGATAAGTAGCAACAACAAAAGAAGACCGTACTGCACACCCAAGCATGCAACAAAGAACAAACACTGGCATACATGCATCAAGCAGCAGCACTAACAGCCCAGCACCTCAGTGCCTGCGGTCCAATTTCGGCATGCCGTCCACGAACAGACTGGACCCCGCACGCGGATCCGCATAAGCCGAACGTGGCCGCGGTATAGACTCCTGCGGAAGATGGATTCAGGGAAATGCTCGTCCTGAAGCGAGTCTCGTGTCCTCACCCCTAGCGCAGCTCTATCAGCCACAGAAAGGCGTTGCGGATCAAGCCTTGCGGAGAATACGTCCTCCTCTTGAGCAAGATGTATGGACTGCAACCACTCTTGTGCTTTCGATAGATCACTCTTCAAGGATTCTATAAGCGATTCTTGCTCGACAAGCCTCTCCCTGGCTCGACGCGCTACCCTCTCAAAATCAGCTTCTTGTTCCGCCAAACGTGCGTTCGCCTCGCCCACGTATGGGGAATCGGAAAGAGCTGTACTGGAGACGTCTTGAAAGGTCTGTCCTGCTCCATAACGAGCGAGGTTATCCTTTTCGGCTGCTAGGCGTTCAATGTCCCGCTTCAAGTCTTCAAGTTGATTGCGCAAAGTACCTGCGAGCTGAGATATGAGGAAACACATTTAGCTGCTAGCCTCAATCTGAATCTCAATCTACACACCTCCTCTCCATCCTTGGTCTCCTCGAGATGCCTTTCCTGGTCCGCGTAGGTACTTGTCTTCCTGTTCTTGTTCAATGTGAAGCCTGGCAGGCCAAAGAAGCGGTCAAGCTGGCTATACAAAGTCGCGAGTTCTTTATTCCGACTGTCAATCTGTGCTTGTAGCATAGAAGACTGTGCGCAAGGGTTAACTCTATTGAATAAATGTATGAGAACGGATGAGAAGCTTACAGACTGCTCCTTTTCTGCTTGCATAGCTGCCATATCTCTTCTCGATGCCTCCAGCTCGTTCGCCAGCTCCAGTAGTATCGTACGAGTCCGCAGACGAAGGTCTGACCGCGAAATGTGCGCCCTCGCTGTGCCAGGCCCTCCTTCGAGGGTTGCATAGCCGTCATTTCCTTGATAGTTCGCTTGCACCTCCGTACCGCCGTCGGACATGCCGTCATCATCTTGCTGAGTATCTGAAACGACATGTGCAGCTTTATGTGTGGTTGAGCAACGCCTCGTGAGAAGCAGTGTATATCTATCAACATACCTGCTATAGGTTCGCTCGCCACCACCCGCACTCGCTTCATTGCAGATTCATTGTTGAGCGTCCGACCTGTAGAGCTGACACTCTGAGTAACTGAGGTTAAGTCAATGTGACATTGGGGCTTACTTGGCTCTGTAAGGCTTGTGATTGCACTTTGCATTTCAGACTGCTTATTGAAAGCATCCTGCAGCCTGAGCGCCAAATTCCCATTGAGGAGCCGCAAAGCGTCATTCTCTTCTTTTAGAGTCTCAACAGCACCACTGCTCGTAGCTGAGAGTGCGTCCAAGCTTGCGAGCAGTCGTGTCTGCAATACCGCATTCTGGCTGGCGAGGTGGCTGATCGAGGCCGACAAATGTGCAATCTGCTTGGGTTGCGTTCAATTAGCGAGAGATGTACATCAGTCAGGTCCGACCCATCTATCAGTCCTTAAGAATCTTTCTCGTCAAGTCTGGCCGTCTTGCGTACCTTCTCCTGACCTTCTGACTCCCTCGTCGCCGCAGAAAGTCGATCCGCCTCTATCTGTCGCAGGAGATGGTCGAATGCCTGAAGACAGGCTTGCGGCGTGTTGCTCAGCTCATCTAGGGTGATTGGGATATATGTGTGCGAGCGGAGTTGCTGAAAGACCTCTTCCACGAGCATTTCCTCCGCATGGGCGGGATCTAGAAAGCAAGCCTGAAGGTCTGAAAGGCCAAGGCAAGCAGTCTCGAAACACGAACATCTTGACATTTTGATATGGGTTATAAGCAAAGCTACTGAATGCGCGAGACCAGTACAATTATCCTCTACAGCTTTCAGCCTGGCCAGCAAGCTGTATTTCGAAATCCCTCCACGGTTCTCGCCTAGCTTTCTGGAAACCCGCCGTACCATATCGAACTAATTATATAGCAATCAATGCCAGGTATCCATACGAAATTTGAATCCATCGTGGCGCTTGCGTCTACGTTGCGATGGGCCCGGCGGCGGCAGCGACACCGCCCGGCAAATACCAGACTTCGCATCCACTGAGGGAAAGATGCATTCGAGTCCGTCGTGACAGCCATCAACGTCGGCGCAGACAGCTCCATCTCCCCCGCATATCTGAGCACTTTGATCATCAGAGTGGGCTTCAAAGATATGGAGTTGAATGCTTCGCTTACACCGGTGGGTGAGCATAGAAGCCAGCCTAAGCAACCTTTCAGATCATCGCTGATCAGCGGTAGAGATAGAGAGAGTCAGAACAGGCTTAGGGGGGTGTGGAAGGAGCGAACAGCTGAAATCTATCGCTCACTTGGGTGTACAGGCATCACCGAATGTACCCCAACATTGCCCGTCCAGGCAAACGCCAAAATCGCAGGCATCCTGCGCCGAATCATAGATAGTGCCGGAGGGATCGGTACAACTGTCGAACACCAGTGACTCAGCTCACAAGTTGTATGCCTTCAATGCACGTTCACTTACGCTGAGCCTTTCCATCCGCAGAAGTAGTTGTCAGACTTGATATCCAGCGTGCACACGCCTTGCGAACCTGCGGATGCACAAAGGCGTTGATCGGGCGTCTACAGAACAGACATGCTTCATAGATCAGCTATGTACTTTACGCAGAGTCAAGTTCCACTCACTGGAATCAAAGCTGAGAGACTGTTGCAAGGCAGGTCTGCATATACTGCTCGACTCCTCCCGACGAATGCTGCAGCTAGTACAAACAGAAATCGGATGCACTTGAGCATTGTCTGTGAAGTATGAAAGAATGTGAGTTGGCTCTTGCAGTAGATTAGTTGGTCGGAGCAAAGTGGTTTCAACCACAGATCAAGCGAAGTAAGGTGTATCTCTGTTTCTTAGATGTTGCCTTTCAACACGGTTCTCCCTTGCGATCGTTTGGTGTTTCACCTCCCAACACGCGGCAAAGCTGAAACACGCCGGCTTCTTGACGACATTGCAAACCTTTACTCAAGAGTACCACATGTCAACAAAGGAGACAATCCACCTTGTCGCGTATCCGAGCCTCTTGCGGTGAGAATTGCCGACACCTTGGGATCGAGTTTCGGTGTGCGTCAATGAAAAAGCAGTCGATGATGCAGCATGCCTGCAAGATAGCTACATTGTGTGTTGCATTGCATTTCCGTCGCTCATGTCATATGATACAGTGTCTTTCGCGATAGTAAGGTGTGTCGCGAAGGGGTATGCCGAGCTGTATGCCAGCAAAGGTCTGCCAGCCTATCCGAGAGCCGATGGATATCCTATCAGAGATATCTGCAACAAGGAATCAGGTTCAGCACGCAAGTCGATGGCATTGAGCCAAAGTTTGATCTTACGGTTGCCAACCAAAGAAGATAGACCCCAGTTTAGCTACATCTCGAGCCTGAAGAATCAGACTTTTCGACGAAATAGAGCGGGTTTAGAACGGAGCAAACTCAAGAGCTGATGCATTTGCGCTTACTCATTGACATTGTATTCAACGCTGAGATCACTCTTCAGTTTCTCCGATACAGTACGGATAGCTCTGTCCGCGTCCGTCAGCTCGGCTGTTCTAGCGTTTTCATCGTTTCTGTCGAGAGCTTGACTGCCTTGAACACGTTTGACTTTAGAAGCTGAGGCGGTCCTGTAGAGAGCTGTTAGATAGAAAGGGCTGCTACCAAGCTTGAAAAGCATACCATTTCTGCAAAGGATCGTATTTGAAAACCTCGAGGATGGTCATCAGAACGGCCGACTTGCTTCGCAGAACTCTGATGGTCTCTTCCGAGCATTTACGAAAGACGCCTTCAACACCAGCTATACCGAAGCCGTCCACTATGTCCGGGGTAAGGCGGAATGGCACATGCTCAGGCGTCGGTAATTGCTTGCCCTGCAATCCATCATCAAGTCGTCAGCAGGCCTGTCACGCTTACCTGGAGAATTACTCACAGCCTCGAAAGCAATCCCGAAGTCGATTGGAACGAGTTCACCATTGACCGTATCTATCATGATGTTTGAGACATGACGGTCGCCCAAGCCCATGACATAGCCGACCATAGACATGGACGCAGCGCTACGCGAGTAGTTCAGGCGCATTTGAAACCACCAGTAAGGAACATGATGCTTCTCGGTGAAGAAGTGTCTCATGACTGGATGGACTCGTTTCAAGATCTTCTTATATACCTCAATGCGGTCTTTGTCTGATGCTTTCTGCCGTTCTCCTAGCATCTTCCTTGCTTCCAAGATTGGCATGTCATCTGGCCTATACCTGTGGGGGTCACATGCAGAAATAAACGTCAGATGCATCCCCCCCGTCGTTTGTTCGACCTACCTTGCGTGAGCTGGTATTAGCCAGTCCCCTATAGCTTGACTGTTGGCCACAAACTCCAGGAGACCACAATCACTCGTCAGGGGAATCACTTTGTACGTCCTTACGCCAAGCTTGCGTGCACTTGTCTGATCATCCCGAGACAATAGATCGTTCGTCACACCAAATATCTGCTGCATAACTGCATCTTGCCGAACATCGTCGCCGCCCTTAAACTGAAGGTATTTGCAATTAGACAAAAACTTGAAGGTAGACGAACAGACTAGTTCTACTCACTAATTGCCGGTGGGTTGCACCATCAGAGCCGATGCAGTCCGTGATCTTAGGTAGATTCACTCCTCCAGCGGTTGTATATGTGTTTTTGTAGCCGACGATACACGCCATATCGTCTGATCTATACCTGCAGGACTTGTCTACGGCTAGTGTCAGAGTCGTAACGGGTATGGGTAGATTTTTCAGCCGTAAAAGTCTCAGACCATTTGGCATGGGTCGAGTCTTGTCAGCAGAAGGTTTCTGCTTTTCGACCCTCATTGAAGACCAGTCGGCATAAGCTTCAATGGCCAATTCTACTGCCTGGGTCACTTCTCCCATGCGAGAGTTGTGCTGGTGTAGACGCATTATAAGATCCCTCATAGGCCCCTGTGTGCTCGATGTTTCGAAACCCAGGGAACGGCGTCTATGAGAGCTCAACTGGCTTGCATGACCTGCACCAGTATTGAAGAGGAAGTACAGCTGGAATAGACTGTGAAATGGATGCTCTGTAGCCAGGCGCTCCACGACCCTCGTGAGTGTGCGCTGGAACTGAGATGCGCCACGCGCTTGCATAACCGCCAAGCGGGCTGACAGCTGAGGTACCAGATTGATGTAGCGGTATGATGGAATATTCAGGATCGATTTGTGGGCACTGGCGCAGAATGCGTCGTCATCGGCATTGCCGAGCCAAAGAGAGCATAGTCGAAACACCGCGTCAGAGTTGTTTTCTGCTCCAGAGAGTGCGTGACTATACATGGTAACGGCACTCTCTAGCAGAGCCTTGCGAGACGAACGAAATTGGTCTACAGTTTGACGATCTTGCTGAGAAATTGCACTTGCGATTCGGTGTCGGCTGTGGATCTCCGAAGAGGTCCCTTGGCTAGATTTTGATTGCTTCACCAGTTGAAGTACCTCGTTCTCCTTTTTACGCGTGTATGAGTCCAACTGATCAATTTCCGGGACCTGTTGTGACATGTCTTGATACTGATCATCGGCGAATCGTGCGTACTCTAGGGCTATAGCTGCAGCCAAAGCAGCATCATGCGCATGTATATGGTGCCAGGCGAGCTCAAAGTACTGCTCGCGTATGGTCGATGGGTCTTCAAGCCGCGCCGTAGCGATCCAGGTGCCCTATAGTGAGGTATTGTTCAGCTTGAATACGAGTCTGACGATGCTGTAATTGCCAAAACGTACCATCTGCGCCAGTAGTTGTGCAAGGTATTCCTTAGACAAATCACCTGTGTGCATGTGCAAAAACTGCCGCAAGGTCTCTATGGCAGCCACCGATTCCTTCTGTAGCCACAAGACCGATGCAGTGGCCAGGGCAAGCTCGTGGTCGACTGCCTTTGCAATGCGCCGGCATTTCAGAACTGCATTCAATGCAACCTGTTTCCTGCTTTTGCTCCTTGCAATGGCGCTCAGAGTGAGTAAGGTTGCGCGTTCCGCCTCCCTGGCTTTCAAGTCTAGATCCGATGGCTCGTCAGTTATACTCTTGCGGGCCTCGGCTTCTCGAAGAGTGTCGAGCAGGACTATGCGAGTTTCTAGAATGACTTCCGCAGACTCATATCTGTACATGCTATGTCAGCCGAAGGCAACAAAATTGCTGCTCAAGACTCACGTGAATGACTGAAAAGAGGTACACGATTCCGCCACATAGTTTGCGAGACATTGGGATGTATCGTGGCGCCATAGCAGAACTTCTCGGAGAGCCAGTATGTTGCGCAAGCCCTTCTCGTCAACAGCTGGACTCGAGTTGTTGACGCTCGCCAAGGCGATGATCTCGCTTCCTATTGTATTGAGCAAGCTGCTTTCCTGATGTGTACTAATCCCATTCGCGATGGTCCCCTTCAAAGCCTCGTAAAGAGAATATCGTGCGTGCAATTGAGGTTCGTGTGGCACAGGTATATCCCAACTCTGTGTCTTCCATGCTAGACTTGGCATGATGTCAGATATACCATTCGTTTGAGGATTCGCCCGGAACAGCTTCATCGATAAATGACCCAGATCACCAAGTGCCAAACATTCCAGTATCTTCTGTGTTACAACATCGCCTTCCTGTATCTGGGACGCCGCCTCGAGATCCGCGCCATGCCATGATAATGCCTCTAGCCACCTCCCTTCGTGGTGTAGGCGGCGGACAAGCCCATCAGGCAAATCGAATGCAGATATGCTATAGAAACCGTCCGGCTCTTGAAGGTTGCTGTAGATCTCGTAAAGTAGCTCTCTTTCTCGTGTGTGTCTAGTTGGTGGACTTTGCGTATACTCTCTTGACAGCTCAGTGCACAAAAGGGCAGCAGTGTAGTTATGTGCTTCCATCGCTGCTTGGGCTAGCTTCATATATGGCACTGATAGCCACAAGTCATGCGAGGTTGGTACATCCAAATCAGCAAAGCCTTCTGGAGGGCTGCAAGCCCGTAAGTCTAGAACGATCTCAAGGACGTCCACTGCGCAGGGCACACGACGGTCTAAGAGCGTTTCGAAGTATGTCGACAAACTTCGTCGCGTGGCAGATCCCTCTTGGTCGAGCAGAAGGGCTTGTACGAGTGCTGGAAGGCACTCTTTCGCCAGGCGTGCATTGATAGATAGAATTTCAGAACATGGCTCAAAAAAGGCAGCTTTCTGCCCTAGCACTCTCGCGAGCAGGGAGGCGAAGCTTTGCTGCCATTTCTCGCGCTCGAGTGAGACCTCTGACCAGTAGTCCGCATGAAGCAATTCTGCCAAGTCTTCCGCTATCCTCGAGACGGCATTGCGGTCGCGAAAGCGTCTGATTTGAGGAGCCCGGATCATGTCAAAGTTGGCGTCCTCCACCGGGGGTATGTCTTTCGATGCCAAAGACACGATCTTCAGGAGCGTTTCAAAGGCCATGTGAACCATGGCTAGGTTTGCTTCAGACAATAGACCACATATCTTGCTAAGTATGACGGCCTTCGGGGTCGAATCGCTAACTACCGTACGTGTATCCGTCCGCATGCTTGTGTTCAGACTAGGTGGGTGGACCTGGCCACCACTGACGTAAAGGAGATTCACAAACGTCTGGGACAGTTCAGCACGGAGACTGTCGCGTGCAAGTCCCGCATCCGTGCAAGCGAGAAACTTCCACAGAATAGACGCAATTTTTGACTTTTGTTCGTGGCTTTGCTCCATTAGCAGCGGCCGTCGAAGGATGCTTAGCGCGTTATGAGCGCTGAGCCTGTTGCCAGGGGAATCAAGAATTCCGTCCATCTCTTCTACAGTCAAATTCTGGCTGCCTGCAGTAGTAGTAGGACCCGGCCATAGGACGCTCAGCCGCTTGGAACTCTTACTCATCTCGATGTCTTTGTGCTGGCGAAGCGCACTTTTCCATTGTTCCAGATGCCGTAAAAAGCCCAGCGCAGACGCCCTTATCGTGTCATCGTCATCTTGCGACAGTTTCATTGCCGTGTCTGCCGCTAGAAGGACAGAATGAAGCTCGTCTTGCAGCCCAGACTTCTGTGCATGGCGCAGAGCACCCAGCTGCGTGAGCGCCCACATGAACATTCTACTCGCCACGGGTAATAAATCTTGTTGCTGTACAAGAGCAGATAATCGTTGGAGCACCATAGTGAGCAAGTGCTCGCTTGTAGACAGCTTGCTTACGGCACAGCCCATACAAATGGCGGCATTATGGAGAAGCCTGAGTTGTTGCGAAGTGAAAGGAGGCTCTGCCGCTGCACATAGGAGCCGGTGGAGGACACTGTTAAGAATCGCTGCATCATCGAGAGAGCCGGCGATAGCGGGATGCGATCGTCTCATCGAGTACAGAATCGCTTCCAAACGCACGTCGGGTGGCGAAAGCACGTTGGGTCGGAATGGTTGATCCGAAGTTCCGAAGATATCTCGGAGGAAGTTCTGGAGTAGTGCACTCGCTGTCCAGCACTTGTCGAAAGTCGATTCAAGTATGTCCAAATTATACTCTGCTTCCCAGATGAAGCTGAATAGGCGCCAAACAACGAGATCTCGCAGGCTGCGAAGCATATCTGGAGCTTGAAGACCGTTTTGTAACGCTACCTCCGCAGCCTTAAGTGCTATGTCCTGCTCGGCGAGTTTGAAATCATTCGACCCAGGCTCTCCCGCAGTTAATTTGTAGGCAGCGTACGTTGGAAAGACTCGGGCGAGGGCTATCTTTTCGTACATTCCCGAATAGGCACACATGTCTTGAAAGAATTGTGGCCTTGGCCCAGCAAGGACCATGGGCGCGGTTTCTTCGAATCTGGAAGAGTACAGAGCTTGCTTGTTTGGAAAGCCGAAGGCCGATGGATCTGGAATCAGCAGACCTTCTTGCGAGTTGTACAATTGTTCCGCTAGGGTGAATGGCGCCAGGAATGAGTAGAGTGCGGCTAGGTCTTGCAAACCAAGACGCTCAGCGGTAGCACTCAACGTAGCCTTAACAAATCTGCTGGTGGATTTAGAGGCATTGAGAGCAGCCAGGACTATGACAGGATGGTATGCATTGGAGCGGAAGAAATCGCTGGCGATCATAATGTTGCTGTAGGTAAGCAGTGTTGTAGCATTGGACTCGAAATCACTGCACTGAAAATCAAATTTTGCTTTTTCGGCAATACTTGTCCATACGGCAAACGACTGTTTTCCCTCTCCGTGTATGTATGAGCAGACCCGCCCCAGCACCGGTGCAAGCTTGAAGCGCACTCGGTAGTCGGCGTCGTCTAGCATGCTTATGATGATAGCGTCTGGAGGTACAGGTGCATCATCCCTGCATGCCGAAAGCTCCGTTTCGTGTCCAAAGGCGAGGGGGTTGAGAGCTTTGGAACCAATGAATCGATCCAGGAGATCAACGCAAGCGTTCCTGACCCGCCAGGAGAGAGAAGTGCCTGACAACAGCTGACCAGCAAACCAAGCAGCAAGCCTACGGGCTTTGTCGACATAGGGCATTTCGATAGCTTCTTCCTTTCCCCACTGTGAAACACTCGCGTGCAGGAATTTCAGGACGAACATCTGTAAATCTTCGGTGCGCGAATATTCATATGAGGGCAGAAGTTCTGTTCCGATCTTATCTACGATGCCCTCAAGCTCATTGCTACTGAGTGAAAGATATCCGCTTTGAAGAGCATCCAGGACGTGGCTTCCGATAAGGATGAAGCGTGCTCCAGTGTGCTCAAGTAGGTGCTTGACAAGCGAGCGCAGGCGCACGGGTTTTCGGTTGGCCTCTTTGAAATATGCTAGCGTGACTAGCATGCGCGTCGCCGTGGACAAGCAGGCATGCGTAGCCATACTTGTGCCGGGATCTAGTATGGCACGTCCGGTCATTTGCGTAGAGGTTGTCACTCGGATCGGCCCAAAGTCTGCATCTTCAATAGCCTGGGCAGATGTCACTGCACCGAGGTTGAGGACTTGCTGGAAAAAAGGCGCTTGAGTGCTGAAAGTCTCCACCAGACCTGGAGTTGCCCAAATTTGTGTCAGGAGGATATTCTCAATTCCATATTGTGTGTCCTCGACTGCAAAGGGGATCGTCAGACGCAGGATGGTACGGACAGCTCAATCAGGCCTCTTACTTGTGTGAGCATGAGGATTCAGTGCTGAGCGTCTTATGCCAGAAAATGGACCTGCAGATATGAGGACTTCATAGCGGTCTACTGTCTGAGGTACATCGAGGAAAAGGGGACTTATTGCGGTCAGGAGCGTTGCTTTCTCTGACGATGTCCATTTGCTTTGGTGGAGACGCGGCAAGGTGAGCCGCGCAAGCCGCAAAGCCTGGGCAGCAACTCGTTCGCTTCGGATGATGTTGACTGCGTCTACATATGCATCAAATGCAAGACTCAACCAGACGAGATCGAGCAGGCTTCGTAGCCTGTCCAAAGTAATGCCTGCCCAGTATAGGTCATCCGCTTCTTCCAATTCCTCCAGTAGCTGTTCTATCAGTCTCCGAAGGTAGACTATCAGACGCACTGCAACAGTATCAGTTCGCGCCCCCTTCTCTCGTTCAGCATCCGTAGTCGAATGCATCCGATTTCTTGCCCTGTTCATTTCCGGTATGGTCGCCCGCCAGAACCAATCTCTTAGGGGCATTAAACTTTGCCTCGTGCGCCAAAACGTGGTCAAACCTCCCTCGGGAATAACCACATCGACAATTGGAAGCTGCAGGTCCGGATGACATCGCGATGTCAAAGCAATGAAAAGCTCGAGAAGAGACGCTGCATTGACGGGCTCAAGATTGATCTTTTGTGCGAAAGGACGTGAGCTTTTCGCGTGTCTGGAAGGCCAGTGCCAGTGCCCTATTACTCGGTTGCAGACCTTGGCACGAATATTCAGGTTGTAGGTCCGAAAATCTGACCCTGCAACTTGAAGTAGTACCCGTAGAAACGCGCTGGCAGAGTCTGAAGGTAACGGTGGCCCTTGTACTTCTATGTCCGTAGCAATTGAGACGAGATCCGATGTTACTTTGCTGGAGTCAACAGCGTGAACAGAGTAAAGCTTCCAGAGGAGGTAACATGCCGCCCTCGATACGTGTGGCTGATGCAGAAACTTGAGAGTTATCTCCCAAATTTGTGACCAGAATGCATCTGAAGCCTTCTCGCTGGTCGCTGAATTGGTACTCTCCTGAGTCGACGGTTTGGCCAAAGTCGCGAGCAGGAGTAATGCCCAAGTCTGCACTGCCGGTTCCTCGTGAGTCAGGAGCACTACAGTAATGTCTTGCAATTGCTTCCCGTATGCTTCCTGTAAGGGGCTGGCGGTCCCTGCCTGATCATTTTCTTGCAGAAATAAAAGCAGCTGCAATCGATGTAGCACCGTTTTGAGGGATGAAGATGTCAAATCAACAAGTAGAGCCTTATACAAATTTCTCGGCGGTTCGGCCTGACCTTGACGTCAACTATGAAGGCAATGTCTTTTCCGTTCGGAACTCACCTTAAAGCGCTTCGAGGCTCTGGTTGGCGTTGGCGGGTCTACTCCCGCAGTTAGAGTGGACCTTCCTACCTGTATCAGGCATGACGCGCTGAGAGCTAGAACAGTCCATGATAGACTTTGCTGGAAATCGAACGCGGGTCCGGCTTGAAAAGCCGATGACGTGAATCCATGTGAAGGTCTGGTAGAAATCGTTGCTGGCGAACACCTCAAGGCTAAAGCGTTGAGATCCAAGAGCTCTGCACCCCATCTCAGCTCGACATCGGTCAAGGTGGCGTAATAGAGATCTGAAGCGAGAGCAACCCGTCGTTCGTCTCCGAGCGCGTTGGTGTATGGCAGAAGAAGCGTAGCTGCCATGACGAGCTGCTCCTTCATGGCGAAGTTCTTGGTTTGCCATAAGGTGACGATAGCTGACCATAGATGAGGAACCGCCTTTTCGATCAGGCTCTTACGATTGAACTCCAGCTCTGAGAGCAAGCGGTTCAAAGCCGTTATCATTGAAAGATGGGCAGTAGTCTCGTTTGGGTATGCGCCAAAGAATCGAACGAACTTCGAAAGTAAAGCCTCGCCATTGGAAATGAGGGGAGTGTGCGCAGACCTGAAGAAAGCATCTATGCAGCCGCACAGCTCGATGGTGTCTTGTCCAGCTGATGTGTGAGCTTTGCTCTGGCTGGACCCTAAATCGTCGGGCAAGACACCAAATTGGGAAGCAGCTTTTCTTTTCTTATTGCCTTTTGTAGACGATTCATCGGTACTCTCGACCTCCGTTTCCATGGCGTGATCGTCTACAATCTCATAACCTCGTATGGGATCTCCGAGGATAGCCGAAAAGCATGTTGAGACGGCGTGAGTCCACTGTTTGTAGTCCAGGTGGTCGAGATGTGGCTGATAAGCAACACTTGCTCGAAGGGCCTTCAGATACTCCAGAGCGACAGGTTCGAATAGTTTACCGCGCACCACGATGATTGAGAGGACATGATTGAAAACAGCTTTAAAAGCTTTGCGTGGAATGTCTGCTGCTGCTTTTTCGATGATCAGTCGGACAGCTTGTGCTGCATCCTTTAGCCTCTTCAGTGCAGGTGTTGTGGGCTTGCTGACGTAGGCTCTCTGTTCATCGACGACAATTTGAAAGATAGATTGAAGGAATTTGAGCCATTGCTTGCGGTCCTCGTTCATCCATTCGATGTTCCGCTGCAGGGAGAGAAATAGCCGAACATCTTCTAAACCTCGAGTCCGATCTTTCAGCTGGGAGATCGGCGAAAAGGGTCAAGGACAAATCAGCGAGGGCCATTGCATAGCGATATCACTGCTTATCGCATCATAGAACCGAAGCCTTACCTTGTCGCTTGCGAGATTCGATAAGGTGTCTGAGAAGGCTTTCGATGCCATAGTTCAGTGGTCAACTTCCGCATAACACCTTCAGGAGCGCGTCCTTCGTAGCGAACTCGAGCTCAGTATCATGTAAGGACCGTGTGACCTATGGCTAGATTGTAGTATAGCTGCTACTCCTATAGGTGCAGAGAAGAAGGCTGTACACACACTATCCACCACTCGGCCATGACCTTGCAAAAGGCAATCGGAAAAGTGCATGGGCTCATGGACTAGCTGACGACCGTAACGAAGCCAAGTTTATTGGTTCGACATATGGCAAAAGTTTGCAAATCAGTGTGCACGCGGAGGAGCATAGCCGCTTTGTCTGTCCAGGGCCCTCGCCCCGTGCAGGATCAGAGTTGTCCTGTGTGTACACGAATATATTCCGCTACAGCCATACTATGGTTGTTTTTATCAGCCCCCCCGGCTCAATTGACTGCTGCATGCTGACCAAGTAAACGTCTTGGCTGTTCAAAAAAGAACTGTCTGTGCTCATGCGCACTGGTCACACCCACTGCTCAAGCTCCATGCAGAAGCTTCTTCATAAAGGCCTCGTTGCTAGGAGGACGACCTAGGAACTTGGTTAGTGACTCCATCTCTTCTCGCTCACCGCCAGGTTGGAGGATCTCCCGCCGGTACCGAAGACCTGCTTCAGGAGACAAAGGATCCTTCTTGAAGACAGTTTCGAACATGTCAACTGTAAAGAGCATGTCAGCGCTGTGCCCGATGCAATGACTACATCTATATTACCGGAGAAGCTTTGCGAGTAGAGATATCCATAGTATCTGAACCAGGAAGCATGCTTAGCCCATACTTTGTTGTCCACGATGTGCGTGTACTTACCCGGCGCTTTATTGAAGTTCGGGGCGGGCATCAGCCAAGAATTTTGAACAGCTCATCAGTATCTCAGCTCACTCATAACCTCCCGTCTGTCGTAGACAAGCAATCAGTAGAGTGCCACTGCGCTATGTGTCTACTACTTACCAAATGGGCAAACGAGCTCTGTCCTTCGGGTAGTGGTTCGCCATTGCACAGCTTCGTCAAGGCGACCTGCGGAATATCGTGTCAGATGGTCTGCTCTTGTGGTGGATCAAAGGTGCTAATGGAGGCTGGCGATCTGCGATCTGGGAACATTCGAAGTACTCCTTGAGGTCCAATTTGGCCTCCATGCGAATGACCGCCTGCAAGAGTACCTCTGTTCGTTGCACATTTCCCAGATCACACTTCACCACCTTCCCTGGCGGACAGACAGCTTACTTGTTGGCGCAAATCATTCCAGAGCTTCGTGTAGTCGAGCGCTATTACTGACCAGATCAGTCATGTCGCTTGCCTTCCACTCGTGGTCAAACTTACCCGGGCTGTTAGCAGTCTGACCATGCACGGTAAGGTCGAATTTGCCGAAGTACAGCTGGCGCAGATTAAACAAGCCTTGATTGATATGCTCTGAATCAATAATCTTGTTGATCAGCTCATCCGGCATTGTTTCCCCTGACTCGTAGTGCTTCGAGATTTCCTTGAGAACTTTCGGGTAGTAGCACCAGTTTTCTGCCGAAAGCCGCTTGTCAGCTTCTGACTGTCGTCGAGGACTTAGACACTCATACCTAACATCTGTGAAGGGCATTCGACAAAGTCTCTGACGACGCGAGTGCCATCTGTGCCAAGGGAGATCGTAAGACCGAGATGGAAATTTAGCATGCGGCAAATCTACCTAGCCAGTGTCATGAACAGAGCAGGGTGAACGACTCGAGCCTGTTCACGCTCGCTTTGCGTGTAGCAGACCTCGACGAGGGAGTGCTTTAACCGCGCAAGCGTGGGACACGCTACGAATGTCGTGCGGCTGCTGCAGTCGCACAGCAGGGGGAAGGGCTTGGAGCTGCTGACGAAACCTCAAGTACTCACGGAAGCGGCCATACTTTGTCTTCGATAGGACTGCAGGAAAGCCTGAGCTACGATCATTACTATTGTCCGGTGAGAAAGTGTCACTCACGGCCATGGAAGGCATGTCCCATTTCATGGAAGAATGTGACCGTTTGGGAGTGGTCAAGGAGAGCTGGCTTGCCCGGAGTGGGCTGGCGGAGGGAGACAATCAGTACTTTGACGGAAACTCGTGTAGGTAACGTACCTTTGCAAGATTGGCAACCATAGCAGCGATTGGATACTGGTGAGACCCATCTTTAAGTGTAGTCCCTGGAATCAAGCCCCAGACAGCGGCATGGCCATACTGTAAGACGCACATGGTGTTCGTCAGGCGGACAATCGAGATGCTAGAGCTGCGGACGCCCTCACCTTATTCTCTCGAGGGAATAGGTCGAGAAAGAGATAACCTAGGAAGGATTGCTCTTCGGGTCCTTCAGGAATTTTATCCCACACGGAGAAGACTGACACATCCTGATGCCATGTATTTGCGTCTTGGACTTGTACGATTTTGACACTCAATATGCGCTGATAGATATCCAGGACTTTCTGTACGACATGCTCCACTGGCAAGTATTGCTTTACTTTCTCGTCGTTGAGCTGGAAGTTCTTCTCGATATACAAGCGGTTGAGGTAGCGGTAGTCCCAAGCGTAAAAGGTGTCTTCAAAGGGGATGTTTTGCTCCTCGCAATCCTCCTTCTTCAGTTGCATAAGCTTGTCCCTCTCCTTCTCGCCAATCGGCTTGATTTTTTCCAAAAGATCGTCAAGGAATGCATTAGCAGTCTTTGCGGACTTCGCCATTTTGGGTTCAATCACAAAGTCTGCCCATGTATCATAACCGAGGACAGCAGCTGCTTCCTTGCGCAATTCCATGATCTCCTTGAACAGAGGCGTATTGATAGTTGAACGGTTCTCGTAGCTGATATAAGCCTTTTTGCGAGTGTCGGGATTTTTAGCATTGTTGAGGAGGGGTAAAATATCTGGTGTCTTGTGCGTTACTTTGTATTTGGTCTGACCGTCGTCTTCTACGGTTGCATAGCCGCTGGCAACGGCTTCCGGAATACCAGCCAATTCCTCCTTGGTGAAGAGAAGAAATCCATTCTCCTCGTCGCAGTTCTTGTGAAATTCGATGCAGAGTTTTGCAATCTTAGTCTTCAAATCTTTGAATTTAGCTTGCTTATCGTCTGGAAGGGCAAGGCCAGCCCTTCGCTTGTCTCGCAAGAACCGGTCGAGTAGCCTCTGCGAAGCAACATCGAGGGTATTTGGAGGTGTGTTCTGTTGGGCGTGCTTCAAGGCGTCGTAGATGTCCTTTCGCATGGAGCTTTCGATACCGAAATCCTTTAGGAAAAGATCGATTCAGTACGAGCGGCTCAGCTTTTGAGGAGCACACCTACGCTGATCTTCTTGGATGCTTCCGTAGCAGCATCTCTAACGCTCTTGTCGGTAGAGACGGACTGCATGAATATGGCGGGATCGGACGCACTCTCAAATGCATCCTCATCGTGAGAGAGCGGCAGCACCACGCTCTCAAAAGTGCACTCCTCTGGCTTCAAAGTTGCTACCTTGTCTTCGACCTTGCGAGCCTTCTCGATAAGTCTATCGGTGAGCTCGGCTATAGATCCTGCGGTATAACGGAAGTCGTGTGGCGGTACTGGCGGAGTCTACGTATCATGAAATGCGGGGTCAGCTTGAGTGGGCTTTCATGGTTGCAGGAGAGCAACGCGTACAGGTCCAGAAGTGTCGGCCATGTTTGCGAAAAGCGACAGTGCGCGGTAATTTGAACAGACGTTGTGAGCGCTACAGGCGGCGAGGTTCGGTTTGAAGTGTATTTGAGGGCGGGCGGAAGACAAGCTGGATGCAGAGACTGAAAGAAGTCGTACCAGCGAGTTGGACAGTACCCTCCCCTTGTGCATTCACCCTGACGCTCAATCTGTTCGGTTATGCTGCTTGCGTAGCCTTTGAAATCCCGACAACGGCACACCAAACTGAAGTAGAACCTCAAGCTAGCTTTATGCGGCCGAACGTAGACCACTAGTTGGCAGAAGCTCGAGAATGTATGTAGAATTGGAACTAGATGAGATAAGATGGTGTGAACTATACGGCTACAAATGAGGGTGATCGGGCGGCTGGCTCCTGCACGCGACATCCCAGTATGTTTTCTTTACACGACTCTCGTCTGCACATGCTCATCCGCCTGACAGCGACGGCGAGCCACGCTGTCAGAGCGGCTCATAGTATATCATGATTGTGAGTATGCGTCGTTTGAGTCTGACTACCCACAGGGGACTGTCGAGCTATCATCCATCATGCTAGGGCGCCCACAAGCGGTACGAAGCAGGAACGCTAGCCTGACTGGCTATTATGAGAGAGTAGTACAAGTCAGGTGTCCATGCTTTGTGCAGGCAGCCAAGGCAGACAGGCTTCTGTGCTCATCAAGTGATGCATGTGGCATCGTTGCTTGGAACCGACACACATGTGTGACAAGTGGCTAGACGCAAGCTGAACTGATCTCACACAGCATTTCGTGCTGGTACTCAACAGGCAAGGAAAGACAAGATTAGCAAAATACTTTGAGCCGTATGACGATGACGAGAAGGTCCGCATTCGCGGCGAAGTTCATCGTATTATAGCTCCCAGAGATTCGAAATACCAAAGCAACTTTGTCGAAGTATGTTAACTTCGTTGAGACATACAAGTTCTGTGTTATTGACTCAAGTGTCCGTCTCCAGTACCGAAGTCAAAAGCTAGTTTATCGCCGATATGCTGGCCTCTTCTTCGTGGTTTGCGTGGATTCCCATGACAACGAGCTCGCCTACTTGGAAGCCATCCATCTATTTGTGGAAATCTTGGGTGCGCCGTACATCCGTTTATATCCAGGCTACAAGCTGAATGTTTTCTATCAGATTCATTCTTTGGCAATGTGTGCGAACTTGATCTTCTATTCAATTTTCACAAAGTGAGTAAACACTTCTTGCAGCTTCAAAGTCAGGTGTATCTAACTGGAGAACCGTCTTGCAAGGTCTACGCCGTGTTAGACGAAGTCTTTCTAGCTGGCGAGATTGAAGAGACATCGAAAGGCGTCATACTTAGCAGACTCGAGTATCTCGAATCTTTACCATGAAGGCTTGTAGCGCCTTGCACAGCGATCTGGTCCTTCAACAGTAGACTATTGTTGTACCGTAAATGTATCACGAGATTGATTGTAAACTACATAGCACATCGTCCTGGCCACTACCATTGTCAAGTCTGCCATCTATCTCATACAGGAACCCCATCATATCCCGAGCGCGGGACTAATCCGCCTTTTTCCAGTCAAGCTCGTGTGCTGCTTTGCCTAGGGCCCAAGTAGTCCAGATGAAGAGGAAGAGTGGATAATCGATGCAAGTACTCCTATTGAATATACCACACTGCGCGAAGACCCAATGTCAATGGCTGGTCGGCACAAAGCGCTGCGCGATGCTTACAGTCGATTCCCAAAGCCATTCGCCATTGGGCTGCTGACGACTCATGATGAGACGGCATCCTCTTTCAATAGGCTCTTGGTTTGGATATTTGGCGGTGAGGAGAGCCATCACAGCCCAAGCTGTATTGATGACGGTGGACTGGTCAAGTCCGACCCATTCGCCCGTTTCGCACGTCTGATACATTATGCTTAGCAAATCGTTGATTGCCAGTGAAGAGCATTTGGAAATCTACCTCATAACTCTCGCTCCAACCGCCATCGGCCATTTGCTTTCCCAAGAGGAACGTGCAGGCCCGCTGCACCCTCCCAGAATTTTCGTACGTTTCTCCATTGAGCGCCAGCGATTCTAACGCAAACATGGTAGCATACGTAAAGCATACACCCCAGCTGCCGAACCAGCTACCATCTAATCGTTGTGATGCGTAGATGTACTTGATGGCTTTACTCATAGTACGCCTGAATGTATCACATCAGTAATACTGTAAGTTGTCAACGATCAGCTTGCGTAAAACCCACTTGACATCGGCCGCTCGATAGTCCGGATATAGACGACTGAACGTGCTTAGCGCTGTTAGGCAAGCTGTCGTGCACTCGGGGTAGTTGTACTCGATCATGATGTTGCCCTACAGATCATGGGTCAGCTTGCAATAGGGTTATAATATTCCTGCCACGAGCAGCTAGCAGACGCACAAAGACTTCTGCGGGGTTGATGAGCTCCATATACTTTGTGCCACGTATTAGCTCGTACGATGCGAATCCTCCATCAGGATTCTGCAGAGAAAGAATGATATCGACAGCCCATGACATCCTCTCTTTGGAGACGAGCTTGGGCGTATAGCTAAGGGAGAGCACCTGAAGTGAGCGTCGAGCGACACGTTAGTGACAAATCCAAGAAAAGGAACTCACTCAAGACTCTGAAGGTGTATAACTGCCTTCAGCGCTTCTGATGTACAATCGCTAACTGTGTAGTGCTGCTCCCGCGTACTAAAAGGCCAAGCGCCCTTGCTTGGATGTCGATGCGCTTCTTCGACCCATGGAGTATCCTCCTGATGCTGCGCGTCATCTAACCACTCTAATAGCTTTGTCGTCGACTCGCGATTCTCCGGCAGCTTTGCGAGACCTGTCTGGTATAACATTTGTCCAGTGAAGCCAGCATCCCACGTCTGAGAGCCGTTGGTCCCACACATGAGCATTCCACGCGGTGACTGCCAAAAGAAATCTCGGACCGTCTCCAGATGGTGTTTGAAGCCTTCACTCTCGGGGCCTTCCTCCACCCATCTGCGTCGGTGTGACCTTCAGAAGATGTTATACAGGTTGAAACAGATGGACGTACCGGCAAAGCATGTTCATAGCCTTCGAGACTGGCCCTATCGTTTGGCAGTTGGTATTGACGTCGTCCATGCACAGAAGCTTGTATGCTTCTGCAATGCCAGCTTTCCGAACCATGTTAGGACACAGGTATCTCTCCCAGGCGCCAATACCTAGGTACATCGCGTCGAGTAACTTGGAATGTGGGCAATATAGGTCAACTTTCGCACACTTGTTGCGGCATGATGCCCAATTAATAGAGGCGTATGGTTGGACGTATATTTCCTGTGAATATGGTACGAGCTCAGAATGTACTCTCATTCACTTGGCCTGGCAGGCTTACCTCTCGTAACGACTGGGTAAGATCGTTCAATGGTACATGGAAGCGTTTCCCGTAAAGGTATCCCATGGGGATGTACACTGCTCTTGTATGAGTCCACCACCTCCAGGGGTGCACAGGTACCCACTTCGGTAAAAGCCACAATTCTGGTGGAATGGCATTCATACCGTCCCATTCGTATACGCCTAGAATTGACAACCAGGCTTTCGCCCACGATGGAGATCCAGTAGCGCCGCCCAAAGCATGCAGAGTCGCTCTTGCCTTGACCATCATAGGAACATCCTTATCAACTCCAAGTATGCGCAGAGTAACGTAATTCAGAACGGTTCCGAAAACGGTTGAGCGACCATGGTCATGTCTGTTGCGACGGCTGTTCAGTAGGTGACCGATACTGTCAAGGAAGTCACGTAGCTCACAATCCCCAACCACGATCGTCTTTCCCTCCAGACCTCTGGATGTTGGCCAAATATCTCGCAATCTCAATCTTCCATTCTTCCGGAATTGGGGTATGCGTGGCGTATAGAGTGATGATCATGCCAGGTATCTATAGCAGATGTGGTTCAGTCACTTGACAGCAGCCTATAAGAGACGAACTTATATACCAAGAAGAGCGGACCGCCGTACTCGGCAGCCCAATGTCCATCGGCACTTTGTAGTTGTTTTAGAAACTCGTAGCCATTCTTTGCGGCTTTAGATGGATCTCCTTGCGGATCCTCAAGAGCGGGGGTGTCCTGATAACAACCGGGTCAGACTTTTGAATATCCCTCCTGTGGACATCTACCGGCCCACTGTCGGCAGTCCTAGCCAATATTTTTCTTCATTGGTTTGATATTCACGTGGCTGTTGCTTCAAGGTCAGAGGATTTGGCGCGCCGCTGAGATACCGATATCAGCAGGGGTTTGAGGCGTTCCTACACCTTCAAGCTAAACATTGTTCTCACAGGCTGCCTTCTTCTCCCGCTTTCGACTGATACGACCAGACATGTCGTCCATGATCAGTCGAGTCCAGGCGCCAGCGCGTTAAATCAGTGTGGCCAAGCGGGCCATCTATGCTGGTCTTGACGGGCATGGCGGGGGCTTTCGATGCCTCAAACGAATGTGGAAGTCATGGAAATGTGTGAAACCGGGATGCTGCTGTATTAGACGAAGTGCAAGATGGAAGAACGAATCGCACGAGATCCTGCATACAAGCGAGACGATCGAACGGAAAGTCCGACAAGTCCGTGTAAAGTCCAGCTCTCTGCTTCAGACAACGAGCCGAGTTTGTGTTACACACCATGCCCACGGACGCTCACCTCGCTCGCATGCGCAGTCATAAGGGCAAGGGCAAAGGCTCTGCCAGTTCACCCCAGCGAACGATCACCCTGTTGGTGTTGCTAGCCGATACACCCATAGAGAGTGTCAGGAAGAAGCTGGGATACCCAAGCTACCACGATGTCTTCTGCTCGCTGTTCCAGCGCTCTCTAGATACTGTGGATGATGCATCAGTTGAGCTCATCGTCAAGAGCTATGATGTCGTGAACGAGCCCTGGGAATACCCATCAGCTCAAGATTTGGCCACCGCCGCAGGCGTCCTTATCACCGGAAGTGGTGAGTGCAGGAGTCAGGGCGACGAGCACAACTCTTATAACATGTGGCTAAACATAAAACAATGTGACAGCTGCTTCTGCATACGAAAACATACCTTGGATCAGCCGTCTTGTCGAGTTCACGAGTCAAATTCCGGTCCAATATCCGCACCTTAAGCTGGTCGGCATCTGCTACGGGCATCAAATCATAGCCAGAGCGTTTGGTGGTACGGTCGAGAAGAATGCCAAAGGCTGGGAGCTAGGTGTGCGGACAGTCGAGCTGACAGATATCGGCAAAAGGCTTCTCAAAGCTGGCAATGACGCCACCAACACAGTTGTGAGTGTTTGCGATGTGGGCACCAGAGAAGCTGTTAAACGCGTCGCTTTTCCCACAGGCCATACATCAAGTGCATCAGGACCACGTGCCCTCGCTACCGTCGGATAAGTTTGGACTGCTTGGCAGCACAACTGTATGCGCCGTTCAAGGGATGGTTTCCCCAGCCAACCCCGCTTCTCTGCAAGACGTACAGATCTTCACTGTTCAAGGGCATCCTGAATTCTCGCCAGAGCTGGTCTTGGAGGTTATAGATGCAAGAGAAGCGAAAGGCATACTCACTAAGGAATTCGCCGCACAGAGCAGGAAGGATGCAAGGTTACATGACGAAGGTGTACCTTTAGGCGTTATCATACTCACAGTATTGGGTTTGTAGAGATGGAACGTAATGTCTTTGAGAGCCTCTAGAGCGGAGCGTCTTGCCTCGACTGCCGTAATGCAGCATGTGGTATACCTTATCTACAATTTTGCCACTGCATCTTCAGGCTAAGTAGAGGTAGAGGTAAATGCTACCGGGTACTGCATGGTATATGAAGAAATGTTCGTTTTGCATATGCAGTATTTCATTCCGTACATGAGGAACCAGACCCTTCCTGCCCGAGCCACTAAAAGAGTTGAAGCTGAGTGGAACATAATCAGGCTTGCATCCAGGCCGACCAGCGGCATCATGCGGATACAATGGCTGAGCAGTCTCGTTCTGCCCACTCTTCTTGGAGCTGTCCAGGTACTAGGTATATCACAACGAGATGCTGGCCTGCACGACTGGCACATGGAGCTAGTAGGCGTTCCGGCTGTCGAAACAGGAACTGGTCCACGCTTCCACTACCCTGCGGGGCCGAGCAATACCGCTTCGAGCAGTCTAGTCTATACTGCAACGCAGAAGAACGTTCTCGCTGCTCTTGATCCCAAGACTGGTATTGTTGGTAAGTCACGGGCGAAGGAAAGACTGATGTTGCGGTCATGATCAGGCATTCTCGACCTGCACTTACGCTGATTCCCATTCTACGAACGCTGTTACCGCTCCCTCTAAAATACAGTATGGAGACATATCTTTCCAGACTCTCAACCCATTCTACGCTACGAACTCCATGGCGACTGTGAGCTCGTGATGCCAATTGTATCTTCACTTAAGCTGATCGACTCCAAACAGCAATACTTGCGATAACGGGGCCTGGAGGTGCCCAAGCACATCTCTTTTCTGCAACATCAGGACACTCTAAATGGTCTCTCGAGCTACATTCGGCTGCGAATGGTCTGCTGCCCGAGCCAGCTTCGCTCGCCACGGATGCTGTCTTTTATCAAGTCTCGGATGACCCAGCTGCTGGTGTCGACATCCTCTGCCTAAACAATGGACATACTCTGAGACGTATCAATGGAATGAATGGTCAGGTAGCTTGGTCATGGAATCTTGATATTGTCACGGAGTAAGCTTGCCTCCATCTATTTCACTATCTTCAGTGATACTGAGTAAATGAGTTGCTTTGTCAATCAGGCCGACTATGCAGTTCCATGCTATCCTGCCGCCCAGAACCGAGGCAGATGCAGTGCAAGTCCTTGCGATCAAAAGAGTAACGGGAAGCTATAAGCTGCTCGCCAGTGCATTTTCTCGTGCTGGCACTGTTATTCGCAAGCCAACTGCGATCAGGAATACAGCATTCGAGTCTCTTGAGAGCTTGCTCCTCTTCGAGCCGTTACCTGGAACAGTCGAAAACCGTGCTGTTTATCTCGATATGAAGGGAGATATCAAATCAATCTTCTTCTTCCGCGATGGTAGTCAAGACCCGATCCAAACAGCCTATAAAGGTCAGGGTAAATACGTTAGACTGGTACAGGTTGGCTTGCAAAACAAGGGCATCTTCGTTGGTCAGCGAGTAGATGGCACTTCGACTATCTTGCACGTGGGAAGCGATGGCTCAGTAAAGGCTCTGCATGAATATCAAGACGCTGTGGAGAATGGTCGGTATAGTGGGTTTGTTGACCGCGAAGGCATCACGCATGTCAGTCGGTATTCGATATCAACGGTTTTAGGCGTAAGTGTCTCTCTTCGTATCCACTCATTCTCTCAAATCTGATCTGGTCATCGATAGCTTGCACGGATGGCAACCTTCACAGTGGAGTCTACTGAGCACAACGATGCTGGTGTTGTCTTCGATTCCACCTTCCCATATCCCCCCAAACAAAACGGACAGATATTGCACGTGAGTGACTTCCTGTATACAGCGCTACTCATAAATTATACTGATGCGAAACACCTCTAGGTCGCAGCTGAGATCGCCCCTCGAAAGTCTTCCAATCTACTCTTCCGCCTATGCCTCACTACAGCGGCCGGTTCGTTCCAAGGTTGGCTGGGCGGTGGTTTACAATGGTCGAGAGAGGAAGGATTGGCCCACTTGTCATACAACGAAGGGGAACCGAGCGTTTCATTCCTTGTCGTCCCATCAGCCTCGCATGCAGCAGCCGCTTCGATTGTCGCTCCCACCATCGAAAGCGTCAAGGCGCTCTTCACAAAACCATTGGAGCTCTTTGGCATACTTTCCGGAGGGAAAGATGTTTCGGCTTATGTCGGTCGCGATTGGTTAGGTGATGCTTTTGGATATCGAAAGCTGGTAGTCTTCGGGACAAGATTCGGTAAATTGCTCGCGCTTGATTTGGGAAATGGAGGTAAAGTGGTGTGGGAATCCTACGCTGTGCCTCTGGGCGCAAAGAACGGCGATGTCGAGGTAGAATGGAAGAAGCTGGCAATCTTTGATGAGCGTGCGGATGGACGAGTTCTACTCGCGGCCATTGCTGAGACAGTCAGCGCAGAGGTATGTATATTCATTCAAGCGAATAGGCTTGAGGCTTACATCCGAACAACAGAACAAGTCACAAGTCAGAGCATTCTATCTCGATGGGCTAACAGGCAAGCCTTTTGCGCGGTCGGGCAGTGATTCCGTTCTCTCAGCGCACCCTGTTGGTACTGTGCTCGTGAACCAAGGGTCCTTTGATCCGGCATTCTTGCTCATCTCGAAAGACGGGACGTCCATTTTGGAGGAGAGTCCGCCATCAAGCATCGCCCTAGCCACATCTGGTCATTCCAGTCCTCCTCATCTGTCCTACATCGACATGACCCACAGCCACCGTATCCAAGGATGGCATGCTCTCCTTTCTTCTGGATCAAATGTAAGCCTCCTAACCCCAGCCTGGCAGTCTATTTGCTGACCTCGAACCTCTTCAGCCTCTCAAGACTGATCCATCGTGGAGCTACCTACTTCCGGAAGGCTCGAGGGTTGTCGGACACGCACATCAAACAAATGGTGAGCGCGAAGGTGACAGTTGACTTCGATTGGTAGCAGAAATTGAACACTTGGCTTTCAGGCAAAGTCGCCTCCATCGGGCGAGTATTAGGAGACCGAAGCACGCTATACAAGTACATCAACCCGCACCTTCTACTCATCGCCACACTTGAAGATTCTTCATCTACACTATCTATACATCTCGTTGATGTCATCACAGGTACTCTGGTCTGGGGAAGCCAGCATAGCGGAGAAGTTGAGACCTCGGCGCCTGTTTCAGTTTCGTTGACCGAGAACTGGGTCGTTTATTCCTATTCCGAGAAGGATCTAGAAGGCAAACAAACAAAGGTTGTCTCTATCGAACTCTTCGAGAACGCACCCACGGAGGCCGAAACATCGTAAGTTGGCAGCATTCTGGTTTCCCGAATGCCTTATACTAATCCCTTGCATCTCAGCACTACCTTCTCGAGTTACGCCAGACATCAGCCCTTTGCTCTATCGAAGGCATATATTTTCCCCGGCCAGATCACAAGCATGTCAACCTCTCAGACCAAGCATGGCGTCACCACTAAAGCCTTGCTGGGTATGTTGCATACCAATTCTTGTCGGGGATGCATGGGCTAATCGTTGAGTGCCCCTGCAGTCACTACATCTAGGGATCAGATTGTCGCGATTCCTAGAAAATATCTCGATCCTCGTCGACCAATGCAAAAGCCAACAAAAGCAGAAATGGAAGAGTACCTTATTCCATATGAGCCTGTGCTGCCAGTCGATCCCAAATGGGTCGTTTCACACCACTACCGTGTAGCTGGCATGAAAGGCGTTTTGACGAGTTCGACGATACTAGAGTCCACCAGCCAAATTCTGTCGTATGGCATGGACTTGTTTGGCAGCTCGGTCTCCCCGAGCGGTCGATTCGATGTTCTTAGCCGAGACTTCAACAAAGCGCAATTGATCGGAACGACCTTGGGTCTGATGGCTGCCATTGCTGTATTAAGGCCGATAGTGAGTGACACCGCCCTGTTCGGCGGCAATTTCGTATTATACATCGGCGGTCGTATGCTTAATCCTTGCTCCTTTTCAGGTTAATCGCAAAAAGCTAACTGAGCGCTGGTACCCTGCGTGAGCATTGAAGTGTTAGTGCAGTCTAGATGTGTAAGACAGTCATCGAGTAAACAAAAGGGAAATGCGAAAGCATAGCTATGTGCCTGTGCGATATGACATCCGCATTCTTCAAAGATTCATGGGTTTGAATTGGCATTAAGACGGACGATAATCAGCCACTTTAAAGGGGAGAATGGCTAAATAACAACAACTCGAAAGGCTTCCAGAGCCTGCCGACTACCTCTTCCAACTGATGACTACCCTTTCCGAAAGCATCCAGCTTTTCAGACTCTAAGACTGCTCAATTTCGTGAACGCATGGCGGGTACTTCCTACAGACGCCACTGGACGTTACGTTTCCTGAGCAACGAGCTTGGTAACGTTGTAGTTGCGTTTGAAGGGTTGGCGCCGATGCAGAGTCCCCAACCGATCTGGAGGTTGATGCAGTTTGAATCGATAGCTGGGTTGTAGGAATACAGTTGCTCTAGGGTGAGATTGAGATCCTTGGACCAGTCTAAGAGACCTAGGCACACTTCGCCGGAGATTACAGTGTGATAGCGAGTGCAGCCTTGTTCAACGGTGAGAGTACCGGGTGCACTGTACCAACAAAGCAAGGGTATGTCAGGATCGGCCACAAGCTGTTCAAGCGAACTCAGAACACTCACACATCGGCAGGAGTCGTCAACTTAGGTTCCAACGCTTTTGTCTTTTTCTTTGCGGAGGACTTGGACTTGGAGTTGACATGTGTCTTCTTGAGGGAAGCTTTCTGAGTAGTTTCAGGCTCGATAACGTTTGAGACGGACTCTGTGCTTTGTGGTGCTGGGGCGATATAAGCTGCTTCGGAGGTGGGAGTGCTTTCTGCCTCTCCTGATGAAGATGAAGGAGCTGGGGCTGATTGTTCGGCTTCAGCGGAAGATTGTGACGATGTGCCAACTTGAGATCCGGAGTTGGACTTGTCTTTCTTGGTGCCAACGACATTGTTCGTCAGAAGTGGATTAGGTGCATTGGCGTTCGCATTGCTGGAATCGTTGGAGGCTGCTGGTGCGGGGGCTGATGATGACGATGATGATTGAGATTGTTGCTTGGCGGGTTCTGCATAGAACAAGCCATAAGTAGATTAGCATAAGTTTTCGGCAGAATCGCCCTACAGATCGACGGAGAGACATACCTGATGAGCTTGAAGGAGCGGCAGGTTCCGAAGAGGAAGCAGGAGCAGACCATTGTTCCTGTTGAGAGGTCTCGCTATTATTCCCATCGTCGTACTGGTCATCCTTATCGTCATTATAATCCGAACAATCCCAATTTTCCTCTTGATCATCATCGCGTTCCATGAGTTGTGCTTCCCTTCTGACGCGCATCTGAACAGGCAATGGTACATGATTACCACCATGAATACCAAAAGGAGAAGCGATATCTCGCTCTCCTAGACCATAAGCCAAATTTCCAACTACAGCTAAACCAGCAGAAGTTCTCTTTCTATATTGGAATTTTGATTCTGCATTTCGACGGAATACGGGACCTTGTCTTGCTGAAAGACCTGTTGAGGGTGATGCTGTTGGTGTAGCTGCTTCGTCGAGACGTGGACCGGGTCGCCAGACGGGTCGTAATTGGGCACGTGCTTCCGCTACTAGGGCGGCTTCTCCGGTGTTGCTGCTGTAGCCTGTTGCGGCTGGTAGAGGAGCGGGGATGGCGGAAGTAAGACTTGCAGAGGTGGACAGAAGGACAAGGCAAAGAGCCAAGTTGGCAATGGGAGACTTCATGGTTGTATATTTGATGTTTTTTGGGAGTCTTGTAAGATCGCTTTCTCGAGGTGGTGGACGCGTTCGTGGCTATGTACTTTCAAGAGGCTGAGATTCAAGCTTGTTATGGTAGCTTGAGCAGAGCGAGTCTTGAGTGCGTGTAGGTGAACTTGTAATGAATGTGGGTGGGAAGCGGTTATCCCAAAGTGTGTATGAACAGATGAAGTGGTGGTGCTTGAAGTTCTGTTAAAAGAATGTGTATGTGCTTGAAATGACAAGAAGCGGAGCGTCGCTTTCGTATATCAGCAGTAAAGAGAAGGAAGGGTGAAAAGGAAAGGACAGAAAGGTTTTAATGTATGTGTGAGAAGGAGAAGAAGGAAGACAACCCAAGACAATGAAACAAGACACGAGAAGAAGATTCCAAACAAGCAAACAATATAATTAGCCAAGCAGGCAAAGCACATCTCAATAGGCGGGTTCAGGGAAAGAACGACGCGTCAGTAGCGTTTGCTGCCTTGGAGGACCATCTGGGAAGGCATTTTGTGTGAGGCATCATTTGACATGGCATGGGGACGCGTACATGTAATTTAGCGGCATTTTCTGCAAATCGTGTGAATAGGTTTCCACGGTGGATGGAGTATCATAGATTGGTGGCATGTCGTTGTTATGCCTTGCCGAGATCCGCGTTTGAGAAGGCGAAAGTTGTCGCTTGATGAGAGTTGGCAGGAATGCAAAGCCAGATTGCTCGCTCATTCGCATCGGCATGGCATGGACGCGCCTGATATCGCGGTTCCGCAAGACGCGTGGCAGCAGAGCAGTACCGACAGACCAGCTACAGGGACTACTAACGTTATAGGAGTACGGTCAGGATACGGTACCATACAAGCCATCAGCGTATGTGGGCTGTTCCTTGTTGCGGTCTGAGAAGACGCGTCGAGCCTCGGGGCGTGATCGAGAAAGGCTACCCTCTTCCTTCGAAGTGCCTCTCAAGAAAGCCTTTCCTGCTCTGCTCTCCCTCTGCTTTCTCCCTTTCGTTCTGTCTACATTCACAGTACGCGAACGATGGAGAGCAAATCCCACCCGAAGTTGAACAAAGCCATCTCGTAGTGAAGCTCCACAACGGATAAAGTATCCTGAGAAGCAGCTCCTGGAGGGCGATCAAATCCAGCAGGTTCGGTCAACTCACGGACTTGAAGCTCATCACTTCTCTGCTTGTGTTCTGCACCGTCACGCTTTCTGAGAACCTTCACTTTGATCGACATAAAGACAAGACCGTTGCCACGATATCCTCGTCTACTCGAGTGTTTCTGGCCGTGAGACGATAGTCGGTGACACACTCGACGAGACATCGTCAAGACAGGCAAGGTGCAAAGCATCTCCAGCTATGTAAACATTTCCATTTCGTATTATATTGTTGACGACACTGTCGCAAAGTATATGTGAAGGAGAGAAGGTAGAGGAGAGGAGAGTAAGGGTATCGAATGTAAAGTATGACATGGAGGAAAGAGGAATCGGGGTGAAGCCTGCACCCTGATAAAAAGGCATGACAAGTGTCATCGAAAAGGAGATGCATTCACCGGTGATAGGTGAGCATTTAAAATAAAATGAGAAGAAAGCGAAGAAGAGGGGAAAATGCGTTCCCTTCCAAAGGCGAAAGAAACCAAAAGCCAGTATACCAAAACCTATTTCCTCCATCGTGCAAGTTTCCCTTTTTATGCTGTCCAGAAGAGCGTCTCCATAAAAGGCAAGAAAGTGTATTGAGAATCACCCTTGCAGGCCAGTGCAAAGGGTTTTCAACTGAAAAGCGACACCTCTCTCCAAGAGAGGTGTCAGTGCCAATTCGACACTCTGATACTCCATACTCGAGAGTAGCGTGCTTTCTCCTATCGAGGTAATATCTTCTTCATGCCCTTCTTGCACTTTCCTTGCTTTACTTTGAGGAAACACCAGTGTTGAGAGGTTCTTCACCGTTATACCCAACGCAGTACGAAGTGCCGATCCACAGATTGTAGCATAGATCGTCGATAGCAGGGTTGAGGCAATACAGCTGGTCAAGAGTAAGGCCAAGATCCTTGTTCTCCTCTACCAAACTCATGCAAATGTCGCCTGATTTGACTTGATAGTATCTTGCACATCCTTCGTCGGCAGTGTATGTACCTTCGGCACTGCATTCGATGAAGGAACAGAAAGAAAGATAAAGAATTAAGTCAGCGTCATTGAATGAAGATCTGTTGTTTTGCTTCCTGTCTCGTGCGGTGTGTTGTGTGCCCCTAGCTTCGTGCACGTGACCTCGAAGCCGTGGGCAAGAAAAGGGGTCCATCGTCCAAACAAAATCTCGACAAGGCTGGGCGGAAGAGAAGAAGCAGCCACTCACATGTTGTCGGGAGTAGCGAGGGTGGAGGGAGTGAATGAGGCAGGAGCTGGGGTAGGAGCGCTCTTGTTGTCGCTGTTGTCGCTTGATGGAGCCGCTTTCTGTGTCTGTGGTTGTTCTTGCTGCTGCTCCTCGTGCTTTTGTGTGGCAGCAGCAGGAGTAGTGGATGGCTGCACGGCCTTGACTTGACCTTGCTGGCTTGTAGGTACAAAGACTGGCGTGTTGTCGTCTTTGTGGTCTTCATCGGCTCCAGCATCATACGCTACATACTCTTCATCGTCGTTGCAGTCCCATGGGCCATCTGCCCTCTTTACAAGTACGGAAGAGTCCATGGCGACGACATTGGGAAGCGCAGCACGAGCCTGGAGGAGGGAATTGTCGAAGTGTTCAGGTGCAGCGAATGAGAATGCGAGTGCTACTGCTCCTGACGAGGCGAGGAGTGCGCTGTACGAGACGATGCTGGATGTTCGCATGGTGAATTGGTTGGCAGGGCGAAGGGGTGGTTCTTGAGTGTGTGATACTGCCGGATGTACGGAATGAACGGGAGTGTGGCTTGCTGTAAAGAGCGTGTGTGTTGTGTTCGAGTCTGTAGGGAGCAGAAGAGGTGCAGAATAGAAGAATGTAAATGTTAAAGTGTTGGTGCGGTCGAATGATGGCGCTCTGTCCTCGACACAAGAAGAAGGGCAAACAAAAGCCACAACGGCAGAGTAGGCAATGCAACAATGGACAAGGCGACGAGGAATGGCCACAGCACAGGGTACATCCACACCACACCATCATCCTCCATACTGCTGCAGTACTAGTACTCCTGCCCATCCCATCTACCTCATCATCATCATCATGCATCATTTTCCAGAGTAAACAGGCGAGTCCCCAAATGATCGAATTATTTTCGCCACCATCCGAATTATCGGAAACCTCTTCTCGGCAATGTTGGGCAGTCTTCTACGTCGGCACATACATCGGTCACTACATGGTAGATAGCTTCGACAGATCCTTTCGTCATGGCTTGCCTGCTTACTGCTCGTTGTTCTGACCTGTTCATGCAAGTATCTCTTTGAGCTGGAAATGAGCACGATTTCATGCTTTGCTGTTGACATTGCTGTTGGGTACTAGGCAGCCCCGGGTATACATAGACTAAAGCACAACGCTGAAGAAGAAGTCGACCATTCCTGGACTGATTGGATATCGTAAGACTGGGTATCGTCGAAAATGCCGAATATGGGGTATATAATCAACTAAACTTCCAGACAACAGCCATAAGAAACAAAAGAACCAACTGATTTTATCATATACTGACTTGATTTGATACGTGTATTCACTTCCTTCTCCTGGCTTTTCTGTCAATCCTACGCCCTCTGTCGTCTAGGAGGGCAATCCATCTCTTCCCCTCCATCTCCGACAAGTATCGGTTCCTCCTCGACAACAGCACCATCAATACCAACGCAGTAACTATATCCCAACCATAGATTAGAGCATACTGAATCGAGCATGGGATTGGCTTTATAGAAGTCATTCAAAGTTAGTCCGGTAATGTATTGGTTTTCCTGGACTACGGATAGGCAGAAATCTCCTTCTTTGATGGTTTGATAGCGTATGCATCCGTCTTCTACTGTCTTGACTTGAGGGGCGCTGCGACATCAAACAGACATGAATGACCACTTAATACAACATCAGACTTCCTATCGATGGAGATTACTCACACATTAGCTGGAGTAGCTAAACCAATGCAATATGCCAATCCAGGAACCAAATTCGTACATTCCTCGTCGATGTTGGGGTTCATAGTGTAGAACAATTCAAGCGAGGTACCGAAATCAGAATGTGCTTCGAGAATAGAATTGCAGATGTCTCCTTCTTGGACTGCGTAGTAGGCTGTGCAGCCGTCGTCTTCCTTGCATGTATCAGGTGCGCTAGATAGGCAAGAAACGTCCATCATCCAGACTGTCAGCTACGGATCCATAGTCCTCGACAACGAAATGCCGAGAAAAATGAAGAACAAAGTCGTATCCCCACTCACACGTTATCGGGCGTTTTGTTTCCTGCACTACTATTCGGAATATTCACATCCGTAACAGGAAGAACGGTAGGAGGAGGAGTAAATCTAGCTTTCAAAGCATGGCCACTCGCAATACCAAATTCGTCTCTTCTGAGTCGCATTCGTAGATCTGCATTATGCCTATATGATCGTCGTTGGAATTGCATGTCCGGTTGTGAGGCCGTTATGACTGGTGCTAGTGCCGCTATAGTGAGCGCTGAGATGCAGACTGCCATGGCGTGTCCGTGCATGGTTGCGAAGTGCTTGATTGTGGGCAAGTAATGAGAGTGGATGATAGATGTTGTTGCGTTGAGCCGTTATCGTATTCTCTGTACTGTCTGTCGGCTAAAGAGAGTGTGGGATATGGCCAGCTTATCTGTGTACGAATGTGAGCAGTGAGAGTCAAGAGACAAGAGAGTAGATTCGCGAATAGTACAAGAACAGAGGAGCAGAGCGGGAAAAAGGAAACAGAAGACCATTGTGCAATGCCAAACGCAATGTTCTCTCTTTTCTTGAAGGGAAGTGAACCGTGCGAAGGCAAGTAATGGGGAGGCCCAAAGCATGGAAAAGGGAGCTCCATTCCTCAAGTCTTGGCTTTTTCGCAAGCGGAGGAAAGGTCATATCGTCTAAAACTTACCACACATATCAATAACCATCAAGTTTATGCCGATGCAACCTTGAGGATTGTGTGGTGGGAATTGGGAAGCGCCGATTCCGTCGCTCATATTATATAGGAAGGAATGCAAAGAAAGGATTGACCTGAGTTTTGCTTTGTAAGCACCGCGGCTGATATGTGGATGTGTGTACGGTGTGAGCCAGAAGGGAACGACATCTGCGCTCTTTGAGCTTGCCATGAATGAAAAGAGCATAGGGAAAGAGGATACAGCGAAAGTCCCGCTAGCTAGGTCGTCCGATCACTGCTTCCAGTCTTGCACTGGTACATTGTATACGACATGAGACACCTGCTTCTCAATAGTGGTACAATACGGAAGTACGCTACTACAAATCACCTCTCGCACTTTGGCTGGCCTCTGGAGGTGATCGCACGGCGCTCTCCATACCGCAGCAATGTGGAGCATGCAGGCGAGATGCAATAAGTCAGATGTATTATGTATTCTGGCAATGCATTTCTTCTATGTCAGAGCACGGTTTGTCCACCATTAGAGGGCGAGAATATCCTGCAAGTCGACCGCAAGCAAGGGGCAGGTGCTTTACGCAGACCTGATTACCAAGCGTCTCTGAGTCTTGTAGCAATACAGCTGAATGTGCTGTGTAGAGCAATACCGTATCTTCCTGCTCTAATTGGGCCTCGCAATAACCCTTGCGGAATGCGATTAGAGGTCTTATTTGAAGTCAGTTCAATCGGTATTTTGGCTGCTGAGACACCTGATCCTCGGAGTGATTTGCTCAACATCTCTGTTCTCCTGCGACTTCTGGTGGTGGGGGAGCCCATAATTGCACATCTCTTTCCCAGAGCCAGCTGCAGTGCTTTCTTGTAGCCCTTGATGACAATATTCGGGCTCACGCCATCCTCTACCACCGTGCCCGATTCCTTCGATAATCCACTAGCAGCACTACATTGGTGGCTCGGTAGTTCCATGTCCAGCTTTCCCGGTTCAGAATCGAGCGATGTTCACAAGCGCCTGGGTAGCTGGATGTGTGACATCCGGAACTTTCATGATTGTCGCGCGGTCATCTGAGATTGTAGCTTGGCCCGAGAACGGACAATGAGCCTATCGCATTCTCTAGGTCCTAACGGCGTAGCTACTGTCTGCACAGTCGACAGCAATGCTTGGATTCTTGCTTGACAGCTGGCTTCTACCTTGACTTTGATCTATTCTTCGCGGAGCTGTTGCATAGTTGGTGTTGCAAATACGGCACAACAAGGCAGACGTTGGATGCTCGCATACGAGCATACATCTTTCTTCGATGGTCCTCCTCGCTCACTGCCCACAGTGATTCGGGGTCCACTTGTGCGCACTGCTTTACAAGCCCTCGATCTCGTCAGCTTCGTCTCCACTTTCAAGCATGCCTTGCAAGAAGGCGGATGGACTTTCTTCCCGCAGCAACTCACCACGATCATTGCGCCAGCTACCTGAAGGCGTGGATAGATCGCTGAGAGACGTACCTCTGGTTGTCAGCAGCAGATATAGTGGTATGGTAAACATGACGCACCCGAGGTCAATTGTCGACCTTCCACTGATAAAGATGCGGGTAATCAGCTTGCTGAGGAGTAGCTCTAGATATGCTTCCGTGCTGATGCGCCTTTGGGGCGATCTTGCATCTGCTTGTATATATATCGGCTGTCCGTTTCGCTGAAGAAGCTGACGTTTCGCTTGTCCCTTCCTTATAGCTACGCAGTTCTGTCCATACTTTGTCTGTAGACACGGCGTCATAGTTTGCTTGACGGCTCAACGAGATTACAAGTGCGTCCAACGAGACCCTAGCCGTTTTCGTATAGCACCCATTTGCGAAACCACCACAAAAGGTCGCTATCTAGCTTGCTTGGTTCCCATTCGGCTTCTCGATATCAGACGGACCTTTTATTATTTCCGAAAACAGCTTGATTGATCAGACCAACTGGTAGGTCGTAAAGCGGAGGAATATAGTCCTCTTCACGACCAGGCATGGTTGATCTAATGCTATAAGGCGGATAGCTGTGCGTACGGTCTATCCCGTTTCTTCCTTCATTATTCTTGAAGAAAAGATGTATCTTCCCTTGAGTGTCGGTAATGCATGTCATGCTTGATAGTGGCGGCGTGTGATAGAGATTGAGGGAGAAATAGGCGATGTAGACGTAGACTACGCAGACCATTATCCAGGACGGGATGAGGAGTGCCCATTGCCTTGGCACATGCATCATTTGATTCAGCAACGTATCATCGACTCGATACGATAGAGGATACCTAGACCTACCTATTAGGGTACCATTCTATGCCTAGTGCTTTGATATACCGGTCAGGCGTGAATGACCAGACGAGGAACAAGTACCAAGCAATCAAAGAACCAACATAAATTACGAATCCATACTTTTCAGATGCTTTTTGAGGTAATGCAGCATGTGAGCGAGTTTCGCCATTTTCACCACCATCTGCTGCAGATGATGCAGATGGTGAAATGCGAAATGGTTCCGCTGATGGTATTTCGGCATTTGATGGTGACAGAAGCGTCGATGATATTGAAGAAGCGTCGACCAGAGAAGTAGATCGCACACGCAGTGGAATGGAAGGCGTCCTCTTATGACGCTGGTATAGCTGCTGTCCTGATGCAAGATTGCTCATGTCGGTATAGTCTGCGCATCCTGCCTTGCGATCAGCACCAAGTCAAGAAGCAGGTGATCAAGGTGTGGCTCATCGCCGGCCTGTATGCCACGGCACGGCAATTGAACTGGGCTCATCACTTGCATAGGCAGCAGCAACAAGACCTGTCCTTCACACGCAAAGCAGATCCCAATTCTTGACAAATTGCAACGGTCGATGCGCTTCCTCGAGCAAATAAGCGACTTCCATGACTGAAACGTCGGACTGCAGAAAAGTATAGCATGAGAAGAAGAGGTAGAAACCTGAAACTATAGATACATGGTGCCCATTCCACAGGCTACCCCTCTAACGCTCAAATGAAGGCCTTATCCTGCCAGTTTCGCTGAATCATACACGTTGGTCGGGGGCTAGCCTCAAACCACGCGATATCACCCATAAATTAACAACCAGTGCAGCTATATTCGTGCATAACCAGTGCATTGTATTAGCGCACAGTCTCCGCTTTCATGCATTGGCAGGGGATGGTAGAGTGTTTTATAGTATCCCATCAAGGGCTTTGCAGAACCAGGAGGAAGAAATGAGCCCATTATGTCGTTTGTCGAGCATTCACCAGTACCAATTCCAGATCAGAAAATTGAAGAAAACAGAAGAAGGAAAACCTTGCCCAGTTTTTAGAGGAATAGTTTACAAGAAGCCATATTCGATTTGGAAGATACCGTCCGCTCCATTGGACAGAGCATCAAATAGGCCTTTCGAGAGGTCGACTTGATGGGATTCGCAAGTCGGGCATAAGTCCCCAACTGGTTTTATTGAAGATACAGTCAGCCATCGATGGTCGCGCAATGACATCAGCATGCATTCAAAATCAACTCACCTTCAGCTACCAATGTCTTTTTCGTGTCCTTGTTCGTAAGGCTGATCTTGTCACCGCATCTGGCACCTCCCTTGTACAATGAAGGTTCAAGTGCGACGATGTATTCCGAATCGCCTCTCTTTTTACCGCATGCGCCTGCATTGCCCTTTTGGCTGATTGATGAAGTAGTCGAGCATCAGCTATCGACTGGGGAAATGAAGGGTATAGCCTGCTTAGATGACGCTCACAGGTAGTACGAGGCCTTTCCAGAATAATCAGCCTTCTTAGCGACACCTTCTCCCTGATTGATATCGGTCTTGACAGGCTCCTTTACCACAACTTCAGCGGCAGGGATTCCAACCTTTACATCAGGCTTATTACCGGAATTGGCGTTATTTTGCTGTGGCTGAGGTTTTGGCTGTTCTGATTCTTTCTTTGGCTCGTCGACTGGCTTCTGTTCTTCTTTCACTGGCTCTGCCTTTGGCTTTTCAACGGGCTTTTGTTCGTCTTTGACTACTGCCTCCTTTTTTGGCTGTGTGGCTGGTAAAGTAACCGGTGCAGACGAGACACAGCTGATACAAAGCATTAGCGAGTATTCTAATACACTGATAGCAGGGAGATCTTTGGAAATAGCTCACTAAGCGGAGTCGATCTCCAAGTTTTGGCATCCAGCATCGACGGAAGGGTTGTTCTTGTAGAATGCCTTGAGAAGGTCATCATCTCTGGCTCCGATGAGTTTATAGCAACTATCACCTCTGACTGCCGTTGTAAATTTGGTCTGATCATATTGAATCAAATCATCGTGTCAGTAGGGGACAAGCGTTGACGTTCTGCGCAGAAAAGGGGGGCGTTAATGTTAACTTACGCATCCTTCACTGCCCTTGAGAGAGCCTTGAGCGCTATGAGGGTTGATCAGGGTAAGTCTCTAACATATGTTGGACCAAATGCAAACTCTTACAGATTGCTTGGATTGTTGATTGCAACAAATCCGACTTCGCCGCCGACAGGAGAGACCTTTCCATCATTGCCATCTTCTTCATCGCAGTCTTCCTCCGGCTCTTTTCCATCGGCATCCTCTTCGCAGTCTTCAGCGTCATCGTCGTCATCGTCTTCACATTCTTCGGCATCCTCGTCATCCTCCTTTTCACATTCTTCTTCGGCTCCATCAGCAGCTCCCACAGATGTAGTGGTCATTTCCTTGTCACTTTCTTGGCCGCGTTTGACAACAGTAGACTGTTTGGCGGGTATAACTACACCTTCGTGCAAGAGCCTTATGGCGTTTGCAACCAGGTAAGGAGAATGAGGGGTTGTCAACGATGCTTCGCTTTGCTTGAATTGCTTGTCTACCAAATCACCAATCGTAGATGTGGTGCTGTTTGAGACTGTGGAATCTACTTTGTCCTGGCGGGGGACAAAGGTAGTGGCGTTCCTTCTTGCGAGGTTGGACGATGATGAGCCTGTGTTTGAGGATGAGGAGAGTTCGATAGGGCTGCGACGAGTGAGACGCTGCATGCGTGAGGGAGAGTCATTGCTGCTAGTATCTGCGTAGACTGTGAGGATTGGGGCTGCGATGAGACCGAGGGTCAATGCAGGGGTGCAGAGCTTCATGGTGTATTGACGTGAATGAGATCCTTCAGATTGGAGAGGGAAGCAGTATGAGCGGTCTTGCCCAGGGTAGACTAGTATCTAGATGTCCTGAATGTGGTCGCTGTGCTTGACTGGAGACCAAAGGTTGGGGACAATAGCAGTTCCGGACTGCTATGGAGGGTAAGGCGAGCTGAGAGTGAGCGTGAGGGTGAGTATAAGAGACAGTGAACTGCAGAGAGTAGCCTCAGTATCGGATGCGAGTAGGTCGGTGGTGGTCAGAAGAAGAGAAGAGACGAAGTGAAAACAAGGCATCCGTCCAACCCTTCCCTCGTCGTGCCCTTCCACAGGTGGCCAATGCTTGCAATGCATGAACAACGCAAAGCAGGACCACAGAAGACTTTGAAGGTGCAAGGTGACACGTGTCTGTCGCTTCGGCCTGACAGCTTGCATGATGGCAGGCGTGGTGTATCCGTACCAAGCTACCGTCGACGCACACCTGTCCATCCGCCAGCTTGTTGGTTTGCAGCGCAGACCAAAGCCTCGCGAGGCGAGAAGCTGGATGGTCTGGTCGCTGAAATGAACGGCAGTGATATAGAAGCTTGACTGAAGCTTGCATGCTTGCGATGTGGCATCTGGGTGATACTCGGTATGTGGTCGAAGTGATTGCGGAAGGGAGAAAGAGCTGATCATGCTGGCTGATACTTGAGAAGCACGAGAAATGGTGGCGACAAGCTCCTCGTCTTCTGCCCGATCCAAGTAACCTTTATAACATACCGATTTACATAATTACAGTGCACATTCTTCCCTGTTTGGACCTTGCTACGAGGTCTGCCACACTGTCTGCACCTCAAGCCCGTACAAGCCATATCAGACCCATCTCGACCGTCTGGATACGAACAGCTTTATAGAAGCACTACGTACTGCGTGAATCTCCCTAAATCTGTATAGCTTGTTGCCATTAGTTAGCCCTATTCACTATGGCCAACTTGGATGTCGTACGCCAATCATGCCCATCACATGCCAGCCCTTCCCCAGGCTGACACCTCCTACAACCAGGCAAATGCAAGCATAACAATCCAAATGCTATACTTCGCATCAGCAAGGACAACACTCGACAAATCCTCCGAATCGCTTAGACTACCACATCCCCAATTTCCAGCAAACCAAATCAAAGAATATCTCATAGAGCAATATAAAGGAAATGAAGAATTGGTAAAAGTACTAGCTAAGAGTGCTGTTAGCGTCAATGAGGAGATAGTCTATGATGACGAAGATGTTAAATTGAAAAATGGGGATGTAGTGGCTATCATACCGCCCGTCTCTGGTGGATGAGGATCTCTCGTAGGAGAATGGTACAAAGCATAACGAGCGGAAGACTATGATGGATCTCTCACGTGGCTTGCGGGCAAGACGATGTCATCTCGACACGTTCGACAATTGAGAGCAAATTTCCGAAGGACGAGGGAAGCGAGTCGAATGAATCGCTGAAGAGCTCTTAGTCGGAAAGTAAGAGGATGCAAGATAGTCTCGCAAACAAATTTGATGTATAAACGGGAGCACTCTTTCATCGAAATAGTAACTTGACTTAACGGTGCGGGCTTCAAGCTGATGATTGTACAAAGTTGGCACAGCCCGATCTGCATTAGATGTCTATGTACAGGTAGTTTGTTTTCAATCTGATCACTACTAGTTACAACAACGGCCCATCAGCTACATTGAACGCTCGAAACCCAATTGCCTCAATTATATCAAGGACTACACTCACTTCTAGACACAAAACTATCCTAACTTAGAGGTATCCGCTCTGCGTACAAACTGAAACTCCACAATTGCGCAAGCACCCGCGCTAGCGTTTCTTGCTTGTGTCTGCTCTGGAGATAGCTCGCAGCATACTCAGAGCATCTATTCCTTCTCTCTTATTTCGACTCGATAATGATCGTCCAGATGCAGGTACGCCTTCCAGCAAAGCCCTTGTCATACTCTGTGCACCCTGCTGTCCATTATTTCCCTTCGAAGCACCAGCTCCCGCATTAGAAGCATGCTCTCCTCTCAAACCTCCGCTCGTGATCTGCGAGAGCGTAGCTGATGTCTTAGCTATATGTTGTGTAATGAAAGAATCCGCCAGATTAAGGAACTGCTTTAATCGATAACTATTCTGAGCTAATGATGATGCCTGATGTCTTATCTCGTCAAAGTCAACAGGATATTCATCTTGCACATTCACAATATTCGAGTCTTGCGTTTCTGAAGCCGCCGCAGCAGCAGCAGCAGATTTCCGTCGCGTAGATGCTGTAGACGGTTTCGGCTGTAGTAGCTTCTTTCCGTATTCTAGCATATCTGACTTGTTCTTGAATCGAGGTAATGGTAACGACCAATTAGGCTGTAACAAGTCGGGAAGTTCAGATGTTGATGCTGATATTGATGCGGGTAGGGGTGGTAGTGGAGTCACAAGCTTCGTAATTCGTTCCGTCATAGTCTTGTATTGATTGATACGGGCATTTCGAGCTTTATCCTCTTCTTGCAATCTCTCTATCCATGCTTGACATGATTCAAGCTTAGCTTGATTCGCCTCGTTCTCCGGATTGGGCGGGAGTTTGGTCGTGGAGACATCCTGTATATAGAGAAGGTAAGTTTTAAGTTCAATCAGTATTCTAGTCAGGGAACGAGTACTGTCGAAGTTGCTGCAAAGCTACCGCAAGACACTCACCTCTTGAGGGTGTGCAGCTTGCCAGCTTAGATCTATCCGCTTCTCCACAAGATCCGCAATCAAACTGTCCATCACTCCACTAACAGCAGCTCGAACTTCCGTCGAAGCGGTGCGTGATTCTCCTTGACTTGCTTCCTTCAATCTGTGTGCTGACCAAGTGACCAGTGTCCGGAATCGTACAGCCGGTGGATCATCTGCTTTGATGTGTCTGTAGAGCGTATCTGAAGGTAACGAGGGATGCGGCAATGCTATTTCGAGCGAAAAACAGCAGACTCAGCTACCTCAACACGACAAGTTCGTCAAGATCACAGGCCTTACCTTCTAGACCATTGCCGATGCTACTACCTCTACGGCCACGCATATCACTAGAGGATCTTCGCGCAGAGCCTGGTGTTCCAGGAGGAATGCCATGCCCCAAGCCCGCTCTCATCGCCAGATTCCGTTGTATTGCAGGTGTCTCTTGCGTATTGACAGGCACACTCGTCGAAGATGTTGAACGTCCTGGCGTCCCAGGATCAGGCGGTTGCGAAAGTTGTGCATCTTCCAAATCCTCCCTGGTCATTTCTGCTAGTCTCCCCTTCTTTAGCTTGGTTTTCGAAGATGCTCTCGTCGGTTGTGCTGTTGATTTTGAGCTTTGGGTTTCCGAACTACCTATAGCTGTGTGTGTATCTATCTCTTCTCCCGCACTCTCTTCGGCTTTCCGCTTGCCTTTGCGATCTACCACTGGCTCTCTTGATCTTGTGGACGCAGCAGACGGGACCGCACTGGCCGACGAGGTTGAAACTTGTTTCGTCCCATTTTGCCGAACTTCTTTCAGACTTTGCAGTAAATCTTTTGAAGTAGCTGTTTGCGAGCTCGTCTTCTTCGTAGAAGCCGTTTTGACCTTGCTAGCCTGGCTTTGTTTCTGACTCGCTGAACGCACGCGTTCCGGAGCCGTTGCTCGCGGTGGGACTGTCTGCGACCCTGATTCTGTTAGTATCTGTCTAGACGTTGACGGCGCTGAAGCTGAAGGACCTTGATCCACGCGCGTAAAGGCAAAGTTATCGGAATCATCGGATCGGTCTGAAGGCGGCGGAGAGGGAGCTCTCTGCCATTGGTAATGTAAGAAGCACGCTTGTTAGTCCTTCGATGACCTAATCTTGCATCTACGGTACCAGAGTACTTACTTTCGGCTTGGGATGCGAAAGCTCGCCACTGCCACTTTTCCGCTTCTTTGACTTAAAAGTCGGAGTTTGACTGTTGCTTGCGGACTTTGTCTGACTCGTTGAAGCCTGCCGCCTGTCGCTTGTATCTGAGTCTGTCTCTGGTGGGGTTGGGTGGGTGCTACCGACGGTATTCGCTGCACTATTGCTTGACGGTGCCTTTCGCTTGTTTGCATTGGCAGGCTGCGATTGACTGGACGCAAGCGCAGTCTCCATGTACTGTGATTGTTCTGAATGTCCGCTACGAGCAGCTTTCGAGGTCGAGGCTGTTGTTTCTATGTGTTGCGATCCTACGCCTTCGCCCGATAGACGCGTCGACCGGCGTGGGCTTGAAGTAGAGGCATCCGCATTGATTGCACTAGCCGTCTTAGTAATCTTTGCAGAAGACTTTTTAGATATGCTCTTCTTTCCAACTTGTTGCGCAGGCTGGTCTTTCAAGCTGGTCGGCAGTTGCTCGTGATCTTGTGGACCTTCGCCATCCTCATCGCTGGAACCTTGCAGCAAAGCGGGATCCGTAGCTATCGACTTCCGCTTGGTGAGATGCACATTCTTCTTGTTCGCAATAGCTTTCGCATGTCCTGCTGCTGTTGCTGCTGACCTGCTCGAAGCAGGTGGCATGTCCAAATACCTGCCCGCTGGGGCAGGCGCGAGTGAGAGCAGCTTGGGCGTTTGTCGGCCGGGCGGGGAGCTCTGTAAGAATAGGCAGAACAGTCGATGTCTTCTTGCGACACCCGCTATGCCTTCCTACGGCCTCCTACTTCCACCTCTTGTCGCCTTGCGTCTTGACTCTACTTTGTCGATTGTGTCGATTGGAACAGAGAAGCGGGCAATCAAAACAAAGTGAAGCTCGGGCACGAGACAACCCAAATCGGCACACCTCAAGCAAGACCGCTACAGCAGAAGTCAAGAGCATTGGACGACCTTGTCGGCAGCCTAGACAGGGTTCGGCACTCCGTGTGGCTCTGCTCAGCCGTAAGATTGGACGGTTGGCCATCAGATTGACAGGTCCAACTCGCCGGCTGAAGAGCACTACCGATGCTTTCTGGGACAATCTGAACATACTCTTCATTTCTATCATACCACATCATACCATGAATGCAATTCTACAGAGGCTGGTGTGGTTGATCTAGCCCGATATACAACAACAAACTAAACATGGACGAGGATATATACTATGCACCGAACTGCAACTCGCTCGACGGATTTACTCAACTATACTGATGATGCTGTACATATTTCAAAATGTGATTGAAGCCAAATTCCGCTGCAGTATGGTATCTTGTACGGTGACGACCACGACTCGGAGAAGGGTCGTATCGACGGCCGTTGTGAATGCGCAGTATACGTCCTTCTGTTTGTTGCGATTTGTAGCTAAAAATGTCTGTTTGAAAAACTCTTTGGCTGCGTTGACGTCTTCATTAGCTCCCTTGTATTCTGTTGTTTGAGGAGTGTCAGCGCGACATTAACGTCATTGAACCAATAGTCAACTGACCTGGCCAATAACCAGTCAAAGGACTTCGCAGCAGCTTCTCTACGAAGATGTCGACCTTGTTCAGGAATCTAACATCGGGAAACTATGATATTAGTTTATCTGCCTGACCAAGGGTGCCAGTTGAACCTACAAGATCATTGATGAGGTGATGAACCATTTAGAATTGCAGATGGAATCGAACAACATCAGAGCTTCTCGCATTTGGTTCTGGGTAATGGAGTAAGAGGTCAATCTTCTGTTGCATCAATTTGACCCCAGAAAACCTACAGAATCACGGTCCTCGATAAGAGCCTGGTCATAGCCAGACAACGCAACAAGAAACAGCACCGCGGCCACATTCTGCAGAAAGTGTTAAGTCCTTGTAGAGCTTCCAGAGTTGCGCGGAGGACTACTTACCTCGAAACAGTGTATCCATTTCCGTCTCTCGCTGCGCTGTCCACCGACATCGAACATCCGATAGGTCATGCCATGATGCGGAAAGACCGTTTCGGTTATGCCTGTCGTTTTGCCTCGAACCCGAAATACCTGTGCACAGGAATCAATACGGGCACTGCGATACCTTCCATGAGTAGACCTTAGGCTCACATCATCGAGTGAAGGCCGGTATCCAGGCAGGAAGAATCGCTCGAGATCATTGTAAAAGCTGCGTGAGCACCAGCGTGATCAGCTGGTTTGCTGATGGCAGGGGAACACATAGACGCACTATGAGAGACTGTCCGGCAGGATGATCTCGTTGGTCTTTGTGATGATCTTCTGCATGTTCTCATCTCGCCAAAGACTTTGCATGGGCACTTTGTACTCAAGCGGGAACTCTTGGCCTTCAGAAAGTACGGGCGCTTCCTCAAAGAAATGGAGGTGTTCCTACAACAGACTTGGTCAGCTTTGGACCCCACTTTCACACAAGTCACTGGATGTACGCGGTTGTCTTGGTCTGCTAATTTGAGGTCTAGCTCTTGCATACCCTCCAATAATAGACGCATCGCTTCCCAGAGATTCATGAAGACCTGCCGACGATAACCTTCCATTTCGACATTGGTGAAGCCAATATTGTGAATCACTTTCATTTGCTGCAGCAAACAAGGCTCAGCATAAAGCGTCCTTGTTTCGAGTGCTGTCCCGAGGCTTGCTTACCTTGAGAATTGTCGTCTTGCCCGACTCTCCTGCTCCGAGCAGGAGAATCTTGACCTGGCTCGCCAACCTTCGCTCATGATCACGAAGTTCCTTGTCTAATGCTCTGCTCCGCCTTTCTATGTCAGCTGCTTCACCATCTCCATCGCTCTTCTCCCGAATGTCTTCTGTTGAGCCACAATTGCCCATTGAAAGGCACAACTGGTGACTCCACCTTCTACTTCAAAGACACCTTGCGAAATCTAGGGACGTGAGCCTGACCTAGGCAGAGGCACCCGCGAGAGAACTTGGTCGATTTCTATGACTGAGTGTTGTTGGCTGGGATTCTCGGCTGTAGCTTCGGTCCGCTTGATGTTCTTCTCGGTTCCTTCTGGGTCCGCTTGATATTCTTCTGGGTTCCGTCTGAGTGGCTCTTATTGTGCTGGCACGGGCTCTGCGGTCTTGGCCTCCGGCAAGCAGCCGGCAGCAAGCCAGCGACTTCCGTTGACGTCTTTGTGCGGCCCTGCGCTCACTTTCCTCCTGTTGCAGCTTCCTTTCTAGTAGGTTTAGTACCTACTACAATTGCCCTATCTTTCTGCTATTGTCCTGCGCGTCTGGGAAACTGCAACCTGTGTCACAATCGTCACTTTCCCGGAGTTTCCGTTGTTTTCTACCTCGGCTTCCGGAGTTCGTCAGGATCGGATTGTACCAAACCAAGATGTCCTTCGCTCGCGTTGTAGCTTTGAGCCAAGACAGCAGACGCTTACAGGTCTATGAACCGGTCGGCAGATTGGAGCTGCCCGAGCTCCTTCTGCCTTGCGCAGTTATAAAAGCTCCCTTGCCAGCCAGCGGATGCTGCGTACCGTTATTCCCGGGGTAGCTCGCCGTTCCTGGTTACCCGCCCGCCTGCAGGTTATTCTCGCGCGCCACAGGAAACTAAAAGCTTAATTATTGCTAAATTGCCCGTCACACGGCCGCACGCTGAACGTTTGCCTTTTGGCTTCTGTCTTCGCGCCTCATGCTTATCGCAACGTCAACTAAGCCGCATGGCGGTATCACCAAATTTAGACCACGGATGTCGATATCACGAAGTTTGGCCATACCTCCTTTTCAAGTTTTGTCTGGATGGTATTGATGCGAAAGCCTATTGCGCTTCGCAGCACAAAGACCTATCATAAGATAAACATAGCTGCTGTTTGCCAGAGTGACGGATGGGCGCATTCGTGACAGCCTTGCTACATTAAAGTTCATCTCAAGTCCAAATCTCGATGTGGCAGGTATTGGGTGCGTTGTCTGCAATAAAAGCAGCTTTCATGGGTCGTTACGGAGCTTGCGTTCGTTCACTCGCTCACGCACGGCGCCAGACCGTCTGACCGGACACAAGGCAGATCCAGTTGGTGTATCAGTAAGATTAAGATAGACGAACTGTTGCTAAGGCATAGCCTGTTGTGCAATTGCGCGACTTTCAGACTCCCCGCGATGCAGGTGTAGGGTCCAGGATTCACGTCATGTCTCATTGGCTAATCAGCTCGGAAAGTCTGTTCTTGTCTGTATATTGGCTTTATAGAGCAAATAGAACCAAATAAGGCACACAGTACTCCGCAGCGAATTTGTCAAAAGTTACAGGCAGACGCAAATGGTCGCATGTCACGAAATGGCATTGCGGCAGGCTATTGATACAATCCGAATTGCTGCTGGCTAATATTGTCCGTCAGCCTTCTGGCAAGAGAAGGAACACGTACAAGAGGAGCGGTCTATGGAGTGTATTATTGCGGTGCTGGGTGAGAAGGAAATGATAATGATGCGCTTGTTCGGTAATTGCGTTTATATTGTTCAACCAAATGTGCGTTGCCAGAAAAAGGATGAGTGGCCCTGGCTCCTATTCGAGGGAGACAATGTGACGAAGGATGACGTCGTGTAAATGAATTCGAACTTGACTGGCGTTTAAGATAATTATGTCAATAGAAAAGAAATTTAATGTCCATCAAAACTAATATTTGCTATGTGCAGGAGGGGCGTGCAAGTTGCACCCATTGCGAAGCCTCAGCCATCTAGTTTCTGGGAGAAGTGGTGCTAGGAGGATATCCATAGGACCTTGTTGAAGAAGACGACGACGTAGCGCGGTAGCGTGATGAGCTGCTCGTGGGCGTGTAATTATCGTACGAGTTGTAATTATTGGAAGAAGACGAGTAACCGCCTCCGTATCTTGAAGAAGTCGTATAGCCTCCGTTGCCGCTGCCTTGGTTGTAGCGACTTGTCGAGCTGACGTAGTTTGAGGTGGTTTGCCAAGTATTATCGCCATCGACTTGGGCGCCCTGGCTGTCGATGAAGTCTTGAATAAGAGTAGGAATGGGCTGGCTGGTGCCTCCGCACTGTCCGACATTGGACCAGTAGAAGTAATGGTCTTGTTCAGGTGTTGTGGCCCACTGTTGAGTCTCGGCACCTGGCATGCAAGGCGTCTGGTCCTCATCGTGCCAGCAGACCTGCATGTTGGGGCTGCCAGTTGAGGAGTTTCGGCCCCAATACAAGAAGCTTGTTCCAGCATGAGCATAGTTAGGTCCGGCAGGGATGAACTCGGAGTACACGTCGTCGGCAAAAACTCCTCGCTCGCCAGACTCGCCGTTGAAACGCTGATTGTACCAGTCGGCACCATCTTGGTTGAAGACGCGAGGGGATCCTATTTAAATACAGCAATGAGCATATGATTCCGAATAGTTGTAGAGAAGACGAGTGACTTACCATATGCGTGTGAGTACCAGCAGTGGCCCTGAATATTCAGGTCGACTGAAGCAATTTGCGAAAGCATACCACCCTAAATGGTCACAACTGGATCAGCTCCAGGATGGGCCTGGTACAAGGGCTCAGATCAACTTACAAAACCGTGTCCAGCAACGGAGAAGACTAATCCTTGGTTATAGTATGCACCCAAGATTTCTTGCCAGTCGTTGGTCTCTGCCTTGGCTTCCATGTAGGCTTGAGCGGCTTGTGCATTGACCGTGCAGCTACCGCAAGCCTGTGACAGATTGAGGGCATCCCAGGTAACGATATCCTCCGTGAGTCCTTGTTCGATGTCGTAGTTGCCCTTGAAGATAATAAGAGCCTTATTCATTTCCTGCAGGACGAAACGCAGAGCAGGTTCAGTCGAGCTTGCAAGAAGGGTCCAAGCAGCACAGAGGAAGGCTTACAGGAACGATAGCAGTGAAGCCTTCAGCACCGGAAGCTGTTGGTCCGAATGTCGAGATGACCTCCCATGGTACGCGGGTTGAGTTGGGGAAGTTATTTAACATAGTCTGTTCCGTGAAGGTCTGCTCGGGACACAAGGTCTGCCGGGGTGGAAATGCACGTCAGTCATATTGTTCGCAATAGTGTCACCACCTTGAAAGAATGCTCTCACGTTGTAGTCGCCATAACTGTGCACGTTGCATGAATGTGGGGTAGGTTGTTTCCACAGAGCATAATGAAGAAGGCAGTGATCGGAGACATTGGGGAAAAAGAAAGGCGCTGCTGCATCAGATGCAGGGCTGCCAAGCGGGATACCCAAGAGACGGGAGGCTGCTACGACTCACGCTGCCATGGAGAGGAGACCACTGTAAAGAGATAGTGCAGAAGGTAATCCTTGGTCAGTATCAGTTGATCTTTCCTGCTGACCACCACGGGAACATAATAATAGGCCAGTTCGATCGCAGGTGCGTGCACTTACTGATACCTAATGACGGTGCGAAGCATTGAATTAGATATAATAGATATGCAACTAGCCTAGAGCAGCCTACCTGTTGTGCCAGTAAGCATCGGGTGTCATGTAGCGAGAGCTATCATTGTACTGAGCTTGTACGCCGGCTACGATGGCAAGTCCGCCAACGATGACGGCTATGCGGGCGAGCGTCATGATGAGAAAAATTGGGAAGCTTGATAGGAGAGGAAGAGGAAGAGGAAGGAGTGGATGAGAGGTAAGAGCGGATGGAGGAAACAGGAGACAATCTCTTGAAGACGAGGATGGGAGGTAGGGCGGCTGCTTGTGCGACAGGTATCCCGGTTGGGAAGGAGAAAGCTGTGAAGCTTTGAAAAAGGTTGGCCAAGCGTGACGCTCGTCAGCCGAAGATCATGCTCACCGCTTGGAAGGGCCCGCCTGGGGAGGGATTAATTAGGGAGTGGCTGCACCGTATCAGGAAAGCTACGGCCACATTATCACGCCGATCCGCAAGCTTTTTTGACCTGTCTATTGCTGTAATGAGCGATCGCAGCTCTTTATTATTATCTAGAAATAAGGACGTTTGGGCGAGGAGGTCTGGACAATGCGGAGGCGCTGTAATCTGAAGCAGCAGAATCTGCTGCGGGCGATTATTGGCAGGTGCGAAAGTGCAGGCCGGTAATGGTAAATGACGCCCTCCTTGACAGAACAAGCAAGTTGAAGCCCAGTATTTCAGAAACCCTTTGCACTTCTCAAGATTCTCAAGCTTCTGCGGCTTCTAAGCAAGATGTCGCAGACCCTTTTGCCTGATTGCAGTCCAAATCCGTGCTCTACCTGTCAAAAAAGTTGGCGGAGATCGTTCAGGAAGTGGAAGACTAAAATCACATCCAACTACGCACTCAGTCTTGAGTTTGTATAGTTGCAGCATATGAAGGTCCCCTGAGGCGCACCATAACTTTGGTTTGACCAGTCAAGTCGCAGAGCCGCCCGACATCAACATGCAGTCCATCCTCTCTGTCTCTCTCTTCCGTTTACGCATGCTTGCTTCCAGATGGCAAGGAATTCAGTGATCGCCAGCAGCACTCACCGCAGCATGAATAGGGGTTGGAGCATAGGGGGGGGGGTGACGGTATAGCCGACAATGCGCATGATTCCCGGAATCAGTCGACAGGGTTGCTCTGCACCCTTTGCGTTTTGCAGTCATCGAGCTCACTTCGCAAGCTAGCAGCAGAGGTCTCGCTGTTGGCCACGAACACGTCTCAGGAACAGAATAAACCAGCGTTTGCAGCAGAAAAATCGAAAATGGCACCGCACTCGCTATGGATGAGCTGCAGAAATGCGAGAAGAGTCGCACTGCGAAACGATCCGAAGGTTGTTCGCGAGGGATGAGCAGCACGATACGTTCTAGACGCCACTGTCTTCGATGTGTGGCTTCTTTATCTAAGTCTTATGCGGAACTGCAACTGCCTGGAAAAGGTCGGGCCAGGTCGTCCACAATTGCCCTGCGAATTTCGTTGATCGTCGTGCCGGCAGTCTATCAGGGCAGGTCTACAACTCTGGGAAACGGCATATCAGAGTGCTGTGCATGGAACGGAGCAAGACCTGTCAGGGCAGTGTACAGATGCAACGATGGACTGCATGGACGAGAGCTTGATCGGGCTCTGACAGTGTTTGGTACAGCATTCAGGACACGATTCCCTTCTGCCCTCTTCGCCACCCCATACCACGGCAGCAGTCCTCTGGCTGGCAGATCAGACTTGCAGCTCTTGGTGTGCACAAGCATGTACACTACTGGATGGGGCTTTCACACGTACTGGGATAAGCTTGTCACAGCGGCGTATGTCTGGAAAACGCTTCGGACACTCAGGCTGTCGCGCATTCGAAGCGCGAAACAACTCGTCAATGGGTCGGCTCGCATCAACCTGGCCTCCTTGCCACACGAGATCTTTCAAAAAATAGAAGACGAACTCATAGCTTGTGTCCGCGCTTCTATCCGTGAAGAAGAACCATTCAACTTCGACGATGCGTGCTGCGATACTGCATGGGACAATATCTACGGGTCGGTCACGTACAACGAAGCAGTCTGGACTTTCGGATCACTGAACGGCTATCCCATGCATTCCGACCTTGGACTCCGACAAGCTTATGATGACTTCGACCAGACACAGGAAGGAGCAGCGCTACTGGATGGTCTTTTGCAAGACCACTGGGAGGATTGTGAGCTGGACAAAAAAACCTCCTTCTTCTGGGAGTCTTTATGCGGCGGACCTCCTTATGAGGAAGTGCCTTTCAGTTTATGTACTATTGTAAGTGTCAGAGCTCGCGGCAGACGTTAAACATCTTTTCTGAAGGATCATTTCAAACAGCTTACATTTACGGACGATCTAATTGAGATTCTCGCCAACGATTTCGACATTCAGCTCGTTCGGCGGCCGGAAATGGGTGAGCTGGCACATGTAGGCTAGGAGGGCCGCCTCGACTCAAGCTGAATCCCTCCCTCCCGGGTTTCCATAAGCCACGTGCATCGGCGGAGAAGTGGTCTCTTTCTTCATCAAGCCTACAATCACCACACATCGCCGAGAGACATTTAAATATGGATGGACCGCTTTGACAAATATGAAGTTTGGCCATATACCTCGATGCTTACGAGCGTGCGAATTGGTAAAGCCCACCGGTGTCCCAAGCGAGCCATTGGCGGATGATCTGCCGAAGAGCCTCAGACTCATGACCTTCGAGAGCATCGGTGATGATGCTGACATGCACGAGCTGGTCCGCGAGACATCAACTTCAGAAGCGAGTATTTCGAAGTTTTCGAAGGAAGAGGGGCGAACACTGACTGGCATGCCTACAGGACCTGACCTCGCCGGACTCTTCTAATGAGTAATTTTGGGAGGTTTGATACCTCGAAACAAACCGGCACCATTCTGCTCGACGAACGACCACTTTCGCGCTTTAGATTCGAATTACTCGCGGTCGTTCTGCTAGTACTAAGGTTGCGACGTTCCCTGATGCAAGATGGGAAGTCAACACCAGACACGATTGGGTACATATCCTACACAGACTGCGCATCCGTTCTAGCTTAGTCACAACATGCCATTGCAAGTTTGACTTTGGGATACCTGCACTTAGCTACTAGGCAAACTTGTTGGGCTCTGCGGATGAACGCGCGAAAGCTGCTGCCTGCAAGGTTTGCAAGCCTCCCATCTTCGACTGCTGCTGGACCGCGGCATAGTTTCAGCCCGATATTGAGCATTGTAGTTCTTCTGCCTTCTTTCACCTTGCTTCGGTTGTTGTGGCGTCATGAGGGCCTTGACGTGTGGCATTTTGTCGCCTTGCACTTTGGCTTTGGCCGACCGACGACCTGCAGGCTGTCGGATCCAAGACTGCACGTCAATGTCCTCGCCTGCAGATGTGAAGAAGAAGCATTACCACGGACAGCATCATCATGTTCACTCTGGCGCGGCTGCTGCAGGTGGAAGTGGAGGGCAGCAAAACAAGAAACCAAAGATAGAGGGTCAGTCTCGCTCTGCGGTGTTTGCGCAGCTCGTTGAGCTGGCTTGATGCACAAAGATGCAGCTACAGGTGTTGAAGCTTATTTTGCTTTCTCGCTCTTGCTCGCTCCCTGCTGTGTCTCTCTCGCCTCGATGGTATTCAATCGCGAATGATCAAATGATGGCAAACAGGTGCAACAACTGGACCGGCCTTAAAAGCGACAGGCATTGCTGGTGCTCCAAATGACACTGGTGTTGGCCGACATTTCGGTACTCAGATCCTCTATGCCGTCGGCTACCTCAAGGAGCACCCGAACAATCCAATTCGTCTCGAAGAGCTCGCGGCTTTCTCGAGGGTCAACGAATTGCAGCACAACTCGGAACTTCTAGCAGCTTTCAGAATTCACGACAAAGTCAATTATGACGAAAAACTGGATCTATACAGCTACAAGGTGCGCCTATGCAGCATCGTGTTTCAGCTGGAGCCTTTTTAATGCTGAACTTCTGCCTTGGATGGTTTGCGTACAGCCCGATTTTCTGTTACGAAACAATGCCGAGTTACTAGCTTTGCTGCGACGGTACTCTCCTCGCGGTGGCATGATGGTCAAAAAGCTTCAAGAATCATGGCCCAATGCCAGACAAGCCATTGAAGAGCTGGAGAAGGAGGGCAAAGTCCTGGTCATCAGGACTGGAGGCGGCGATGGGAAAGAAGGACATATGAAGATGGTGTTCTGGAATGAAATTGGAGATATGCCTCAGATAGACCAAGGTCAGTGCAAGTGACGCTTAGTTCATCGTCTCAAGCTGAATGTTTCTTGATGCTCCCAGAGTTCAAAGATAAGTGGCATTCGCTCAAGTTGCCTGATGCGATACAAATAGCCAAGGAACTAGAAGAAGGTACGCTGCTTCTCATTTCTTCAATGAACGGGCGATTTATCTGAATAATCCCCATTTTTGCTTGTAGGCGGTATGAAGACAACCTCCACCATTGCTTCAGAACTCCCACCTCCGACCGATGGCAAGAAGAAGGGCAAAGGAAAGAAAGGAGCAGGCAACAGACGTATCAAGCTTCAGAATACACATCTCAAGGAACTGGGCATCGATCTGTCAAAGGACTTCGTCAAACCGGGCACTCCTGGATCTTCGAGCGGTGGCGCTGGCAAGAAAAAGTAGTGTTCCCATAGTACTCCATCGTGTTCAGTATATGCAAGAGTTGTTGTACCATCGGCGTTTTGCATGCAAATATCGTTATATCTTCTGTATCGCTTAATCCTGGCAATCCTGGCAAAAATAGAATCCCTCCGATCGCCCTAGAGGAGCAAGATTGTGACTTGACTAGGTTCTTCTTCCTTGTTTGATACGTACATTTGCAATTGCTTCTTGGAAAGTGCATACTACTTTGCTGCAGGTAAGACGAGGCTGCCGGCCGCGGTTTCCGCAGTGATAACATCCACTTACCATCGCAACGCACATTTGGCTTATCACCACTGCAGGCTGGAAAATCTCTATTTTGATACAACAGGCGGAAACTAGTCGTAAACACACAATACCTGAGGAAGATGAACGTCGCAAAGCGCTCCCTCTCGACCTCTCCAGCCCGCAGAGCTTCTGCTACGCTTGCCGAGTTTGGTGTACGTCATGTGACCTGCCTGTCGTGCTTGCATGATACAAGTGGTGCTGAATGTACTTCCTGAATTGTAGAAACAACATGTTGTCAAGGGTGTTGGTCGATTGACGGAACATGTGCTGGTAAGCCTGTATCCTGCAAGCCTGCCTTTGGTGTTGCTGACCAGTTTGCTTCTTGTGACTCCAGCTGAAAGGCGAAGGTCAGCCTTATCCTTCACTGATATACCGACTGACACAGCAAGGCTGACCTCGACGATCTATACCGACAGGAGCATGGATAACAACGGCACCAACAGATCAGAGTGTGCTCGCCTGGAACGCCGTGACTATTATGAGCTTCATTAGCTGATATGCCTGTCGATAGCTTTCGAAGCGCAAGGAAGCGCCAGTACAAGCCGCCGAATGCTGGACTTGTAAGTCAGCTGTAATCACTCCGACTATGTTTGATCACACCGCTAAGTAGAACCATAGCACAAGCGGTATTGGCGTTGCCAACCTGGGTCATTGCCATCCAGTGGTAACCAAAGCTGCTCAAGAGCAGTGCGGTGAAATTGTAGGTAGAAGTGCAGGTGTCGTCTTCTTGCCGCACGTATCTAACCATACCACTTGCGCAATTTAGGTACACGCCCAAGTCAATATTGGCTTTTCGAAGCCATATCTCGAGCTGGTGAACGCTCTTTTGCCGGTAATGCCCCGTATGGCTTCATAACCTTTTGTAGTAGCTATATATCCTAGAGGCTGACTCGTTCTTTGTGGCAGACCCTTCACTCGACACCTTCTTCTTCTGGAACTCTGGAGCCGAGGCCGTCGAAGCAGCCGTCAAATTGGCACGCATGGCTACCGGCCGTCAAAACATCATCGCCATGAACGGCTCATACCATGGACGCACGTTTGGCACAATGGCCTTGACCAAGAGCAAGACGATTTATTCAGCAGGGTAAGAAACCCGAGCTCCGGGCGACTATTGTCCTCAGCTTACGTCGTGTCGCCACATCCGCAGCTTCGCACCCCTTATGCCTGGCGTGCTACCTACACCGTTTCCATATTGGCATCAAATGGGTGTTCCAAAGGAGACCGATCCGAAGGAGATGTCGGACTTCTGCTTGTATCAGCTTGAGCTCCTGCTAGCTCAGCAGTCTGCGCCTCGAGATACAGCTGCCATCCTACTCGAGCCCGTTCTGTGAGTCAACTCTCCTACACGAGGTACAGCATTCAATGACTAGGCTAACGAGAAAAGAGCAGGGGCGAAGGTGGCTACGTTCCGGCCAGCAAACATTTCTTGGAAGGCCTACAGAACATATGCAATCGCGAAGGCATCATGCTCATCATAGATGAAGTGCAGAGCGGTTTCGGAAGATGTGGTTCATACTTTGCCATCGAACGTATAGCTCCGGGCCTCAAGCCCGACATCATGATTATGGCAAAGGGAATTGCAAATGTACATGGCTCCCCTCAAGTTAGACAATCAATGTGCATCAAGCTGACACTTTTCGGTCTGCCAGGGATTCCCATTGTCAGGCATTGTGACGCGCAAAGAGCTTGCTGACAAGCAACCTCCTGGAAGCATGGGAGGTACTTACGCGGGAAATGCAGTCAGTTGCGCAGCTGGAGTGGCCTGCGCCAAGGTCATGAAGGAGGACAAGATTCTCGACAATGTTAAGGCCCGGTGAACTATTCCCCTCGTGCAGAAAAGGCGAGGCAGATTGACTCATGATCATTTGGATTGCTATTGTAACAGATCGGATCAGTTGCTTGCGGGACTCAAGGAGCTTCAGCAAGATTCTTCTACATCGCATCTCTTTGCGGACGTTCGTGGCCTGGGCCTTATGATTGGAGTCGAATTCAATGCGCCCAAACCAGCGTTCGGCTACAAGTTGCCCGCATCAGCAGCAAGTTCAGACAATACCGCCGCATCTCCAAACACGCACACACCTCCCGAAAAGCTGGCATCCCGGGTTGCTAGCAAGTGCGTAGAAAAGGGAATGTATATTCTCACAACTTCGGTATACGAGACGATCCGCTTCATCCCGCCTCTGACCATCACAGAAGACGAAATGGCCAAGGGCATTAAGGTCTTCCAAGAAGCGGTCCGAGAGGTTGCAAAGGAAGCATAACGCTTCCGGCAGGCCAAAGAACAAGCGTCTGTTGCATTGAGCAGCTTAACAATGTACAAAGAAGGTATGAGGTTTCTTAATTCAAGAAGCGGTCGTCCTAGCCCGATCTACAAAAGCCTTTAGCCTGGGTAGGCCAGGAGGCGAGAGCACATCCTGCTTGTAGTATTGGAAAGCATCGTCAAACAACTGTCAGATTCGCAAATAGTCCATGCATTGTGCGATGTCAATGCAAGTTTCTGTAGCACAGCCGTCTTTTGTCGCTGACCTCGTGTCACTGTCTTCAAACTGTCTGAATCTCGACGAGGGATGAGTTCTTGAAGCTTTCGAGACAGTCTCGGGGCTCGAACCGCTGCTTGTACATGCTGGGTTGTTGAGTTCTTGTTCCCTCCCTGATACACAGGGGGTGCGACAGCATACTGCAGATGTGGGATGGTCAAGTCAGGAATGGAAGGACTTCTTTGCAGTGCGTGCTCGCTCGCCCCTTGGTCTCTCTTTCACGCAAAAATCATGTAATGTTAGCATGTGTTAGAAGCAGAGCAAGGTGAAGAGATAATTCAGCTGCAAGCAACGGAGAAGAAGGTTTCATGCTTGAGTGGTAAAGTGGCATACAATTTCGATATTGGAAAAGGTGCGCTGCCTTGCATGAGGAAATTCACACTAATGCTACATGATTGAGAGCTACTGCGTCGACTGCTGCCTGTCTCAAAGCTGGCCGGCAGGGAGAGTCACATTGGAAGATAACGACAGTACAGATACCGACTAGACTGAATCGGTCATGACAGGTCTACCATTCAATAGCAACTGTTTGCGATATTTGCGACATGTCATAAGAAATATTGCTAGATGAGAAACGTATGTTAGTGCTGCTCAGGCTGATTTGCTTCTGCAGCTAGGAAGAAGCAAGTACTTACAGATGCAGAGAAGCGATTCGGCGGCTGTCTATCTTGACCGGGCACTGCAAGCGAGTACGTGGTACAGTTATACATCAGTCTGTATGTCTATGAAGGTCTTCCCTGTCAATGCCTGTAATAGCTTACCGGCATCAAATATCTTAAAGCTAGCATCATCGACTTTCCCACCTTCCCTAATCTCCATGACAGAAGCTACATTCCCGCATCTATAACAGTAGTTAGGCGCACTCCACACAGTCACTAGACTGTTATCGAACATATACTTGAAGCCTTCTTGCACTAATTGATGGGCTCGCGCTATTAGGGATATTGAGTTGACGTGGTTGAACTGTGTGGGATACCGGGGAGTCAGCTGTGCGGATTAGATAAGAGACCAGTCAGTAGTGTTTATCAGCTCACCTCTGCTGTCACCTTGCCGCCAAACAGCCACCCTGCTCCTCGTGGAGAAACAGACCATGTATCGATATCTTCCGGATCCGACCAGACGAGGTCTGCAAGTAATGGCACAGGGTCAGTAAGTCAATCGTTCTGCAAGTCATTGGCTCGATACGCACCGCAGAAAGCTCCTTCATGTGGTATTTCTTGCGTCCGCGCTATCACACGAACTTGATCCAGCGTTCTAATCTCAGGAGACAGTCCGCCGTGCACGCATAAGATCTCGCCATCGACGATCTATAAAATTCAAAGAACACAGAAATTGCCAGTATGCATCAATGGTCAGCTTGAACGAAAGACAAAAGTAAGGGCTGCGCCTTTAACTCACGGCTGCTAGATTCAGGTAATCGAAGACTTCACAACAATGCCGCCATACATTCGCATTTCCATACTTTTGCTGACATTCGTCTGGATTGAAGGAGCACGAGTATAGTACGTTGTCAGCCTGTTCTGCCCGTCAACCGATACCTTCTGACAACTTACCATAGAAGCCGTATACTTGCGTGATCTGCCGCGATTCGTGATTGCCTCGTAGTAACGTAACTCTATCCGGGTATCTTTACGAGGATAGACCGTGTACCAAGTCAGTCGTCATACGTATAACAAGGCATAAAAGCAATGCATTCGATCATGCAAGTAGAGCGCACCTTGCTTTGAGGACCAAAAGAAGCGTGAGCGTTTCCAACGAGTAATGCCCTCTGTCTACGAAATCTCCCTGCGAGATATAGTATTTTGTGAGTACACGCAATGCAGCACTGCGATAGATAGGCTGGGCTCACCATAAAGACATAACTCGTCCCAGGGCATTCACCCGCTATCCGAAACAGTTCCAATACATCCCAGAACTGACCATGTATATCACCAACGACAGTGACAGGAGAAGAAACAGGTTGTACATTCGATTCTTCGAGTAGCTGACTCTTGACTATATCGCACAGCACTCGCATTTGAGGTTCAGTCAATGGTCGACATTGTGTGATTTGAGCGAGCCAGGCGTCTAGGTTCGCCGTACTCATGGCGCGCAGAGGCTGCTCTCTCACGTCTAGCAGTAGCTCTTCGACGCGGATGCGAAGCGCTTGAATATAACGACAGTTGTGCTGCTGCTGCTACTTTCGATGATGTTTACGAGGCAAGCCGAGAAGCCAGTGGCAGGTGAGCGTGACCGTGATACTCTAGAAGACGCTTCTTTGCACTCGTCATATATGATAGTAAGAACTCCTTCAGCGATCTAAGCAATCTCCATACAATGCCACTGAAAGCGAGAACTACCCTATTGCAGCTCCAAGTGCAGCGGAATCCATTCAAGATGATAATGCTTGTGGCAAGCTGACAGTCAGATCTGCAAAAAGCTAATGGACACAAGCATGCTATCGGGAGAAACGCAATCTATATCGAGTTGGATTCAAGCCAATTACTTCCCTTGCTTCAGGTAACAGGATTCTAGCTCTGTATTTAGTACAATATCGTTAAAACTGAAGGCCGAGAAAAAAGGGTGAACAAGAGGGCGCTCTACACGAAGACGTCCCCAATCCGACAATGCAGGATTTTGAGATCTCCAGAAGGTGTTGTACTCTCTAGCGTGAACATTTTGGTCTTTTCATTCCTTCTTCTTCTGTCAAAATAACAAGTTTCTTGGGTTCTTTGCGAGTTATCTTTGAAGACTATCATTACTTTGTTGTACTTGACGATGACTACTTTTGGCTTTTAGTGTTCGCCTATTACGTATTCTTGCTTTATAAGAAGTACTGAGAAGCACCGTCTGGTCAGCTCATTCGCATATTTGTACAACCGTTAAAAAGGACACACATCCGGCACTCTTCTTGATACCAAAGGCTCCCCTGCACGTGGAGCGGGGTCGAATTGCAGGAAAGTGTACGCCGAGTTTTGGTCAATCTCCATAATTGCTGCTTGATTACCGCATCGATACTATATGCGCGAAGCAGCAGGTGTCAGTTCCAAGGTCTCCTATCCATGAGCGAAACGTAGGCTAACTCACGCAGTAGTTTGGCGCAGAGAAGATAGTAACGACATTCTTCTCGTGTGACCAGTTGTATCCTTCCATGACAAGTTGATGCGCTCTCGCAACCAATGTAAGACCGTTGTTATGGTTGAAAGCTTCCGAGATATCTTGTCCGAATGTGTATCCTGCACCTCTTGGCGATATTCCCCATCCGCAGCGATCATCTGGGTCAGACCATAACAGGTCGCACATTGGACCTTCGTGTGGTACTTCTTGGATGCGGTCGATGGACCGAATGTGGTCGAGGGTGTCGATTGAGGGTGATAAGCCGCCGTGTAAGCAGAAGATCTGGACACGAATGGCCGGACAGGACGAAGGAGGATATGCATATCAGTACGTGGAGTTGGAACTCGTGAATGCTGTGCGGCGTCTCTGAACGCTGAGCGACCCACCTGATTCTCAATAAGGGCGGTCAAGGGGAGGTAGTCGAAAAGGTCGGTGAAGCACTTCCACACGTTTGCGTTGCCGTATTTTCTCAAGCATTCGTCATAGAATCCATAGACTTGTGTGATTTGCCTTGACTCGTGGTTGCCTCGCAGGATTGTGACTCTATCTCTGTATCGAACCTTCATCGCAACCAGCAGTGTGACTGTCTCAACACTGTAGTACCCTCTGTCGACATAATCTCCCATGAACAGGTAATTGGTATCTGGGCAGTTGCCTCCAATCCGAAAGAGCTCTGAAAGGTCGTGCTATAGACGAGAACGATGCACATGATGCGAGATGTGCCTGGGTCAGCGGGGTTGCCCTTCCAGCTTGCGAAAACAGGCCCAAAGGTCGCCGAACACTGCAATGCCTGGCGAGGAGTCCTGTCCTGGCTGTTGATAGACGTACGAATTGCCCATGAATATCTCCGCACACTGTGACTGGACATCTGACTGGCTGTACGTTCGACTCCTCCATCAAGACTTCGCGAGCCTGGAATGGGCGTTTTGAGTGGATCGTTGACGAAGAGCGTGACGGGAGGCACGATGGCATGCGAGGGGGAGGTGTCGGTGATGAGGAGCAGTCAGCATAACTCTACTACCAGTATGATTGCTATCCATTGCCAGCCTGAGCACTGCAGCAGTCTCGCGTCCTCTCCAGACCTTCAGCTTCAAGCATACAAGCGTGTTGGAGTCGACGTCAGCCTGGCTACCCAGCATTGTCGGCAGGAGCTAGCCAGGTCTGTTTGTGCCCTCCAGCTGCGCTTGTACTGTCCGTCTGACTGCTGCTCTCTACTGCCACAGTGCCCTCTGCCGTTCGATAGCTCCCCAATTGCCCACCTTGTCACATAAACGCTTCACATCAGGCTCGGAGAGCTGCTTGCATGCTGAAAGGTGGGAGATCCACTGGTCTAGCTCGTCCATGGCCGGCCTGCTGAAGTGGTGGAGGTGGCCTTGTTGATGCTAGCAGACGAGAGTCTGGTTGTAAGTGGTGATGATGTGTTTGCCGGAGTCGAAGCTGTCCTGAGATGCGCGGATGCTCTGTCTCTGTGCAGAGGCTGGAGGCGAGGTCCACACACAGCGCAGTAGGTACCTTCTAAGCCTGCAAGGACAGAGTAGTACATCCTATATCATCACAAAGCGCGGTCCAAGTCTCTGCACAATCCAACTTCCGCTATCAAGGTCTCAGCTTGCATGCGATGCCATCGATTGGCATCATGCACGAGACAGGCACCTTTTCGGAATGAAGCACTACAGGGCTAATTGGACTCGCTGATACATCTAAATGCTTTGACAGGAATCGGATCATATGAACGTCCCTATCAATTAGTCGAGATGGCCAGAAAGCAATTCGTCTTTATGCACAAGTCTGGATTTGTGGCAACGGCATAATGTCCATTCCAGCAAGGATGTTGGAGCACTTCCCTCGTCAGCACTGCTTGCACTGACAAAGCTTATCCAGGTCAAAGAGCCTTTAGTACCTTTCGAACAAGTCAAACGATTCGGGGTCACAAAGTCCGAGAACTTTACCATTGTAGTATTTCGAATCGAAAAGCGGAGTTGTATAATTACAATTGCAGAGCCTTTCAACCAACCGAGATCTATCGGTAAAGATGTAGGAAAGGCGAATAATGCGGCTGGTAAAGACTCTTGCCCCTGTTGTTGAGGAAGTGCTGCTTCCTTTTGTACGACCTCAAAACCCCAAGGACCCTTTAGGCTTCGGGGAGGAGTTGAATCTGATAGTGTATTGCCATTGTGAAGTAACGAAGAAGAAGTAGGCGAAGACACAAAGTGGAAACGATAGATAGAGAAGAAGAGCGATAAGGAAGGAGTGAAGGAGGAAGGAGTGAAGGAAGAAGAAGAAACAAAACGTGATGAAAATTGGTACATGTATGACAGAGCTCTTGCCATGTTTGCAAGTAAGCCCAAGGGGATTGTGCCCATTTTGGCATCTACGATACTACTGTGTATTATTTGCGAGGAATGAAGGAAATTCTATTATCGACCTTGAGTCGTTTTTGGGTTTGCTTGGTGGGTTACGACGAAATATGAATTTTCATATTTGCGTTTCGTACGTTCCGTCCGTTTTGCGGGGCTTCAGCGGTCGAGTACGGCAACAGTAGGCTAATTGCTCTGGCTCGTCTAACTTTGACGCCCTGTCGTGATGCGTAATATCGTAGATCGTAAATGTTCAGAAAGATGATGGTAGAGTTATACGAGATGAGTGTTTTCACAGAGAGCGTACTTCAGGTGAGGTGCGAGCGGAACTGGAGAAGGGACGTCTTGAGAGTGAAGTGTTCTACTATCGAGTAGCCAATTTAACCATCTCCCTGGCCCATTTAGCGACTTGTTTCGTCTCTGCATTTCCAATTCTGGTTCTAGCAGATTTGATGCTCTCGCCGACCCATTCTGACTGAAGGTCGTTCTTGATCTCGCCCTTTTGGAATTCAGATGCCAGATCCCCTATTAATCCAACTGCGCTGCGGACAATAGCTTCTGTGCGGTCAGGATCGACTAGTGCCAAGTGGAGGAATGCAAAGATCGATGGGACATAAGGGAGGAGTACTTGTGCTGCGTTCACATTCATGTAGGTTAGCATGTTGCCTTGAACGGTAGATGAAGGATGAATAACACCACTCACACTTTGGTGTCTGCTTGTAAGAACTGACGATGCCTGTATACGCCTCTAGAATACCCTCTCGTAGTGAATTGACGTATTCGACAAGGTCGTAATTCGTAGGATCAGTTCTCATGCTACCAGCTTGAGCCAGGACATTCATTGTAGTCTGTAGGTAAGGCTCAAATGCATCCGGTCCAATCGCCATGGCGATGTCGCCAAAGCAGGACAAGATAGCAGGCTTGACTGATCTATGGAGGACCGAGGAGGATAGTGAAGCCATGAGGGCCTCCATGAAGCCTTGTGCGTAAGGACGAGCTTGTTCTCCTAGTGCTCGGCAGATATCTCCAACTAGACCGACTGCAATACCGCAGAGTGTGTACTCTTCATGCGACTGAAGGCCATTCGAGAGGAAGGGCATGAACGCCTCTGCGTACTTTTGGAAGTCCGCTTCGAGGGTAGATGCCATAGATCCGACACATAGGAAAGCATCTTCCAGTATTGGTGACGCACGTCCGCTTGTTTGGATGAGAGTGAGGAGAAGAGTCATGATCCTATCGCTGAGTGGCATGATTTCTCTGCCAAGTCTTCGCACAGTCGCCTTTGATCAAGCAAGTCAAGTCAGCCTTAATACTCTGCTTGATTGCTGGCATTGTAACCACACTTACCGTGAGCAAGCCACAGAAGTTCATGTGCAGTTCATTGTAGTTATTGCGGTCATCAGTACCGACGATCTGATTTTGCATCGATAAGAGCTGTTCGGCACGCTCAAGAATGGCAAGCAGAAGGTTGGAGATGGCAGGTAATGTGTCGTTCGCGCTGAAAGTCGATACTGTCGATAGAGCTTCATATGCCGATGAACGGCAGTTGTTCTCGTTTGTAGGCCTATGAGACACAAAGGATCGTTCAGCCACGGTGGAAAGCAGAAGAAAGTGGAAACGATTCGCAAAAGGGGGCAACTTACTTATTCGCTGCTCTCAAAAGACCGTCAATGATATCATTATAGAAAGGCGACATGGGACTAGAATCCGGTCCATCGGGGCTACCCAGTTGCTCGCATAAATTCATGATACCCCAACAGCAATTGAGGACAATTCTTGGATTATCTCCAAGACCCTGAATGAAAGCTGAGACGAGGCCTGGCAGATGAATATCGCTCTTGACTGTGTCAATGAGGACATCGGAGATTCTTCCTAAGGTCCAGGATGTAGTATCTTTGACGGGGACGCTATCGTCTTTCATGCTCATTTCGATTAGAGTAGGCAGAGCTTGTGTGACCAGTGGAGTAAGGAGTTTAGGTTCCGGTCCATCCAGTATGGAGCCGAAAGCCATCACAGCAGCTTCTCTGAAATGCCAGTCGGTATTCCTGATATTCTGTTCGACGAATGGAATAATAGGAACGACAATGGCATCGCCTACTGTCTGAGCTAGTAAAGCTAAGCAAGTACCAGCAGCCATAGAGACGTTCCATTCATCTTCAGTCGCATCCTCATCTTGATGTGTAAGGAGTTGTAGGATGACAGGAAGGATTTCAGGCAGCGCGACACGGGCGAAATGATACGAGATCCGTGAAGGATGTTCATCTTCTCCTTCGAGCTCATCTGCAGCTAGCTGAAGTTCAATTTCTTCTTCGCATACTGTCGACCAGAATTCGACGGCTTGTAAAGCGACTTCTTCGTTATCGGATCGCATGCCTAGTATGGTGAGCTGCAGTGATAGATCGGAGGGAGGTGGGTAAAGATGTTAGTATACCGGGATGCACTTGTTTATAGCGGTGAGGGCACGCACCCCGAACAAAGCCTTCTCCATGTAGAAGCGCATCTTATCATAATACAACTGCATGATCTTGACCAAGTTCTCGTATCCGGCAACTTGTACATCAGGTCTTGAGGATTGGGTCGATTCGCATACAACTTGCATGATGTAGTTTCTTTCGCCCTGCATATCGAGTCCAGAGTAGAGGTCAGTATATACAGAGAACGAGATGAATTATCTGGAAACTGAGCAGTCACGCACATCGTTATTGAAGTTCTCCCTGACGAACTCCAGCGAATTCAATAATGCATGTAAAGCGGCGAGCTGGACGTCTTGGCTGCAGTCACAATTACTTGTTAGCAAGACGAATCTTGTGTAAGATCATGAGATGGTTCGTAAAACGCACCTCTGTTCCTCTTTTCGTGCACCTTGAACTACGGCAGTCAGAATCTCATTCGCTTGTCCTGCTAGTATCTCGGGACGCTGAGAAGAGAGGGAAGGACATAGGAGATGTCAGACAGATGTCTGCTAGCTGAGGATGATTGCAAATGACGTACGATTCTCTCGCATACTAGACCAATAGCCTGTAGAGCACCCTGTCTCAACCCCGTATTCTCCTGTTGATTGACGAGCTGCAACAAGTGTGGAATAATGTCCAACCCTTGACCAGCATTGAGTTCGATGGAAGCAATAGCAGCGATAATCTGACCAGCTTGAAGACGAGGCTGATTCTCCTTATCCCCTAGAGTACTAAAAGCAGCTTGTTTAACGCTGTTCCGCGTGTTATCATCGAGCTGATCTCTCCATCTCGCAGAGTAAGAATCTTGTCTTGTCGAATCCTTTGCGGAGAGTGCGTTCTTGATTGCAATACCAGCAGACGAGCGTATGTGACCTGGACTCGAAGATGAGCTCAATGCATTCGACAAGGACAGCAGGTACTCGGGGTAGTTTGAGGATTGCAATTGCTCCAGTTGAGATTCGGCTGCACTGCGTACGTTTACATCAGGAGCGAGGGAATTGGAGAGGACCTCTGCGATGTTGAGGCCGCTCATGGTGACTAGATCCGACGCGCTGGAAGGTAGCTGCGTGCTTGTGTAGTGCCTCTAGCGGTGTCTGTCTCTGTATTGACGGATCAAAGAGAGCGCGCGGCCTCGTTGTTGCTTGTTTGCTGGGAGACGCGGACGTTGACAAAGTGCCGGCGAGCTGAGGACAGACAGGCAGGTAGACTAGCCGACGGTGTACAGACTATCTGCTACACGCTGCAGGGGCTGACGGGGGTGTTCCTGTGCGTGTATGGGTGTGCGAAGTGATGGTGTTGGGCGAGAGGAAAAAGCCAGAGGCGACGACGAGAAAGATAAAGGTGAGGCTCCTTGTTGTGTTTGCAATGACTGGTGAATGAAAGCGGGGGAAGCAGGCCCTCTAGAGCAGCAGACAGAGAGTACAACTCTACCAGAAGACACTGTCCCTTGACCCACCGCTAGACGCTGCCGCAGAGCTGGTGCATGCGGCGGGATATCAAAGTCATGGAGGTGATGATGGCAGACAGCTGGACACACGAGCAGAGCTCAGGACGTCCCGCATCACCTGACGGGCATCTACAGAGACACCTGATCTACACTTGCCCTTGCTCTTGCCTCCACTGCCTGCCAGTCCGATCTGACGGCGACTACTAGCGGTTCCAGTTGCAGCTTGCTCCATTGCCGCTCTGCCTGCACACAACCACTCACGCTCGTTCCCAGACAACAAGGCCCACCATGGCAGCTGACGGTGACCGGCAGGCTTACACGAAGAGGCTGGAGTGGTGAGTCTTGTCTTGCAGTGGGGCGGGCACCTCTGCGACTCATGCATGGCTCTGATCGCAGGACTGGACATGCGCACACATCCGTGATATGCACTGGCGACTTTGACGAGTGGAAGGGCACTCAGCCATTGCACAAGGAGAACGGCAAGTGGGTCGCACTCGTCAAGCTGCCCTATGGCGAAAAGCAGGTCAAATACAAGGTGGGCATGCCTCGCTCCTGGCAGCCTGCCCGCACATGGAGACTACCTTCGCATGTTTGAGATGGCAGCCATCTATCAAAGCTGGCGAGGAGTATCCGTGCAGCTACAGTATGCCTACTGACATCCTTCTACTTCAATCACGCTTCAACGCTCCGCTGGTCTTGCTCCCTACCGCAATCCGCTGTCCCACTCTACTTGCCGCGCACTCCGTCCGGCCGAAACCGATCTCCCTCTGGATACTTCCTCAATTGCTATTACCACCCTTCAGTTCTTGGTCGACGGAACCTGGCAGCATGCAACAGACCAGCAGATCATTCATGACGACGCTGGCAATACCAATAACGTCTTTACAGGTGGGTTTGCACTGGGATAACAACCCTCATTGCTAGGGCGTAATCGCATATAGCTCGATAGCAAGGCCTGTCTTGGTCCACAAGCTAACGGTATCCTCATCCCTCTCTTACCTCATATGATCCGCTTCTAGTCCCCGAAGGTCCGAGCGATGTTTCAGCTGCGGACAATGCAAGCGCAGAAGCAGAAACTGGTAGGTCTCGCCCATCATACAGGAGCTCCAATCCTTCAGTACATACGCTGACAGTGTCAATATTATAACAGCAAAACCAGAGGCCGAGACCAGCCTAGCGACAGCAACCTCCGCAGAGGAAGCCGAGCGCGACATCCCCAAAACCATCCAAGATCTGTTCTCCAGTACGTCAAGTGGAGACATCCTTGGACCAGGCATCGGAGCTTTAAATGGAGCATCTCCCAACAGCAACTCTGGAGGACCCTTCCAATATCCAGGATTAGTGACATACAACATGGCCAATCTCGGTGCTGCGAAACATCTGGGTCCCATTCAGCACAACTACCCTTCCAAATACCTCTTGCAAAAACGAGGAGATGAAGAAGAGGACAAGAAAGAGGTTACTCCTACTGATGTTCAGATTGCTTGCGAATACATCTTGACCAAGTATAAGAGTGTTCATGCACAAGCGCAGAATAGACTGGATATGCAAAAGCAATTGGAAGAAGAACGGAAACAGAAAGAAAAGGCTGAAAAGGAGGGTGCTGCAGATCAAAAGCTCACAGAGATTGAAGAGGGTGATTCTTCATCCGCAGCAAAAGAAGAACACGACAAATCGTCTACAAACACCTCGCCAAAAACTAAATCTAAAACCGTGCCTCCCATACAAGTCCCAGGTATTGCCAAGATTTACTCTACAATCAAAGCGTCCCATCCAAATTGGGTATTCTCCGAAAAACGTCTAAGAAGCATCATCAAAGAAGGAGAGGATGCAGCATTAGTTTCGAATACTTCAAATGAACCAAAAGAGTCAGCATTCCTAGAAGCTGATAGAATAGTCAAGCTATCCGGATTGATGGGGTCTGGCAAATACGCTACTGATCTGATACCTATTTCCAAGTTTGATAACGTCTTACAAATGGAATTGGACGATCAATGGGCCGCTACGAATGGATTACCTCTACCCTCCTCAACTTCATCCTCTGCCGCAACTTCGACTTCTGCATCTACCTCGACTCCCACTCCTGCTCTTCTCAACGGAGACAACAAAGAAAATGAAGAATCTTCAACATCTTCTTCGAGCAAATCCAAGAAGAAGAAGAAAACAGCTACTGCCGCTGATGTGGCTGAGTCTGTAGTGAATGGCATAGCAGAAGGAGCGGAGTTACTGGTCAACAAAGTAGCAACTTCCCTACCAGCATCATCAACTACAAATGCAGTAGCTTCGTCGTCATCATCTGCACTAGCTGCTCTTACAGCTGCACCTACGAAAAGAAATCCTACAAATGCTGTGGGTGATGTCGCTTTGAAATGGTATGGACCAGTTAAAGGTAGAGGTGTTGTTGCTAGACGGAAGTTTAAGCAAGGTTCCGTCATCTTCAGAGAGTGGGTGCCATCCTTTTCTGTTTTATTGGCGTGAATGTGCTCACGTGTAATGTCCCGCCGTTTTCTTTCGTTCTGCTTCACAGAGACGCTTTCGCTTTCGCGCCTACTAAAACTATACAAAAGGCAATCAACGAAGGAACAGGCTGCGTATTCTGCGGTAAACTGTTCTCTACCAAGGCACAATCTTTGGTTGTTCCGTGCGTCGCGCATGATCATCTACCAACCCAGCAAGGAGCACGCAAAGCTTCCTCGTCTAGTAGAAAGGTATCGGCTTCAGCTACTGCCAAGTCTGTTGTCAAGAAGGAGAAGGAAGCGGCTGAGAATGGACAGGTGGAGCAGGGTGAGGATGCAGGGAAATCGCAAAAACCAACTTGCAACAATAAGTTTTGCAATAAGCTATGCAGAGAAAGAGGTGCGTACACGTCAAAGTGGTTGAAAAGGTAACGATCTGCCTACTGAATATCTCCCTTATGTCGGCAGCTACGGAAATGTATGCCAACCTCCTCTGTCCTCTGGTCAACCCTTCATTCGCTACCTTTGTGCGCTGGGCAGAAACTGCCGATCCAAGAGCGACGAAGATGAACCCGACGGGAGTATTCTTCATCATGCTTCGTCTCATTGTAGCTTCTGCGAAGGCCACACCCGAAGCAGCGGAAGAAGCAGTATCATTGATGAGAAGAACAGAAAGTTTAGCTGCTGTCAATGAGCGTACCAGAAGAAGTAGAGAATTGTCTATGCTAGCTGATATGCAGTACGGTCATGATTGGATAACGGGATATAAACTTGTTATGGAAGCTCTCCAATTACCGGACAGATATTACAAACCTGCTCATCCTGAGTCGAATGAAGCAAAAGAGGGAGAACAGCAAGACGATCGTGAAAGGGAGAGAGATTCTACAAATTTCTTCCCTGGTACTACACTCAAACGATCAGAATATGGTGGTATTAATGCTCTTCCTGAGTGGTATAGGAATTTGACCTTGCCGGAAGAGATGGAAGCGAAATTGTTGGGTCTAAACAATTACCTCGTTTGGCTTGGTAGGGTTGCTTTGAACCAGGAAGATGATGGTGGTATCTACATGCTTCATCCATGCATGAATCATGCGTAAGTTCTTTCCTCGTCCCGGTATGATGCTGTATAGCAAAGTCTGACGATAGTCATCCTTCTTTGACCATACAGCTGCAACCCTAATGCCGCTGTTCGCCGAACAGCTAATATCAGCGGCGTAGGAGCAAGAGAAGCCAAACCATCTCGAATCTTCGTCTTAGCCACGAAAGACATTGATGAAGGAGAAGAGATTACAGTCAGGTACATCAATACATCACCTCACTATGGCATGAGACAATCCATGCTCAAGACGGACTACCTATTCGAATGCGGATGTGAGATGTGCTCATCTCAAATGGCAGAACAACGGGGCAACTCGAGTGATAAGAATGCTATTACTGCCAATGGTGAATCGAGTGACGAGGATGAACAGGATGTTATTGCTTTAGCACTCAAGGCTCCTCCTGGTGCCACAATCGATGAAAACTACGCAACAAGACAGAAGGTCATTGCAAACGGAGCTCGCGCGCACCGACATATCAATGGCAACGGCAATGCAGAGGATCAGGGTGATGATGGTGCGGAAACAAACGCACCAGTCAAACTATCAGCTGCTACTATCAAGAAGAGAAAGAAAAAAGCAGCTGCAAAGCTCCGACAGGAACAGGAAGAGGCTGAAGCGGCTGCTAAAGCACATGCTCTTGATCCTATGGGATTCTTTAAGAATGATAAACCTAGTACTCCTTGGTATGAAGAAGATGATATTTGATCGGAAAGAGAAGACAAGCAAGATGTGTGCTGGGGTAGTCTACATGCGCAAACAGCAAATGGCAGTACTCAAATCATCAGTCCAGGTTTGCTTTCAGTTTACAGCCATGACCTCAAACCGCAATGTTCCATCAGCAATCAGCATGGTTCTCTTCCTCCGCCGAGTACGCAAAGTGATGACTCTTTAGCCTTCCATGGCGATATCTGCATTCTCATCTTTCGGTCTCTCTTAAAAACCCTCAAAATAAATACTCTGTCTGGCTCAGGTGAGAGCAGTGAACAATCGCAAAACAATTGGAAAGAACAGCAAAATACAAATGTAACAATAATTAAATCAGATTTCTTTTTTTCCCTAAAGACCGGAGATGCGCATAAGAAATTCTCGCTACAAGGGGTTTTAAAAGTATGGGGCACATCAGGCTCACCTGTCAATTCACGATGCAGGAAGTAAGTCAGCTGGTACTCACATTGAGCCCAAATTCTTTTACCCGGGGCGAATTTTTGTCTAGATAATTTTGAAGGGCGGCAACCTCTTTCAACCTTATACTTTCCTTTACCCTTTTTAAATATATCCATTCCTTACGCTTCCTCTCTCAACCTTCCAATTTTAAACTTCCTCGTATAGTCATCTCCCTTCCTTTTCCCGCAATACAACTCATTGCAAGCTAGCATCTACAAAACAATTTTTCTTCCTAGCTTCTCATTTCTTTTTTTATAAAACACTACCTTCTGCAATGCAAAAGTAACAAATTTTCTTTCGTCAGCGGTTCCCTCTTTGCGTCCTTCTTTGTTCCTCTTTTCTTTTGCTCGCTAGCATTGACCTACCTTATTGAAGGCGGTGACAACAACAAGGCGACATCATTTTATGTCTATCTTGTTGATAGAGAGCTGATACCTCGAGGTTCGAAAGTCCAGCAGATGGCGGATTCTGTTCTGCTCTGTTCTCTGAACTGTACGGCTCCTTTCTCTGAACTGAAATAAGGTATGTGGGAAAGCTTCTTCGTCATGCAAGGATTTTGAACATGTTCTTCAGAAATAACGACTTCAAGCTGAGGACGTGTTCAGGACTCGAGAAAAGGAATTTCAAGTTTCCTTAGAATGGCCCATCAACATGCTGTCAGTAAAACTTCTTCTTCCAAGATATAATTCACAGTCAAATCAAGCGTCGACACGAAGCAAAATGAGGAGAATATTGGGTTTAGAAATAGTTTATAGTATTACAGAAGAATCAAACAACCAGCAGCAGTAGGGAGGATAGGAGGGAGGGAGAGAGTAGTTTCTATCGATTAATGTCCCTAATGTGTACCCGAAAGAGCAGGAGTAAAGGGAGGTAAAAAACAAAACGGCTAGAGAGCAATTTGCACCGTTGTAACTACACAACTACACCAAGTAATCTTAGCATGAAGGGAGAAAGGAAGGATCTCTTCTTCATCTCGACGTTCCATGTAGAGGGAAAGGGTGGTATTGGTATAGGAAACAGCTTTCAATCGCTTAAAGAAACAGTTGGGTATCGATACGGACAAGGAAGAGCGATCTCGAAGACAGAGAGTTTGGAAGGTCAGTCTACTCGTCATCATCATCAGCAGCTACACCTCCCGCGGCCTAGTATAGAATGGACACAAAATGATCGCTCCAGTCAGCGGCTTTTCTCTCTTGTACCTATAGCGGTAAGGGAAAAGTATTCGACTACACTCACATAAGCAGCCTTTTCCCGCTCGTAACGTTCCTTCTCTTTCTCTGCCTTCTCGCTGTATGGCTGTCATGTTGTGAAGCAAGCGAGGGAAAGGATAGCGTCAATACCAAGATAATCAAGCAAACCAAAGCCAAAACAAGGACATCAAAACGAAAAGTCAAAACTCACCTTCTTTCCATTGTCATCCATCTCCTTCCATCTAGCGCCTAGCAATTTACCCATCTCACCAAAAGTGGCATTTGGGTTCTCTTCCTTTACGGTTTGCTAGGAGATCACAAAAGAGACTCGTCAGCCCACCACTTTCCCCACTCCTGCCATGTACTGGCTTGTCTCTACTCACTCTTTGCTCGTTTGAGAAGATCATGTAAGCAGAGAGGGCGCGCTTGGGTGCGTTAGGCTGTTGTTGTTTATTCAGTGCGAGGGAGGGGAGATGGAACGTGTGAAGAGGTAGCAAGCAGATGAACATGGGAGTGCAAGAGACGGAAGAATGATGAGTAGTTATTGCAGTCAGCTTGATGCTCCTATAGATAATTGCGAGGAGCATGGCACTCACGTCCTTCTTGGCTGTTTACATGACAGCACGAGGGGAGAGTGGGAAGGCGTGGATGGTAAAGCAGGAATAGCAGGTAAAGCAGGAATAGCAGGGAGTGAGAGAGCAGTGTAGAATGACGGGGAGAACAGAATGACGCGTCGAAAGGTGCATAACAAGTTTCATGCAAGTCAGTACACAGACACCATCGATGGAGGAGGCTGTCACGTCGAGCCATGCAGGACAGGGCGGGACAGCGAGGAAGATGAAAGACGACTGACCACGCTTGCCTCCCTGTGATTGAACACAATGTCAGTGTGATGCATGACAGTGTGTGTTGTGATGTGTTGCATCGAGTGCCTGCGTCCACTGCCCTTCGCTGCATGCGTGCAGGATGGCCATCTCACACTCGATCCAACCCATGACAACGACAACAAAGCAGTCTCACCTTTGTTGCCTTGGCTGCTTTGGCCATTGTGATGATGTGAGTAATGTAGTGGTGTGTAGTGTTGCTGTTAGAGCAAGAGAGTGGTGAGATGGAGATGTGGTATGCGTGTTTTGATTGATTGATTGTTGTTGTTTCCCGCAGAGGGAGGAGGAGGAATGGAAAGTGACGAGAGCGGGAGGGAAGAGCGAGTGGGAAACGAGGGAGACGGGCGAGGAACGACGAGTCAGTGGATGATACGGCGATGCAGAGTATGGACGATGGTGATGGTGGTGGACATCGGTGAGCAGCAATAGCATGCGCGTAGACCATGCCCGTGCTTCTCTCCCACCCATCAGCGAGCGGGACCAGACGACATCGAGCAGGCAGCACAGCGAATGGTGCGAGTGTGCGCGTGTGCTGCTTGCGTCGCTGTCGTGCGGTCCCGATATCTCGACATGGGTGGTGGAGTGCGATGGTGGCACTGTGGCCGTCACTGTCACCCTCTCCCTCTGCCTCTGCTCACTCACCTGCGCTGTCCTGGCTGAAGGCTGTGAGAGCGTTGGGCGAAGAGCGAGCAGAGAGCTCGCCTCAACTTTTGGACGGGAAAGACGCCAGAAATTAGGTGGCAGAAACTTGGTCCCCGCCAACGGGGAATAAAGGGCAGACAAGCATTCGAGTTTCGGGCGCCAACTTTCGCAGGGGCACGGGCAAGAAGGCGGTCAAGGAAGGGCAAGAAAGAGGAAAGAAAGAATACCGTCCGGGAACCATGCAATGGGCAAGTGCATATGCAAAGGCTCCCTCAATCTGTAGGCCCGCGGCCAGTATCAGGTCGTAGTGAACGTCCTTCTATATGTTATTGAATGGAACCCCACCGTTGCTGTTTATTGACAGACAGCATCCGCCCTACTTTGGTGTGTTAGACCGTCGCTCCTGTATCTTGTACCAGTGATTATCCTCAACTTGTACATGGCCGCCTTCACGACAACCAAAGGAGCTGACATTCAGCCAGTCCAGGTCGATAGGCGGCAGAAGGAAAGGAGAACAGCAGGAAAGACAAGTGGAAACAGAACATTCGGGAAAGTGCAGAATGCGTAGAGTAGTACTATCCTGTTGTATGCTGCAATACGTAAACTCATTTCAAGCAGTTAAAGGTATCTCCAAAAAAACAAACGCTCACATGTTTTCCGAAATTCCCCAAGATCTTCAAATCTCCAGAGGATGCCCGCATCCGATCCATCAAGGATGACGAGTCCATATGCTGCATTCCAAGCCCTGTGGACCTCAGCAAGCTCGTAGTACAAGTCGTTGATTCTAGCTCGCATGATTCCGAGACTCGACTTGCTTTGAAGACGCAATGTATCCTGTAACCGATACTCGGCCGCTACTGCAGGCCGGAAAGATTCCTCATTTGTACAGCTCGACCAGATCATTGACCAAGACAGACGTGTATATCAAGAGTTGTCCAACACCTCTAACTTGTACGATAGTGAAAGGGTGGAAGTTTGATGCATACGCGTATGCATCCGTGAATCCTTTCCCAGTGGCAGATGTTGACTGTTAAGCAGGCACATAAACTACAGCTTCGAACAACCGCTGACTAGGCAAAGCGTACAGGTATCAGGCGTGGTCTCCTCTCCAGCTTGCTAAGTAGTCATAAATAGCCCACCTTATCAAAAGACCCAAATAAATCCGGATGCTGGGCCTTTCGACGCGGAAAAACCTGCTCGCTTTGCCTACTATTATAATAAATCCAGGAAGTTTGTTTCTTCGATTGGTCGTTGTGTCGCTGGAGCAATGAGGAAACAGGCAACAACCCCTTGTTCAAGTGTTCTGCTGAATTCCAGCAAGCTTCCGACCGCCTGATGATACACCGTCTTCTCGCCATTCTTCTTTCAGGTGGTACTGTCCTTGTACATTCATCGGCTTGCAGAGAACGGTTCTTCTCGCTAGTACGGAAGAGCCCAACTATATGAGCTATTTCCTATACCATTCTCTGTGCCGATGTTAGAAGATATCAGCGTCATGCCCAAGGCCAAGCCTGCTTATAGATGGGCTGGGAAGCTGTTCGTGAAGAACTCCCTCGGAGTCCCGAGTAGAGGAGAGGGAAAGGCTATCTAGGAGAAGCCAGGTCACCGTCCTTTCGTCCAGCTTGAGCATTGAAAAAAAAAGGGTTTGAGGACTTTTGCTGTCGTCTGCATCCGGAACAAGTTTCGTTCAACCAGCAAATAGCTCTGACTTTCGCTTCTTCCAATGATCGCTCTGTCTTCTAACACCTTTTGTATCCAGGAAATGCAGGGGGATCATCGATCTGTATCTCAGCTTCCAGTCTTTCGCTTTCTGGCTTGACACCTGTAAATCGTGTCGCATCATCGTGCACTGGTGTATGGAGAGACTTGTCAGCGTGCATGTGATCCTGCAGATTGCCAATAGACGGCCGAAACCTTGTCATAGCTCCAGAAGAGCATCTCATTGCTTGTCAAGCAAATTGAACGCTAAAGTGACTTCCTGTAGTCATTGCTATAGAAAGGTCTAATACGATTTGCTCGTCGTCACCTTTAGACGCCGCCACTTGAAGGAATCGCATATCGCCTGTGGAATGCGTCTCTGCTATGACACGTGGGTAGAAGAGAAAGTTAAGGCCCGGACTGCGATCATCCCGGCAAATTACTTTTCTGGGGACCATTATCTGCAAAAGGCTGCTCATACTACTCTTGAAGTACTAATCAAACAGCAACGCACTCTTCAGCTTATGCTGTTCTTCATGGTGATAATAATCTTCCAAGAATGGCTTACGGTTCGCGCTTTCTGGCCGATCTCAATGACCTGGAAATACCCGCATCCACAGGACTAGAGGAAATGCACCTCCAAGCATACTGAAGACGGTATATCCACCTGCTCTCACGCCGGTTCAGTGGACGTCTTGTACGGATGTCGCTTTGCTTGTGCTGCGACTTGGCGGAATGCCTCCTCAGAGTTGCTGTTCTTGCCGCTGGATGGCTGGCACATGTGCATCGAAGCTCGTGGTATGACCCTGCGCCTCCTAAGGCTACGCGGCCAGGCAGCTCGTCTGTTTGACAATACCAACGTCACCAGCAGCATGTAAAAGGCACCATACGCCTGGTGGGCGAAAGGGTTGTCGAATCCTTTTGCGCTCGATTTGAGCATTGAAGTCAAGAGCTGTCGACACGAGACGGGCTAAGGCCAGCTCAGGTAGCTCCTGGTTGATGTAGTTGTGCGCTTCTCTGACGCCATTGAGCGGTCAAGGTTGAACAGCCTCGATAGCTGCAAGGTCTTGCTGTGAGGTATGCTGCAACTCGGCTTGCCTGTCGACAGCTTGGATCGTGCTGCTGCTTGAAGGGGCAAGAACTCTGTCGAGATATCTTTTTTTTTTTAAACATCTGTATTGCAAGTTACAGAAGCAGCTAATAGACAACTTCGCTCTCTTCCTCAACACACCCTTTTCTTTTTCGAAGTCGAACATCTGTATTGCAAATTACCGAAGCGCCATCGCTCACGCAAAGCACCGGTGTATAAGCAAGTCGCAAAAAATATATTTCATCCAAGTATCTGGGCGCCCTGGCTTTGTGGTATCTGCGTGCACTAGGAATCGTTACCTAATAAGTTTCGTAGCCGTGTACGTTCCGATGCTCTTAGCTAGAGCGCCTTGCGGGGAGTAATAAAAAAGATTATCTCCTTGCCTGGCCTAACGCCCCATTTAAAGTCGATGCTTGGCTACTCTAGTACACTTGCTAGTCAACGGTACTGGAGGGGTTGTTAAGCGTCCCTCAAATACGTTTTTGCTCGGACATCCAAAGGTCCCGAGTTCGAAACTGACGGACAGCATAGCTTTACCTCCAGCAAGCTGGCCAATTAATTTTCTTTTTCTTTTTGACTGCACCGTCTTACGCTCCCCCTTTGACCAGCTCATCTTTCCGGGTACAATCCGCCAAACTTCCGATCTCGTGATGACGGTAGGACTGGTCTCGTCCAACGACGCAATGCGAATGCGAATGCGAATGCAGAATGAACTGCAGCATACTGTTACGCTGACTACTCAGTCTAGCACACTTATGCAAGAAGTAGATCTCATACACGCCAACGCAGCGCAATGTCCACTGCCATGCCTTCAGCCAGCACGAGCGTGCAGACATCTTGCGGTAAAGCGGAGAACGAGACAGTGAGCTTTATCTGACAGCTTCTGCGGGCATGGTACAGGACTGACGCACAATCTCAAGCATCTCGACCCCCCACCTACACCTATCACAGGAAACACTCCACTGAAACGGCGTGCACAATCCCCGCCCCCTTCAGCAAGCCCTTCAGCAAGCCGTACCTACGGTTTAATCCATCCACCGACAGGCTCGGAGATTGTATTCATCCCCGCAAATCTACCACCTCTTCCTACACTCCCTGCGCATCGTGAGGCTCTCCCATATATCCGATGCCAGGGAGAAGCTCTGCCAATGGGCGTGCTGCCGTATCAATACGAACCGTATGTATTCCATCGACGACAAGAGCTTGTTGGAGATGCTGTACTCAAATTACTCGTCACCGGTTGGATGATCAATCACCATGCTTTTTTGCATTGTCGTCTGGCAGGGGTAAGTTCAGAGGCCAGCAATGCATTCTGCAAATTTTAATCCATTGACTGACTTGCGATGCAGAGTTTTGCAGATATCTTGCTGAGCAATGCCTTCTTCGCAAGACTGGCGCGCGCTTATGGCATGGCTGAAAGGCTCATTAATGCAAGTCCGGACCGAGCACCACTTTTGACCGAACCGACGCCGAAAGCTCTGGCCGATACTTTCGAAGCATACTTTGGCCTGTACCATACACTGGTCATGGAAGGCGAAAGACCCTTCACGGACTTGACCGACTATTTCTCTCGCCTGATATCCCCCCATGTTTTTCCCGACCTCGAGTACCGATTGGAGTCCGCTCAGGAGGCCTCATTAGCGCCTCGTCATTCACAAAAGAAACGCGCCAAACTCACGGCAGAACAGAAATTTATTGGTCCACTTGTCAATACAGAACAAAACTCCATTGGTCCATCTGTGACCCTTACCACGGTGAAAGGTCAGCTGTTTTCGACGACCCCTGGAAACTATCTGCACGAAAGTCACGCTGGACCGTCTCATCAATTTACTAAAGCGGGATCGCTCAATACGACGAATGAAGGCTTCTCTGAAGCACTCATGCAGGGGGGTGAGGCAGCGTCAGTCGCTGCAACTTTAGTTTCGATGGCACTCGGCATCTTCGAGCCAATTCAGTGCTAGCAGTCACAAGCATGCCAACGATAGAGCCTCAAGCAGTGACTTCCATTCGCCGTGCGAGCAGCTACGCCTCACCTACGACCAAAGCCGATCAGATGTCGAAATGCGCGTCGGAACCTGCTTCGAATGAAGCTTGCAGGCTGAGCACAAGCTTCAAGCAAGCCTAGATCTCGAGGTGATTGGCGAGCTTCAACAGGAGCAGGAATGAACCAATTCGGATCTTATGGATACTCCTGCAGCTGGTGACGAAGCTCAAGGATAATGAACAGGGAACGACAAGTAATCCTACTCTGGCAAGAACAGGGAACGAAAGCATAGCTGTGGACCAAGCTCTATCAATACGTAGTTTACCGCAAGAGACTAGCCTTCAAGTGTGATTCAATGTCTACAATGTTGACTTAGCTGGTAGAGTAAGATGTATGTCTCCGCTTGGATACCCGTTTCCCGCTTCTTGAGCTCGAGAGGTGCCTTCATGTATCTCAACCATTCACATCTTGTACGTCTTCCGTTACAGTTTCTAGACGCGAAATTGGGTCTTAGCTCTTTGCGATATAGACGTTATGTCATGTTCCGGAACAAGCTGGTGAATACATACGATGTTTCAAGAAGCAAATAGCTCCAACAACTTTAGCTTCTTCCAGTACTCTCGCTTCCTCTGTACCCCATGTACCCAAGAAATGCGAAATCAAAGTACATCTTCGCTTTAACAATTTCACCTTCCGATTTAACACCTGCAAATGTTCCTTCATCCTCGTATACTATCTCATCCATTGGTTTGTTAAGCATGTATGTGCCTCCGTACACTGCGGATAGCCGTGCGAAACCTTGTGGGAGTTCTCCCAAATCATATAGTGGGTAGAGTTAGGGTGGTTTACCGTATCTAGCCATTGAGGAGGTATAGAGCATGATACGGTTGAATGTCTCTCTCGCTGGTTAACGCTTGTAGAACTCATCTAGAGGGAGATCCATAGCGTGACCGAGAAGATCTTGGGTTCCTCCTTCAAGACCGGATTTGGTGTAGACTTCCTGCATAGACGTCTTGTCGAGGTTGATGCCCTGGTGCGTGGCAGGATTGCCATCATCCCAACCAGTTCGCAGAGCGTCAGCGTGACGATACATGCAAATGATTCATCTAACGCTACTTACTCTAATCCATCAAAAACTTCTTTGCTGTTCGCTTCTCGAACGGTCCCATTGACGGAGAACTAACAGCCTCCAGCTCCGTAGCTGTTAATTTACTAATCCTACCATCTCTGCACACACAACTTCCCGCAGTCTGCGTGTACTCCATATATCTAGTAACTTCAGTATGTACTAGCATCTCTACAGTGGGTGTACTATAATCGCAATTGATTCAGGCATCTCGCTTGGGTAACTACGGCACTTCATCATATGTCAATTCATCCAGTCTTTAGATTAAGAACACAATCTTCGGAGCGCATATCCGGACGTAGTCAACCTCATCCATTCGGTGCTGGACGCTAGACGATGAGCTGCCTTTCGGCATTGTGATGGTTAGCTAGAGACGTTCTTTTCCTCCTTTAATCATATTTGCATCCGATCTTGCATTGTCAGGGAAAAGCGTTGGCGCACCAGTGTAGATTACCATTACCAGGATTTCAGTATATGCCATGTGCACTACCGACCTCGTGTCTGTCAGTGTAGGCTCCTCCGTCACTGTATTTATGATAGCATCTGCTTGCGGCTTTGTCCACTTTGTTCGTTATGACCATCTCATTCCAGTTGTCAGGCTCGAGTATGTATCAGGTGCCGAGACAGTGACGGCGAGACCCGCGACACATCGCAAGCTGCCCTTTTCTGCTCCTCACCATTGTAACAACAACCAATCGAAACGGCAGACCGGACACAAGCTACATTCACTTTGGACACGATAGAACTACGCACACACCATGGCTGAGACGGATGTAGTGCCCGCTGCTCAGGTGGGTGGATCTACACGGCATTCCATTCCATGCAATCGTCATGCTCGTCTCCTGATGGGTGGAAGTGCGCGATTGACACGAACAAAGCAGGGATAGCACACGAGTACAAAGCACAATACTGATACGTCTCTTCTATCACTCTTGCTCACGCCTATACCATCGCCTGTTGCTATCCTGCAACTCTTCGCCAAATGACACCACTGGGCCGCGCTCATCGATGGACAACAACCGGTTTATTCTGGAATACATTCATTATCTCCTACGCGGCCAACCTCAACGACACCACCGCCATATCAATCAAACGAACTGGTGCCATTGTGCCATATACGAATGCCAAATGCCTCCGTTTACGCCGCCCACCTCACTCTATGCCCATTTCCGACAAATGCGCTCATCGCACCCAAAACGCATACACCGACATTCAACGCGTCTACCACTTGTGCACAACGAATTGCGTTGACATTCAATAGAAGGGCTCATGGACTTCTTTCTTGAAGTCGTAAGTCTTGTTATTACCGCTTGTAGACGCCTGATATTCCGATGGAATAACCGAGCGTTCGGTCTACTTTAATGGATGGAATACATCAGTGCTAATAATGTTTCTTCATCCTATTCCATCTTATTGTTCATGTCTCTCTTTGGAATCTTTCTTGTGCAATCAAACCCGCAGCTTGGCTACTTTTACGGGAGATCTGTCGTCTATGACTGCTCCTTCTTTCATACTATCGCCGGTCTCTTTGGTCGAATTCAGTGCCTGTGAGTGCAATAGATAACAAGCAGCAAATCAGGCATCTTCCTGTGCGTGTGATGTTCACATAGGGGAGCTAGCTGATTACGGGCCTGTATTCTTCCTGTTTTTGCGCCCGCTACAGACTGGGGAGAACCATGCGATGAATTAGCTGCCATCTCGTCTGGTGATACTCCTGAAGAGCGAATGCTCCGTACTTTGAAATGGTTCATCATGACCTTGAAGGTGAGCGCATGGTAATATTTGGATAGCACGGATTATTGGTGCTGGAATGGAATGAACTGAACACTACCTTTTTATCTGTGTTTCTATATCTACCTTGCATCTACCTTCCTTCCACCTTGTCGTCTGTTCTCTCTCTATATACGAATCTATCGCCGATCCACCTCACGCTATCAACGGTACTGTTGAACGCCATTGCGGTGATTGGGGTATTGATTGATAAATTTAGGGATCATACACCCGACGAGAAACGACGACAGGAAGTGAAAAGAAGCCATTAAATCCAATTTTGGGAGAATTATTCTTTGGACATTTTGATTCGCCTGAAAGTGGTGTATTGGAATTGGTAGCTGAACAAGTATCACATCATCCTCCTGTTACTGCTTTTAGATTGAAGAATAGAGAAAAGAAGGTTACTTTGACTGGACATTTCGCTCAGAAGACTAGCTTTAGTGGTAAATCTATAATGGTTAAACAAGTTGGTCATGCTATTATAAATGTCATTACACCCCAAGGAGAAGAAGAAAGTTATTTGATCACTCTGCCTAAATTGAGGATCGATGGTCTGTTCTTTGGAAGTCCTTAGTGAGTGATTTTCTGCCTTCTCGACAGGGACGGCTGCTGATACGTACGCCTCCGCTCTTTTACCTCCTTACTGTATTCCATCATAGCATCGAGCTTATCGAAGGATCGTCCATCCAGTCCTCGTCTGGCTGGCATGCAGCCATCACATATAAAGGCAAAGGATACATCAGCGGTGCCGCTCATCGCTTCACTGCCAATGTATCGCCTCATCCCATGGGCAGTCCCTCACACGTCATAGAAGGTAGCTGGATTGGACAATCCAAATTCGTAAAAACAGATCACAAGACATACAGTATCAATTCTTTATTCGCAGACGCAAGTGGAGAAGATGATAGTACAAAGAAAGGTATACAAGTAAAAGCAATCGAAGAACAAGACGAGATGGAAAGTAGAAGAGTATGGAAAGATGTTGCTGAAGGTATTAGAAAAGGTGATTTTGAATTTGCTGGTATTGCAAAATCTAAATTGGAAAATGAACAAAGAGCAAAAAGAAAGAATGAAAAAGAAGGTGGTGATTTGCATAAACTGCAGAAGTTCAAAGAGGTTTCTAGTGATGAACAATGTGAGCTTCTCTTTCTAATCTATGTCAATTCCTCCACTTTCCCGTTCCACTATACCTTGCTTGGGCCCTCTTTCGAGCCTTTCCCTGTTCCTGCCACTCTCACTGTCACTCTCACTCTTCCTCTCACTCGTGTTCATCCTGTTCTGCAGGACAGCCGTTGCCTCAGTTACTGACCCGATCTCTCTTCTGTTTCACTCCCAGACCACAAGCTAGCTCAAATGTTTGGGTTTCAGCCTTCGACGGAAGATGGCTATCTCTATGTCGGCTCACCGGCCACTTAAGAGTGAATGCACAGCTTCGTAGACACCGCTGGAAACGGAGCAATGGGCAATTCGAATACCATGTTAGCATTCAGCCTGACACGCAGAGCATTGTTAGATGATCGTAGAACAGGCCTATACATGTGTGTATTCACGAACGCCTCTTCATCAACCTTGTCTGCTGGAAACAGGGTCCCAAAACCCTCTCTTCAGTTTTACCGCATTGATCCAACCTTCACCTATATCTACTTTTTAATTTGTAGCTAGCTTGTAGCAATGTAACCAATTCGAATCTTATCCCCGATGCCAAGCACGAGGAAGTGAAGACCCTTGCAAGCATGCAGCCGCTTGACATTGCCGCTTCCCGTGTCCATCTCTAGATTTGCCACCACTTTTCTACTACTTGCACTTTGCCTACCGGACAAAAAAGTAGAAGGGACACTTTTCTTGGGTCTGTTTATAACAATTGAGAGTTCAAGAATAAAAGATTGTCAGGTGCTGCCAAATACTGCTCAGACTACTACGCTCTCAACAGAGTGTCCAACTAGCCATGGCTCGTAAACGCGCTCTTTCGAACGCTGCGAAAGCCGAGCCGCAAGTAAAAGCTGAAACGCCAGTCAAGAGTCGCAAGAATGGAGCTTTACCTTCACAGAGTACGAAAAAAGTTACGAGGGGCTCAACTAGAGTCAAAGATGAATCGCCCGATGCTGTCGCGAGAAGCCCGATCGTCACTGATGGCAAAGTCAAGGAAGAGCGCGATGATGATGATGCAGCATATGAAAGCAGCTTGAAGAAACCGAGTACTCCAGCGCCCGGAACTACGCCTAAACGTGCGACGAGAAGTAACAAAAAAGCTAAATTGAAAAGCGAGAGCGATGGAGAAGTCGATGATAGGAAATCCATTGTTCAAGATACACCTAAATCATTGCCTTCCGCCACGGCTAATACACCTTCGAGATCTACGCTAGCGAAGAAGCTCAAACAATTAGAACAATATCTCCAGACTCCTTTTCCTGACTATCCTTATCCTACACCTGGACAATGTCAGGACGTTCAAGATTCACTGGCTAGAGTACATGGATTGCCAAAACGACCCAGTAAATTGCTGGATATAGAAGGTGGTGCTGCGGGATGTGGTGCTGTACCTGATGTGCTGGATGCACTAGTAAGGACTATACTAAGTCAGAATACAACCAGTGCAAGTGAGTGCAAGCTTTCTTTCAAGTTTCCCGTTACACAGCCTCCTACTGAGCTTGTCGCTTCACACATCGATATTCAGATTCAACTCGAGCAAAGAACGCAATGGACGCCAAATTCGGTCGAGCGAACTATGCAGCAGTCTACAAAGCACCACCGGAAGACTTGGCGGAGACGATCGCCTGTGGTGGTTTAGCCAACGTAAAAGCGAAAGTAATAAAGAAAGTCCTACACCAATTGGTCGCGAAACAGATGGAAGCAGATCCTTTGATGAAAGAGGAGAATATTGAGACTATCTCTTTGGATTATCTGCATGGAATGGGCGATCTTGATGCCATGAAGGAGCTTGTTAGCTTTGATGGAGTAGGACCGAAGACTGCAAGCTGTGTTCTGCTCTTCTGTTTGTAGGTGTCAAAATCTCAGGAGTGAAGACATTGTTGACGAATTGACCCTTCGTCACCGTAATATAGAGGCAGAAACTCCTTCGCAGTCGATACTCATGTCTTCCGCATCACCAAAGCACTAGGCTGGACACCGGCTAAAGCGAACCGCGAGACCGCCTTTCAGCATCTAGATGTACGGATACCCGATGAGAACAAGTATCCAGTAAGTTTAAACTACTGAATGCTCTCTATGCTTAGTGCTCAGTGATCTTTGCTCCAGCTGCACACTCTTCTCGTCAGGCATGGCAGATCTTGTCGCAATTGCTCAGCAAATGGCAATATTACAGACCCAGAAGTCGATTCAAAGCAATGTCCCATCAAGCAGTACTTGAAGGAGGCTCGCTCCATGGCTGGCACTAGAAGTAAGGGCGAAAAGGAGGAAGATGAGGAAGAACTGGCTGGTATGTTGCCTAAGGATATCAAAGACGAAGAGGCTGTAAAAGATGAGAAGGAGTGAGTAGAAAGCCAGTGTCGCGGACCGCTACCCAACGTGCAATTTTGTAGCCATATCTTCAGTTACGATCCGTTCATTAGCATAGCATGATCAATTAGTACATCGAAGTCAACAACATCGGAGCTCAGGCTTGACAGCCTTCGAAATTTGACTGCATTGCGCCTTTTACACTTGTCTTCTTTACTGCCGAAATGACAGCTTCTATTGCTGCACTTGCACAGCTTTCACTTTTCGAGTATTCAAGTTCTCTGCCTCATCCTGACCAATATTCAGCCAGATGGCAGCGAACACCAACCAAGCGATGACTATGCTGCCAACAGTGGCATAATATGGTATAGCACCAGTAATGAATCGTTCAAACTCGTCGTGACGAAGCGGAGTTATCGACATTTGCGTGCGCTCTTCTAACCAAGACATGCCTTGTCGCTTGTGGTCTACGAGGAAGGTGAACACTCCATGGCGATCTGGTAATTTGAAAGAAGCTGTATACGTTCTATTTGTTGTCGAGCGGTGCTCAAATTTGGTAGAAGGATGAAGTGGAATCCGCAAATGAGGATCCAGCATAGTCACTTCTAGCTGGAGATCGGTGATAGTATGAGGAGCGATCCAACCATTCCTGTCGCCATCATATTCGGATAGTACGATCTCATACGTAACGTCCTCTCCGACTCTATATTGTTCTTTTTGCTTCTGAGCAGGATCATGCGTATTGTAATGTCGACTGCCTAGAACTTTGACGACGTTCTTCTCCCCGAATAACCACTTCGTTACGTCATCAACGAAGGCGGCATTGGCAGTTTCTGGTGTCCAAAACCTATCGCTGAAGAGATCAACACTCCCACTCCACACGACACGGCTGTTGACCCTGCTTTGAAAGCCTGATACTAGCTTGGCTTGCTCTCCTACGACAGAGGGACCGCCTTCTACGGGAACTTTTTCTGATCCTTCTTTCTTCTCGATAGGGAAAGCGGTTGTAGGAGCACGTAGAAGAGGGAGAAGCAAGGGTAGATCGGTTGTAGCATGTACGGGGCCAGAGTAGCGGATCGGATGATTGATGCGCTTGGTTGCTGGGGTAAAGATTGTAGAAATACCGTTGTAGACCGGTGATGAAATGAATGTATAGTTGACGGGCACATCAATGGCAACACCCCCGTCTGATGCAGGAATGGGTGACAAATGGAAGGGATCGTAGACCGTAGTATCCCGTTCGTCGAAATCGATGGAGAACTCGCGTGCGAAATCTCGCCATGCTTCTGAAAGGTCAGAGGATAGTGCAAAGAGGATGTTGCCAGGCTTGACTTCGTCAGAAACGCTTGTGAGGAAAGTGAAGAGCGCTTGTGGAGAGAGGTCCGTTGGCATGCCTGCTAAAGTGCGTCAGTGTCTCGAAGGGTTAGTTAGAGCGCTCAAATCATGCGACCCACTCTTAATCGAGGGTGCGAAGACGACCAAACCATCAAATTGCTTGTCCTCGAACTTCGTCAAGGCTTCTGTAGCTTTTGGTGCTGTGTTTCTTGCGTCCCGAAAGGTGAGGCTAAATCCACGACCTGATGAATGGAAGTCACAGCAGGTGCTCCGGTGAATCAGCCGTTGGTGCTCAGAGATCCGCGAGTATTAGCACTGGCACACCTTCCAAGCTTGACCAGAACTGCGAGTAATCATCCCTGTTCACAGTCTTTTCATCGACCACGACAAGCAGCTTGGACGTGCCTGGCTGTGGCCTAGCATATGCATCTGGCAGCACTGAGCTGACCAGCAAGCTCAGCGCGCATGCGCAGACCCCAGAGAAGCGCATCTCCGGCTGTAGAAGACTGCTAGAGTAGCTGTGGGACGCTCAGTTATCGTGTCACGAGGAGACAGAGGCAGAGAGAGCAGGTCTCCATCACGCTCGTATGCTGCGGTGGAACAGGTGATCGAGGCAGGCAGCTATGGAGCTCTTCAGCTTCTTTGCCTTTGCTTAGCTTCAAGCATTCTCGCAACTCTGGTCACTGCAACAATGCTTGCTTCAGCAATCAGGTGCAAGGGACGGTCTGCTTGGAAAGGTGAGCCTTTTGCTCCTGCCAAAACCTGTCAGCGGCCATCGGTGCTGAATGCTTCAATCTACAGGGCCTTTTTTCACCTCGTTCCCTCAGCTGGCAGCAGCCGAGAAGGCAGGGCTGCCGCGACCCGGTACTGGAGGAACCCCTCCCATTTCAACAACTTCAAGAGCGACCACCGTGCTGCCGAACTTTGTTGGGTGAGAGCTGGAACCCGACTGCAAGTGTCAAGATTTCTAGAGCTACATCGCTGACTTTCCTCTTTACATCGGAACACCGATAGACTACGGATGCTAGTACACAATGGAAAGTCGTACATACCCGTGAACATCACACCTGAAATGGTTGGACATAAGCTTGGAGAGTTTGCGCCCACGCGGAAACCTTTCAGCTACAGGTGTGTGCAGAGTGCAAGCCTCTGTCTCCTTCGCAGTAACTGACTGCTTTGACGTTCGTAGGCAAACGAAGAACAAATAGCCATTGGTTTTCTACACGCTCTTCTTGCTCGCCTTTGCAATGTTGTTGTTTCACTAGGTCGACGAACCAGACTATGCACATCTGCAACTCATTGCGCTATGCTACAGTAGAATCACTTCTTTGGGCTTGTTTGCTCAGCAGTACAACCTCTCCAAGGGCCATGAAGCATGAGCTGTCTCTTTTCAGACTTCCAGAAGGATCCCTGTGGGCATTCGAATTTGGAGAAGGCCCCATCGATGATCTGGCACGGATACCCTGGATCACTTGGCGCATGGTAGTAGCATTCCCAAACTGGTCTGGATCGCTGAAGTACTCGTGGCAGTGGTCTGTATACTCAAGGATTGATTTCTTGCCGGAGATGACGCAGAAATCGTGATGAGTGAGGTATGATTGCAGAGCCCCGTCATGTCGGTACCGCTGATGTGAAGAAATGGTCTATCACGAGGGCAGCAAGTAGTGTTACGCAAGGCAAGACTCGCCCAGACTGAAGTATAATGGGCACTCCGAATTTGGCTTCCATCAGGCAGACTTTAAGACTTTCTTGCCGATAAGCGCAGCGCGTCTAGCTGTACCGCATCGATAGCTTCTGCCTACAGCAGCTGCTTGAACATGACAGCATTTTTGGCGCTGACGAGATTGGGTGTCCAGATCAGTTTGACCCTCATTGCGTTATTGCGCTAAATCAGCTTACCGCTTCCTGTAGCTACGCCAATGCCGTAAGGCTTCGACGCTTTGCGGATCTTGGCGTCTCCCAAAATATCATCGGCGTTGTTGCTCCTGAGACTGGCTGCCATGCGAGTCAGTGGCTTTCGTGAATCGCCAAACTCAGATACAGTCAATTGGTCAGCGGGTGTCAGCTCGGACTGGGAGATGGATGAAATGCTGGCGAGCCGATACTGTGGTAAGGCATTGTCGGCGTCGACCAGAGCCGATAGGTCTGCGAAACCGTTGCCGTGCGATATGGCAGATCATTTGGGTACTATCGCTCGCGAGATTGGACTGCCTGCTACAGGCTGGTCCGACTCCAGCAACAACAAGCACATGGACAACGCTGCCACCTCCCCAACCGTGAGTTGCGTGGCTTCGTTGCATAGCAATTTGTAGCCAATGCGCCACCGTCGTGCATGCCGGTCCTAAAGATTCTTTGGCCACCCGCAGGTACACCTTTTGGTGGACGCCGGATGGGCTTTTCTCGAAATTCGATGCCGCGATGCCGTCTGACTATTATAATGTGAACGGTCAGGGTCAGAGTAATGACGAAAGCTGGCTGCTGCAATACTTGGCTGCTGGCGATCAGAATATACTGAACGACTTGTACTAGTGGAGTAATGATCTTTTCATGGTTCACATTTATTTCTCATCGAATACAACTCATCGAATACAACTCATCGAATACAACTCATTCGTCTCACTGAATACTCTATGTTTCACAGCTCTCCCTTTGACTCGCAGACTCTGATCATGCATCCCTAGCACAATTGGCAAAGGCTGCCAGGACGTTTTGAACATCATTGCGGTCGGAGATGCGCCACCTGGTGCCTCGTAGCTTTTCTCCCACACTGATAGTGACGATCTTTTCCAATGCCATTTCTTCCATCCAGCTACACAGGCGCTGATCTTCGGTTAAGCTGCAATAGGGCGATAATCAGCTCAGGAGTCCTCTGACTGGATCGGAAGCACTCACGTTAGTACATAATCGTACTGTTCCAGTAATTGATGGCTAGCTAGCTTCTTGTCAACAGCAGACGTCAAACGTTCTTCAAAGCTTGCAGCATCATCGTCTCGCTCTCGTGAATTTTCCCGATCCTCGCTCTCCTCGTGCAGCCCTTTTGACCGGCCATCCGAGGTCTCGCTGTTGGACGCAGGAGCTTCTCCAAGCTCTTCGCCCGGAGACTCGTCGGATTGAAGAATGTGCGCCACAGCAATAGCTCGACCCGCTTTTCTGGGCAGAATGAGGAAAGACGTAGCGCCTGGGTACAACTGTATGCCGAAACGCTCTCCGAGCGAGTCCTACGTTGTGGAACGAAAGACGCCACGTGAGCGTTCTGGCAAGTTTCAGCGAAACGAAACGAGACGTACCATGATGTGATTTTGAACTTCCGCTGCCTGACGGCGTGCCCAGTGATACGCTTCATTGCCCGTCCCGTCCTTGTATAGCGGCACTTCGGTGGAGTCCTCATTTTGCGTTTCATCTTCCTCCCCAGCGATGGAGGAGCTGCGACTTCCGCCTGCCAGTCCTTCTTCTGTATTTGCGTACCTCCATACTATGGATATACCTCTATCATCGATGACACTGCCTGGTGTACGCTCTGTATAATATCGAAGGATTTCCAGTACAGGCTGACGCCAGGACTCGTGAACACCAGACACGAGCTTGTGCCATGTCCTACCACCGAAGCCTTCGCCAGATTGTCGTTCGGGCAGACTAACGAAGCAACCGTTCTCGGCACTATCGTATATCATAAGCATGTAAACAGACCTTGGGAGCGCTCTCGACAAACTTACATCCAGCCTAGGTTGGCATATTGCTTGGCCAGGTCATCCAGCTCGGAAGGAGGCGCACCACTCATCACGTACACAGTATTGTGAGGATCTGATGCAAGACGCTTCAGGTGCGTATCTAGGCCAAGTAGAGAGTGCTCCATAAGAGCATGACCGCGTCCTGTCAGCCGACGAGTGAGACGTTGCTTGATGTGCACGAGTGTCCCTTCCAGGTCCAAAAGTATCAGTCTCTTGGAACAATTGTTGTATACTCCCAGAGCTTCTTGGACATCGAGCTCTGGAGACACATCGGTCGAGCCAGAGAGTCGGGGTGAAGCTTGAGGTCGTGCGAGCACATCGGTGGCGCCCTTCTGAAGTGATTCGAGGAAGGATCTGCACCAGTGCTGGGCTGTCTGTGCCCAGACATGTCGCTCAAGATCCTGCCAGCGCGAGATACGTTCGGTCTCGGGCATCGTCAGAGCTTCGTTAATTGCACGGGCAAAGGCCAGCTTATCGTATGGATTGATAGCGATACTTCGATACTATTTTGAGCAAATGTTCAGAATAGCGAGCAAACACGTAAGTTGGCTTTGGAGGATACTCACGAAGCCAGCCTTGCTATAAGAGCCAGTGAATTCTGACAGTATGAGTGGCGCCCATTTGTTTTCTGAGCAAATGACGAATTCATGCGAGGTAAGCTGGAATCAATAGTCAGCACCATACCAGTCGTGTACATCTACAATGATTTTGACTTACATTCATGCCTTCCCTCAAGCTGGCATTGATGAAGCAATCTGCCACTTGCAGAAGAGCCAAGTATTGGGAGAAACTAACGTCCTGATGCAGGAATACCACAGGTTGACTGAGGATCATCCTAGTCAGTGACGGCGTCCTCACAGCTCTATGTCGGATCAGCGTACTATGTGAAAGTTGAGAATCGAGCATTAATCCGAGAAACGACGTCCATTACCTCTCCCTGTTTTTCGTTCTCCTCGCTTGTGGCCATGGCCACTTGTATGAGGACGACTTTGCCTTGCCACTCTGGGAACATCTCAAGGAAGCATTCATACGCTTGCAATTTCTTCCTGACACCTTTGATTTCATCCAACTTGTCACGTGCGATTAATACTTTGAAGCCAGCATATCTTTCCTTGAGCGTAGTATGCCATTCTGCAACTTCTGCTTCTCGCTTTCGCTGATTGAGAGCTTTGACATCGATACCAATGGAAAAGACACCGACTCTCGTAAAGCCATTGGCTAATTGTATGCCTTTGGGGGTGGCTTCGACCGACAGTAGGCGCTGACACGTTTGTCGGAAGTGTCTTGCTAAATTGTATGTCTGGAAACCTACGAGATCGGCTCCGAGGACGCCGTGGAGAAGCTCTTGTCGGACCGGCAGGCACCGGAAGATCTCGCTTGAAGGGAAGTTGATATGTAGGAAGAACCCGATAGTGGCATGCGGCAGCTTAGTGCGGACCATGCGAGGCACTAACAGTAGGTGGTAGTCGTTTACCCAGACTGAGAGAACGCAGAAAGAGGAAAAAAGTTAGCTCATATCAACAACTCAGCAATACATTGATGTACAAACCCACTGAGATCTCCGGGCTTGTACACAGCAACGATCTTGTCAGCGATAGCCTGATTCATAGCCTTGTAGTCCAGCCAAGAAGGTGATTCGTACGCTTTCGATTTATGCGCATCTAGAATCTGGTAGTGGAAAGTAGGCCAAAGGATCTGTTTGCAGAACATGTCGTAGGCTGGTTCAAGAACATCGTCCTCGACCCAGACAACGGCAGAATGCTTGTCTTGAAAGTATCGTTTTTCAATGGACTCTCGCAAAGGTGCCTCCAGATCTGCTATGCTGCAACCTGGTGTTCCTATCCATATGTGCTCGCCCATAGCTGACTTGGCGGTGGGTGCTGGCAGCTGCCTTGACATGCTTTCCGTTCCAGCATCAATTGTGCTCCTCGTAGGTTCAGAGGCTGTACGAAGGTTGGACGCGGAGACCGAGCGAATTGCGTTCTGGAGACCTCCATTACCGTGCGGATTATGTTCGAACGTGAACGACAGAAGTTCACCACTTGGCGATCTCGGTGAAAATGCATGCGCACCATCTATGGATGAGGAGGATCGTCGTCGTGTATCTGTCGTTCTTCTTGACCTGGTGAAAGCACGGGTTAAGCCAGTCTTGTCCACTCCACTGACGGATCCATGACGGGCATTTGACGAGGAGCGTCTTCGATGAGTTGACGATGAAGTCACGGGACTTGAGCCAGGCTGAACAGCATCGAAAGGAGCCCCAGCTGTAGAACTGAAATAACTAACCGTGCTCTCTTCGGGCCGAGCAGGTTCTTGACTGACTCCAACCCCAGAAGGCAGAGCGCCAGGTGTTCGACCTGTTCTTTGCGTCGAGTCAATGAGGAAATCAGGAGTCCTCGCTGCGTTATTAGCAGCATGCAGGCGGCTCAAGCGGTCTTTTAATGCTTGGTTTAGGACGGCCTGTGGCGCGGTAGCACCCTCTCCTGCTAGTCTGGATGTAGTAGGCTTTCTAGCGGAAGCGATTGACGATTGAAGAGATGGTGTAACAGGACCTGGCGTGAATGCACCCGAGGTCAATGAAGCATTCTCGAATGGGTTTGTTCCAAGATCTAATTCTGCTGTTCCAGGCGTTAAAGGTCCTACAGCAGGCGCGATGCCGGCACCTCTGGCTTTCAAGTCCTCGAGAATGGAGCCGGTACGCTGCATTGGAGGCATCCTCTGTTTCCTTCCTGGTTCCGGCAGGCTTGAAGTAGACCATGATAAGGAGGATCTGGCAGTGGCGTTTTCCGAACCTCGCGGTGGAGGCGTTGCGGAGCGAGTTGGAGTGGAAGTGCCGGAATGGATTGTCGACAGGGCGGGTTGACTACCAAGCCGACCTTGATCGGCGTGGGCCTCTTCCGGCGGTAGGGAGATCTGAGGTCCTCTTGTGAAGCTTGGAAATGGGACATTGTCAGCGTTGGTGGATGATGCAGCTAAGCCAGGTAGTTGAGGGGTCCGAGCTCCAGTGCGCTCTATGATTGAGGCATTGTGCTCTTGCAGCAGGCGCAGCTGCTGTTGGTGCTCTTGCTGCTGCCGTGTAGCAGGGTCTTCGAACGAAACGGTCTCTGGGCTGCATGCAGCATCACAGCATACGCAGAGTGGAGAGGCGATCACACTTGGTCAGAACCCGAGCAGTGTTCAATGTCGACAGTCGCATCAGTGAACCTACAGAAAGAGTGTGGCTATGAGCACGCGTGGGGCTTTCTTGCTGCCCGACAGGCTGCTCATTCTTGCATGCGAGGTCTCGCGCTTTGATGTCACCCGCAAATGTGTTGTGTCAATCACGCCGGCAGAAGGCTGGAAGGGCGAGTGGGAAACGAGCGAGCTCTTGACTGCGGATGCGATAGTCTAGCTATCTGGATGGTGAGGTGAGTAACTGTGCAAGTGTCTGGTGCAAGGTCAAAAGCCAGAGCTGCCATCCACCGTCCTGCAATTCCATACGGTTTGTAGTCGACGATCACGGTCTGCGCAAGACGTCAAGCTTTCGTACCTCGTTCAACGTTGTCGCGACTGAAGGGGCAAGGAGCACGCATTTCTCACTCTAAGCATTACAGCTCGTGTTGCGGAATACACGCGGTCAGCAAGTTGCTACCTTTGCAGCTGATTTGAGGAAATAGGATCGCTGTCAAGGCAAGGTCCGAATTAAGGTTTCCGCAGTTCCTGGCTCGAGTGTATATAGATACGCAAGTTGGCTAATTGCAAGAAATGAGAGCGATACCTTCGCACGAGTGGCTACATTGAGCCTTTGGACCGACAGGTGAACAATCACACCATCCTACGGCCTCGGTGCGTTTGATAAAGTCAAGAAAGCTTGCATACTTAGTACTATAGCAATAGTAGCTCGCACCCTGTACAAACAAGCAGAATCGCCAATGCATTTCCCGTACTGCCGCTAGCAGGACAAATATCTCAAGTACACAACGCCGGTACTGCTCCAACTCAGCTATCTGAGCACGACCAAGGCTAATTCGAAGCAGAGTACGTAGTGGGTCGAGCCCGGATTGCTGACCCGACACCAGATAGTAGCCACCCACGGAAGGAAAAGTTCCTCGCTGATCCTGATGCCCGCGAATGGGCAGAACCGGCGTAAGTTGGAGCAGAAGTCCCAACATCGTTCGCAGCATAAGGTGCAACCATTGGCTGGGATCGAGCGGCGTAACTGGATGGCTGGCTCGGATGAAACGATGCCGAGGAGAAGGCGCGGTTGGAGCCGCTGGAGCTCGCATGCCTTACGGGGGGCATTTTGAATCGGGATCGTCGCTCGCCAGTCACTGCGTCAATATTCCACCAATCTCTGTAGTACGGCATTCTTCTGCCGCCAGGAGAGGACTGGGCAGCTCGTGTTGACTGAAACCGGCTGCCTACTGCAGCACGACTACGCTGGGGAAAAGCAGCAACGGAAGCCGGGCGACCTCGACTGATGCCAACTGCGCTGCTGGCGTTTGGATACACTGTAGCGCCAGCCGTGACTGGGTACAAGTCCCCCGCAGGACGACAATCGTTGAGCCAAGCAAGTGTTCGCTGCGTACTCTTTTGCTGTGTGGGCAACACAGGGTCCCGTATGCCTTGCCAACGTAGCACATTGTCACGATGCTCCAGGATTTTACCCCATTGCGCAGGTACAGCTGGAGGCGGGGCGGCCCTTGAAGCAATTTGCCCTGCACTCAAGGGAAGTGAGACAGCTCGGCCCGAACGGTTGCTCTGATGCGATTGCAGCTGCGAGATCTGTGATTGAACTTCTTCCGGCCATGTGTAGCTGCTGTCCGCGCGGATACCATTGGAATTGCACTGTGAAGACGTGGAGTACTGTGTCTGTTGATCATCAGAATACTTGAGACCGCTGCCATTGCGTGTGCTGTTAGGCAGTCGGAAGACTTTTGTGTTTTGTTGTGGCGCCGTTTGAGTTGGCGGCCTGGAGTAGGTAGTGGCTGTAGACAATTGTGAGGTGGAAGGAGCTCGCGATCCCGACCAGTCAAACGAAATGGAAGAGCCAATACTTCGTCCACATCGGCCATTTACTTGAGTGGCTGAATCACGTGGCATAACTGACTCCGCGAAAACTGATTCAAGCATTGTGGACGGATGATGCCGATGCTTTGAAACGAATCTGCTTCAGCAGCCTCTGCACAAACCACTCTTCAGTTCGGCTGGTCAAAAGGAAAGGAGACAGGTCATAAAAAGTATGCCAGTGGTATCCTCGTCTTGACTCCCCTCCTGCCCAGTGTTACGGCTGTGCCCTCAGGTGATTTAGTTAGTCAACCGTACAAGCTGTGTTCAGATGTCTGGCATAGAGAGTGTCGCGTAGACGATTCGACTGTTCTCCTTACCACGGTCGACACTCTGACACCGACTACCTGCCGACTGCTTGTGTGCCTACAGTATGCTGAGCCTCCGCAGCTGTGTCCGCTTTTTCGCCCTCGAAACTTGCATGGCTGCTTGTCGCCACGTGCGTCGACTAGCTGCCATCACACAGCAGGTAACGACGCTCATTTTACGGAGCCTTGCTGTCCCTCACTCGAGCAGTATATCTTGCATAGATGAATTGCAATCATCATTTGAGAAATTGCCAGACTTCTGGCCGGCTCGAGCATGTGCAGTGGTTCGACGTCATGCCAGCAGCGAAAGGCCATACAGGACCATCACTTTTGTGCCACGGTCTTTCTTGCGCTCTCTTGCTCCTTTGTATCTTCACATTACTTCAATGCATATTCGTAGCAGTCTTCCAGATGGTGCCATCTAGACGCTGGAAAGCATGCAGTCTCCTCTTGCTCGTCCTCTGGCTAAGCTCCAGCTGGGTAGAGCGAGCTGCCGGTCAAGAAGTCGCACAACCAGTCCCATGCCTGCGATGGGCACACCAGTCCACCGTAGCACAGGATCAAGAGGGTAATGGCCAGTCCATTTGGATCTATGGTGGTCGAGCGAGAACTTCAATTGGTCAAGCACTCAACAGTGAGGTGGAGATTTCGCTCGCAGAGATTCTTTGCATGCATACCATGTTCGATCAATTCATGCTGACCGACCTGGAGGTGTGCTTTCACAGCCTGGACAAACGCTCTGATAAAGATAGACATCAACGAACCTTTCTCAATTGGTAGTCCACCGCTCGAGGTCATACAGTCCGACCGCAACGCTTCCGATGCTCCCCCGCATGTGGCACTCGGCGCTTTGGCATCAAACGCAGACGGCTCCACTCTCTATCAATATTTTGGTCAGTTTTCAGACACTCCTCCAATTGACCCAACGCCAAATCGTCTCTGGCGTTATAGCATACCAGAGCGAGACTGGAGTCCCGTCAATGTGACTGGAGATCCTATACAGCGTGTGGCGGAAGGTGCAAGTGCTTTAGTACCTAATGTCGGCACAAATGGGGAGCCAGTCTCCTTTTATTTCGGTGGACACGAGGATGTGTGAGTCTATGCCTCCGTCAGCGGTCTGTCAGCGACTAAAAAAGAAACGGTCTTCACAGTTTCACCGTGCAGGACTGGAGTGGCAGCAGGGTGTTCCTATCGTCCATGACCTCTCTTGATCTGGGCACTCACGAATGGAAAAACATCAGCACATATTCCAACACAGGCGATTCAGGTTCTCGCAATTCTACACCTGCGAACATACCCCCAATCTTGCGAGCAGACTCGACTTTGACGTACGTACCGAATTTGGGTACAGACAACAAGGGCGTACTGGTCGCGATAGGGGTAAGGATTGTATCTGTGGTAAATATTGTGAGCTAATCAAGTCTTGCAGGGCGGGAACGAGAATCAGATGATAGAGAACACCGTGCTGGACGTTTACGATATCGGCGCTCGAGCATTCGTAAAGCAAGCTACACAAGGCTCCATCATGACACCTCGCGTCAATCACTGTGCCGTTAGAGGTGGGTGTCACGCTATCCAGTGTTTTGAGCGATGGCAATCAAGGGTAAGAATTGATGAATCATGCTGCACTGTTGCAGGCTCGGCGATCGTCAACGGAGAGGAGCAACATCAGATCTTCATCTATGGTGGTCACGCTTCGAATAGGACCACTCAGATACAAGAAGGACAAGATACAGACGTGTATATTCTCAGCATACCAAGCTATACTTGGACTTACGTGGGCAACAATCTTACCAGTCAACCAGTAGCTCGGGCGGGCCACACCTGCGAACTTGTTGGCGACCAGATGATAGTCATAGGTGGCTACATCTCGGAAGACTATCTGTGCGAGCAACCGGGCATCTATTTACTCAACACCACTTCGCTCGCATGGACGACAGACTTCGTTCCGGGCACCAAGTACCAGACACCTGAGCTGGTACGAAACATCACTGGCGGAGTTGGCATCAGTAACTCGACTGGTGGCAGTGGATGGTCAGGGCCAAACAACGACTATACAGCCACAGTCACCCAAGAAGGAGCTGCACCCACTAGCTCCACCTCGCCTGGAGACGGAGATCTTCACCAAGGCGGAGGCGGTCCTAAGCTTGGCCCAATGTGGGTCTATGTCTATCTGCAGGTCAGCATCCTGCATTGATGCTCAAATTTGCATTTGAAAATTCCGCAGACTCGGTGGCGTTGCTGGCGGACTATGCCTTTTATTCCTTGTCGCCTTCTTGATCAACTTCTTTGCTAGACGGCAAAGACGTCGAGAAAGAGCTGCCTGGTCGCGGCGTCTGCTACGTCAAGATGGATATACCTGGTCGGCTAACGATGATGATGAGGGCTCGGCCATGGTAGCCATGCCATACAGTGACACGCGACGGCGGTCTTGTATGTGCCTATATTGAATGCTTGTCGAGTACAATCTGGACTGATAAGCTGCCTTCCATTTGCAGCACAAGCTCACGACGGAATGCAGAGGCCAAGCCTATCGATGCCAATGTATGTAAGCGAAGGCTCGAAAGAGAGCGGCGGTACCGGATCAATTTCAAGGCAATCGGCAAGCGACAACGTCGAAAGCGATACAGAAGGAATGCAAGTGTCTGGAATGAGTCATCTTGCTCCTCACGAAGTACGCAGTTGAGCTCTCAGTTATAGCCGTCCCTCGAGAACGCTGACATCTCGTTGTTTACAGACGTTGCGCGTTACTAACCCGTCCAACCGCTCGGCGACTTCACTCGGATATTCAGCCACCCAACGAAGTAGTTGAGGAGTGAAGCTATTCTTGCGGTCCTCGTTAACATTATACACCTGACAGTGAAAAGAAGAACGCATTAGAAGGGGCACAGTGAAAGCGACAGCGGAAAGCGCGCTTTAGAAACTGCTCTCTTCTAGCTTGGATGAAATCATGTAGCCGATGACAGAAGTGCCTCATATGTGTATTACTACAACGACAATACTCGAGACCGATTTTCAATTCGCAGTCTAAGCCCTACTCTTCACCGCCTTCCTCTGCACGTCACTAGTGCTCAATTCTACTTTGGCTAGTCCACTATTGAGCGTCTCTAGTAGCGAACATGCCTGACATAACTCCTGGCTTGACATCGAGCCACACCGCGCGCATTTACCTGGAGGAGATAGTCTCAGGGTCCAGCTGCAAGAAGGAAAACGGGGAAACTTGGAAAACCTACCTTGAACCGGTCGCTTAACGTCCACCTTGACCATGCCAGCTATAGCTTCTCCCGAATAGATTATGTCGAGAATGGAACTCGGACGTATAGCTTCCAAATCTTTGACCAGCGCCCTCGCGTGCCCTCGGTATGCAGTCGGCGAGTATATGCACTCTGTGGAGTGGTAGTCCAATTTCTGTGGATAAAAAAGTCAGCAAATTCACAGCTGTGGCCAGCGGCAGAGAACCTACTCACATGGAAGTAAGCATACATGACGATTTCCTTTTCGTATGCGTATTTGAAAGGTTTGCTTCGCTTTACAGCTTGTCCTGAATCGCCCGATCCGGTAGTGATTGCTGTACACCGCTCCACGCGCGCAATGTCGCCTCGTAAGACTACGTGACAGGGTCAGCATCGAAATTGTAGCTCTCTAGCGTAAAAGAGGCTCACCATTCATCAGGACAGTCTCTGCAACATCATCGGCATTGTGACCAGTAACTATATGGTCAACTCCGAGAACATCGCCTCCAAGGTCGAGAGCTTTCCGACGGAAAACTCCACAGTATGTGCAATTTCCTTTCTTTCCTGTCTCTTTGACGACTTTGTCCATTGTCCATCCTTCGTACAGATCGGCATATGAGAGGATTTTCAGAGGCAGCTTGTATTGTTCGCTATTCCGTTGGACAGTCAGGAGGGAGTCATCTCGGTAGCCTGAAATGCCTTCATCGATACTGAGGAGCTGAAGGTCTAGACCATAGTCGTATCGTTCATTGAGCAATGTCATGATGTGTGCCAGTACTGTCGAGTCTGGATATAGGTGATCGAGGCGCACAGGAAGTGTGCATACTGTCAGTAAAATCGAAAAAGCAATGCAGCTACAATGAGTGTCTACGCACCTTTGCCTCCGCTTGCAGCTACTCCGACTCGCTCCCCTCGCCTGAATAAGGCATTCCGTTGGATCGTGTTATGCACCTCTGTCTCGAAGACCAGAAAGAAGCACTCTTTGCAGACAGCTTGACCTGTCTTCGGGCGACGGAGTATCGCCCTCCGAGCCTTCGCTGGCTCACATAGAGCACAGGGTGCCATCTTGATGTTGTCAGCAAGCTACAATGGCCACAAGGAGACGCATCCAAGTGGCTGCATGCAACACTTTCGAAGGCAATCGGTTTTGTGGCGACAAAGTTTTCGAGGAGTCTGTTGCGGATAGCTCAGAACATCTCTTATATGCTGCTATTGGTCGTACACAGCTTTAGCGTGGTACCTTAACTTCGTGTATGTGAACTGGACTTCCCGATGGCCTGAGTAAGCTTGCGGCATAGATGTGGGAGTTTGATGAGCCTCCCGTGAACCGGCTCGAGTAGCTTCGGCTGTCACGGACTTATACTCCACTGTCTGTTATCGCAATCGGGTTCCTTGCACGATGCAGACTAATCCTTGCGAATCACTGCGCCAAGTGGACAAAGTGACCATCGAGTACGCCTAAAGCTGCTTGTCCGTAGTGAATGAGTGGCTCTAACTGAGAACACGCGCGGCAGGGTCCTTGTTGATAATGCCATAGAATGGTGAATCTAACGAAGACATGGGAAGCCCAGAGTGTCTGTAGCGCTCATAGCCATTCTTAGGTTCCACACTTGGCCTCAAGGGTTCCAGCCGGAGATGATGGGCAAATTGCAGAAGAACCCGCCTCCAGATCCGAAGACTGGTACACCCTTCCTTGACCTTGAGAGATCGTGAGTGTCAATAATCAGGAGCACTTATACTACCCACTAAGCTGATAATTACGCTAGCTGCTGTGGTGCGCTTACGCCAGATGCGATCAAATCTCCGAGCAATCTGCTGATCCTTCTGTACACTGCTAGGCGCACATGGTCTGAGTTTGCTCGTGACTACGGAAATAGGTGACGAGAAGCACACTTTCATCTTTGATTGCGGTCCAGAGAGTAAAAGTATCGACAGGAATGTGAAAGCGTTAGATGTCGACCTGACAAAAGTGGAGACCATCGCATTATCGGTACGATAGCCCGCCCGGGAGTCTTCGTGGATGCTTATGCTGATTAACGCGCATGTCTCGTAGCACTGGCACTCGGACCACTCTGGAGGAATTTTGCAAGCTCTACGTCTGATCTCGCAAGCAAAGAGCGCTTCCAATCAAGGGAAAGCAGAAACCATTGTGGATCTCCATCCAGACCGACCAGAAGCACGTAGCCTATGGCCACCCCATCTCCCTGCACCCCTTACAAGACTTCCAGATGACCCTACATTCGAAGAAATCACGGCAGCAGGCGGCAAAGTCAGCAAACACAACGAAGCTCACAATATTGCTGGTAACACCGCCTACATCAGTGGAGCAATCAAACGCCAAACACCCTTTGAGACGGGCCTGATTGGAGGCTCTCAGTGGGTCGATGGCGCTTGGAGAAGTGGTCCCGGTAATCCCGGCTGGTTGGTCATGGATGAGCGTTATCTCATGATAGACGTAAAGGGGAAAGGACTGGTTGTATTCAGCTCCTGCTCGCGTGGGTGATAGCAATTATAAGCATCACACGATCTCGCTAATGTCTGACCTTGCTACAGATGCTGGCATTGTCAACGTGTGCAAGTCAGCGATAGAAGCTACAGGTCGAGCGAGACCTCTCCTAGCTGTCATTGGAGGCTATCATTTGGGAGGAACAGGAATGGAAGACCGTATACCGGATACGGTCAAGTACTTTGCGGAGGAACTACAAACTAGAGCTAAATATCTCGTTCCGATGCACTGCACAGGTTTTAAAGCTAAAGTAGCATTGAGCAATGCTCTCGGTGAAAGCGTAATACCAGCCGGATCAGGCTCACGCATGACCTTCTAGTGCTCGGCACGGTGGCACAGAGAAATGCACTCGGATAGATGCAGCGTAAGCGAAATGCATGCACATGTAGCCACATGTAGCGTATATAAGACGGGCAAAACCCTCAGGACACTCGGTGTAATCTGTAGATATAGATACAGTGCTTCGTTTCATCGGCAGATGCGTCATCAAGAAAGGAATAAGAATATCAAAAAGGCCGACGGTAACAATACAAGAAGGAGAAACATGACTAGTTGCGAGGCTAAAGAAGCAGGATATTTATCCAAGTTCCAAATGAAAGCAAGCGTAATACTAGGTCTTGGATGAAGGAATTTGCGATTGTAACGACATCCGCCATGTAGAGACAAGAATGCTAGATAACGACCTTTCTACCTTGGTAGAGGTCTTGCTGCGATTTCAAGGGACTTGCCGTGCTCTACTGGCGCGATTGCAAAGACGAACGAAGTACTGTAGGCGAACCCGGCCCGAGAGGCAAAAGGGGGATCAATGCAGGACACATCAATTTGTAATCGATGCGTCTACGTCTCCAATCAAACGTAAAGCTCTTTGAATTCGCGTTGTAAGCCTGTTTCCTGATTGGCGGATGAGACCTTGCTGCGCGTCTGAGCACCTAGAGGTGCGCCTGACTTGATGGCTCTGCTCGTTCGAGGCGGAACACGGGAGGTAAAGGGTAAACTCATCAAGTCAGTATGCGCGCTGTGATGAAGTGGTGGAAAGTAAATTTGCACTCACTGCTTACGCTGACGTCGAGTTGGTCCACGGGGTGATACGGCTAGTGCATCCCTGCGCTTTGGAAATCGGCTACTCTTCATAGGCGAGATGACATGTGGTGATTGCGAGCCTGCCGTTTCCGCGCGAGGAGGGGGAGTAGGAGCTACTGAGCTATTTGTATCTTCATTATCTTCTTGCGCAGAACCCGCAATGGAACTAGGAGGGGTACCATCTGCGCTACTTGCAACAGAAGCAGTAGTAACAACATCATCACCACCACAACTAGAAGCATTGTCAATTGTATCAGTAGATAATCTAAATCGTTGCCTTGGAGATTCAGCAGCTTCAAATTCAGCATCTGGAGAAGCGGCTCTAGATCTGATCTTCTTCCCTGAAATCGTTGAAGCGTTTATGAGTGGAGAGATTGATGTTTTGATATTACGATCTCTTTCGATTAGGTCTGATAATTGTGTTGAATTTGTACTTTGTGAATTGTTAGTTGCGGATGTTGCAGTTGAACTTGATGCCGATGGTGATGAGGATCGTGGTGGTAGGTTTGAAGTCATCATTCCTGGTGTAGCAGCTGTGATGCCGATACTAGGCGGTAATGGAGATGTGTTGGGCGATTGTGGACTGGTAGGTTGGTTGAAGTCTTCTGACTCGGTTTCATCTACCTCGTTCTCAAGTAGTGATTCAAGGGCTGACTCCCAACTTCCACCGGAATCATGAATGAGCTTGCGGATCTCGGTCATTGAGTGTCGGTGTGGATAGCGCAGCGAGGACAGAATAAGTGACTCTTCTTGTGTTGCTTTGGGGATATCTTCGGCTGTGATATCCTCCACAGCTCCGGGCATAGGTTGTTGCTGCTCGACGATGCAAGGTAGTCCGGTGTGCGGGCCGGCGATGTTGCGAGCGGACGAATAGTGCTGGAAAGCATTGAACAGGATCAACTCAGATCAAAATTCAAGAGATTAGCACGCTACGCTCACCTCCCAATTGTGATACACAATGTACAAGTCCGGCAGTTCCTCTTCAATCTCCTTTGCTTTACCTTTCGAGTCCCTCCTAGCATGCTGTTGTTTCGCTTCTCTACTAGCTTTCGCAGCAGGAGATTCGTCCTCAAATCCAATGACATACACCAACTCAGCTTGAATGACTTTAATCCTCCTTTTAGTCATTCTAGCAAAAGCAACAATCTCTAATTGGGTACCATAGGTAGCTGAATTTCTCATTTCCGCTACATGTGCTCCGTACGCGCCTTCAGGTGAGGAATGATTGCTGTCATCTATGAATGCTATGTATTCGTCTCGATGAGCGAGTAGGAAATTGCAGACTTCGTGTCGGATGGTGAGGTGGTGGTTCGGGGTCCCGTGAAGCTGGTCTGAGAGGGAGCGGAAGAGACACGATCCGTCGCCGAGGCTGTCATGTCAAGAGAGGTGTGGGTTGAAGGGATGGACGGGATGTGTAGTGTATGCAGGAATGCAATCATGCGGATGTGATGGGATGTGGTACAGGATTGGGATTACAAGCAGGTGGTGATCGGAGGATGGGGATGGATGCGTGGATGAATGAGCGAGAGAACCAAGGAATGGGAGAAGGGAAGAGGCAGTCGCACAGACGCATAAGTGATTGCTGAGCATCTATACCGGGTCAACTGAACGGCCTCACGTGTTTGCAGCATACAGTCCCAGTCTCTTCAGCTGAGCTTCGAGCTGTCTCTCGTCATTGAAGGGATCGTTGTAGAGCTGGAGACGCAGATTGTCGCAGTATGGGATAGTCGCAACATGGAGATCAGCACACCGACACGGCCAGATAGAGTCTAATGCATGTAGTTGGCTCACCCTCGCACCCTGGCCTCTCGTCTTGTCCCTCGCCCTGTTCGTGACCCCTGCGCTGCCCGCTTTCTTGCTCGAGCTCTTTGCCTTGTAGCCTGCAGCCGGGTTGGCGACTCTGCGCGGAGGACGGCCACGCGCGACCATGGTTCATGGAGAGCCTGGTAGTGTCGTGTGATGATCTATAGCCGGATATGCTTGACAGAGCAGTCGAGGGCGTGCATGTTTTAATTTCCTCGGTTCTATTGCTTCATGGCCTATGTACGCTGCTGCAGGTAGGTGATCTTGCAGAGGTTCGAGATTGGCGGAGGACTCAAAGAAAGCACCGGGTGAAGCCAGCAGGAGCAGAAAGCACAGTCAGGCAGTGTCCAAACGAGTGGAAGAGGTCAGAGCAGGCAGTGCCCGGCCTCGGTGGGGGTTGGGACGTGGTGGATGGGAAATACAGTGGGTATGCGAAATGTCAAGCATGCGGCGAGCAAGGCAAGTCAAAGCAGGAGGACTAAAGTCGAGTCGATGTGATGGTGGCAGCGACAGGGAGTGCTGTGCGTATGTACAGCTGAGCAGCATGAGATACAGGAACCTTATATTATGCCGTATTCTCCTGCTGGTATATAGTATGCTATGCGAATTGCTTGCCTGATACTGTCAGTGGCGATAATTCATATGCTGGACGGAGCTCCAGGCCGCAGGACTTGAAAGAGAGTGATTAGCCTTATAGCGCACAGAGACCAGGAAGCATTCATGTCGCTCGGAACATCTAGATATGGCGACCTCTTCTCCTCACCGTCTTCTGGTTTCGCTCGCACCTCACTCCTGCTGCCGGCGTATTGATACATGCACATACTGCAGGCTGATCGCCTTTATGCCTCTCTCCACTACATAGGACGTGCAACCACGCTGCGACAGCGAATTGGTCTACAGACTCAAGAGGCAGCTTCACAGCCATGCCTCGCGTGTCTCTTCACACCGCCAAAGAGCTTCCATCAGGAGCAGACATAGTCCTCTCACCAGAGTTATGGGATCTCGTGCTCGGCCAGCTTGAGCCGGAGGAGGCGACTCCGAAAGCAACAGCTGGCAGTGACCACTCTGAGAAAGCCAAAGTAAAAGGAGGAAGTCAGGCAGGTCTTCCTTCCAGGATTGCTATTGCTGTCAGGAGAAAATACAAGCTTGAGACTACCAGACATGCCAATTCTCAATCTCCAATTTCGACTCTTGTATGCTGGGCTTGCTTGGATAGCTTGCCAGCGTCAGTAACAGAGCAGCAGAAGCAGCAAGATAAAGGAAAAGGGAAAAGCAGAGAACTTCATGTGGGTGTCTTTCCTATCACTTTAATCGAGTCTTCGCTTGACTGATTGACATGCTCATGTCAATTGTTTGAAGTCCACTTTCCTGCGCACCTCGCAAAAGCTAAGAAAGCGATACCCAGAATTGCTAGGTCTATCAACATGCACCCTAGATATACGACCCACTACTCCAATTGAATTATCTCAAGTCTTCCTCCTGGCTAGAGATACATCATCATACACATTCGCTTCTCATAACGAAGAAAGTCTTCAAAGCTTACTTGCTAGAGATGGGCGGATATTAAGGCAGAACGAAACTATCGAATTCATTATTCCCCATGATAGCAGTCTACCCAACGGACTATCCAATGGTTATACTGATGCTTCGAGCAGAACCATAAGCTATCAAGTCACCTTGACGGAACCTGTCCTACAAGGGTCTCCCTCACCAACGACAAGCGAGATTATAGTTCTACCACCGTTGGCATCGGATAGCGAAAAGCAGAAGCAGTCACACAGCGTAAAGGAACGCCCAGATTGGCATATCGATGAGAATTTTCTAGCTAGAGGAGGACTAGATTCAACATTTGAAGGGTCGCAATCCATCTTGCCGAATCATATCACGTCTGAGACAGCAGGAGCGTCATCAACATGGCAATCACCCCTCTCTAGTCCAAGCATCAAATCAGCCCATTTAGATACATCAATATCAGAACACAATGCTTCAAGGCATAATAAAGGGAGGCTACTGCGCGTAATGGCATGCAGTCGATATGTAGATGATGAAGATCTTACGCCTGCACTGGATGTGGAGGAAGATGAACATACTCGCGCGTTCGTACGAGCTTCGGATTTGACGAAGTTGGGCTTGTTTAGTGGCGATAGAGTCGAGATACAGGGTCTTTCATCGGAGAGTAAGAGGATCGTCAGGGTTTATGGCCTGAGAAGGCCGCCCCCTATGCCAGACAGGTGAGCGTTACGATATTCGGACAGATATTACAACTCAGGGAATCTGACTTTGACTCTCCAATATCTACTAGCGATCTCTGGCTACTGATCTCACCAATCCTAATGCACAACATGTCCAACCCGACCATAATCCGCTTGACACCCTTAACGAAAGACTCAAATACGCCAAAAGGTACAGCAGAATTCCCAATAGCAAAAGCGATAAGTATAGCAAGAATAGCTTCAGAACATTCAATGCAAAAGAAATATCAACCTTTATTTATCAATGCTTTAAAGAACCATTTTAAGAATTCGAAAAGGATATTACAACAGGGTGATTTGATTGCTCTTCCTATCGATGCTCAGAAAAGTTTGTTCTTGTTTAAAGAAGGTGACAATGGTACGAATGGGGAATTGCAGGATGATATACATGATTTCGAGTGAGTCACTTCTTCCATTTGATCACTAGCTCTGGGTCAGAATGTGAGAACATGTCTGACCTTACCGGTTGGCAACTTTCTGTAGGTTGCCAAATGCGTCATCGGCTCCCACTGCAATTGCGTACTTTAGCGTAGGGAAATTGGACACACCTAGCAATGCAGGCGGTTCGGGAATCGCCTCTGGGCGATACGGCTGTCATGTAGATCCTTCGGCAACGACAATGATACAGACTGGTCTTACAAACAGTCCTGTACCTGATGCGTATGGGTACTTCGGTATCGGTAAGTGTACATTTGATCTGTGCAGAACCATCTTTGAGAGAAGTAACAGTTTTGACTTGAACTTGCGTTTAGCCGGAAACCTTGCAGATGATAGTACATTACAAGTCGCTCCTCATGGACAAGAAAGTGTTGCTAGTCGTCTTATGGATTTCGTCAGGGCATCATCGATGAAGCACACTACCGATCTCAAGATAAACCTTACCGTCCTGCTGAAAGGCGCGAAAGGAAGTGGTAAAGCGACTCTAGTACGGCAAGTATCCCAACTTAGCGGGTTTCATTTGTTGGAGGTAAGGCAAACTTTTCCCCAAACAAATCGTTAATGCAGACATGCTGAGCGGCTGTTTTCATCTAGCTGGACTGCTACGAATTGCTAGGAGATACGGATACGAAGACCGAAGGTAACCTTGCCGCCCGCTTCGATCGAGCTGCTTCATGTACCCCATGTATACTTCTGCTGCGGCATATCGAAGCGCTAGCTCGAAAAAGTCAAGTGCTCGAGACCGGACAAGGTGAGGAAGCAAAGCTACAGGCACAAACATGAACCTCGATTTGACAGGAGTCGCGACTAATGATCATGTCCATACTGCAGAACCTACAATCGCAAGCACCTTCCAAGATTGTCTGAAAGTGGCGCAAGATGCTCGCAAGACGACAGGCTACCCGTTCATCATTATTGGTACGACAAGCGACGTCGACAAAATTCCATTGAGTGTTCTTGGGCTGTTCAAAGAAGAATTTGCAATAGAGGTGGGGGGCTTATCTGGCTCTCACTGCAAGATCACGCTCACTGACTCGTCTTTCCCTGCAGGCACCGGCAGAAGCTGAACGACTGGCAATGCTCGAAAGCATGCTCGCATCTGATGTGCTTAGCCCAGATGTCTCGGTCAAGTCATTGGCAGTGCAGACCGCTGCGCTTGTGGCGACTGACTTGGCGGATTTGTGCGAGCGAGCACGCAAGAATGCTGTGGCCCGATTGCTTGAAAGACAGTGAGCGGAAGCTTTGGTGACAGGGCCCTGCGACGTGGTTAGAAGAGCTGACCTTTTCTCCTGATTCTCCTGATCAAGGTTGTCCATTACAGACTGCCAGTATGCCGGCGTTGCGTTGACTGCAGCGGACTTCACGTCCGCCCTGGACCATGCTCGCTCTTCGTACAGCGAAAGCATAGGGGCTCCGAAGATTCCCAACGTCACATGGGACGATGTCGGAGGTCTAGCGAAAGTGAAGACCGAGATCCTCGATACAATCCAGCTACCTCTACAGCACCCCGAATTATTCGAAGAAGGTCTGAAGAAACGTTCGGGAGTATTACTCTATGGGCCACCAGGAACTGGCAAAACACTTCTCGCAAAAGCAGTAGCGACATCATGTTCACTCAACTTCTTCTCAGTCAAAGGTCCAGAATTGTTGAATATGTACATTGGCGAATCAGAGGCTAATGTCAGAAGAGTCTTCCAACGCGCTAGAGACGCGAAACCTTGTGTTATTTTCTTTGATGAGCTAGATTCGGTGGCTCCTAAGAGAGGTAATCAGGGTGATTCTGGAGGCGTAATGGATAGAATCGTTAGTCAGCTGTTGGCGGAATTGGATGGTATGGCAGAAGGGAAAGGTGGTGCGGATGTTTTCGTTATCGGCGCTACCAACCGACCGGATTTGCTGGATCCTGCGCTATTGCGACCTGGACGGTAGGCGAAACTCAAGTGGGGACCGCTTAGTGATGTGTGCTGATGATGTTGAACTGTCTTTACAGATTCGACCGGATGCTGTACCTCGGCGTCAGCGATAACCATGATTCTCAACTCAAAATCATAGAAGCATTGACGAGAAAGTTCAAACTTGAGCCGGAATGCGACCTTTCTGCAATTGCGGAGCAATGTCCGTTCAACTATACAGGAGCCGACTTCTACGCTTTGTGTTCAGACGCCTTGCTAAAAGCCATGTCACGCAAGGCTGAAGCTGTTGACGCTCGCATAAGTAAGCCATCGTTCCCAACAAAAGGGGTACTCCAAACTGATTTGGGCAATTTTGCAGTCGAGCTGAACAAGACGCCAGAATATGCTCGTAATCCGCTAACACCGCAATACTACCTAGCTGAGCTTGCTCGACCAGAAGAGATGCAAGTTACTGTCTCACAGCAGGACTTTGAGATGGCCTTGAGGGAGCTGGTACCTAGTGTCAGTGAAGCCGAAATGCTGCACTACAAGGTCGTACAGCAACGCTTCAACCCGGAAACACAGCAAGAAGCACCGGAGGACAGGAAAGGCAAGGGTAAAGCGAGAGCGTTGTAGAAAGCAGACACATGAAGCGGTAGAGTTTTCTGTCTAACGCGCTTCCAAGTGCTGAAACGTTTCTCCCAAGGCAAAAACGCGTTTCCCGTTCTTTCCCTGGGCTGGCTGCCATCGGGAGACAGTGCTGCTCTCAAGCCAAATTAATTTCTGCCTTACAGTAGAACACTGATGCCACCTCGAATGAGACTGAATGCAGCCAGTTGTCGAACATCCTGCCTGCCCTTGCAGACGGGTTTGAGCTGTTCTTTCGAATTCGCTTTCTTTTGTCTTCCCTGTCCCCAGCTCACAGCCACAGCACATGTAAGACGAGGTCATAATGTTGCGAGCTCGCTACTCCTGGGTCCGGCCCCATGCAGCCCACAGCAAGCCTGGGTCGTCCTGGGCCGCACCGAGGTGCTGGTACTCTGACCGATAATAGCGTGTCCATCACGCGCAGTGGCGTCACCGCTCTGCGCACCTCGTTAGTCTCGACGTGGACAGAGTACGGCTAAGTCTATCACCTTCGCAAAGGCAATTCGCTTACACTCCAGGCGAGGGTGGTTCAGTCACGTCCCCTCCACCTGCTTTGCCTCCTCAGCAGTAAAGGTGAGCGGTACTTCACAATACGAAGATGACACGCAAAACTGAAAGCAGATTCTTACTACAGACTATCGGTCCTGTCGGCCAAGCTATTCCGTACGGCGGTGCCCCCAATGCGCCCGAAGCTGGGCAACTACCCAGCCTATCCCTTCACTCTCGCTCAGCTGTATCATCACCCGGTCCAACTACCAGTAAACACAGACTTCACGTGAGTGTTTACTCGCCTTCGTCTGGCGCCTGTAAACATCAGCGCGTCTAACCTCATCCTACTCTTGTTTCCAGTCCAGCGGATCCCGCACCCGGAGTCTCCTTCATCGCGTTCACGATGCAGTCAAAAGCATTCACGAAGGTGGGACTCGCTTTCGTGCCCCAATGGCTGGACCATTACTGATCCTTGGCTTCCATGGGTTACAGTCGCTAGAGCCGTCGCGCCTCTAAAAGAGCGAGTTCGTGATGGGCAAGAAATATTGACGCATCAATACGACTCGCTACAAGGTCGAGTCAATGAACCTTCACACGCTCAGGAGACGATGCAGCGCGATCTCTCTCGGAGACTAAGTAACGCCGAGCTGAATATTGAGACGCTAAAAAATGCGCCCCTACGTAACGATGCGGAAGAAAGAGCTAGGAGAGCACAGTCTGTACCTCCACAGCGGTTTCCAGCCGCTATTTTCAGCCAGGATGAGCTGCTTGAGCGCAGCATCACGCTGTATGGTGTTTGGGCCCTGGAAAAGCGACTTGGTGGCTGAGAGCTTCTCACAAAAATACCAAAGGATAACGCATAATCACGCCCAGGAGAATTGAGCTAAATACACGTTTAAGTTGAAAGATAACAACAAGCAAATGGCGCTACGAAAGGAAATTATGTACTGCCGTTGTTGACTGGGACTCGCTTTCGCAACATCCTAGAAACGCCAGCCTGCATATGCAGTTGCTTCGGGCAGATCGTAAAATATCGTTATTCTGCTTGCACAAGTCCTTGTATGAACAAATCCTAGACCCCCTCGTAATGGTTCTCCTAATAGCTACAGACTCTTAGACGACACTCGAATGCACATTCAACTCGTTTAGACGGTTCGCTGTTATGAAGTTCTGCCTAATATCCCTCAGGGAGTTCAGGAACCCGTTCATCCTGCCATCGCGGCATCATGAATGAAGCATGCCTACTTGCAACGGGCGTAATATGCCTAGAGAAAGAAGAATTCCCCGGATCAGAAGGCGTGCTGGGGTATACTGATATCCGATAATCGTCATTGCTATAGACGCTCGAAGGTCTTGTTTTCGTGTCGTTGTGTATGAGGATGGTCTTGCTACGCACTAGTGGCTTGGATATCAGTGCTTGTGTCGTTGCTCGTTTGTCTAACGGTAGACGTCTATTGCTTGCTGATATTGAGATGGTGGGAGGCCTGGAAGCGCGTTGTCTGTGTGCAGGGATGGGCCGATTCAGCGGAGGTAGAGGAGAGGATGGGCTTGATGCGGAAGGGACGGATGCATCTTGCGAAGCAGCAGCTCTCAGCGGCGCTGACCGCAGACTTTCAGTATTTTCTGCCTTAAGTTCTGCAAATGTGACCCCAAAGCTATCCAATGTGGCCGTCAGTACTTGACAGCTCTGCGTGATTGTCTCGGAATAGTGTACATCATTAGAAGTATTGCTCCATAGTTTTTCTTCCGAATGTGCAGGAATAGGCCTGGAGATATAGACGGGACTGCTTGAGGACAGCCAGGGCGCCAGTATATGGGTACCCTTCTTGCGAGCGGGGCTCGATTTCTTCTTTCTACGTCGAATGATGCAATAGGTGGCCAACACCAAGATCACCAGAAAGCCAGCCGCAGAGCAGACGATACCAAGGATATGGCCGGTCTTCAGCTTTGTAGATACTTCCACTCGCTGTGGCATTTTCGTAGACATTCCCCCTTCAACTAGACTGGCCAGCTGAGGCTATAGAGGAAATCGGTAAACGAGTCTATCAGCATAGTCGAAGGGAACGACATTTTGACGTACTTCAGTACTAGACATGAAACTGGGAATGTAGTGATGTTGCGACCACTACGCGAGTGCTCAGTTCAGTTGGATCAGTGGAGCACCTTCGTTAGCCAGCAAAGAGGAAGTCGTTGATACCCAGGACGGAAACCTTGGGAGCCAGCACTCAGATGCCGAGCGAAAGCACAAGCAGTTAAGCAGTCCTTTCTTATTATGGAACCGAGAACAGATGGAGGTATCGCGGAACATCACAAAGTTTGGCAGTTGCTGCCTTTGGTCAAAAAAGGTCCCGAAATTCCCTTGATGATCAGAGGCGTGCGAGTATTCATGCTGGCGAAGCAAAGTAGAGCGAGGGAACATCCGTCAGATCTACAAATCTTCACTTTCTTGAATCTGTTGGAAGCATCTTTGCATCCCCTCCTTGGTGCATGAGGGTCGGCCAGCGCGCCCTGGAGGCCCCGTCCAGCATGGAACGCCGGCATCGCACAGGCCCAAGCGTTAGACAACAATGCGACCGCCATCTTAACTGCATCTTGTAGACTTAACTGGGTGCTGGTTGCTTCTGCTAATGCATGTTCTAGTCTTGCCTTGACTTGCTGAGCTTCAAGACTCTCAATCATGGGCGCCTTCAGCCTATTCAGACGCTTGCGCACGAGCGAGGCCAGTCCTGCAGCTGCGACGGACAAGAGCACGACGACAGCTAGGAACAGTAGTGGTGCTGGTCTTCGCAAAGTGCCTAGCAAGTCCAAGAAGGCCAACAAGGCTGCTGGTGTGAACGGCAGTACCGCTGGTATTCCTGCTGCATCTACTGCCTCGAATGCCAATGCGGGGATTCCAGCAATCGCACCGCGAGTCGACCTGAGCATCCTGCGCTCACCCAGTCCTCCTCTTGTTGAAGTACCACTCGATGGATACCGTGCGAACTCGCCGTGGGTGGATCTCGCAGCTGAAGTCGAGCCCCCTCGTCGTGGCTCGTTCGGCTTCGGCTCTTTCCGCACTTCCTCCTCATCCCCCACCACTCGAGCGGTGAAGGAAAAGCTTCTTGACTATCTCAATGAGAAGCTCATTACTCCAGAACAAGCAACTGTGCTTGTGCAACAGTGTGCAAAGGTATTGCAAGGACGAGGTGCGTTGCAGAAGGGGTTACATAGGTATATGCAACTCGGTGCTGATCGGCGTCGGCTGACGTTTTCCGCAGGTCTGGAGACACTGGGTATTTTCAGACCATGGAGATTGGCGGAATCACCCTATATCATCTCAAAGACCCTCGCTCTATTCCTCCGAGCGGTCTGTCCCGAGGATACACTCCCGCTAGACCGTGACTTGCTAGGTTTCGGCAACGACGAAGATGCTTTGCACGCTTTCACGGAAGCTCTAGCAGATGCTGGTACTCATAATACCGTCGCATGTCTGAAATGGGTGCGTTGAGCTGATAGTTAAGTCGAGAAGACCTGCATTGGCTGATCCGTGCCTTGTGCAACAGGGTCTTCGCCACTTGCAATATAGCCCGCATGGTTTCGGCCAGCAGTCTGGACAAGACATATGGCAGTTCTACACTGCCTTCGTAGAGACAGAGGCAAACTCTTCATATGATCGTCAGGCTTTCCAGGTCTCGGCTTTGCAAGGAGTGCCGAAACATCACAGCACGCTGCTCACCGCCTGTCTGGACCTCTTTGCTGCAGTAGCAGCTCACGACGCCCAGAATGCTATGTCGGGTGAGCCAGTACCACAAAGAATCTGAATGGCTCCAATCATGCTGATAGTGCCCTGTTGAGGCTTGCATCTATGTCGCCTACTCGCGTTTTGGCTCTTTGGCCGACAGCATCAACATTGGAAGGACTGGTCGGATCTATATCAAGAATATTTGATGTCAGCAGCCTGCTTGGAACACCTGTTCCTCAGCTACTTAAGGTCTCAAGACAACTTGCCGTTGCGCCTGAAGGAACTCATCACACCGTATCCGCCCGAACAGATGCGGTTGTCACTTGCCGATGTCCCTCGATGCATGCAACGAATCATACCGCTCAATGCTATACATGTCATTATCAGCCCCGGCAATGACTCTACCTCTACGAAGTTAGATAGCGACAAAAACAGAAGAGTGCCGGGCGCTTTGTTCGCCGCAGCCATTGGAGCCCGTCCTAACAACGAGGCCAGCGAGGAGCTCATAACAAAGTGGGATGATCTTATCGAAACTGCACGATTTGAAGAAAGCGATGGGGTTGACTTGCAAACCATCATTGTGGATGAGACCGAGCGCATATTCGCCGTCGTTGCAGAAAAGGCAGAGAGGCTTAAGCGACGCCGCGCTGTCAGCGATAAGCGTGCTTCATGCTATGGGAATAGAAGGCGTTCTGCCTCTATTGACGTTGGAATGATGCAGTCTACAAGCTCAAAATCGTCGGAGTAAGTTTACAATACTGCTTGATTGTGATTTCAGCACGATGCTGATATGTAATTGTGACGTCTACAGCTCGATAGGCCGCAATCGCGCTTTGTCGAACGACGCTAGAATGCAGACTACGCCAGCCCCTCCAGTAGATATTTCGTGGGGTGATTTCGCAACAAAAGGTTTCAGCAATGACCTCGACTCGGATACCTTCTCCCTCTTTTCGGAGGTCGGGCGACCATCAATGGATGAAGAGGCGGCCATGGCACGTACTCCTCAAAAACTCAAGAAGCCATACCCGTACGCTTCTCTCGCTTCTAGACATGTGCAATTTGGAAGGCGGTACTATGCGGAGCGGGATGATCAGTCAGACACCTCACTCGCTGCAGTCGTGAAGGTGAAGCATATGAAGATCATTCAGATAGATCCTATCTTCGCGGAGGTATATCTTGACAGCCTAGAAGATCCTGTCATTACGTCGAAATGGCCACCTTTTGGAGTGGCGGAGCTCAAGCCAGTTGGCGAGCCGTACAAAGCGATTGTAGTGGAATTCGAACATGCAAACCAGACAGCGCAGAATGTAGCACCTTCAGCATCAGCAGCGTCTATTCCGCAAAGTTCGTTGACAAAGTCGAAACCTGCTTTGAAGCCAAAACGGGTTCTTTTCTCCCTTGGAAGTCGCAAGAAACGCTTGTCGACCAACGAACCTGTTGCAGAGCCAGTGGAATCAAACGATTGTGCTGAGAAAGCTCGTTTTGACGAGTTTGGGAAGCGTATCGTCGTGAAGTCAGAATTTTCCGATCTGAATTCGCGAACCCGCACTCAACCGTGGAGGTCTTCCGGACCGATCTCTACGGCTCTTACCGCGTCTCACAGCAGCCGTTCGACTCCTGCAATGATCTGCGTCCCTGAAATTGCGCCTCCTATCGATTGTTACCCAAGGACTCCTAAGAGAACAATTTCTTCACCTGACATGATCTCAGAAGGAGATGAAGTATCTGAAGAACGAACGACGCCATCGCCCTCAGGGTCGAAATGCTCAAGCGGACGGAAGCTTTCAAGAAAACCTGTGCCGCTGCTAGTGGATGAGGATGCTCTCGTCAGAGAAGTGGCCGAGGAAGCCAGGCAACCCATACCTTCGGAAATGCAAACCGTCAGCGCCCTGGGCGGAGACGCAGACACCTCTCTTAGAACTTCTTCTGTTCAACCTGAAACAGACAAAGTCCAGGAGAAGCATTCAAAATGCGAAGATGTCTCTCCCCTCCGCGCTCATGATAAGGAGATCGACAATACTGAAGCTTCGGCTCAAGACTCGCCGGCTGCAGCCGACATCATGAGGGTTCCATTCTTGCAAGCTTCTGGCGAGGATGAAGGAGCTCTTGCGCCTGACCGGCCGGTATCTCACCCCGTCGAGGCTAATCTTGACGCCCGGTCTACCGAGGAGACGACAGCAGCGGTAGAGATCGCTCTTGAAGCAAGTGCTGATAAGCAGGCCGTAGATCACGAACAAGAAGGTGCCAATGATGTCCTTCATGCGGAGCCAGCTGCAGGCATAGATCAAGCGGATCCAGTTGCGGAGCCTCATCCACTTGAGGCTGCGATTGAGTTAGGAAACGAGGCGAGCGTTGATGCGCATACTCATGAGGATCCGCCGAAAGCCGACGCAAGTTCCGTCCAGGCAAATGCTGATAGGGGTGCAAATCTCCAAGAGCAAGAAAGCACCGATGATGCAGTCCCTCAATGGGACCGAGCTGCAGATGTACAGCATCCAGATCCTGTTGATAATGCTGCGGTTTCGACGGAGGGAGTTCCTGCAATTGTGATTTCAGCTGTCAAGCACTCCGCAGCTTCGAACGACACAGTATCCGAGCGGAGCACACCGGTCGACCCTGTCGTGCAAAGATCGCATGAGGCCACGATGAAAGCAGAACATTCTACACTCGAGCCGTCGGCTTCACGAGAAGAAGAGTCTGTGGACGATGTCAAACATGACGCTCCCTTTACATCTGTCGAATCAACTGTCCAAGAGTCCACACCGAAACGCTTCGGAAGCACGCTCAATCGCGTCAGCCCCTCGCTAAAAGAACGCTTCGTGTCATCGAGCAAGACTCAAACCACGCCGGAGCAGGACACCACACCTGCAGAGGCCTCAAGAACACAGCCTCCACCTTCTCCATCCAGGCGAGCTGCTTTGCTGTCTGGGGCGAAGAAAATGCTCAGTCGGAGGAAATCGACACCTTCCGATCTGGATGCACGTGCCTCGAGCAAAGCCAGCGATCATCCGCCTTTGCCTGCCGTCCACATGCCTGTCTTTGCTAGTGCTGTCCCAGACAAGACAGAGCGTAGAGGAGATCTGGACGCCCGGGGAGTACATATGGCATCAGTGTCTCAACCCGTAGTCGGCATAACGGAGCCGGCAGTATCAATTTCAACTCCCCATCAACCTGATTCTGGCGACATTGAGAGCGAGCGCTTATCATGGGTTGAATTAGCTGAATCAGAAGAGAAGCCTGATGCCAAGTCCGTGGCACTTGACCCTCACCCGGACTCCGTCGATCTGGTACCTGCAGTGACAAATCAAGTAACAGAAGAAACGGACCCCGGCACGTTTGTGGATCAGTCAAGCTTGCAATCCGGTGACGAGACCAGCGTGGAGCATGCAGATGCAAGTACCACACCCTCTAGGGAAACTGTACGTGAAACCATCGCAGATCCCGAAGCGCAGCAGAGCGATGCAGGTTCCGAAAGGCTCGAACACGAGACTTCCCAAATGAACGACATCGTGGAGATGACGCCAGAGGACGGGCCGGCAAGTGAGGCTACCACTCATCTACCAGCGGACACCGTATCTGGTAAGCGCAATGCATTTATGTGGATGGACTTGCTCCAGTCTGATTCGTTCCATCCATCGGAACAGCTGCACCCGAGGAGGACCGCCTTGAGACGCCTACAGAGGAAATCGCGGAGCCAGTGGAACAAATTGCGGTGGCAGAGGAAGGAAGTGAGGAGTTAAAGGAAGGAACTGCGGAGCCAGAAAATGCCGATCTATTACTCAGAAACGGTTCGCCTCCTCTGGAAACCGTCACTTACGGTCCGGAAAACACTTCGGCCTCTGCACTGTCACCACTGTCTACGCTCTTGTCAGTAGCTGAGGACACTGTGGTAGCTACAGCTGGCAGTCTCGGCGCGGTTGTCTCTAATATTCTTCCGAGCTCATTGACTGGTAATCAAACAGACAGTGAGAAGAAGAAGAAGCATGTCAGTGAAGAGGATGATAGCGACGCAGTAGACACCGAAGCGGCCGCCAATGGCAACCTTGGTGCATATAAATCCAACCAGGATCGTCTACCACACGAGCAGACCGCGCGACATGTCGAGCCAATGGTTCATGATGAAGATTTAGACCTCAGCTCTTACGAGGCAGAAGAAAGTATGACACGTGTGGACAGCAATGAGCAGAGCAAAGCTGCGCAACCAGCCAACGAGACCTTTGAGGACGAGGGTCATGACAACTTTGAGAAGCCAAGCAAGCCGCTCGACGTCGAGCAGCAAAGTGCAGGTGAATCGTCCCAGGAAGCTACGAATAAGCCAATGCAGCAAGGAGTTCACAGGGATCAGCCTGGCGAAATTGAGCACAGTCTAAGAGGTAACGTAGCTGCACTCAGCGAAATTATCAGCGATGCCTCTCCAATTGGTCGTGTCGGTCAACCAGACGCTGCACGAGGACAGCCCGAAGTAGAAGGGACTTCATCGGCGGTCAACCCTCCTGCTGTAGTTCAAGACGCGTCTAGGCAGAGGGTGCCCATAGCAGAGGAGGTTTCAGCTGAAGGTGGCAAGGATGGCGATGAGAAAGACGCTATTGCAAGCACCATTGCTGGCGAAACGAGACGAGACGACGATGACGAAAGTACAAGACAGCCCGTCATACCCACATGCGAAAGGCCAATCATACATCTTGCAACGCCAGCACAAGGACAGTCAGCAGCGTCCATGACGACATCTCCAATTACTGGCCTGCCGATCCATGTGTCCCAGCAAAAGGAAGAGCCCCTTGTTGGCGGACATGATCCTTTCCACAAAGGTGTATCAGAGCAGCATATGCATTATATTCAGCCAGAGACCTCAGAAAGCTCATTTCAGGCTCGAGAAAAGGAGGAAAAGCCGGCCATCATGGATGCTCTTCCAACAGACTGTCCACTCGACGAGCGTGCTCTATTTGAGCAGCAGGAAAAGTCTGCCATACTGGATAGCACGCGCGAACAGAGTATAGGGGCTGATATAGATGAGCCTCAGGAAGCTGAAACGATCACAACTCCTTCACAAGCGCACCCTGCGTCCCAAGAGACCTTCCATCCACTCGAGAAGTCTGTCGAGGATCCGACTGAGAATGACTCTCAGTCCGTCTCTACAAATGTGCCTTTGACTACCAGTGAGGTGGATTCTGATATAGTATAGCTGCGGAAATGCATGCAATAACAACACGTTAAGAAGGGGTTCAGCAAGTACCGGAGAGGCCTCTTCATCTGCAGGTCGCAGACGATTTGTTGGCGGAAATTGAAGTGAGGAAGTTAAAGCTGAATGTTGTAGGCCCAACCCTTGCTGAGAAAGAGCAGAACTTTCTAACTGCGTAATACAGGCTCCAAATGGATGCCCTTTCGCAAGGCTTGTTTATATAACATATACTTAGCATGATGACTTCAGTCTACCATTGATACGCACACTTTCTCTTAGGTATTTGGTACTTTTGAACGATATCCTTGGTCTTTGTTAATTTATTATCAGACTCTTATCCGAGGTGTATTATCTGCTTGAGAAACGACATTCTGAATCCGAGATATTGATTACGACAAGACTTTACTTTTGCAATACAAAGACCAGGCTCCTTGCTGGAAACTGCACAATCCTCTACTCGTCATCCTCATCCATCTCTTCCTCTTCTTCGCCCTCACTTGCCTCATCATCATCGCCAGCCAAGCTCTTCTCAAACATTTCTCTCCTCTGATCTCTAACCTTTCTCTGTAATTTGAGATAAGTCCTCAAAGGAGTATTAATGTTCTCATCTCCCTTTCCAGCCAAGAAAGCTTCAACATGTTCTCTATCCTGAGGAGAAAACTCCACATTCTGTCTCTTATCTTCGATAAATTTAGAATTACTCTCTAATCTCTCAATAAGAGCTTTTAATCCAGTAGAAAATTTAGGATTTCTAGACTTTTTAACATGTCTTCTCAGTGTAACCGTTACTGGAATACTTAATTCTGGGAATGCGATACTTGTACTTTGAGAAGAAAAGAATTCAAGTAATAAATAAATAGTTTCTTCTGCTAGACCATCTACGTATACTCTTGTCTTAGGGTATACAGCTGGTGCTCGAATGTAATATGCCCAATCTAGAGGTTTTAAAGACGATCCTTTTGGTTTTCCGGAGAATTCGGATGAATCGAAGATTTCTAGTAGAATTGGGGCGAGAGGGATATATACACCCGTTCTTTGGACGATGCGGAGCAGGGAAGTGACGAGTTGGAATCGAAGTGGGAAATAGCGTGATGTAGGGACGAGACTGTTGTTCGTGAAGATCCAGAAGGAATCAAAAACGAACGGGAAACCGAAAAGTCAGTCAACGAACATTGATCTTCTTCATTTCATTCGTAAGGCCACTCACCGCATGACCCCCAATGTCAACTGAACAAGAGGGTAAATCAAAGGTCTCAATTCACTCTCTGCAGCCTGTTCCGTTTCTCTCTCCGTGTCACAAGCAGTAGCCAATACCAAGCTCCAAAAGTCAATAGAATGGACAAATTGCCAGCTATAGACTTGTCTGTATTGTTCCCCTTGCCCAGATCCAGTAGCTCCATTCGACTTCTTAGTAGCTTGTTTAGCTGGATTCGAGGATTTAGGAGTAGCTTTCATACTGTTGCGTAGCGTGACAGCTAATTGACGGATGTAGGCGAAAGCTAATTGATACGCTTGTGTTGAATTACTACTACTTGCGGATGGAGAGACGAATAGAGAAGATGCTGAATTCTTCATTAAAGTAATGGAAGGTAATGTGAAAGCAGTAGTATTCTTTGCTACTTGTCCAATTGCAAGGTAGGTTCCTTTGACTACTAATTCGTAAGTCGAAGCATCACCCGCAAAAGCGATCGTTCTTAATGATAGGAAAGCAGATAGTTTGACGCTATCATCCGTTGATGTTGCCCAGAATCCTAATAGATGCCGAATGTGCTCCTTTGAAACTTTGCGATTACCGACTAGATAGGGTATCAGACGACCGGATTCGGTAATGGCTAACTGCAAGAGACCGCTATTTGAGGTCGAGGAAAGAGAGGAGAATAGGGCATGAACAGAATTGAAGTAATTCTTGACAACTCGTTGAGCTGTAGCGTATTTCTTGGATTGTGTAGGCACTTTGCTGTTTAAAGCATAAAATGGAAAAGAGAAGAATCTGGTCAGTACTATCCTGATGCTCTGTCTGTATCCGAACTCAAGGTGACGGGGACCTTTGACAAGACGTAGATTAACTCACAACTTTCCATTCGCTTGCTCTTTCACAGGCACGTGATGATTCAGTACCAAAGGCGTATACTTGAGGGCGGCAGTGACGACTTTATTAAACATGAGCGCATTCGGGATAGTGTATACCTCCTTCTGTCGCGATGTTGATGTAGATTGCACGTCTTCATCTTCAGTTGAAGCTGCTGTCCTGAATGCGATGAGTAGCTTTCTCAGAGCTTTGAGGGAGCGTTGCTATTTCAGAGAGAGTGGTATCGGAACGTCAGCAACCATTACCCTTACTTGCAAGAGTCTACGAATAAGTGGTTGGGACGATCCTCACCTTTAACATTTGAGTCTGCCACTGAGCGAGTAATTCCTTATTCACAACAACAGCCTTCTGACGTTCTTTTCCTTTTTTACTCTTTTTTGATTTCGACGAAACTTCATCATCATCTTCATCATCGACTGCACCATCATCACCGTCATCTCCAAATCCAAGTAGAGCAGGATCATTCTCTTCTAGATATTTGTAGAATTCTGGGTCTTTTTCTTTTAATGCTTGGAGTGATACTTTGTGTCTTTCTTCTTCGCCTGTGACGTCAGCAGAATATCCAAGAAGAGAGGAAGAACGTTAGTACCAGATTTGTAATTACGAGAGGCTCTCTTGTGAGGGTTGGATGCGCCTACCCTCTAAATCTTCGAGATCAGACCCAGCGTCTTCATGTTCGTCTGCTTCTGTTATCTCATCGTCTGAGCCAGCAAGGAGGGCTTCGAGTGTTTCTTCGTCCATGCTAGATGACCTTGCAAGTCAGTCACTGCAGTCAAATGCTACCCTACTGCTCCCACAGTCAAAAGTTGGCCACCACCTACACCTGATCATCATCCGAGCCGACGCCCAATCCATCGCGAGCCTCGAGGTCGACTTCTACCTCGTCGCCGTCTTCATCGCCTTGAACAGCATCATTGTTCTTCGTAGAAGAGGTAGACGGCTTAGCACCATAAGCATGTGTCTTCAAAGCCTTTCTATTCTCAATCTGTGATTTTTTCTGCTGTCTAGCTCTTCTCTCTTTGATCACCTTGTCCAACTGCCCGCTGTTGGCGAACTTGCGAGTTGACTTGGCCTTTGTGCTGTTCTTTGCTCGTACTTTGGCCATGCTTGCAGGTATGGCTTGTGGAATGGCGGTGGTACAAGATAAGGTGGATCAGTTGAAGTGATCATGCTCGTTTACATGGCTGCAATTTTCAGCTTGGTGGCGGAGCAGGGAGAATGGTGAGAGGAGTGGAGAAAGGCACTGTCAGACCATACTACTTGATAGTGGACGTACAGCCATCTACCTGGATGACTGGGCATGTCTCTCGTTATATTCCAGGAATGGTATCTCAAAACCCAGGTAGCGGTAGGAGGTGCGCGACCTCAGTGTATACTGTCGCCCATCCTACAACTACAAACCAGATACATGGATGGTGTTGACAACAACCTCATGCAGCGACGGAGTATCACACTCCAGCTTGTTGCTCGACAGAAGCTGCAGCATGTCACGCCTGCAGAGGTGAAGGCCGAGGTGAGTGGCCGAAGGGTTGAATTAGAGCACGTGCCATAATGGAAGATGCCGGGTATGCTATCGCATTCTACGTGGCACTTGGAGTGGGTGTTGAAGACGTCGCAGATGGGTGGGATCTGCAGGTGGTAGTATGGCGTTGTGTAGGGTGTTTACAGAGCTAGAAGGATCTGCAGAGTGCTGTAGGGAGTCGCACAGGCTCCTCGGAAAGCCTGTCATACACCATAGTCGGCATTGCTCGTCTGTGACCGGGAACTCGCAGGATCCTCACACACGATAAGACATACACGCATGGAAGCAGGGGTCTCTACTGGTATCCGCCCTCCGACATCGGTGTGCAATCATGCAGTCTCTGCTTCACACTCTGATCGAGATTCCATCCCCGGTTGAGGTGAGAAGGTGCGCATAGTTGGGAGGTCGCAGATCAGCTGGACAAAGGCTCACTCTTCGACCAACCGTGCAGCCAGTCTACTGCTCTGCACCTCGTCATCGCCGGCCGTCTCGCCCAGTCCTGCGCGCCTCCAGATTGGCCACACTCGCCTCAACCTGCCTGCTGCCTGCGCCCCGCGGTCTTCCTCCTCAAAAGTTCGCATCCTGCAGACGCAGACTGGGCATGCAAGCAGCCGTCGCCGTGCATCCACCACCATCACGCACCTGACTCTCGCGCAACGCTGTCGCCATGAACGGCCACTCGTCGTCAAGCAGCGGCACCGCCGGCCTCAATGGCATAACCTCGTCCATCTCGTCTCTGCTGGGCGGGCATGCCAACGGAGCCTCTGCATCCTCCTCGCCAGCCCAGAGAAGCCTCCTCATCATCCACAAACCATCAAACACCCGTCTCGCAGTGGACAATGTCCCCGAGACTTTGCTAGGGTTCGCACTCGACCTGAAGGACGAGTTCCTCGAGCATCTCAACGAGTCCGGCAAAGGTGACAAGCTGGTCACTGAAGCTGCTCCCGAGGAGGACGTCGATGAAGACGAAGTAGATGAAGTCCCTACTCGCAGCAACAACGCTCAGCTCTTCCTAGCTTCATGCTGGCTGGAATTCATCACTCCGAAGCATGATCTAGCTACCCCAATCCTACAGGCATCCAGGGACTATTTCGCTTCTACCTTTCTCCTCAACTCGACACTGGACATCCACTCCATCGCTGGTAAACTATCAGACACAGATGACAAGAAGCTAGTATTGAAAAGTTGGATCAATGCTTGTGCTAAACTTGGGGCTGTCGATTTTGGCCCCACTGGAAAGATTTGGGATGAAAAGAGCAACACCTCCATCTATGCTGTCTTTGGGGGTCAGGGATCAAACGAGTACTTCTTCGATGAGTTTGAGGTGAGTTGATACCATTCCACTGTTCATTCAAGTCCTCCTTGTGCTCGCTTTTGTAACCCCCGGCTGATCGCTACCTTTATCTCCGTAATCTTCCTTCTTCCAATGCTGAACAGTACCTCTACGAAGTCTACGGATCACTCTTCACCTCCCTCCTCGCCGCAGGAGAAAGCACTCTCTCCGAACTCGCAACTAAGCATTCTTCGACCCTGTACTATTCTCACGGTTTGACACCTTTGAGCTGGTTAAGTGGACGTTCACCTCGTCCTCCCGTACCCTATCTAGCATCATGCGCAATCTCACTCCCTCTTATTGGACTAGTACAACTAGCTCAATATATGGCTACTTCGAGAATCTTGGGTTTCAACAGCCCTGATGCCATGGCGAAGAGAATGAAGGGCGCTACTGGTCATTCGCAGGGTGTCGTCTCGGCTGCTGTTATTTCTATGGGAGGTAAAGATTGGGATGAATACGTGAAAAACGCTTGTGAGGGACTAAAGGTCCTCTTTGCTATTGGACTGAGAGGGTGAGTACATCGGGACTTTTTCTCACCTTGTCGTCTGTGGCTGTGACGACAGCGCTCTAGTACCCAAACGCTGACTCTCTGCTATTCTTGTTTGTACCAGCACCGAAGCCTTTCCTCCTGTCAGTCTGGCACCCGCTATCGTCGAACAAAGCATCGAGTCCGGCGAAGGTGTGCCATACCCCATGTTGGCCGTCACTGGTCTACTACAAGCTCAACTCGAAGCCAAGATCGAAGAGACCAACCAATACCTCGAAGCAAGCAACAAAGGCCGAGTCGAGATCTCACTCTTCAACGGCCTACGAGCATTCGTAGTAACGGGTCCACCAGCATCTCTAGTCGGTCTAGTCAACAATCTAAAAAAGGGAAAAGCAGAATCTGGTAAAGATCAATCTAGAATTCCTTATTCCAAGAGATTACCTGTTTTTAGTATTCGATTCTTACCTGTTGGAGTACCTTATCATTCTCATTACCTCTCCACTTGCACCACTAAGGCATTGGAACAAGACACGAATGAAGAGATCGTTTCGTTCTGGAAGAGGGACAAGTTACAGATTCCAGTTTATCACACTGAGACTGGAAGGGATCTTAGATCGGATTCTACTGCTCATGGTGAAGGATCATTAGTTGAAGAATTATTTGGTCAGGTCTTCCAGAGACCTATTCACTGGAACGTAGCTACTAAATTCAATGATGATGCTACTCATGTCGTCGATTTTGGTACTGGTGGTCAATCGGGTATTGGATCCTTGACAGCTAGAGAAAGTGAAGGAAAAGGTTTGAGAGTCGTTATCGCTTCTACTGGTACGAATGGAAGAAAGATCGAGGAAGTCTACTCTTCTACTGCACTCAAATCTGAAGATAAATGGATGGGCAAATTTGGACCTAAACTAGTGAGAACTAGACATGATGGTCAAATTCACCTTGATACTCCAATGTCGAGACTACTCTCGAAACCTCCCCTCATGGTGGCTGGTATGACTCCCTGCACCGTTCAAGCTGGCTTCAACGCTGCTGTTGCCAATGCAGGCTATCACATTGAACTTGCTGGTGGTGGTCATTACAATGAAAAGGCTCTCCGAAATAAGGTGGATACCATCATCTCGCAGTATCAGAGGGCAGGAACCGGTGTCACACTCAATGCACTCTACATCAATCAAAGGCAATTCACATTCCAGCTTCCTCTCTGGTTGAGAATGAAAGCGGAAGGCTACCCAATTGAAGGCTTGTGTGTAGCTGCCGGTATTCCATCCACTGAAAACGCAAGTAACATCATGGCACAGCTTAAAGAAGCTGGTTTGAAACACATCTCATTCAAGCCTGGCTCAGTCGAGGGTATTCGACAAGTCATCAATATCGCATCTGCAAATCCTGATTTCCCTATTATAATGCAATGGACAGGAGGAAGAGCAGGAGGACATCATTCATGCGAAGATTTCCATCAACCTATGCTAGCTACTTATCAATCTATCAGACAACATGAGAATATTATTCTTGTTGGAGGATCAGGATTCGGTGGTGCTGATGATGTTTGGCCTTATTTGAACGGATCCTGGTCAGAGAAATATGGTGTTCAGAGAATGCCCTATGATGGTTTCTTGTATGCTTCAAGAGTTATGGTCGCTAAAGAAGCTCATACTTCTTTGAGTGTTAAGCAATTGATTGTAGCTGCTCCGGGAGTGTCGGATGATAAATGGGAGGGCACTTATGACAAGGAAACGGGAGGTATCCTTACTGTTACTTCGGAGCTGTAAGTGGACACAATAACGCAAGTTCTTGCTGTGATACACCTCGCTGAGCTGACTTTCTAAACTTCATCCCTTCTACTGTATCCACTCCTTAATGCTATCATGCGTACAGCGGAGAACCAATCCACAAGGTCGCTACAAGAGGCGTCAAGCTATGGAAGGAATTCGACCAGACCGTCTTTTCCATGCCAAGAGAGAAGAGAGGAGCTTGGTTGCAAGAACGAAAGGATTATATCATCAAGCGTCTTAATACTGATTTCCAGAAGCCATGGGTGAGTCTCGATCTCATCACACATTCTCACTTTGGCAAGGGTCGAATATGACGGGAATATACTGATGATGTGCTTGCTTGTATGCGTATAGTTCGCTGCCAAGGCTGATGGAAGCGTTTGCGATGTTGGCGATATGACTTACGCTGAAGTCGCTCAACGCATGATCAGACTCATGTATGTCGCTCATGAGAAGCGATGGATCGATCCAAGCTTGAAGAAGCTCACTGGTGACTGGTTGCGACGAGTGGGTTTACGACACTCGAAACTTTGTTAATGCACTGTTACCTGATTGACGTATTTCTTTGCTACTCCGCAGACTGAAGACCGCCTCTCCTCCGTCAACGACTTTACACCCAAGCCATCTGCCATCCAATCCTACAACCAGCTCGACGAACCACTACCCTTCCTCGATAGCTTCCTATCCCAGCTACCAGCAGCAAAGAAGCAAATCCTAGCATCTGAAGATATCGCTTACTTCCTAGCTATTTGCCAAAGACCAGGACAAAAACCATGTCCATTCATTGCTGTTTTAGATAACAACTTTGAAGTCTGGTTCAAGAAGGATTCACTCTGGTTTGCTGAAGATGTTGAAGCTGTTTTCGATCAGGATCCTCAGAGAGTCGCTATCCTTCAAGGACCTGTTGCTGTTAAATACTGCACCAAGGTTGATGAACCTATTGGTGAAATGTTTGGTAATATCAAGGACACCTTGATTAAGAATGTCCTAGAGGAGTTCTACGGTGGTGATGAGAGCAAGATACCCACTGTTGAATACCTCTCGAGAGCACCTCCTGCGAATGCAGTCATGGATGAAGAAACTCTCAAATCAGCATACGATATCAAGCATTCTACGCGCTCGAATGAAGCAGATGATTCTACGACGCATATCTACGAGATCGATGGCGTACTACCTAAGACTGGTGAATGGCTCGAACATCTATCAGGACCTAAATTGGATTGGTTGAAGGCTTTCTTGACTAGTATTAACGTCTCTCAAGGTAAAACTGGCCTGGTGGAGAACACAGCTAGTAAATTGTTCAAACCTAGACAGGGACAGAGAGTCGAAGTTACGCTGAGTAACAAGGATCAGAGACCTGTGAAGGTTGCTGTTTTCGGTGCTATTAGAAATTAGGAGGTATTCCGTTAAAATGGCAATACATACAAGGAAACAAAGCTACATGTTGGTCTAATCTCTCTCTCCTCCTTTGGGTAAAGGTTGGTTCCCTCCTTTTTCTTAGTGGGGGCACTCAATCTTCTTCTTTCCTTTAGAATCTTTACCTGTTTCGAGTTTGTAACAATTTCAGGATTAATCACATACGAGAAATAGCTGGCTAATCTGGCTGGCTACTGCCCTTTTTTTGAATCAGTAGAATGCAATGCAGGAATGAATTTTTGGAGCTACGATTAAGATTTGCTTGAGAGTGTATTGCTAATCCAGTGCAGTAAATAGTGCACTATTGTCGAATAGATACGGTACGGTATACCGGTACTATTTCGGCGATTGGCCTTCCTGGAGCCCCGCTTTCACGCTATATTGGCGATGAACCGAGCATGTGGAGCCACCTTTGCAAAGATGAGTAGATTGCAATGGCCATATAGATGATAGACTGTAGAAATGCGATACATGAAGCTTGCATGCTCGAGTATCACGCTGACAGCATCCCTATTTCCCGATCGCACGTCAAGGACGCACGTTCGTGCAGGGAAGCCGGTATATCGCATGAAACGAAGGAAGCACTGAGAGACATAGTTGCTTGCTGTTCCATCACGCTTGCTCTCCCACTCCACGTCTACATCGCAGGAACAGATTCACCTCCATACTGCACAGCAGCACCCTCTTCAGCTTGCGATCAAGGTATCCTCCCCCTCCACCATCCTGCCATATCATTGCACTGCCAGTGACGGGTGTGGAGAGCGTCCTGCCCTGTCTACGGACTACTCTACAATCAGCGCATAAGGAGTGCGGAGTCTCGACAACTGTCCAGCTGGCGGGCAGCCTTACCTTACGCTTGGAGAGCGCAGTGTCGAGACAGCATTCACCTAACGGCGAAAGATCACCGTTTGAAGAAGCACGGGAGCAATACAGTCCATTGCAGGAGATAGCTTACAGACGTCCATAGAGCAAGGTCCACTCCATCCACCTACAACTCTCTCAACCCACCCGCGCCAAATCCTCCCCATCACTTCCCAATGAAGTTTGGAAGCCAGATCAAAGCAGGCCTCTATGCAGAGTGGGAGAAGTACTACATCGACTATTCAGGATTGAAGAAGTTCCTCAAGCGTCGTCAAGCTGCACATGAATCCAAGAACGAGTCAAATATATGGGACGATGCAGATGAAGCAGAGTTCATCAAGAAGCTTCAGGATGAACTGACAAAGGTATCTCGCTTTCAAGAGGATAAAGTAGCTGAACTGCACGGTCAGATTGCACTATACTCGCAAGAAGTGCAGGAATTAGTAGCACAACAGCAGCAGAAGCGTGCCAAAGGTCAGACTGGTGCTGGTGATGCTACACCTACTGCTGGAGGCTCATCGTCAGGAGCTGGGCAAGTGGCGAGATTAGGTGATGATGAGGAGAATATAAGCAGAACAAGGCAGTATTACGACGACGAAGATGAAGACGAAGATGAAGACGATGACCTGTCTACCGAAGCAGAAGAGTCGGAAAGGAAATTCACAGAGCTCGAAGAAGATCTCGAAGTCCTCATTGCGGATGTATACGATCTTGGCAGATTCACCCACCTCAACTATACAGGTTTCATCAAGATTGTAAAGGTGAGCATGAGCGTTGGCCTCTTCCTTATTGAAAATTCATTCAGCTGACATGTACTTCCTCGCGACCTCTTAGAAACATGATGTGAACTATCCCGCCGCAGTCCTGTAGCTATTCTTTCCCTAGCTGATTTTGTTTCACCCCTTCGACCGGCAGAAACAAACTGGATGGGAGTTACGAGGGGACTTTGTCCGTCAATATCTTGAGAAGAGGCCTTTCTACAAGGAGAACTGTAGGCAATCCATCTCTACAGCGTCATCGAACGTCCCATTTCCAGATACTGATGCTTCTCCAATCTTTGCTCCCAACGCACAGACGACGACCTTATTGTACAGCTGTCTAAACTATATAATCTAGTCCGAACACGAGGGAATCCAGTTCAAGGTGACTCTGCTGCTGGTGGAAGTCAGAGCGCTTTCGTCAGACAAACTACAAAGTACTGGGTGCATCCTGATAACTATGTCAGTCTGAAGTTGGCCATCCTCAAGCATCTGCCGGTATTAGGTGAGTCTGAACATTTTGAACATTTCAACTTGATCTGTCGGCCGAAACATAATTGATGAACCTTGATCACTGTGTTGCACATCAGTCTTCAATCCCGACAAGAAGTACGAAGAAAGAGATTCAGCAATCTCGTCAATTTACTTCGATAATGAAGATTTAGATTTATATCTAGGTAGATTGGAAAAATCAGAAGGAGCAGAAGCAGTAAGATTAAGATGGTATGGAGATATGGATGTAAAAACAATTTTTGTTGAACGTAAAACACATAGAGAGGATTGGACGGGAGAAAAATCTGTTAAGGCTCGTTTTCCCATAAAAGAAGAATTAGTGAATGATTATTTAAATGGTAAAATTACTATGGATCAAACTTTTAATGATCTTAAAAAGAAGGGAAAGAAATCGGAAAAAGATGTTGAAGGTATGATTAGATTGGCTAGGGAGGTACAACAGAGTATACAACGGAAGAAACTTGTTCCAGGTATGCTTATTATCTCCCCTCTTATCTTTTTCAATTCACGAGGCTGATCTGAAATGGCACATCTTCTCTAATTATCAGTCATGAGAACATTCTATAATCGAGTCGCTTTCCAGCTTCCCGGAGATGCAAGAGTGCGTATCTCCTTTGATACGCATCTCACACTAGTACGGGAAGACAACTGGGACGGACGTATAAGATCTGGGGATAATTGGAGAAGAATGGATATTGGTATTGATTGGCCTTTTGAACAATTACCTAAGGAAGATAAAGAGCTATTCCCTTATGGGGTTTTGGAAGTTAAGTTACAGACTGAGATGGGTCAGGAACCACCCGAGTGGGTTAGGGAACTCGTTTCAAGTCATTTGGTGAGTCCAGCCCGACCGTGCCATTATCTCTCTCTCGAAGATTCTTCTCCTCGGCCTCGACCAGACAAGCTGAAACTGATACCGTAATCTTCCGCTTTGTAGGTTGAAGCCGTGCCCAAGTTCTCAAAATTCATCCATGGTTGCGCTACTCTGCTGCCCAACCGAGTCGACCTTGTCCCCTTCTGGCTCCCTCAGATGGATACGGACATCCGAAAGCCGGTCTCAGGAAAGAAAGCTGCCCTCATTGAGCGACCGACTCCTTCCGCATCGCATACACCTACCACCCTGTCCGATACCGAGCTTCAAGCTCCTACATACACTGAACCACTCAGCGAGGATGAAGACGAGGGCTCAGGAGATCATGAACATGACGACGACGATGAAGATGTAGGACGATCCGGCGATCCAATGCGGCGCATTGCAAATGATGAAATGGATGTAACAGGTCTACCAGCGGAAGTACTCGCACAAGCTGAAGAAGCAAGAGCATTCCGAGAAAAGAATCGCCAAAATGCAGGACATCTCGAACCAGGCTCTAATAGAAAGAATCCATCTCCTGAGACTTTGACCGCTTCGTCTGGTGCAAACGGTAAAGGACATAATGCCGCGCCGAAAGCCAACTTGAGCAAACTTACACCTAATAACTTGAAGAAGTTGTTAGCGCAAAAGTACGAACAGGAAGGGGAGCATGCGGAAGGACAAGGAGGGAATGATACTGGTGAGACGAGCGCGAACGGTCAAGGTGCTCTTGATGCGGATGAGATGGCAGCAGCTGGTGGTGAATCGAGTGATACTATCAATGGCAATGGGATGGTCTATGATAGATCGTTTACTTATGCTGGTAAACGTATCGCGGTACCTGTTAGGGTGGAGCCCAAGGTCAACTTCGCATTGGAGAGGACCTTACTGGTGAGCATTACTGTTGTACGAAGCGACCATCTATCAAGCTGATCATGTATGTTCTATCGATAGGCTTGGGTCGAATTCGCTATCATCATAAGCGCTATCGGCGTTGGTCTGGTAAGTTATAGCTGACTTTCGTAGAGCGCAGGAAGCTGACCACAGCAACATTGTTTTCGCCCGCAGCTTAACTTTACCAAAACGCATGACACAATAGGCTTCGCCAGTGCTATCACCTTTACTATCATTGCCTTGGTAACCATCGCATATGCGTGTGGCATGTTCCTCTATCGAGCCTTTGCGATACGGTAAGTAATCTTCAACGCTAAATCTTTCCAGAAAGCTGATCGTTGTTCTCACTGATCTCCAGAAAACGCCGTGCGATCAACTACGACGATAGAATCGGAACGACCGCCATCGTTGTCGCTTTGGTCACTGCTACACTCGTCAATTTCGCTTTAAGAATTGAAGAAGTATTCTGAGCCATTCGCAAGCACGGAGAGGAGAGACTTCAAACAGGAGTATCATTCATAACTGGGCAATTTAACGATTTCACTTGCGAATGCAAGATCCGCAGCCTTTTCATACACTACCCAAGCCACTTTAGAGCATAGAAACAACAAGAAGTGTAATACTTTTAATGCTTGCGAACCATAGAAATCCTGTGTACAATGAGGCGGCATTGTCAAATGCTATCGATCTCTATGCTATAACACCAGCACTCAATTTACCCTTCTTAGTTGCTCCACCGAAGATCTGATCAATCTCATCTGCTTCTTCCGTCTTGTTCTTTCGTTTCTTCTTGCTGGGCTTCTCCTCCGTACTTGGCTGCTCGATTGGTGCTGCACTAGTGCTGACTGAGGGAGCGGCTTGTGCTGCCAGACGATGAGCCGGGACAGCCTGCTGCTGAGCATGCAATTCGGCGGGAGTACCGCCAACACCTCTAGCTTGTCTATCTTTCCACTCATATTTGTTGCGCTTATACAATGGCAGATTGACTTTGCGAATGAAGAAATGGCCAAAGAAGGATCCTTGTAATTTGAGTTCATGTTGAATCAGGGACTCGGCTATCTTGTCCTGTGGATAACAAATTCATCTTGTCAACATTTGGAAAGGCAGAGAGGCGAAAATCTTGCTTACTCTCAAGAACGGGTCTGCTACAGCCCAACACCTTTCTGCCACCCTCGAACCTATCCGATCATCCGCAAGAGTCTGATAATGTCCTATGAGATTCCTGAGGAAAGTTCTTCTGTCTTTGTAGGGAACCGCTTTGTTCTCCTCATCCAAGAAAGCATCGATGACTCGGGAAGCCATAGGATCGCTTGCTAACACAAGAAGCCGAGGTATAGGCATTGCAAGCAGACTTCGAGCGACTGCATTGTTCTTGATCTGCAGCCAGGACTGTAGGATTAGTGATCCTTGCACTTGCATTTCAGCCTTTGCTGTAAGGTCGACGAAGGATGGGTTGCGCTTGAAGAGTCGCAATGACATGAGTGACAGTGCGCATGGTATCAGATACTGAATATCTTCCTCCGACGTCGTTTGAAAAGCATCGAGCAGAGCCTGCAAGAAAGTCGTGATCAGATGTTGTCAAAGGTCACCAAGCCCGGGAAGTCTGCTAGCATACCTTGTTAATCGCTTCTTCCCCTGCTTTGTATAGTGCCACCTTATCCAGTAAAGCTTTCAATACTCCCGTCCGTGAATTCTCAATGATACCTTCCAGTGCATCAGGGATTTCATCAACGACGATCTGTGTCTGTTCTGCGTTAGCTCTCTCGACTGCTCTTGCAGAGACGAAGTTTGCGACTGGATGACCAGCTAGGCGACCCATTCGACCGACAAAGTAGACCTTGAATAGCAGATCGTAGATCGGTTGCGGGCATAAGTTGACAAGCTTCTCTAGCACGTGCGATGAGATATTTGAGCGAAGTAGAGTCTCAATATAGTCGGATCTGGGAGGTTGCTGAGGTAGCGTATTATTGACTGTTCAAAGTTGTCAGCTCGGATTCGATAGCTCATCGCAAAGAGATGGGCTGCACTTACGGTGCGCAGTGATGAGACCTTGTAAAAGCCTGTCCATTAGACTACCCTGCTTCTCAGACTGCCCTTGATCATTCTCGATTTCCAGCATAATCTGCACCAGACCAGTAGCAATAGGATCATCACTAGCAATGCGCAGATTCTGCTGCGCCGCCTCGCTATTGACCATTTTACTTCCGCTCAGAGTCCTATCAAGCGCAACGAGTAAGTCTTGCAGAGTATCTTCGAATATCTTGGGCACAGTCCTCTTCTCAGGTGCTTTGCCTTTACCCGCCTTATTGTACGTATTTGCACTATTCTCTTCATTTGTAGGCAGAAAGCTTCTAATTTCGCCGCCCTGTCTGTTGCTCTTCCATCTTGCTGACTTCTTTGAGCGTGACATTGCAGATTGACCTTTTCCGTTGTGAGTAGAGTGACTGTCGAATGGTAGGGGTTTACCAGCTAGAACTAGAAGGATTGCGCGAACTATGTAAGAGCCGGTTTGGGATTTGACGAGTGTGGGGAGATCTTTGAGTAGTTCCTGAGGAGATGATATGAACAAACATGCTACTGTTTGAGAAAGAACCATGATGCTAAAGCCCATACCTTGGCAAGCGTAACTATGCATTCAGTCATTGTGGGCAATTCACCTTCGCTTGCAGAAGTCGAAGTTGAAGCTTGGCCCATATCCATGGGTCCAGTTGCAATTACACCTCTCCTCTGCTCAAATAATCATGCCATATTCAGCCTACATTCAGCATATCTCTGGGAATTCCTGATACGCACCTCTCGCTCTACAGTCTCGCCACCACCAAGCACAATCAGTGTTTGCAGGACATGACTTGCAAAACGGTCCTGGGCAATGTCACTATATCTACAAAACACAGAGACATATCCAAGTCAGTCACAGCTGGCAAGTGAAGGGTTTAAGAGAATCAAAGATCTGCCTACTGTCCTGTGAAGCGGTCTATCAGGACCCTTCTAGCGAAATCGTCCATCGAGTAAACGAGTCTTTCCAAGATAGGCGAGGTTTCAGGGTCGGCCGCGATACTTGCTTCATTGTTTGTGAGTTGAGTGAGTGCAGCTCTTAGAAGTAGAACTCGCTCTGCATACACCAAAACATATGAACGATGCAAATGCATTTATAGGAAGATGATCGAGAATTTCAGTTCACTTGTAGAGATTCTAGCGATGCTGTACCATCACAGAGAAGGAAATGCACTCACGGTCAAGCTCTTCTCCCTCATCTTCATCCTCTGCATACCCTTCTTCAGCTTTCTTAGCCAGTCTAGCCCCATGAAGCTGTTCGAATTCAAATATCTGATTTTCCAATTGCTTAAAGTAGGCTTTCATATCTGGATCTACCGCGGGCCATAGACTTGTACTTTCCTCCTGTTGCTGCTGGGCATTTTGACCATTGTTATATCCTTGTGCTACATCTTGACCCGTCACTGCTAGCCTGGATGCTGGATAGCCAGATGTATCAATGGATTCTTGCTGCTCTGGAGCTTTGTACTCTGTCCCAGTGACAGCGGCTAGATGCTGAGCTTTTTCATCAGGTTTAGCATAGACGATGTATGCATCTTCCTCCTTGTTCTTCTTCGCTCTTTTACCTCTCTTGCGCAGTTCTTTAGGCATTGTTTAGAATACTTGCAGTTGTCGTACAGATGCAAAGCCAGGCAAATTGGCCACCGCACAACTTTGCCGCGTGTCGAGCGAGAATCAGAGTGGCGAAAAAGGTAGAGTCATTCTGATTACGGGAACAGCTGCAGTGGCCGCCACTTACGGGCCTAGGACAGTAGTGGTCTAGTGCTCAGTTTCTGTATTCAGACTCCAGAGGAACATTTGGCAAACTCGCCCTAGAGGTGTTTTCCAGGAGGGGGACCTAGCCCCATAAAAGCATTGCAATTACTACTATTTGAAGCCAGTGAAATGATTAAAACAACAACGACAGTGTTATTGGCTACCACTTCCGTTACTTATGACCCGTACTGACCCTTGAACAGAAAACATAATTTCTATGATACCTTTAACGGAACGAAAATTGGAAACGGTGGTAAATCGCTGGAGACGTAATTGAAGCCATTTGTGGGATCTTTACTACAATTCGGGTATCCATAGTGGGTGTAAAGGATGTCCAATTCGACATCAATAGCTTCAAATATACCAGATAGCATACTTGGATCGCAGATTACCGTAATTTGTGAGAGGGGTATGAAGGAAGGAGAAGGGGGCCGAACCGTCGAGGTCTCGTTGCTGTGCATTGTCAAGACCTGCCCTTGTCCTTGCCAAAGGTGACCCCGTGTCAACCAATGCTAGTTTACTCGGCGACTCTTCGTCTCTTGGAGAAGGCATTGCCAGACATGGCTTCAGCATCATCCTCTTCATCGACCTCCTCTACAACTTCTTCGAACTCCCGCTTGACTGCGGTCGAACTTGATGATGAGACCAATGGCGAGTCGTTGGCAGAGGAGGAGGCCTCCGCTACGGCGTCGTGTCTCCGGAGTCTGCGACTCCCTCGCATAGCTCGTGCATCGTTAGTGTTGGTGGTGGTGGAAGCATCGGTTCCTGGAAATTCATGTGCCAATGCTGCATCTGCACCGTCACCTCCATTCAATGGTGCTTGTGCCTCAGGAGTGATAGCTCGATGAGCAGCTTCGTAAGCTTGATGAGCGAGCTGGTATTGAGATACCGGACCACGTTTACCATCGCATAGGTATACTGTGTATATAATCGATGTCATCTGCGTCAGATGGTGTACCATGGTAGGGTATAGTTGGGCCGATACTAACGGATCGCACCATCCCTGACGTTCCTGAAGGCGAGAGCGCTGAGGAAGGAGGAGAGAAAGGAAAGTGTGAGTGAGGTAAGAGCATTCAATTCGGACACACGAGTAGTCCTACCTGATCTCTACGAGGATGGCGAGGTCAGCGTGGGGAAAGGCAAAATGTACGTGTTTGCCAGCTTCGATGCGTAGACACTGGTGGGCTGCTGTGAGTGTGGCCTGGGGGCAGTCAAGTGAGGAATGGACAACGAGGAAGGTGAGTAAGTTCACATTCGCGTACATTCATACACTACACACACCTCCAAGTCAACCATCTTGGGGCAGTAGACTGCTCTTCCTGGAGAATAGAATGGCAGCCGGCTCCCAGTCAGTATACCCTTCGCATGCGCGTGATTAGCAGAGGGCGAACCTCACCGGCATAGAGACAGATGACGTGGCCGTTATGTGGGCCGGGCATGGTTGTGGAGGTTTGTGGATGATGAAGATGTTGTTTACTTTGAACTTGCCTGCTGCAGTTCTCCAGCTTTGTTCTCCGCTTCCTGTCGAAGCTGTCGTCTGCGCTGCCCGATCACTCACTGCACCTTCGCGTCCTTAGTACAGGCGAGGCCGCCTCTTTAGCTCTGGACGGAAGGACAGCAAGGCAGAGGGTCGAAGTCGCTACAGCACTGGTGCTCACCAGTATCTGCACGCACGCAAGATACTGCACGGTCTGGTCTGCTCTGCTCTGTAACGCACCTCTCTCCGACACGCTGCGATGGTAGGCTGCGCGGGCGTGCTGCTGTGAGGGGTGTGATTGGGAGGAGTGAAGATTTGAATATTTCCAGAGACAAGAGACGACACAGAACTGACATCGAAGAAGTATCAGAAGCGAGCACACAGGGCACAACAAAGGAACAAGAGTGCGTTCAGCAACCTGATAAACGAACGTCTTACGTGCGGGGCATTCCGTGTCGCTTGCGCTACCTATTTCTGTCGCCACCTGCAACGGGTGAGATCCAGCCGGCACTCGCGATCATAGCCGAGCTTCTCGAACAGGATAACAACGGGATCGTCTACCTTGCTTCTGGTTCTTCCTTTGAAGGGCGCTTTGGTCTGTTCAAGAAAACGCTTGAAGGCGATGCGGAGGCCCGGCTCGAACGGCTGGACCTAGGTCATGAGGACGATGCCGAAGACTATTCCAAGCACATGCTAGAGAAAGACATGAATAAGCTCCCTCGTTTGTTTGGCTCACACAGACATGCCCGAGGCAACCCAATCCCATTCTTCAACTACTGGCAAGCCTTCGCAGCTGGAAGCGAAGAGCAGAGGCTTACTACGATTCAGCGCATATTACGAATCATCGACAAGATACGACCTGATATGATTATTGTAGATCAGATCTATGGGACTCCTTTTGATGGTGAATCGAGTCTTTTTTTTTCTCCTTCTTGTCCTCTTCCCGAATCCCGCCTGTCTCTGCTGGAAGATAGTTTCCCCTGAATTTACTCCCACTTGCACTGCTCTTGTTAAACCAAAGCTTACACTCGTTTGTACCCGATTTTTTGCATTCATTGCGCCACTTTCCTGCCTCTCTTCGCTTCGTGTCCGGATCTCTTTCATATAATATCTCTACTCTGGCGATACCTTGCGATACCTTCCCAAAATCTATCTCCGTTCAACAGCCGTCCGATATTCCAAATTGCCTTTCGTTGTCATCGCACCGGGTCATCCAAGCTTCGCAGCAGGTTCGTATCCTTTCGTCTTCTTCCGTCTTCTAGTGTCGAGAGGCCTGGACCGGCTTTGGTAAAGGCTTCTATCCGAAGCAATGTCTCGGAGTAGCTGATACGATCTGATCAATGTGCCGGCGACTGTGCGTCCGGATAGACATAAACCCTATTCGAGAACCGTTATCCATGTCGGGCATACAATGGGAGAATAGCCTCGGCAATATTATGGATAACTTCCGGCTGATCTACAAGCTGGTCACATGGGTTGCTGGATCACAGTGGGCTTGGACTACATTGAAGCTCAGAAGATGGGTAGGCTTGTCTTCTTTTTTTGTTCAACGGCGACGATACTCTGGCTAGCTCACAAGACTATTGCACGCATCGAACTTGTCTCTTCCAGACACTCGCTTTCAATTGGCTATCTTTCAGTGCAGACTCGATGATCACCCCACCACCTGCCAAAGTCAACACAGTATGCGCCGCCATCATGTGCAATGTGGAAAACCTCAATTTCTATCAACAGTAAGCTAGATTCGAGAGTATGCTGACTATCTGAAATTAAAGATGTATTGGCTTGTCTTCCTCACTATTTGGCTGTAAAAGCTGGCCAGCCAAATGCCACTTCGTAGGCCCCTGTTTCCCGGCTACTGCTTCGAGAGTAGCCGGTCCTCAAGATCCTGCGGTTCGAGCTTGGCTTGATGATGCACATGAACGCAATTTACACGTCGTGTACGCGCGCACATCCACATGAATTGGTTTCCTGCCTACAGTGCTCACGCCAATCCGCTATCTAATGCAGATTCATTTCATTTGGGTCGATGTTCCTTTTCGTAAGGACGCTCATTGTGGCTGCCTGAACAACAAGAATAGGATTACGCAGCTGACTTAAAAACCTTGTCCAGACGCAGGAAGACTACACCAGTATGCTTGAAGCCCTTGAGATAGTCAAGCGCAGCTTTCCGAAATTACGAGTCCTATGGAAAGTCGCCAGGTGCGAAGGGGTCGAAACGCAAGACTTGCTCTATGTCCTGCAAGTGGATTGGCTCCCTAGCGTACAAGAAGTATACGCACACCCCTCGGTGAAAATTGTGGTTCATCACGGAGGTGGTGAGTATGCGTTTCCTGCCCGCTTTCCTTCAAGATGCTTCTAGCGGTATTGATGCGTTACCCACAGGAAATACCGCTAATGAAGTCATCTACCATGGTCTTCGCAATCTGGTGGTACCACAATGGTCGGACACTTATGACTGGGCAGCGTGAGTGATACACTTCGCGTCCACCATGTGCACATCCTCCTCGCAATATCCTAACTCCAGCACACGTCCTGCGTTCACAGAACTATAGCCAGTTTCGGCTTAGGAGAGCAAGTCGAAAATGACGGGCCAGCTCTCGATAGCCATGAAATCGCACGGAAGCTACTGAAGCTGCTACAGTTACCTCACGATTACCGAGACAACATCGCATATTGGTCTCGGCAATCAAGAGCGAGTTCAGGTCCAAAAGGTGCAGCTCGTATCATCAAGCAAGCAGCTCTTGATCAAGCTCCGCGGTATAAAGAAGCTTCTGCCCAAACTCAACGTTTCATGACGGCGTTCACGTCCGAAATATGAAAGGACTTCGGATTTTCGTGTTTACTTGCTCTGGGTATGATATCGGTGTATTCGTCCAACAGGGTATCGCACAGTATGAACCGCATCTTACCCATGTATGACCTAGATGCGTCAATGTATCAAATGCAAATAAGGTGGAAGGCTTATCACGAAGATCTGCGTTTGCGCCCGGCTACTGCTTGCGCAATCACTGAAGGCAACAAAACTGTTTGCGTACAGGAGGGTCAGATCAACATGCCTCACCAAAGTCGCAAAATGCAGGACCTACATAAGCCTTTAGCCACGTCACTATCGTCCGCATGTTCATCTACTCGCTTGAAATGTGTGTAATGATGATGTTTGTGGAAATTCTTATTCGCTTTAATACGCCCGCTCCGAATAGTGTCCAGGACTATCAATCATTGAATCAATCGTGAGTCAAGCTCGTCGTTAACGGAGTCGGCTTTATAACCCACATCTATAGACCTTCTCATTTCCTGTCTCACCAGTCTCCTTGCGGCTTCTGGTGCGTGGCAGAGCATCGATATTCGGCATCACGCCAAGCTTGATGAGCAATTGGCCAATAGGTGCATCTGGTATCAAGCGCGCCAGGAATCCGACGATAAGTCCACCTGCACCCAGAGCTATACTGATTCCCCAATACGCTATAGAGATGGGAGTAGTACCGAAAGCTGCGCCTCCAATGAAAACAATCATTATCTGTCCCCCAATCACTGGAACGTAAACGAGGGATTCAGTCAGAAGTAAACGCTTTGATCGAGCACAGTCGACATACTGATAGCGAGGATGCTTAGGAGCCAAAGATTGCGATGCACGCCTGCAAAGACGTTGAAGCTATTGTCGAGCTTGCGGCAGTTGATCATATTGAAGATCTGACACCAGACAAAGACATTGAAGACAAGAGTACTAAAGATGAATCGTGTCAGTTGGTTGTGCGTGCCACCGTTGTTGATGCAAGCATCCTTACTTGAACTCCGTTTTTGTCGCGTTGCTGTCAATGGGTTTTAATGCTCTTGGACCAATGAAGTGCAAGGTTAGGGTAATGGCAGTCTGATACAGCGCTTCCGCCGCAATCATCTTGGCCACTGAGTCATGAATTTCAGCTAACGTGCCGCTAAACTTCCAAAGCTTGGACTCACTTGTTACCGTCATTATGGGGACTTCGCGAGGTTCAGGTTGTCGGTCGAGTAACGAATCGTCCGCTGGATCGGTTGCTAATGCTAACGCAGCGAAGGTGTCCATTATAAGATTGACCCAGAGGAGCTGTACAGCATTCATGACGCTGTTCTCTTCCCCGCTCACGACTGCAGACGCAAATGTGATAACAATAGCTGTTATGTTGACAGCCAGTTGGAACTGTAGGAACTTCCGGACTGCGTCGCTAACACAGCGACCCCACGCAATAGCAGACACGATAGTCGAGAACTGCGTTAAAAGGATCAGCGGATATCTTCTGTGTCTTGCAGTGATGATAGTAGACTCACGTTGTCGTCCATAATGACCACATCACTAGCCTCTTTCGCTACTTCTGTACCAGTCTGTCCCATTGAGAACCCAACATCACCATCCTTCAGAGCAAGAGCATCGTTGGTACCGTCGCCAGTAACGCCTACGATCATTCCGACATCCTGTAGAGCTTTGACAAGAGTTTGTTTATCTTGCGGGAGGGAACGAGCCATGACACTGATTTTAGGCGCTTGCTCCCGCTTCTCTTCGTCGGAAAGCTTTCTCCAATCCGCACCAGAAATGACAATGGCATCCTCGTCATCCTCATTGTAGATGTCACACTGCTTTCCAATGGCTTTGGCAGTGAGAATATTGTCACCGGTGCACATTTTGACGTTCACTCCTGCTTTGTGACACTTCTCGACTGCATCTGGAACTCCCGGTCTAAGCGGATCCTCAATACCAGGAATAGCGATCAGAGTGAGATCCTTCGCGACATCTTCATATTTGACTTTGCCTTCATCGCCGCCTTCCTTCTCTGTTCCAGCACCCGAAGGTGGCCATTCATCGTAATCTCGATAAGCCATCGCGATAGTACGCAAGCTTCGAGAAGCATATCTCTCAATAAGTTTCTCAACCTCCTTCTTACCAGTTTCATCTAGCTTGTCCTTCTCTTCGATATCACCACTGTCAAGTTTCACTCTGTCAACGCATAAATCGAGTATCGCCTCTGCAGCACCTTTGACCAAGAGTCGATATTTGCCACCATCCTTCAGCTTGATAGCAGTAGCCATAGCTTTCCTCTCGCTCGAAAATGGGAACAGGGTGACAGTCTCAGCTTCCTCACGTATTTCGGCGTAGGTTCTATCCTTCAAATCCCGAAGGTCCCAATCTAGCATACGCAGAAGAGCGCTTTCGGTTTTATTGCCTACGAATTTCGGTCCGTCCGACTGATCGTTGTTCTCATCCTGTTCTGTAGCATCACCATTGCCATTGCTTTGATTGTGATTCTTCTGATTCTTCTGCTTCTTATCCTTGTTAGCCTTCTTTCGGGCCCCATTGGAGTTGTTGCCCTTCTTGTCCTTGCCGTCCTTCCCCTTATCATCCTGCTGGAAAGCGGTCGAGTTGATAGCAATAGAATCCGCCCAGATCGCAAACAGTTTCTCATTCTTCTTGAGTGATTCTTTTAATCCTTCCAGATCTTTCACGTTCTCTCCGTCCGCTTGACCCGTACTATCTGAATCCTGACCTTCACGTTGATTTTGCTTATCTCGGAGTGAGAAGCGGAAACCTCCAATGGTACCCTCTACGAGTCGCATTTCGTTGGCTGTGAGGGTTCCCGTCTTGTCGGTAACGATGACATTTGCGTTGGACATAGTTTCGCAAGCTTCGAAGACGCGCACTAGCAAATTGTGCTGTGTCATACGATTTGTCGCGAACGCCAAAGCCAAAGTTACTGCCAGAGGTAGGCCTATAAAGTGATTGTCAAGTAAGCCTTGTGTTAATCAGTGGAAGTGGCTTAAAGCAGGATGACGTACCTTCTGGCACGGCGACCACAATCAAAGTCACACTAATGACGAAACTCTGTAAGAACGACTGACCTTTTTCCGCAGGTGTTCTATTAGGGTTCGTCTTCAGTTCTACACAATTTCTAATGAAAAGAGCTAAGAAAAGTATACCACCAGCAATACTAGCAAGTTTAGCTATATTCTCAGCTAAATCAGCCAATTGTTTTTGCATTCTTGTTTGATCAGGCTGTGAAGATCTCAAGGACATGAAGATCTTTCCTTGGAATGATCTTGGTCCTACTGCAATAACAACGTAGTGACCTTTCCCTTCGAGCACTTTGGAACCAGACAACAAGAACGGATCTTTTGCTTTCTCCTTCTTTTTGTTCTTGTCGTCGCCATCTTTTGAATTCTTATTGTCGTCTTCAGTGTTGCTTCCGGTATCACCGTCCATGCCAAGTAAGGGTGTCTTGGTAATCGCATCAGATTCACCCGTTGCATCACTTTCGTCAACTTTGACATCATGTGCTGAAGAGAGTAGAACTCCATCACTGTGAAGAATATCGCCTGCTTTGATGCTAACAATGTCACCGACTAGCAATGCAGGCGCTTTGATGCTGGTAGTGGATATAACGGATTTCTCGTCAGTTTGAATTAGAAGAGGGAAGGCGGTACTGAAGACAAGACATACACTTTGTACTTCTTTCCATCACGGAGCACTTCGACGTCCGGCACCTCTTTCGTTTCGCTCAATGCTTTGAACTGTCTTTCTTTTGAATAGTCGTTTACGGAAGAGGTCACTGTCACAATGACGATAGCGGTCACTGGCAAGGAGAGAGAGAGACGAAGCTTAGCGAGACTCCATTTCTAGGCGAATGAGATAAACCCACTTATTGCCACTCCTTCTACCCAGTTGACACGAGGCTCTTTCGGATCATGCTGAGGTCCAAAGTCCTGCCACATGCCGAGTGCAAAGCTCACAGCAGCCGCGACGCTGAGTATGATGAGCACCTTATCACAGAAAGCTTCCCATAAAAACCTCAAAAAAGTTTTCATTTTACGCTCTGGCAATTTGTTCTCGCCGTATACCCTGATACGCTCATCAGCTCCTTCTTTCGAGTATTGATCGCTGGAGAGGCCATTCTTTTCATCTGTCTGAAGAGCTTCGAGTAGTGCTTGGATTGATCCACTATCTTTGTTGTTGCTGCTGCTACTGCCTCCCTGGGAAGACGAAGACGAGCCCAGTTTGAGAAGACCATCTACATCCTTGTCTGCGAGACAGTTTGCCAAATCTCTTGGCTGGATGGCAAAGTCTCCCAAGTTGGAGACAGTGGTATCCTGGTCATCGGTGCTATCGTCTGAGTTGTTGTCGATGTCGGAACTGCCGTTATCGCCGTCGTCACCCTCCTCCTGTCCATTGCGACCCAAGAGAGGCGTTCGCTCGCTGCACTCCTGCTCGTCGTTGCAGGCCTGGCTGCCATTCGAGCTAGACGGCTGACCGGACTTCTGCCTGCCTTTACATGTCGAAGCGAACGGAGCATGGGTCAGCGAGCTTGACAGGAAGGTGCTACTGTTCTGCGGTCATGCTTCATACCTCTGCCGCTGTCGGTGGGCATTGCAGACAAGCAGTTCGTCTGTAGGGCAGGGTGAGCAGATGATCGTCGGGCTCCAGAAGGGTGCTTGAGGGGTGCTTATGGCTTCAGGCCTATCCGCCTGCTATCAGTATGCTATGCCTGCAGGTAGAACAGAAGGCAAGCCACAGTCAGCAGCTCTGCGCTGTCTCCGCGAGCTTTCGCTTGCAGCCTGTGACACACCTCAGGCGATCGCGGCAACAAATGTGTGTCATCGCACTTGGATGGCAGGTCGGAGCATGACACGGGCAGGACGGGCAGAACATACGGTGGACGAGTAGATGGTGATGACGCACCTCTTGCCATGTACTACCCGCTTCCTGGGTGGTTGTACGTATCCTCACCACACTTCCTGTCAATCTACCGCCCCAATCTCGGTCTTCTAGCCTTCCAAGACCGGTGAATTGCAATGACCACTGCTCTTCAGGACACCAAGCACCTGTTTCTAATTGCACTACGAACGGCATGAGCGAGCAAGACGAGTACAGCGAGCTGACTTCGCTCTACTCCGAGGCATGTCAAGCTTTCGTACTTCGTGACTTTGACACGACTGCAAGCATTGTCGACAGCCTGCTCGAGAGGATAGAGCACGAAAGTCTAGGTCTGGCTCCATCAGCAGGAACCGAAGGAAGCACCTCCTCCACCGGGCTAGATGAGCTGGTGAGAAGAGTATGGATCCTGCAGATCACCTTGCTGGCTTCTTCAAACGAAGAGCTCGCTCGAAATCCAAAGCAAGCGGTGAGAGAGCTCGCCGGCACTCTTAGCCGGATAGAGCGATTCTACTCTCGGCAAGACAGCACAACACTAGGAGCTCCAGCAGCATCGGATTCTTCCTCTTCCTCATCAGTATCAGTCCTCATACACCCCTCATTACTGGTAGCAGTCTCGCTCGCCGGCCTCAAGCTTGAAATATTCTCGTTCGTCCGCCGCTCACTCCAAGACTACTTTCGGCTTCTCCTGTCGCATGCAAATAGTTCTCAAGCAGCCTTATCGAACTCACAAGGCGATGTCAGTGCTCTGGATGTATCGCAGGCTGACTTGTCACTCTCGGGTATTGCGATCAATGGCCACAGCGTGAATGGTCATCATGGTATCAATGGAGCCAGCACAACGGGACCGGCTAGCACCTCCAGTAGTCGAATTAAAAGCCTGCATCGCCTAGCTAGGATATACAGTATCCACTTATTAGGCAATGCATTGGGTGAATGGTCAGCAGCGAGAGCTTGGATCAGAGAACAAGCGGACGATGATGCTGCTGTTGCGGCTGGTTTGATGAATGACGCGTATGCGCAGGTAAGATAGTATTCCGTTCTTTTGCCTTTTCCATTAACTTCCTAATGTACTGAGACCGCTTCCATGGCAAACAGACGCTCCTCGAAAGCCTTGAAGGAACGAAGCAACAGCAGGAAGAAGAAGAAGAAGAAGCTCGGCGGGCAGAAAAGGAGGAGAAGAAGAGACAAGCCGAGTTAGCGAACAAGAACCAGCAGCGTACTACAGTGGCTTCTAGCTCGCAAGCTAGAAAAGCCAATGCACTAGTGCACACGAACGGACAAGTTCCGTCAACACGACCTGAACGGAGCAAGGATCGTACACTTTCGACCACACCGTCCGAAAGAGGGTCCAACAGCGCTCAAGAGGGTGCGACTCCCTCCTCGTCTGTAGTCAGACGTAATGTGCAAGGCCAAGAAACAGGTTTCTCCGCCTTTAGATCACATTTATCTAATTTCCTCTCTTCCGATGCACATTCCTCCCTATCACATCAGCATAACAGTAAAGGTACTCGAGATCTATCTCGCAATACGACCACGTCCTTCGACATCCTGAAATTATCTCTTTCTAAAATCGTACACTCACGTCTATTGAAATTCCTCCTTACATTCTTTATCATTTCTGGATTTTGGAGGAGACGATTGGCGAGATCTGGAAGGAAATTCGAGCTTGGTAAGAGTTGGTTGAAATTGAAGGAGAAAGTAATGGAGACTGTCAAGATGGGTGGAAGTCTTGGATTCCTTTGAGTAGAGGTTCTGGTAGTGAAGCAGCACTAGCAGGCCATTAGCATTTGCTTGCTTCCCTCCCCATGGCCAGCCGCCCCCAATCGTTGTTGTACGTTTGTAGTCAGACAATGTCCGAAGTGCAAAGCTGCAGCTCTGCACGCACTTTACCACTGTTGGTCAGGTTCTACTTGTGGCGTGCCGTGCCTGACGCCTTTTGCCGAAACTGACTGGGTACACTTGAGCGAATGTTCGGATGCTCACTCTAGCCAACATCATCGAGGCAACCGACTGGCGCCATACTGCAGTCCTTATTGCATGCGGTAACGGTGAAGATAGATGAGAGAAAGCACCCGCCCGCATTTCCAGGACCTTGAGCTGATCCTACAATCATCGACACGTGCGATCACCCTTCTCGAACACATGAACCTTGCACGCTTTAGATTCCAGCTCCAGCATTGAATAGGAGAAGCTCAAAGGACGATAAGATGGCAACAGAAAGCAGTAGCGACCCTTCGCAATCAAAGTCGCAACTGCCTGCGGAAATCAACGCGATTATAGCTCGCTTAGCGGCTGCTAAAGCTTCAGAGGCGCACTTAACGTGGGTATCGTCATGCACGTAGTCACGCTGTGTAACGTTTGGAGGTACTGAGTCATTGGTCGCTTGCTTTGAACAGCCTACCACGGAAATCACAAGCTGGCGTTCTAGTCCTTCTATGTCCTAGCGCGACAACAGGCGAAGTGCACGTCCTTCTGACGACAAGAGCAATGACTATGCGATCCTTCCCAGGAGAAACAGCATTACCAGGTGGTAGAATGGAAGAATTCGATATCGATATCTCAAGTACAGCATTACGCGAAGCACTCGAAGAAACAGCTTTAAACGCTCAAGATAATGACATAGAGATTATAACAATTCTACAACCTTATTTATCAAAGAATCTCCTGTTCGTTATACCTGTAGTTGCGTATACTACTACATTCGCTGAAGATCTATTGGAAAAGTTGAAACCTAATGCAGATGAAGTGGGAAGCATCTGGAGTTGGCCTTTACATGATTTCTTGGGTTTCGCATCAACATCGACTATACAAGGCCTCGAATCGCAGCAAAGTACAACGAACGGTCATCACACAAGGAGCGAGAGGGAAGTTGAATACTCCTACCGGGACGTCAAATGGTTATCTGGAGTCAGCTTCCGACTGCACGAATTCCAACACCCAGATATGGGATCAGCAGTAACAGGTCTCACAGCCGAAATACTGCTCGCAGTAGCGTTGACAGCATACAATCTGCAGGATCCTATCTTCGAACGAAGCGCCCCAGGTCAGCTCAGCGCGAAGGAGATGGTTCAGGCTGTCTTGGAGGGAAAAGCGAGCCTGAATGGTGATGAGCGAAGTAGCCTTAGAAAAACGAGAGTTGCTGAAGATACAATTGCTGCTGTGCGATGAGACAAAGACTATGATACATCATGGAGAGAGAGAGAGAGACATTGGTTGTGGTAATTTATGCTAAGGTTTCGACTGAAATTACATCGAGGTGCTACCTATTTCATCTGAAAAAGACGAGGGTGTGAGATGACATATAAGTCCGGTCGTCCGGCGCCGACTCTGCTAACAGCCATATGACAGTTGATAGCTTGTGTTATAAAACCAAGGGTTTCGCCTCAAGCATCTACAGCTCCAATAGCTGATTCCGTCGAAGAAGATGATAGCTGTCTTGGTTTTCTCTCGACTCTCGGTTCAGGTGCTCTCTTTGCGCATTGAAAGGCAGATAGAGGACAATTATGGATAGCGATATCGAACGGTTGCTCCCCTTTGTACTGGCACAGTGCACATCTGGGAGGAACGGCGAGAAGAAACGGAAATGGGAGTTAGAACAGCGTCAGATTTGTGGACACTTTTGGTTCGGCTACTTTTGCGATCATCGTCCGAGCCGCCGGGTCCGGATGGAGAGATGAGGGAAGATTGGAAGAAGCAACCCACTCGTATCGATGATGTCCAGCAAGAGATGGTTCAATGCTCCTAATCTGGTGATGCTCGACTACAGCTTCTTCATGTTCGACGATCCTTGCTTGGTCGGCATGTCCGCGATTACAGCCGTAGGAACACCTTGGATAATTGCCGAGCGACAACGAGGACAAGCACCATGAGAATGGTAAGATCAGCTTTGAGAAAGGCACAATACAAGGCTAACTTGAAGACCTGTTTAGATCTACTCACCAATAGACTGGCATGATGCCTGAACCGTATGAGATTGTCGCTCCATTTGTGTACGGCATTCTCTCTGTTCTCTTGCGGGTAGACGAGTGTAGGTGGCGCGGAAAGTGCTTGTCTTGGGACGGCAAGTAGACACTCGAAAGCTTTCTGCAATCCTTGATGTTTCTGAGGCAGAGTGCAGCTTTCAAGTGGATGTCGAGTCAAGAGAAGAGCTAGCTAGTTGAGAAGGACACTAATCAAGTATGACCTCGAGCTTCTTTTGCAAAAAAAAAGTGGTGCTCTTGTAATTGCCGCGATCTTGATCTCGGAGATGGCAGCCAGATGTGGAGCCCCGGGCGGAAGGGAGCTATACGGATCTTGATCGAGTACACTTTAGGGTGGGCCGAAAGATCGCAGAAAGGAAAGCGTGTAAATAGATTGAATTGAGTGGAGTGCAGTGACTACTGATTGGAATCAAGTCAACACCATCATCACCCACCACCGGGCAGCAATGTCGCTCTTCGTGGACAAGTATCGTCCCAAGACACTGGACGATCTCCACTACCACGATGACCTCTCTCAGCGCATACGTACCTTGGTGAGTTGCCGTTTGGAGCGGCCGGCCAGCCCAGTTGCAAAGAACGCGTCAAGGAGGTTGATGGAGGCAGCGGCTCTATGCTGCACACAAGAAAACTTTACATCATAGGCCATACATACAATGTTACCATCATGCATGCTGACGTAAAGAACGCTTACTCCTTAGGCAACTGCTCATGGTGGTCAAGATTTCCCACATCTCCTGTTCTATGGACCGTCTGGAGCAGGCAAGAAGACACGCATCAATTGCACCTTGAGAGAGCTGTATGGGCCTGGAGCAGACAAAGTAACATCAACGTTCACATGTGAATACGACCCTTACAAGCTTGCTAATCTGAGTTTCACTGCTTGCTCTCTGCTACCATCGTGTTAAACAGCTCCGCATCGATCAACGAGTCTTCAAAACACCATCCAACAGAAAGCTCGATGTCAATGTGGTGCAGAGCAACTACCACATTGAGCTTACGCCAAGGTATGGCTAGACCACGTCTCTTCGAGATCTTGGATGTGAAAAAGCTCAATTGCCCTGAAACTACTACAGCGACGTGGGCAACTGGGATCGCTCAGTTATTCAGGACATCCTCAAGGAGATCGCCCAGACACAGCAAATTGACCTGAATGCTAAGAAGAAGTTCAAGGGTAGGCTCTTTCATTCACAATCGATTATCGACCAAGTACTAAGTCACGCGTATTCATGCAGTCGTCGTCATCAATGAAGCGGATGGCCTGTCAAGAGATGCTCAATCCGCCCTGCGCCGGACAATGGAGAGTGCGTGGGGCCTTTCTAGTCGATTCGAAGATATTCCTGCTGATGTGCATATAACCATAGAATATTCCAACAATCTCCGCTTGATCCTTTGCGCCAATTCGACGAGCAAAATCATTGGACCCATTCGCAGTCGGTGTCTCCTTCTCCGCGTAGGCGCTCCATCAGAAGAACAGGTATGGCAACAAACCCTCACCAACGTCCATTCGGATACTAGCTTATACCTCCAGTCTTTCAGATCTGCAAGGTGATCCAACATGTCGCCAAGAAAGAGCGACTGACCGTTCCACAGCACTACCAAGTCCTTCTAGCTCGACTATCAGGAGGGAATTTACGAAGAGCGTTATTATCATTCGAAGCAATATCAGTACAAGATCCAAACTTTAGTAAAATCAAACAGGACGTAATAGAAGGTGATAATATACTCAAGATGGACAATTTGGATGTAATTCCTAGACCGGATTGGGAGAAATATTGCTCTCAAGTCGCCCAACGTATATTGAGTGAACAAAGTCCGGAGAGATTGTTGGAGATTAGAGGAATGTTATATGAGTTATTGGTTCATTGCATACCGGCCAATACTATCCTTTCGGTCCGTATTGAATTCCAGTTTCCATTATACGTGTTAACTACAAAGGCTAATTCCACTCTTGTTGCTTGTTTCTTCCTCACAGACCGTAGCCAAGCGTATAACAGATCGAATAGACGAGAGTCTGAAGCCTGAAGTCGTGAAATGGGCAGCAAATTATGATCATCGTCTAAAATTGGGCAACAAGCCGATCTATCATTTGGAAGCTTTCGTGGCCAAGGTCATGTTTGTTCAGGTGCGCAACTCACACACTCCTTTGCTACGATGGCGTCGCTACCGATACAAGGAGTAGTATGGCTGAATCTGTATGCATCTGTTCACACTTCACAGAAGAGCTTTTTGGAAGGATTCATGGATTGATTCGGTGCACAGTCTCTACGTTGCAGTGTCATTGTCGTTTCTACTAGCAAATCATCCAATCTACCAAGCCCTCCAGAGGGATCAACCAACGCTGCAGCGCATCACTGCACAATAAAGCGAATCTAATCATTCTCGCAATTTTCTCTGCTGCCCCTCTCCGGCTAATCTGATAGCCCATGTCAAGGTATATGTTTCCAACGCCTGCTCATACGTACATGTTGGCCTGCCGTCTATTAAGTTTTCTAATTGCGTTCTATACGGATCGTCGTTTTCGAATTTGGTGATGGCTGCGCAATCACAAGCTCGACTCAGACTCTGTGTGGCAGGGTTGAAGTGCGATATATCGTAGACTTACTTGGTTGGGCTTTGCCGTCGCTCATGACAATCAAAGTCGGCGCATCGGTATAGAGATCCGCTAGCTTCAACGTGCAACCATCACAGATGATGACAAGTTCTGTCTCGTAGGTATTTCCATGAAGAGCTACCGAATGACTCAGACTACCAACTGCGCCACTCTTGTACTTCCAGATTGCATTCGTAAAGCGGGGTATACGACTCTTGGGTGCTATTGTGCTCTCGTCGATGCCGAGCTTGCTCAGGTGACCCGGTTCTTCGTCATGTTCTACGGTATGCGCTAAGACGCTTGAGAGCATTGGTTGACCCGCGAAAAGAAGAGAAAGATTGGCCAGATGGGTCGCTTGTTCTACCATGGCTGAAGTACAGTTCTGTGGCATCAGGACCCGCCTATATGTATGAAGCAAATGTGCTCACGTCCGCACGAGACATAATTATTCCACCACGAGGGCTTACGCTGTACGAGAGGCGGCTCAGCACAGCAAATGCGAAGAGAGAATGCTCAAACATACAGCAAATTCATAAGCCATAACATAACGCCCTTGCGTGGACACGATCTTCAATTTCTTCTCCTCGATGATTCGCATAGCTGATTTCACAGCTTTCAGTGAAGCAAGCTGGTAGCCTACTCCGACTATAGCGCCGCTCGCTGCCCATGCTGCATCTACTTTCGCTTGACCAGCTTTTTCTGAAGGCTGTTTTGCAGAAACTGGCTTTTCGACGAGCCAATGCGAAACTTGCGGAAGCGATTCTGCATAAGATAGGAAGGGAAATTAGGTGGGACATTCTAAATGAGAATGGATAGATGAGTGACATACCTAGTAAACGTAAATCAAGGTCTGCATCGGGCAGTATACTCCCTCTGAAATGTGGCGGTATACCAAGAATTGCTAGATCTATACTTTCATCCTTGAGGTCGGCTGCAGCACTGTCCAGACTCTTCCATACTTTTGAATTTGCGTAACCGTGTAGTCCAGATGACTTCTTGAGTTTAAGCTGGTCTTGGGCCCTTGTGGTGTCTACGTCAAGTACGCCAAGGATGTTCAGACGTTGACCAAAGATGCTGTAGTTCCTGTATTAGCTAGGTGTACAAGGGATAGTGCCGGAGACGCGCTTCAACGAACCTCTCTAACCGTGCAGAGTGGTTCCAGCTTCCCTCTACGCTACCGAAACTGCATATGGTAGTCCAGCTTCAGCTGGTCGTGTCGTCATGTACTGCGTGTTGGCCACAGGCAGTCTCGCTTTCGCGCACTTGATCTCACCGGCTCCTATGAGCAGTACATTGAAACTGGCTTCCATGCTTGTGAGGAATGAGAACAGCAATATGCTGTCAGACATGCGTGGGGGCTACACCTTTGAAGAGCGGTGATCGATTGGGTAACGGAGTTTACTGTCGCAACAGCTACTAGTGAAAGCGAGGTCGGCCAAGCAGGACTGAAACTTATCATACTACCAGATGCGCTTACTCTCGCAGCACTACTTGTGCGCTGCGGATACTTCATGCTCCAGTCTTGGTGCATGGTGGCGGCCGACTGCTTTTAACAGCTTGACTGCGAGTGCGCCACCACTTGGACATTCACCAACCTTCCTTTACAGCCTCTCTCAAATGGGTGCCGATGGTGGCAGGTGAGTCGAGGTGCTGTCCTCTGCTACGGAGCCTGAACACTGACTGGCTCGGCTTCCATCATTCAGCTTCGTCAAGCGGTCAGAAGCAGTAAAGACTAAAGCCAAATCCCAAGTCGCTGACCGGCGCAACCAGCTGTTGGCAGCATGGTTCACCTGTGCTTTGTCCAAGGTGAGGACGCTCTTCGAAACCCCTCCGTGGCCCGCAATAGCTAACGCAGTCCTGTCTCCAGCGTGAACTGGAGCCACCACTTGTGGCAGACGGTCTAGGCAAGATCTTCAACAAGGATGCACTGCTCGAGTACCTGCTAGCACCCCCACCTAGCGCCGATAATCCACTATCAGAACGTCCATTTGGCGCAGACGGCTTAGCTGCTGCTGGCCATTTGCGGTCTCTTAAAGACGTCCAGCAACTGAAGCTCACGCCTGTGTCGTCTACTTCCAAGAACGAGCACAATTCGGCGACAAATGCGATCTCCGGAGGGCAAGTCGAATACGGCCAAGCACGGTGGGAATGTCCAATTACAATGCGAGGCATGAACGGCTCTGTCAAGTTTGTCTATGTCAAGGGATGCGGGTGCGTTGCTAGTGAGGCTGGATTGAAGGAATTAGCAGGCGTAAATGCAGAGTCACCAAACGAGCAGGAGAACGAAGGAGCAAAGCTAGAACCACGGAAAGCTAGCTGTCCAGTATGTGGTGAACAACTACCCGGAAACAAGGTAGAGCTGGTTACTCTGAACCCTACTGGAGAAGAGAAAGAAGCAATGGCTCAAGCCTGGAAAGGCAAAGTGGCAAAGGAGGAAAAGGAGAAAGCAGAAAAGAAAGCAGCCAAGAAACAAAAGAAGCGGAAGGACATGTCAGATGGAGATGCTGTTGACGGTCAAGAAGATGCAAAGAAGGCGAAAATCAACGCAAAGGACGCTGCTCACGCTCATCAGCCTGCACCAAGCATCAACAGGAAGCTTCCCTCTGTGCCAGATGCCAAGAAGCCCGTCTCTAGTGCAATTGCGAGCTTGTATGCAAGTCAAAAGGATGACAAGAGCAGGCTGTCACCCTTCTTTGCTGGTTCTTACTCTCGGTTCTAGCTGGTCAGGGTTGTTAGTCCGCCATTTCGTCACTATCGAACCTCGCGGCTCCTATAGCATGAAGTCATCTTTGGATTCAGTTGCGGGTCATTCCCTTGTTCGTAGTCTTTGTAGCTTAATGAGTGAATTGCTTGTACATCGCCCGGATCGCGAACATGTATGGAGGCTGTCATAGGCGAATGTTGCTTGTATTGGGTATTTGCAATAGCAGTACATTTGGTCTTCAACTCCATCCCATTTACTAATACTAGAGCTTCGCACCTGGTACATCGCCTGCAAACAACTCTTTCGCTTCATCCAACTTCGTCCATTCCACAATGCAGTTGACTAGTCCATCAATTTCTGCTGTGGTGTTTGCCGCATGCAGGCATATTCGTATCCGTTCTTGGCCTTTCGGGACCCTAAATGAACAACATGAATGTCTGATCAGCATTGGGTGCGGACTGAAAATGAGGTGAAAGCCTGAGGCTCACGTCGGATGCGCTATTGGTCTAACCAGGTAGCCTTTCGATATCAGATATTTCGACAGTGGTCTCGGGTGCCGTGTGAGCACAGGAATGATGGGTGATAAAGAACGTAGGCTTTGCTGAGTCTCTTCAGGAGATGGCGGGATGTGGTGAAGGTAGGACGCTCTTGCCAGAGTTTGTTGCAGTAACTCCTGCGTGTATCGTGCCAGGACCTGTAAGTCGTGCCTGGCCTGCAGTGCATTACCAGTCCATTTCGTCAACCTCCGAATGTGATTTGAGCGCAAAGCATACTGTACATACCTTATCGGCGTGTCCGTCTTGCATGAAGAGTACTGACTGACGAATTGCCAGAACTGCAAAATGTGACATTGCTGTCGAGTAGATGAGAGGTCTTGCATAGTTGATGAAGTAATTACGAAGGGTAGGTGAACATATTATGACACCTATGAAGAGCACCGAAGAGTATCCATCAGAATGTATGCACTTAGGGAGTCAGAGTACAAAAGCTATCTCACCCCCACCGCAGGACATAGCTTTCCCGAATGTGTGCAGTCGAATGAGAATCCGGTCTTGTACCTCTAGCGCACAAGCTAATCCTCTCCCTTGTGGTCCGCATAGTCCTGTCGTATGCGCCTCATCCAATATGAGGTGACAGTTGCCTTTCGGAAAGATGCGTTCGATGGTATCTATGAATTGCACCACCGGCGCAAGGTCTCCATCCATGGAGTACAAGCTTTCTACAGCTACGTAGATTTGATCTTTCCCTGACTTGAAGCCTTCTTTTTCCTTCAATGTGGAGAGTATACGTTCCAAATCCGAGGGGCTATTGTGGCTGAATGGTAGTCTGGTACGAGCTCGTGAATGTCGCATGCCATCGTGACACGATGCGTGTATGAGTTCATCGTATACGATAGCATCATCAGATGAAGGCAAACATGAGAAGATGCCGACGTTTGCATCGAAACCTGAGTTGAAGAGCAGAGCCGATGGCCCTTGGTAAAACGAGCGTAGTAGATCTTCGACTTCTAAATGTAGTGTGGAATTGCCATCAAGTAGACGGGATGAAGCAGGTCCATAGAGAGGCCCTTCTCGAGAGGTGAGAGCATCCTTCAATGACTCTTGGAGCTTCGAAGACCGCGCAAGAGACAGATAGTCATTTGAAGAGAAGTCGACGAGTTGCGGTGAATGGTATGCTGGCGGATCCAGACTTCGCAGAGTACTCTTCTGCCGCCGCCGGTCTAGGGAAGCAGCGACGCGCCTGTGCAGCTCATCAGTATCAGGCATAGGTATTGGGTCTGGAAGACGAAGATGTACGTAGGTCTCTAACATGAAGGGTACAAGCTCCGCACCTGCAACTTGTAGAAGCAAATCCTCGATCATCATCTCAACAGCCGAGTTGCCGATATGCGCATGCGACATAGTAAGCAGCACTCAAACAATGAGGAAGATCCTAGGTCGCGAGACTGCTGGTGTAAATCCGGTAGCAGCAAAAAAAAATCCCTGGTCCCGTCATCCTGCCCTGCGACCTGAGGGAACCACGTAGGGCTAGGCAGTCGTTAAGCCGCTTTGAATCAGCTCTCGGGTAGAGACTTTGTACCACGGCCATGATTGCTGCATCACACTTCATTTTCCCGACCTTTGTGCCATTCACCAGGCCTGTAACTCTCTTTTTTCTCTTAGAAACGCTCTTGTCACATGCGTCTACTTGTCCTTTCAATCGTATCAAGCCCTTCAGCCATTTGGCACCCTGACCCTGGCCGAAGTGTCGCAGCAAAGGCTGCACGAGTACTTGGGCTGCAGGATGGCTTGACTTGCCTATGTGTCGTCTCGTAAAAGCTATACAGTGTGCATTACACTACATACCCGTCTATCATATCACGTGCCAGCTTACATGCGGTCGGCTGATGAGAGATGGGATTCCAGACGATGCGATCGAGGACAGCGGCAATGAGTGCTCGTTTCGCAGGATGCATCTTCTCCTTCAGGCCAGCCAACACAACACTGGAACAACGCCTACTGCACACGTCGGCTATCGTACCCAGCCCAAACCATCTCGCAAGCAACCATGTCTGGCGGATTGTCAGAAGCTCCGGACTACAACAAGCAGGTCTACTCGGACAGGCCAGTCGGCGTCATCTTCGAGGAGGATCCAGACAAGAAGCCCAACTATGTGAGTGGAAGAGCGTGCTCGACAGTTCCAGGGGTATATCATGTACTCATAGATCCTCTCCCATGTGTTCTCGCATCCCAGGACAAGCAAGGCGACGAGCAGGCTGTGACTGCTGAAGACGAGCGCGAGGGACGCAGAGGCAGAGTGAGTGGAGGCTCGCAGCCATGACTGACGGGACAGGCCACATACTCAGCCAACATCAACCACAGGTTTCCCGAGAGCCATCTGGAGCAACAGGCGCCAGATCTTCGTCCTCCATCTCCCGCTCGCGCTCCAGACAGCCCAGGAGCGGGATGCGTGATGAAGGCAGCGGGGAAGCCCGCCACGCCTCCATGTCGCCTTCTCGCGCCATGGGAAGTCGCTCTATCTCCATTGACCGGTCCGGCAAACCCACTCAGCCAATCTACAGAAAGCTCAACACCTTGGAAGGCATTGGAAGTTCCGTCAGTCCTCAGGTCAACCCGGATGCATTCGATGATCGAAGAGGACGAAAAACCAAGACTGCCGAGGGTGACAGAGATACTAGATTCCCCGTTGGAAGCCCTACCGGTGCTAGATCCATCTCTCGCAGTCGCCAGCCTACTTCCTTCGAAGAATCCTTGAATGTCTAGATAGCTTTTCCTCTTCCAAGCGAATCTCTGGCCACACCATTGGCTCGCTTCGGCCCGGTCTTTCGATAAGAATTGATTGCTCTGAAATCAGAGTGGTGCACATAGTCCTGTAGAGAAGACCGATGCACTACTAAGTAGGAGACAACTAAGAATGGGTACGTTTAGGTTGCTTATGTATAATACCACGGTATCCGGAAAACGTCGATAAGCTGTAAACAGCGCGGAATAGTTCAAAATATCGTCAGTCGAAAGAAGATTGTCCGTATGTCCGATAAGTTGAAATAGGTTGGATTAGAACGATATGCAAAGTAACCAAGCTCACTGCTAGTAAAAAATCACAACAAACATTAACTGCTTCATATCCTGCCGTCGGCAATTGCCCGCCAATTAACCCTAGCTCCGTAGCTTGACGAACATCTTGCTATAATCATCGAGTATCACGTCAGAGATCTGAACATCGAACTGTCTTCCCACTTGTATATCGCCATACTCCTTCGGGTCTAGGACAAGAGTAGCCGTCATGCCACCGAGTTCAGGTATTAACAATCTAGCTATGATCTTCAGACTTGCATAATCAAGTTTATGAGCTATGACTTTGCCAGTCAATCCATTCATCAATAGTTCCGAGGCTTGTAAATCACTCGTTGAATCCCTGCGTATGTCTCGCAATTTCCGATCCAGCAGGAACAACTTCCAGAAATTCCGAGATCGCTTATCTAGATTCTTGAGTAGCTTGTCGATTGGTGTGTATCGCTTGATATGGTCTTCTATGTCAGAAGCCGAGAACGCTGGCTTGTCTCCTTTCATTATGCTCTTGAGCTGCCAATGAATGAGCATGTCGTTATATCGTCTCAACGGACTGGTAGCTTGTACGTATCCACCCGATGAGCTCTTGATACCCATACTCCAGTGATCAGACGGAGTCGAAGAGAAATAAGCGGGCAAGAATGTAATACCCTTGTTAAGTTGATCTTCGAATGAAGTCAGACCATTCTCCGGGTTTCGACTGGCCACAAAATCCTGCAATGCTTCCGGCGAATTCGCACCAGGGCCATCCTGTGCACGGTATAAAGCCGGAGTGTCGCGAATTGTGAGCTGTGATGCTGCTATTCGGCCAGCTAATATCATAAATTCAGCTACTAGATTTCCTGATTCGCTGTCTGACCTTCCAGTCGCTTCTTCTGAATTAGGCAGGCTGAATGCGAGATGAGGTGGATTTATATGCATTGTGAGGCCGGAACCAGAAAGATCCGTTTCTAGAGATGAAAAGAAGGGTCGAGGGCCGAGAAGTAGATTTGATTCGTTTGAAGAGCGACGCCATGTGATGTGCCCAGAGGCGACTCGCTGCTTGAGCAGAGAACGAGACAGTCTTTGTAGGAGCTTGAAATCTTCAGTGGCATTTGACGGTAAAGCTGAAAGGGTCCTGGTATAGTGTTGTGCTGGAGGCATGGATAAAGTGGGCCATGTGAATACCAGACCGTTCCCTCCCTTCTGCGGTGTAGCAGCAGTCGCTCCAAGCAACTCGTTCACTTTGTCATATGTCGTAGTGCGGACGTTGTTGACTACAGCAGGTCCTACTTTTTTTTGAAGCACATAACCATCATCGTCTATCTTGGCGCTAAACGTGAGAACTCTTTGACCGCGCTGTCTCGGTTCACTCCCTAAACTCCACTTGTAATGGCTCATAGCGGCATCCGGGAACATGGGCGAAACGAATTCAGGAAGATATACAGCAGTAGCGAATGATCTCGCTTGCTGAGCTAGCATCGAAGTCGGTGTAAGGGATGATGTAGGATCTGCAATGTGCACGTGAACCCAGTATGTTTTCCTTCCTTGACTGTCTGACTCAGATGATTCAATGGAAAGACCATCATCCAGCTCGGAAGCGCCGATATCATCAATGACATAAACTGGTAGTTGGCCGAAGTCACGTCTTTGAGAATCAAGACCGTCCAGGTTTTCTGTTGGCTCGGTCGTCTCAGGCTTGTACGAAGATAGAAGTTTTTGCCTCTCGTTGAGTTTGGCTTCGCGATCACGAAGGGTGAGATTCTCCCAGTCGGCATATACGCCTATGCTCTTGAGGAAATCAATGGTTGCTTGACGGGCTTGTAATGCAGGGGCAACGTCTTCGGATAGAACAATCTCTTCGTTGTAGACGGACAATGCTCGGCGCAAGAGCAGTGAAGCGGCCGATTCGAAAGGGTTTGCTTGTAACTTTCGTCTCATATCCAACGAGTTCTCCAAGAAACGAATAATCATCTTGTCTTCGTGCGCCCACTGTTCCACATCGGGTCTATTCTGAGTCGTCCCATTTTGGTATGAAGACGGATTGAGCGATTTTAGCATCGCTTGTCTGGCACCGTGAATGACGCTTTTGACACCTCGCGCTTTATCGCAGAAAGTCTGCACTTCCTTTGTATTTCGCCTGACCCACTCTCGAACCTCCCTCAATCGCTCAAGCTCTTCTCTCGGTCTTACGCGGAATTCCGAATTGAGGAGCGTGCCAAAAGAATGCAAAACGAAGTGTTCAGGGTCATCCATGAGAGCATCGTGCAGTGCCAAGAGGTAATGACGATGCCTTTCACTCGTGCTATCTGGATCATCGATATTGATGTCTTTTTTGGCCTTGAAGAGCGTAGTATAAGCATCCAAAGTGGTGATATGCACGTCTTCCTGTCGAACGTAATAATCATATAAACTCCGAGGACCTTTTGCAGCAATTGCAGCACGAGCCTTCTCTTGCTTCAGCTTCATATCCCGCAGGGCAGCCACACATTCTGATTTTGCTGCAAATGTAGCTTTCCATCTATCGGCTCCATGTTCTATGCCGTACTCGTTCCAGAGCGATTGATCATCGAGTACCATCTCGCTGACTGGTGACGCACCACTTGAGGGTCCATCATCATCTTCAAGATGTTCGATGAACTCGCGTGGCGAAAGACCGAGAATGCGAGTTGCGGCTTTAGCTGTCTTCATGGGCACTACGCCTGGTATCGTGAAGAGGATATCCTCCTGTCGAACTGAATGAAGGATGTTCCCGAAGCCATGAACTAAGAAGCGACGGCCACCTCTCGAAGCATTCACTTTGTCTTCTGCCAAGTATATCGCGCCGGACGACTGGTTGAAACTGCATCGTTCGTCTCAGTCATCGTTAGAGTATTAGCATCGTTTACGGGAAGGTCCTTACAGTCGCATTTGGACCCAGTCACCAGGCTGCAATTGCCTCTTGGCCGCCAGCAGCGAAAGTGAAGGTAGACCTTGGGCATCGTCGGAGGGATCTTCCTCGTTAAAGTCCTCTTCTTCCGGCTCATCTTGCAGTTTGTACGATCTCGAAGCAGCAGAAGATGAGAAAGGCCTGGTGTACTTCTTCAAAGGTTCTAGCTTAGCTTGTTGTCTCGCAAACTTGCGTGGCACACTTTGAGGTAGTACACCTTCTAGCAAACGTTCGCTGAGGTACTTGCGAGGATTGACTTTGGGATTCTTGCTCTTGTCACTTCCTCCACTCTTCCATCCTCTGTACTTCCAGAGAGGTGAATGACCATGCAATGCAGCCCGTACAAATTGTCTCGCGAATTCGACATCGCTGTTCTCGTAGGCGGCGGCGAGACCAACCTTGGCCGGCGAAGTCGCCGTTTTAGTAGCTGCTAATGCCGCGCGGGTAGCTTTTGAGCCTGCATGGCGCTGTGACATGCAATTCGGAGTATGTGTTGACACTTAGTGGTTGCAGCAACCGAAAGAGAGAGAGAGCGTGATCGATTTGCAGATTATCGAAAGCGTGATCAGGCAGCTGAGACTTGCTTCTAGTGTCCCGTTACTGAAATCTCACAGACCATACACTTGCATACACACTTCCTCAGGTATAACGCATCACCATGTCCGCCAAGTTCGAAAAGGCCGGTGAGTCCTGCATATACACTCCCCAGCTACGACTGGCTGGGTGCTCGGTTCCTGCAAGGTGGAGCAGGACAGCCAGTCATCAGAATACGAGTCTGACTGATGTGACTGCGTGTCTACAGTGTCCATCGTACAGTCCCTGCCAAAGGACGGCCCAGTCAGACCCAGTCAGGCTCAGCAGCTCGAGGTGAGCGCATCCCAGCTCTGCCCCTCGTCATGTTCAACCGGCATAAAGGCAACGTGTTATGCCGTAGACGAAGCTGGAATGGCCTGCAGAAGGAAAGCATACTGAGTCCTGTGCTGCCTTGTGGACGACAGTTCTACGCTCTCTACAAGCAGTGCGCATCCTCTTACTTGGCTTTAACGGCGTTGTCGACACGAGGCTCACTGAACTTGACGTTTCTCAACCACCACTGCTGCATTGCGCCACAGAGCAACACTCGGAGATGTCACCACCTCAAGACCAGGCATTATGGACTTCACTAACAGAGCAAAGTGGTGCGTTTCTTGCTTTCTGCAGACTTGGCGTAGATGCCTCTGCGTATGGCATGCTGATTGTACTGCTTCATCGTGCAGGGACGCCTACAAGAAGAAGGAGGGTATGAGCCAGGATGACGCCAAGATCGCCTACGCAGCCAAGCTGAAGGAGGTAGGTTGGACTCATCTTTAAGTCGTCTTCAACGCGTTAGTAACGGTATCGTGTCATTAGGTCCTCGAGGCAAGCGACTCTGATGAATCCAAGCAGTACTTGAAGGAGGTGAGACAGCTTATTGAGCGCTCACGAGGCAGTCTGACCGTTTCACCCTCATCTTGTAGCTCGAGGAAGCAGAGTAGATATCGGCTTCGGCATAGGTTGTTTGAAAGGCCAGTTTGTGCCTGTAATGCAGCAGATACATGGAAGGTCGTAAATGCAAAGCTTCCAGCCTTGCAGATATTAGAGAGCAATGAATTCGAGTCTATCTCTATATTACTCGTAGTCCTATACGCTGCGCCCTCTTGATGTCTTTAAATGCATTGGGCGGTCTCTGATCATGTCCGTCATACAACCCTCGTAGTTGTTCGTTGCATCTTGCTCTGCTCCAATATCATCTGTTTTCCATCATGTCAGAAAGAGGTAGAGTGAGTTGATGCGTCTCCATACCTCAGAGCAAATAAGCCTGTGCAAGTCGTAATGCTTATGCCTGTTTCATTCTCCTAGGGAGGTTCTTCGCGAGGTGGCAGAGGTGGAGGTGGCAGAGGAGGAGGTGCCAGCGGGCCAAGAGGCGACGACCGACAAGATAAGCGCAGGGAAGCCATCTTAGACCTTTCAAAGTAAGCTGCATCTAGCTGCTTCTGCTGTCAAAGTCATAAGCAGTTCAACTTACGATGATCGCAATTCTGTAAACTGCAGGTACGCCGACAAGCGAATTCGCGTCAAGTTCAGCGGTGGAAGGGAGAGTAAGTGGTGTACAGACTTCTTCAAAAGGTTTAGTGGTGTACTGATGCATTGCTTTTGCTCGCACAGTCGAAGGGACACTCAAAGGATGGGATCAACTTCTGAACCTCGTGCTGGATGATATTGAAGAGCTGCTAGTTGGTACGTCTAACAGTTATACATGTCATGAACCACTGCTTATATACTTCCGCGTGCATACAGAAGAAGGCACAGAAACGACACCACGTAAAGAGCGTAAACGATCTGTCGGTTTGGCGGTGATCAGAGGTACTTCTCTCGTCGTAATTAACCCAGTAGAAGGGTACGTTTCAAACGTCAAAGATCAGCGACAGTCTATCGAGTGCAATAACCTTGCTGACTTCTGTTCTAACTAACTCTACATAGATTCGAATCAATTGCGAATCCTTTCCTTCAGGAAGAGTAATTTGACAAGACGCGGGTACAAGCATTTTGAGGGAGTGTGAGATTGTATAAACAACGAAGAGATAATCTGATAGTTTGACAATACTATTACAATGACGAGACAGTGAAAGACAAGTACTGCTGATGCAGTGAGGACTGGTTTTTAGAGCTTATTGAGGAACCGAGCGACAGGCTTGCTTGGTGATTGATTTGGACCGGGGAGATTCCACGATCTCGAAGGGAAGGCATACTCGATAGCCTGCCAGATATTGTCCACAAAGGCAATCTCAATCTCGTCCCGAATCTTCTGGGGGAGATCAGCCATTGCAGTGCTTCGACATGCTCTGAGAACAGGGTAAGGCGTCAGTCCAAGTCAGAAGTTGCCGAGCTGAAAGACGACAGAGCTTACTCAGGAAGCATGAGACGCTTGACACCTGCACGAGCTGCTGCAAGGCACTTCTCTTTGATGCCGCCGACAGCACCAACTTTTCCTCGGAGAGTGATTTCGCCAGTCATGCTATGCCGGACAAGCGTGATGGTCAGCGTCTCCTAGTGAGACATGTTAAAGCTTCGGCTTCTGTACTCACGCTAATCTAGGATCCAAAGCTTGTCCAGAGAATAGACTGAGAAGGCACATAGTCATAGCCACACCAGCTGATGGACCATCTTTCTTAATACCTCCCTCGGGCAGCTACAGCGCAAGACCAGCATTAGCCGAGAACAGGCAGATAGTGGGTCATTGGAGACAGAAAACTCACATGCAAATGAATATCGATGCCTTCCATGATGTTCTGGTCTCTTTCGGCTAGACCTAGGTTGAAAGCATTGGCTTTGACCCAGCTAAGAGCGATGATAGCTGATTCTTTAATAACATCTCCGAGACTCCCAGTGAGGCGCTGTACAAGATGATCGTCCGTTAGCATAAAGTCAGTAGTCCATGCCACGACGAAGCCATGCTGGAGGATAGAAGATGCTTACCAAATCCCCTTTGCCAGGCATACTAGTAGCTTCCACATGAAGGATGCATCCCGTTCCGCTACCTGTATATGCGAGTCCAACAGCTGCACCGGGTCTTCCTACAGTCTCCAACTCATCTTCCTTCTTGTGGTCATGACCCAGTATAGTTTCCAAATCTTCAGTCCTAAGATGTGGGTCGTATCCTTCTACATGTAGCGTAGCGACAGGCTGTACTGCACTTGCAGAAACAGAATAGAGATGATCTCTAGCCTTCGCTAATTCTACCGCTTTCCACCTGCACACACTTCCAATCTGACGTTCTAGAGTTCTTACTCCACTCTCATTTCCGCAGTACCTATTGACTATAGCTAGTAGTGCATCATCATCGATCTCGACGTGTTCAGGCTGTAGCGAATTCGCCTTCAACTGTTTAGGTAGTAGATATTTTCTTGCAATCTGTAACTTCTCCGTATCGACATACCCACTTAGATTGATGATCTCCATCCTATCCAAGAGAGGAGCAGGAATAGTATCTAAAGAATTAGCAGTAGCGATAAATAGTACTGAACTTAGATCAACAGGAGTATTGATGTAATGATCAGTAAAAGTATGATTTTGTTCTGGATCTAATACTTCTAACATCGCAGCTGCTGGATCTCCTCTTGTTGAACTTCCACTTGATATCTTATCGATCTCATCAAGTAAGATGACTGGATTGTTCACTCCTACTTGACGAAGTTTCTGGATGAACATTCCAGGCATACTACCGACATAGGTCCGTCGGAATCCGCGAATCTCACTTTCATCGCTGATTCCTCCTAATGCAGCACGGGAGAAAGGTCGTCCCATCGCAACAGCGAGAGAGCGCGCAATGGAAGTCTTGCCTACACCAGGTGGTCCGCTGCGTCACATGAACAACTCGTCAGGTTCAGCAACTTCGAATGTACATCATGGCATGACTTACACAAGGCACAGAATAGGACCTTTGTCTCTGAATTGCTTCGTCTTGCGCTTTTGAGGTGCTTGATGGACCTGCGGAGTCCATTCCGATGATACGGCCTGACCATCGATGTCTTCATCTTGGCCATGCGACTGAGAAGAATCCGATCTAAGTATGACAGCTTTACTGTTCTTATCGTTCCTCTCATCAGCGTCATCTCCGCCCTTTATCAATTTCCTAGCATTCTGAGGCTCTTCCACTTGATCCTCTTTAGCTTGTTCCTCTTCCCACTGTTCATGTTTAAGTCTTAAAACAGCTAGATACTGTAATAATCTAACTTTAACTTTTTCAATACCAAAATGATCATCTTCCAATTGTTTCCTAGCTCTCTCTAAAAAATCTTTATCAATTTTCTGAGCGTTAGGTAGGTCGAAAGAAGATTTAGACCAAGGTAAAGAAACCATCCAATCTAAATAATCCCTTGCTTTTCCAAATTCAGGTGACATTGGTGATGTTTGTTCTAATCTTTTCCATTCTTTTAGACATAATTTTAATGTTTCTTCTGGCATTGTCGATTCTTTTATTTTTTGCTTTAACGCTTGCAACTCGTCTTCTTCTTCCTCATCTTCATCTTCGGAATCTGTACCGTTGCTTCCATGAGAATGTCCAGGTCGATTGTCATTTCTTATCATCCTCGGAGGTGCACGGCCGGGAGGAGAAATTGGTATTCCAAGATCTTCCGCTTCTTCCTTCTTCAAGGCTCTCAACTCTTGGATGATAGCATCCAGTAATCCTCTCAAGATTGTCTCTCTAGCTTTACGCAATTCAGATCTATTGAACCTTCCTTCTACACCTTCTTTGGCTTTCAGGCCAGCATTCAGTAATTCCAGCTGTTGAGTTGCATATTCGACTCTTTGAGCTGCAACGAGTAGTGAAAGATGTTGTAGCTTGACTGGGAAGGATGCAGGTCTTGCACTCGGTAAAAGCGATGAGACGAGCACATCGGACAGTTCATCTGCATTTGAGGTATTCAGTCGATTGATACTAGCTCGCAAAGACTTGAGCGCAAACTCAGACAGCTTAGGTGCGATATTGGGTAGATTGGCTAGTTTCTTATTGCCTAGTTTGCCTTTTCCAAAGGGTGAGATAGCTGCTTCTAATGATTCCAGTATCGCCTGGGCTGCAGCGCGAAACTTGTCGACTAGTTCATCGTTGACTGAATCTTCAGGAGCTGTTGGGGCGAGTATTTGCCAAAGAAATGGGAGCATGTCAATTTGTGGAGTTTCAATATAAGATCTTCGGATGTGGCAAGGTCCGGCATGCTTGAACACCGGACTTGTACGATCCTTTTAGCCAGGGCAAGCCGACTCACCTCCTTTCCTCGGGAAAGCAGTCACTTGAGCTTCAAAGTATGGAATACCAGTCATGGTAAACCTATCGATTCTGAGTCTGCATATACCTTCCAATACGACGAGATAGCCATTGTCTTGCTTGCCGTTGATTTGGATCTCTAGCTTCTCTACTCGGATGATACGGGCGGCTGGTAGGGGAGAAGCGATAAAGTTAGACAGATAAGCGACGACTATCGAGGCATTACAAAGAGGTAATAGCTTACCACATGCGTCTGTGATAGTCCCAGAAGAGCCAGACAGATACGAGTGAGTCGCGATCGGAAGGGTGCTCAGCTGTACCTTCTACTGTCAATCTGGAAGGAACGGGACCTACATTCGCTCAGCTGGTTAACACTAGGCTTTACACCATCTCCCGACGTAGTCGTGTTGAGCGTTAGAGGCAGCGGAGTAGTAGGCGATGCCGGAGGAGAGCTTGCGCCACCCTTGGACGACGGTGATTTTATAAGCGCTCTCGAAGGCGTAGTAGGCAGTCTGAAAGGAGCAGCAGCAACAATAGCATTGCTTGTGCTTCCCGTCTTGTCCGCTTTTTCCAGGACTGCTTCCAGCAGGTTCAATGAGTCCTGCCGGAATAGCTGTACTGCCAGTGTCGACGAGGGCAGCAGGACACTCCCTGCTGGAAGAGGGAGGACGGGGAGAGTTCCATTGATGTTGTCTGGCTTGTTGGTTAGCAATGGCTTGGGTCTGAACATGTTAAGTGAGGTGTGGAGTGTGGATGCGATTGAAGCAGAGTCAAGATGGAACATCGAATGGACGAGGTTGAAATGGTATAGTCGAGGTGGCGACTGTACGTAGGCTGTACCGTAAGTGCAGTCAGTCAGGCAGGATTGCGAGGGATACTTGCTGCTGGACAGACAGACAGACGACTGGCATGTACAGCATTGACTGAAGATGGTCATACAAGCATTACCTCCACAAGTGTAGTGTATGTAGCTGTCCTGTACTTTATGCTGGGTGCTCTTCGGTGCACGTGACTCGGAGCAATCGGGGGATGTCCAACTGCGGGCGACTCCCTCGTCGTTCTCCTTGCATTTCATCCATCACAGCTGAATACAGATTAACGAATCCACAACACCACACATACTACCAACATGGGCAAGAAAGCAGTCGTACTCGGTGCAGCAGGCGGTATTGGCCAGCCATGTGGGTGGAGCTGCTCTCTCTTCGTCGTCCTCGTCGCCTGTTCAGCGTCTCCACCTGAGCGAGATTGAGGGCAATTCCAGGACACTGAAGTCAGCCCCTCCAGTATCCCTCCTCCTCAAGCAGAGCCAGGTACTCACCGACCTCGCTCTCTTCGATGTCGTCCCCTCTGTCATCGGTGTTGGCGCTGATCTCTCGCAGTGAGTGCCGCAGAGCAAGGTCCACCTCAATGCCATGCGCGGGAGAGCCTGACCCGTGTACTTGTTCCACAGCATCAACTCGTCGAGCGTCCTCACTGCACACACAAAGGACAACGACGGCCTGGCTACTGCCCTCAAGGATGCTGACATTGTCGTTATCCCTGCCGGTGTCCCGAGGAAGGTGCGCCTCGCTTGCATCGACTTGTATGCATGGGAGAAGACTGATTTATTGTCGATGGTCCACTGCAGCCCGGCATGACCCGAGATGATCTATTCAAGGTGAGCGAGGCGTCTCCTCATCCTTCTCCAAGCCATGTATTGATTGCCTGCTCCCTCCCCGCCGCCACTGCCGTCAGATCAACGCAGGCATCGTCTCGGACCTTGCAACTGCCATCTCGCAAAACTGCCCCAAGGCTTTCATCTGCGTCATCAGCAACCCAGTCAACAGCACTGTCCCCATCGTAGCTGAAGTATTGAAGAAGGCTGGCTGCTTTGACCCCAAGCGGTGAGCAGCTTTCACTTCTCGGCAAGGGTTCTTCCCCAAAGTCCGGTTCATTCCGGACACCTCCGTCGCACAACGCAATATTGCTTTGCGAGGAGGAGAAGCTTTTACCCGTTTGAATAGGTCTTCGGATCAATGAACTGACGATGCTGTCTTGTCAATTACCTTCACTAATCTCGACTATTCCGTGCCGTGCGCGTGCATCTTTCGGAACAGCCTCTTCGGTGTCACAACCCTCGATATCGTCCGAGCATCAACATTCGTCACATCAGCACTTGGAATCCCAAATGAAGCTGCTAAATACTCTATCCCAGTCGTAGGAGGTCATTCGGGCGCTACCATCGTGCCTCTCATCTCCCAATCGAGCCCTAAAGTCGATAGCAAGCTACTTGACAACAAGGAGGAATTGGCAAAGGTCGTCAATAGAATTCAATTCGGTGGTGATGAAGTTGTTAAAGCCAAGGATGGTGCTGGCTCCGCTACTGTGTGTCTCTTTTATCTCCTCGTACACTTTTGCATATACAGACGCTGATACCTGCTTGTCCGAAACGCTAAGCTCTCCATGGCCTATGCTGGTTTCAGGTGCGCATGATATCTAGCCACGTAAGATGAACCTTACTATTCAACTTGGCTAACCATCTGCCATTTTTCTGCAGATTCGTCGAATCCCTAATCAAGGCCAAGTACGGTGGCGAGACTGGTGTCATTGAGGATTCATGTGAGTTTGGTTGGCTCGGCAAAAGCAAAGCCTGCAGCAGCGTTACCCTTCTTCAAAGCATAAAGAACATGTACTGATCAATCACTGCTCGAATTTGCTTCTACTACAGACATCCACATCTCCGCTCACCCCAACGCTGAAAAAGCCCTCAAGGGCCTAGTAGGAGACGAGACTGCCGGATTGGAATTCTTCTCCCTACCCGTTGAATTGGGTCCTGAGGGAGTAAAAGACGTTCATTCAGTTGGACAGATCTCCGATTCTGAAAAGGAATTGTTGAAGGCTTGCGTTGCTGAATTGAAGGGTAACATTGAGAAGGTGTGTGATCATAAATGCAAGATTTCATTAGGATAACCTCAGGAGGACATAGAAGTGAGGACTGAAACTGATTCTGGATTGGTTTGTCTATCACAGGGATCCGCCTTCATTACCTCAAAGGCTTGACTTTGAACGCCCAGACGATAAATAGTACAGCTACACAGACAAGTAGGAGCAGTCTGCGAGCGCATACAAGTCGCTTTCAGCGTTTGTTGTGTGTCTCGCTTTGATCTAACTGCTTGACTGTATGGAGTACTTCACACCGTTGTGCCGGGCTTCGAGCATAAGCATGCTTTATTCCACTCACCGGGAACGTCGCCGAAAAATGGGATGCAGTAGTGAATATCAAGGGAGATTCCGCTAAGATCTGGATCATGGCATGGCATGCAAGTATGCTTTGCTATTTGATTTGCTCCTACTAAGCACTTTGCCAGTACCTACTTGTGCTTCTGCTGATGTTGCTATCCGCTGCTGAGGTAATGGCGCCAAGTTTGTTACGCCTCTGGTGATCGGGCCTGTCGGCTTGTGGGCATCGCACAGCAGCTCTTCTTGTTGCTAATAACGCGTTGTAGCAAGCACGACTACAGCTTCCCGCCTACTTCTCTCATCGCAATGGACGACCCCGGTATGGCCCCTGTGCTTCATTCGGTCCTTCCCAAGCTGACGAGGCGGTCATTATTCATGCTTGCTAACAAGGTCTTCATGCGAGACTGCGGGCGGATCATGAAGAAAGAGTATTGCGGAGGTGGGTTTCAATTCAAGGATACTCCAGTGCTACTGTGTTGCTAGCTCTGCTGTACTCATGCTCTTTCGAGTGCCTTTCGAAAACGTTCATGTAGAAACCCGAGACATCATTATGCAGACGTACAGCCACTTCCAGACGATAATGATTGGGAGTCTTCCGAGATTGCAGATAAGATCAACCTACCTCCTGTAGCAGGCGAACATGTCTCTGGTTATGAAGAACCTGGATATAGACCTCCTCTTGCTATTCCTGCTGATCGGGTGCCAGGAGCTACCCATCATGGCGGTGAGTTTGCAGTCAAAGCACGTGCCCTTTGTCCAAGTCTCAATTCGAGGCAGGAGGTACTCATACTGAGGATGCATTACCCTGCACCTTCTTCGATGCACACTTTCGGCTTCATGTAACTGCAGGTCTCGGCTTGCAAGGAGCTGAAAGTGATATCATGCCTGCAGCCGGCACAGAAGCAGCCAAGACATATCACATGAACCCGCATCTACAATTACAATGCGGTCCAATGCTACGCTACGATACCGTAGATGCAAATGGGATATACCATGCTTACGCAATGGTAGTAGTCGCAGATGCAGGGAGCGATTTCAGTCAAACTCCCTACCTGACATACCGATATACACCAGACTATCCTTCGTCTTTCGAATCAGCACATTCAAATCAGCAAACCTCTCAACATAACGGTAACGGTAACAACTATGAAAGACCTAAAAATACAACAACAGCAAATGTACCTAGATCAAGAGAAGAAGTAAAAATCAAAACAATAGGAGAAAAAATTTGGACTTTTCATGGATTAGCTGGACCTAATTCATTTTGGAGAATGAAATTTGAAATTAGATTAAGTGATATTGAGATGAAGATTAATTATGATATAAATAATGGGAAAGAATTGAGTTTTTATGTTCCTGCTCTTAATCAGAATATGCGTTGGGTTGGTCATTCTTGTAATGGCTTTTCGGCAGGTGTGGATACGGAAGCTTTCAATGGTGAGTTAGACTACTCTGCCTGCATGTACTTTCATCTCCTTAAGCTGACTAATGGCGTTATACCGTGCAGGACCTGACCCACTGTGGAATGATCTACTCAAGAGACATGCACAGGAGCCGATCCATTTGTTGGTAGGAGGCGGTGACCAGATATACTGCGATGCCATCGCTAGAGAGCCCGAGATCACGCCCTGGATCGATGAGTCGGATATAGGCAAGAAGATGCGGAGTACGTTGCTCATGTTAATCAGCTTATTCTTGACCGTTGCTGACCATTGCTATAGCTCCACTGACGGACGAGATACGCTTTGCGGTCGACCGATTCGTGCGTATACCTCCTGCATTTGATCTATTAGAAAGCCTCTGACACCCCACTACGATGCCTGGCAGCTTTTCAATCACTACGTACGCGAAAAAACCGTAACATTGCGTAAGAGCTGGATGTTGATTCTATTGCTTACAGACGACCTGGTTCAGAAGCGGTGCTTTCGGTCAAGCTATCGCCACAATTCCTATGGCGAATATGCTGGATGATCACGGTACGTCTGAAGCATTGCAATCCGAACTTGTTCGTGACTAGGCTGACTTCGTCCATCTTGCCTCTATTATTGACAAATGTCGCAAACTAGATCTCAGTAAGTTTTCCAGCTGAATGAGCTATTACCTTCAGTTTATGGATTCTGACATTGCCCCCCTTTCAGTCGATGTATGCTGCTTGTTCTCGTAGACCTTGGCTAACGTGCGGAAAAGCTGACCATATCTTGCAACTCCAGGGCTTCGGAAGCTACCCAGATGATTGTGAGTTTTAACTTGCTTTCTCATTCGTGACTGGCAGAATGCTGAAGCAGCAATAATGATACAGTGCAAACGTCTCCAGTCTTCTCGCACATGTATGTCACTCAACGTCTCTGCTTAGTCGTGCTCTCAAGGGCTAATGCCGTGGTGACAGTGGATCACGAGGAATCTTCTTCTACCATCTATTCCAACTGTTTATCGTCAACGAAGTGGACGGAACCGATGCAAGTAGACCTCACCCCAATCTGTCCATGATTGTTGGAGGGCCAGGCCCATATGTGCCGTTCGACAATCATAGTTTCCTTATATGGTATGTCGTTCAGCTTCCTCTGTTATCATGTGTAAGGTTGCTGAAATTGAGGTATCGATACAGGCTTGGACCAACAGTCCGCATGCTCCTGCTTGATTGCCGAACAGAGCGCAAATTGAACCAAATCGTATCAAAATACACATACGAGAAGGTGTTCGCACATTTGAGACAGCTACCAAGCCAAGTCCAGCATCTGGTTGTCTTGCTGGGAGTACCAATTGCATATCCTCGCATGGTAATGATTGAAGGCATCCTAACAAGCAAGTATAACCCTATTACGATGTTGGGACGGAAAGGAGTACCGGGCTTTTCAGGTCTCATCAACAAGTGAGATAAAACAGACATGCCACCTCAGCCTATGCCAGCTGATTTCGGTCCTTGCAGGTTCAACAAGGATGTCGAGCTGGGTGATGACATGAATGATCACTGGACAGCTTCAACACACAAGGTAGCTTGTTGATTGATGACGAGCACTACTTACAAGCATACTGATACGCCACCGATGTGAACTTGCAGCTCGAGCGGAACTGGCTGATCCTCGAGTTCCAAAAGCTCGCAGTGAGCAATCGACTGAGAATAACCTATCTCAGCGGAGATGTTCATCTTGCGGCAGTCGGGTATTTCTTCGATAAGCACAAAATCAAACCAGAGCTTGATCCGAAATACGCTGTGAATATCATTTCAAGCGCTATTGTCAACACACCTCCTCCACCTGCTCTTGTGGGATTACAAGGAAAGCTGAACAGAAAAGTTCACAAGACTCTACATCATGAGAATACGGATGAGACTATGATGGATGTCTTCAAGAATGATACCGATGGTAAAACTCTAAAGAACCCTTATTTCATGGGACGCAGGAATTACTGCATCGCGCATACGGATGCGCAGGGTGACTTGTGCTTCGGTATCATGGTTGAGAAGGAGCAGGGCGTCGGCGAAACGAAAGAGTATGTATCGTTATCTTGCCTGTACTTGTCCTATTCCTGGCTGACCATTTGCACCCTCGTAGGTATGACGTTGCCATCCCTCCACCTCGATGGACTTGAGATATCTTAACGACTGCAAACAGAGAAGTGCAAGTCCGTAGTGGCTTGTAGCGATTCCCATCTGTATTACTATTCCATACCAGCAGGTGCTCCCATTTAGAGCGCCCAGGGTGGCTTTTCCTAATGGCTTCGAGATTGTTGTTCGCCTGGTTATGTTGTCCGTCGTGTCGGAGTGTAACTTGAAAACAGCATCATTCGATTGTTTCCCAGGTAATTTAGGACTTCGTCCTTAGTCTTCAATGCATTGAATTTGATTCTTTCAGCTCTGATGGGAAAGTACTTTTCCGACATCCACGAGACCTGTCGGTGGAATATGGCGAAAGGCATATCTATAGTCGAGGATAGCTTTACAAAGCGCTGAACAAGATAATCATACGGTCAGTCGGCGGCCGGACAATGAGTCTATAGAGATGACTCACGTCGACCGCTTCAACGGGAGTCCGGTCGTAGCCTGCAAACAGAGCCTGTTGGGATCCATGCTTAGCTTCATGCACTTATATTGGATGAGCAAGCGAGATACGTACTGGATTCTCTAGTAACCCTCGAGCGCTCATAGCTGCATTCACGCCAGTCTCCTCCTTCATCCGAATGCTGTCTTGTAAAGTGAAAATATCCCCGTTGCCAATGATGGGTACTTCTCCTTTCGCTTCCTCTCGTGCAAACTTGATGCCCGCCAAATTTGCAGGTTCTGTGTCTCTTTGATGCCTTGTTCTACCATGCACACCGATATAGGACGCGCCAGCTCGTATAGCTGTCTGAACTAGCTGGGTAGTATTCCTAGAGAGCAAGAGACACATCAGCGACCTGACCTGTTAACAACAAGTGCCATTCCGAGAGAACGCACTTTGGATCCTTGTCTAGACGGATCTTCACGCTGATAGGAAAGTCCGACGAAACACGGCTGCGGGCTTGTTTGACCATGTCGTGCACTAGTTCGGGCTGCCGAAGCAGATACGAGCCAATTTCCTCTGTAGGAGAAAGTATTAGTGGCAAATCCGGTAGGCCGCGCAGACACCTTCCTACCTTGATATGCCCATCGCTGAGGACTAGAGACGAGGTCGGTCAGTCTATTTTGAACAAAACATCCTAATGAAGGACTACACACCAGCCGCAATTCAGATCAACGCCATCGACAAACGGAGCAATGAGTTCGACAGCATTTGCGAAATCATTCGCATTTTGAGCAGCGAATTGAGCTACGAGAGCGCCTTTGAAGATTCTGCCATCTTGAGTGAAGATACCTCTTTCTCTATCATTAGTACTGAATTCTGCCTGTCTTGCTTTTTCGGATCTTGAATACTCTCTCGAAAGCATCATGGGAGTGTAGGTGATATGTGTTTCATAGCGGGAGAAGAGAGTTCGAGCGGCCAGCTTGGAATAGCGCACCATGGGAGCTGTTGCGACAGCCATCAATATATCCTATGCTGCAGACGTCGATCGAGACACGCAAACTCACCTGCGACATTAACAGTCTTGAGCTGCCTGAGCATTTCGTGCGGTGGGATGACTTCGACCTGATTGAGATCTTCAATCTCATCGTGAACATCGCCATGCTCTGACAGCAGTTCCATCACCATTGTCGAGGCTCTTCACTCGGCCACAGGATCTCTGTGCGATCACGTTTTGGTGTCGAGTAAAGGCAAGCTTGTCCGAAAAGCGAAATGCAAAGACCAATCTGCACGAACTCGAACACTGTATGCCGCACGGGGCGTGCATATTCTTTTAATTTCTCCCTTCCCTCCCGCGATTAGGCCGTGTTCGAATCACGGTCGTGTTTATAAAAACTGCTTTCTACTATACATTGTAAGAAGGCCATACTGATTGCATAGATCCTCGCGTTCGCTCAGATAGTAGTGAAAGACATCTCATCCCTGTTATCCTTACTGGAGCCTCTCTCAGAGGGAGGGTTAGAGCATAGTTCCGGATGACCGATCTTGACTAATTTCTTATCATAAGCCCCGTCGCGGTATCCTTCGACTATACGCTGCAACAACTCCGATGTTGACACTCCATCTGTTCGTCTCGTAGGCAAGAAGCGTCCTTGATCTTTGACAAAGCGATAAATGTCGCTCTGCCCGGGTGTTGTGCCCTCGTATGGCATCTCATCGTGCGCTACATAATCGATCTTGTGATGGTCCAGAAATTCTTGGTCAATTATCCATGGTGCATCCTCGATGACCTGCAAAGAGAATAGGATACAACCGTCAGACCTCATTCGAGAAGACGCTAAACCTTCCAAGAATTCAGACGCACCTCATCTACCCATCGGCAATTGCGAACACTTTCGTATCGCTCCGCGGAAGTCATAACCGGGATAGCTTTATGCTTCCTCACTAGCTCGCTGGAGCAGACCCCAACTAGTAGGTGTACGTTCGGGAAAGCCAACTTGGCTTGTCGAAGAGCTAGGGCATGGCCATAATGGAACTGAACAGGCAAGTAAAGCAGGGCAATCAGCATGCATAAACGAGTACTTTTTCTCGCACTGTGAGTCTGCATACCAAGTCGAATACGCCATCAGCATAGATGCGAACTGGACGGTCTTTCGGCGGCTTGTTGATCTTATAATTCCTCTCCACACCGTCTGCGCCTGCACCTGCAATAGCCTGCTTGACGCTTTCTTGCAGGTCCAAAGCGCTCATCTTGGCAAGGAAGCCGTGAGGGGCAGGGTGATGTATAGCTTCTTTACTCTCAGGCACTTCGAGCAGATCGCTCGAAGCGGGTCTCGCTGGCGATACTCCTCCTGCCGTCGTACTTCCTCTCGGCGAGCCGGGGGACGCATGTCGAAGATGCGAAGATGGGGCATGCGGTATTTGGGGTGCTGGTGAATCAGGTGGTATGACGGGATTGATTGAACCGTTCTTATCTTTTGAGTTTGGCGATATTGATGCTACTGACATGGAAGACGATGAAGGCATGTTTTGAAGACGCCCACTTCGGGTCGCGAGCCCGTCGTAGTATGATCTTGGGTATCCGGAACCTGTAGTCACAGCTGAACCTTGTGTCGCTGTTGTATTTGATCCATCTGCGGCTGCATGAAGGTGGTGGTGTGGCCGTCTTGACGACATTGGAGCTGAACTGATGTCACCGTCATCTACAAGACGCACACCAGGTAGTACCACGCAGTAGGCGCCGGGCAAACGAAAGGGCTTGCATCAGTTGAGACCTGCGTGACCTTCCGGGAAAGACATTTCCTGCCGAGAAGCATTCCTGTGTACTCACAAGTGCTCGCGGTTGATTCATTACCGTCCGCCTTATCCACCGCCATGCTGGGCGAAGCTCTCCTCTGTCTGCTCGTACTTGGCGAAGGAGCAGCGAAAGGGTCAGGAGCAGCAATACTCGTGGCCGCAATGTTCTGCCCTGCTGTCTGACCCGAAGCGTTATCTGTTCCCTCTGCTTTCTTGCTGCTTGGACCGCCAGCGGATGTGCCGGTGGCAGCGGGACGACGAGTTGGAGCAGTGAACGAGCCGGTGTCGGTGTCGTCTGCGCCCATTGCATCTTCTGTAGTCTCAGCATTGCTCTCTTCTGATGCTTCGCGAGATCTGCTCGAGTCTCCGGCTGATAATGTGCAATAGGTTCCATTTGCGGGTAGATGATCCGGTCAAAAAGGTCAGCACGTTTCTTGCTCCGGACCATAGCGTATATGCATGGCTATTCTGGACAACCCACGCTGAGCAGGATTCTTGCGGCGCCTCTTCGGTGCTGCCGGAGCAGGCTGTCTCGATGCCATCTTCTGTGCCCGTTCTGATGATGCAAAGGAAGGATAGCTGCAGCAAGACAAGACGGCGGGAAAGAACTTGTCCACGCCGATTACAGTATCTTTCGGATCTTTCAGCATTAACACTTGCAGCATCCGAACACAATGCCTAAGCTATCATCCCACTTAAGGCCTTCATATGCAATGCTCTGGCTCATGATCTCTGCAGATCTCGTGCAGCTCGCCAAGAGACCGTGCAGATGGCGCTGTACATGGGAAGCAGGCCAAAAAGACAGCCAACACCAGCCCAAGTCTGCAAGACCATTCATTCCAGTGACAATTATACAATCCAACGTTCACTGAAGCTGACAGTGTAACTTACATTATGCCTCTTGTAATTGTGCAGTTTACTTAGGGCAGAAGTAAATTGCAGAAGTCACGAGAGAGGACACTGAAGAGCTTTCTCCGGCACAATACAGGCCAATGTCGAAACTATTTTCAAGTCTATCAGCCTGTATTATGCCAGAGAAAGTTCTTCAGCTGCTCTCGTGACTTAGGCATTTCACTCGTACACCAAGTCGGTCAATGGGCATTCCTTACCAAACCATCGCTCAGCTCAAGAGGCTGCTAACGTGGGGAAGAACGAACATTCTCCTTCATTTTTGGCAGGGATAGATTTCTCGCATCTGTTGAAGAGAGCCTTTCGTGAGACCTTTCATTGCATAGGTTTTTAGACACTGATGTCTGTCTTGAGGAAAAAAGACGCTCTCATCCTGTCAGCCAATACGTGTATAAGGCGCTTGAACCAAGTAGAAACCCTCAGAGGTAGAATTCAAGAAAAATTATCACATTGCAGTGACAAGATTAAAACAGGGAAGTGGATATCCTGGTAATGCTACATGAATGCCCTTGTAGCAGGCTCCCGACAGTGCACTTGTGGGGAAAGCTAATAAGCATTGTGGCCCGGCTAACATATCCTTTTTAAGAAGACTATGCTACCGAGATCTTTAATTCCTTCATCATAACTAGATACCAGTTTTTCCCCTGTTACAAATATATATCCTAAAAAACGCCTGGTGCCCGCAGAAGAAACGATAACGTAAAGAAAAGTTGAAGAATGATGCTGTATTTTGCGAGCGCCGTATGCCGAGTGTGAAAACATCTATAATTCTATGCCAGTCTAATGACGGGACTTCAATGATGATTCAAAGTGTTTGACTTGCGGTTGGTGAGTCGGAAAGGATGAAATGACAAACGACCATGATTGATGCGTTGTATCTTGACGGATGAAGGAAGAAGAGGGATGCTATCCAAAAGATGGCTTTTTTGGGGCCGAATAGACGACTTGCGACATCGACTACTCTCCGAGGTGGACGAGTGCTTTACTCGTAGTTCCAGGTGATGGGGAGGACACCAGCGGACATGTCTCCAAGAGCCTGGAAGGCACCGGTTGAGAGATCAAGCCTGTGGAAAGGACAGAAACAGGTGAGTTTCATGACTTGCCGATAATCCAGGGCCGAGGCCAACTATTTCTACTTACGAGCCGCCGCCGCATCCGGGGCAGAGGTCCTGAACTGTTGCAGTGATGCTCTTGCCGTTGTTGGTGTTGGTGATGGACACGGTCTGACCGCACTTGCTGCTATCGTACTGACCAGCGTTGACAGCTACGATGAAGGCAGAGTCGCTGTTGTAGTTGCCGCAAGCTCCGGGGTTGCCATTTTGAGCTGATCGAAGGAAAGATCATCAGACACGTGCACCAAGTAGAAGCGCGTCTATTTCATGATGTAGTCAACTCACTGTACCAGGTAGCTTGGCCAGAGCTTCTCTTCTCCATAGGAGCACCGGCAACCATGGCGGTAGCAGCGGCGAGGACGGTGAAGACAGTCTTGAATGCAACCATTTTTGATATAGTGTTTGGGTCTTTAAAGATAAAGATACGAGGGAACGTATAGAAAACGGAGAGAGTAGTATGAAGTGGAGGCTTGAGGAGCTTTGGAATGAGAAAAGAAGATGAGAGAAGAGATGTGCCTGACAGGCTGGGTTTTTATACCTTTTCGCCCTGTGCCTGGGAAGGTACATCTCCCGGCTATCCTCGAGGATGCATCGGTATCGGGTCACTGGAAAAGTTGGATAGACCTCTCAACACAGATGAGAACACTCGATTTACGACCTCTGAACTCTATGTGATACTGTCCACGGAACGTTTTGCAGCTCATTTTTGGTCAACCTGGGCCAAATTTCAGTCAGATAGAGGGTTCTGCAAGCGCCATAGGAACGGATGAAGCCGACGGCTTTCGGTGTGTCCATCTCGCTCGGGAGTGCGCGTATGTTGAAGAGGGCCTTGAAAAATAAGCAAAATAGTGACCCGTACGCCTGGCAAATCTGCTTGCGGGTGCCTGGGTCGATTTGCGTAATAAGTTTCCATATGATTGATCTTTTCGAGTGTCCGGAGAGGTGTCCGGAGAGATGCGAAGATGCGCAAAGAGTGCCGGCCGTATGACATATCTCTTCCTCATAGGGCAACTGGACAACCCTTTACTTTCCGCCTTTCCCGTATTCGAACAGTATTTTCTCTGTCACTGCCCTTGTCTCGGTCAGCTCGCCGCAGTTTTAATTTTCTGGGGAGGTCGCGCTTTGCCACATTATCGGTTCGCATGTTATTTACTGTCAGCGACTGACCGAACAGCTTCTGTGCAGTACCTTTTGCTTCGGATTTATTGATTGCTCGCCTCTTGCGTCTGCAGCAAAAATACCGGCTCGTCACCATCGCACAGCATAGTAGTGACTTCGAAGAAAAAGCACGCCGATCACGCTCGTTTCGGTTGAACGGACAGTGATGGGGCACACTTCTATGGCAGGCTAATATCCATAAAAGAGCACGGTCATTAATATCACTCTAGACTTTGCGCCGGGCGCTGTGATGGCATCATTGGCCATTCGTTAAAAGTTCGGAATTTGGTTCATCCGGCAATGCAACCCATCTACGCGCGGATGGTGCGTATGCATGCACAAGGTTTGAATTCAGCGAAGGGACCGCAACAAAGCTGCTCCTCAATGAAGCAAGACGCTAGACAGGTGTCGAGTTGTTGCCCCAAGAAACATTGCGCGTGCAGCAAAGCTGGAAAACTAGATGAAACTCATGCTACAAAAAAGGAAAGAAATCGAAATCGAAAGAAAAGCTCGAGCCGAAGTCTATGAGGAATAATGCTAATACATTACATTAGAAAGTCATATGTGACGGAGCCACCAAACTTGCGTGTTACTACTGGAAACTTGATAAAAAGAGACTACCCAAGCGAAAGGCTAACGAAGGTCGAAAGAGCTAGCATGGCATGAACTAATGACTGCGCTTCAGAAAAACCAGTGTCTTCCTCTTCTTCAACAGCAACAGGCGCAGTATGTCTGGTCTTGTGTCTAGTTTGCAGTGTGGCTCGTTGAACTGCTGGGTTTCATTATAAGAGCCGTACTTGATGCTGTAAATGTATGTGAAAAACTTGCATTGTACTTGTTCATTTCAAATTTTTCTCGCCGTGTTTTAAGATCGATGCGATGCGATACAACTCGCCCAAATACACGTCCTGCTTCTTCCCATCTTCTGGACCTCTTATTCTGCATACACTAGGAGCGAAGAGTGAGGGCTCTGACCACTTCGTAGCCAGTCGAAAGCCATGGCGACATCATCATCCGCGGTCATAAGAATTTTATCTCCCTCCTCATCTTCGTACTTCAGTCGAAGACTAGCGGCCGTCAAGCCATTTGTCCTTGCACCACAGAGCTGTATTTTGTGCAAGACCTTCCTCGACAACTCCTGGTAAGAAATCGAGGAAAGGACGACAATGACAAAAGTGTCTTCGCCGTAGTTGACTTTGATCTTGATTGCCGATGAAGGAGAAGTAGGCGCAGAAGGCAAATGAGGTTGTGGTGTAGATTGTGATTCTCTCGAGTAGCCATTCACAGCATGTGGAGCGGCTATCGAAGACGTCGGTGAAGCATAATTCAGGCTTTGTGACTGACCTGAATCTTCACTTGATCTATCGGTTCCCGTACTACACGAGCTGAAACGTTTGACGGGCGCAGTAGTACCTGAGCCAGCGGTGGAAGCTATAGTAGCTGTACTCGAATTGCCAGTCATGCCTCGTTTTAGAGGCATCGCATGCCCATTCGACATTTGCCTTCCCATTTGCGCCGAGCCAAAGTGAGCAGGGTGCACATTCTCCATAGGATAGGGTGACCATTGTCTATCGTTCTGACTGTTAGCAGATAATTGCCCAGGTTGCAGCTGATACACATGCGGACTGCTCGCTGACCGACTTCGCAAAGGAGGAGGAGCGTTATGTATCGGCATATTGCCTTGCGAGTTCTGTCGCAGCATGCGTAAAGGCTCGCCTCCTTGCAAAGATAGCTCATCCATCTGTTGTGCAATACTTTGCCCTCGTAGTCCGTTGAGCGCAGGTGTATACGTCGCGGTCGATGAGCCGGAAGATCCAGGTGGATGCGGCACAGGATTCGACCACTCGTGACTTTGCTTCTTGCGCAGTGCAGACTTGCTCGCTGAGTGTCGCAAGCTTGGAGGAGGTCCTTCTTGCGGACTACCGCTCGCGGTCGAAGACGACATTGAAGATTGTCTCGGCAGCGCAGGCACCGATGGATAGCCTCCACTTGGCGTTTGGCTCCTCCATTGATTGATGACCGCTGAATTGGAATCTTCGGTTTGCGCACGTGGCCTTGAGCCATTCATTGCAACTGCATCGCCGTTCTGTCTAGCTCCAGGAGGTAATGACTGTGTCGCTACCCCACGCCTCTGCATGCCACCGCCCAAGCTGGGTGTCGACCTGCCCGTTGTCGATTCGTAGTCACCAGGATAGCCTTCTTCGCCTTCGTCTTCGAACGTCCCGCCGTATGGATTGGCTCCATACCCCATCGCGCTGTGAAGACTAGCACTCGAGCCGCCAAATCCAGGAATCATAGGACCGAGTTCGCTCTGAGGCGTATTTGGGAACTGACTATGAGGTGAAGCCAGACGACGGAGTTGACCGGCTGAACGTGATCTTCTCTGTGCTGCCATCTCTTCTACTGCTTTACTGACTGTCTTATGCCATTGAGTGAGCTGGTCGGGTGTGCGGCACTTTATACTGAATGCTTCATCCAGCTGATCTCCCCTCCACGTTATTTGCAAGAGGTACGATCCTGCAATAGCAAAACTTATCAGCATTTAGTACTATCCCAACGGTAACAAAGTAACTCACCAGGTTTCGTCACAGGACTAGCTGAGATGACATTGTTGATGAAAATTCTCCCCTTGAGCTGTAAATTGGGTTTCCTCTTCAAAGCAGCAGCCGCCGCTGCAGCATTTCCAGAACCTGATTTCCTAATCATCGAGTTGCTCTTGTTGACTTTAGTCTTTCCGTTCCCTTGCATAGGCGCATCTTTGCAGCATAAGATGATCTTCTGAAACAGATATACGTGGTATTCTCTTTCAACGTCTGATTTAAGCACTTGGAATGACTCGTGTAAGAGCAATTCGCCGAATGAGCTGAGTTCATGCCCCTCTGTAAAAGCCATGCACAAGCAGAGTCAGTCTTCCAGGTTCACGTGCGATATTACGTTTTGGTCTCGAGGCATCACTCACTCCAATCTTCGACACGCCCGCGCAGCTCCTCTGTCGCTTGTTTGTTCTCCTGTTTCCGAGTCTCTTCATTGACCTTATCAGCTATTCTCTTCGCCGTTTCAACACCTTCTACTAGTTCTTGATAATTAGGCCACGATGTATCCGTCGCTTTTGCAAGACTCTGTAAAAATCGCAGACAAGCGTGAGTATGGCGTTCAAGACGAGAGCAGAAGAGCTTATGACTCACCTCGAACAGTAAATGGTACTTCAATAAACGTTGCACAGGCTTAATATGAAACATGAGAAGTTCTGTAGAATCAAGTATATGACTAGCTTTCGCCAGAGCTTGACCGTCTGTTTTCGCAACTGCCTGTAAGAGGTCACTCGCTGCAAGGTAATTGATGCAGTATGGTTCATAGACAGCGAATGATTCCTCCTACAGCATCAAATCGGATGAATCAGCCACGTTGCACAGCGATATACTCAGAGCAAAGTATGGGCGGGACTCACCATCATAAGAAACAGAGAGCCGAATCGTTGCTGTTCGGGAGGTAGGCAGGCATTCGTTTCCACGCCAATCAAGAATCTTCTAGCGAAGTCGACTATGCTGTTCAAGTTTAAGAACAATCCATGTATCGTATCTTGGGATATTGCGGCATCTTCCGCTAATTTGCGAGAGTATTCCTGCGGGTATCACAAATCGGATTGTGACAAGTTGAACGAGAGGAATTCAGTATGAACCAAAATCAAAATCCAATGGACCGATGAACAAGATGGTGAACATACCTGTAACACTTCCAAATCTTGAACATATTTTCGTTCTGTCATCAAAATCTCTTTGACTACATTGCCTCTCGTATCTAACGACTTTGCACTGAATAAAGGTTGAGCTGGTTCCGAATCATCTTCTTGTGGTGGTAGAAGTAGTCCTTTTGCTTCTATGATATCCACCACTTTAGATACTGTATGTACGACCTGCATGACGAAGGAAGTAATTAGAATGTTAGCCGAGGACGTCTGTACCGGAGCATGCTTCGACTGTACAGCGAGGTTTACAATCTCCACTAGATTCAAATGGACATGCAAATCTGATTGCCAACTCACCTTTACAGTACCATTCGTATCGGGCGAGTAGAGCTCGCCCACTCTGAACATATCCTCATCGCCCCATGCTAATTGCGTGGAACAAGCCATTACGAAGTGCGCTACACCTCTCTGACAAGCTTTAAAGTTGTTCAGAGATGCATCAGGGTTTACTTCTAGGCGTTTTTCCGGGTTGATCATGTTGAAAATATAGCATAGGGAGGACCCTAATCTAAGGATGTTCAATATCCTACTGACTGGATCGTTGATCTCTGATGTCGGTAGTAGAGTTGATGCTCCTGCTAAGTTCATACTGCTGCTTGAAGGTGTCGTAGGCGACAAAGGGGATGCCAATTCGTTTGATGATGACGAACTTGATATTGCTGCTGCTGCATTTGATGTAGCATCGAGAGTGGACTCCGGGACATCTATATAACGCTCCGCGAATCCAGGAACGCGTCTTAAGCGCTTGAGGAGAGCTATACACGTTTGATAAAGACCCGAAGCTGCATTTGCAGATCGATTAGCTGCGCTGTTGATTGCTGCTACCGGCGAGTCGATGCCACTGCTGTTTCCAGCCCCAGCGAGGGAGCTAGAGGATGAGCCGGCGAAAGAGGCGAATGAGCGGTCTGCCATGCTTGGACGCGAGGCATGGCCTATGCTGAATGCTGATGTGGATGCGGAATAGCTGGATGAGGACGAGGTTGATGGAGTCGGCAGTGCGCTTGGAGGCAAGGATGCGCCTCGCAGTGAAGTCGAGGCCATGTCAGTATTGGGGGTGCTTGGATCGCGCCAGTCCGAGCTAGAGAGTGATAGGCGGATTGGCGATTCTTCGCTTGAACAGTATCACAGCAGCCAGTCAATGTGCGCGATGAACTGCGCGTTGTTCTTGTCCTGGTCCTCTGTAGCCTGGCCGTGCAGGCAATCCTGGCTCGTACACTCTCGAGGTCGGCGGAAGGCGGCCGTCTGGGAGGGCAGCGACGAGGAGCGGTGCACACCAACACAGGCCCTTGCCAAGTGTAGACGTTGATGCAGCGTATGTGCGCGTGTCCTTCCTTCTGTCGCAACTCCCGCTGTCGTGATGCAAAACGAGGCGCGTGTGCTTGCGAGATCAGAGACACAAGGACGCGGACTGTACGATGGCTTGATGGATGATGGTATCGACTGACAGCAGTCAACACGAGGCAGCAGTATGGCCTGCTGTGTCACTCTGACTGCCACCACAATCGCTGCTGCCTATTCCTCTGCCGTTTCCTTTTGTTGGATCTGCACGCTCTTGACGGGAGTGAATTGCTGCTGTAAACAATGGGGGTCGAGTTTGAGGAGGACGACAGCCAGCGACAGGCGGCAGAGTGCAGTGGTGTTGATGGTATGCTTGATGGCTATGCGTGTCTTGCTACTCCCTCCATGCTGCAGTCTTCCACGCCATCGTCGTCGTCGTCGCAGTTGCACCGAGGTAAAGGTGGCGGCCATTCTTCTTCTTTCTATGTACACGACACTGCGATCCATCACATCGTCACATATACACTCTACACGCGCTGGATTCTGCTACTACCCGCTGAAATACACACTCACACACCACATCAGCCAGCCGCCTCGCCCTGACTGGCCGCATCCATGTCCCTGCGCTCTCAGCGCTCTGCGACTTCAACGGCGACCTCGCACGGCAGACACTCCAAGCCAGCAGCAGCCAGCGATGCAGACATCTACATCTATGCTCTGAGAGTGGTCCTGCTCCAGCATGTCATAACCAGCAAGCCCGCAGTGCAGCCTTCGACTGCCGCTTCAACCTCTACGTCAGCCCTCGCCGCTGGACCATCCACGCCAGTCAAGCGAGAGCATAGCAGCAATGCAGCAAGGCCCTCGTCGCAGGTATATGGCAGCAGCAGCTGGACATCAACTCTCAGCTCCCTCTCGCTCTCCGACCTTTTTCGTCCCTCGTCATCCTCGTCCTCCTCCACATCTCCCAAATACCCTGAGCGATTCATAAAGGTCCTGGAACAGCGTATAGAGCTGATATCAACAGGACAAGACAGGACCTACAATGATCGTCTTATACGGTATACATTCGGTGCATTCTACGGTAAACTCAAAGATCCAAAGAACACTAGAATCATCAAAGATAATCGTAAACTGGAAGATCTGATAATGATGTTTATAGCCACTGCTACTGAATCACTGCGCAAGAATAGCCAAGGTGATGAGTGGAAGTGGAGGTTGGAGATACAACTCGAAGCGTTTGTGGACGTCCTCAATGCTGCGCTGAGGAATAGAGACCTAAGGCATGTCCCCCAAGAATTGATTGCGAAGTTGGACACGCTCAAGAGTAGGATATCAGCAAATAGGCCTCCACCTGCTCTATTGCCGCAACAGAACAGTGGAGCGAACGATACCACTGCACCAAATGCCGATGGCTACAGCAGTGTAAGAACGAGTACGAGCTTGGATGCAGCTGCTACTTCCTCATCGACGATGTCTCCTACCCATTCGGGTGGATCGGCTAGCATACAATCGCAGTCAGCTTCGACAACTCATATTTCGTACAGCATCGCAGACATATCAGCTGCAAGACAGTTAGGTTTGGTTTTCGAAATCAGCCCAGAGCAAATTCAGCGCGACATCAATCATCTCCGTAAGGTTTGTACTGAAAAGGTAGGATTGTAATTGTCAAGCAGTTTCTAACGCCAGCAGACTAACTCTCGGTGCCTCATAGAACGCCCTCGCAGAGCTCAAACAATGCATGAACCTCATATCGATGAACGCTCCTTTTCCAGCGTGCGCGGATGATTTTCAATCAGAAGAAGCATACAAAGAATGGCGCTCAACTGAACTCGCTGCCTTGCAGCAGGAAATGCTTTCTATATTGCAGCGCTCTCCTGAGCTCGTGAGAAGTTCCTCATCAGAGGGACAGGACAGCTTGTCTTCAGCACCATCGGGTAGTGCTAAACGTGCAAGTGCAGTGGTCACTGAAGCTGGAGAAGCTTATGTTGGGAGAAGAATATCGTCAAGTGCAACTGCGACAATCACGAGGAGCTCCTTACCTATAGCTGAGCAGTTCGCTTCAACGCTTTCCTTCGGTGATGAAAACAATCATGCTTCCGCGAATTCAGCAGCTGGCAGTGTCTACTCGTCTGCTATCCCTTGGCCTGCTTCTCCTTCTTCCACAACACATCAGCAATTACCTTCCACATCGACCACAACGATAGTAGATGGTTCTTCCCACCCTTCCTCTTCTTCGACGTTCACATACATTCCACCAAACTCATCAGCTCGAAATTGCTATCTCAGACTCTTGTCAATCATGCTGTCTTACGACCTGGAAGCAATGGCAACGCTAGACCCAAGCGAAGAAGTCCCATTACGTATATTGAGTAAATTCAATCAAGATATACTCAATGAATGTGCGTCTAGATGGAGGATATTTCAAAGCACGAAGTTTATCGCTTTTCTGGATGAGATGAGCTCGAGATATGCGAGGGATGAGATGCCAGTCGTAGAATGCGTTACTGAAGCTCTTGGGGACTTTGATGAGCTGAAAGATAAGGTGCCGTTTGATCACTGGCCTACTATGGACGTATGTCGAACTTTGCTGTCTCCTTCTCACGTGCAATCCTAGGAGCTGATTCTCTCTGATTACTACCCAAACTGCTTAGAGAGATGCATTTCTGCAAACTATTTCGGAACTCTTCGATGCTTTGCTCAAAGCTTTTTACGAGACTTTCGCGCAGCCTGCTTCAGCGCAAGCTGTATCTTCAGTCTACAGCGCAATCGTGCAATTGTCCGATATACCGGCCTTTGAAGAAGCAATACCGCTCGAAGATCTCGAAGAGAGATTAGCGAAACTTAAACATGCTATTGAATCAGTTTCGGAGTACCTTTACGCTCAGGAACGTATGGCTATCTTTTCACATCACGCCCGAACCCTGCCCCAACAATCGACATCTCGAGATGCCGCGAGTGCAGAAACACCAGTGGAAGCATTCTTGGATCTGTTAAATTGGCTCAAGACGTCAGCTAAGCGCTTCGATAAACTGTATAGAAGTCCGGTATTCGGTACTGTCGATGTTCCACAACATTTCCTGGAGAAAAGCGTAGAATTGTACATTCGAGAGATGAACTATAAGTTTCAACAGCTGCAGGCTCTGCAGAAAGCCAAGCCACTTTATACGACTCCGAACGAGAGAGACAATGACGATGATGGACAGCCTATCAAGGATGGCGAAGTCATGGCTTTGTACAGAGGTGTCAAGGAATTGACAGATATGCACAAGGCATTCTGTCCAAGGTGAGCGATCTTCCTCTTTTGATCTCACGTAGGTCAATCATAATTGATTCATTGATAATCTTGGTCGTTACAGCGCGCAGCTCTCGATATCACTAAACCAACAATTTGAACCATACATACTGCGTTGGCTCGCAGAAACAGATACGAAAACCCTCACATGGGTACGACATGCGATCAATCTAGACTCGTTCAGACCTGAAGACGAATTGGATAATGAAGACAAGCATACATCCTCCATTCGAGATTTGGTCGACTCTTGCAAAGGCGCACTGCAATTCGTGACGGACTTGGATTGGCCTGATGATTATCAAAACGCCATGTTCTTCACTCGATTAGCTGCTGTAAGCCTGCATGCTCCCTTTTCTACCTTGCTCCACCCACATATTGGCATCAAGAGCTGATCGCGTTTGTGATACATCGCACGCAGACTATTAGCAAGGCTATTGAACAATACTGCATAGCAATAGAGGAGCTCTTCATGCGCGAGGTCACTCCGCCGAAACACGATAGCGATGGCGATAGGGACGAACGGACCCATGCATGGATCACAAGAGCTAAAGCTTTATATAATCAAGACAAGAAGCTAGTCATGTTTCAATTTCAGCCTACTTCATGCTTGAAGCTCAATAACATTCACGGTGCCAGAGCTCTTCTAGACAAGATGTACACAACGGTGGATGCGGACAAGGTGGCTGCCATCACACAAGCGAGAGCGGCCCCTGTACCAGCGAGACAACATGCGCAGAGGAACCTGTTTACAGTCAAGATCGTCCTCGGAGAAGGCTTAGCTACGTCTGATGGCGTGTCACGTGTCGATCCTTTCGTTACACTCTCTGACGAACGGGGCATGAGAATAGCGAAAACGCGGACTTTATACGAAACGAAAGAGCCGAGGTGGTCGGAGACATTCGATGTCTCAGTCGAAGGCAAGATGTGGATCGCAGCTACGGTTTGGAACCGCAATCTTGTGGATGAGCACGAGTTGTTGGGCAGAGCATACCTTGCTCTAGATCCAGCCGTGTTTGGTGATTATTTGCCTCACGATTTATGGCAAGACCTAGATACCACGGGAAGAATTCTTCTCCGAGTCAGCATGGAAGGGGAGAAGGATGATATACAATTCTTTTTCGGTCGGGCTTTCCGGTCTCTGAAAAGGGCCGAAAATGACATGACCAGGATCATTGTGGACAAGGTATGTTTTGCAGGAAGACAAGATACAGCACGTTTTGCTCACCATCTATTGTTTCAGATCTCCCCCTTCATCAGATCCTCCATATCGACCAACTCCCTACGGACGCTTCTCAAGAAAGGTGGTTATACTAGCTATCTAAAAGACCTGAACTTGGAAAAGGCTTTTGAGAAAGCCCGGCTTGAAAATGGCTTGGAAGGTGTAAAGAACCTCAAGAATCTCATCAAAGCGCGAGACCCGAACGCGCCTCTGATTCCCTTGCCCGCACATATGATAGATCTAGAAAAGGTCAAGCCTCTCCCCAATCCCTCTGGCTCATCAATCGCAGGAGACAAGAAGAAGGCTGCCGAGCTGACGGACGCAGAGATTGAAGAGCCTTTAGCTCCTCTGTTAATGTACCTCGATCAAAGCTTGGAGACTTTCAGAAGGCACTTAAGTGAGCCTGCATGGCAAGTCGTTCTCACCAAGATCTGGAAGGAGGTCATCAGCGTAGTGGAAAGCCTGCTTGTTCCGGCCTTATCGGATCAACCCACTGAGATGAAACCACTTTCCGACAAAGAGGTCGACATCGTGTTCAAATGGCTCAAAGTACGCCTCTCCATCATGGCATCAAAGCACTCGTATCTGGCTGATCTTACATTGTCAAACTTAGTTCCTGACCGACTTCTTCCATGCCGATGGACACGGGGTGCCAATGGGAGATCTGCAAAATCCCAGGTATCGTTCTGTTATGCTTATCAGGCTGTACTACGATTGGTCCACGGATAACCTCATGGAAGAATCGGTTCGGCTTACGAACGAGCAATTGAAAGCCACAACGAAAGCAAACGGAGCGCTCCGCAGCAAGTCTGTCTATCAGCAACGAAATCTAGGAACAATTAGGAAAAGAAAGCAAGAAAAGTACGAAGAGGCGGACTCTGGAGCAGCTGAAATGGTGATGCGCATCTTGCGAATGAGGTGGGTCGTAATGAGCCTCGTATCAAACTGATTGCGCGATCTGACCTTTGTCTTTTGCCAGACCTCAAGCCATTGACTTCTTGCAACAGCAAATGGCCATGCTTAATCTCGTTCAAGAGAAGCAGAAGAAACCCACTCGCTTACTAGGCTCAATCCGCGGACGAGGCCGCGGGAGAGGGAGATCTACAGGCACTCATACAAATACACGACAATAAAATTCGCAACATCAGCATCATCCCCTGCCCCCGCTTCCTTCGCCCTCACCGAGTCCAATGCCGGGGACGCGACAGCCAGTACATGTGAGGCAGAGAAATCAAGATGTAGCAAAATCATAGTCATATTCTTATCGTAATAATTATTGATGAGTCGCCATTTCACCATGTAATCTTGGGCGTTGCAGTGACGACGATTACAGCGTCAGAACTGCTTGCTATGTGCTAAATTGCTGCAGTCGGAACGACTCGAACGACAGTCTACGATGCTACATAATCATTCTTTAAAGCTCGTCTCGCGCCGGTAACGTAGTTGTGGGAGTTGGAGCAGTGCTGCTTCCTGGCGTAGTCACCGGTGTGCCGCTGGACTCACTCGCAGCTGGGCTGGAGCTGGATGTTGATGCCTTTTTCGGCTTTTTTGGGGCTCGCTTCATCTGCAATACTGTGACTTGGCTCGCTAAATCCTTCCGCCGCCTATCCAACTCTGAGATTTTTAAGACCGGATCATTACTTCTCTTCAGGCTATCTTGCTTGCTGTGAACCTCGTCGAGCCACTTTTCTGCCGATGAAATGGTAGACCCGAGCGTCTTGAGTTCCGTTTCGGTATATTTTGAGGGTTCGTCTGCCGCAGTGTCCTTTTTGAGCTGCTCAGTAGCGGATACGAGGAAAGCCTGTGCTTGTGCGAGGCCCATGCGGAAATCTTTGACGGCATCGACACGCCCCGTCGCCTCCTTGATGCGCATGTTGGGTGCAGAAGCAGCTCGCCTTGAAGTCAAGGATCGTCAGCTTCGATGATAGGCTAGATCATGTGGGCAGAGTCGGCTTACTCTAATTCGGATTTGGCGCTTCTCAATTCCTTCGTCGAAGCGGAATCTCCTTGATCCCACATCCACTCGCTCGCCTCTTCAAGCCTTTTCCGGATTTGGACTCGTTCTGCTTCTGTCGAGGCTTCCATGAAGGCTGGACTATCGAGCTGATCACGGAGTCGGTAGGTATAGGCTTCGAGACCATTTCTAGCTTCTTCTCGGTCGCGCTTGCGAGTCTCGGCGATGTCAATGTCGCGCAATCTGTCGAGCCTTCGTCAGTCATTACCTTAGCATATGGCAGAAGAATTAGTCTTACCGCTTGATAGAGTCTTTCTTTTCCTGGTCCGTCATAGGCTTAAAATCACCAGGCACCTCAATAACAGAGAGTTTGACGGGACCTTTTGGCTTAGCCTGAACTGCAGTGTCATTCGAGTCCGTGTTGCTACCCTCTGCATCTTGAGCTTCTGCGCCTTCCGTCTTTTCCTTATCTTTGCTACCAAAGAAGCCTTTGATCTTGTCCGTTACGCTGGCCGATTCTTTGTTTTCGAGCACATTGAGTTGCGCGGCTGGGACACTGAGAATATTTGAGTCACTCAGGAGAATTGATACCGTTACAGTGGCATTCTGCTTCTCGACATCTGTCAGGTTGGCATACGCTGCGGTCAAGCCGTTAATCTGATAGTCTGCCAATTGTCGAGATGCTTCCTTGTCCTTGAAAGATAGCTCAAAGTCTGCAGTTTTCTTCAGGGTCATTGTCTTCTGGACGCCCAATTTAGAGTTTGCCGGGAAAAGTGTCGACGATATCACACGGGATCCGCCGCTGTCAGCGTTGTATGATACGTCGATAGCGTATGGATTCAATCCAGTCAAGCGGATGTCTTTAGTCCTGTATTGTCTGCTGAGACGTGCTCCGTACAGCGCAGCGCCCATCACTGCAGCTTCATCGGCATTCAGATTTTTGGTGATCTTGTCGAGGCCGACCAATGCAGAAACTGCCTCCTGCACCATGGGTACTCGTGAGGTCCCGCCAACAAGGACAACGGAAGTAAGGTCATTGATGCTCAACCCTGCTGCTGCCAGTGCATCATCAATTGGCTTGGTGAAGGCGGGTTTCATATCTTGACATGCAGCCTCGAAGGTTTGACGGGTGACGGATCCAGAGAAGTCTACATCTTCAGCTAGACCTTCGACCTGGGAATCACATGGACGCGTCAATCTAGGGGCATACGAAGCGAAAAGAGAGATGTTCTGCCATTTACACGTGAGGGAGACTGATCGTTTGCACTCAAGACCTGCTTCACTCTGTTCGCTTCCTTCATGAGCTTGGCTTGGGCGCGTTTGTTCTCGGCAAATGGCATCTGGAGTTGGCGTCCATCCCCTGTGATGTACTGTAGCTCCAAAATGTCACGGATCCGGCCGTCCATATGTATGCCTCCTGCAGATAAATCCCATCCGACGCCTTTGACGTCAACCGCCGTGACGTTCTTCAAAAGCTTGGATGCGGGATCATCTCGAACTTCTTTCGTCTGAAGTGCAACTACAGTAGCCTGGATAGCGCCTGCACCCGCATCGTAGAACAGATGGTATTCAGGTGCTTCTGATTGGAATGTTCTCGTCATTGCGTAGTTGATGGCGACTGTAGACAAGATGATCAGGACGAGTGCAAGACCTATACCGGGATCAATCTGACTCACCAGCAGATCCGTCGTCGATGAGCGCCAGAGGTTTCAAACCAGCCAATTCAATGGCATCCAGCATTGCTGTCCTTTCGGCACGTGTGAAGAAGGCCGGCACCTGTGATGCAGCATATTATGTGAGTCGCTCAATTTGAACCAACATCTATCGCTTCAACTGTAGGACTTACTGTTACGACGGTATCTACAACTAATTCACCAGCTGCCGCTTTGGCCAACTTCTTGGCGTGAGACAGTTGCATTGCGAGGTATTCTTCCGGATAGTTCAAGATAGTTGCCGAAGAAGGCTCTTCGCTGAGGACCTTGGGATCTCTGTACTGAATCTTGTTTGAGGTCGTGTTGCTGTGCAGCTTTGTTCGATGCAGAGTCTCGTATAGATTTGCGTGTTGATGGCTTCCATTCTTGCCTATAAGCAGCTTGACGCTTGGATAGGTTGATTCTGGGTAGCGTGATGCCTACAGCAACGAAGATGTATTAGCAGGCCAGAATCGTTGAAAAAGAGTCCAACGCACCAAGGTCGCAGCATCACCACCTATCCAGCGGTCATCGCCCTTTAAGGTCGCGATGCTCTGTATCTTTCTCTTCGAGTCGCTGTGTTAGGGCGAGTAAACGCGTCCATCAAGGGCCGGCAAAGCATGCAGCAGCATCAGCATCAGCTCGGAACGGGTTGATGCAGAGCTCTTCCTAAAGCAAGAACTTACGTATTCAGCAGGATATCAAAGGGAATGCCCTGCTTGAGCAGAGACACCTTCATCCATTCTGTGCCATAGTCGATTGCGAGCACTCCGGCAGCCTGGGCGGCGGACACGAAGGCCACTAAGCCCAGTAGCAGCGTAAGGAGGCGCATTGTCGTCCTGTCTTGCGAGGCGTATCTTCTGACCTTCTGGTGGTGGAAGACAACATTGAAAGCAAGCATTCACAAAAACGTCGCCGTGCACACGTCGCCCTACGTGGCTGATCGAAGGCTCCGGATACTCTTTCGCTCTTGCGCACCACAATGCTGCAGGCAAGAGGTTCAAGACACACAGTACTTATCGCGAGAGATGAAATTGAGAACCTGCACTGCCCGCCGTCTTCGGAAGTCAGCCTGATGAAGGCGCTGCAAAGTGCTATTATATCCAGGCTGAACTGGCACTGGTGTCTAAAAGTGCGAGTTTGGCCTTACCTCATCAACGTACATACCTAGACAAGCTTATCCTGCACAAATATATGGTTCGATGATCTCATGCTGGCTCTCAGGATATTAATCTTCGGTCTGACTGGCTGCAGCCAGTTTGCACTTTCTCTAGCCATTCCAGGGAACCCAAAAGGCCTATCTCCCCCCAATTCGACTCCGGCCAACTCGACGTTGTCGGAGCGCATCACCTCCATCTTCAAACAGAGACCCGGTCAACAGACGATACCGCTGAGTCAGAGTGCAATCGCCAGTCTAGGTCTCGCGGAAGCTGCAGCTTTGTCTCAAGCCGCTTACTGCAAAAGCGTTCGTAAACTATGCTGGACTTGCGGGCAAGCCTGTTCAACTTACCCTGAAATCTACGTACAGTGGACGGCGGGTACCAGCTTAGAAGTGCCGTTCGGTGAGCACAGGTCCAAAAGTCAGTGATGATTGCTAACTCTCTTGCGATGCGCCATCACCTCCTGCTTGCTGGTACAAGTCTATGTCGCCCGTTCGAAAACACTAGAGGCTGTCGTTGTAGCACATGCAGGCACTAATTTCTACTCCTCTAAATCCTGGATGGCGGATATGGACGTCGACCTGATTCCTATTGACAAGCACTTGAACAAGCTTGATACGGACGATGACAATTCTCGGATCTTAGTGCACGCCGGCTTCTATGATGTTTGGCGCGAGCTTCATGATGCAGTGCTCGAGCAAGTGCGCATGGCATTGCGTGAGACTGGCTATTCCACCGTTCTCGTAACAGGACATTCCCAAGGTGCAGCTGTTGCGCAGATCGAAGCAGTAGCTCTCAGGCTGAATCTCAAATCTCGTATCAATGTTGAGAACATTGGCTTTGGCTGTCCAAGACTCGGAAACAAGGTATGGGCTGATTTAGTGGGACGCGTCCTTGGCAACTCGCAATTACATGTAGTCAATCATGATGATGCAGTTGCGCAAATACCTCCGGCATGGTTGACAGACTATCACCATGCGAAAAACGAGATATGGATTGATGAGAAAAGCAAGAAAACCTTTCTGTGTCGGGGGCAAGAGAATGATGAGTGCGCTGCTAGTATTGACCTACCGGGAATATCCGCGCATTCGGGGCCTTACTTCGGCATCAAAATAACTAAAACAGACTGCGATGATTCGGAGCACAGCTAGGCTGAAGGTTGAAAAAACCCCGAACACGGCGCGCATGCCCAGGCACGTGAGGTCCTACGCCTAGAACCCCGCCCAAGTTCTTGACGACAGGAGGTGGCTAGTACACCGCATACTCCATGGACACAGCCTCGAAACAGGTCTCTCTCTCCAAAATTTAGTCACAGGCGCAGGTTGCCCTGTTGACAGGGATGCAGGAGGTCCGGTGCAAGAGAAGGCTTCATGGTCAACACAAGCTGCCTCATCACGGCTGTCGCTCTTCTTGGTGCTCTGAGCTACATCGTTGCTGCACCCGTTGCCGAAGAGCCTTGCGATGGGGACGCCCCAAACAATCCACGAGTACCCTATACTGGTCTGCCTGAGGAGCTTGCCGTCCTGCTGAAGAACAGACGTCAAGCTATACCAGTTAACGAAGCGAGTGTGGACCGCATGGGTCTGCGGCAAGCTGCCGCCATTGCACAAGCTGTCAGATGCCCAAGCGTTGCTCGCAAGATGTGGCAGTGCGGTGCAGCATGCACTTCACTGCCAGGCTTGAAGCTCACTTGGACATATGGTGACAACGAAGAGGTCCCGTACAGTAAGCGGTTACATTCGGCAGGATGAAGGTGTTGACCTCATTAGCCCTTTTTTAGTACTTGTTGGTCGCACAGCGGCTATGCAAGCTGTGGTTGTCGCACATGCTGGCAGTAATTTCAATGCATTAAACTCGTGGCTCACGGACCTAAACTTTGATCAAAAGAAAGCAGGCAAGGAGCTGCAAAATACTAGCGGACGGCGATCTAATTTGCATGAAGGGTTCTACAATCTGTGGAAGCGGACCAACAAACGTACATTACCGCAAGTCCGAAGGGCGCTCGACCAGACTGGGTATACAAAAGTGATTTGCATCGGACATTCACTGGGTGGCACGCTTGCACAGATGGATGCGATCTTCCTGCGAAACAGGCTTCCCAAGCGTGTGAAAGTCCAGTATGTAGGCTTTGGAGTACCGCGCGTGGGCGATGCTAGATGGGCGGACGTAGTCGAGAAGAAGCTGGGTAAATCCCAGGTACATGTTACGAATGCGGATGATATTGTGCCGCATACTCCGCACGAAGCACTGGATTGTCGCCAAACCGCTAACGAAATCTGGATAGACCCAGATAGCAGAAAGGCAGTACTGTGTCGTGGGAGAGAAAACGAGCTCTGCGCTGCCGGCATGAGCACTGCAGACCTGGGCTGGGGTGCACATGGCGGACCATACTTTGGTGTGGACATGGATGTAGATCTGTGCAAGCGACGCAGCGGTACAGTGACGCAGGTTGGCGGATCATGCTCTCTCTGATATAAAGCTACATGCATTCTCTTACTTGACATTGTACATGCCGATTGTTCGCAATATCAAGTAGGTATTGGACTCGCTCTTGCGCTGTCGGGCCTCCCTGGCGGAAGTTTCCGCTTCTTGGCCCCGGCGGGTGCGAAACTTGCTCCTCCGACACCCATGAGACGTTTTAAGCTTGATGGCGGGAATTTTGTTCGACACGTTGTGCACACCGGCAAGGGACTGCAAAATACTGTGGCGGACGAGATCAGCTCCTTGCTAATTACCTTCGTACTGGCGCGACTCACTGGAGAGGCACACAGAGCAAACGTAGCCAATATCGACGATCTTTTTGTGACAAAAGCAAGCTGCTCGAAGATCGATCTGTTCCTGCGTTGGAAGATGCAGGTGCTTCCTGACGGCAATTCCTGGTAAAAATGCCATCATAAGGTATTGCAGTAGCCCGGAACGGCGCTCTAGGCGATAGTAGGAAGCTTTGGTGAGGTGTGCCGCTTGCTGTAGGAAGACTGCATCATCGCCATAGATCTTGCAGACATCGATGGGTATAGACTATTGAGGGAAAGGCTTCAGTACATGCAGTCTTTCAGTAGCAAATCAGGCTTACTGCTTTCTGAGCTGCAAAGATACAGTTCATGATTGGTATGTATTGGTGCGAGGCCTCCCCGGAGACGCTTAGTACTAGAATGCGGGCCTTTAAGCTTGGCAGAGCGTCATCCTTGCTGATTCGATTTACGTCTAATTTTCCCCTATCAGTAGCTATTCGCCATGCAGCGGTGCTATACAAGCTCACAACACAGTGCTTTGGTCAGGCAGCTTGCGAAAGTGACGGATTCTGTAGCCTTTGATTAGCGAAGAGACTCCCTCAAGGGCTATGTAGACTATCATCTTACTGTCTTGCAACCCAGGCTTGTATTCGGCCTGCTTCTCAAAGCGGCGCAGCCGACTAGCTACAGCATCATCTACAGACTTGAACTTCTGGTATGAATTGGCATCATGCGTTGTTTCGTTTTCGTCGATAGCTGGCGGTAAGTGCACTGCTCCTGCCGTGGCTCGAGGTCCCTTGATGTGATCCACAGATGAATAGAGCAGCGAGCTACATTCCCCAAGAACAATCAGCTTGGATCAGCTGTGTTATGTGAAGGTGATGTGACAGACCTCTGATTCAGATCTGCGCTGTAGACGGCAAGGTGATTCTCGTGCCGCAAGGCGAGGTGGGCATTGCAGAAAACGAGGACGCTCTTCAAAGCCTCGTCAAGGGACAAAGTGCCTGCTTCGCTATCATCCGCTCCTTCTGAGCAAGCGTGCCATGCAAACGGATTGGTATCGAGCTGCACAAGCATATACGAGGCAATAAGCCTTGCGTGCGAGGGTGATCGTGGAGGAGGCATTCCACCTACAATCACGACGAGCAGGTCAGAAGCCGCGAGCGGATCACCTTCTTGGGCAGCTGTAGCCATTCTTAACGTATAGGCGGTATCACCGGCTTGTCATATCCGGAACGTGGTGGTAGGGACAGGAATGAGCATCCTGCCAGCCCGAAGTCAGTCCTAGCGTGGTCGGCCAATTATTGTGGCAAGGATACCACAATTTCGAACAAAATGGCAAGCTCTCATTGATTGCGTATCTATGCACTTAGGTATCATCAAAGTCAACAACAGGCAACGACCACGGCTACATCAACTTATCACCCATCAAAACAGCTCTCTGCGCACCAGCTTAGCCTGCAAAGGCTTTTTCGGTCTCGGTGACCAAGTCCTTGAGCTTACTACGGTCAAGCAATGCTACACGGCCTCTCATCTCCACCCCAAAGTCTTCGGTATCTCCCATTTGCCCTCTTTTGGGCGCATTGTCGAAAGCATATTCCGCCCACAGATCTGGTCCCGCGATGTTGGCTATCATCTCATCTTCGAGATGGTACAGATAGCCTTGCGAAGCAGCTTGACTACCACGACTTGATTTACTCTTCTTCTTTTTCTGCTTTGGTACATCGACTGTCATGGAATCGTCTTCTGGGAAATCTTCTGGGCTTGCAAGGAAGGTTTTTGACACGAACAGTAGATGGGAGAAGTCAAATGGTACGCCCTGAACATTGCACATCAGCTATACACTCCTGCTCAAGGGAGGTTCGTACTGAAGCGACTGACTGTCGTCTGCATCTCGTCATCAAAGATTCGGAATAGCGGCGTAACAACTTGCGGTGGCATGTTGACCAGGCGCTCCTGCAGGACTATGCCAACCTTTTTGCACGGATCTTGTAGGGATGCCAGGAGCTGAGGCTTCTTCTCCACTTTCCTGAGCAGGTACTCTTTCAAGGACTGAATATAAGGCTTCTCCTGCAAATAAAGAGAGTTGGCCCTTCGGCACGTGTTTCACAGACTTGCGTTTAGCACCTACCGTTTGCCACGGTAAAGCTCCAATAAAGGCCAGAGGGTCGCTCTGCTCGCCATCGGACTTGATGGCGGTACCGACGTCTTCGTCTTGCTCAATAAAATGATCCGCTATGCCAGCCATATCCAGATCTTTGGCATCGTGCGAAAAGAGCTGGGTCAGAAGTGTCTTGACAGATAGATAATCACGCTCGATGAAACCGAAAAAATCGAGGTCGACGTTGACGAAGTCCTGTCCACACTGGCGTCAGTAGCTGGTGCGTCTGTTAATTCAAGCGAATGCTTACGATTTCCTCGTCAGACTCTTCGCCAGAGGAGTCCTCTTGCCCTGTTTTGCGTTTCTTCTGCTTGTCGCCAGCTGCTTGTGTTTTGCCAGCCTTCTTCGACTTGTGCGGCTTGGCGAGGTCCTGCGAGGCGTCAAGCTTGACTATCCTTGCGCTGCTTGACGCTTGCGGTGCCGGCGCCATGGTTGCAGAGTATATGTCAATGCCACTTGCAAAAAGTTTCTCGACAGCGTAGCCCGATCGCGTCGGCAGAAGGCAGACCTGCATTGAAGATCTGCTTTCTCTGTCTCTCTCTCTCTCTCAGGATTACTCGGAGTGGCTCTGCTATCATTCGCACAGCCAATCTCAGCTTATGCTACCGAGGGCATGTAGGACGGCACTCTTGCTGCGGTCTTGCCGACTGCCTGCATCATCGCCATCGGCAAGATTGATTCATGCAAGTGCAACATGGGCCAAAGCTCTACCGGTACAGCAGTTGCGAGACGAGGCTATCCGAACCAAGCTCATCAGAGTTGTCGCCAGCGATGATTCTGCAAGACTTGGACCAATCATCTGGCGCAATCAAGCGCTAGACAGCATCGACCGGAACAAGAATTGGCTGATGCTAGGTGGGTGGAGTAACTGCAATTGTGCAGAGCTTTTAGCTGATTGCCTGGAACAGTTGATGAACAAGAGCTTGGACCAGAAGGTGCTTCAGCACGAGGACTTCCTGCACATACCCGAATTGGCATATGCAAGGTCATTAACAAGAAGGAGCAATTCCAAAAGTCAAAAGAACGATCTACTGCCTCTAAACAGAAGAAGCAAAGCAACAAGAAGGACGAGAAGGAGTTCCAATTGACTTGGGGCGTTGCTGTACACGATCTTCAGCACAAGCTGAAGCGAGCTCAACAAGTACTCGACAAAGGTGGTCGCGCAGCGCTCGTTATAACATCGCCCAAGGGCTCCAAACCACCACCACCTGCCGACCGACACATGTTTGCAGACATGCTGAAGGATCAGCTAGGCTTCAATGCAGGCAAGGCCACTGTCTGGAAGGCTGAAGAATGGCGAGGATCAAAGAGTTCAATCTATCTTGAAGGAGTGAAACAGGGCGGTCAAACCGGTGAAAGTGCAAACCAAGGTACCGCTGTGTAGTGAGCAAGGCAACATTTGTGTATACCTCTTCATTGCGCATTACGTATATTGCGATTATCTGGTAAGCTATGCTGAGGAGGACGCAGTCATAGGACTGAAGCGGAAAGGCTGATTGCATCTAGGTATGAAACAGCCAATCCCCAGTGACCATCGTGGATCTTGCAGGTTGCACCGGTAGCGTATTGATACAAGGGCAAGCCGACTAAGGTAAATTTTGCATATCAGTGTCACCAGAATCGCTCTGTCCCTCATCTTTTTCTTCCGCATTTTGTTCCTCATCCTCATCCGAGCTATCTAGTTCCGAATCTGATCCATCAGCTTGCATTCGCATGTTGTCCTCTGCAAGTTCTTCATTGACCTGATGGTAGTGCTCTATTGGCGGGAGATTCTGGGAGAGGCGTATATCAGATATTATTCAGTTGTCTTTGCCGGACTTGCAATACATACTAGTAAGCTGTGGCAACATACCGGGAAGAAGGGCTCCTCCGGTTTGCTCATGCCGCTCGTCTTCAACTCCGCCTCGCCGAAACGTATGCGCAGGCATCTTGGTCTTCAAGTCGGTCAGACCAGCGGTTTGGACCTCGTCGTGCGGCTTGTTCTCTGTTCTGCTTGTCCCATACACTCGAGCGCTTGTCCGGCTGTCGAGACACCATCAGTGTTTGACAATCGATTCAAGATTGCGGAGGCATGCGCCTCCAGACTTAAATAGTCATCTACGCAGACATCATGTCAATCTCTACTTCTACATCCATATCTGCGCACGAGTTACATCGTCCGAAGGGTCCGAACCGCTCCCAGGCGACCGACGCGTGTTTGGAACAATGCCGCAGAATCAGTTCGGCTTCACAGCAGGCAAAATCACTGTCTAGAAGCCTGAAAATGGTCCAGTTCCAGGAAGGCCTAATCTCTCCCGAATGAGTTGAGCAAAGCGACCAGCCAAGGGAAAGGTTTCCCAGGGCGTCTCGGTGTGGAAAGCAAGACAGCTTTTGTATATACCCCTTCCTTCAACATCGAATACACTGCATTCATCTCGTAAACCCCTTCAAATTAAGAACTTTCTCCACAGTCCGTACTGTCAAGCTGACGCGCCGCGAACGTTCCCATTCCGATGTATCGTTTGTATCGTCACCTAGCTCCCATCGACTGCGTCGTGATGAAACATCATCCCAATTCACACACTTTTGCAACTCGTCTATTCGATCAGTCTTCCGTGCAGCGATGCCATGCAAGTATTTAGAATACATGTCGGAACGTAGAATGAAGAGGGACCGCCGAGGAATAAGTATTGAAAAAGCGGGCTCGGTCTTGTATGTTCTTGCTCCTTCAGTTTGCGTTGTATCACTGGCACTGTCTTCGGTAGCGTATGCAAAGATGTCCAGGATCGTATGGCTGCCCAAACTTAGTGTAGTTACGGTTGGAAAATAAGCGGGACCATCTTCGTGAGGCTGATGTATGATAGAACGCGAATATGTTCAGCAAGTGCGGACAGACGACTGCTGACTAAGGGAACCTACAAAGATGCCTTGTCCCGGTAGGTATTCATTCACGAGTACCTAAGCAGCAGGGTAAGCTTTTGTTGCCAAGGTATACCAGAACGCGACGTACATGATTTGGAAGTTTATGCTTGGAACCTTCGAAAGCACCGGTCTCTGCTATACCCTCGATGAGACGCGGGAACTGGTCTACAGGAAGGATTTCAGTCGCTGTGCCATGATAGCATGACTCTAATATGAATGTATACCTTGCATAAATGCTGGCATACTTCTGGGCACCAGAGCATTCTTCATAACGCTGCCGCCCCAATACATGGACCTGAAAGCGGGTTCAGCTCATTTGCGCCATGACACGGTACAGAGTTGGATGGCTCACCTTCTTCCTTTCACCTCTCGCCAGCCAGTGGGCTTTGACTTGTACTTGCGTGTAGTCTCTCCAGTGGCGTCGTCGTCATTGTCGACTGCAGTACCGCCTACTTCTTCGATCTTTGTCAATAGGTAGGCTTCTTCAGATTCGGACACGAAGGCGGGAATCAGGTAGCACTCTGGTACGGGCGTGCTCAGCAGCGTCTGGTCGTTCATCGCTCGCAGCTGGCTGGAAAAGCGAAGGCTTGCTCGTGTCGCGCATAACGCAACCTGCGAGGACGTGATCGCTTCCAGAAAGAGCCTCAGGAAGCAGCAGCGTTTGCAATATACACGAAGCTAGCAACAAAAGCAATGCATTGTCTTCAATGCTGCTGACAAGGCCCTACCTGCTGTTCAATGCACCACTTCCAGCGGATACCGGCTTCCGCGGACACCATCAAGGCCCAGCTCTTCCACCATGAGCGTATACTACAGGAAAGAGAGGGTGTCGGACTTTACCATGGGTCAGCCATAGCACTTTCTGCACGCTACCATCAACAGGCACTGATCCCTTTCCATTCACAGCAAGGAGAGGAGTGCAGTCTTCGACGATGGCAGACTATACCTTACGAACAATCGCATAATCTACATCGACTCGACCGAACCGTACCGCAATTCGCGATTCTTGGAGCACAAGCAAGTCAAGCAGACCGAGCATTGGGTTGGCTTCCTGAAGAGTTCAGCCAAGATTACATTAGTACTGAATGAAGCAGCGGGCGAAGCGGCTGTCGAAGAGGCTGAGTATAATCCCGACGAATCGACCTCGGCTGCGGTACAATCCTGGACTTGTCATGTCTGCGGTTTCAGAAATAACGGATCCGCAGGCATCAGGTGTACGCTTTGCGGCGTGAACAGATCCAACATCGCTACGCCGATTGCGTCTGGAAAGCCTTCAAGACAGGGGACACCCTCACAAAGTACACGCTCATCGCGTCCAGCTTCGCCAGCTATAAGTGGTTCTACAGACAGTGCATTCATTGCATGTCCAGCATGTACCTATCTCAATCATCCGTCGATGCAACGCTGCGAGATCTGTGACAGTCCCTTGGGGACCTTCGATTCAAGAAGAAGGCACACGCCTGCGCCTGCGCCAGCAACTCCGACTAGTAGCACTTACTCGACGCCGGGGACACCGACCTTTGTCAAGCTAAGTTTCCGAAAGGGTGGAGACAAGACATTTTATGCGGCGCTCAAAGCAGCTCTTCAAGCGAAAGAATGGGATAGTGACAAGTTGCTGAAGCGCAAGAGCGCAGGTGGAGAAGCTAGCACCGAGCATGCTCTAGCTACATATGGCATCAGTGAGCAGCATTCACCTTCGATTGTGCTGATCGAGCCTGACGTCTCTGCTAAAGATGGCATCCTGCGGACCATCGACGTTGACGCTAGAGACAGGGAGGAGGATATGCAAGAAGCTTTGGGGGATCTTGAAGCGCTAAAAAAGCGTGCACAAGACATGGTCAGCTCTCTCTACATCTTGTCTTCATTGTTGAAAGCTAAGGCCACTCGTATCAGGTACGAATGGCCGAAGCGTTTAATACGAAATTGGCTGCAACAGGTGACGACGATGTAGCGACCTCAATCACACGATCCCTAAGATCATTCGGCCTGGAATCAGCTGTTGTAGCCGGGTCAGAAAATGTGGAAGAGGCAGAGTACTACCGCAGGCTCGCTAAGGAACTCGGCACTGTGTTGCTTGGATCGACTAAAGGCTCGACATCAACAGACCACAGCATAATGGCAGAGGGCAATCCAAAGAAAGAGCTCATAGGGCTTGATGAGGTTTGGTGTCTATGGAATCGAGCCCGCGGTGTTGGTGAGGGTGTTTCTACTCGTCTCGTATGCTACCGGGTCTGATGTCTGCCACAACAGCCCTTGTTTCGCCCGAAGATATGCACCATGCAACATATTATCTCCCCGAAGTCACTCGTCCTCAAATATGGTTGCAAGTCTTCAAGTCGGGGTTGAACGTCCTTCATTTGCCTGCTTTCAGTCGTGAAGCCTTTGGAGAGCGGATGCGCGATGCTCTGAAACAGGGTGAAGACCAAATTACCTTTGGTATGACTACTCTAGAGATTGCCCGACAAGAGGGGATCTCTGTGATCCTAACCACGCAGATGCTGGAACTGCTAGAAGACGGAGACACACCATCTATCGTGCGCGACGAGGGAGACTTGCGCGCGGGTGTCCGCTGGCAGTTGAACCTGTTCGATGTGCTTGAGGGCATGGCATCGGTGTGATAGTGTGCGTTGGTGTATATTGTTGTGGTGATAGCTTGCTTTCGTCATATATTGCAGTGCTGCCATATTTGTACGTCCGCTAGTTGCAGTATCAATGTAAACGGGAAGCCGCCATCGCGTGCCATATCGAAGAATGCATCATCTCCTGTCGTGCGAGGCCGATATGCTATGGTCACAGTCCGCTGCTCAAACTTTGCGCAGAGGTCGCAGATCGTCTGCAAAAAGTCTACATGCGAAGACGGATTGTATAAGACATCTGCCGCAAGTATCCACAGACCTTGTCGATCTGTAATATCCGCCAGCAAGCGATTGCAATCATCGAGGTTGTTCCATTCTAGACAGGCAGGTCTTACAGATGATGTCCACCCGTTTTGAGCATTGAGAGTCTCGCTAAGCGTGGAATGGACTACTTCGGGTAGATCTGTTGCCAAAATCGTTGTCCGCGGGTTATCTAAGACTTTCTCGACAGAAAGTGATGCTAGCCCGCAACCTGCGCCAAGTTCGATGACTGTCCGCGCGACCGGCAGCTTCTGAGCTCCCCGCAAAATGGCGTAAGCAAGGATGACAGACCCATGCCAGAGGTGATCTCCGATGATCTTGTCCAATGGATGTTCAACAACTCGTAGGGGCTCTCTAGACTTGAGAAATACTTCAGTGGTGGTCACTGAAACAATTGGGCTCAGCTAATAACCATATTAGCGGGAAGTGCTGTAGCGACTCACCTCTCTCGGCCGAATGACTTCCTTTTTTTGAGCTCTGTAAGACCAGTGGGCCGGCGTAGGTCGGTGCCACCAACGCGACGATGTGTTCGTCCAATAGCCTGAGGAGTGTTTTGGTATACACAAATGCCATCAATCCGCTATCTAACAGGTCCAGAGGCGGCAGGACTGGCTCCCCTGGCTGCTCGACTAGCGTAAGCACGAGATAGACGCCCTCGGCTTTCGCACCAACGGCAGCAGATTGTCCATCTATCCGCAAAGATCTCTTGTGCAGGAGTCCACTGGATGAGTTGATCACGACAGACGTTGCACTCGTGGCTGTATCGGTCGCTATACATGTTGGAGTCGCATTCTGAATCGAAGGGTTCTCAATGTTGAAAGCAACTGTAGCATGATGGCATCAGCGGAGCACGGATAACGAATACGATAATGCCATTGACCTTTTATATCCGGAAAGTATGGTACCTCTAAACCTAGGTCATCAGTGAGCGAAAAGATAATATCAAAAGGCTTTCCTAGTATAATTGTGGCTGGCGGTAGCTTGACGAAGCGAAGAGTATATGTCTTGTTGATTTTTATCATGCTATGGACAGGTAATATGTACAGTGGCCACTAGGGCTTCTTGCGTCGCTCGCTTGCTTCTATGTGTGTAGCTTCGGAATCATTTGAAGCCTTGCAGGTTGATCGGCGTGGATGAGAGAAGCAAAGCGATTTGTAGGCTTCTTCCCTCTCTCCACCATGACATGTCTGGATAAGAGCTCTTCATCCCACTGATTTGTGACTGCGCAACCAGTTCAGCGCACTCGGGCATCGTGACTCCTCGAGCTCATAACGGTCTCTCATGCTGGGAAAACGCCTTCCGTCGTAGGCTTGTCGGAGGTCTTGCATAGCGAAAGAAGCTGCATCGCTATGAGATATCCGCATATTCCATACAATGACATTGTGCCACGCAATACGGCGCCAGCACCCGGCAACCGCACTGATGTGAGTGTGTTGTGATATGCTTCAAAAAGTTTTGCCACAACCGTGTCTGACATTTCCGGGCCTACCCTTATAGAGTCTCACCCTGCTGGAGCTAGCACGGAGTGTTTTGCTATCACAAAGCGATCCAAGTGCCATCCTGAGTGTGGGAGGAATCAGCACGAGCATCGCAGCCAAATATTCGTAGGTCTGGTTTGCCTGTAATGGCAAAATGGCAAGCTTATGTCTATTTCAAACGGAAGACACCTAGTTCCGGGTGTAAAAGCACGATGGGAGGTGAGATTTAGCTGCTTTTATGAGGCGATTTTGGCTCATATCGCTGGCATAGAAAACACTCAAGGACGTGCTTCGCCGCCACTACTGTTTCATAGGACATACAACGAATGGCAAGGTCAACTTTGGCTACTCTTGCGATGCATCCGTGGACCCCAGGCTCAAGAAAAGGAATCCAAAGAAACGCAAAGCCAGCCCAGCGACTCCGCTTTCCGACGATGTGAGCATGCTCTCGCCCGCAAGCTCGAGCAGGCTACCCAGCCCTTCAGAGCAATCAGTGCCCGTGCCAAATGGCCAAATGAGCTTATCGACTGGTGCTCATATCTCGGGAAGCTCGCATCAAGGCACGGTACTCGAGACAGCGTTTGAAGTCGACGGTTCGGAGGTGTACGAAATGATGGAAGGCGGTGAAATATCGCCCGTATTCTACTGTCAAGTAGTTGGACCATGCGTGCTCCGGCGTCAACGCTGGAGTGGACAAATCGTCACATCTAGCGTAAGGTAATGCTAGGTAGCAGGTGTCGCCATGGGCTGACACTTCAGCGTTCATAGTTTGTTCGGCTGATTGGCCTCCTTTGCGGCGCAACTCCGGGAGGACATAACCTGAAGCAACTCTTTGGGCTGCTTGATGACGATAGTGAGTACACAACCTAGCCGATACACAGGCTCTATTGCTCAAATCGAATCGGTAGGCTGGCCAGAGACCATCTCCAGACAACTGGCGCAAGAAGTCGTTCTCAAAGCTCATCTACCATTACCTGAAGCATCAGTGCTGGATGATACATATCCGGATCTACCGAATGAAGCACCAGCTTTCGTACATAGGCAGCAGACTAGACGTACATGCCGGTACTGTGGTAATTCATTCACGGGCAGAGAGTATAGATCGCACCATCTAGAGACACGAGGAACATGCCAGCTGGAGCATCCCGCGCAGTTGCAGCCATACCTAGAACTGCTATATTCAGCAGCAGAAGATGACGGGCTTGGGGCAACTGGCAGCGACAATGAAAGCGGTGACGAAGAGGAAGGATGCGACCCTGATGGCTATTCCAGTGTGATCACTCAGCCGGCCTTCGTTGCTTGGAGCGAAGTCGAGACAGACAAATTCTTCCGCGCCTTGACGAGGTTCTCACGGTTCAGACCGGATGCGATTGCCGAGTGTATACAGACAAAAAACGAAGCTGAAGTTACTGCACTCCTCGAGAGACTGGGGGCGAATGCGGCTCTGCTGTCTGCTGAAGAAGAAAACGTAAAGTCCCGACCTCCACCTGCAGCTAGGAAGATGAGCCAAGCCTGGCTGAAAATGGAGGAGAAGCTTGCAGGAGATGCGGTTGTATGGGAAGCCTTTGTGCAGCAAGCTATGAGAACTCCTTCAGCAATGCGCGATACTGCTCAAAGGATTGTGACCAAGAGACGCTTGTCGGTTTCTTGTATACAATGCTCGGCTCAAACATGCGGTAGACAAAGGCCGACCTGCATGCAGTGCCGAAGACATGGGTCACAATTCTATTGGCTGACTGGCTTTTCATTGGAGGATTATAGTGCAGCAGAGGCCGAGTAAGCAGAGACAACCGCAGGAAAGTCCTTCCCGCTAACGTGGTATACGGCAGGCTCATCACAGCGGTCGAAGGGGCCTACCCGGACAACGAAATGCAGGTATCAGAGCGGGAGTAAGCGCACCACCGTTCATTCAATTCGCTTATTGCTCATGCAACACGTATCTCCACTATTCAGAGCCATTCGGGCAGAGTTCAGCCAATCGCTCAGCTGGTACCATCTCCTCAGTTTGTCTGCGCGGGCCTGGAAAGGTGCGCTCAAAGCACGCCTGGAACTTGCGTGGTGGAAAGCAGCTTCTTCGGCTATATCTCACAAGACTCTCACAGAAGGCATGGAAGAGAACGATGCGCACAGGACTGCAAAGTATAACTCTCGCCTGCGACGGTCTCTAATGAAAGCTTTCATACGTTCGGAGCAGCAGGATTCTGATGTGGTGGAGAAGGAAGCTATCTATCAACATCTCAAGCAAATGGGCCATGAGATGGACTATTCTACGTCCATCGACAGCGACCTGATAGCATTACGGACATTGCCGGCGGTCTCGGCAGGCCGTGACCGGTTAGAGGAGGGCATTTTGCAAGAACAGCTCTCACGCGACCGGCGTCTCAGCGAGATTCGAATGCGAAGCGCCGCACGGTGGGCCGACAAACCAATCGCTCATGTTTCCACAGATCGTAAGGCGAAGCATCCTGGTCACGACCAAATTCACGAAGAAATTCAGCAAGCTCGACAGCAACTGCGTGCACTTCGCTTCGTAGGCGAAGACCTTGGCCACGAAGCGGGTCTGTTTGACTTGCGTAATATCGCGACGCTTTTAGAGTAAGTAGATTGGACAAGATCGCTCAACATATCGGCTTACTGCTTCTCAATTCCAGCTTATATCGCCAAGAGACGGCTGACACAGCTTGCATAGGGGCACAAGTTTTACGGGATCTGTATAGGCTTGTGCGTGCGCACACGAGTCGGGCGCTTGCTCTTGCAATTAGCATCGCTGACAGCAAAGGCGTCGAGTATTCCATGGTGAGGAGCTTGTCTTCTGTATGCGGCCGGAGTGCATAATTGACGAAGAGGTCTTGAATCGTTGTTGTAGAGCTGTCCTTCGCCTTGCGAGAGCTTCGTTGATTGCATAAAGGAGGCCGACTCGAAACTTAAAGCAGAGAAAGGCGCATACTCCTCAACACCGCATATTTTCAAGACTTTCATTCAAAATTCCGTTTCGAAGCTTGGCTATGTTAGTAAGCATGCCAGCGCAGTACAGGCCGTAGAAAGGTCATTGATGGGCGTCATTATGGGGGAGACAACGAACTTGTGTGACTCCGATACAGTGCATGGCGCACACGAGTACGCTATATTGCCTGTCGAGTATGGTACCGTCAGAACATGGGAGCCTGATCTCATTGCAGAGGTTGAACAGCAAACAAGCTATGAAGATAGCCCAGCCTGGAAAAGCGAGGAAGGACCCGACAACGAGGTGGATGTCCCTCTGGCAGACCGGCAGTCTGAAGCTAAATTAGAGGAAGACGACCGGCTTGAAGATGCCATATACGAGCAAAAGCTGTGGAATCTCATCAGCGGAGACGCATCAGAAGCTTTACCATCGGAAGAGCAGGAAGAAGGTGTATCAGTCGACAGCGACAGTCAAGATGACATGAGTGCTTCGGAAGCTGGCGAGGATGTAAACGCAAGACTGAGGAGCTCAGAGTCCGACGATGGCGCTTACTCAAGCGATGACGAGAGTCCAATGCATGAAAGTGTGCAGACGTCGAGCCACGAGAACCATGGAAGGCCGGGAAAAAGGCAGCGCATCTCCCCTGAAGCTTGTAGGCAGATCAGCCAAAGAGAACCGAAGTTTGGGTACGATCGCAAGCGCAAGAGGGACTACCGGACAAAGGAACTCATATCGACATCAGATGAGGAGGATTAGGATGAGTATGCTGAACTTGAAGCCGGTGTCAGATTTGTAGCAACATGTAGCGACTATCAGTGTACACAGGAGGAATTTGTAGGAATAGCTGAAGACACGTGCAATCAGTAGAAGCGCGCACATATCAGGCTTCACAATCGCAGATTTTCCAGATCTAAGTCGCGGAGATCGACCTGCGATGTTCTCATCAGCCCGCATCCAGCCCAAACCGACGCCGACCAACAAAAACTAACTTTACTGGCATTAGCCTGAAGCACACACCGGTAAAATTCGGTGGTCAAAGATGTGAGCGGCCCGACTATTTCGACAAGCTCCGAGAGCGAAATTAAACTCCAACCTCAAGTCCACTCACTTCTTTCGAGCTTCGACCACGACTTCCTCACAAGGATTCTAACTCCCACATTCAGGTACGCCGAGTCTGCTGAACTTGTAGCGGATGTTTGCCATTTGTGCACAGCAAATACTGCACCGCTTTTGTAGTAGGATTTGTATCAGCTAGACTATTTGTCTCCTTGTGCAGAGCTAGTCGTCTCCTGTCTCTCAACCGAACAATAGTACCCAGAACCAACAGCAATCCTGCAGCCATAGCTCAGTCTTGCCCGGTTCACAGTACTTCATTCACATAGATCTTCATAGGTGATCAGTTCCCTTTGCAGCTCTTACATCCCCGCAAGTAGTCCTACTTGATCCATCCCCTTAGCTAGTGATCTGTTCCTAGCTACATCTTCCTTCTCTCATTGACGATATCCCTCTCGTCAGGGAAATCTACATACCCTTCATCCCTTCAAGTCTTTCGCTGCTCCTCAACTCTCGGGTCCCTTCGAATACCCCAATAAAGCATCACCGCCTCCGGAGTTCAGCCCCGAAGTCTTCGAGTCCACACACGAAGCCTCCGACTCCCGGTAACGACGCTTTCAAAAGACCAGCGGAGTTCTCCAGCCGTCTGCATACCAGTGAGGGGAGGATCGCATTCTGAAAGTTCAGTCTCCTACGATACCCAAGCCACGAGGGCTTCTCGTGTGTAGGACAAAAACCAAGTCGACTTCAAGAAATTATGCCATTTTGACATGGCGCAGACATTCCCAAGGACATGTCCGGCGTCAAGAGTGATGTTAAAGTTATCTTTCAGCTTTCTTTCGGCTTCTAGCGGAGTGTAATACCTCCACTCACGCGTCCAGAGATCTGTTGGCGATGGGGAGCGGCTCGCCAGTGAGGGTGTCGACTGTGTCATAGCACATCAGCAAGGCCAGTTCTTCAGCAGTAGAGACGCGGGAGGTGTATCTTCAACCGAGTGAGGTCTTTCTAGCTTGTACAGCGATGCAGCCATGCTCTCGCTTCAGCAGAACAGACCACTTCTGCCAGGTAACGGGTTCCAAGTCTAGGGCTTGTAGAACAGTGGCTAAATTGCTCTGAGTTATGGAAGGCAAGTTGTTGATTCGAGAGTTTGTACGAATTCTCGCAGATTGCCAACAGTAAGCTCTTTGGCGACCTCGGTTCATATCCTTTGCGGACTGCACCGTAGCATCTAATCTTTCCTCATATGACCTTTGATTCCGAGGCTTGTAGGAAAAGTATCAGTATCTTGCCTCACAAACTGCAAGGCCTTCAAGACGCTCACAAATTCCATTCTGCGACGTAATGAAGAGATGGCGATGCTTTGAGAAGTACATCGGAGTGAAGCGACATATGCTACCAGAGGCATCTGGAAGATCAAGAAATTTAGAACTGTCCGGAGAGGGCTAAGAGATGATTCAGCTTTATGGCTGTAAAGAGTATCCTTAGAAAGTACTGACTCCAGATCCTCCAGTGCCCTTGAAACACGTGAGTGTCTGATCAGACATGGCGCAGTTGAGGGGTTCGCCGTTCTTGATCCGGTCTTGGAACTCCTTCCATTGCTGATCATACATGCCTTCCAGAAAGGCATCTCTGCCGTTCTTACCTTCAATACCTGCCAAGAACGTGAGAGCCATAGCGTGCTTCACAGGGAGTGCAGCATCACGACCTCTTTCGTCTGGAATGGTACTGAAGACTGATACTCCAGCTTTATGGTTGATCCTCGCTATTAAGCCTTCACTCTTGCGTTCGGACTCGAAACTCCCAGCTGGAGAGAATGGCAGCTTTTGTTGGCACGGGCTCGTGGCAATGTTGCTGGGCAAATGCAGAAAGCGGTCAAGGGCAGAAGGTATACGGTTCAACCTTCGACCGCTGAAAAACTCGCTCTCTTCATGTGTTTGGGGAAGGTCGACGCTATGACGGGCGAACACTTGCCTTTGTCTGCCAGATCTTTGGATGCGTAAGCTTCTACATTGCTCTTAGATATAGATCAACTTGTTTCATGGCTGATCACTGCATATTGTCTGATTTCGAAGGAGCACTCTAGATGCTGGGCATGTTCTCGGAAACGTTTGCGTCACCACGAAATGGCACAACTTCCTGAAGTCGACATGGTTTCCGTTCTACACACGCGAAGCTCTAGTCGCTTGGGCCAAAGATGAAACGTCCATCCTGACATCCGACCCCACCTTAACTCCCTTGCGTGTAGCTGGCGAGCTTTGCTGGAGGTTGGTCATTAGCTTCTACAAGGTTGTACTCGACAACGAGAACAACTTCCACAGGGTCAGTCATGTCATCACGTATGTTGGCTGCGATTGAGCAGAACAAGGCTGAGCGATTGCACAGTTCGAAGTGAGCAGTCTGGACATGGAGAAGCTTCGCGCGCTACTATAAAGCTGCACTCGGCGCATCACCTGAAGCATTACGATCAAAATTGCTCACCCTCCTGCTTTCAATCTCATCATCAGACTCAACGTCTCACGAGCTCCAGTGCACGGGAGAGGATCGCTCAGCTTTTCATGGTCCTTCTCCCCTTTCTCTTCCGCTATCAAAGTCGGACAGATTCTACACTGTAGACATGGCTTTGATATTGGTGCCTCGCCTGCCAGACATGCCTTCAATATTGATGCTTCACTTGCCACACACTATTGAAACCGTGACGACTGGCTTATAGTCGAACTCAGCTGGACTTTCGCGTATACCCTCTTCGCTATAATTGTTGTAACTGTTCAGGCATGTTGGAGCGAGTAGATCCAGAGAAACGTAAGCCTCCATGGATGTCAAATAGCATCTCTATTTCTTGAGCTGTTCTAACCTTCAATGCACTTGCCAATTGATTTTAGGGATCGTTCCTGAAATCGTTCTTGAATTCCTTTTTGAAATCGTTTTTGAAACCGTTTTGGAAATCGTGCTCCAACTCGTTCTTGAAATCGTTCTTGAATAGGTCTACGAATGTGTTCACGTTAGCGTTTATGACAGCGACTACTAGTCAGTCGTCACCTGCACGTTATCGAGGTCCGCACGGCCGCGATGACCTCCCAGAAGGCAGCGGAGCAGAAGGACTATCCGGACACCAAAGGAAGTGCACTTCAAACATAGCTGTATACAGCTTACGCGTAGGCAGGCAAGTTGTATTTGATTGCAAAGTGAAGTTTCCCGCATGGTAGACTACTACAGGGAAAAATCCGGTAAACGGAGAACTAGATGTGAAATCTAATTGCACGCAGCGACCTGACTTCTGGAGTAGCTGTCCACAACTAGCTTTAGATCTTTGCCTGACCCTGGTCGATTTTTGCAATGTAAGCGAGCAAATCCACAACTCGGGCGGAGTAGCCTGGACAGGAATTGAAAAATAAAGGTCAGCAGACGTCGGAAAGTCGTAGAAACGCTTAAAAGAGTCGTTGCTCACCGGCTTCATTATCGTACCAGCTGATGAGCTTAACGAATCTATCATTGAGGGCGATGCCTGCCTTGGCGTCAAAGGTGGAGGAGCGGTTGTTGCCGATGAAGTCGGAAGATCTGGACGACGGAAGGACGGGCAAGCTCAGCATTTGACGCACAGAACCAGAAGAAAGGTGGGAACAGCATGATGCTTACACTAGCTCATCCTCAGTGTAGCCTAGAATTCCCTTGAGCTCGTTCTCAGAGGCGGCCTTCATGACCTTCTTGATCTCTTCGTAAGAGGCAGGGGTCTTGAGTCTGGCAGTAAGATCGACAACGGAAACGTTGACGCTGTAAACAACAGAAAAGGAACAAGCTGTTAGCTCCCAGCGGCCTCTGTGTTCCCTTCGCCGGCCAAGACGAATTTGCCACCAAACTTACGTAGGGACTCGGAAAGCCATACCGGTGAGCTTGCCGTTTAGCTCGGGGATGACCTTTCCTACAGCCTTAGCGGCACCAGTGGAGGAGGGAATGATGTTGGCGGCAGCGGCACGTCCACCTCTCCAGTCCTTGTGGGAAGGTCCATCGACAGTCTTCTGGGTGGCACTGTGGAGAAGGTGAGAATGGATGAATTAGCACAAAGCAATGATAACGGAGACTCGTGGCTAGGTTCGGGTAGCGGTGTGTTGCTATACAATGTCGGTGCTGAAAACCCCATAAGCGTGAACAGGCAACCACACTTTTGGGACTGTCTTCAGCAGCCAACACCGCAAAGCAACACACCGCAACACCCAATCAACCACGTGGCTCGTAGATATAAGACTTCAACTAACGTGGTAGCGTGGACGGTGGTCATAAGAGCCTCCTCAATTCCGAACTTGTCGTTGAGGACCTTTGCGAGGGGAGCCAAGCAGTTGGTAGTGCACGAAGCGTTGGAGACTGCGTTCGAAGCTCAGCAACATTCGTACCGAATTCTGTGAACTTTATCCTGTACGCACTGATATCCTCCTTGGGGTCGTACTTGTCCAGATTGACACCGCATACGAACATGGGAGCATCGGCGGAAGGAGCCGAGATGACGACCTTCTTGGCACCACCCTTCAAGTGACCGGCGGCCTTGTCCTTTGTGGTGAATACACCGGTAGCCTCGACGACGTAGTGAGCGCCAGCTTGTCCCCATGGGATGTTGGCGGGGTCCTGTCGAGAAGGGTCATATTCGTAAATTTAATTACATGCAGAAATGATAGCAATTCCAAATAGAAAGAAAGCAACGCACCCTTTCGCCGAAGACGGAGATCTCGTTGCCGTTGACGACGAGCTTGCCGTTGGCGTGGTGGACATCACCCTTGAAGATGCCGTGAACGGTATCGTACTTGAACATGTAGACCATGTACTCGAGGTCGATGAAGCTGGTGGAAATATATCGGTTTAATACAAGCTCTTGCGTAGTGTATCAAGTCTCGCAACTCAGCAACTCACGGGTCGTTGATGGCAACGATCTATGCAAAGAGAATGGAAGCATATAAGCAGCGAGCTCTTTTGTGTGCAAGCCCAGCGAAGGGTCACCCACCTTGACATCGCTTCGCTCGATGGCGTTTCTGAATACGATACGACCGATACGGCCTGTTACGTATCAAAGTACAGCGTCGTCCGTGATCATTGTCATTGTGGGTAGTTTTATGCGCAACGCCATTCGAAGGTTGAGGATTGCGATGGAAGGTTGAGGGGCCGGACGAGGGACACGGCAGTCAGCATGGGGGGAACGGGTTGCTCCGTGGTGTGAGCATGAGTGTGCGCACCGAATCTGTGTGCAAATCACATCGGCAGCTCGGTCAGCCCTGTCCATGGATGCATGCATGCATGATTCGCAGCTCGACGCCGAGTGGAGATCTGCAGGCCAGCTCCACTGCCGCGATGGCCTGGCACTCACCCGTTGATGCCGATGGGGACAGCAGACATGGTGCGTGGTGTGCGATGCTTGGTGGCTGCGAGTGCGGTGCTGGTGTGCGTGCGTGCTGCGATTGACGAGAAGCAAGAAGCACGAAGCTCCAAGTCAGCCGTCCCGCCGGCCGCGGCAGGATCGTGCAGCACCTCCCGGGCAGGTCCGGCGCTGCATGGAGGGACGCGGCGCAGCTATGGCCCGGCGGGGTGCACACTCGCACTGTGTGAGTGTGCAGGGTGGTCGGAATATCCATGGAATGCGGTGGATCGTGGGTCTGGCGGATGCCGTCTGTCCTGCTCCATTCGGCTGCCTGTTGCTTCTACTCTGCCCAGCCGTATGTCCTTGCCTTGCTTGACTTTCTTGCAGTTTGAAGCTCTTCATTGCAGACATAGAAATACACCACCATGGCCCCCATACTCTCCTCAGTCATCGACTACATCGACACCTCCAAGCCTTCGCTGTGGATTGCAGTTGCTTCCATCCTCTTTGTGCGTCGAAGCCCAATCCTATGATGCGCATCATTTCTGTATGCTGATCATGAAGATGCTGCCGGTAAACTTGACTGCAATAGAATCCCGTATACTGGAATATCATGGCCCAGTCAGGTATGTCCATCGTATCCGCTAGCTTTCGTTTCGCCTTCTCATCCTGTTCCATTCTTCTAGAATACCACAACAAGACACTAACAAAACTCGCTGGCGGAAGACCCTACCTCGGATGCTACATCCTAGCAGTGTCCATCTTCACCTTGGGAATCCTAAGAGATCATCTGTAGGTCTTCCTTGCCATTTATACATGACTTTCTCGTTCACTGATTAGACTCCTCACTTTCGCCACGTGGTAACCTTGGTGGTAACCTTGGCATGTATATACCACCCATAGATACAATCTAGCTCTAGATGAACAACCCAAGTATCCTCTCCTCGTGTCGGAGAACGTCCGCTTCCTAGCTGGAGCTCTCTTCGTCGTCGGATCTACCTTGGTCGTCACGTCCATGTGGGCATTGGGTGTCACCGGTACCTATCTAGGTGAGCATGCGGCGAGAGGAGGCTTGCTCTCATCGCCAACTCTATGCAAACGATACTGAGGACAGCTTCATCATATAGGTGACTACTTTGGAATCTTGATGGAGGTATGTCTTGCCTTCCACCCAGCCAAGAATTCAAGTGGGCTGCGACATTAAGGTGGACTTTACTAATCCCAGAACTGTGATTTTGTTACAGGACCGCGTCACTTCGTTCCCCTTCAACGTAACAAACAACCCAATGTACGATGGATCAACGCTCTGCTTCCTCTCTACGGCTCTATGGTGAGTTTTGCCGACAGGGCAACCCGCTGGCTGTAAAGGGCATTCACAGCTTCAGGAAAGCTGACCGTCTCGAGGCAATAAATCATTCGTTGGAAACTACAGGAAAGCTACTCCTACTGGTATTGCGCTCAGCGTACTAGTCTACGTATGGTATAAGCTGGCATGTCTGTTCGAAGAACCATTCACCGGCAAGATTGTAAGTGGGGGAATCTTCACGACTGAGTCCGGAGACACACAAGAGTTGCTGCACATACTTTCTGGAGCAGCAACTTAAGAGTTTTGCTGATATTGTTTCCCCCCCCCCCCCCCCCCCCCCCCGCGGGCGCCCTTTTCGTCACAAACAGTACGCAAAGAGAGATCAAGAAAGAAAGCAAAAAGCAAAGAAAGCAAAGTAGACAAGCACTACATCACGATACACCTTCTTCTCTTTCCCATTTCAATTTTCCCCATCTACCATTCGTATCGGTGATGAGTGAAGACGGAAGGAAATTGAATGTTAAATGAGCAAGAGAGTGGTGGACACGAACAAAGATGAAGGAGAGTCAAAAAAAACAGCAGTCAACCTGCTTATTAGAATATACGTATTATTAGAGAGATAAACATCCGTGATGAGACCCAAACATTCTTTCGCTGTTTGAAAGTATTTTGTTCGGAGGAGTAGAGTACGAAAATTAGAGGGGTAAGAGTGCTAGGTAGGAACATCTCAACATGTAGCAATGAACCGAAATAGAAGACAGATGAAGAAAGTGACAGATTCATGATTGAACTTGACAGGGTTGTCTTACGCACGACTTGCTTCCACGTTTTACGCTCGTATAGTTGAAGGTCCGATCAATGCAGATGCGCACCCGGGTAGTAGAGCTTCGTCGTTTCCTCCCTTGAACGATACCCAAGTAGAGGGATGGAATGCACTCTCGCAATATCTATACCACACCTCCCAACTTTGCAGAAGTAGCGGAGGCAGTGCCTGCTCTGAAACCATTGTGAGCTAGCTCTACCAGTCCTCCAGCTAGCAAGCCGTTGGTGGTTGATCGAGGATCGTATATATGCGAAATCATTGACCATATTTACCATGGTGCGCGTGTTTTGGGAACAGCGTCAAGCTCAATAAACACGGTGGACCAAGTATTGACTTTAAGGATCCAGAAGCATTACGGTGGGAAGCCCTCTTTCGTGAAGAATCATGGAGACGTAGGAGGCTGATCGGGGCGGACCTCTTATGATCCTGCTTTCGGCCCGTCGAGCAGGACACTCACGAAAGCTTTACTGCTGAGAGACTTCGGCAGGGATGTATACCTTCCTGAAGATAGGCTCTGTCCTCCGGTATTTCTTAGCTCATGCTTTCTTACAATCTGGCATTGCTGATCTGATTCACGGCTAACACTTCGCAGGTAGCTGGAAGGTATGGCTCTCATACTGATTGACTCCGATGGCGATAGCGAGAAAGCTCACGAAGTTTGGTGCATGCATTCCTCGCTTGCAGGCTTGACTATGTTCTCTACATTCAAGATGTGATCAAGCAGCATCGTCAAGTACAAGCTGAATATGGTGGTGGTACTGATACCGGCGCAGACATGATGGGCTTGGATATGTGAGGAGCTTATCTGCGTATCGAACGAGCCAGTAAGAAGCACAACGTGACTCCCTTGCTCTTTGTCTCGATTAGCGGGACTGGTGCCTCTGCTATCTACCCTTTGCTGTTCTCTGCTATCGACAGTCACGTGCGCATGATAGGTACAGGTTGGTTCTTTTCGCTTCTCCTCCACCTTATGCTATCTCCCCGCACAGAAGGGCCTGACAAGGTCTGGCCTCCTGATTTATATTCTAGATATCAACGAAATATCGCTAGAGATCGCACGGAAGAATGTCCAGAAGAACAATCTTTCAGAAAGGATAGCAATATTGCAAGTCTCCCCGGATGCTGGATTTTTCGATGAATCACTCAAGCATACAGCTCAGTGAGCCTACGATCCCATCTCGCTTTCATCGACTGGCGGTAGTTTATATTATCGTTAAACACAGCTTAGACTTCACAATGTGCAACCCGCCCTTTTACGTCTCAGGTGAGGAGATGAACGGCTTGACAGCTGAGAAAGAGCTACCTCCTCATGCAGTACGTTGCAAGCCTATACACGCTCTCTACCTTCTTCCAGCTTGCTATTTTCATCTCGCGCTAATGTATTTGCCGCACCTTGACAGACTTGCACTGGAGCCCCGAACGAAATGATCACACAAGGTGGTGAAACTGCTTTCGTAGCTCGCATGATTCGAGAAAGTCAGAATCATAAAGCCCGAATATCGTAAGTTTACTACATTCCATTTGAATTGGCCAGCAAGTATATCGAGTGACCGCTGATGCCTTTGAGAAGCTGGTATACCAGCTTACTTGGCCGAGCTACAAGCATAATGTGCTTAGTCAAGAAATTAGCAGACGTTGGAGTGAGTGACGAAAGATATTGGCGCTCGGATACGTCCTCAGCTAACGCTTATACCCGCAAAAGTGTACTAACTACGGTCTCATTGAGTCGTCACCGAGCCAAACGCATCGTTGGATCCTTTTGTGGTCCTGGAGCGACGTCCGTCTGCCAGATGTGAGTATCTCTTGCCCCCGCCACCCAATCTAAGATTACAGAGCCTAATAAGCCGCTTCTTGCTTGTTACCTTGCCTCTCAGGAGCTGGTCAGACGTCTGCCACTCTCCTCTGCACTTACCAAGTCGCTACCTCCTCCGAACGAGTTGGTCTACTATTGCAATACTGCAACTGAAATCTCAAGTGCTGCATCAGTACTGCAAGCCTTCCTGTCAAGTATTGATTTGCAAGTCGTGACCAGATCCGAAGCTGGAGTAGACCAAGCGTCTTATAGGGTACATGCTAGCTATGCGAGCTGGACTCGCGCTGCCAGGAGAAAGCGCATTCAGACAGATGAGGGACAACAATCGAGCAGACAAGGTCTCCTGATGGCATGCAAGCTATCACTAAGGACCGGAGCCGATAGTGGACCGAACAATCAAGTCGAGTTCAGTGCTGTCTGGAAGCGAGGCCTAGACAGGCAGTCTTTTGAATCCTTCTTCTCCACCTGTGTGCGGAAACTAGCTACCGCGACGCCGAAAGCGGACTATAGCATGTCCATGGAATAACTAGTTACCAGGGGATCATGCTCTGTGCGACAAATCTCTTCATCAACTCGGAGGCTCGCCAAGGTAGCAGGAACGGGTTTTGCGAGAATCGCATGACTGTGATTATCTATCGGTGTATTATCTTTCAAAATCGACTTTACAACGACAACGCAGCTCTTCGAACGAACCCATTACAACAATCGTAAGGACGTAGAAGCTTGAAGTGAAGATTCGAAGCACAAGACATTAAAGCCGCACGGACGGATCCGAGGCTATTTAACTGATATATACAGATTCATGGGTGATTCTACAGGAGGAAAAACAGAACTCCTTTAGCTATATCGATCGTCCATCAGCTCCTCGAAGGTTGCCGGCGTCCCCGGGCCGTTTGGCTCGGCGATTGCTGCTGAGGTTGTTGCTGCTGCTGCTGCTGCTGTTGTGGATTGTACGTCTGTTGCAACTGCTGCGTGGGCATAGACTGGCTGTGCATAACTTGCGACACGCTCACTCCACCGAAGCCATCTTCCGGCAATTCGCCTTCTTCAAGCATTTGTAACGCTTTAGTCGAGAATTGATACTCCACCGCATGGTAATTAAAAGTCAATTGATCGTTCATGCGTTGTGCCTTGTCTGCTTCCATGTGGTGGTATTGGGGGTTCAGGGGGTCTTCACCTAATTCTTCCTCATTTGTCGGATGCACATCGCTGTCAGAAGCAGGCGATTGAGCGTGTAAGCAATGATGATGAAAGCTCTCTGATGACAACTTACCCGCAGGCCGTCGGTATCCAGTAGCTCAAATGCACATATCGATTCAAGGACAACAAGAACTGATCTCGTGGCCGAAGTTCGGAAGTAAGATTGCGAGGCATGCGGACTTTAAATGGTCCAGCTTCATTGTTCGAGTGTGGATCTCCCTCTGCAGTGGACCGTCAGTATTGTATGGGTAGCAATGAGTATAACTATGCCTACCAATTGGTATTCCACGCAATATCACATATGACTGGCGCACGCGATCAATGACAAAGTAGCCGTTAAGAGCTGTCACACCTTGTTCCTGTCCGAGGCCATCATATTGACTACGTGCAAACTCGCAATACTCGACTGTCAATGTGACGCGCATCAGCAGTCCATATAGCAAGGGATTTGGAACATAATGGGCGTACTGAGTGTCTTGCCGGCTCGTTCGGCACGCAATTGTGGGTTTGACGGCGGTCTGACCAGACCATTTGGCATGATCGCCATCTGCGATGGCTGACTCGTACTTGCACTAAGCACAGGCTCAGAAGCCTTCTTCTTGGGTGTTTTGCTGTTCCCGCTGCATTGCTTGGCCAGACTATCGTGCACGTCTTGGCCGATGAAGGCATGGGTGAAAAGCCAGCCCGTGAAGCCTGATAGATCTTTAGCTGACGCTTTGACATCTTTTGCGGTCCGAATGACTTTGTTGACTGAAGGAACAATTCAAGGATGTCAGCTACAGACGCTGAAGCTACCAGGAGGGAGACTCACCTTGGAAATCGTTCAGGAAGGCGTCAATAGCTTGGGACAAGTATGTTGCGCCAACGTGATCTATCCATCTTTCCCCTCTCATTCTAGCTTGATCAGCTTCGGGACCTTTCGCCATGTCCTCACAGCTCATCTGGAAGAGCTGGACCGTACTATCCAAGCCTTCCAGCGGTGAGCCGTCAGCACCCACTTTGAGCGGTTTCACGCGAGCAGCCGCTTCTTGCTGTTGGTACGCTCGCAGTAAATTGCCTATCGTAGGACTCTGCCGTGCTCTATCGAGAGCCTCCTGGGCGTATTGCGTAATCTCAGTGCGTTTCAGAGCTTGAGCTGCCGAATCCTTTCCGGTACGCAGATTCTCAGTGGTCTTGCGCTTCTTTAAACCCCGAGCTGCTGCAGTTTCAACTGGACTTGGAGAAGGTATGGGTTGCTGTTGAGGGGTATTGATCGTCTGCATCGGCATCAGATTAGGTGTTTGCGGGTAGCTCATCGTCGCGGAAGGCATCAGGCTAGGATGTATCTGCTGCGAGGGTGTAGGCGGATGTATATAAGGTGGCTGCATCATTTGTGGTGCATGCTTCTGTGGCGACTGATTCAGTTGCGAAGCCGGTGTGTAAGGCTGCTGCTGTACATGCTGATGCTGAGGCGTGCTGGGAGGATACGACGGCGACAGGACTGGCTCTTGATCTGGTGCGCTATATAGATTTGCAGTGTTGGTCTGTGTATTGTTGTTGCGGTTGCCGCTGTTGTTATTGTTGTTCGAATGGGAATGGTCATTCATGCGGACCTGCATGGACACTTTCCGATGGTCTGCACGTGTTCGTTGGGGAGTTGTTGGCGGACCATCGGGTTTCTCGCCGAAGGGCGGGTCGCCCTCTTCAGCCGTCAGGCATGCCTGATAATATGACACATTCAGTATGCAGAACCTCTACAGAAGGCTCATTGTCGTCCCTCATGCAAACCAAGGATGTCTGTCGTTGCTCACCTGAATCAAAGCCTTGCCCTCCTTGGCGGTAACCAGCGGCTGTAGCTTGTTCGTGGTGTACGTGTAGACGAGCCCAGTCTCTGAGACGACGAGCAGCAGGACTTGTGTGCCAGTCAACGTTGATAGCTCGTATGCCTGGGTTCATGCGACTGCATCAGCCCCTGTGTGAAGAATGCCGGGCCCCCGCTTTGGGGATAAACAACACTGCCTCACCTTCTTCATGATGCCTGCTTTCCGTTTGCTGAAGGTGATGTGTCGCTTGCTCTGTATGGTATCAGAGAAGTAGAAGTGCAGACACTCGTCAGCAAGACGTCGTGCACGCAAAGCTCCGCTTCCTGCCCTAAAATAGTCGCCTCACCTTATCCTCTATGTATTCAATCTCGATCTTCCTTCGCCCAGGATTAGGGAGACCCTTCTTGCCTTTGCGACCCTCTTCGTCTTCATCGTCATCATCAAGACCCTCGAGGTCTTCCTGCTGCACGAACATGGGCAGCGAGTTGCCGCTCGAGGGCTCCGACGACGATGCTCTGCCAGAGGATGAAGATGGCTTGACCGGGGATGAGTTGAGCGAGAGGCCTTGAAGGTCCGCAAAGTCGTCGTTGTTGTGATTGGTGTATCCTGCCATCAACTGTTGTGGATCCACCTGCCCTCCTCCATCGTTGGTTGTCATTCTCTCGCCTCAATGCAGCCTGTCCAAGCTCCAAAGTCACGAGGTTTCGCTTGTTGCTGATGATCCGAAAGCGACGAACCGAAGCTTTGTTTGGTTCAGAGTTTGTCGCCGGTCGGTAGTGACAGTGGATGACTGAGTGATATGCAATCACTAGCCCTGATACTGCTCCTGTTGCTCGGATCTTCTTTCCTGCTTCTCTCGCCGCTCTGCCCGCGCTGCGCCTGCGTCAAATCGATGAGAGCAAAACAAAGCGCCAAAAGACGATCAGGCTTGTCGACAGCGTCAACCTTATATCGGGCATATGAAATGGAGAGCAAGTCGGATTGGATTTGCTTTCACATCCAACATTCGTTAACTTCTCGTACAATATTGTCTATCATCAAGCTACATCAACACTTCGCTGAAGAATACGTTGCACCCTATCGCCTGTGCTGACTTCTTCAGTCCAGCCACACACCTAATGGTGATCGTCATGCTGACCGGCATTATAATTCTCAGCATACTTTTGCCGTAGCTGCTCCTCGAGCCGACGATTCTGCTCCTCCACATCCGCTGCATCGAACAAGCATGTTAGTGCACATTTTCCCCAGGAAAGCCAGGAGCTTAAGCTCAGCGGGCAATACACTCACCATCCTGTCCAGACACCCGACGAAGCTTGCCGAGGGCTTTCGCAGATGGCACCCTGGGCACATGCACCTCGGTACTCTCCTCTCTCTGCTTCATGTACATCCCGAAAGGGTTCTTGTCGCCTATTGGTACGCTTGATGAAGCTACCAGACCAGGCGAAGCTTCGTCAATGGGTTCATCGACAATATAACGATCAGGCAAGACAGCAGGCACCTGCTCGGCCGCGCTCGCATATGGATTGTTCGTCTGCATGACTACCTTGGTAGGCTGAGAGCCAGGTTCTGCAGGCGTGCCACTTCCACTGGCATGTGAAGACGAACCCGAGGACGAAGCAGCTGGCGCTATGCTCTGGCTGAGTCCGTATGCTAGGCCTGTTTCGCCCATCAACGTACCGTCAAGACGGTTTCTGTCTTGCTTCGACCGCTCGGTGACCATCAGGAGTTCTTGTTCTTCCCGCCTCTGCCTCTGCACTCGTTGTTCGTTTTCTGCGTTGTATACGTAAAGTAGATGTCAGGCTTTTCTGCGGATACAGAAGGTCTTCCAATCCTGCACAACGCACCATGATATAGCTTTAAGACGTCATTGATCTCTCCGTTGGCAGACAGAAGTAAGTCAAGCGCTTCTTCATAGCCCTTCGCGCTCGGCTGGTCTTTCGCTGCTTCAGCTTGAACCCATGGCAATTGTTCTGAGACGAATTGCTGCCAAGCTAAGGCTGTGGGGGAGGAAGGAGGTCAGCTTGACTATCCGCCAGATGGACTCTCTCTAGTATACCTTTCTGATAGAATTCCTGCAAGATCTGATTATTCTCCATCTCTTCTGGCGGAGTGAATGCCAAAGTCTCATTCAGCATGCTAGCTTCGGATTTTGCCACTGTTGCTCGATGCTTGAGCTGGTCCACCTGCGTAGCGGGGTCTAAGTTGTTCCCTCTACGACTTCCCCGCGACGAGTATGCTTGCTGGCCGAAATCTGCACCAGGCTCGAATGTCTTGTCTCCCTCTTCGACAGAAAGTCCGTCTGCTGGGGCACTTGCTGGTCGGACGTCATGGTATAGCATGACCAGAGGCTGGAGATCTATATCGCCCTATTCGTACAGAGTAAAAGTATGAGCTCGGAAGCACGTTCCCTTGTCTCTCCAAGACCCAACGCACCTGATTCTCCCAGACAATGGTTCCGAGTGCTTTGAACAACATAGCCTTGACTTTCGGATCCGTCTTTGAAGATTCCAAGGTAGACTTGTACGTCTTCAAGAACTTTGTGTCTGCTATCTGCACTATGGAAAGACAACGTATGACTCCTCAGCATGACCTATGGGGCTATCAACGACTTGTGGCGTTCACTCACGTTTAAACCGGTCCGAGGTGTTTCGAGTGAGTATAACAAGCAATTTCGCAGCGCGCTCTTGTGCTACCGGAGCACCATGTTTGAACTCTTTGCGTATCGCTCTAGGTAGCACAAATCCATCATCGACTGTCAGTATCGCTAGCTGAGTCGTGAATGGGGCTTCCACATACTCGCCTGCCAACTTGCAATTAGCTGTGCTAGTTTTGAGGTTATCAGATAGCTCTAAGACGATGCTCCAGTCTTCAGTGAGGCCACAGAATCGACCTGCAGGTTCAATAGCGAAAAGGGGTGTGTCAGTTCGTAGGCTCCGGCCTCACAGCCACTGACCTCAAGCGGAGGTCACGTTTCAACGCACCAATGGATCCTTGAATGTAATCTTGACTGTTCATAGGCTTCGACGGCTTATTCGTAACAGCATTTGTGCCACGCCCAAACTTCTGTGACCTCTCTTGGGGTGCTTGTTGCTGTTGATCTGCTCGTTGAGCATTGCCTTCGTTTCCAAGATGACCGTTGTCCGCCGCATTGTATGCGTTGTCATCTCCTGAAGGTGTTTCCGGTCTTGCGGAGTCTGCTTTGTCCTTTCCACGCTTGAATAACCTCATGATGGCAGTACTGTCGTAGTTATTCGGAAATCAACATCCACTGCTGGAACCAACTGCTGCAGCTTGGCAAGTCGGTGGCTGTGGACAAAGCTCTCGATCAGCCTCTCTGACTGTCTTAATCCATAATTGTTTTAGAGGTATCACTGCTAAGGATAAATTCTAGGGCAGGAATGCAATGCAAGGCGACTATTCTATCTCTTCAAAGGCTATCAGCCGTCTACTTCGAACTCGGACGCTTGCATGCCGAAACTCTCATGCAAGAACTGCGAAGCTCTTGAGACGACGACATACTCGCTGAATACATCCTGTGCACTTCTATCTGGGGTGTGACTGAACATATTTTCTCTTCTGATATAGTCTCCAATGCTTTGCTGACAGTTACTTTGCGTACTGATACCCACAGCATCATCTCTTTTAGGCACAGGCAGGTTACATCTCCCCAGCTGATCGAGGGAATTTGATAAAGGCGCGTATAGCCCAGTTATGCTGCTGGACATCGTGCTGGAGTGTGGTGAAGGCGCATGGAGATAGATATCAGGGACACAATTGGAATCCATATGATCATCCTGAAGTGTAGATGGCATGCAGCACTACGCCGTGGTTCAGTACGCTGAGTACTTTCTTACAGAGACAGTCTTCGAGACAGGCGTCAATGGTACAATGATGGCGGTCAATGGGAAGACCGCGACGATTCAGGGTGGGGAGGGAATGACGATTCGGATTGGAGATGCAATGATGATATGGATTGGAGAGGTAGTGATGATTCGGACTGGGATGGGGATCACGAAGGAGGGTGGGGCAGTGACGACCCATGGGGCCAATGGAGATGGAGCGTAAGAGCGCTGCCATCCCTAGAGTGCACCTCGGAGTAAGCTGACTCGTACGCTTACAGTGGATCCAAAAACGGCTACGAAACGCCTGCACCTCAACCAACTAAAGCACCACGGCCACAAGCAACACCTCCCCCGGCTACACCTGCCACTCTCCGAACCAGTACCACCAGTTCTACTCGCCATGCGATAACGCCCATCAACCCAAAACCACCAGCGGTAGCAACACCATCTACAATATCGCAGGGAAAGGTCGCCATTTCTGCTCCATCATTCAGCAAACTCCCCTCCGACAGCACGAGCAGGACAGCAGTTCCCTGGAGACTCCACTATCAAGCGTTGTAAGCAGTTCAGAAGGGGACATAGTATCCGCTTCTCTAGAACCAGGACAGAATAGCACATGCTCCATCGCATCACCAAGCATTCCAATAGAGGAAGAAGCACAAGCACATCAAGGAGAGCCGAGCAACATACCACCGTCAGAAGTTTCGGCGGGGCAGAGTGCGTCTGTGCCACCTCGGTCCGGTGACAAGGAGACACCGAAAAAGACAGGTTCAGGTTTCAACATTGTTTCTGCTGATCTTGCATTGGGCACAAGTAGAGGATACAGGAAATTTCTTCCCCCTAAACGCGTATTGGGCTTTTCGTTCTTCTTGTCTCATATCTGTATATTTAGATTGGGGAAGGCGGGTGAATGTGACTTGTCTAGTAAGGGACGGCCCTCACGGCCCTCCTTGCTTCTGGCAAGGTCAGGCTATTGAGATCTTTGTTCGCTCCATGCCTCGATGTTCAAAGCTGGATACTAGTATTGCAGGCCCAGAAAGCCGAGCCTCTTTGCAATTGGATTTGGACTTGATTGAATTGGGCGGCTACAACATCTTCACTAGTACGTATAACGATGTGGGTATCTGATTGCACACTGCCAAGATAAGCAAAACAAAGAGCGAATAGAGACAAAGGCAGCTTCGAGGCAGGCAGTAGGACATGCCAGACCAGAGTGTCCGGCATTTCATGCTGTACTCCTGAGAGCAAGCAAGAGCTCCAAGGGCCAGCCTCTCCAGAGAGCATACCATCCTTCTTCCACTACTATCGTCTTTGCGCAGTCCCACAGGTTTCGGTATGGCGTGGGTCGGATCTGAATGATACCTTCGACAGCTGCATTCTCCTCTCCCTTCTCGTGCACTATGGCAGCTCCTGTTCCACCTGATCGTTGAGCGTTCAGTCTTGCTGCCAATACTGCTAGAGGTGTTCTCAGTCCAACCGCTAGGATCAATTGCGAGATGAGGTAGACAAGGAGGCCTTGCTGCTCGCCTAGCTTCATAGCTTGAGGCAGAATCAACGCAGCTGATAATGGAGCAATTATGGTGGGCAAGAAAGAAGCTAGGATTCTTGAAGGTGTCCATAATGATCTGAAGGGATGCGAACGCTCATCTGCCGTCAAGAGTAGACGCAAATTGGATAAGGGCGATATTATAGGCGTAGAGTGAGGTACCGCCAGCGTTCGAATTGCTAGAATCTCGAAGGGAAGGGTGATGAGTGTTGTGAGTGCTTGCCAGCCGAATTGAGCTGCAGCACCAACAACAAGATACGGTGCTACTTTAGGTATTGTTCGGAGGAGTCCATATCCGATCAGTACTGTGGACCATGGAGCTATGCCGACCGAGAGATTAACGAGGATACCTGATGATAACGGGTGAGCTTTCGTGTGATGATCAATATTTTGTGAAGCAGCTCACCCTTGTACAAGCCTTTGATGCCTTCCTTCTGCTTGACTGTCTTCAGTATCTTCCAATACGAGGTCTTGTTCGGCGCATCTCGTGGGTTGTGTGCTGGATAGTCGGAGAATCATCGTAAGAGGACAGGGAGGAAGAAGCAAGACGCTCAACTCGAAGAATGCGTGTACTCACATATCCTCCATCTCAGTAAAGCCGAGTATGGCGGGTATCCAAGGCCAATGAGTGCTCCAACAGTGAGGACTGGAGTGGCTCCGATAATGATGCGTTCGCCAACACTGAGCTGCTCAGCTCGTGGGAGTGGCTGTATGCCTGGAGTGGGACCAGTCACGGGCATCCTAGGCATGCCAATATTGCTGGCCATGATGCAGGTGAGCTCAAGGCAATTGTGCTGGAGGGTGTGATAGATGCATGACGATGGCAGTTGGCGATGTTGCGTGAAAAGCGCACTGGATGGCAAAGCCGGTGACAGAGAAATCAAAAAATTCGGGCTCACCTCCAGAAAATGATATATATTGTAACGACAAGAAAATGCTACGATCGGCTGTGATGGCTTAAAGTTGGGAATGCTAGCCTGCGTTTATCCAACGGGCAAACAGTAATGCGCTCGCACGCTTCGTTCTTCAAACTTAGTAATGCCCCTCGAGCAGGTCGTCGCTTCGAGTCTCTCTCTCGCAAGAATTTGAGCTCCTGCGTTAAATCCCGTGCTAGTGGCCAGAGATTAGCAATAATCTCATCGAGCCCACCCTCATGCTGGCAACAGAGCAGAGGGAGCATGCTGGAGCGGCCTCGCTTTTCTGTTCCGGGACCACATTCAATGGAGGACAACTTATCAGCGTGTTGCGATGTTGGTTCACCGCATTCAAGAGCACAGTGCTGCCGTCGGGCTGGCAAACCTTTTTGACGACATTGACTATCTAGCTCGACAAATAAGGTAGACACAGACAGAAGAGGACATCGTTGTTTTTGGTACTCGTGAGACTTCAATGAGTGTATATCATCAATGATTGAATGATTGCGGGTGTGCTGCATATCACGGTGGCGTACTCGCAGGCAGCGTCAAGACAGTATGCGCTACAAGTAATGAAACATGCCTACACCTCATGTGCCGTCCACAGTCACTTGTATACGAGTGATTGCTCCATTCGTAACTCCTGCCGAGTTGACACGCCAGTCTTTCGCCGTCTTCAGACTTGCTGCTGCCACCCGTTTCCCTTGCCTCCGCCGCGATCTACCACCTGCAGCAACTGCAACTTCACACAATGCAGCACTCAGGCATGCAAGCACCATATAGGCACCGTTCGCCGGTCCTCTCAGACTCTGATGATGTCGACCATGCCTCCACATCCTCCTCGTCAAGCCATCCAAGCGCAAGTACCGTGGTCAACCTCTCCACGCCCACAGCCGGACCTTCCGGGACGTCAATGCAGTATCAGCAGCGTGCACAGCGGCCTCGCCTGAATCACAGCAATACCACATCAGGCAGCTTTGTGCGTATCAAGCGCAAGCATACGCCCGCCAGCACTTCCCCTCCGCCGGTTCTGGTGGACCATCATCATTCACCTCTAAACAGCGCTGCTGCACCTCCCGGCAGCGAACGGACGCTCGACCAAATCGCTTCAAAGACCTGCTTCATCTGCTATGGTGATTCGAGCGAGGATGCTCCAGCAACATCACCCACATCAGCTACTTCACCTACACTTACTCGGTCAAGCGAGCGTAAATGGATACATCCTTGCAAGTGCTCTCTTGTAGCGCATGAAGATTGTCTTTTACATTGGGTGCAAGTCTCGAAACCAACAGCTTCGAAGAACATGCCCGCATCATGCCCGCAGTGCAACACCCCTTACACGATGCATCAAGTTGATTTCCCAATACTCAACTTTATCGAACGCATCGAAGCCATATGGGCGAAGAACGTCAGCAAGCTTCTGATGGTCGGCATCGGCATGGGAAGTTGGACTCTACTCGGCCTGTATGGCTTGTGGAGTATACGTCAGCTGGCTGGCGATAGACTTGCTGAGCAATGTACGTTGGTTATCTGTTTTAGAGTGCCTGAGATGTATCTGCTGACACCATGACATTGACCACAGTGTTCCTTCGCAAGTCAACGCGGTGGCTCACAGCACCTCTGGTACTACCAGTTCTTGTTTTATCACGAACCCATCTCCTCGACTCTGTAAGCGTGACAACTATATTACACCGCAACAAGCAACATTCTGTGCTGACTTCGAGCAATGCTGTGGAATAGATTCTTCCTTTCCTCCCACTTACATTAATCTTGAACTCGACTCTTCCGAATGCACAAAGCTTATATGCAACCCAGCCATATATATTCACAGACCTACAATTCAGCTACCCTCCTTCTCCAGCTCTTACCCTCTGCATCATACCCTGGATAAGAGCAGCCTACATGGCACTGCGCCGACGCATTTTCCGAACGATTCTTGGTCAGAGTAAACCGACACCTCTCGCTTCACCAGCGACTCCACAGGCGGGGCACGGAAACGAGAATGGACACGCTGCAGGAGCACCTCAGCTTCCCGGGGAAGCGGATTTCGCACGCAATCAGCAACGAAATGCCAATGCAGGAGGGGCTGTCGAAGGCGTTGAGGCCATGCTGAATGAGCACGTAGGAAATGAGAGAAGGATTGTCGTGACCGTCTCGAGTGGTGCTCGCATACTTGCTGGATCGCTCGTCTTCCCGTGGGCAGCAGCGGGAATGGGATCACTCCTTCTATGGCTAGCGAAACGACAGAATGCATCTGGCAGATGGCTAGCTAAGATTCTTGGTGTAGGCGTCGCTGCACAAGCTGCAGTTAGTAATGGCTCCAACATCCTAGGAATGGCAAACAGATTCATGCCACCTGTGAGAGAGTACATCGATCCCGTGTGGTGGAGGAACGCAATCGGCGGCGCTCTTCTTATATTCGGGAAAGATGTTTGGAGCTTGACAAGGCAGATCATGGAGAGGAAGAGGGCCGATAGTAGGAGAATCGAAGATCAGCCTTTCAGAGATGGTTTGGATGTGTGATTGCATTCCATCCTTCATGATGGCAGCTTGTTTTCTTTCTTTGTCGTCAGGATATGTTGCAAACTTTACGATCCCAACTCATGTAATATGCAGAATGAAGAGTACGGTGGTAACACACGATATATGCAGAGCTTCCAAGCATGTCGTTGGCTTGTTTTCACAGCCTGAAGTGGCGAATACATTCGACGCTGCATCTGCAGACGATCACTCGTCGCGTTGCTGCTATTGCCTGCAAACAATGGTTCTGGTGAAGCCATTGCCGAAGCGCTCGAGGCCGAGTATGATATGAGCCTAGCAGCCGATAGCTTGCCAGCTGCCAACAGGCAAGACTCTCCTCACGATGGCCTCACGCCTCTATTCGAGGCGTCGCAGCAAAGTGAAGCAAGCGGTTCGTTCCAAGTCCCAGATTCCGACAACGATGAATCACTGGAACAGCTGGCAGAACAGCAGGAACAAGAATACTGGTCCATGCTAGGAGATGACCATGACGACATTTTCATGTACAGTAGCTCCCCGGCGTCCTCCGTAGGTCAAACTTGTCACTTGCAACTTTTCCGGCGTGTGCTGAAGATCGCAAGCTTCTCACGTCCAACTTACAGGCGCCGACGGTCAGCTCGGAGAGAGCCAGGTCGAGAACTCCACTCGTACAGGGTCCTGGCTTACCATATCCAATCTTAGAGTCACCCCTACCATCGCCTTCATTCCTCCACCGTCTGACCAGCGAGTCACGAAACTCCGCTCACAAAGGGTCACCTTCAATGAGCCCAGATCCTCTGTTATTGGGGAGGCAGCAGAATACTCCCTCCCAGTCACGCAGAATGCTCACACGAGCGGACTTGAACCCAGATGAAGGATATCAAACGAAGACAGATTCCGATCACGTGACAAGCCTGGGGGATGTTTCTGCAGAGCCTGAAGCAGCCTGCCTACCTCGGGAGTCCATATATACGTCTGGAGGAAGCCATACACCTCCCTCGTCAAGTCCCCAAGATCTGCTGCCGCATGTTACGGCTCGCTTGGGGCAGTCTGAGAGACAGACAAACGATCGCTTGTTGTCTTCGCCTCTGTCCAGTCCTGCGAGTTCGCCGGAACCTCAACCTACTACTCATACCGAAGACGCACGTACTCCACTATCAGCAACAAATCTGCCGGGTGCCGAAGACGAAGATGGCCAGATAGTGCAAGATACACCCATGGCGCCGGCTGATGCAGCTGGAGCTCCTGTACGACAATTTAGGCAACGAAAAGCAGTTCAGCTAGCTCCATATTCTACCGAGTTCTCGAAGTTTGCAAGCCTCGCCAACAAGAACAGCTGGGAAGGTATTATCTCAGCAGGTTTGAAGCAGGCATTCCTAGAGAAGGAGCGTGAAAAAGCAGAGACGCAAAAAAGGCAGCGCGATCTTTCTGGCGAATGGCTGGTACACGGAAACGGAGAGGAGGAAGAGGAAGAATCAGACTTCTCCCAGGCTTCTTCTGAACCTACATATCCGCGTCGGAAACGTTGCTTTACACCTTCAGGCGAGGTTGATCAGGTCAGGCATACCAGCGCGTCCGTGGAGAGGTACAGCCGTAGTCACAAAGAGAAAGATTGGGACCCTGTGGCCAATCGATTGAAAGCAGCTAGAAAGCCCTCTGATATCATTCATCGAGTCCCCAGGTCCTCTCGCCCATCAACATCGAAGATAACCCTGGAAGATTTGGAACAATCAGCAGCCAGGCGTGCAAAAAGAAAAGCTGAGAAAACCGCCTTTAGCGCGAGAAAAATCAAGGCCCCTATAGGAGCTGATCACGCAGCTCGTGCAGCTCAAATATCGGAAGCTAGAAGAGCCGGCCTATTGCCAAGTGATGTCGAGAGCTCCTCTTCGGAAAAAGAGATCAGATTCAGTCGCAATGGCCAGGCGAGCGTGCAAACGAGATTACCGAAACATCATAATGTCGATGCCGGAACGACAGTCATTGAGAGTTCAGACACATCAGAATCGGACTCTGATGAACCGGACGGAAGCGATAGCCCAGACAGACCGATAGCTGCACGTAAAGGGCGCTTCACTCTAAAGGGGAAGCGAAAGCGTGCGGCAATGTTTATGATGCCTGCTGTGGCTTTCAAGAAGGCCGAAGCAGACCTGCGACTGATGGAGCGAGAGATGGAAGATGGTAAAGAGATCCGGCTTGATGAGGTTGATGACAATGAATCGAATATTGGCATTCCCACTTCGTTAAAGGCGACGAAACGCTGGCGACCCCAGAATGCCAACAGACCGTTCCGATATGTTACCGAATTGTCCACAGAAGATGAGTCGGATATCGGTTCAGGTAGAGACGCCTCGCTTGCCAACGATGATGACGACACTCAAGCAGCGATGCATGCTTGGACATCCATGGCTGCTGGAAAATCACAGGCAACTCCTGAATCTGGGGTTCGTTATTGGGACAAGATCATCGGGCGCATATTACTGCGTAAAGATCGAGATGCCGCTATGACTTCTATTCGGCGCCGCCCAAACCCTCAAATACCGAGCGAAAGCAGTCTGAAAAGGCAACCGAAGCAGCCTCGCCATGCCGAAAAGAAGCACAAGTACTCAAATGCACCAAGACAGTCAAAGCTGGTGCAGCACTTCGTGGCACCGGTCTATCTCGATACAGCAGAGCGATTGTTCGACTGCAATCGGTCTCGGTCAACCACGCGGCAGCGCCAGCCGCGCCCAAAGGGCAATAGAGACGCATTCTGGAAAGTTGTAGCTGGACCGGCTTCAGCACATGTCCAAGAGAGTGAGACGAGTGCTATTCAAATTATCAACAAAGCTGCAAATACATCAGCACCAGTCCGTACAGCAGTCAATTCTATCGCAAATGACACCGAGGGAGCGGCCAAGTTCGCTCGATTCTCTTTCGACTATGATATCGAACTTCTACCTGCGGGCCTCAGGTTCACAACCTCCAGCTATCTGAGCTCCGGACATTTACATGAGCACCTGTGTCATCTCAGAGTAGAGCCTACTTTCAGTGCAAATGCGCCAACAATCCCTTTCGGAATCGCCCTGGACAGTACAATGTCGTCAGAAGTACTTCTGCAAATCCTCCCGCGCATCGTAGATTGCATATACGAACATACAATTGGAGAGACCGCACCCACCAACCTTAATGGTCCAGTCAATCAAGCACTACGCTTCCTAGGCCATTACGGCTTGGTCTACCACCGTCAAAATCCTGCACTCACGACGATTCGTGCAGTCATATTCGAGCATTTGGCAGCATTGGAAGCACGCTTAGAGAAGTATGTGGCTGAAGTCGATGATTTAGATCCGACTCTGAGCTCTTCAATGGTTGCCTTCAAATGGGCTATGCTTGAGATCACGACACTGGCGTATGCTGAGATACACCGGCACGCTGGTCCCATCGCAAAGGAGTCTGCCCGCCATCACATCCTGGAGAGGGTGACAGATCTAGTAGAATCACTCTTACAAGCCAGTCCAGCGAAACTTGTCAGCAAATTAAGCGGCGTACTTGCTGCAGGGGAGAGTGGCGATGTACAGATAGTTCTGGAGGACGTCTATTGCGAGACCTGGGTCTGCCTCATCAACATGTGTGTAGTCGGTCAAACTACTGAAGGCTACGACTTCCTTTCACCGGCGTCTTTCTGGCACGCTGTAGAACGTTCTCTGAGCGAGGCAGCCATTGAAGGAGCCATGCATCCGATTATTCGGGGCGAAACTGCCTCTTTCGTGGCAATGACGCTATGCGCCTTGTCACAATTCGATCCTAGTGGCGTATCTTTAGCAAAGCCTCAACTGACTGCACACTGGCCAATGCTGTCCCAAGCATTGGACAACATCAAGATTCAAGATTTTGCAAAGGCATACGATACGATGTCCTCACCGAATCGTACGCGAACATCTCGCTATATCTGGACTATCTTTGCGCGCTTCCTTATCATGTCAAGTAGATGGGAATGGCCAATTCTCGACCAGGGCAAGCTTCTCGGGAAGCTATTCGATATCCTAGATAGTAGGCAACTGCAGGACTTGAATATAGACGGACAAGCCGACTTTCCTGCATTCCTGTCGAGTTTCATCGGCAACATACCAGCCCGAATCGACCGCCACGACACCGTCTTTCACATTCTTCTCCGTCTACTCTCCCAAGCCGCCTTGGAGTGCTCTCAGCGAAACGACGGGAAAGCTACGATGGCGTTGGCCAGAATTGCAATGCGCATCATGCCAATGCGGGAATACTTGCCATATCCACGACACAGCACTGCAGCAAAGACCCTTGATCGGTCTGTTCTGGTCAATCACTGTGCTCTCCTGATTGTATTGGCGGTGATAGACCCCTTAAGCTCAGATCGCCGCTTTGCGAAACTCAAGACGATCTTGGACTTCGTCGGCTCGGACGCAAGGGCTCGACAGGACTATATCAAAGCTATCATGTTTATGGGAATCGTATACAAAGTCCGCGGCGTCAATTTGTCGCCAATCCTGTCGTGGTTGACACACACGGCAGACTATCTTTGTCAAACCTATGGTCAGTGCGCTAAGCGTCGAGCTGTTCTACTGGCCTCCAAGCGAAAGGCAGTCCCAGCTATCAAAAATGGACAGCATCCGTCCAGCAAGCCTGGCGTCAGACAAGGCTCCACACCTGCCTCGGATCTAGCCTTGGAAAACGAGCTTCATGGCGTCAATCGAGATATGGGCGAAACAGCCGTCATGGAAGGTCTCCTACTTGGAGCTGTGCAGCAAATAATGCTGGTCGTGCCTCAAGAGGATGCATCGAATGCTGCCAAGTATCCTTCACTAGAGTACCTGAACAGTTGTGCGTTGACTCACGTTGCTTTGTCCAATACTGCTTGACTGACCAGACTTGCTGCCAACAGCTTGGACTACACAAGTATTGTCCTCACCGATGGCCCGAGATCCCGTCGCAGGTTCACAAGTATTGCAATGCATCCACAAGTTCCTCCAGCTACGCAACGAATACATGCGAGGAACCAGCCAATTACAGCAGAGTGAAAGCCAAGACGAATTTGGAGACATGGATTTCGACTACGACGACCCAGCACTCAATGCCATGTTGGGCCTGACCGACGTGCAGCCAACAACGGACAGAACCGCAGTAAAATCGACCGATCCAGCACAACTCGACCGACAATTTATCGAGCTTCTCAAAACTTCTCTAACTCCTCAATTGTACGCAATTCTGTCAGATCTCAGTGTGCCTCATTCTGGCCGGGAGTCGGGAGTTCCAGAATTAGCAAACAAATCAGCGTACATAGACAATGTCGCAGAGTTATGGGCTTTGTGCGCCGTCGTGCTGGTGCAGAAACACCAACGGGAGTGGCAATACTATATGGAGCCCTTTGGAAAAGAATCTTGGCAACGTTTCGCGAACGTGCTAAGGAGGCCAGAGATCGGATGTACCTTTTCTTGCGTTATGCTCGAAAATGACAATACGGCATACAAGGTGAGCCGTAGACGTCTATCGTAGACGGAGATCTCTTCTGACACTGGCCATAATTTCAGCCCAATCGCAATATCCTTTTGCAGATCCTGTTTCGCCGTCTAGCTGCTCCGGTGCTTTCTGCTCGCGACGCGCAGCTCTTGGGGCGCCTTTTGAATGCCGATTCGTCATTCGTTCTCTGGCAGACCCTTCCCTTTGAAGTGGACGAGCTCGTCAACAAGTATACGGTAGACGTGGCGCAATTGACGGCCTCGAGAATGGCGATATTCCGTGGTGAGTGCAGATGAGCCAACTTTGCTGCAGAGAAACTGCCCTGACATGCATTTGTCTTAGCTATCTTTTCTACTTGCAAAAAGATCTTTGCGAGACAGATTATTTCCTTTCAAGGCATAGAAAGAAGTAGCGCTGCCGTCTGTCGAGAACAACAGGTCGACGATCAGCTATTGTATCTACATTTGGGCACTCTGCTGTCATCGATGCGAGACTTCCTAGACTCTATGAGAACCACGAAATCCACGGACGGGGCGGTCAGAGAATATGCCGCATATTGTCGACAGGTGATCTTCCTCATGAAAGAGGAAATAGGTTTAGGGTTTGTGACGGAAAACAACATTCCAGCACTGCGGCTTCTCGCTGGAGTTGTTAATGGTACCATTAGCTAGCATAAGTGTGTGTATGCAATTCAAAGTGTAGCATTTAGATCGAATTTGCGAGATCGGCTGAACAAGGAACAAAGCAAAGAATCCTTGACCTGCTGACGATCTCTCAGTCCGACCTTTCGCCTCCTGATAGTGCCTCCAACAAACTTCGGAATAACGATTCAAAACAGACATTCGTCATGTGGGACAAAGAAAAGGAATCTGATTGTATTGCATCTACAGGTGGTGGTATTTTTAGCATTCTTGTAAGCGACATGTTGGGTGAAGCAGTGCGTAGCCTTGCGAGAGGCGATTCTTTTCTGGCATAAACAGAAATGACCAGCCATATAAGCTAGCTGACTCTAGTCTCTCGGGCTGAGGTCTCGTTCGTCTCGGCGGTCGGCACCGTTGCCATGAGGACTGGCATCATCTCTGTATCTATCGCCACCGGAAGGTGCACGTCCATCTCTATCGTCTTTGTCTGCAGGTGGTAAAGGCGAAGCATCACGAGGGCGAGCAGAACCACCTCTTCTAGGTGAGGGTGATCTATCGTGTCGGCGAGGTGCAGGCGATGGAGAGCGTCGACGAGTTCCAGAAGCATAGTCGCGCTCTCGGCCTCCGCGGTATTCACCACCTCTGCCGCCTGCTGGAGGGGGAGAGCCACGTCGCTCGTATCGCCAGTTCGTAGAAGGTGCATTCTTGGCCCACTACAAGCATACATACAATTCAGCATGCAATTGAGGCCATTAAGAACAGTGAACTAGTTTTCTCACCTGAACAGTGAGCTGATAGCCATCTACTCTACGGCCGTGCATGTCATGATAAGCACTAATTAAGAGCAAAAGACATTAGATACATTCTCCTCAATAGTCAATAATGAGATCGTTGTCATATGCTCACTCTTCGGCATCGCGTTCATCTTCGAACTCTACGAAAGCATAGCCACTGAATATCGCCAATGTAGTAGACAGGGTAGAAGTCGAATCGTCAGCGTGGGCTCGGTCGTCTTCACTCGGGTGCGGGTTGGGGATCTCAAGGAGTCTAGGTAGTGTGCCGAATGAGGAGTGCTCGAGAACAGAGAAAGCGACTGCGGCCCGTCACTGCACAGCAGCTCTATCGTATGGGAGGCTGTCGGGCGGTGAGGCGAACAGGGGACATATTTCCCCAATCTTCGTATCTTCTCGAAGAATATCGCCGTTTGCAACACAGCTCGCTTCTCGTAGAGAAAGGTAGGACGGCTCGAAGCTTGAAGCTTCCGCGGGGAGAAGCTGAAGAGCGGCAGCGGCAGACTGCTGACAACGGAGTGTGGATGGAGAAGGAATGGTTTCGAAGGCGCGTGGTCCGAGGTCGATTCCTTGTGTACGGTGTTTCGACCCGACGGTAGACTTACACTTTTGCGGTTTGAGACTTTGGAGCTGGAATGTCGCAGCGGACGAGTCGGCCGAAGCGTTCGAACTGTGAGAGTGGTGGAATGAATTGGTCAGTAGCTAGGACAGATGCATAATGCAGCTTCTGTATCAAGCTACCCACCTCATAGGCCAAGTCGCGGGCACGAAGGTCGTGGCCGAAGCCAGCGACGAAGAGGGTGGTTCGGCGGGATGACCTGAGGAGAGTCGACGAGGACGATCAGGATGCTGAATATGTCTTGAGAGCAGGCACCGAGATCCTCCAGTACTTACATGTTGTCGATAATCAGCTTTAGGGAGTGAGAAGCAGCGTCACCGGGGAGTGAGCCATCAAGATTTTGGGGAGGGCCGAGGTGCTTACAGGTATAGAACGGAGGTATAGATATGCAGCAGACAGAGCTACGTGAGATGCTCTTCCACTATATGACCCTGTATCGTGTTGTGTGCGTTTGCAAGCCGTCGGAGCAGAGAAGAAGAGCCCGGATGGATCGAGCAGCCAGCTGAAGGTGAAGTCGACGGCGAAGGTGAGGAGTCGCCTCTGCAGCAATTGAACAGCAACATCGCAGGATTGGGATACAGAAGACACGCGCAGCTACTCTGCAGACACACCGACACAATGACGACAATCCCAGCACGTCTCGCAAAGACGACCATCAGCTCTGGTGGGTGGTCCTGACGCTGGACGACAGCGAAGGTGAAGACTGAGGGATAGATACCTGATGCACACTCACAGGATCCTGGCCAGTAGCGCAAGCTCGTGCAAGAGGCCTCTACAGAGCATGGTACAGGTGCGTTGCTGTGTGCTTTTGCTGCCTTTCGAAGCTTGTCCACAGGCCGGGCATCAAGCTCACGCCCGCCGTATCACCATCGTTGCATTTCCCTGTCTGGACGGACTACTACCGCATGCGGACAACAACAACGCAGATCTGCACCTGAAATCGTGACTCTATACGCTGCCAACATCCCAGCAACTGCTATCCGTGCGAAGATCCGACAGAGATACGAGAAGAACAAGTATATCGATGATCTCCAGGCTGTCGATGTCCTGCTTGCAAAGAGCCAGATGGATTATCAGGAGACGCTCAATGCGTGGAAGATGGACAGTCATCTGATGCGCATGTTCAACGACGAAGAGGTGCGAGGCTTCATCTGTTTTCTGTGCCGCTGGGTGATTGAAGCATGCTGAGACTTTCCACATTGATGGACCTTCTGCTCGGTCCGGCCTGCCCGTTGATCTTGTTTGATTGACCGCACCGCAGATGCCACCGCAACCAGGTAAGTTATCAATTATGCGCACATGAATGGTAATGTCTGATTCTGCTCCCCCCTTACCTCAATGCAGTCGCTTTCCTCGACAAGTTCTACTATTCACGTGATGATCCTGAAGCCGTGCAGCCGGCTGCATAGACAGTGCGGAAGCAGCAGAGTTGGACATAGGATGTCTGCCATCGCGTTGTACATGTATCATCTCTTCATCTCCAGACCTTCCTGTGCAACACCTTCATCATCAAAGACAAGCCTAGGCGTTAGATTGGAGTTTGTCATGGTCGGACTGCGTATGCATTGCTATCGTGCATGCACATCATCGATCCGTACAAGCGGTGCTCTAGCATCATCCTCTGCCTCACTGTCTTCCTCGTCACTAGTCGAAGTGTCTGCCTCGCTATCGTTCTCGTCTTCTGGTAGAGGCCCCACATGCTGCATCTCGCCCATTACTGCCGCATCCTCACTATCAGTCTCACTTTCGGTCTCCGTTTCTTCGGGGTCTTCTTCCTCTTCTGACGACTCTAAGAAGGCCTGCAGGCCTGCAGGGCGCGGTCTCTCAGGCGGAGGAGTATAAGACTCGGTAGGGACGAGCACCACCTTCTCAGCTTGTCGCTTTGTATGCTGCTTCTGCCGCCCAATACTCTGTTGAGACGATTTCCGGCTTGCAGAGCTACTCGAGGGGGGAGAGTTGCCGAATCCTCGGTATGCCTTTATTGATGAAGAGGTCAATTCGACTGCACTATTTCGCAGACTATGTTGCGGAACTTTCTCTGGCCAGTCCGGCAATGTCTGCCAACCCGCCAAGCGCTCTAGCTGCACAGCACTCCTCTGCTCATATTGATTGCGAGACTGCGTCGTATCGCCGAGTATCGCTGTCTCAACGATTGAAGCTAGTTTCTCGCTCTCCTGATCTTTCTCGACTAGAGGTGCCGAGATGGCTATAGCCTCACCGCTCGCAAATGCATCTTGTTCCAATTGAGCCGTGTCGTCGCCTTCATCATACGATGTTGGCGTTTTGATAGTGGTGCTCAGGCCAGCGTACATCCGTGTAAAAGCCCTTATCGACCATGACGGGTCGTACCGGCTAAGTGTCAAGAGGTATGTATGCAGTGTCGAGGCGATCTTCAGCACCTCAGGCGCAGCATTCCGCTGGCACAGGACAAGCAACTTGATCGACAATCGTAACAAGGCTTCTTTTCCGCTCTCAGTCTACGTAAAAGCCACGTCAGCTCTACTGCATCCCACATTCGCGCTATAGACCGAGTAACCTGCTTACCTCCGTGGCAAAGCCCTTCGCCCCGCGCCTAAGTACGTCCAATGCATGCGGAAGCAAATCATCGAGCAGATGTGCAGCGCCCGAGATAGACCTATACAATTCAGTTCTCGTTTCCGGACGGTCGAATCGACCTTCTTGATAACGAATGAGGATTTCTGCCAGTGATTTGCGTACCAAGTCACGCGAAAGTATCGACGACAGCAGTATTTGAGAGATCTCCTTTAGAAGTGCCGCAGTCACTTCATCTTGATGGAAATATAGTCAGTATACCTCTCCGTTGAGTTTTGTTGCCATAAAGCTCACCTTCATCGTATTCATCGTATTCATCTAGATGCTCTATAAGTGTCTTCAAGCAGGCCGACTGCACTTTTGGCACTTTCCTTGCACAATCTCCAATGCTCGAGACGACTTGTGTGCGGAACGTCGGATCTAAGACCTTGGCGTATGCTGTAAATTCACTCAGGATCGTATTAATATTGCTTTCATTCGCTAGGAGTACTAGGATTTGCAGCTTCAGAAGCTTGTTGGCTTGGTTATCGAAGAGTTGGTAGATGTAAAAATATTGAAGATGTTGGGCAAAGTAGGTCTATATGGAGGCTGGTCAGGCCACTTCTAGATGAACAACTTAGGTTCCAACAGGTACTAACAGGCTTTTCTGATGCTATCGTAGCAATAGCAGCCAGTACCGTGCCTTGTATCTCTGGCGATGCTTGCAGTAAGCGCGCCAAAGCGGCTGCATGTTTGCTAGTGAACAACGATGGCGACAAGCGATATGTGAGCCGCACAACCGAGAGAACCACCTGAGGGAGTTGGTGTCTGTTTAGCCTATTCCCACGGTGATTTTGTTTAGGGCGCTCACAGCGGAATTACGATTCCACAGTAATGGTTCGGTGCATTGCAGAAGCAGTTGTAGATCAGGGTCGATCTATACGATATGTGAGCTCTTGTGTTCACAGCCTAGCAAAGACTACAGGCTCACCTTTCCCTTCTCTGGATTCTCAAATTGCTGTCGGGCATAAACCTCAAGCACCCGAAGCAGTATGACCTGAGTCCATTCATCCGCATCCACAAGACTCTTGCAGAACCGGCGATAATGTGGATGGAGGAGGTCTGTACGATCCGGACATATGCTCTCGAAAGCGGCAAGACTCGAACCGGTTACTAAAGGGTTCTGATCTGATAGACCAGTCTCTAGGACGGGAATAAGGGAAGAGAGGTGGGAATGATCCAGCCTTGAGGTATAAAGTCAGTTTCCACGAGGCACAGCAGGTAGATAACTAGAAAAGGACCCACACATAAACTCGCTCAAGAGCCTCGGCCACCGTACGACGCACAAACCAATTCGTATCTCGTGAAGCTGTCTTGAGGGACATGAGCACCAGTGTGACGATTGAATCGAGCTCCATTCCAGCAAGAGTGCGTATCGCTAGCGCCCTAATGACAGGATTTGGATCGCGAAGATCCTTTTGGTACATGTTAACCGCCAGCAGTGCAAGATCAGGTTCGAACGCTGCTTGTCTGAGGATATATAGAGAGACGAGCGATCGGATTTGGATGGCCGACGCAGAGGATGTGGTGTTGGAGGACGTAGAGGAAGAGAGGCATTGGACTACTTGAGGGAAGAACGTTATGACTGGCAGGCCACGCAGCATCATCTAATAGTTTCCAGAATTAACCTGAATCAGCCGCAGTGCTGATGGGTTCACTGCTACGTTCGTCACACCTACAGCCAGAACCCTACGAAGCCCCTCAGCCATGCTGGCTTCCCGGCGGCTCTCGAGTAGCTTTTTAGTCTCGCGAATACCATCTTGCGTAACAACAGTGCCGTCTTCGAGATATCTCCCTGCTGCTCCAATGCCAGCGAGGCTCGCGGGGTCGATGCCTTGCAGACCCAGGTCGCGGGCAGTCTCGCTGAGGTTCTCGTTCAGGCGAGCGGATATCCGGGCGACGGTGGTCTGCAAGGATGCGAGGTCCATCTTGCGAGTCTTGCTGATGCTACTGCTGTTGCTATATGTCCTCCATCATGCGAAGATGTGCGTGGTGGAAGATAGAGGTGATCGGGAGAGGCAGAGAGAGGCTCCATAAAAGTCACGAGAAAAGCTATCATCCTCCACCTCGACTCTCTCATTCACAGCAAGCAGGTGCACATGTTCAGACATCTGCGAGTGCATCAGGTCTTTGGCGCCAACACCGAAGTCGGCAAGACTCTCTTTGCAACTGCACTGTGTCGTGCTTCGGCTGCTGCTGGTGAAGCTTCCCACTATTTGAAGCCCGTAGGCACCGGTGGACTGGGAGACGATTCGTGAGAAGATTCGTTGTACACTGGGTGCCTGACTGAACTATTCCTGCAGACACATTGCTACATATTCGCCCAAGACCCAGGTCTCGTGTCTGTACCGCTTCGACGAGCCGGTCAGTCCTCACCTCGCCGCCAAACGAGCGCGTCAAAACGATGGATCGGTACGGCATATTGTGGCTTCGCATGTCATACTACCTCCTCTCAGACAGCTGACCACATCAAGCAAATCTGCAGTACACTCCGCCAAGTGACGACCAGTTCGTCCAGAGCTTGACTAATCATCTGAAAGGCTGCGGTAAAATAACATCAAACAATGGAAGCCGAGCGAGTCTTATAGTAGAGACCGCCGGAGGTGCGTCAACTCTCCCTCCCTCCCGAGCAGATGTTCCTGAAATGCTGACTTGTATTCCTTAGGTGTGCACAGCCCCACATTGTCAGGGACCACTCAAGCGGATGCCTACCGTCCACTACGCTTGCCGACTATCCTCGTCGCTGCTCCTCAGCTTGGCGGTATATCGACAACGCTGGCTTCGTACGAATCCCTCCTTTTGCGCGGTTATACGATAAACGCTCTTCTATGCTTGGAAGAAGAGTACTATGAGAATTGGAAGTACTTTGCAGACTGGAGTCAGGAAAAAGGTTTGGCTTTTGCGACAATGCGACAACCTCCCGAACAGCATGACGTGCGAGAGACCGACATCGAGAGAATGGAGTCATACTATGGTTCGGTGGTCGACAGAGTACAGGGCAGTCGTTCGATACCGCAGCTCATCAGCACATTGCAGGAAGTGCATGAAAAGCGACTTGAGAGTCTCCGCTCGGCTCCGAGCGAAGCTCGCGCATCATATTGGTATCCGTTCGTTCAACATAACCACATTAAGAGTGATTCAGATATTATGGTTATCGATAGCGCATATCAAGACAACTTCACAGTGCATGCCGAAGCAAATATCGGAGAGACAGCTCTCACACAAGTCTTTGATGGATCCGCCTCATGGTGGACACAATGTTTTGGACATGCCAATTCTGAGATCACTCTCGCCGCAGCGCATGCAGCTGGTCGATACGGACACGTAATATTCCCCATGGCCACGCACGAGCCAGCTTTGAATCTCACGAAAACGCTACTGAAGACAGTAGGCAAGGGCTGGGCGGATCGCGTATTCTTCTCAGACGATGGCTCAACAGGCATGGAAGTTGCTCTCAAGATCGCTCTAAAGTCCTCAGCACAGAAGATCAAGAAAAAGATCAAGAAAGGAGAGAGGGACACACCATTGGAGCTATCGGTACTGGGTATGAAAGGCAGCTATCATGGCGATACTATTGGCGTCATGGATGCCAGTGAGCCAAGCGTATACAACAAGGCTGTCGACTGGTATCGAGGCCGTGGATTCTGGCTCGATGTGCCCACCGTCGAGATACGAGAAGGCAAGATTGTTTTACGGGTACCCACCAAGGAATGGAAGACCACACCACCTCAGCAATCCTTCTCGAGCATGAGTGAAGTATACGATGTAGAAGGTCGCTTGCAAGCACAAGATCCTCTTTATGACTATTACTACTCAACTATTGAGAGGCTGGTATTGGCAGCACAAAGAGAGCATGATCTCACGTTCGGCACGCTTGTAATCGAGCCCCTCGTAATCGGATCAGGAGGGATGCTCTTCGTCGATCCTCTGTTCCAGCGAGCGCTCGTCGATTATGCCAGAAATGGCATGGAGACGCCTCTGCCGGTCATCTATGACGAGGTCTTCGTCGGCTTATATCGCTTGGGCATACAGACAAGCAGTCATATCCTGGGTGCGAAGCCGGATGTGGCCTGCTACGCAAAAATTCTGACCGGTGGACTCGTCCCAATGTCCGTCACGCTGGCTTCCAAGAAGATATTTAATGCTTATCTTGGAGACATGAAGCAAGATGCGCTGCTGCACGGTCATTCTTACACGGCACAACCTGTGGGCTGCGCAGTAGCTAGCAAATCGATGGAAATGCTACAAAAGATCGATGCTAGTGGTGAAGACTGGAATGCTGCAAAGACAGCATGGTCGGATGAGCAAATTGGAAGCAATACTCCAAACAAATTCTTCAGTTTATGGGATAAGGACGTCATACAACGAGTATCCGCTCTGCCAAATGTTGAAAGCGTCATGACTATGGGAACCGTCTTGAAGATTTCGCTGCTAGACCATGAGAATGCGGGTATGTTCAGTTCCTGGCTTCAGGTCAAAGTCGCATTTCTAAGTCAGCCTTCTATTCCCTCAGGCTACCAATCCACCGCTTCCGCTACCTTCCTTGCTCGGCTACGGCATCCATCTGATGCTTCGATTCAGGTTCATGCACGACCCCTGGGCAACACCGTCTACTGGATGAGCAGTATCAACACAAGTCGATCTACGCTAGCCAGCGTCGAATCATCAATCCTCAATGCCTTGTTGTGACAATTTCATTAAGCACATCAAGACATATCCACCTCGGGCTGGCTCAGACCATACGATGACGCCTGAAATCGCATCACAAAGCTCGGAGACATGCCATTTTCGACGTCGGTAGATCCGAGCAAGGTAATAATTCAGGCGCGCCTATCATTCCAGTGGTAATACAAGCAACATTATGATGCAGAAAGGGAAAGCTACATTGGGTACCATGGAGGCCAGTCCAGACCGACGTCCTGGCTTCTTCACGCCGAGCTATCCGAGTCAGACCTGTCTTGGGATATACCTTGGTGTGTATAGACCAGTCCGGACGGCATACTGTCCCTGTTTCGAATCACGTGCGTGGAGGAGCGTTGATCTCGCGTTCGTGCTTTCTCTGGGTTTATACTAATAGCCGTACTTGCAATGAAGCTGAGATGGCGAACAACGGTCGGTCGACCTTCGAGATCGCTTCGTGCTGAGCGGGGTGTTCGTGGCTCTGCAAGTTTGCCTTCGGATTTCGCTTCGCTAGCCGACATATTTCGATTGCCTGTGAAGTACTCGACCTTTTCATGCGCTGGTGTAGCTCCGGTTCCGAGTATACCACGAGATCGTCCTCCGAGCTCAGCTTCTTCAAAGCGCATGAGTTCGGCTACAAAGCCGATATTGGGTGACACACCCCGCCTACGATCTAACACATGTGCGTAGGCACGTTTCAAAGGCCAGTGATTCCTACAGATTGGCAAGTCAGTCTCCCGATATGCTGCTCATCTCATCAGAACCCTTACCGGTGTATTAAATACGCTAGAGTGATAGTGACGCTTCTCGATTTGCCTGCCTTGCAATGTACAAAGGTCGGCTTTGCATGTAAATCGGCATCATCTAGCAGCAGACAGGCTTGTTTGAGGCGCTCCTGGACATTGGTTTCTGCCAGGCTATCTCGCATTGGTATACTTGCGATTTTCTCGAAGCGACCTTTCCATCTGTCCTGCGTGTCGCATTCCGTGGCGACATTGAGTATCCGCTTGATCCCGACACTTTCAAGCTCGACAACATCCTCTTCTTGCAAAGGCTCAGGACCAAGATACAAGAAGCCCGGGATGATGACCGAGACCTGGAACATCGCGCCTCCCTTAGGCGTTGCTTGGCCATCTACAGGCATGTCTATTGCAGGCAGACGGCTCGGAGCAGAAATGCCTGTATGCACAAAGGCACTGGGTGGCAATGCCCGTGTAGGGTTGGACTCTGATACTACAGCTGCCCAAGAGGAGGTCCGTAACGGATGTGCTGTGCCAGGTTCGTGGAGGGTGTCCTGATCAATCGACAAGCCCTTTGGTCCTTTGGCGGCACCCGAAGTGTTAATTTGTTGTAGATTCAGAGGGCGTAGCTTGCGAGGAACCTGCGTAGGCTGAGGCGGAGCCTGGATAACGCTTAGCGGAAGAGCGTCCGTTATACTGTTGTTTTTTAAAGAGCTTGATGCGCGTGCCGCTCTTTGCAGTGTCTCAGGGCTTGCTGTGGATGTGATGACCGTTGGGGTCGAGAAGAGGCGGCCACTCGTGACGCTAGGCAGAGCATTTATACTATTCTTCAATGGCTTTGATGTTGCAAGCTCCTCGATGAGATTGCTCGAGTATTCTGAGATGTGTTCAACGAGGCTGGCCAGGCTCCCTTGTAAAACAAATATCGGTCGTTTGGGGCCGCATTCTTCGACTTGCTTCGTCCCCAGAGCCGACACAAGAGCCGGAACAATGCTACTTCCCGCTGGTGCAAGAAGGTCGCTCTCTTTGATCTCCTCATCTACGATACACAATTGATGGCTTTCCCAATGACCGTCGGGACACGATCTTGCAAAATTTTCCTTGCTCTCGTCGTCCTGAAGGAAGGACTTGAGCGAGAAAGAGGCGTACTTCCCTTGTCGAAAGCGCTTGACGAGGAGCGTCGGGATGTTGACATTAACGGACCCACGAAGCCTATGTGAGCTGTTCAAGAAGCTTGCAGAAGGGCGGAGGTCGAGTATCAGTAGCGGGCTCTCGTTTATACTCGCTTGAAACAGACATTCAGCTAATTGTTCTGTACCAACGAGTCTGTAACAGTGCGATGAGATGCTGCTTCTTCGTATTGAAGCAGATCGCTTCTTGAGCTTGCGTATCGACGGGACACGCTGGCAGGTCGCAGCCAATTCGAGGGACCGTCTTTCCGAGACTGGGGATTGTTTGATTTGCTGCACACCTTCAATTGAAGAGAGAGCTGCGCATGCTGAATCTTCGCAGACAAGTAAGCTTGGTGATTTGGGTGGAACAGAGGGTGCCAGAATTCGAAACAAAGGGTCAATGCTGACGCCGTTTTCGATGGTAGATTGTTGGAGTTGCTGCCACTGTGGCATATCCACTGATTTGGCGTTTGACGAGATTACTGAGGGTTCTTGTATACGTTTGTGTATTGGTAGCAAGCTGACTCTAAGAGCCGATGTAAGCGGGGCACGTGTGACTGGAGAGGTTTGGCTGTCAGGTTTAACGGACAGCGGTGCCGGACCTGCCGGTCCTCTTGTATCATCTTTGAGCGAGCGTTTACTGAATTTGGACTTCACTTGTCGCCAAAAAGCGCCTTGATCTGCTGAGTCCTGTCTCTGGGACGAGTCTTGTATTGCGTTCGAGTCTAGGGAGCGATTTCTGCTACGAGAGCGACTCGACTGATCCTTGAGAAAGCCGTGCCTGCGAATACCGCCATTGTCTGGACTCTCAGGTAGTGCAGGAGGCAGAGCCGATGCGAGTGGATCTGAGGGTTGTGAATAGACTGGAGCGGTACTCGGCCCGTTCGAAGGGGACTTCGGCTTGTCCCAGGAAGATAGGGCTGCGAGAGCATAACATGAGAGCGTGAGTCAAAACGGCAGGAAGAAACCAGCTAGAGTTGGCATACCGAGCGGTTTGGGTGTTCTATCTTGGTGCTGGTCGCTATCTCCAGTGAAGCCGGCTTCATTGTCGAGGGGAGTGTTTGTTACCATCTGCCCTTTGATGGCGACACCAGTATGAGAAGAGGCAGCAGGATTGTGTAGAGGTTCCTTGTCGGGGTAGACCAGATCTCGCAGGTCCTCTGTATGCTCTTGGGTTCCATACCCGATCACGCGCAGTTCCATGCTGCCTGTACCAGTTGGCATAGCTGGGCTTGACGACTCTACCATGGCGTCAGAGGCGAATAGCGCATCGTCGACAGCGGACGTATGCAGGCTGATGTGCTATAACTAATGCATTGGTGCAAGGAAAGCCGCAAAGGTAAACAGGTGAGCGGGTTGGCTAGCACAGCCTGAACAAAGCGTGCCAACAAAAAGGTGGCGGCGTGTGTGTATCTGCACAAAGGTTATCAGCGCAAAGAGCGAGATCTGTATGCTGAGCGAGGTAAGCTACTCTTCGAGTCTACTACTCTTCAGATATCATACTGGCCCAGACAATGAAGCAATGTCACCAGGGAAACACTGAATTGCCGAGGACCGCCACAAGCTACACATAAAGCCTCTTGTCTTCGGCGAGGCTCGACGCAAAACGACTGACACACGTTGAGCATCAACACACATGGATCCTCACTCCAACTCCAATTCCTACATGTCTATAGGCGACCGTCCCCGCTCAGAAAGCCGCCAGCGGTCGGGTTCTGGAGTCGCGTTTCGAGTTCTTTCTGCTTCTCTTCCATAGCTTCGAGCTCTTTGTCCAGTTTACCCTTCTCAGACTCGAGCTGTTGTACAGTTTTCTTCCTGTAGAGAGCAGAAGGATTGGTAAGCCTCTTTGAACGCCAACACTGACGTCGTAGAACGGCTGAGGAGAGGCGGCCTACTTTTTCTCCACAACCTCTCTGACCTGCATGCGCGAAACCGATATGATACGAGAATTAAGAATAGTAAACATCCCAGTCAGTCCCGCACAATGAGCGAACGAGGGCTGTTTATCTCACGTGAGCTATCTCTGCACCCGCTTTTGCAGCGCGTTCTTCGTCAATACGCTTCTTGCGAGCTGTAGCTGCATCAAGATCTCTTTCTATATCATCCCGTGTCAAGCCAGTCCTCGGATCTCCTTCGAATGAAGCCTGCTCAGCAGCGATAGCTTTGGCAAACGCGACCTCCTGTCCGGCCATGGCGGATTTGTCTTCATCAATGGCGGCCTGGTATGCCATGGAACATGGCCGTATACGGTAGATTTCAACGTTTCGTTGAAGGAGCATGAGTTTGCGAGGAAGAGTGCGCCAATGACAGAAGGTTAGCAAAGCATGTATACTGTTCGCCACTCTCCATGCCGCGCCGTGCCGCATTATGAGCTCTGGCGTGCCTTGTTATGCAATGCATGTCGACGATGGCGTGGAGCTGCAAGTACATCTCAAGAGCTCACCTTGCGTTCAGCAGCCTGTTGTAAGTGTGCTGCAACGTCCTCTTTGCTGTGAATGCTGTTCAAAGCAAAGATGTCAGACAGACCGAGTCTTGTACATACAGCTCATCGCTCATGCAAGACGACGCACTGGCTGCCGTATCGCTCCTGCTCTGCCTCGAGTTTGGCCTTCACGGCGTCCATGATGACTTTGGTGGTTCACAGAGAGATGGCAGCTGGGGTATACTATCGTGTTGTATGAGGAGGAGATACTGGTTGACGTTTATCTGCTGGTGAAGGGTTGATCGAGTAGTGGCTGACGCGATGTTGTGCAGACCGACGCCGTGGAAGAACAGCTCTATTGACAGTGTTGGCAAGTCATTCCACAGCATCTTTCAGTCCATAGGCAACATGCGACCGTCAATAGGGAGAAGCCGAGTCCTTTTAATTACTACAATCTCGTCTAACGAATGTGAATAAAACGAATGATAGCTACACTGCCGTTAAATCGTACTGAAATACTACACTTGCCACCTATTACCTCCTAGATCACCAAGAAGAAACACAAATATTCTAACATCCCCAGTATATTATGATTACGTATCTAAATTACTCTTTTGACTGCAAGATTTGCAAATGGTGCCGTAAAAGTAGTGGCTGGCTCCAACCCTGCTTTGGGTAAGGCACCTGCATGTGACACACCGCGGTAGAGTAGTGAAGCCTCCTTTGGCGTGGTTTTGAGTCCGAGCAGCGACTTTGGATCGTGTGACGTAGGTCTGCCAATCACCTGAATGTCCAATTCTTCCGACTCGTTTGGATCGTATTTCGCGAATGGATTCTTAAAGGCAGGACTATGGAAGCGCGAATGTGCTGCTGCAGATAGCTTGTGTCCAACCGGTGACATTGGAGGCATGTCGACGAGTGTTGTCGTCGAAGAGCGTTCGGTCAAAGATGGACGCCAAGACCCGCCAGAGAACAGCGTTGCCGTAGAGTCCTTGCCGCGCCATGACTGGACATGCGCAATGGACGACTTTCTTCTTGCACTGGAGGCTCTGCGATCCATGCTGTCTTTGCGCATGAAGAGTGGCGTTCCGCTCGTGCTGCCAGCTGTAGAAGGCCGGCTGCCCGTGTTGCTTGGCGCTCGAAGAGAGCCCGCAGACGAACGACGGCCGAGAGTGACAAGCTCTGGTTGTACATCTTGTAGATGAGATGGCAGACCTGCATCCGCACTTGCACGGCGCGCTGGTGGTGGAGGAGCTACGAGCGTAGCATCGGAGGCCCGCTGCAAGAAGGAAGGCATTGTTCCAATCTCCAAAGATGCCTGTCGAGCGAGTTCGGCTTTCGAGCTGCGTCTCTTGGGCGTCGCAGGTGGAGTGGTGACTGGCAGTGGTAGACCCAAGCCTCCCTCTGCAAAGTAGCCAAAGAATCCCTCTTCTCCACCATCCAGCATGCTAGATCGCCGGGAAACGCTGGTTGATCTGCGATGAGCAGCCAAGGGGAATGGAATGGAGGATTCTCGGTACTTGTGAGGGTCTGGGACTGCATAAGTGTCGGCGAAAGGGTCCACGAGAGCTACATCCGCACGTGCACTGCGGTCGGAAAGTGTCGAGAGAAAGGAGCTGCTCGAACTACTTCTTGATGGTGTTGTAGGAGGCGCCAACGGCCTCGGGCTTGCGACAGCCGCGAGAAGGGAAGAGTCCGCACTCAAGGACAATTTTTCTTTTAATGAGGCTTCCATTGAGACCTTCGCTTCAGTCTTCTCGGATACCGCTGTCGTAACAGCTTCCTGCAGGTCGACACTTGTGCTTGGACCTCTGACTTTTTGGACCATTGCTGTCCAGTAGAATTTGAGATCATACTGAATGAGATCCCCATAAGGTACGACAGTTGCAATGACCAGTGCACCGGCTACTGGAAGACTCCATATCAGAGGATTCGTGAAGTGATGGTGCAAGAATACCATGAAGCCTCCTCCGATGCCCCAGAACCAGAGCAATAAGTGGCAAACATGCCAGTGTCTAGCCGAGCTTTTGAAGGTGAAAAAGGATTAGGATGGTCGTGGCTGTCACATAGAGATATGTGCACTTACAAGCTCTCTCGGAGTTTCCTCTCTGCAGTCGAGCGAGCCGACGTGCCCCAGGCAGTCACGTTGATTGTGAGCAGCGCAAAGATCTTAGACGGCAGCAGGCCAAAGAAGTAGAAGAGACCGTAGACAGAGAACAGCATCATTTGGATGTCGCCTGTGATCATCCAGGCATAAGTCGACTTGATCGCAGCAACCCCGAACATCGTGGCAAGCCAGAATACGGGGCGTAGTAAAGTGGTAGGAGCGTAGAGAAATTGAAAGATTGTGGAGATGAGAATGAAGGGGTACAGGGTCTGCTTGAATGTTTCGATGGAAAGCCAGACAGAATGCTTAGCGAAAGCAGAAGGGAACCAAAATGCTTCGCGGAAGAAAGATTTGGACCAGCGTGTCTGCTGTTTGACCCAACGAACGAATCCTGCAGGTGAATCACTCTCGCAAAAAGCCAGATGAGTGTAGGCTGTCTTGCGACCTTCACCGAGTAGACGATTCGTGAGATGTCGGTCATCACCGAAAGTACAGTCTCGTCCAAGGAACGTCTGCAAGACCCAAGGGCCGAGAATGACCCGCATATCCGAAACGCGGTAGAGGCCGATGGGACCGGAAATGCACGTGACACAGCGGTAGTAGCTTTGGCAAGCTCGCTCAATGTTGAACTAATAGACAGTGTATATCAGCCAGTGTTTCAATAATCGCATCTCATCGGCTTTCGGACTCACAGCGAACCAATATCGGAGAGCGCACATGAGTGCAAGCCACGACTCATTCTTGTTCCAAATCTTGACATCTCCGGTAACGCCTCCGAGGTTCGGATCACTGCCCAGGACATAGCTCATCTGTCGCAGAGCCGCGGGATCCAGAATTGTGTCGCTGTCCGTGGTGAAAACGGCGTCCCGCGCCTTATATACGAGCATGGCGAGCGTGAATGCTGTGAACATGGCAGTCTGCATGTACATTAGCATGAGTTCGATAAGAGGGGTTACCAGCCAAAGAAGCTGATGAATTTTAGCTTACCCGTTTATGGCCGTGTGGTTGAGTGAGGCATACGGCTTTATACTTGTTGAAATCATGTTCTGCGTCCCACTTCTTCCAGGTTTCTTCGATCGCCGCCCAAGCTATGCGCTCAGCTCGAAGCTCATCCTCTGTCCGGAGGTTGCCGATCGATCTTTTCCAGCCAGAAAACCTCTGTTTAAGTGTCTTCTTCTCAGGAGGAGTAGGCATATTCTCCCAGTAAACCGATGTGTATTGTTTCGACAGGAGATCCGGTAGATCGGCAATGAGCGTGGTTTCAGGTGGGAAACAGGTTGCAAAGTCCTGAGCCATAGATTGATCGGGACCATCCTGACCGTCGACAACTCCGACAATGATCCTAGGGCTGACTTCTTGCTTCTGCAGGCTCTGCAAGCATTTCTTCCACGCGTCGCTATCCTCGCGGTAGCCAACAACTGCAATGATGATGTCGAGCGGTGCAACCCCTGCTTTTTCGCATTGCTTGGCGAGGCGCTCGGTTTTCAAGCGATTGAACCAGGCACAAGTAGTCTGAACGATAAAATCGGCCAAGATGACCACGCCTGTTGAAGCAACATGTCTGTTCAGAAAAGATTCCCAAGGTGGAAAGGCCACTGGAAAGATATACCCGACTTACCATAGAGCCCCAGCGTAAACGGACCAGCCGTCGTGACACTGAAGCGCAAGCCGTACGCTACCAGAATACCAATGACCAATGCGCTGGCAAAGCCAAGCTTGGCCACAACACAGCACCACCACCATGTGAAGCGGAGCTTTGTTACAGATGTAGAAGCCATGGCTTGGTAAGGGGTGTTGTTGTGAAACCTCTAGTGAGAGAGGGTGTTATGTAAAGAGAGCGAGAGAAAGTGTAGAGACAGTGCTTGAGTAGAAGAGGAGAAGAGAGAAGGAAAGGTCTAAAAGGGAGTGATTGGAGCTGTCAGATGAGACGTGCGAATTATAACGCTTCTTCCGAATACGGTCGCAGCCCTCCATACATCAAATTTGAACGCCACACTACGAACGTGAAGCTTCATGGCAGAGCTCTATTACAGCCTGGATACTCCACCATGACGATATGCTAGCGCAAGCCGATGCGGACGTTTGCATCTGAATGGCTGCCTTTGGAAGATGAGGGCATTTTGTATCAGACATAATTGTCTTCTCGCGCATCTCTGTCGCTCGGACGCGTGGGGGCTGAGCCCAAAAGTTTCCAGCCCTATGGCATAGTTAAGCGCAACAAGGGGAGAGAGTTTACGTTTCGGAATCATTGAGTGGTTCATTTGAGCACGTGCCGCGAGATAATTTGATCCGCCAAATACGGCGATCTTTTTCATCAAGAATTCGTTCCCTCGCGGTGCTGACACTATGGGATTGGCTTGGCTAAATGAGGTAGCCCATGTTAATTGGCTGATGAAGGCGAGACTTCGGCACCGTCGGCGCTCAATTTCCAGCTTGATGACCAATTTACCGCATTAATTCATAATTAATTAGTAGATGTCCATTTCCTAATCCGACAGACCATGTGATCGGGCGTCGGTGGAGGCGCCAAATCCGCACATATGTTGCAGCCACCTTGCTTCAGGCCCATCTCGTGGTATGATACGGTAGCTCTTCAATCAATGGACATCCAAGCAAGGTGCTGGGAGGAAAGGGCGAGCAGATTGTCAGCCCCGTCGCGTGGCTTTGATATCTAGGCCTGAGTGAGAGCCCACAACAGACGTGCGCATTAGGTTGGCTGGGTGCAAATCGTGACGACCGTCTATCTCGCATTGCATCCATCGAATGGCATGGTGCCTGAATTATCTCATCGTACCGTGCGATTTGTTACCTACAGTGCTGTCTGCCTCGTAAAACACACGATCAGCAACTAAATCTACATATTGCGTGATAGATATCCACAGTATAATGATATTGCAGAGCATTTTTTTCCGGTCCATGCTTTGTTGTGCCTCGTTCGAATTCTACGTTAGCGGTGCAAAATCCATCCCGGCCTTACAGCAGTAAAATGGCTTAGATGAAATGTCTGAAAGGCAAGCTTCTGATCAAAGGGATTCTCTGGCAATCACTGGCAATTGGCTAGGCGCTCTTGCATAACCATCATTACCGTACCGGTGCTATCTTCCTAGGGTCGGGTAGTGCCCAGACAGCGATAGCGCAAATATGAATAGAACCTCGACTACCGATGGATTCGTCTTTTGCATTTCCCGATACAAAATGAGTTTACGCGGAGAAGTAGATCATATTGCAGACAACTTACATGGAAACCCAACTTTGGCCAAATGGCTACCCGCATCCGTCGTTCGCAGGAGTTCTGATTCAATGAGAGAGACTTGTGCTGTTCCGCGGAAACATTGGCCTAACTAGCAGAAGGCCGGACTACGGACATCTACCCCATTGGACGTCCTTGCGGATGTGAGCCTTGGCGCCTGCGAATTAAAGCCAGCAAGTTGGACTCTAGGGTCCCTCCGAAGGCGTGATTCGAAGTGAGCAGTATACTCAGCTCACCGTCTGCAAGCCGATCACAAGCCTTGTACAGTGACTCCGAATATTGGACGCTCCGATCTCGCCCATAGCAGCGAAGCTAACAGAGGCGCTCGCTCTGGCTGAGTGTAATAGGGCGTTCGGCGCCATGAAGTAACATGTACTCGCAACACCCCGGTCTCCTGCAAGCTCGTCTGCTAGACAGATCGCTACAGCTACTCTCAGCCGTGTCGTGGGGTAGAGCATTGGCAGGTCATCACGAGGCTTTGTCATAGCTCGCCCGGTATAGCCTATTGGCGTGTATGAGTGGCATTACTTGCGCGGACGAAACTTCATGAGAGCCGTTGGATAATCAACACCAGTCGAATTACTCGGTATTTGTGCCCGTAAACAATTGCTGCTCATCCAAAGCTGGCCATCTGCACCGCATCCAGTTCGTACGAAGGCGAGATCGGGAAGCTAGCTGAGCATGCCTGGTTGTCGACCCAAGTATAAGGCTTTACACAAGACAGATGCAGGCCACATATGGACTGCATGTTACATATGTGGCCTGCATGTCTCGACCGCAGGACTTTCCTGTCTGCTGCTTGCTGCGCCGACCTGCCTCGATTCTCGTAATACTGTATATCATTTGTCGTTGATGACGGTGCTGCAACGATGTGGTGAGGCCTGCTGTCGACAGTCGGACCAGCGAGCACGTCCGTCGAAGCGAGACAGTGCAACGACGTCTAGGACAGAGTCGCTCGTCGGCACAGCCTATAGTTGGCGAACTGACGACCACCTTGAAGTCAGCGCTCACCCGACTGACTGGACCTAATCGACGACTGCAGCCTGTTGCCTCTACGCCATCCGGTGCAGGCAAAGCGCAAGATACAAGTCCTGGTACAGCCGGAGAGCTCCAGCGTAGAAGTCGCCCTTACAAGGCCACTCACAGTTTGTGCCCTCCGAGGCTGCCCAGTGTCGCCTGGCATCATGAGTCCGCGCCAGCAACAGCAAGGCGCCTCGTCAACGGCCGCTACCGAGCAGCAGCAAAGTGTGAGTGTACTGGAGCATGACAGGCAAACCCCCTCAGACAGTAGACCAGCCATACTGACTGTATGGCCTTTACCAACAGATCCCCTCCGAACAGCTGCCAACGCAAGGTCCGCCGGCCGGACTGCCCGGTACCGGGCTGTCTGCCATCATAGAGACTGAACAGGACAGCGAGGATGAGACAGCCATGCAAGAGCAAGCGGAAGCAGATTATGAAGAAAGATTGCAGATAGGAGGCGGCCTCCTCAAGCAGGTCACCATCAAGAGTGGCTACCTGCTCAAAAAGGGCGAGCGGCGAAAGGTAGGTTGGTTCGAGGCGGGCTCGCGATTACATGCTGAGTCCAATGCCACGCTTCCATATACTCTACTGTAGACCTGGAAGAAGCGCTACTTTGTGCTGCGCCCGGATCGCCTCTGCTATTATAAGGACGACAGAGTATGTTTGCCGGCTAGACAGAATTACAGCCCATGCCATGACACTGAGCCGAACTTGTTGTGAACAGGAATACCAGATTCTGCAGCATATCGCAGTGTCCGAAGTCCACGCATGTGCTCAAGTCGAAGTGAAGAAGCATGAAAACTCTTTTGGCATCGTCACGCCAAAGCGCACTTTCTACGTTAAAGCGGACTCGGCGGAACAAGCGGACGACTGGGTGAAGCAGATCAATCGAGCGAGAAAGGAGATTGAAAAGCAAAGCAAAGGGGAGAGCACAGAGGGTGTCACTGGAGATACAAGACGTGACAGCAGAGCTGGGCAAGAGAACGCTATACAAGCTAGCTATTCGACAACTCGGCCCATTCCCATCCGACAAGCTGGACCCTCAGGCTCTTCATTGCCGCACAGCAGTTATGGACAGTCTTACACCGACACAAGCATCTTCTCCACGTCGGAGAGCAGCAACGCAGTTGATCACTTCATGTCGAGCTCGTATGCTTCCAACTCCTCGGGCGGTCAGAGCTGGCAGCGAGTACCGAACTTCCTGCAGGATAGGCTGCCCATTGATCCTGGCCGCCTGTCGGAGGCAGAAGACATGTACGACGAAAGCGCTGGCTTGCATCGCGGTACTATCAGTCGGTCTTTACCAGTGCCCATGGACCGCAATCGGGGAGCCTGCTCATCGAGCGAAGAGGACGATGACGTGGATGATGGAGCTGCACAGCAATCACCACCACCTATAGGGTCTTTGAAAGGCCACTTGAATCCTGAGAGGATCGTCCTGAGCGGCTACTTGATGAAGCAGGGCAAGCGCAAGAACTGGAGAAAGCGCTGGTTTGTGTTGACGAGCGATAAGCTACTCTACGCGAGATCACACATGGTATGCGCGGAATCGCCTTGCGTGCATGTCATACTCGTTACTGAAGTTTGGGTAATTTGCAGGATAACAAAGCACACCGTTGTATCAATCTCGAGAGCGTGCTGGATGCGATAGAACTTCCCAACCCGAGTGCAGCTAGCGAGGCTTCGGAATCAGCACAGCCCACTCACCAGAAAAAAGCCCCTCAGAACAGCTTCAAGATCATTACACCCAAACGAACCTATGTCGTGTGCGCACCGTCGGAGGAGGATGAGATTAAGTGGATATCAGCGATACGCGTTCTGCTTTCTGCGCATCGGGGATCACCGAGTGTGACGGAAGCGCCGACTCCACAACCAGCTACGCCGGCCTTGCACGTGTCAAGTCCTGGGACAGCATCGCAGCCGCCAAATGAGCCTGTCACTGCTCGGCCGTCACCTATCACTGATCCATCTCAGTACTGTAGCATAGAGTCGCAGTGAGTCGTCTTGCGCACAGGTTGGCGTTGACCTGTCGGCTAACGTGACGCCTTCTTTTCAGATTGGATCGCGCAACGGGTCGTCTGCAGCATCTGTCGACGTGACGTTCGCCCATCGCGAAGTGTCTGCTTTGTCTCTCGATGTGTTATTCCACCCCACTTGTAGCGAGCTTATCCAATCAACTGCACCATCGCACGAGCGATATAAACTAGACGAAGCGCGAGTGTTTGACTCCGTGCCTGAAGCTGCTATAACATGCAGCTTGGACTCTGCCGGGTGCATTGCATGACCGCCTTGCCATGAGGTGTTCTGACTGTTTTCGCTCGAAGGAAGCCTGCTGCTTACCGCAACTCCCAAACAAAGCCAAAGCCAAAGCAGAGCAACCAAACAAAGGCCAAATTGCTCGATCGGAGGTTCTGGTGCACGACATGAACGAGTAGCACGAAATGCAAGCGAAGCAAGCTGCTTGATATGGCACGCGTTGATCTTTCGCCACAAGATACTTGTTTGCAGGGCGACAGTGGACCGGGCAGGAGAGTGATTAGCCATGGCCAGCGAGGTGAGCACATAGGATGCACGCAGAAGCCGGCTGTGCCATCGCCTGCTCATCACGAGGACTCTTTTGGCTGCCAGCTGGAACGCCAGCGGGCGAGGTGAGAAATATCAGTATCGCAGCACGCGGCCCGTCTGACCGACAGTCTGCCGCAGAATCGCCCAGCTTGAGAACGAAGTCGGCCCTCTTGCAGCACAAGAGACAATGGAGTGGGCTCATTGCAACTATCTACACAGAGCTGTGTTCCTGCCTTAGCTAAGTAAGCCTGCTTTGACTGCCAGCCTCGCACGCTACAAGAGAAAAGCAATGCAGCTTCGGGCCGAAAAAAACCAGATCCTCGCAGCAGAGAAGCAGAGGCTGATGCAAGAGTACGAGACAAAGCTGTACATGGAACGTCAAGTACTGCATGAACGTCTTCAGAGAGAGCTCGCTTTTCGAGAGCGCAACGATTTGACCACATCGACAAAGCACAGTGCTTACGGAGGATTGCTCAATCCACCCAAGCTAGGTGGCGACTCGGTGCCCAAGACTGAAGCACAGATCAAAGCTAGAAATGATTTCAAGTGCGTCAGCGAAGACTCAAGTATGCACATTCGCTGTGTTTGCCCTACCCTCATGCACATACCGCTGATGAAGACCGCCTGCCCATTCTATTCCTGCAATCCAGTCCCAGGCTACGTCGTCACTCGAGTGCTTGGTGCTGTGAGCGGAAGCGCCTACGTTGCAGGCAGGTAAGCCAATGATCTAGTTTGTGAGCTCCGGACCCAGGCACAATACTGACCTTGCTTTTGCGCTCAGTCCCGAGCCAGAGCTGGAGAATGTTGATCTTTCACGAAGTGACCGGTCGAGAGCGGTCAACCACAGTCAGCCTCTCTCTGCGATAGCATCTGGAGCTGCATTCTTAGACTGAGAGAAAACCTTCAGTGGTCGATACTGCCATCAGCAGAGGTGCTAACGCTGTCATCGGACTTCGCTTCGATACATCGGCACCTATCGGCACCGCCCATATCGAGGTTCTGGCTTACGGCACTGCTGTGAACATTAAGCGAGACAATGGAAAGAGCCAGAACTGGGATGGTGGACATAAGCATGGCGGATCGAAAGAGGTGATACCCTGCTCCAATGCATCTTCGACTATCTCGTCTGACTCGATCTACTGCCCTCTTGATAGGAGAACCTTACGGACATGCTCAAGCGACTTCTCAGCGATGAAGAGGGAAGAGGAAAGAAGAAGAACAAACAGCCTGAGCCGGTAGGCTTGCCTTAAGATCCTCTCACTTTTGCTTGAATTACCTGGTCACTAAATTACCTGCATCTGTTTTATCAAGGCGACCGAGGACGAGCTCAGCTTCAGCCAAATTGAAGCTATAACGGCTTTCTTGGCTACCAGGGGCGGTACATCTGTAGGTGGCAAGAGCAGTGGTGCATGGGGTGGTGGTAGTGGTGGTGAAACTTCTGGATGGGGTGGTGGCGCTGGTGCTGGTGCGTCTGGATGGGGAAATGGGGACTCCGGCGGCAACAAGAATGCTTCTGAGGGATGGGGCGCGGCAGGCGCGAGCAGCAGCGGGACCGGCTGGGCAAATAGCGGCGGGGACAATGCCTGGGGAGCGTCTGGTCCCGACGACAAGGGCTGGGGTGCTGATGGCGACAGGAAAGGTTCGGGGTATAACCAGAATGATAATCGAGGTAACAGTAACAGATGGGGAACTGGCGGTGGTAACGATGATTGGGGAGCTGGAGGCGCTTATCAAGATGACGACCGAAAAGATGACTGCAACGACGGAGTAAGCGACTTTGCTTTTCGTCCGCTTATTCGGGTTGTAGCCTCGATGGCTCTTCCGCTAAGAGAAACCATAAGCTTACGACGTGCTTCCGCCCGCAGAGCTGGAACGACAGAGATCGTAGAGACGGAGACCGTTCGCCTTACTCGCCTGCTATAGATCCTCGAGAGATCGCTTTTGTATTGAGTGATCTGGTTCAGCAACACAAGCGCTCGGGAGGACGATCCTCGTCTCGAAGACCCAGCACTCGCAAGGACAGCCATGATAGTCCGATGTTTGGCTGGGAGACATTTTGAGCAACATTACTCTTTGTTGGCTGCTGGGGTCCGGCCGGCTTCACCGTAATGTGTCACAGGGTTTGTGTTCTGTGGTGCCACGCCCCATCTTCTGATGAGCGAGCACATAGGGACGAAAGTAGCCTTGCGACAATTTAAATGTTATATAGAAGGCCTTCTGGGCCTATCTAGTTGTTAAATGTATTGACGTACGCCGAAGGCAGCCTGAAAGCACAAAGTCACCTGCTTACCTACGGACGACATCCATGGTTTGTGCCAATCAACGACGAGTAGGACAAGCACCCAATGGCAGTGCCCATACTCAACACGCCTTTTCGAGTACTTTCTGTAATACAGTACTCCGCTCGCGAGCGTATGGCCCCGGTGAGTATTCGCTACTTCTGCAGCATCGAGCTATGGCTAATCGCTTCTATAATCGGGTTTCATCTCGATGTACACAAATGTTCGTTTCATTGTGACTGTTTTATCGTTCTACTTCATGTGATTGTACCATAATGATGGTTCTGTTGTATGGGCGGTGGCGGACATTTCGATTGATGCAAATGTCCTCCCGCCAGCCGTTACACACAAAGTCTCTTCGTACGCGTGATCGGCCTGAAAGGCCTCTGCCTCGCAACATTCAATCAAGTCAGTCGCCGTATCCCCACCGCACGAACATATCCGCCGACCATGTGAGCTGCCTTGGGACTGTCAGCTTGCACTGCCCGTTCATTCGCTCACCTTGCCCCGGTTCATCGGTTACTCTCGATGCCACAGGACCGGACTCGCCAGAGAGTCTCATCCCAGCTCTAAGCTGTTCGACAATCTGGCTGCGGCATTGAGCAAGATGAGCGAGAGTGAGAAGAAAGAGCTCATGAAGAAGGTGAACCTGGTACACCCGTAGCTAGTCGGTCTGCGTCCACTTGTACTGAACAGCTGCGTTGCGTGGTACCTAGGCCAACGGCATCTTCGAACTGGCACTGAAGAACAAGGAGGGAAAGACTGAGTCCTGGATTGTCGATATGAAGAAGGTATGCTCTGCGTCTCGTCCACTTAGTCTCCGCGACTCTTGCTAACCGTCCAACAATGTGCACAGAAGTGCGAAGTCCTCAAAGTAGGCGATGGACCAAAACCCAAGCCTGATGTCACGTGGGTTTGTTCACTGTGTCAGCATGCACTAGTCGAGACGCTAACTCTCTGTGAACTACTGTCAATTAGTATCACCATGGCGGACGAAGTCTTCCAACAGCTCGCAGACGGCAAGCTGAACGGTCAGAAGGTAAAGAATCTTGTCAGAGTCGTGGAAAGTCGCCGAATGCTGATCTCTCCCTCTTCCGTCTCCCATCTAGGCTTTCATGGGCGGCAAGCTCAAGGTGAAAGGCAATATTCAGTAGGCATTGTTACATTTCGGCCCTTCGTCATTCATGCTAAATTGTTTCATACATTTTCGTAGGCTTGCTACCAAGCTGGATATCGTATTGAAGGTGAGCTGGGCTAGTCGCGACCACGACCACCTGCAACATTTGCTAAATGTGACTCTCAAATGTTCAGAATGCCAGTGCCAAATTGTAATTTTGCGCTCAATGCAATTGACTCCTTTACATGACTCAAACCTTTCGAGCGGTATCCGGGATCCGTCATTGCAGCTCGAGCACCACGTCCACAAGAATCGTTGAACCTTCCTGTCCTCCTCGGCTGTATTGCGCAAGCTGGCCGGTCGTAAACTCGGTGCAAAGTCTTCGCCGTCCCACAGTGAGAACCGCTCAACCGACATATCCTTTGTGCCTGGAAAAGGAATGCCTTGCAATCATCGTTTGGCGAAATGCAGCATACGTATAAGATACTCGAACAGCACTTACACGCTTGATGATGACTAAGCGAGTTGAAGTTCTCTGATCTTTCTTTGAAGCTTCTTGGCTGCATCGGCATCCTATAAGGTTATCAACGTGAACAATGATTAGTCTTTGAAACAATTAGGTAGGCTATCGTCAAGTCGAGGGCATACATCGTTATTGAGATTGACAACCTTCGAAAGGTAAACCTCCGCCAGTGACAGCTCGCCGATGACTCGAGGTCTAGATCGTGCAACGTGATGTTCTCCCATCTCATAAGCTGCAAGCTGTATGTATACTTGACTGTACTCCTGAATCGACATTTCGTGCTCCTGCAAAGCCAGTTCGGTATTGGTGCAAACCAGTGTTGGCTCGTGACGGCAGAGAAACTCACAGTTGCGACTGCGATGATCCGTGTCCAGTACATGGCGGCCTCGTCAAAGAGTCCCATCGATAGGCAGTGCTCTCCAAGTTGACGAAGGACTGAGGTTTCATTCGGCTCGACGAGGAGCTGCGCGCGCTTGTAGCACTTTAAGACCTCGTGAGGTCTGTTGAAAGCACAGCTCCGGTGAGCCGGACATCAGATACCAATAGGTAGAACCCAATACGCACTTAGCCAGCTTGCTATAGCATTGCGCCAGGGCCTGCCACATGCGTGAATCGAATGGCCTTGATGAGCAGCAAGCATGTTGAACGTCAGAAGGTCAAGCAATCGCTCGGACGCGTGTTGACGTCTCACCTTAATGCAGTAGCTTTCTGGAAGTACTGTAAGGCGTAGGCATGCATACCGAGAAGCTCGTAGGCTTGACCAAGACCGTACCAGGCTCGATAATCTTTCCTATTCGCCTCTATTGATGAAAGGAGAGGTCTTCTGTCAGACAGGCGCGCGCTTGTAGATACTCGGGTTGTCTTTGAGCGATACGTACGGCAAGCTTTGCGATACGACTCTATAGCAGCGTGCGTATTGGACATCTCGACGTACTCGTGGCCCATGAGGGTCCATGCAGTCAGATAGCCCCGGTCAAGCCTGAGAGACTGTCTGAACATTGCGATAGCCTTCGCGTGATCGCCTCGTAAAGAGTAGAGGTTTCCTGAAAGGTGCGATACAGAAATGAGCGTGAGCGTCCAAATGCAGGATTGGAGATTTGACCTGTGAACTTACCAATAAGACAGCATACTTCCGGTCTGTTTGGATCTATGGCTGCATAGCGTTGAGCTATCTGGGCGAGCTTGCCACTCTTGCCCATTACGTATAAAATGTTGGAATAGGTGTCGAGCTCGTCCAGTCTGAAAGGGTCTTCTGCGCCTAGCTCATCGAAAAGTCTTTCAGCGAGGTCAAAGTCTGGCGATAGAAGGGGTAAACACGTTAGCGCCGATGACCTTGTGAGACTGCAGGCTGTCCATACCTCGCATATGGTATTCGCACAGCGCATGCTGAGCTTTGAGATGTACACTTTTCGGGAAGAGCGTCTCTAATGTTGTGATGTCATAGCGAAGCCCTGCCGAAGCTCTATGGACCTCCAAACTTGCGTGTACATAGAAGAGCCTCGACATTATAGACGGGGAAATGTCTGCGCTGATCGAAAGGAACTGGTTTCACGCATGGTCAGGAAACTGCAAGCATTATACGACATGAACCGACGGTACCTCTTCTTCACCATCTAGAAGCTCCGTGAGCTTGAGCCAAGCCGACCAGTTGTAGTCATAATTCTTGACCGACTCTACCAAACAGACCACGGCAGCCTGCCTTTGCTTAGCTTCGGCAAGTACGAGGGCTTTCCTACGACAGCCAGCGGAAGCATCATCAGGAGGTGCGTAGGGGCAAAACGACATAGGATGGCCTTACAGGTACAGTAAAAACGGATCTTGCGTGTCTCCAATTTGCAACAGAACATTGTTGATTTCCTCGAGCTTCATAGGTGAATTTTCTATTAGGCCCACGCGGAGCATGTTTGTCAACACGACTCAGCACTGAAGACAGAGGTATACAACCAACCAGTAGCTTTGGATTGTGCAACCTGAATGATTCGTATACGTACTTCCGTTAGTCGTTGGAGCCAATCTACGCGAAGTCTTGAAGCTGGCTCACCAAGAAGTTTGTGTAAAGCGAGAGCCATTTCTCGCCGATATCCTCGCTATTCTGTAGTGTATAAGCGCATTTTTGAAGTTCTCTGCAATCAAAGTACCGCTTAGCACGATAGTACTTCTCGCTGAAATCTGGTGGCTGTTGTTAGAAGACAAGGCCCGGTCAGGTCAGCAACCTGTAGCTCATGACGGAAGAGTCTACAATGATGCATGAGGCAAGTCACGTACATGCTGTGCTTCGGCACTTTCGTGGGTAGCTTTGACTAGAGTCTTCAACATTATGGACATGTGCGTTTCGACGCACACAGAAGCGAGTTCCGCCAGCCTGAAGAGACAACGCCCGCCGAAGAAGCATGAGAATCAGAACGCTATTGGACGACCACGCATCACCAGAATGTAATGCCACTCCGCTCCCAGCATCTGCGACGCACCATTTCGACGCGTTTGCGAGACCTCGATCACTCAAGTGATGAGCTTCTCGAGCAAAGATCTCTTTGAGAGTCGCTCCATCGTCTTCCATCGTGTGGTGCAGCCCTTGCGAAAGCAGCAGTTCTCGTTATTGCATAACTTGGATGTGATGACGCATCAGTGGTGCGTTGGCTGTCAAGAAGCAATGCTTGCAGAGGCAAGCCGGAAGGAGAAAAGCAGCCACAGTGGACTACCGATAAGTTGTCTCGGCATTGGAAATGGCAGTACCTGGAAGTTACTTGCATTGCGTTTGGTTTCGAAAAGGTATAAGAACGAAATTCTCGCACAGAGTCCCCCTGGGGTATTACTTCAATGGACATAGTGAGGCAAAGTTGAACAAAACTGCATGATCGCATGGTATACTCGAGTAAAGGTTGCTTGCTATCACGTCTACGAAGGAAGAGCACGCTTTGACTTGGAGCGAATAGCTTTGCCCTTGTAATAGAAGAGGAAGGGAATGGGAATCATGGCCAAGCTAATAAAAGCCCAAGTCGAGGCACCCCATTGATTCGAGAGGTTATGGAACATAGCAGCAATGAAGAGGGGCATTGCTGCTCCTGCTCCACTTCTCACCACCGTTTTGGCTGCCAGTGCAGAAGCTACGTATTGAGGGAAAGCATCGATGAGGTATGCATTTGCAGCAAAGTAGATAACGACCATCCCGAATCCGAATGGAAGACCTGAGCTTGCTGGTCCAACCCAGTTCCCACCTCCTGGCATAACGGTATTGGGTGATGTCCAGCCCATGATGAATAAAGAGATTGGAATGAACCATACTCCCATTAGCATGCCAGTTAGTCGCATCTCGGGTTCCGCTATTCCATTATTGTTGGCGACATCTCTTGCATAGCGCTTCTCCAGCTGTGGTGTCACCAAGAGCGCGAGGGCGAGTCCGAAGAGAACGGGAAGGAACATCAAGCCGACAATTCCCCTGCTGTAACCGTATCCCTCGCTAAAGATGACCGGGATGGCGACGAAGAAGGCGTATAGCTGAAAGCCATCACGCGAAGGAATCAGCTTTGTTCCAGATATTAAGTCGGGCGAAGCCATCAAACTTACAAGTCCGTAAATGAGAGCAATGTATAAGCTCATGAGCAGGAGAATAGGTTCTTCTATCAACATCTGGAAAGGTCGGATAAGAGTTTCGATGATTATGCCAGAAAGATCTCTCTTGAAAGCTTCCTGCTCGGTGACGTAGGAATTATCGCCAGTTTCCTCTCTCAATCTCTTCGCTCGTTCCTTCAAGATGACAGGAGCAAACGTTTCTGGGATCGTAAAGAGCGACAGAGTGATAACTCCAGCGAATATCATGTTGATCCATAGGATCCAGCGCCACCCTATTGCCTGTCCTACGAATCCGCCGACAATAGGACCAAGAACGGGACCTCCGTAAGGCGCAGCAGCGAAAAGGGCAATGGCGAAACCACGCTCGCCCGTATCCCAGACATCGCTGATGGCGCCTCCTGCGAGTGTAAGAGGTGCAGCCGCGAAGAAACCGCTGATGAATCGGCATGCCAGCAGGGCGCCGATATTTGGAGCTCTGCACGCAAAAGGAAACAGGCAGTTGATCAGCATGCGATAGTGGCGTACAAAGAATGCTCGAGCAAGACGCAACTCACAGTGCGCAGGGAATGTTGAAGATTGTGTAGAGGGACATGGGAATAAGCCAGCACCACCTTCTGCCGAACAGTTCCGAAAGGGGGCTCCAAAGCAGAGGTCCAAGGCTGCATGAAGGACGAGTCGTTACACGACAAATTAGCTAATGGTACTTGTGACGCTTTATACATCGCCTAGAACCGTGCGACTCACCCGAATCCGACCACCATCAAGCTCACACTCAAAGCTACGACAACGTGTGAAACTCCGAATTCTTCTTCTATATCTTTAAAATCACCACTTATCACCGAGCTGGCAAAGGCGACCTGGACGACAGCTAGTGCCACGACAGCTGTGATATACCATTTGTATAGGTCACTCCACTGTCTGGGATCTCCAGGATCTTCAATTTTGAAAGTAACGAATTGTAGCTTTTCTAACCTCTCTATATCATTCGCACTCAATCTCGTTGGTATTCTTGCAGGAGGCGATGTGACCTGTGTCATCTGTCGTACCAAGTCTTGGCCGCTCACGACACCTGTCTCGGTAGTTTCACGATATTCATCGGTAGGCTGACTTATCGCTGTGGTCAGACTGGGATAGGCGAGATCTGCACTTCGAGGGCTGTAGCTTGGGGGAATTTGGGGCCGCGATGGCGTCGGTTTGAGAGCTTGCATCGTTGTTTGCTGCCTCGATGGAGGCGGAGGAAGGCTACTGTTGATAGCTCGGCTATGATTGTTGCGTGTAGGCTACTTGCTCAAGATGCTGATCGCCTCTTTTATGCGTGTGATGCCTGGAGTTTTGGCGAGTGCTGAAGTAAGTCTGTATGTTGGTTCGGAAGAAGGTAAAGGAACCAAGGTGGAGCAGCTTTCAAAGCGGAAGACAAACGTTTTGACTTCGGCAAGAGAGCCTCAACGTATTCAGCTGTGCTTTCCCACCCGCCTATGCCGAAATCTGCCTAGGTGTAACCTTCCAGCGAGAACTATATATGTAATTACGTGATGCAAATCCGACTGCCCGGGTTCCTAAATTGGCTTTCTCCGAAAAAGTTTCGGGCGGACGGGCGGCTCGGGAACCGTAGGCACGAAGCCAGCGATGGAGGTGTACGTTTTTGTAGATAATGGAAGACAGAACGCTGAGCGGTTACTCGAGGGTTGCTGATGCCGTGGGTAATGCTGCTCCAACAGGGCTTCTTGCCTGCTTCTTGCAAGAGGATACTGCCTCGAGGCGGCTCGATGATGCTGCTGTGAAGAAGAGCGGGACGCCGCTGTCCCGACTTGGTGAGATCGGCATGTCGAGTCTCGCGTATCTGCGTGCATGTGTCTGATGCGTGCAGTATCGCCGCTCCCAGCTGACTGGCGCTGCCTGCCTGCTCCATCCACAAGTCGACGCTACTACTACAAGCCCATGCTGCGTCTGCTTCTTCCAGGATTGCTCACCCTCTGGTCCAGGCTGACCGCGGGCGCGTTCCGGTATTGGAACTGCTCCTGGCCCTCGACGAGGTTGATCGAGCTGAAGACAGAAGCAAAGAATGTAGCTTGTTGGAACGAGCTTTCGGCCTCGTGCGTCAAAGATGATGGTGGAGTGGAAGAACACCGCTCAGATTGACGAAGAATGTCTCCAAGTCGCCGACTCCATCGCTGCACCGCTTGCTCCAGAAAGAAAAGAGAGAGAGAGAGAGTCCACTGCAGGCTAGCAGAAAGAGGAAGAAGCATCGGATTGAGGCCACTTCATTGCAGTCGAGGGTGACGGACGGAGAGCAGGGCCAAGCTGACAGTCGGCAAAGGAGGCAGACCTACACCACGCTCCTACCGGCACCGCACCGCCCACATGTCCCACTCATCCAAGTCGCTTGCACGGAGTGGATCTAGCAGGGCCTGACCAAAGCGCGACAGCCAGCCAGCCAAACAGGCATCTGAATGCTGCAGTATTGTTTCATAGTTTCAGTGTTTCAGCAGGTGCTGGTGAGCAGGTGTATCTCCACAGCAGCCCGTGAATCAAGCCTCTGCCTTTGACGAGCTTGCCGGCCTTCTTACGCCGCCTTCAGACGTTACAAAAGCCTGCAACGAGGAGCGAAGCTCTCGCTTTATTTGGTTTGGACAGTCAAATATGCGATCGTCCTGAAAGACTGGGCTGAGCTGAGCTGAGGGTGAGCTGCTGGACCTTGCCGTCCACGGGGTCTGCTCTGCTGGTAGTCGCGCGCCTGTCTGCTCCGCTGCTGGATGCGCTACTGGCGTACACTGTGCATGTAGCGAGCAGCACACGGCAGTCTCACACGGCATGCTCGACTCCACTGGAATAGCTCTGGACTCCGGCAGCGTCGAAGGTTGCGCTGGGGATGACGCCGGCGCTGGACATCCCTCATCTGCTCACCACGGACATTCATCTCCAACTGCAGATACCGTTATACGAAGCTTGGGCAATAGCAATGATTTGGGTGAGAAGCGCATTGGTTCTCATAGGATCTTTCTGCTCCACTTGGTCTGACTTGCGAACGCACTTCCGCCTTCCTGGACTACACAGAGATAGTAGACAAGCTCAAGTTATTCCTCGCTATAGCTCCGAGCACATTCAGCACTACTTCAGGAGCTCCGCCTGCACCTTTCTATCCAGCCACGAAGGTTGCAGTAGATGATCAAGATCAGCATCGCGTTCGACGCTTCCTCCTGCCAAATGGAGAGTATGTCTCCTGCGTCCTTTGGACCGGGCTCTACCATATCACGGGCACGGACATCATCCGTGCCCTGGTCTTTCGCTTGAGAGCTTTCGGAAGGCATATCTCAAATATGAAAAAGTTTGAAGAGGGCGTTTTTAGCGATTTACGCAACTTGAAAGCGGGCACAGATGCTACCCTTGAAATACCGAAGGTGAGCCTTCAAATCTCGCTGTCTCCAAGTGCTGCTGCACAGACGTCGGAGAGCCCTACTTTCACGAATTACCCTGACCGTTTCCTGCTTTTTACAGTCTCCTTTCCTAGATCTGCTATTCAAGAACAACTGCATCAGAACACAAAAGAAGCAAAAGGTTTTCTACTGGTACTCTGTACCGCACGATAAACTCTTCCTAGACGCGCTAGAACGAGACGCAAGACGTGAAAAGCTGGGTCATGATCCTTCAAGCATAGCTATCACGGAACCTGCTCTATCCTTCCGTTACAATCCTTCCTTGCCGCTCTTGGAGCAGCTTAATGTCTGCATAGGCAACGACAGCAAACAAGCTCCCGGAAACGGAAGTAGCAACATGGTCCATCAAGCAATTTCTCTGCAGCTCTCTTCGCAGTATCATCAATGTCCACGTCAATACCAGCAACCATTTCTGGAGCCACAATTGAACATCAAAATCGAAAGCTCGGGCTATTCCGCCAAGCATGCCGTACCTGGCGAGACCTGTACAACCACATCTTCTTACAGACCTGCTGGACCATATTTGTCCGGAACAACTGCTTGCGATTCCCAAACTTCCCAAGCTGCAACCCCAGCGACAGAGATATACACAACTCAAGGGCAGCTAGTCGCGCAGCCGCAGTCTACGATAAGCAGTTTCTATGCTGCCTCTCAACAGTTGCATCCTTTCGTTTATCCCGCTGCAACGTCTTCGCTTTCATCTATCGAAGCTTTCGCATCTGCCGATCCTACTGCATCTCCGCAAGAACTGCAAAATACTCGGGGTCTGAATGCGATCCGCTTCATATGTCCGTGGTACACGTGCGGTCATCTTTTCGCCTATCTGCCCCAGCTACTTGATCACATGCAGCTACATACGATGCCTGTTGATCCCTCTCAATCTTCGATGCCACAACACATCGAAGCGATCCCGACTGCGATGGCTCACCAAGCAGCTCTTGCCCAGAACAACGAAGAGACCGCAATCCTACTAGATGTGCTCAAGTTCCCATTGGAAGCGACTTCACCGTATTGTGAGACCTCGCCAGGCTACATGCCGGTTCACCATCGCTCTCCTTCTTCATCTGCATACAGTCCGCATGCAGAAATGCAAGCTGCGACCGAAGAAGTCGCTCGCCAGACCTTTGTGGTAGCTCCCGCTCCAAGTATTCGCAAAAGGAGCGAGTAAATACTCCCATCGCATCCCATATAGCAGATTGGAAGGACGTCAATCTTTGCCTTTTCAGCCCGTTACCTTGAATACTGTTATCGCTACGCTTTCCTTTCCGCGTTGGAAGTACTATCTCCGCAGTGCTCGCACATGTACTTTAAACTACTCGGTAGTTCCTACTAAACTGCTACAGATTTGAATCAGGGATATGATGTCTTGGCAACAATGAACATTTGTATCACTGTTGGAAGGCTGTGGAGAGCTTCTGATGATGACTGGGTATTACCTTGACACGCAGACTTACTTGTATTGAAACCAGTTGGTGCATAGGCGTCTCGCATATTCAAGGAAACCAGCCATACACAGTCAGTTTCACACGTCCTCCTGCTGTTGCACTCTGGTCTGCGTGTGTTTGGACGCCATGACCCGCCGGAAGTCGGACCTCAATACCTTCCTCTTCAAGCCAAGCGGCCTGCCTCGCTTCCGCCGGTCTCTGATAGAATCACAAGAATGAAGCCTGAATCAGCTCAATATTCTGTAGGCATCTAACGATGGAGATCTTACAGAGCCACGAGATGAGATACACCCTTGCGCGTTCACTACTCGGTGCCAGGGCACGAAATCCGGGTTCGATGTCCTGTCAGCCAGAGTTGGCGAAGCTTTTTCGATTGGAAGCATCTTTAAACTCTGTCCAACTAAGCGAGAATGGCGAGGATAGCCCAACTGCTTCGCAATGTGCCCTACACATATGCGCCGAAGGATGGGAAGGGAGATCAATTTCATTTGCTCGTTCATGGCTCTCAAAACGCCATGCATACCATATGTTGTCACTTTTCCAGCGGGAATACGTTGGACTAGACGCCAGACTGATGCAGCAAAATTCTGCTGTATCCTTGTATTCGAGTGGGCACCAGACTCAGTCACGGGCGTCGAATTGTTCTGCGCACTTGCTCGCAGACTACGACGCGCCATATCGAGGGCTGAGGAGAGCAGTCTCACGCCAAGCAAAACATGAGCCTGCCAGCATATGCTGTTGCCATGCGTATGGTGGCATACCGACCACTGACGTCTCAACAAGCACTCACTACGGCGAAAGGCGATCGGCGTTTAACGTATCACAAATACTGATCCTGGATAGGTTTTTTACCTATCGAGAAATACCTATCGCCGCTATGTCGACTCCCCTTTGACCGAAATACCTATCGGCGATCCGTTATTTACTGATCACTGCTATGTAAATTACCTATCCGCTCTGTATTTTACCTATCAAAAAATAGTTGTCACCTATCCATAATATACAGTCCTGATGAGAGCTACCTCTCCAACGTGATATCTATTGGATAACATCTACAGAGCTAGCTCTTGTTGTAATAGTGACGATGTTTTGATGTGAAGTGGCAAGTGTTTGCCAGAGCTAGCCGACTTACGGCCCTCTCTGATCTGAATGGTCACATGCAGGTCTAGAGCTCGCTCTCACCATCATTATCCTATTTCAATTGACTCCGTGCGCGAGTTCCCGGACAAATTCTAGTTGACCGAGTCAATTACAGTGGCTGCAACATCCGAGTCTTGACTTGAAGTAACGGAACTTAGTCTGCATATGGGGAGCTAGAACTCCTTCCATAGGAGACGCTATCCGTCTTTAGGAAAACAGCTTCAATTCTATGGTAGGGCCAGCTTCATGCGCTTTCGTTGTCGCGTTACCATTGCGGTTCGCTTGGCCAAGTGCTTCTTGAAGGGTCTGCTGACGAGCTGCAGAGAGATTCGCATAGGCTTGCTTGAAGCCAAGACCACTCTGCTGTATCAGGTTGAAAACAGCATGGCTCAGCTGGCTATCGTCTCGACCAGGAGTTTGACTCAAAAGCCATGTATAGATATCCAGCAAAAGAGCACGTGAGCCTGAGGAGTGAAGCGGGACATCAGCTATCTTGTCATTGCCGGCAAGATTGTGCAACCGCTCACGACCGTAGGACTCGCCAATGCCGGCTGTCAACGCAACAAGTACTTTGGCATTGAGAGTACCCGACTTTGCGGCATCAAGCCGCTCGACGACCCGCAGTTGGCCAACAACCTCGCATAATACGCGAGCGGCAAGCAGTGGCGCAGGGCGGTCGCCTGGAGACCTCGTGCATGAAAGGGTGCTTGCAAGCAATAGCCCTTGTTGGACCACCTAAACAATGCTCAAAAGGTCAGTCGCATCCCAGGAACTTATAGAGGGATTTGACAGGCACAACGTACCCTCTTGTCCGGAGTTCTGAGCGCGCGCCTTATACACTTGCAAAAGAGGTTGAGCATGTCTTCGCTAATAATGCGATCCTTACTTCTCGCAACTCCGCGAAGAACGGACAGTATCTGTAGATAATGGCATGCCGTCGTGAGAGCAAGGCTTTGTTGGTCAGACCTGCTTTATTGAAGATCAGCCCTATCGCCTTGACAATAAGATTATCGAGAGGACGAGCTAACAGGATACGCTCAAAACCACAAAAGAAGCTAACAGCGAGACTGTCCAGAGAGTGAAGGCCTTGAGGGCTGTCTTCAGTCTGATGGTTTGCCATAAGAATCGCTGCCTGTTGCGCTGCTAATAGCATCGACGCAGGTACTTCACCAATACGAAAGGCTGGAAGGTGGCCTGCCAAATTTCGGTTGTGCTCAGCGTCCGGCACAATTGACTATAGTCTCCCCACATACGTTGCAGTAGGATCCATGGTGCGATCAGCATTGCTGAGTGGTAGCTTGTGTCACTGAGCATGCAGATAGCGTTGACTGCCATCCACGCAGAGGCGGCAAATGCGATGGTGGTTTGCGTTCCTGCCATGCAAGGTTTATATCAGCCGCGCAATCATGCTGGACATCGTGCTTATTCACCTTCCTGCATACTACGCTTGCAAATCAACAGCTCGATCTGCACACAAGCTTGAAGATGCGCCTCTTTTTGAGGCGTCCCAGACTCTTCCCGCGCACACATCGCTAATGTCGCCACGTATGTCACGAGTTGCTTGTCGATTGCGGCGATGCCCAACAGGTACAGTCGATATGCAATTTGTAGGAGCTCGTGCCACGTCCCGTTGTCGTGTTGATATGCTCCAGAGGCTATCGCCAACTTGAGGACACTGCTTAGACAGTCTACCAACAACGCTGCCACATCATGAGCAGAGGGCTGGAGGTTTTCTGCCAGGATGTGCCTGTCAATGCAGCGGCAAAGGTCTCCCAGCAAGCCCCAAAAGTTGCTGGTAAAATCGGGCTGACTTGCAGAATGAGATGATAATACTGTCCAAGCCTTCACGACCAGTAACCATGACTGAGCATCAGCGTGCAAGCGGAACCGTCCGACGAAGCTTTAGTAAGACTTTTTGCACTGACCAACTTGGTGACGCCTTTGTAGTACATACCTCTAAGTCTAGTGGAAGCGGTTCTTCATTGTCCTCGGAATGCGCGCCAAGCCCATCATCCTCTGAACCGCCCGTTAGACGATCTGGCGCTGCGCGCATTAGAATCTCCCGCCATGATGTAATCAGAACTGTTTCTTTGTCATCAATGATTGCCTCGAGCACTGGATCCCGTGAGGAGGTCACACATATTCTAGCCCATGCCGCGGCGCAGGCTGCCTTGACAGTGCTTGTTGAAGCGAAAGCGGTATGCGATTCGGGTGGACCTAGAGGTTTCTCGTCAACGAAGGCCGCATCCCTAGGCACTGATAGCTCACAGGAGGGTTGCTCGAGACAGTTTTCCAAGAGTCGCAGCGCTCGTGAATTGGCACTGGCAGGCCTACTAATGCCAGCCGCGATAAAAAGACCGCACAACTTGAGCGCTGTAAGTAGAAGTTCGGGCTCCGCTCCTGGCTCAAAAGCGGGTGCAGCAGCAGCTATAATAGAGGCTTGGTATTGTTCCAGCAATGGCGCATTGTCGAACTGCGTATCGACTTCCTGTCGGAAGGTCTGTAGGCACTATCAGTCAAGCATCGCTCCAAATGCGGTGACGAACAGCAGTGCTTACTATGATAACTTGCTGCAGCAGCTCCAAGCCTTTTAGCTTCAGCTCTAAATTTGGCGATGCAGAGGACAGCAAGGCCATTCGGATAAGATCCGGAATCTTAGCGTGCAGCTTCCGCGTGGGGTTGCTTTTCAACTTCTTTGTTGTGGCGCCATACGAGGACTGGTCAAGGATAACGCTACCGCGAATGTTCTGCAGAAGACTAGAGAGGCATGTAAGAGCAAAGGTTCGAGTAGTCCACCGGGCTAAGAAGCTTTGATTGGCTGTTTTTGCACCCTCTTCCGTTACGGACCTCAAGCCTTGTGCCTCTTCGTCTTCCACTACAGTCTTGTTATCTTGCTTGGCTCCAACTTGCCAATTGCTTGTATCTTGGCTTAACACCTTCTGACAGATTGCTAGCCAGCCTACGGGATTACTAGAGGCAGTTTGGACCATCCAAGTCACGATCGACTGTTTCACCCCGCTGACCGTGGGGTCTGCGTCAAGAATTGTGAAAAGCCGCTCAACCAGCTTGTCTCCTCCAAGTTTGGAGATCCCGACGACATCGCGTCGAACGATTTGATAGATAGAGTTCACAGCTGATGCCTGGACAGCTAGGATGGGAGAGTGAAGCTGGTTGACTAGAATACCAGTCAAATGGGGGGTTATGACCTGAGCTGGGGAGATCAGTAGAAGGTGTTGCAGGGCACTTCCAGCTTGAACAACCACTCTAATATCATCGTCGAAGAGGAAGCCTTCTACGAGTGACGACACGGCTTGGGCAGGAGTACGGGCTTCGTAAAGACCTGGGCCTGCCGCAGCAACAAGGCAGCCCAATACCGCGCAGATCACTTGTCGGACTGGCAGATCTCCTCGCAATGTCGCAGTAGCCAAGGTACCGCCTTCCGAGTCGTGACTGTCTGTTGCACTGATGTCGGCTGCGAGGCCAATGCACGAGGAGATGTATGGCGTGAAATCAAGACTGGCCGTGTCTATGATGACGGTAAGCGCCCGCAGCGACCAGTAGTGCACGGTAGGATGCGGATCGGCCACCAAAGTCATAGTCATATCTACGACCGTCCTGAGCGCCGGCCTGGCGGCGATTGCACCAAGTGCACTGTAGATATCGGCGAACAATTGCACGCACCCAGAGCGGACGAAAGGATCTGTATTTGTCACGATTAGGGCCACAGTTGCCTGTATTTGATTGGAAAGGAATGTGCTCGACCCGAGCTTGCAAAGTGAGGCAATACCGCCGCTGCATATTCCTCGCAAGATGCTATCGGAATGCACGAGGCCAACCTAGTAGCCCGCGTCAGTCAGAGGGTCGGCCGCGGCGCATTGCGGAAGACGTACCTGCAGAAGGTCCCGCATCCGGACTAACAACGGCTCGTCAATCGGATCGGAAACTTTGCGGGCATCGGCCATTGAGCGTGCTGCTAGCGCGACTGAGCCCAGTATAGTGACCAAGGAGTTTGAGAGTGTCTTCTCCTGGCGCGTAGGCGTGCTTGCAATGCCATGTACGTGTGCTGTCAGACCTTCGATGTACTGCATCTGAATGGCGACAGGTACGAGCGGGAAGAGAGAAACGAAGAGTCGTGAAGCGGCTCCTATCAAAGTTGCAGCTTTTTCGGCAGGCTCAAGCAGCTCATCTTGAATCATTAGAGGGTCATCATTTCTCGCGATGCCCCCAACCTTTCGAGGAATGTCCTCGATGATGTATTCTTTGAACGCCAAGCTCCGCTCCTGGCCGACGATGGGAGCAGCATTGTCGAAAGCTGTGTCTTCCCTATTACCGGCGTACACAGGTACGACATATGGTCCATCCCAGAAGCTATCTGTGAATGGTCCTTGATGCAGACTTGCCTGCAACGAACTCGCAGGTGCTTCCCGTCGGCTCATCTGCACTATGCAAAGGGTGCATAAGGTCATCCGGCTAGGTTCGAGTAGAGGATGGTGTGCAAGTAGGAGAAAAGTATCTAAAAGCCTCTTGACAAAGTCTGCTTGATATGCTTCAAGCTTCATGATTTGGGCCGTTTGCGCAACATCGTCGGACTGGCATCTAAACGTCGGGACAGACCCGTTGAAGGCTAATGCGTGATTGAGAAGAGCGATAATTCGGCGGAGAAGGTCAACATCGGTTTGATGTACAGCGTGGGATTTCAAGAAGCAGGTTATCGATTGTAGAGCTGCACCACGAACGGAGAGCAGGAACGACCATTCTTGCAGTTTCCTGTTCTCTGCTATTGTCGCTTCGCGGTGCGATGGCTTGGGAAGTGCATTCTTCCATAGTAGCAGAACTTGAGACAGATGCACATTCATCAAGCGTGGCGGCAGAGACAGAATCCCGCCAAGAATCTCCCAAGCGGACCGGACCATGAGTGTTGAGGCGGAAAGATCCTGATCACCGGCGGCTTTCAATAGTTGCGAAGCGATAGACATGGCTCTTGTACACATATCCCTCGATGCATACAGTGGCAAAGAGGATAGAATCGACATAAGGCTTGAGAGCGCTTCCGCTTGTCCTGAAACTGCATCTGGGTTGCGATGACTCTCAGTCCCAGTTTTTCGTGCAAGTACAATTATTTCGAGGCTTTCCGTGATCTCAGCAATCAAGAGGGGTAGCCGATGCGTTACGCTCCGAGCATAGGCAGCCAGACAGAGCCTTGCCTGCATCTGGGCAAATCTGTCCGGATGTCCACAGAGAGATATGAAGGTCTTCTCCATCTGCCGGTCTTCCGCAAGAGTCGACCGTCCGAAGCTGCTAAGTATATGTTCCAGCTGCTTCAACGACAACCTGAGCACCAGAAGCGACTGAGTTGACCTCGCAGGTTCGTCTGTGGTTTGCAAAGAACATCGGCTCATGAAGTAGCGTAACATGTCGGTCTGCTCTGGTTCGCGCAGGAGATGTCGGCAGACCAATTGCCCGATGAGGAACGTGACATAAGCTTCGGCGATGCGAAGCTGTTGTGGACTGCCTTTCGCCTGGAGACCTCCCGCAAGCTGAAAGACTAGACTATCCCATATGTCATCTATATTCTCGCACATGTAGGTGGAACCAAGTCGTGTGAAAAGTAATGCCATGATCTGTATGACATTGTTACGTCCCCTCGAAGTGTTGCTTGATCTGTTGTAAGCATCAGTAAGGCGTTGTAGCATTGACCTGAGCGATAGTAGAGTTGCCGGTTTCGTCTTGCTTCGCGTCTGAGGAATGGCCTCTGAAGGATTGAGGCTTCCATCTTTCCCGGAAGCGGAGCCTGTAGGGTGAACGTCTGGCGGCGTTTCCATAACAGGAGCACGAGCCACTTGAGTTAAGAGAAGCAAAGAGGAACATAGATGTGCGTGCTGTTGACGTGCTTGCCAGTCCGAGTGTTCTTGAGCCTTGAAGGATAAGGTAAGAACCTGATCTATATCCGGCACATTATGTAAAAAGAAGCACGAATCGAAGAGTTGGGTCAAACACTAGGATGCATGTGTCAGTTGACGATTCGGAGACCCAATGAATGAGTAATCCTACATTGGCTGCACCTCTCTGTATGATGCCGGAGTTATCGGCCAAGCAGGCCCGAAGCTGCTTGCAGAGGTCGCGCGCATCGCCCTGACTGAGTGCTGAACTGCAGGAGGTCAGACAGCTAGCAGCACTGAGCGAAGCTGCATATCGAAGTCTGTACGGCTGGTGGAAGAACAATGTGAGCCAAAGGCTACGTACTTCATCGGGGCTAGTCTCTGACTTACGTGCGATGTGCTTCGGAATATACGAATCGCTCCATTGAGACACTCGAACGCCAGGCTCGGGATCTGTAAAACAGAAGGATGGACCCTCTCTGAGCTTGGATACTACCAGCATAAGGTGAAGTACACCCACTGTGCTGCCTAACGATGTGAGAACGGCTGCAATGAGATGGAAGGCGGTTCTAGAGAGGAGCTGCATTCAGCATGACTATTATCTCACAATCTATCTCGCGATCTCACGCTGACCACTTGAAAAAGCTTACATGCGCGTTTCCAGCACGGTCGTGGCATTTAGGGCCAGTCTAGACCAGCTTGTTGCCGCATCAAAGAGGCCCGAACCAAGCAGCCTTGTGAACAGAGTCACGTAGATGCGGCCAAGGATACCTCTGCAAGGTCTTCCAGCGCAATAACTTGCGGCTTCGGATGCCCCGTTATTGCTTGCAGGAGCCCACAGTCTGGAAAGGGTATCTAAGACAGTCTTCGATGCCTTAGAGATTTCATCCTAGTAGGCGACAGACCATTGCAGCAGAGCATATACATTAGTCTGTGCACTGCAACGAGAATGAGCATTAGGCTCCTCTGCCGGGGGAGAACTCACATCTGTTGCCCTCTCGAGCGCAGCTTGCAGCCCATGCAGAAAGATGATCGCGTATGTCGGTCCAGCAGCCCCGCTCAATCGGGCAGTATCGAGCGTCGAAGCCTCCTGCAGAGTCGGCCCATCAACCTTTGCAGAGTCGTGGGCCTGCTCACTGCCTCTCGCCGTGCTTGAGGCAGCCATCCCTATCGTCGGGTTGAGACAGAGGTGAGCTGTCGTCGATCAGCTGCAAGGCGCGTTCGAGGATGTGGTTTGTATGTTCTGCTACGGATACTCTTCCCTGTACCAACACAACAATCACACGACAGCCGCAGGCCAGGCGTCTACACTGCATTGCTCGAAAAACAAGCTGCTCGCACGCTTTCCACAGCTCTCCAACATTCCCGGTAAAGGCTTCACGTATTTACTCGGAACATCGCCCTCCGACGCGCCACGAAGATATATAGCATGTCGCTCGTCAACCTGACCGAAATACAGGTCCTCAACAATCCAGCTCGCTTTACGGATCCGTATGTCTTCAAGATCACGTTCGAATGCATCTCAGAACTATCGGAAGGTATGTCAGTCCGTCACGCAATCCGTTGCTCATCCAGGCCAAACTACTGGCCCCAACGACATCTTGCGCTGCCTCCGGAAACAGCGAAGCCTGACCTTGCCGCATTCCCTCAGACATTGAGTGGAAGTTAGTCTATGTCGGATCTGCAGGAAGCGAAAGCTTCGACCAAGAACTAGACACTTGCATGGTCGGGCCGGTGCCCGTGGGCGTCAATAGCTTTGAATTCGAGGTGCGTAGTAGTATAAATCCCGACAGTCTGCTGCGGAGCGCTGAGTCTGGCTCGCACAACTCTGACATCTCAACGTAGGCAGCACCTCCATCTCCAACACGCATTCCCTCAGGTGATCTTATCGGAGTCACGGTCGTGCTTTTGACCGCATCATACAAGGATCAGGAATTCGTTAGAATCGGATATTATGTTCATACAGAATACGAAAGTGAAGAGCTACGGGCACTGGAGGAAGATCAACGACCGGATCCACCCCAGATTGAGCGTCTCGTGCGCCGTGTCTTAGCCGATAAACCTCGTGTTACACGTTTAAACATACAATGGTGACATAATTTTGCATTGTGAGTTGGCTTTGCCAGCTGGTCTGTCACTCTAACTCAATGGCCTATATCGATAAAGCCGAGTTCAGTAGTCTTGATTCAAGGATGCGGCTGAATTCTGAAATGCGTGGTCTGCTGCTTTCTCCCTTTGGTTTGCTCAAGCCCTATCCACACAACCTTCTACAAGTCCGGGAAGGACACTCACAACAGCCCAGCGGCTGGCGATGCGATCAGGTGAACAGAGCTCAGCAGTCAGGCAGTCTCCGAATAGCTAATACGACTTTGAAGTGGTTATATTGAGAGGAATTCAGAGCTAGTGCATTCACAACGGAGGAGTTGGAAACTACAGGACACCACGGCCAGAAAACATGTAGTAGGCATTCTAGCAATAAAGTCATGGGTATCGCCAGGTCTCAACGGGAAATGGGAGAATCCGAGGAAACGATCAACTGATACTAGCTTGGACGCCAGCATCTTGGAGCGTTGACTACTGAAAGGTATATGAGTAACGCGTCTCAGTGTGCTTTAAAGTGAAAACAGGCTCCTACCTCCATCTAAGCGACTACACAGCCATTTAGACTGATCTGGGCATAAGGGTGGACGCCGTGGTCGGTTGCTTCTTCAGTCTTGGTGACTACACATCCATTGAGACTGATCTGCGCATAAGGATGAACACCCTGGTCGACTATTTCTTCGGTCTTGGTGACTACACAGCCATTGAGACTGATCTGTGCGTAAGGGTGGACACCGTGGTCGATGGATACTTCGGTAGCTTGGGCAGGCATGGTGTTGTGTAGTCTGATAGAGAGTGTGGAAACTGAACGGAGAGTTCGATGTGATGGGTGTGAATGAGGAGGAAAGGTGTTATGCGCCGTTGTATCGTCTCAAATAGTCTGCTCGTCGTATCAGCCAAAATCAGAAGACAATAAGAATACGCTTGGATGATATTGTTCAGCGCGCTTATTGTTGTTCTATTGTCATTTGGTCTATTGGGCAAACACCTTTTTGTCGCCGACGCTATTGTTGAAATCCCCCCTCCCCATCGATCAACGGGCCCGGGGTAACCGCCCAGAGTTCCAGGTGGGGATGCAGTTGCGCTCGAAATCGCATCCAGGATCGCCGGAATAGATCTTAGGAATCGTCCGTGGGCGTTCTGGGTGTATGTGAACAAGCGTTCCAAACCCAAGATGCGCGAGGCTACTGCCTTGCCACCCTAGTCAAGTCGCAGTGAGGCTACATTTCAAAGGTGTTTTCAAAACCGCGTACTGCCGGAGCAGGGGGAGATAAAAATCAACTTCCGTGCATGAGCAGGGTACCGTGCGAGCACAGCTCGTATTCGAGTGCTTCTTTTGCATGAGTCCGTCGCCGCAAAATGCACGAAGTGTTGGCTAATTACGGCCCTGTGGACTGGCGTTACAATAGATGCTTGACTGCAGTAGCTTCAAAAGTCTAGGTACAGCCTCCGGGGATCTTACAGTTATATTACAGCACAAGGCTCTATCAACTCCGCTTCTCCCGAAGCTCTAAGTCCAATGATAGGCAGCGAGACGTTCATAGTTGCCTGCTTCCGCCAGCAACTTTCTCGATGTCCATATCTTCAAGTGGTTCCTCGCCTGCTTTCTGGAACGGGCCGGAGTACATTGGTTGACCTACAGCCGATGTAGAGTCCGCTGTACTGACCCAATCCCGACTGCCGGATTCTGCCTCGTAGCTGACAAATGGGAGGGTCAGATGGCGCAGGAAGCAGATGGGAGTATGCAGCAAACATACCGAGTGAGGGTGATGTGGCTGACGGCAACGTTCTTTCCGAGGGCTGTATTGTGGTTTGCTTTGAGCAACCCCAACCAGCGTAACGGAATAACGTAGTAGGAGATGGCTTCATTGCCAAAGCCAAAGAAAACGATGACTAGCAGGCCAGCGATCACCATAGACCATTCTTGCCAGCCTGCCTTTCCTGCGTTGACGTAGTCTATGTGATCGACCTGCCAGAAACAGAAGGCGATTGGTTACAACACTTAACTAGCGGGGATATTCAGCTAGGACGCGACTCACCTCGCTCCGATGTTGCTTCCAGTTGAAGGCGAAGTATGGACCAGCGTTCTTGGCGAAGTAAACAAGCTGGTATATTGATAGTGGTAGATTGAAGAGGAGAAACGCCGAGGACAACAAGCCAAGCCGAATGAAGCGGGAAGTCGTTAGTGCTGAATCAGACGCTTGAATTAGTTTCTTGAAGTTGCGTCGATGCGCCGCCAATCTGTAGCCGACATAGGCTTTTCGAAGGGATATATCAGAACACGAAACCACAGTCAGGAAGAGAGGCTGCAACGTACCGGCAAGCAAGCACCCGATCAACGAGAGAATTGGAGGCCATATGGCGTAGAAAGCCCAGATCGGCCACACATTCACGACAGCCATAAAACATCCCAGATTCTTGGAGAGATCAAAGCGATAAGGCATCCAAAGGACGGAAAGTCCCATCAGGATGAGAGGGAATCCTATTGACAGTAGATAGTCGACGATGTTGCGTATTCTTCTTTCGCGATGCGTCACGAGCTTTGTCTTTGAACCCATTACTCGAGCGAGGAGAGCGAGTATGCATATATCGGACATCAGGATGCCCATAGGGGCGGCAACTTGCAGCTGAATAGGCAATCTATGAGTACGGCGACTCCAGCAGATAAGAGACGCCCACTGACCTTTACCGAGATGTCGCACCAAATGGGAGCGCGGTTGATGCCATCGTTTCGCCAGACAAGCCCATTAACCTGTAGGATTGCGTAAATGGAAACGGAGCAAGCGGCTAACCGAAGCTGTTTACCACTTACAGCCGAGTTGAGATTAGCAATGATTACCCAGAATCCAAGACAGACAGGTCCGGAGTTGCGGTGCTCCATCTGCCAAGCCAGCGGGACGATGTTTGCAAAGACGCATATGAGGCTGAAAGTTATCCAGGCGATGTCGGCCATCTTGAGTCGTAGGTATATGTACGAAGGAAAGGCATTGAGAAGTTTCCAAAGCTGAAGCCCAAGAGGCAGCATGTCGGGCTATGAAGCATCTCGACGAGTGTCTTTTGTGACCGTGAGGCGACGGGCTTTTGTAAACCTTTTACCTTTTGTCGCTATTGTTCTGCATCGATCATACTTTTGTTGCCACAAATCCTGACCTGCTATCATAAAGGCCGAAGAGAACGTCGGGGATGTTTGACTCAACGACGGAAGATGGATGGATCGGATTATGATACCTGCGAGCTGCACTCAGCAGGGAAGACCTTACAACCGTGACCTAGGGCATCCAGTGAAATGCAAGAAAAGCGAACGGCTATAGAAAGTATGGCAAGAAAACAAGATAAAATACGAGGAGTGATCCTTCCATTGCATTGTGAAAGAAAGCTGGAGATATATCGCAAGCCGGGGATGGAACGCTTCAAATGCGATCAAACTTGTTACTGTTGCAGACAGCACATCCCCGACTAGGGGCCACACAAAAAAACAGTGCAACAGACGCTAGCAGAGCGCTGTGTAAAAGCCTGAATCTGTATCTAGTAAAAAGTAGATGGTCTTGTAGCAAGGAAAGTGTTGCGTGTCTTGATAACTCGGTGGGGCAGCGGGAATCGTAGTTTGGGGGTGAGTAGCTGTTTGATATTTGGCCGTCTGATGTCTGCTACTTTGGAAACCTCGGCAACTTGCAAGATCTGTGGGTAGAGAATGTGGGGATATCGGAAATAGAGGGTAGGAAGAAAGTGCAGAGATCGTCAGCTTTCTGCCTATCGTGCAGGGTGACTATGTGCCAGAACTCGTAAGCTTCCACTCACTTGAACGGAGCGGAAGCGGGCGCGGTGACGGGCAGCCATATCCTGATAGCAAGCTTCCACAGCGTCTGCTCGCGATAGTTCTCGGAATTCCTTGTACATGTTGTGGGTGCCGGAGCGAGAATCATATCGAAGCCAGATGCCAAAGTTCTTGACTTTGAGAGGTCTCTTTTCGGAGATCTGTGCAAGGATGCAGAATAGAAAACGCACACGCATTAGTCGTAATTCCTTCGGTATCATGTATCCTATTCCCCCAGGCCCGTGATCTCCTCCCAAGCGAGCCTTCGTGAGCCTCACCTGGTTGACTGAGACGATCTCGCCAGTTGCCTTCTTGGCCTTTCGAAGCTTTCGAAGGTAGTACCAGAAGCGTGACTTAGCAACTACATCGTTTGGTGCGAATACACGCATTCGGTAGAGCTTGGGATTGGCATCCTTCTCGGTTGGCAGCTTCCTGCCGATAACTTGGTACTCTTGCAGGCGACCCATCTGTGACCACGCGAACGGACAGGTTGGAGGTTCCAGTCAGCCTCGCGGTCTGTATGTTGCTGCTTCGCACTCTCTTCTGGCCAGGACTACCCACCTTGACTCGTAGTTCGCTGAATTGGTCACCTAGGATCCACTCACCTACAGCCAGAAGCCATTCCACGCTTGCCGTGTTGCCACAACAGCTGGCGGGTTGGAAGGTTTTGCTCTCAGGGCGATCGAGTCAGCCAGAGAGCCGAGGGAAGGCTCCCTACTGGGACGGTGCAAGCAAGAAAATTGTGATGCCTCGTCTTGCGGAAAATACTTGAAGAGAATGGCTGCGTATATGTTGTCTGTTCTCCTCGGTGTAGCCTTTGTACCTGAGGAACCGATGGACGCTCCTCAGACATCCGTCGCGCCTAAGCGGTCCGTCGGGCCATATTGATCGCAATGACCACATGCCGTCTATCATCTTGCGGACATCCCTTTCGTTAACTGCACTTGACGAAGTCTTCTTTCCTTGACGTTGACACGGTCAAATTGCGCAAGCTGCATCTCCAGGCTCAGCCATATGAATCACTGATGTACCTGCAAAATACCTTGGTTTGGCAAGAGAGGTGGTGTGGCAGCTGGTCACAGCAGTCTAGGCAGGGCTGGACTGCCTACAGTAAGCTCTCCCTTTCACAAACTTGGTGACTAGTAGTACAGAGATGGTAGTCATCTTAGACAGGCGTTTCTTAGACAGTGTCCGTGCTTCGCTACGCGAAGACCAGATGGCAAATTGCTAATCGCTCATGGGAGCATGCTCCACGATTGCACACCCTACAAAGGCATAAGCAGTCTAAGGCAAGTAAAAGTGATCCGGCATTAGTCTGACCGCACGGCCGCATCTCACCGGTAGCTCGACCCTGAAGCAAGATAAACGATCTTTGACTCTTCCTAAAAGCCGCCGGAACGCTCACTTGCCTCCGAGAGCTGCCAACAAGGTTCATAGGCTCATGCGTGCAACAGCACGCGTATCTAGCTTTGCATTCTCCCCGTCTAAGATTTACAAAGCTTCACTAAGCATATATGCTCCTCACTGCAAGCGATTTTGTCCGTACTGCGTGGTGCTGAGTTGGGCCAACACAAGCACTAACCATCGGGCGAGTGTTGGGCCGCGTGTAACACACAGATTGCCGTTTCTCCGTTCATCGAAAGCAGAACAATCTTCTTAATCTTGGTGCTCCTGCTCGTCCTGTTCACGCACATCTTCGGCATTGGAACCGTTGAGCATTCTGGAGAGTTCGGTTAGCAATTGGGATTGTCTTTCTCGCTTGACAGCGTCTTACCTCCAAACAATCCTCCACATCAGGGCATACCAGAACAGATTGAGCAGCTGCAGAGCCAGGATCGGGAGAAACACTTGGTATTTCATCCACCACGATAATGCCACACCGCTGAGGGGGGCGAAGACGCGGGCTTCGTCTGGCACGTATACGTCGTATTCGAACCATACTGAGTGCAGAACGCGAAGATTTTGATAATGTCGGAAGTAGGTCCATACGCAGAGTAGTAGACCAAAGGAGACTTCCGATGTGCGTTGCAGTGCCATGTAATTGAGGATTTTGGAAAGAGCGAGGAAAACATCGGCGATGTCCATGCTAAAGAAAATAGCCACTCCGATATCTGCCAGACATGTCAGTGTATAGGTTTGTAATTACTTGTGACAGGCATCTGCCTCACATGTGAGATTGAGGGCATAACTCCACCCTATGAGCCACAAAGTCACTATGTGCTGGTAGCAACACCAAGAGCTGGTCAGCTAATCACAGACCATCCCCAATTCACGTTCTTTCGACCCACATGAAGACACAGCTCGGTAAAATCCGTGCGTGGTTTTTCCAAACGGAGGGCCAGAACCAGCAATTGTTGCAGCCAGTAGGCGAACTGCAGAAGGTAGTACGCCTTCAGATCGGGCCGCATACGCCAGTGAGGGTAACCGATCCAGAATGAAGCAGTGTTGTACCACCAGGTAGGTTGGCCGGACATAACCGCCTGTACGTAGAATCAGTCACAATGCACATTCCCACAGTTCTCGCCACACATACAAGCCCAATGACACTCGAAGTTGTCCAATACATGAAAGCATATCCCTGTTCTATAAATCTTTCGATTTTACGTTGACCTTTGATTCCAGCTCTGAGTGCGAGGGGCGTGATAATGTAGTTCAAGGCAGCTTGACGGACGAAACTGAAAACGAGGACATAGAAAGCCAAGAACAGGATGTCCTTCATACCCTTGCCATACCGAAGCACATTCTCATCTTCTTTACGCAACGGGAGAGGATAGGAGATAACGATGAACGGTGTTAGAGGGTTGTCCAGCTGCATTATGTGCAACGATAGCCACGATGCCAGTACAAGCAGGATCAGGCGGAAGGATGCCGCTGGAACAAAGCAGGCACGCTCATTCAGATCAATGCGTTGGTTCAGGACGCCCTGGACGTACCAGGGTCTACCATCCACCTCAAATGCCTGATATCCTGCAGCATCATGTGCACAATGCTGCTCTGCAAAGGCGATGGCGTCGCAACGCGCATCTTGCCTGATGGAGCTTCAGACATGATGCCACAGCCACTGGCTAGCTGCTAGCAAGACGGAGCTTGTAGTGATGGGCGGTGGGATGTGGACAGGCGAGTGCAATCCGAATCAAAAGGATTCTCGTCGCGTTTGGTCGCAATCAACAATAACGGACCTCGATTACGCTCGATCACCTTGCGAGGTGAACAGCCGTCTTCGCGAGGCAGTAGAGAGTTCTCTGTGTCCGGCATATTGCAGGTGCAGTGTGGCTATACCCGAAGGCTCACTGGAAGACATCATGGATGTCTCAATGATTTCCGTATGAACTTTACACCCGCACATATCAAAGGGCCTATTAGCCCTACACGCTCGAGGGCGCTTCCGATTTCCTCTCATGTCTATGGCTGACTACCGAACACCAGGATACCCTAAGATGAAAAACATGGCGACTGAATGAAATTTCAGGAGCTTTGGTATCCCCTAAGCTGTCGTTCCTTTGTCAATCTTCACAAACTGGTTCACTTCACTTGGGTTTTTTTTGGATTTCATCCTCCTACATTAGATTTTATCAGCAGTCAAGCGACCGTCAGCGGTAACAAGAGACAACCGACTGACTTTGCAAGCATGTAAGAAAAGGCGACTCGTGTGCGCCTGGACCTGGCCTCGGTTTCCATAGGTCCAATCATGGGAGAGTGCATAGGCGAAAATCGACGACCCGTTTGTGGTGTTGAAGGCCGTTGCTACAACCGCCCGGGGCGCGCTGTCCGTTGTGCCCATGTCGTGTTGCACCTTCAGAGCTGTTGAATGTAGTCAGCGAATCCGTCCAATGTAGTACTCCTGCGCAGCCTGTGAGACTCACTTGTGAGACGAGTCTTGTTGGCTTTATCCCAGATACTAATGGATCCATCTGCTCCACCGGTCGCAAACGTACCATACACGGGGTGGAAAGAGATGGTGTTGACCGGAAACAATCGTGGATTCTTGGATCCGTGTGGTTGCGTATGTGTCGACTCGTTTATTCGGTGGCATTTGAAAGAAAAGTTGTCTCTGCGCGTCTCACGTGTTGTGAGCAAATTGAAGCAATGCAGTACAATGCGCCTCACGTCTTTGCTCGTGCTTCATCTATATATCTGCAGCAGGAGGAAAGTCTGCTCAGCTCATTGACGCCATCCGCTGTGACCAAGGTGATCCAAAGCTTACTGTACTGCTACTCGACCTTCAACGCTGCCGATAGCATAGCCCGTCTGATCAGGGAAGCAGGCGATACTACGACTCTGGAATTTCAATGGGCTGTCAATTGTGGGCCCGTATTGGTTTCCGAGATTCCGAAGGTCGAAAGTCTGAATTTTCCTGTCCGCACTGGCTACCACCAGAAGCTGACCGTGCATATCCATACAGTAGCATTTATCCGCTAGATGTGCAGTTGAGACTGGAGCAGGTGTTCGTAGATCCCAGTACTGACAAGTAGTGAACGAATGTCAAATCAGGTGGCGACAACGCGAAAGGTTGCATTACGCAAGTAGTAGGATGCTCGTTCATATGCGTCTCGCATCACATGGAACTGCTCAACCTACCTTCAGCGTCTTGTCCCAGCTGCCCGTAATCAGCAGACCGCCATGCATGTCAGTCCATCGTATTGATCTTATGGCTTCCTGATGCACAGCAGCTTGCGACGCACTGCCGGTCTGCGCATCCATGACCCTAGCGCTGTTGTCCGCCCCTGCACTGAAGACTTTCGTTCCATCCGAGCTCCAGCAGACATCAAGGACCGGTCCTTCATGAACATGAGCTGCCTTGTCGGTGATTTGTCGCCCGATCTCGTACAATCGAACATGGCGGTCCCAGCTACCGACTGCAAGAAGATCTGAGACAGGAGAGAAAGCCAAGGACGAGATGCTGTCGTTATAAGCATCCAAGATCTCTATGTCGTCAAGGGCACCAGCCCGAGCCATCATGCTTGAAGGAGCCTCTACGCCGAAAGTAGTCATCCCAGGCGTATGGCATGTCTCAGAGGGGTGAAAGGAAGAAGCCTCGCAGTTCAGAGCAGATTTCTGCTCCTGAATACAACCCTCCCAGCATCGTCACCCAGCACAACACTGTAGTGAATGACTGGCTCATTACTATCTTCCACATGGCTCGTATACAGCTCATGCTACAATCCGAATACCGCTACATCGTCGTGCACGGCATAGAAGTGGCGGCCTATCAAGCCGACAGCTGCGGATTGTCCTGATATAGTAACGAATGCACCCAACTCCCTTGCAAGAAGCGAATCAGAGACATGCGCTCCTAGTGGTAGATTCTGGTAACGTTGACGCGCGACCGAATTTGGAATCTGGGCTTTATAGGAAGCGGGAGGGGAATCGAGACGGAGACTCAACTCCCAGCTCGTTGTCTCAATTTGTGGCTGACTGGTCTGAAAGCAATAATCCTCAGCTCTTTCAATATTGTGCACCAGTCTACAGGCCTTTCTCAGTTGTTCAAGTCCATGTTCTACCGCTTGACGACAATCCAGAATGTTCGCTTGACTATGCTCTTCTTGAGTTGGCACGAAACCGTGCTGAAAATAGAAAGGGCACCCTGAACGGTTGTTGGGTGGGGCTAGGAGAAGGTGATTGCGATCCTACTCAGCCCACGAAGTATGCCATTCACACCCATAGATGATGATCCGAGGAGGAAGGCCGACTTAGATTACCCAGATACCAAGAAACAGCAGGCATTTGCTGTAGTCTATTCCTGTCTGAGTACTAGTAGATAGCTGTGAATTAATGAGGCCGGATCAAACAGGGTTGTCAAGGGACGTTCAGGCAAGCAATGGCTAGTGTCGCTCGCAATGACAGGCCAGCGCAAATACTCAGGCAAGTTGTTGTAGCTTCACCATTGTAGACAGGCTCACAATCAGGTGTAAATACGCCATGGGAAACATTGGCCCGCCAGTAGCATGTTCAGATCGAGAAAATAGCCTGTTGTTATGGAGATGCTGGTGTCTGGCATGAAGCGAAGTGTTCTCGGTGCACTCGTGTAGATAGGTCTGGAATGCTACGAAATATGACGGAGGTACAAGAATATGCGAGGACGGGCTCGGCATCTCATAAGCAAGCTGCCTTTCTTCTTGGTATGATTGGAGCTTCAGGCACGGCGGCAGCATCGAGCTGAGGCGACGTGAGGCCTTTGAGCATTCATGCTTCGATAGCCAAGGGCTGCTTTTCTCTCAAAAAGAACAACGTCCTCGAGCTTCACCCGTTAACAGTAGCAACAACATCTGACGCCTTCCACCGGAAGAATAGATATACAGCCAGCGGACGCCTGAAATACACGTGACGTCAAAGTTCTGTACAAGCTTTCTGTAGTACTCGTATTTTAGACAGCAAGACATGGATGCCAGCTGGCAGGAGTTCGTTAGCCTGGTACTGGCCACATGATTCGATGTTGACTGGGATATAGCCGCTCAGTTGTAGCTAGAAAGCCGCAGTACAGATTGCACCTCTTACAGATGTAATGGTCTCGAACGCGACCCAGTTCTACGGTATCGCGAAATTCGGCGTGGCGATACACCTCTCGACTTAGAGTGTCCTTGCGGGGATTTGCGACCCGAACAGCCTTCTCTCCCGTCGCTTCGTTAATCTCGATGACTCCAGGTGTAAAGCACTTTGCGAATTTCTCGCACAGATGCGACGGGATGGCTTGTTTGATATTGATGGAGGGCATCAAGCGATATGAAGCGGTAGCTGGGTATTGTTGCAAGCGCAAGCAGGTAAATGAGGCTGTCGCTGGTCTTGGCAAGAGAAACGAGATGACATACCGACAGGGGACCACTTTGCGTGATCCTTTCCTATACCTTTCTCGCAGTGCATTTCCAGTAGAATTTCCTGTTGGGCGATGAGAGAGTCAATGATTTGCTGGCTGGAGAGGCCAAGATGCCAATGCTCACCTGATTAGGCCGCAGCTTTGCGAGCAAGATGTCGTCATAGACAGGTTTAGGGGGCGCGGTCGCGAATGTTTCACCTTGAATACCCTTTGCCTGCCAGTTGAAAGCAGACGAATAGACTGCACAGCCCTTACAAAGTGTCAAAGTTCGATATCGATAGCGGTACTGCCGAAGAATTGTGGCCTTACCATGCGTGTTGTGATAGAGTTTATTGATGTCCCGTTCGCCGGGTTGACTTGATCGATTGCGTTCGCACTTGACAACCAAGCTGAAGACAATGGTGTTGAGATCTGTTGGTTCCTCATCAACTATCAAGACGAGTGAGAACGCACCATCCGTCAAATGCAGTCAGTCACCGGGGCATATAGTCAACTTCGGAAAGTATAGTGCCTTACAGCTCTTGAACTCGACCTTGTTAGGGTCTATGGCCAGTGGAACTAGTCCAAGTCTCTGTGAAAGTACTTCGTCTTGTATGATAGAGGTGTTGTTCCAGACGTAAACCTGTTCAACCGCCACCGTTGGCACCTGGGAAAGTACGGTCCTCAGCGCAAGACAATACAGCATTTGCGGCAAGAGCGGGCGCCTTACTTCGGCCAGGAGGACTCTTCGGATGGCGTTCGCTACAGAGGCGTCTACACCGATAAGATCTAGCTCGAGGGTGAGAGTGGACATCCTGGTCAAAGTGACTTGTAAATGCTGATCGAGATTGTTTCGCGGCAGGACCGTCAGCGAGCGAAGCGTGGAATGCTGAGAGTCAGGCCTGCGACAGGGCTTCCTGAGAGGTAATTGAGTGAGGCTTACGTCTCTAAAGGCAGCTTCGCTGAACACTCCCTCTTCGCCTGGCTGGTAGCCTGGAAAATCCGTTGCAGAGCCCTGCGTGTGACAAATTTACTGTTCAGTCGGCCTGCGACGCCGCTCTGCCAGTCGCACGCACATTCGAGACGGTTTCGGGGCCCAAGGAGACGTGCGTCCGCCTGTCCAAGCTGGCCATGGTGCGAGGACTGAAGGGTGCGAAAGAGTCTTGCCGGCGGTGAAGCAGGCTTGAGCCAGTCGAAGTGGCGAAAAAGAAGAAGTCAAAAGGCAATCGAGGCCGACGAGCACACGGGTTTCGGGCCGCTATGCTGGTTTGCTCTACATATGGCAGCGCACGTTTCGTAGGACGCTGACCCTTTGCGCACCGCATTGCGAACGATACTACCTCAAGGATGCTACTGAAAGAGTCTAATCTATCCGGGCCAGGCGAATCTTCACTTCTTGCTCCTTTTGCTCTTCTTCTTCTTTGCCACGCTGGATCGCAAGGTGGTGCTGTCGGCCGCAGGAGTCTCGCTGTCGTCCACCTTCGGCAAAACAGTCTCAAGTTTTCCTGACTTGGTGGCAGAATCAAAGGCATCGCTGCTGACGAGGCTTTTGCTTTGCATGCTCGCCATCGCCTCGTGCATGAGCACCTGAAAGCGATTGAGGTAGAGTGCGCTACGTGTACGGAACTGCAAGCACTGTTGGAGGTGAATCAGACCAGTACCGTGGGGAGGTGATGTCTGACAGACTCGACCGGCCAAGATCTTGTTCCTAGCCTGCTGAGCTGTTCTGCCATCGCTCACAGACTCACCTGTCTGTTGTCCGTTACCTTGAGTGTCAAGAGGCCTTTTGAATGTTGCCATCTGGTGCAAAAACGCAGCTAATTTCCAAGCGGAGGGCAGATGTCAGCGCAGCGTCGTCTAGAACAGTTGTTAGGAAGGTGTATTACCCGACCAGCACCTTCTTCTTGCATGGCGCGCACGCCAATTGCGTACTCGCGCCATTGTTGAAGATACACCATAGCTGCCCAGTAGTCACACCCTTTGGTGGGTTTCGTCGCCGCCGCACTAATGGAAGCTGCCTTTCACGTATCCATGCACAGCGTGCGATTTGACCACCCAGCTGCCTTGATGCGCCTTGACACACGCCCCGACAATGTGTTCAGGTGTTGGCGAAAAGCGAGAGCATGACCGGTGGCAGCCACCACGCTTCCCTCATCGTTGTCGGTGTGATCAACTACTGTGCCTCGAGAGCTTGCTTTCCTTTTCGCAAGATGATACGCAATCTCTTGCGCACGAACGATGCCTGTAGGGCAGCCTTCGAAATCGCTTGTCGTCCTGCCCAGCCTTTTACGCAGCCTGTATCTTCTGGCGACGGAATTAAAGTACGCTCGTCGAGTGTCGTGATCAAACCAGTCGAAACAGCAACGCCCGCTCTCCCGTCAGCGTCAAGGTCCAGCTCGGTAAAGGCAACAGGACAAGATGCCTCATCACCTCCGTCAGCCGACGGTGTCGGTCTCGGTCTCGGTCTCGGTCTACGCGAAGACAAGGCCAAGCAGCAGAACGCCGATTTCTTGCACCAGCCTGATCCAACAGCTGCAGCCGATGAAACAGCATTGCGCCACCCGGATATCGGAGCTGCTCAAAGTGTCATGCCAAAAGCACAGATGAGATCTTCTACGGTCCCATCGTCTCGTTTTGGGCGATTGTTCCAGTATGGAGGTCGGTAACTTCCATTGAAAGTAGACAACTGGATTAGGCTAAGTTTTGTGACATGTGTTTATGACAGGTCTCGCTGTGAGCGTGGGCCTCGGCACAGCTCAGGCTGCCCTCAGCACCAGAAAACGCGAGTCCTCGCCTCTCTACTTCTCCGAGGCAAACATCCGCCGGATTGTGAATACGCTCTCGCGCATGCGAGGAGCTGCTCTGAAGGTCGGGCAGTTCCTGAGTATACAGGGTGAGCCATATCACAGCCCATCTCCACATACTTTTCTGTGCTCAGACCAAGTTCCTGATGTGCAACAGACTCGAAAATGTTGCCGCCAGAGATAGCCGAGATACTTTCTCGTGTGCAGAACGCCGCCGACTACATGCCTTGGTGGCAAACCGAGGTTAGCAGAGCGACAATTACGCAAAGCAGCCTTTAAGCTAAATGATATACTGATATGTGAGACAGGCACTCCTGATTGAAGAGCTGGGCCCTCAGTGGCGGGAGAGCTTCGCCAATTTCGACGAGGAACCCATTGCTGCAGCCTCCATAGGGCAAGTGCATCGTGCGACTTTACATGATGGAACCCAGGTCGCAGTCAAGATACAATTTCCCGGCATCGCAAAATCAATAGACGCCGATATAGGCTACCTCAAAAGTATCCTCACCATGTCCTTCATTCTTCCACCTGGGCTGTTCCTGGAGAACAGCCTAAGAGTACTATCTCAAGAACTGCATGAAGAATGTGACTATCTACGCGAAGCGGATGCCTGTATACAATTCAGATCGCTTCTAGGAGGTGACTCCGTCTTTGCGGTACCGTCCATACACAAAACTTTGAGTACGCGTCGGGTTTTGACAATGACCTACATGCACGGCGTCCCACTCAAAGACTTGAAACATGCCAGCCAGTCACTTAGAGACCATGTGAGTCATGTTACTGCCTTCCTTACCTGTCAAAATGGTTGACCCCTTGGCAGATCGGGAGTCTTGTGGTTACATTGTGTCTGAAGGAAATGTTTGAGTTTCGCTACATGCAGACGGATCCGAATTGGAGCAACTTCCTATGGAACCAGGAAAACATGCAGGTAACAGATCTGCTCTGCGCGTAGGTTTTTGGCCAGCGCTGATCCACACGCCAGTTGGAAATCATCGACTTTGGTGCTTCTCGCGCTTATTCGCAAGATTTCGCCCACCTATATAAAGACATGCTTCTGGCTGCCATTGCGGACGACCGTGCTGCGTGCGAGGCAGTTTCCAGACAACTCAAGTTCATCGCCGATGACGACGTACCAGTGAGTCTAACCGCATTAGGCCAGCGCGTTACTGAATCTAAGCCTTGCCCAACATAGGAGATGATTAATGCCCATGTAGACTCGGTTGTGGCTCTTTCGGAACCTTTCAAAGCGCCAGCATACGATTTTGGGAGGGAGACTATCACTTCACGCATCCGCTCGCACATTCCCACCATGTTGCAGTATCGTCGAACACCTCCCCCGAAGGAGACCTACAGTTTGAATCGCAAGTTAAGCGGTTGCTTTTTATTATGCGCTAATCTAAAAAGCCGCGTCAATTGTGCAGAAATACTCTCCGGTGTCGTATAGCCCCAACAACGCAGACGCTTCGTGCGGCCATCTCCCGGGCGTAGGGGGCTCCAAACTTGTCTCCGTACTTTGTAGTTTTTCGACATGCCCCCTTGTTCCACCCTTTTCATGTAGTGACCTATCTAGTCTGGTGAGCGTTGACATTTGGTACAACGTACCGATCAGGTTGTAGCACACGGTTTTCATCGCGGGGAACGGTCCTGAAGATCAAGGTATGACCGTCAGCACAATACAGCGGCGCATGTTACATTTGGATAGCATTGCACACGTTCCAAATCCGACCTTTAATATCGTCAGAGTGTGAGACGAACAGACGGATGGGACGACCGTGCCTCCGCCACAGAATGCGCCGTTGACTACTAGTACCGTTAACAATTTCAATGCAATATCTCGGCTAAAGGGGCCCTCCTCTATGTGACGGGTTTCTCAGTGTCTACTGGCTATATTGCGCTTGTGCCATAAATACAGAGGCCTAAGAGACTTTCCATCATGCAGATCACGCTACCCGGAAGCTGCAAATTTGACCTGATGGCAAAACAACCGATACTGTATGCGGAAACCTGTCACGAGACATACCAGAGAGGCTGCTCGCTCGCCTCCTAATCATGTCCACCGAGTATCAAGGCACACTTATGATCTTGAGGCTTACCCCTTCGCTATGAAGGCTGAATTGTCTAGATGTCTGGACCTTCAGGAACACCATTGCAAGGCATTAATTAGATCGCGTGGGGACTAAGACTTTCTGTCTCATGCAAATAGTGCCATAGACGTGGCATCTACAACGTATCATTGTGCTTCTTCGACAATCAAGTGCCGTCCAAGAAGATGCGTGAGCGATAGACCTTTACGAGCCGCCGTTGCTTCTTGTGGCGTGTCGAATTGTACGAAAGCGAAGCCACGCGCTCGTGCCTGTGCATTGAGAGGCATTCTCAGGGACTTCACATTGCCGTATGCCCTACAATGCACTCGTCAGCATCTTAAAACAGTCAACAGCATTCGATGGATGACCTACGAAAGTAATTCTTTCAATTCTCGCATTTTGACCTCGAACGCTAGATTCTTAATGAGCAGCTTAGCGCCACTGGGTTTATTGCTATGAAGAGCATGCGGTGAAGCACTTCTGGCTTCAACCACCGAAAGCATGTTTCCATCGAGAACGTGTCCGTTCATAGCTTTCCTTGCTCGTTGCGCAGCCTCCGGTGATGAGAAGCCTACAAATCCTGACAATCTTCCGCGACCTCTATCGGACATAGATGTATGCGAGCTTAGACTGACATAGGTAAAGCCGTACAGGTCCTGGAAGAGACTCTTGAAAGTGGCGGTGTTGGTGTTTGGCGGGAGGCCAGTCACGTGCAGGGAGTGAGAATGCGCCAGGTCCCCTGTTGAGATTGTTGCGCCGTTACTTTCATTTATTGGGGCATCAGCCAGTCCAAGAATCTGGTCATTCTCGGATGAATGATGCTCTGTCCAGAGTTGACACGGTGCACGCTCAACATATATAACACTGTTGCCCAGCTTACGATATGCCAAAGATTTTGCGGCTTTCGCAGCTGCAATAGGATTGCCGAATCTTACGAGGGCAATTGCACCGGAAGGCGGAACGAGAATGCGGTTGGCTCCATCGCCAGCCTCCAACAAAGATTTGATGGTAGCTGAGGTACTTCCTGCTGGAAGATTCTTAAGCAAGAGAGTCGTGCGGGAACGTGGTCCTGAGTCCTCAAAGGCCGCGACGTTGATTCCATGCTAGAAAACGAAGACAACTCAGCGACTCTGGCTGAAGGGACTCGAGCTTTGGCGGGCTTACTGAAGCGAAGTAGTCTTTGGTTTCCTGGATGATATACGATTCCGCGAGAGCTAAGCGAGAGGCAGCGGAACTGTCCGAAACATCCAGCAACTCTGCTTTCGACGAGCCGTACCGTGATGCCAAGCTGGCAACAACAGCGTCGCTCTGAATGAGCGCAATCTTTAGAAGCTTGAAATACGCCGGACTTGCCAGGAGCACTTACATTCATGTACAATGACGCCCAGTTGAACGATTGATCCGCTTGCTCCAGAAGCTTTGCCTTCCTACGATGAACAAACGTTCCGTGTTCATGGCTATAGCTTTCAGTTCTGCTAACATTGGTGCGAAGCGGTTCTAAGCGTGAAGAGGCTGGTATGATGTGCAGAAGACGACCCGATAGAGGTTTTCCGTCCATTGCATGGCGAGCAGCCATAGCGTGCTGGGGATTCTGGAATTGTATGAAGGCAATGCCTTTGTTGCCTTGTCCTTCTTGGGATGGCACATGTACCTGAGGGAAATAAATGCAAATGTAAAAATGTTCACCCAATCGGCCCGTAATGTAGTCTATACCAAAGGAGCTGTTAACATACCTCCGTAATTTCCCCGAAACAGGAGAAAGCGTCATGAATAGCTCTTTCGGTGATGCTGAAAGCTAGGTTACGCAGAAAGAGGCGACCTGTTTCTGCCTCTAAGGAATTGGCGGAGGAAGAGGAATGTTTTGGACCTTGGTGACTTGATGAGGTTGGTGGCGAGCCGGCTATGTATTTGTCCTCCTCGTCCGTATCCGCAAGTTGCGCCGGCTCGGACGGAGGTATGCCTGGCTGTCGCTTCATGCGTTTAACGAGGTAATCTGAGTCGGTCCCATCGTCGATGGGCGCATGTCGCTTAGTGAGCAATTCATCGGGCGTCGCCATCGATGGCGGTCTAGCTGCTTGTCCTAGACCCTGTTCCTCGCCAATGCCAACGTCGGCGGGCGGATCTTCAACAGAGTGTTTCCTGGCGAGAGGTAGAATACTCTATGAGGAGGATGAGCAGAAAATGTGAGCTGAAAAGGACTGTCAAGCCAGCTAGATAAATGACATTGAACTGACAAATTCAGCGAAGTCAACCTTAATGCGGCTACCCGCGAGCCAGGTTCCATCAAACCAGTCTTTGGCTTGTTGTGCGTCAGCGTTGTTTTCGAAGCCGATGAAACCGACTCGTCTTGAGTTTCCTGCTTTGTTGGCAAGCAGCTTGACATCGGTGATGCGTAAGTTCAGACTGGCGAAATGTGATCTGAGGCCTTCGCGCGACAGGGCGGAGGGGATTGCCAAGACGACAAGTCTAGATCTAGGGAAAGGCAGAGGGTCAGAAGAGGTGCGAAGGGCACTTTGAGCCTCTGAACAGCCTTGTGGCAGGGACTACTGACTTATCTGACATGGTCTTCCCTGCCGACCTCGATGACTATCCTTGTACTGCCGAAGCTGGAATTCGGCACCAAGGGCCAACAGTGTCTCGTCTGAGTGCCGATGCAAACCGGAGGAACGCTGAGCTATCACAGCAAGACTGGTTAGCGTTGGTGTCGGGCCAAGTGCACCGTTGTTGCCACATTGCAAGCTTTTTGCGTTCGATCATTGCAGCAATTGCCAAAACCTTGCACCTGTTAGAAGTTCTTACCACATGTAGTAGTAGCTGCTGTGCTCGAACTCATCCCGCAATTCGAGCTGCGAACACCTCTGACCTGTGAGTCGCGATTGACTTCCTAAAGTCCATTTCATTCCTCTGCCTCGAATCTAAGCGTCCTTTCCTGCAATCCAGCCCGACAGTACTTCTGCAACAGACCTGCCAACAGCGGCACGCATACTCCGACTCATGTGTGCCTACATCGCTCATCCGTATCGATGTGTGCCCCGCGCAGGAATCTTTAGGACCCTCAAACCCCGTCAACCCGTCAGGCTGTCTCATATAGGAGCGCGTCCAATAGCCCTGCCGACCAATGTTACATGTACATGGCACCCTAAGCCTGGCGCCTCTGCCAATCAAAGTCTGCTTCGCTTCGCTGGACCGATGGGCGTGAGAGAAGTGATTCTACCGGATGGCATCTTACCAGCACTGCAAGCAAGCAACCAGAAAACTGCGTCTGCACCTTCAAAGGGGCCAACAGCCGATGCTCACACCGTCAATACCCTGATTATGCAGTGCGAGAACGCCTCAAATTCAAGCCAACGCTCTAATTGGGGCTTGACTGCCGCCCTCGTTGCCAACTGTGTGCAAGGAGTCAGTGTTGGCTCTACGATCGATCTGCACCTCGTCGGTGTTGGATACAGAGCAAGCATTGAGATGCAGGACTCAAAATCCATCACTGCCGAAACGGACTCTCCACAGCAGGTCCTCGTCTTGCGTCTCGGGTATCCTCGGCCTATCCGGGTGACGATACCTTCTCACATGCGCTGCGAGGTTCCATCGCCCACCGAGATCAAGATCATTGGTAACGACAAAGCTGCGCTAGCTCAACTGGCAGCCAAGATACGGACACTCCGACCACCTGAACCATATAACGGCAAGGGCGTTTTCGTTGGCACGGAGAAGATACAACGGAAGGAGGTCAAGAAGAAGTGATGTGCCTGTCATGATAGCTCTGGCATTAAAACAGTAGTACGACCAGCATATCTTCCCACTGCTTTCTCCCCGATTCTTACACGTAAGGTGGTCCTAGATTCTTCCTGAAAGCGTCCAAAGTGAACTCGACTACAAGTAGCAAGACACCTCCGCCGGGTGCCAGTCGCAATACCTTGGGCAAAAATCCCTTGTATAGGGCGCCGAATCCTTCCTCACGCGCGATGACAAGTAACGAGGGGAATGTCCACTAGAAAAAAGCTCAGCTTGGTCTTCGTCTCCTTGACAACAGATAAGGCTTACATTGTATTTAGGTACAGATCCTGCGATCTAGAAGCGGTGTGAATGCAAAATAAGTCACTTAGAATAGCGCTGATGCTGATACAAGTGCACGAAGTCTTACTTTCGGCGAGTTTTGGATGCGTGACTTGACCACATCGACTTTGGAGGCGGATGTCAGCCTCGCATGCGTATTCTTGAATGTAGCGTATCGACCTACATGGTGTATTCAGAACCGTACCGACGAAGCCACCAACTGTACCTCTGCAAGTTGAGCGTTGTTAGCTGATGCCGCGAACCAAAATTCTTGAAACTGCTTCCTTACGAGATGAGGTTGTTACGTAGTTCAGCGCCCTTGGACTAGAGACCGGCATTCAGCGTCAGTGTCCAGGTTCAAGCAAGTACAAAGAGGCTGTGCCGTAGCTTCTCGCAAGCAACTCGCCTCGGCTTTAGGCAGAGCAGCTCGCACAGAGAAGATGCACGAAAAGTATCCACCATTCCAAGTCACGTGTCTGAGCACAGGAGGACGTAGCGTATTCAGCACTCGACAAATGTTCTCACTCCAATATGTGCATACCGCCAAAATGTAGCCTCCATGCCATTGTACATTCCCAAGATGCCTTCATTGCGAATTATCTGCGCGACACAGTCCAGCGGTCCCTTGTACTTGCCAGCGCTGTTGCGATCTTGAAGACGTATCTTGACCAATTCGAAAGGCACAACGACAACACTTTCAGTTGCTCCGGCCGAACAGCCTGTCAGTAAAGCTAAACCTTGCGTGGTCTTTTGGGTATCGAATACACGTCGATAGGTTTGTCCCCACCAATCATTTGCACTGACAGTAAAGCGCATCATCAGTCCGGTGTATCACACAATATGGCATGCTGTGACCACTTACCTGAATTTGACTGCTCGCTTGGGGGCCTCCATCATAAGGGGCGGTACCAACCCTCGATACAGTCGCGAGAAGCTATTGCCTCGGTCAGTGTGTGTTGGCACGGCTACTATGGAAGGCAAGAGCCTCACCCTTCTTGCGCTACTATCTTGCGAAAGCAATCTATCATGCCATCATAGTAGACTCCGGTCCCGGCGGCACGCTTGCCCTGCAGCTGAATGCGAGTTTTGACCTGTGTAGCACATCAAAGAACTGTCGTTTAGGCACCAGTTTGATCACGTTTGGATGTAGCGCTTACGACATCTGTGGAGTATTCAAGTACGCTTCAGGAGGTGATGCCGGAATATTGCAAGTTCAAGCTGGACCTACCCAAGGGGTACAAGCAGAGCAGTTCCGTGACACCGCTACTCGAAACCGTCAGTGATTATCTGAAACGGAGACCTTCGGAGCAAATGTACACTTACGCGATAGCGCCTGCGCCGAACTGGTCTTTTCCTCCGAAAATCTCAGCGCGCTACCCGCAGATGGCTCGAACGCGGCAGCCATACTCACAGACGAACGGCAGCGCTGACAATGCTCGATTCAGTACTTCCTCGAGCAGCCTTCGAATTCAATGAGCTTGGACTTACGCTTAGGCCGAGATGGAGGGCTTGACATTGTCGGCAGTCTTGTGGTTGGCAGAGCAAGGCAGCGGATGGATGCGCGCTGTGAGACAGGCCGACGGCTGGGTGATCGGGCCAGATCGAGTGCTCTGCTTCGGCTGCTGCCGGGAAATTGCATATCAGGACACGGGTGAAGCAGCAGACCCAGGGAGACAGTACGTAGTGGAGAATGTGCAAGCCAGTAAAGAAGTTATGTTGTTTCATCGCAGAGTTTAAGCTGATCTATGCATATGGGAGAACACTATTTCACTGCCATGGACGACGAGACGATAAGCAGCTATACGATCTGCTGCAATTTATTACTCTACTTTTCCCCTAGGGCACTGCGCTCGACGGTCCTGCATCGCAGTCGAATAACAGGATTGAGAGTCTTTTCAGCCATATCGTACTCCTGCGCTACCTCCACAAAGTCTCCTGTCGCGCTTTGAAAAGCCGCATTCATCCAGACTCCACTACAGGTAAGGTGTTGAGGGATGCTCAAGCGACTGGTCATATTGGCATGTTGATTTCTAGGCTGTAGATGAAGTAATAACAATGGGAATCGGCTGGAAAGAGCTCGCTTCCAGCTCGCTTGAGAAAAACCTGACCTCGCGCAAATAATGGAAAGCACAGGTTGCGCACCATCCGGCTCATAGTATGCCGCTGTCCCCTCCATTTCCCGCACGACTGCGGGTCCGACTGCTTTGCTGTAATGCTTGCATTGTACGATGACACATCGTTGGTCATGTAGCTTCCAAGCGCCTCGAATATCGACTCCTTGATCGCCTGCCCCGCCGCTCAGCGTGAGCTGCATGGATAGATGAGTTTGCAGGTATAGTCGGCAGTGAATTTCGTAGATTTGGCCACGTTTTACTGCGGAAGACACTGACATTTTTGCACCATGGATTGATCTCGCGAATTGAAGAGCACACCCAGACGCATTCGTTGCTCTCCCTTGGACTTGGACTACCGGGTACAAAAGGCGGTGCTTATGACCGTAAACTGAGCAAGTAGACTTGAAGTCGATCGTCCCCTCAGTATCTGACAACCATATGAAGCTGTATATAACGCTTAGCGTAAACTATCAACGTACTTGCTTTGCTCGTGTAGCACCTGTACCCTTGATGGTGAGTTGGTTGTGAACCAAACTTGAGGATATCGCAATCCGTCCGATGTAAATGTGTCAAAAGTGACCAGTTGCTACTTGGAGAGCAAGCTCTTTTCGACACTCTCTGAAATCCTTCAGAAAAAGCCACCTCGAGGTAAACCGACCAGAAGCCTTTGGCAATCAACGGACGGTACTCGTAGTATCAAACCGAAGTTAATAGCAGTTAAAAACAGGCAAAGCGTATACCATTATTAAAGCCGAGTGCTCGAGCACGCTTGCGAATAGAAGGTGTTCGGCTGCATTTGCCGGGTCCTCTGCACAGTGCATACCTATGTTGACAGCCGAGGCGAACACCGCATAGCGCCTTCAGCATACTGGAAACTGTAGAGAAAAGAACCTCTTCTTCTCTGAAATTTGCGTCAGGGTTCAAATTTGAAGATAGCAATGACTTAGTTCGTTGTGGGAAGCAGGGCAATTCGCATTATGCAATGGTGGATGAGGTAAAAAGGTAATGGATGACGGCACAAGGTATCTAGGATTCCGTGCATTAGAAAATCGCTTAGGCAATCTCGCTGAGGTGCATCAAATACCCAACGAGTGTTAGAAGAAAGGGGCCGCCTGTCCAAGCTTACAGCCTGCGGATACTGGTACTATTTAGCAGCACGGACTACACTGTGCTCAATATGTCGCCTCATCGGCGCAGAACCGCAGCCACACCCCCCCGCTTAGGGTCAAAGTCACCACAGGCGCTTGCGGCATTAGCTCCAGCCCTTCTTTGCCAGGTATCCAGCTATCCTCTGGCTGAGAGTCTGGCGCGAAGGAAATGGCAGAGAACTCTTGGAGCAGCTGGCATATCACATAACTCGTTTCCAGGTAAGCTGTGGAGATAGGAAGATCTTGTCATTTTGATAATCTGGCAGGAGAAAGCAATCTCGCTCACCCAGCTCCTGGCCGATGCACTAAAGGCGAACATTAGCAAGACCGGTGGGCAACGGTGAGCAATTGTTGGCAGCTTACGATGCGCGGTCCAAACCCCCAAGCTTGGAAAGCGGCAGTGAAGTTGCTGGCGGATACCTGAGCACCCAGCCAGCGATCCGGCCGCCAAACATCTGCATCTTCCCCCCATATGTCTTTGCGGCGTTGAAGTTGGAAAACCCCCCAGGTAACGTTCGTCCCGGCAGGAATATGGTACCATTGGCCTCTGACTTCTATCCGATCTTCGCGCAATGCAACGCGGCTGTTAGCCGAGATGGGCGGGTACATCCTAGATTCATTCAGTATGTCAGCGTTTCGTACAGGGCTTGTCTCAAGGCGACCAGCAAGGTCGAGCGGTCGAGGAGATAGCGATGCCGTCCTGCTCACCTCAGCGTTTCGTTGATGACGGCCCTCAGGAGCTTGAGATGTTTAATGTCTTGAAAGCTCAGTCGCATACCGTCTCCTAGACGCTCGCCAATCTCGGCGCGCAGTCGATCTTGCACCTCGGGGTTCTTCGATAGCTCGTACATCAATGATGCTATGAGTGATGCAGTAGTGTCCCTGGCGGCCATCATGACATTAAGAAGCTCGTCTTGCTTCATCTGAAGGGGAGCAGCATGATCAATGGTAGTTGGTCACGTAGCATGACAACCTTCACCTTTGGATCCATGCCGTTCGGGGGCTGATTTAAGATATTTAGGAAGGTTGGATGATCCTCACTCCTAACGTTTGTCGCCTCTCTGTCAGAAGCGCGCAATATCGCCTTTTCGACCAAATCTCGAACAATCTAGAAAGCACCTCTTAGTCCGTGGGAGACTTAACTAGGGGGGTTTATATATCAATTGGCTCACAGTCATATCAGCTGACATACGACCTTTGGTCTCGAACATCCGCCATAATGAACCTGGAGTGTCGTTAGGCGACAGCTTTAAATAGTAGAATTCCGTCCTTACCAGATCGCAAGCGTGCTGCAAGACGCCTTTGCACACGGTCAAAGGCTGCAAGATATGGCGGATCGGGCTTATCTGGACTAGCCGTCGACAATGTATCCTGAGGTGAATAAAGAGCAAGGGCATCAGCGCATCTTGTTCGTGTCTTACGGCTGACGTGAGCCGGGCGCAAGTAATAGAGCTACGCACCACACTTTCGCCAAAGAGAAATTCAGAGGCGGCGTCCAAAGTGAATCTCGCGGCGAGGTCATGGAACTCGACCGCTCTTGCTCGCATTTCATTCGGACCTGGCTGCGAAAGCTTCCTGATCGCGGCTACAAGCGCATCCGCATGCTTAGCATACACTGCGAAATCTTCCAGATTCTCTTTGAGGAAGAACGGGCGAGCAGCAGTTCGGTGCACTTTCCATTGCTCTCCGTCCGAATTGAAGATACCAGAACCTATTGTCCGCGGTAAGCTCAAGCTCTAGGCTTATGTCTCATGCTTACCCAGACTAGGGGACGATTGATGATCAGTAGCTGCACAGCGGGGAACAGCCAATGTATGGAACACTTACACGTCACGAAACAGATCATTGAGGAAACTACCTAAAGGTCAGCTGTTCGGCGTAAGCTTAATCCCTTCTGGTCAGACAGCCTTACCTGCCTTTCACGTAGCATTCCGAAGTTTGAGTTAAGACGTGCCGGATCACCTGGGTGGATCACGTGTCAGTTATGCACTCCTAGAAGTTTGGTATGCGCACATCCGGATCTTGCGTATACACCACTTGGGACCCAAGGATCTTGAAGCTGAAGGTATCGCCGTATCTAAAACACAAATAAGGGTTGGCTATATTGCGAACAAAGGCGAAATTTTCGAGCGTACTGTTTTGCCAGACTTTCCATAGCTGCACCCGGGAGTCTTCCTTTGACATTGCGCATAGCGGTATACAAGATATCCACATTTCCAAGAAGCCGGCCTTCTACCGCTGGCCACTGGCTTAGTCCTTGTTGCGCCAGTTTGTGGGCAATACGGCTGCCCTTCTCGTCGCGACGGCTGTACAAGTAGCGCCAAAGTAGGGAGAATACGGCTAGGAGAAGGATGTTCCAGAGCATCTTTGGTTTGCGAGAGTGATTCAGGAAGATGAGCCGGTGCGTTATATGACAAGGATCTACGCTTGCGACCTCCCTTGCAAAAGAGTCTTCGTGCTCGATTGCCATCATGATCTTACACTTGGTGAACAAAAGGGGCACCGGACAAAAGAGAGCGATCGCAGGTTAGTCGGGACGGGCACGTATTCCCTATTCTGTCCTGCTCCCATGCTACTGGTCGACAGAGCACCCGACCGACCCGTGGAGTGGCATGTTAGATGTTTTTTGCACCCAGAGCTGCCCCTCAAAGTACCCCTGTGATTTTGCACTGGTAATTTGCGTCTAGCAGGCAGCGGCTAGAGGTGCGAGGTCCGATGGTCGGTCAGCCCGCCAGGTGCTGGCAATACAGGTTTCTATGCACGTCAGTAACAAAAAAAGGGAGCACTAAAAAGCATACAAAACGGAACCGTAGCTTAACAGAGTACGTAGTCGGTCTTTAAGGAGGGCAAGCATGGCAAAGAAAGAAGACAAAATTGCATCAAACAAAAAGCAATGCCGAAAGAAAGTTTGAAGATTCAGCCTACAAAAGCGTCGGCGACAAAAAGGTGTTTGCCCAATAGACCAAATGACAATAGAACAACAATAAGCGCGCTGAACAATAGTCATCCAAGCGTATTCTTATTGTCTTCTGATTTTGGCTGATACGACGAGCAGGCTATTTGAGACGATACAACGGCGCATAACACCTTTCCTCCTCATTCACACCCATCACATCGAACTCTCCGTTCAGTTTCCACGCTCTCTATCAGACTACACAACACCATGCCTGCCCAAGCTACCGAAGTATCCATCGACCAGGGTGTTCATCCTTATGCGCAGATCAGTCTCAATGGATGTGTAGTCACCAAGACTGAAGAAGCAACCGACCACGGCGTCCACCCTTATGCCCAGATCAGTCTAAATGGCTGTGTAGTCGCTTAGATGGAGGTAGGAGCCTGTTCCCCAACATGAGGTAAAGGCAACATTCTAATGTTTGGGTCAGCAGTTCCCAATCGTCACTTCAGAAGGTGACGCAGAACATGCGCTAGAAGTGGAGACACAGGACAAGCATCGATTGGGGTAGTGTTGGAGACTCTTGTTACGTGCAGAAGATCTCTCGAGCTATAGTAGCTTGCTTGGAACAGTTTCAACCCCCGCCAATCTCTTTCTCGCTCTGCCATCTCTGTACATAGCCATTCTTCCCACATGTCGAGTTTCAGATATGGCTTTTGCATAGCAATGCTGTGATTGCTTACGTGAGACTGGCCTCTGAATATTGACAGGCTCACGACTTGTCAGCGGATTGCATTACCCCTTTGCGAGACAGATTCAAGCCAGTTTGTGCTTCAATCCAGGGCGAGATACGAGTTGAGGCGTTTTGCGTGACCTGCGCTCCCTGTGCTACTAGTTCCAAAGCCCTCGCCTGGAAATCTTGCAGACTATTGACGACCTGTAATTGTGACTTGTATAGTTCTGGAGTGTGGGTTTGCTCGAATGCTGCTGTGTATGACGTGATGTTGCCGAGATGTTTGGGAAGGAAATACGCCGCGGAGGCGATTAAGAAGGTAGGCGGTGTAATGATACGGAGAGGAAGGAGTCTGTTGCGAGTGAGTATACTGCCGAGGAGTGTCGAAATACCAACACTGGAGTAATAGCCGAGAATGCAGGATAGGCAGTCGAGGAAGCCAGTGAGTGACAGTACCAGCGGCAGCCACATAAAAATTGATTAAGTGATGGAAGGAACGGTAGTGGAAAGACAGGACAAGTCAGTATATGTGTGTGTCCGGGCGCATCAACCTGCATAAGCACTTTGCTTGGCTGGTTCTCTACTTTTCGGTTGCTCACGAGACGCCAACCGCAGACAAGAGGACGACCGCCAAACTAAAAGCGCTTCGGCTGCAGGCACTTTGGCCGCTTCTAGATATTGGCGGACCTCTCAATCGCACAGAGCGCCAAAGGAGCCTGCCTTTGAGCAGATAGGACTCACTAGAATGCTCCCGGCGTAAGAGGCTCGTCCTTGGCCCGCAGAGTGCTCAATTCGTCTGCAGAAGGCGGGATTAAGCAATCCATTGTGAGTTACTGGTTTTCTGCAAGGTGACAGAACACTGTAACTCACGCTCCAGCTTGTGCTCGGCACCAATCCACTGATCTGAGGCCAGACGCGCTCGCTTGGAGAGGTCGCCATAGACGGATTGCGCTGCTTTGCGGACCGACGAAATCCGGAGCTGGAGAGGCGATGGAGGTTCTGGTACGAGTAGGATGGGCGTGCCAGGGCTATCGTAGATGGACAGCTTAAAACAGCAGAACAAAACAACCATGAGTGAAGCTCATCTAGACGCCTGCGATCAGCATTGCACTCGAATGATGCCAAGCTGTGCCCTGAACGAATGAAGAAGGGAGACTATCTCACCCTGCTCGAGGAAGTCGTTTGTAGCTGCTTGCTGCTGCTTGCATCTGTCATGTCTGATATCGGTGCTCCAGTCTGCTGGGTGCAGTGGAAAGAGAGAGATGATGGAGCAGGGACTGCAGCAAGTCCGGCTTGATCTGGGACAACGTCAAGAGGGAGAGCGAGCGGTATGGACACGACCGCAGCCGCAGTCACAGCAACACCATGGCTCAGACCTTAGCTCGTGTGTCTGGACACAGACCGAATGATAATGATCATGCAGCTGTCTTGGAGTCACTGGAAATCGATCCGAGGAGGCTCTTGTAGCAGCGGCAGTCTCACGAATGGGGAAGCAGTACAACGATTATAGCATTACAAGAAATTGAGCAGTTAGCAAGACTAGAGTACTGGTGAAACTACTACGTTATGGAGGTGTAAATATCGACCCGACTACACGACCTGGCCCAGATATAGCCCACGCTTCAGCCTTGATTTTCTCTTGAAGCGTCCATCGTTGGTAACTGTTGCCTTCACCTTCTTCGAGCTTGCCCTCCTTGGATTCGGTGCAGTATCCTTCTGGTTGGGGCTGGCGAGCAGGATGAGCGTGAGCGCAGGACCTTGCGCACGCGGCAGAAACATGCTAGATACTCACACATGCTGGAACTGATGATGCTGCTGCTGCTGGTGAGATGATGTCGCAATAATCCTCGTATGCTTCGCTCGGCTAGTGGATGGTGAAGGAGGAAAAATCTACTCGAGTCTGGTCAGCTTCACCCGATGCCCGCGTACATTGCTCCTGCATTGTTCCATTGCCTGTTCTCTGCCCATCGAGAGTGATCTTCCCTCCACTTGCATCGAATGCATCATTACTCTTCACCTTCGGACACGCTTTGGGCATTTCAACCATGCTGACCCTGCATGGAAAGTTTCGAAGGCTGGCTTGGAGGGTCGAGGCCCAAGAATACAACACACAGCGATTCTTCATCCGAGAAAGCTAAAATATGTATCCTAAGCCAGCCGAATAGTGCCGGCCAAATCCTGAGAGGGCGAGAGCGTGTCAGTAGTGGATCTTCGTCGTCAGCTATCAGGCGTACATTCAGCAATTTGGTTTGATGCGACAGAAATGGCCTCGTCAGTAATCAAGTATGCTGTCTGTATGTACAGTATTACAGTCTTGACATGGTTTCCTTTCGTTCGCTTGTTTCTGTCAGTATGACAAACCCATGTCTAGAAGTCCACATTGCCCAAACACGCTTCATTGGCAGCTTGAAAAGCGTTGACAGACCTTGCCATTTCTTCAGCATAAGCCTACTTGCATGTTGTCCGAGTCGGAGTGATAAGGCGAGGACCGTGAGCGGAGTGTGTGGACTGCCTGCCAGACAGCGTTGAACCCCAGTCTCAAAGCCTCGTCTGTCGTAAAGGCATCGGAAAATGTCGAGCCGGAAAGCCCGAAGAAGTGATCGGTCAGGCCTTTTCCTTTCTTCTGTTCTGGCCACAAGTCAAGGCCAGTCAATCCCGAGATGCCGCTCGCAAGACCAAAGCTCGCGATGGGCAAAACGATGAAGTGGATGAGCGGGCAACTGACGCACTTCCGGCTGGCTATCCGCCAGTCAAGAAGATATCGCATAGAAAACAGGTCCCTAGGCCGGACCGGGCATTAAAACGCATGCAATTGGACAAATGCGTGGGCATTGAATGAGTAGATGCGCGCTGCGAGCGCGAGCGTGCGAATGAAAGAGGCAAAGCAGAAACTGATGGTCGACAAGGGCCAATGCGTGTCGGACAGAAGCAGACTTTTCGAGCTTGCTGCTGCCTGCCCTACTGTACTATGCTTACCTATCATCGCTTGATACAACATTAAGACCGAGTCTAGATACTGCTGAAGGCTCTGCAAGCTGTTGCTGAGTCCATCTTCCATCTGTCTACCATGTCATATCGCACCCTCAAATTGGGCAACTGAGGTCAGTACTGCCGGATCAATGGGATACCAGAGCCAAGACTCGATTTGTACGAGAGATTCGAGAGGAATGCAAGATCTATACAGCATTGCACGAAGTGGGCACAGCTCTCATGGAAAGTGCACTCAACCTAGCCCTCAACAACTTTCTCCATTCGCATGGCTTCCTCTATGAAGTGCCGGCCGCCATGCCATTCGCTCGTCATTCACAAGGCATGGAGGACATCCTCCTCAACTTCGATATGCCTCTTCCACACCTTCCGCAAGTTGACGCTATCCTAAAATGCGCCTGTTCTCACTGTGCCTGCGATTGCTGGCGGGCCATTAATGTCTCCTCTGACGGATCATCCCGGGAGAGCTAGTGTGCAAGCATTCAATGCTATCCTCGATATCGGGCCGGGATATCTTGGCTATTTGTGAACGGTATGGGGAATCTTTGGTTCGCCAGAGCATGGAAGAGGATGAGTCGAAGCTATGGACTTTCGTCAAGTTGGCCAGAAGAAGAGGGGCGAGACGGCACAAAACGTATGGGGTGACGGCTATAGAACACTTGGCTCCGAATATGCAAGTCAACATAAAGTTCTCATCGCTCACAATCTCGACCCTGCTGTTCGGATCGGCCTTGCAGATCTAGCACGGACATACCTTGATCTACCTGCTCCAGTTCGGAATATGCTAGTAGAGCGAACGGCTGCACTTCTGTCTCCTAGACACATCGGGCTTGGTAACATTGTTGGCCAAGATCAGGAAGTTTTCTCCCCCTCTGGATATCAACCACCCCATGTTCCAGCACCTGCCTCAAGGGGGAGTACCTCCTCAGCTAAGGCAAGGTGTGATTAGATGCGCCCTACCCTTCTACTTCTCGCCTTCGCCCTTCATCCAGACGCTGCTCGTGTTCAAGCTCTACGTATCTACAACATTGCGCCTAATCTTCAGTCTATCTCAGCCATTCGTCAAGACGCAGGCCCTTACAAGCAGTGAAGGCAGCTGGCTGGAGTTCCTTGAGTAGCTGAACGATGTCTGCCTGCAGTGCGCTACCTATTTCGTTTGCATCATGTTCTGTCAGTCTCACCTGAAGGGAATCTGCCTGCCGCGTATCGCTGCATCAAGACGTTTCCCCAAAAGACGGATTTTAGAACAGAAATGACTCCTTCCAATGCAATATACATCCAGCCAACGGTTCTTACCAGTCTGATACAGCCATTAGAAGGGGGGGGGGGGGGGGCATGTATGTCTGGGATGGAGCTCAAGGAACAGAAGGGAGGATGTCGCGGGATGGTGATCTCTCTGCTGCCATGGCGTTAGCCATCCGAGCCGTTAGGACAAATCCTTCAGGAACCTTTCGGGCCGCCCGCCCGCCTCCTTCACCCATCCACCCTGCGACAGAAGCTTCTCATTTGTATTCGAAGGAGCTGGCTGAGTAGTTGGAGCAGGAACGGACTCAGCGCTCAGCAAAGACCAGATCTGGGCAAACATGTCGTCCGCCGGCCATTCGACGTTGGGCCTCAGAAGGCGAGGCGTGGAGGTGACGCGACAGGCTGGACATGAGCCAGGTCCGCTTCATACTGTAAGTGCAGCTTAGGCAATATATTCTGGTCATGCCAGCTCAGCAATGACGAGATGCGAGCTAGTTTGGCCACATGTAGGCAATAGGTAGCCATTAGCAAATACCAATTTTGTTGGAAATTAAGGCCCCAGCCTGCATTGTATCTATTTGTAATGAAAATTTGCTCATATTTCTTGCAAGTCAGTCACTGTATCTTGCACCGCTGGTCGCCCAAAAGAACTTGTCTCGCACACTCTAATGGCCACCATCTCTTTTGATACTTATTGCTCGGCATACAGCAACGCGTACATTTCAGAAATTCGTTAATGGGCTGATATCAACGATCTCACACAAACAGAAGCTCTAGAAGCCGCTCAAGGAGAGGTTACGGCAGCAGGCCACGTTAGCCCACCAGCTATTTGTAATACTTTAAAAGCTTATACAGGCTACAGCAATATTTCCTCTGCTTAGGCAAATCAAACAGAGTATAATAAAGTACTCAGCTTTCGAAAATGCCAGTTTCATTGCAACTTCGTCAGTATGGATCTACTTACAGCTGTTACTGACAACTCCTACTCAAGTGGCGGCCGATCGAGGCGACCATGACAGCAAGATAGATGCAATATACAGATGTCTGTCTTCTTTTTCTTTCTCCTTTCTTTCCCTTCTTCTTTCTGTGTTTGATTTTATTCAAAGCACCCCCAACATTAGCGACAAAATCGCGCCTACTCGCCATCACACAAATGTTCTCTCCCTCCGCCAGCCGTACTTCGGAAAACTGAATTCCCCGACTCCGTCAGTGGTCGGGGTCCCGCACAAATGTCCATCCTTGCAAAATAGCAACAACCTACGACTCCGCTTTTACCTCTAAATCACGTTTGCGACGGCAAGACGTGGACGACCATGATCGATTGCAGATACGCCCTTCTCGCAGCAGCGCTTGCATTAACAGTATGTTATGTAGGGTATCAGAAGTTATTGCATCCGCTTTCTAGGTACCCTGGGCCTTTCTGGGCGTCTTTGACGGATATATGGTCCTTATCGCTGTCTACGAAAGGCAACTGGCCTCAACGCATGCAGCAACTGCATGCACGTTATGGTGCTGTCGTTCGCATCGCGCCAAATGAAGTAGCAATCGACAAACCAGAAGCAATAGCAGCTATCTGTAAGCTCGAGATCCCCTTGATGTAATTTTCGGACTTCGGCTGAGAAGCTTACCGTACCGGACTGCCTGACTCTTCAACTCCAAGATGGCTTAAATCAGGGCAACGTTAAAACGGACTTTTATATCCCCTTTGGCAACCCAGCACAAAAGCCAAACCTTTTCAACGCTGTAGATGACCAATATCATAGTCAGCTCCGTCGGTGGGCGGGCAATGTTTGTACGTCCGAATGACTCCCATGCTGGAACCCGCTGATTATAAGCCAATCCGCCAGTCTCAAATAAGGCAACAGCGGACTTCCAACCTCTCATTCAGGAAGGCATCGCCACGTTTCTCCGCCATCTCGACAACAAGCAAGGCCAAGTCGTCGATTTCGCCATCAAGTTCAGGGAGACAGCATTCGACTTGAGCGCGCTGATCAGCTGCGGCGATTCTTTTGGTGAGGAGGACAGTATTCTTGTAATGGTGGTTTCGACGGTAACTCTCTCGGTCACCTTCCAGACACTATCAATCAAGGAGACTCGACGGGTCTAATGAAAGCGGTATGTCTTGGATACTGCCTGTCTATCCATTTTAACATACACCAGGATACCGCTCATCGTTCCGATAACAGATGCTCATTTCGAACTCCGCCGGAGCTCATGTACATGTCCCTGCTCTCAAGTCCTAGATCGCCACGGACTTCAATGCTAACTTGATTCTAATTCCAGTTCGGTCGGTTCCCCATTGCGCAGATTCTGCTCACCAAGCTTGCTCCTCCGCCCGAACTCGTACGAGGCCTCAAATTTATGACTGAGGTAGGTGTAGTGCATCTTCTATACGTATAGAGGATTACAGCTGACCGCAGCTGTCGCTACGCATCCAGTTCTTTCACGAAAAGCTTTTGCAGCACAGAGATGAACATGCGGCAGAAACCGGCGCTCACGATCAAATGTCGCTTTTGCTTAGACAGAGCCAAGGCAAGTCCGACGCACCATATACACTGCTGGAACCATCTTTAGACGCAAGAGTCAAGGAAATGTGCCAAACCGTTATTGCTGCTGGCTCAGAAACAACCGGCTCCACCTTGACTGCCCTGGTACACTATGTGGCCAGTACCGTTGATGTACTGGCTAAGCTACTTGCGGAAATTGAGGCTTCATCTGGAGACGTCCTGGAAGACGGTACCTTCCCAGTCCCGACAGTAAGGCTGAATATCGCAAGGGCTTAGGAGCATGATTGCAAGCTTACCTGCGGATACTTCGATTGCTAGGTGCTGAAAATGCCATACCTGGACGCCGTCATCAAGGAGACGTTACGCATGCATCCAGCTGTGGGATATAGCCTCCCACGGAAAGTGCGCGCTGGAGGCCTTGTCATCGATAACGATTACTTTGCCGCAGGGGTAGGTTCTCGAAGTCTGCTCAACAAACAGCGCTTGTTCAAGTACTCAACTCTGCTACTTTCTCTTCTGTCCCCTTTTTGTTTATGCCCCCTTGTTGCATTGTCAGACCAATGTTGGTGTAAATGCTTGGCAGATCCACCAGCATTCCGAGATTTTTGGCAATAGTCCAAACCAATTCGATCCCGAACGATGGCTGGGCGCAAAGAAGGATGCAATTGCGCAAATGGACCGACACATGTTTGCCGTTAGTCTTTTCATAGCGTTCTTCTCCTGCTCACAGCTAAGACTTTCACGCTAAATAGTTTGGCTCTGGCAGTCGGACTTGTATTGGAAAGCACATCTCGCTTCTAGAAATGCGTCTCCTGGTTCCCGCTCTTTACCATAACTTCGACCTACAGCTCGTCAACAAGCATGCAGGCTTCACCTACCAATGTCACTGGGTAAGACATTTGCCCCCCCCCCCCCCCCCCCCTGCGGACGGGCAGTATACTGACTATGTGATACAGTTTGCCCTGCCAGATTCGCTCAACATGCGAGTACGCAAAAGACATTTATCGGGGCAGGATGCACATGTAATTAGACCATTTGCCTCCATTGTAGCAGGTGCTCCGTAGTGATGCAAGGAAACTTAACAGTTTGTTAATGAGCCGAGCGCTGTTCATGTTGCAGCGGGCAGTACTGTATGTTTCAGGCGCGTGACAAAAGCGCGATATGCATATGTTGGAAGAGTTCCAAGCCAAAGAAAGAAGCATGCCATTTGCTGGTACAATCAATCGAGAAGAAGGGGATTACAAGCATCCATGTCAGAAGTCCAGGACATATCTATTCTTCAACCCTACCGCTTCTAATGCCGATGCTCCCATGCCGGCTACCTGCAAGAGGAAGTATAGGATCGTAATGGTGTAGTAACCCCGTATAGTGTCTGTAGTGAGGGTAAAGGCTTGCTCGCTAGCCTTGACCCAAGCTGTGAGACGCAGAGAGCAGTCAGCGGAATGTCCTCCGCGTGACGTTGTCAAGAACTCACGGAATGCACGCTTAAACATAGCTTCGTCGAATGTAGTGCTAAACTCTAGGATAGCAGCATCGCTAATTCCTCGCATGTCATGGGTCAGGAGTGCCTTGGCAAGCTCTCCACCATCTTTCATTGCCTGATTAGCACCTTGACCACGCCCGGCTGTTTGTTAGTAACCGTCACTATAATCAGCCTGGCTTTCGCAGAGTATGCTCTCTACGTTGACTCACGAGTCATAGCATGTATGCTGTCCCCAATCAGTATGACATGACCTTTCCTAGCATCACCACCTCGCCAATTTGAAGGTTCAGTAGATGATGAGATCCTGCCCGTCTTGACGTTTCTATTTCCACATCTGATAATCGTGGGTACGCCCTCTGGAAGCAATCCCATTGCTTCAAATCTGTCTGCCAAGGCGTCGCTCTTCTCCTTATCGCTCACGCCTGGCCCTGATGGCAGGGTCGCCTGTTCGGCGTCTGGCAAGTGGATACCCCAAAAGAGGAAGGACTCGTTTTCCGAACGTTTGCCATTGTTGTAGGCGTCATAGACTGCACAGAAGCCGTGGCATTTCTGAGTGAAGAAGAGAATGGAGCCGTTCTGACGGAGGAGAGGTGGTAGCTTGGCATAGACATTATCGTTGATCTCGCAGCGTCCCTGAATGATTGGCAAATCGTCGACAGGACGAACGTTGTTGATTTTCATGGCGGAGTTAGTCTGCCACAACGCAAGCTAGGTAAGCTAGAAGTGAAGCTAGAATATGGGGGAAACACTGACTGTACTCCTTGCGCCATCGGCTCCAACGAGCAGCTGCCACGTTCCAAATCAGCCTCAACTGAACCAAGGCAGGCGTAGTATAGGGAACTCACATCAACAACTACGTCTTTGCCATCATCAAAATGGCATATAACTTCGGTTTGGCCAGACACCGACTTTCGATAGGAAACGCTGGTCAGACGATGAGAGAAGCTAACAACCCCTCGCTTAAGTGGAAGTTTGAGAAGATATTCCTTCAGGGCTTGCCGGGGAACAGCGCGAGTCTGAGGATATAGCTTGAGAGTGGCCAATTTTGCCACTACTTTGAACTGAAATGGATCTATAACCGCGGGAGCACGCGACAACTCTATGACACGTGAAATATTGCAGTAGGCATGAATTGATGGATCGAGTAAATCAGACTGCGATCGAACTGGCTCTGTAGATGCCGACGAACTCACCAGAGCCCCAGACATTCTTCAGCTCTTCGTAGGTATCCTTCGCGAGGCATGTCTTCAGTCCGTCAATGCCGTCCGCTCCAAGTCTGATCTGGTATCCTCCTCGCTCCGAATCGAAAGTGGCATTATCACGCTCGTAGATCTGGACGTCGTATCGCTCTTGGTGGTCTCCTAGCAGGGCATTCGCTAGGCAGAGACCAGATAGACCTCCCCCGATGATGGCGACCCGAAAGGGTTGTTTGGACATAGTGCGTGGCTTTTGTTTGGTACGGTTGAGTGGTTGCAGTATATGAGAATGTCAAGATCCCGAAAGGCTCAGATAGGGAGGCCCCCAGGCCCTCCGAATTTTTCGGACAACTGTTCTCCGGCGGCCTTCGCCGGTGCGCCGCTTGTCGAAGCGGGGGATTTGGTATTGAGAGCAGTTGCAGCATCGTTACACGTGTCAGGCTTCCTGCATCAATCCATCGAAGGCAGTCACCTTCGACCTCGCTACCGGGCTATCATGGCGACCACACTAGAGTTTCTTGGAACCACCACTTTTGTTCTTCGCACAAAAGGTTTGACGTGAGGCTCGTCAGGCTCGCCGGATCACTATGCCACCGCTGACCGGGTATCCCACTTTAGCATATTCCATGATGCCTGGCTGGAACGGCCTTCAAATGTGCCTTCCTACCGCTCACCAGAAGAGGTCAACGAGGCAGACGTGATCCTCATCAATCATGCCCACTTTGATCATGGTGAGAAGCAATTGTCGTTGTTTTGCAATCCATTCGTGACCCTGGACTCTAGCTCCATTTGACCTGTTTTCTCACAACCTTGTATTACTCAACTAATGCAGTACCTGGAGCGGACATCATCGCAAAGCGAACTGGGGCGAAGGTTATCGCAAATGGCGAAGCGATTCGAGGTGAGTCCAATGTATCTCTCTCGCGAAGATCATGCTGGCTAAGACAGGCATGCGACACAGTCTTGAGAGAACAGGGGGTACCAGAATGGCAGCTTTGTCCCGTTGCTGGAGGAGAATACATTGATGTTGGCAAAGGCGTTGTTGTTCGTCCACTGCCTGGACTTCACTGTCTGATGCCGTTCGAGCGTGAGTGCTAGATATATGGTAAGCTGTTATCGTAATGAGGGCTAACGGTTTTCGTCTCCCATCGCACGCAGATGGAGCAGTTCCTGACGTACTTTCGACTGACTACAAGTATGTCGGCAAGGAGGGTCAGTCGCCCATGGACATCACCGAGAAGATGACGAAAGGTCGGAACATTTAACATTCAAAGGTAGAACTGCCCTGACATTGAGCTACTGCAGGTCTGGGAGGCATTCGCCAGGTATCAGATGAAAAGCTGCCCAGCGATGACTTTCGCGCTTTCAAGGCCTACATGACCAAGAACTGGGGCAGATTCAGTTTGTGGGACGGTGGCTGCATGATGTTCTTGGTGAGGCAAGCTACTTTCGCTCCTATAACCTCGGCTGAAGCTATACGTCCTGTTGTTACTACTGTCCTGCAGATCACAATCCCTGACGAAGGGACTGTACGTTTCTGATTCTCGCGGTACTCCGCAACATGAGCTCACTATGGTCTTGACAGATCCTCTTCAACGGACATACCGGAGCACATATGGGCATCCTTTCCGAGCTTGAGCCCAAGCCAGATCTAGCTGTACTATCGGTTGCCGGGCAGCCTTGTTACAACGGAGGAGGCTACACAGGAACCGCCACCGACTTCCTTTTGGATTCTCTGCAGCGATTGGGCCATCCAAAGCAGGTGAGCATACGGGGCCTTGCTCAGCGTACACGTTTGTAGCGCTGATGAGTGCGCTCTTTCCTTGCTTCGCAGGTTACTTGGGCGCTCCACGATAGAGGGCCAATTCCACCGTTCGAGATCGATCTCGAGCCTCTTGAAAGAGCTGTGCGTAAGGCTACACCCTGTGAGATCCTCACTCTTCGGCACGCAGAACCAAAAACAGTTCTCGTCAAGTAAAGAGTGTATGCTAGCTCTTGAAATGTAGTAGCGCAGATTTGAATTCAACTATTACACACAAACAGCTAGTTCTTCAAAGTAACAACGCAGATTAAATTTAATATTACATTCAAAGAGCTAGCTCTTGAAATTTTACCTCGCAACTTTCAACTCAATAGTGTAATTACTCTTGTCAAGGATGAAAGTACGCAGGGTACAGACTTATTTTTTCTGCGACGACAATGCCACCAGATAGGTGCAAGGATACGAGGGACCTGTATGTACGGTATGCTGACCCTTGTTATGATTCGGCAATAGAGGCAGCAGAGGCTCAAACTCAGGCATCGCTGGATGCACCCCTTTGACCTCCAAGCGCATCGACTCTCCGGTCTCAAATATCATGCCTCCGGGCCAGAGGTGAATTTCCAGCTTGACTATCTCGCCTTTACTAAGGTGCTCAGCGCGATCGTGCGGATGCCAAACATAAGCTTCGGAAAGGATGCCACGCTGCTCGTCGTTTAGACCAGGCTCCTGCCCAACTGCACGATGGGAAGCGCGCAACCTGCCATTGGGCCCTACGTATCTGTAAACGTTTTCTAGTGGTATATCTGCGTCGATCGTGCCTTCGGGGAGGTCTTTCCAAGGTATGTTGTAGGAGAACAGTGCGTTCCCCTCTTTGTCCAATTTACGCAGTATAACGTAGACATCCATATCATCGGCTGAATCAGCAGATGCATATAGGGTGACCTTTGACCAGCCGCAAAGCTCTGTGTATTGCTTGAAAGTGCACGTGAAGCCAACTCCCGTCATCTTCTCAAGGCGGGCATCATTTCGCCCTTCTGAATCATACGACACTTGTGCATCGCTTCGAGGTGCCTGCGGGGATAGCATCATGCTTGAAGCATCCAGATGGAATGTCTCGTACTTGAAGCTTGGAGGCGGGTAAGACGAGATGGGTCGATTGACTACATTAGGCATATTGTATCCGAGAAGGGATAGTCGCAGAGGAGGTGTCTGTTTCCAATCATTGTCTAGTCCTTTCAAATAATGATCACAAAACTTCTGTAGCTCGTCGTTGTTCTGTGGTTGGTAAATATCATGCCACTCGTGTGTATCGTGGATGCGTAACCTAGAGAGTTGCAATGTCAGGGGACCTAAATTGCGATGCCAGATCAGAGGAGAAACTCCGCGCACCATTTCTCCCGGGATTGCGAGAGGAAGAAGCCTCTGAACGATCCTTCTGTATGTAGCAGGGTTGAATAGCTCATCAAAGCATACATGGGAATGTCGATGTTCTGCAACTTGGGCTTCTTGTCAAGCCAGTACTCCTCAATGAAAGGCTTCTCTGCTGTCATTGCAGCTACGTCCTCTCGCTCGCCAGTACCTGCGAGGATGTGTATTGTTAGAGACTTCTGCTGGAAGCACTTTTACACCGTAGGCGCTCACCAGCCACAAACTTGCTGAGCAGCAATTCCCAAAAAGTGAATTCTGGGATACCACCTCGGCAGATGGATTCTCGGTAATAATCACCAAGACCTTCCCACGGTGCAATTGCAGTCAAGCTGGGTGGCTTTTCGGCAGCAATGAACCACTGAGTAGATGATAGCCACGAGTTGCCGACCATGCAGGTTTTTCCGGTCGACCAAGGTTGCTTTGCTACCCATTCAATAGCATCATAACCATCGCACCCTTCTTGCGTACCGTAGACCACGTGCTTTCCTTCCGAGTTGTAGCTGCCCCTCGCACAGATGTTGACTACGGCATAACCTCGTCCACACCATTCAGCAGGATCAGGAGCTTCCCAATTTTCGAGGCCACTCGTCCAATTCTTGGGGATGCCTGCTCGATACTTCATGCGGTTTAACGATAAAAAGCCTTTTGTACAAAGTTCGCGAAGCATTAGTCTCCAAGGAAATTTTGTAGAGCAATGAGAATACGCACCGTTGCTCGATTTGCCGAATGGTCCCCAGGCCACAAGTGCAGGGATTACCTCATGGTCCGAGGAAGACGGACGAAAGACATCACAATATATAATTGTGCCATCGCGAAGCTTGATAGGCTGATCTTTATCCCATATCGTGTCTACGGCCATGGGCTTGACACCCTCCTTCTCCGTCCAACCTTTTGCCAAAGCTGTCGTTACGGTTTCAAACGGCCTGTAAACAGACTCGAAACCTTCTGGACTAGCCTTCTTCCAGCGGACATCGGAGCGTGCCAGAACAGACATGTCTTCCCAGTTGTAGTAGACTAGCTTTGTGCGTCCCTAGTGGTCACAAGAAGGCCATTCCGTTCTTAAGGCCATTTGATCTGGGGTTCGGACAAGCTTCGGATTTCAGATGCCCGTCGCCAGGTTCCGCGGGGAGGACGGGAGTGTTGGGAGCCGGAAGAAATGGATTGTATCGCTTCCAGCTGAGCAGAGATGCGTGTAGCAGTGTTGTTACTGCATTCCACTCGAAGCTAGCAACGGCTTATGCCAGCAGCTACGACCGCCTCCTCGCCAGCCTTATAAAAAGAACTGCAAACCTCACCCGTGAATTCTTGGACAGGTGTACGGCAGCCATCAGCTACGCGGGTAGTAAGTCAGTCACTCACAGGACATGCATGCCTGCCCCAGATGCTACGCTGCGTGAGTATGCTTACGAACTGATGGAAAGCTGCTGGGTCGGGCAAGTTCAACGGTGAGTGCAGCGTGCAGATAGTACTACAGCGCCGCTGCGGTGAACTTCAGGCTGAATTGGCATCCGAGTAGACGAAGCTAAGATCGTCTATGATTTTGAGGTGTAGGTGTTGTGACCGTTAGCGAACATGCCATGTTGTCAGTTGTCAGATGACAGATGCGGGCTTGAGCTGGACGGCGATCGGACGTAAAATGGCGAGGTGAGGCTGCAATCGCCAGTAGGGCTCCGACGAACTCGCAACATATTGCTGTGCACACCACTGACTGCTTCGCTACCCATCGAGCTTGCATGGCTCGGCGGTGTGCACAGAGCTCGTCTCGCGCGCTCAAGCGGACTGAGGGCAACTCTAACGTGTACGCAGCTCAAGGTTACAACCGCACGCAACTATGCTATACCCGGTTATTGGGGCTATATACGAACACTACACCTCCAAGAGGAGCAGTCTAGCCAAGTTCTCTAATCTGTGCATGAAGTCAGATTCAGCTGCGATGCAGTTACAGACAACAAAAACCTCACAAGTCAGAAACACGCTCCTTGCGACATGCATCACCAACATAGAAATCTGGTCGGACCAACACAATCTCATCGCCAACATCCTTCGAGAACCACCTTTCCCAGTCACCTGTGACGTCGTTAGAGGTGTCTAGTCTGATAGACAGGATATCAAGGACTTTGACAACTTCGGATGCGAGGGGTGTGAGATTCGTGTTGCCAATTGTAATAGGATCCACATCCCAGCCCATGAGACGCCAGCCTATTTCTGAAGAATGCATCGCTTGGGTCAGTGCGGGACGACTGAATGCGAAAAAGATTAGACTAACTCCCGACAACCTCATCCAAGAGCTTGTCTGTCCCTTCCAGCAACTTGATCGGACGGTGTAGAGAAAGATGTCCCGCGGCGGGATGTCCCGTGTATTGTCCTGGCTTTCCTAACGGATGGTCGCCGACCTGCTTGGCGTCTAGGTGGATAGGTACGTTCATTAGCTACCCCCTTTCCGCAGCCCCGAGTGTGTGCACAGCCGCAATCACTAACCTTTTGCTCTGAATTCTGCATGCAGATGATCCGCCTCTTCCTCGGATGAGACACAAATGATCTTACCGACTTGTACGGCCAGATCCTGCTGCATGTTTCAGCAGCGAACGCATCAGATCAGACCATGTCACGGGACATACTATAAGAAACTTGCATGGCGCGCGGCGCTCAGAACTATAACCATTCAAAAGCTCTTCCTTCGCTTTGCCTTTCAGAAACAGCCCTAGCCTCCATGCTAGGTTAGCAGCGTCACGAATACCCATTTGCGCGCCTTGGCCGAGGAATGGCGCTGGGGATTAACTGAATCTAAGCTTGTGCTGACTGTACCCAAGTTGACGCAAGAAGACTCACGAGTGAGATGCGCTGCGTCACCAGCAAGTATACACCGGCCAGCTTTGAATCGGTCGACAATCTGCGCTCGGAAAGTATACATTGCGGAGCGCTCGATCTCGACATTTTGGGCTGCATCAGATTTCACACTTAGGCAGATGCCTCTGGCTATAACGTTTTCATCCACATCGGGAATTAGGGTCACGCACGAGTCAATTTGTAGGGAGCCAGTAACTCCCAAGTTTTTGCAACCAGCTCGTCCTTACTCTCTCCAGGCAAACGCATGAATTCGAAGCGTCTACGCCCAGGACCGCTCCACACACTGCAAAAAGACTCGAAGTCAGGACCAGGCGGATGTAAACGCTCAACAGACTCACCATGTAGTCGGCCTCGCGGGATCGCAATGCTGGAAATAACCTAGCTCGTAGTTAATATATTTGTAGGTCTCGGCATCCGGCAAGAGATCCACAACAAGCCAGTCATATGCGAAGCCTGTGGAGCACGGGAAATGGTCAGCGGCAAAACTCTCTGGGAAAGGATCCGAAAGACCTGCCCTGGTCTTCGAAATCAATATTGACCAGTTCCCGAATGGTGCTGTTCGCAGAATCTGCTCCAATGACCCAACGGGCTCGAACCGTTTGGCTATCAGAGTTGTTGCGGTTCTTGACTAACAGATCTACACCTTCTTCGTCCTGGGTCAGTCCAATGACATCTGAAGGGGCCCAACAAGTCAGCCACATGATTTTCACAGCTCTTTTGCTTGTGACCTACCGTGCGAGAAGCGCACGATGTTACGGCCTCGAGCTCTAATCAGTTCTTCCATCGAACCTTCAAGCAGAGGTTGATGAAAGCCTTGTATGACCTGTGTAACGCTATACTGGGTAAGCACCGTTCGCTGATATGTTCTGTGCATTCATGACCTTACATCGTAACCAGAAGGTCCCACTGTAACATCGAAAGGTTCAGCAAATGAGCTGGCGAAATGAAGACCTGAATCTTACCTGTACCCCATTTGGCATCGTACAGCACGTCTCCATGCCTATCTCTCCATTGCCATGAGAAGCCCTGCATGATGAGCGTCGTTTAGATGTGCTGAATTCAAGCAGCTTATGTCGATCACTGCTTGCTCACGGGTCTGACTATCTTTTGGACGGCGTTGTCTACAGCTCCCTTTGGCATGCATGCACGGTACAGACGGGCATTGTCGTCACTAAAGCCGGCTGCTCGCGGCAAGTCGTAGCGTTTAGGCTGTCTTTCCAGAAGGGCTATGCGCCGTGGGTCGATATTATAGGATTCCAGGAGGAGGTGGGTCAGGAATAAACCAGTCAAACCAGCGCCCACGACAACGATGTCGAGTTCTTCAGCTGGTGAACCGTTGTGTGTCATGCTATTTGCAGATGTTCTCAAATGGGTTGTTGTTATAGGTCTACTTCGAGCAGCATTTCAAGCGGCTGACTTCCTCTCCTGCTAAGGATCCCACGGACATGTCCTTTCCGTGTGAACGGAGTCCCACATTTCTGCCGAGCCGAAAAGAGGGGTAGCTTACGGGCCATGACCTTGAGTACCTGCAATACTGGCAAGGATTACTGGCATGTACGCCTTGTCAGGGAAGTGTTGCATGCGCATAGTTTATTGGAAGATGATTGAGGACTCAGCCTAGTGGTAACTTGATTCTAGCTTGATGCGGCCTCAATTAGCCCAGCATCATTAGCATTCTGAAAGCCGACATTGTGGAAGGACACAGGGCTACTTCTGCCGGTTGCTGGCGGATCTGTGGAGTTTCCTCTGGATAGCAGCCTGATGATATCGCAACAGAATTAATTGTCGTCTGTATACTTGTAAGACAGAGGTCTAAAACCGGCGAAGGCATGCCAGCTGAATTACCTTCCTACAAGAACCTGGCTATATCTACATAGATTGCCTTGCAGAGCTCAAACAAGTAGAGACACATACAAGGGCGACCCTCTAGATTTACAGGTTTTTTTATTACGCCCCAGAATAGCCATACAGTTGTCTGCTTCCTCCATTTCCCTCATAAGTATGATATTATACAGACTGACCTATCGTATTCAAGCATGTGACTCCTCGCGAGCGTGTCGGTGATGCACATGCTCAAGGGGAGCATCAATGATATAATCGAGTTGATGGCGGTTTCGCTTGAGGACTAGGATGGAGAGTAAAGCCACAGCGGTCATAGCAGTGAGGAAAATCCAAGCAGCCTTGCTAGCATCCGCGAACGTTTGATGAGCTGCGTTGAAGGCTGCTCCAAGAATTTGAGGGGTAACACCCGGAATTGCACCATGTTCAATGGCAGCAATCAACTTGGTGTCTCCAGTCGCCGCTCCAATGACTGGGCCTAGCAGCTGTGGATTTAGGCCAAGGGGAATGGTATCGTGAGCAATATTGCTACCTAGATTGGCATTGACCTTTGAATTGATGATTGCGTTGACAACTGCGGTTCCGACAGAACCCCCGAGAGCTCTGATAGAAAGCACAATGGCTGTGCTGGTGGCGATGAGTGACGATGGCGCCTATAATGGAACAGAATTATGCGAGCTTAGTACCAGTCTGATGTTTCGTCGAATAGTCTTCAACTTACTGCAAACTGAGCGACAACAGTGAGGAAAGTCAAAGGTTGTGCGAATCCAAAGCCGGCTAGAGTGCTCATGGCCACAGCGAGGCCCTTCGTGCCGACTTTGGTTTGAGTGCTGATAGAGAGAGTCTGTCAGCGCCGCTCGGAAATGACGACTGAAGGAAGTGCAGCTGACAAGCCAATAGCGGCACCCAGGAAAATCGTATAGCCAACGATAATGGGCGTCACGGAGTCCCTATACTTGGAGGCGTACCATCCACCGATTGGCAAGGAGATTATGAATGCTCCGTAAAACGGCAAACCGAGTTCAGCGCTCTTGAAAAGATCGGGTTCGTAGACCGTAGCGATTTGAGTCGGGTACACGTTAACATATCCGAGATAGACCACGCCTTCAATGCTGTCAGGACCAGCGAAGCGAGGTCAGCGTTGTTTGAATACTCAAGAGTCAGGCAACGAAGCGTACAAGATGCTGCAAAGGGAGAGAAAAGCAAGTCAGAAACCAGCACACTTTCGACTGTACACCTGTAAACAGTAACTTACGAAAGTAAAACAAGAGGGAAATTCCGATTCTTGAAGAGATCGTGATGGAAAATACCGTCGCTACGGCCTTTCCACTCCCAAACTCCAAGAGTAACGTAGAGAGCTACGCCAGCAACGATAGTGCCGATAGTGGGACCCGACTTCCAGGCATAAGTTACTCCTCCCCATGTCAAGCCCATCAAGAATAGGACAGTAGCGGCAGCGAGTAGAACGTAGCCAATCCAGTCGAGTCGTGGTCGATTCTCCGTGAGCTCGGTCTTGCGGACTGGGGGACTATAGAAGATGGTAAAGAGTACTGCGACCACGCCCCAGGCGATGATACCGCTGTAATAGAGCCAGCGCCAGCCGTTTGTCGCATCTGCGACAATTGCACTCGCGGGCCCGAGGAAAGCAGGGAAACCAGCGGGCGCGGATGCAGTGAAGACGAAAGCTTGACCTGCCGGTCTGTATTTGTGGGGTAAGATCTCCGAGGGGATTGCCGTTGCTATTCCAAGCGTAGCACACCCGACACCAATAAAGGCAGAACCGACAATGCACATGTTCACCTGTAGAGCCAGTACGTCAGGGTGTATGCTTGTCCCTGCGTGATTGCAAAACGTACGGAGGAGGCCCGACTACCAATGATATTTCCAACAACGGCAAAGACCGCGGGAACAATGATGAACCATTTCTGCAAGAGTGATAGATTTGAGCGCCCTGGTCACAACTACGGGCATTTCAGTAGGAGGGACTGCTCACTCTGCTGATGCGGTCTCCGAAGCTGTCGGACAGATAGCTGAGAATTGGCGCCAAGATTACTGTAACGACATTGGCGGTATTTGGAATCCATGCTTGCTTTTCCGAGTCACCCAATACGGCGACGATGTGGCGACTATAGGCACCGAATATAGTGATGGAGCTACAGCGAAGAAAAAGGCTCGCCTTGTCAATTTCCCATTGAAGCGATCTGTTTTGAATGTGTTGAAACGTACTACAGGAGTGTAATCCAGAAAAGGGCGACGATAATGGTCACGATGATTGCACGGACTTGCAGATCCTGAACAGCACCAATTATCATCATCAACTATGGGTAACTTGGCTGGAGAGGTGGCAAGGCCGACACTTACAGGTGCTATGTCTGGCTGTTGCTCGCTTGCAGTCGTCAAAGCGTTCTGAAGGGTCTGCCCGCCCTGTAGAGTGGGAGGTTCAACATGCTATGGGATGCAAGAGGAGGTGAGCTAAAGGCCTCTCTGTTGGCATGCACATACACCGCCAACAGGAGCCCATCTAATAGCAATTATAGACTTTCTCCAACTAGGGGACCGTTATTGGAGCGATCATACTTGTTTGCAGATGGCCTCCTAGCTGGCGTTGATGGGAAGCTCACCTGAGAATCAATCTTGTCGGAATCGAAAGCCATGACATCTTCGGTCGACTTGGGTAAGCTCATTTTGGAGTACAAATTCACTAGGCGAGACGACTTGTGAAAAAGACAAGGAGTGGTGCCCCTCGTCCTTCAGCCACGAACCCCAGCATTCCGCAAAATAGTACTGCGAAGGTCGCACAATCGTTTTCCGTAAGCGGAAAGATTGCCTTGGGAGCCCCACTTGGCAAAGCAGTTGCACCGGCATTGCAAGGACCTTGCAGAGTCATATCGGTCGACCTCATTGATGGGTTCTATCGAAATGATATTGCTGTCCTGTCTGTGTCCGCGATTGTATCGTGAGATTTGCCTGGAACGGAGTTTTCCGAGTTTTGGACAGGTAAGGCTGTCTAGTGAACAGCTCTCCTTGCACGCGCATTCGGGCAAGCAGGAGGATGTGTTCTGACTGCAAGTCGCTTTTCCTTGTGGCTTAATCATATTTGTGATGATTCTGGTTGTGTCGACATGCTTAGTCTGCAGCGGGGACTCAAAATGGTTGATTGCGCACTACTATGCTCGCTTTGCAGCTTACGACCGACAGATGAAACAAGCATTCAGATTCATTGGCCGTTGTTGGTGGCTCATCAGTCCATTCGTGACCACTGCAGTGGAGCATGGCTCATCCACAAAGCCGCGACGACGACCATGATGGGCGAAGCCACAGCAGCGACAGCGGTGCTCCAGCTGCTCCACCTGCGCGGCGTGCCGCTCAGTCAAAGACTTCTGGACTAGCTCGAGCTCAAGCGCAGCCATACTCACTAGCAGACGAGCGAAAGGCAATGCGCCCTTCTGACCTACTTTCCTGTAGCGAATGCCGTAAACGAAAGGTGAGTGGCAGCCAACCCCCATCCCAACCTGCTGGCACACCAACTCACGACCTCTCTTTGCCCATTTCCGATGCAATTTGGCTACCATCAGACGAAATGTGACCGGCAGACGCCTTGTTCGGGCTGTATGCAGCGAGGAAAGCCTGATCTGTGCAATCCGGACATTCGCCGATACCCTCCCGCAGCTGGCAAGCTCAACGAAGAATTGGCAGACCTGCGTGATCATGTGCGAATGCTCGAAAGTTTTCTGACCAGCAAATTTCCCGAATATGTCTCGACAGCAAGCTTGGCCGGCCATGCTCATCCTCCTCTCCCTTCGGCTCCCACCACATCCGCCACCATCAGCAGTGAGACCGCGGTCTACGATATACCAGAAATTTCGCAGAGTATACCTGCTGCCTTTTATGATTCTTCCATCAACATCGAAACAGGGAAAACCGTCGATATTGGAACAGTGATGAGAACACCTCTGCTTGGCGGTCATGCGCGAACAGACCGCAATGATCAGAGTATGGCATCAATTCTTGCCCGCTTTCGAGACTCGGAGATCTTGGGAGCAGACAAAGAATCGCCCTCGGTCAACGAGTTCAGCCCGGCTAGCGGACATTCATCTCTCCATGCGCAATCATTACCCTCGGAAACTACATCTTGGCCGTCGATTCGCATTCAGAACCGACCCAGCGCAAGCCGATTGCGAATGCAGCTTTTTGCAACGAGCCTTTTAAGCCAAATACCCTCACCAGCGTACTGCTATCAATACGTCGAGGCTTACTTCAAACACACCTCTTGGGAAATCTTCGCCGTATGTCGGAAGCAATTCCTAAGCGAGCTGAGCGAGTTCGAAAGCTTGCGTCTGCAAGGAGAGGCTTCGGAAACTGATGCTGCTTGGCTCGCTGTGCTCCTCGTTGTACGTGGAGAGGCCACACATCATACTTAGCTACCTTGCGCAAAGCTAAAATAGTGCACGCATCATGTTGGCAGGTCATCTCGATGGGCCTTCTCACCACATATCATTCGCCTCGAAGCTTGTGGGATGAAGAGGTTGACATCGATTACCGCCGCGCATCCTCACACTACGCCGATCTGTCTAAGACAGCACTGGAACTTGCCGATTGGACAGCTACCCCTAGTATTAGAGTACTTCAAGCTGTTCTTGTGACGGGGTGGCGCTATCATCACCTTGATGCGCGGAACAACTCCTTTGACGGCCAGGGAAGATCGTCTCTAGCTTACAAAACGCTCTTGCATGTGGCATATGAGCACTGCTGCGCCCTCAACATCGACGTCCTCCAGATCGACCAAAATGCTACCATAGCAAATGAAAACTTGGCGATGAATGCTTCTCCGGCCATGCGGAGGCAATTCGGGCTGCGACTCTGGTTCACATATCTGGTTGTGGAGACTCTTCTGAGCGATCACCAAGTACGTGGCCAAGGGCCGATGACAGAGATCATCCTGCCTGGGATGTACACTGGTCAGCTAAAGCGATATTCTATCCAGAGTAAGGCCACTGCTGACTTTCCCACGTGCTTCAACAGAGGATGATCTAGCCTCAGCCCACCATGTTCCCGAGCGACCGGTCACTGAGCACAGTAGTCTGCTCTATCTTCGTCTCCAAGAGATTATATTCGGCCAGCTATGGCGACAGGCTAGGTTGGCCCATCGTGCGGCCCCACTTTCCGAGATCACCCCTACTATCGAGCTATATCGAGCACAGCTTGACAACTATCTTGCCGAACTAGCAAGCGTAAAGAATCTCACTGCACCGTCTCCGTTGGGGACATACCACGGTGAGCATTTCGTCGAAGAAAGCTTGATCGACACACTCAAACCATTGCTGTTGTGCAGGCTTGATCAACACCATCAAGCTGTTCAGGGCGTCGGCTGCGTTGCGAGTATATCGTTCCACCCTTCTGTAGGTGGCTTGGCATCCGCTAGCACAGGTAGAATCCGCTCACATTGCCTGCTGCTCCGAATTAATCGGACAGGAGCATGAATTTCTCTCACGACTCAGATTTAGCGAAGAAAGCAACCGCCGAAGCCGCGACAGTTGCTGCAATTTCAATCCTTCCGGAGACTAAAACAACTATGCTGTGCTTTCCTCCGGCTGTAAACTTCTTGTACAATGCTGCGACGCTACTTCTAGGTTCGTTTGGCCAGTTTCGCTGAAATCTTCTTCACTGTCGTTGATTTGCATTCTCCTGCAGTGACACTATGCCCTGAAACAGACAAGGTCTTGGCCACCCAGCGGTGTGCTTTGCTGCAGAGCTCTTTACGCTTATTGCAGTCTGTCCAAGCCGAAACAAGGTCGATAGCTATTGCGAGCAATGCCAAGAAGATTTACGATGCACTGGTCAAGTTGGGAAAGGCCCTTCTCCAGGAGAGTCAAAATCTACCGTACATGGCGCGACAGCGCATAGAAACGATACTTGCACCATCCGAGAATACCTGGGCTGGTCCATACTTTGGTCAGCCGCCTCTTCCCTCCTCCAGCGATCTTGATTTTTCAACTTCAAATACAAATTGGGGTGCTATCGGAGACCTGAATCAAACAACCCTCACTCCAGCAATTTGGCCAGCCACGTTCATCGCCGATCCCATGGCTATGACTACGGATATCGATGGCTGGCTCAAGTGGCTTGACGCCGTTTAGCAGAATCAAGAGACCTTAGATGATATGCGGCAGGACAATGCTTGTCGGCCACATCGCGGGTTGCCTGTCAAGCACAAAATCAAGTCCTTTGAATTGTGCAGAGGACTTACAAGGTAGGAGCTTCCATTGCGCAGAAGAAGTTTGGTGGTGCCAGAAGTAACTGGCATCCAAAAGCAGTTCATCGTTCAGAAATTCGGAAGGAGCGGTACTGTGGCCTGCTCACAAGGTTGCCACATGCATGGAAGCCTCTAAGAGAGTCGATGGCTGTAACAAGACTAGCAAATCTTTAGCAAATGCACCTCTGCTGCTTTCTAGATATATGCTTGCTGGCTTTTGCTACCCGTGTCGCTGTCGGTGGTGACAGTCGTAAACGCGCCCATCGCCCTTTGACCTGCTGCAACTCGAGCGCACGCCAGAGGTGGGACAAGAACGTCACGGCGGCACACAGCACGGTCGAGGTCCACGTACCCAGCCTCAGTAACTGTAGTCGCTCGCTGGCACTTCCCTGTATCGTCGCCTTCACCGCCATAGTCGAGCACGGCGAGCACCTCCTCCCTTCAAACGCGTCGACCTCGGCGACAAGACAAGTGGCAGCCCAGAGTACCACGGAGAATGAATGCATGAAGGCAGTCGACGCCAACAACAACATAGCTGCTGGTGCTGACACGCAGTCTCATTCATCCGCCACTCCCGTGCAGCTCAGCTGTAGCCCGGGCTGGCCAACGCGTTCACCAGACACCCTCAATCAGACGTAAAGGCGAAACCCTTCCCAGACCAGCAGCACACACAAGATCAACGGACACACCACCAAGCGAGCAAGTGAAACTTTCAATTCTACCCTACCGCTCAAGATGGCCTCCTGGAACGGCTCTCCGCTTACTCCCTCGCGTCCTGCGCCGCCAGTACCAGGTGGAGCGAGCAATGGCCTTCGACCGCTTCTCACAACAGCCCATTCCTCCTCGTCCTTCACAAGCGGCTCTAACGTGTCCTTATCACGTGGCATGAACAGTATGAGCCTTTCAAACGGCGTCAATTCTGCCCAAGGGTCCTCGAGCGGCAGCCACTATGGTGGAGCTTCGGGACGCACGAGCAGCCTATTCAGTCACAATTCAAATGCTAGCCCAGGAGGAGCTGCTGGCAACGTACTGCGCGAAGGACAGGTTTCCATCAAAGAAGATGGCATCCGCAGCATGTTCTTCAGTAAGCGTTGGGCTTTGCTTCGACAGAACGCATTGACCTTCCACAAGAACAGAGAGGTTAGTACCGACAGCTCAAACAGTGCCATCGGGTGGATTTGCACCGAGTGCTTAGCAGTATGCAAAGCTGATACATTTCACCATCACGACACTCTTACTTTCTCCCGCCTACGTCGTACAATTCGCCACTATCGCACAGAGTCTGCAATCAGCATCCTCCTTTATCAATCTTCGCGATGTGAACGCGGTATCGAGAACCGATCTCAAACCGTACTGCATCGAGATTGGCTGCAAAGATAAGACAACATATATCGTAAGCCCGAAATTTATGCCGAAACTCGCGCCCAAGACTTGTTGCTGAAGTATTGCACTCTTTTCATGTCTTTGCAGTCATTCAGGAATGATGATGAATTGTACGGTTGGATGGATGACATTTACAACAACTCGCCCCTAGGTTCATCAGGGCCAACGAACTTCGTACATCAAGTTCATGTTGGCTTCGATCCCGTCTCTGGAGCCTTCACCGGTTTGCCAGAGCAGTGGACACGCTTGCTTACCTCGAGTGCCATCACAAAGGAAGACTACGCCAGAAATCCTCAAGCTGTACTCGATGTTCTTGAATTCTACACCGAGAACCAGAAGCGCGGCGACTGGAGCGCCACTGCGTCCGCTACCATGCCAGATTATATCGGCAACCTCAAACCCTCCAACTCCACTCCTTCGAACATAAGCTCGGTACCCGCTGCAACGCGCTTTGGTGCTGGCACTGGATTCGCCGGCAGCCAAGCTTCTTCTTCCGGAACCTCGCAGCTCATGTCGCGTAATGGCTCCAATACTTCAACTTCGTCAGCAAGTAGTCTGATGCCACAATACCCGCAGATGGCTTCCAAATCGCCGGGAGCCATCACATCAAGTGGAATGAATCGTCATAGCCCAGATGACTATTTTCCAACGCCTTCACGAAGCGCCAGCTCTTCTTCAGTCAATGCAGAGTCTAGCGCTACGCGAACGCCGCAATATACGGCGAGCAATGCTTCGTCTACTACATTCACCAGACCGGCTCCAGCTCCGCCCTCCACGGCTCCGGCCAAAAGCTTACCTTCAGCCCCGGTGCAGCAGCAGAGTTCAGGACTCAAGCCTGCCGTCTCGCAGAGCTCCCAGCGTCCAGCCGAATCTCTTACACAAGGCAGTACTTCCGCTCACGAACCTCCTCGCGCTGCTCCGGCTATTGCACGTCCTGCACCACCTGCACCTTCGTCTGCCGCTGGTCAAGCAAAGACTGGTCTCGGCGCTACATCCACCAAGCCACTTCCTTCCCCAGACAATGCGCACCATCAGCAAACATTACAAGCACTCTCGAAGCCACAACCTGCCAAGCAGCCGGCTGCTCAAAATGGGGAGCGTCGTATCTCCACGATGACTGAAGCTCAGATAACAGCGAAGCTCCGCAGCGTAGTATCGCCTCAAGATCCTTCGAAGCTCTACTCTAAGATCAAGAAGGTTGGTCAAGGCGCTTCTGGATCTGTTTATGTGGCGAAGACGCTCGAAACCGGCGTGAAAGTTGCTATCAAGCAGATGGACCTTTCAGCTCAACCAAGAAAGGAACTCATCGTCAACGAGATTTTGGTCATGAAGGATAGCAAACATCCCAACATTGTCAATTTCTTAGACAGCTTCCTCGTTAAGAACACAGAATTGTGGGTGGTCATGGAGTACATGGAGGGCGGAGCGTTGACGGACGTCATTGAAAATAATTCGCTCGAGGAAGAGCAGATCTCTGCTATCTGCTTCGAGGTATGGAGCTTTTCATCTTTTTGATTATGAATGGTGCAACACTGACTTTGTCCACTTTGCGTTCTTAGACCTGCAAGGGATTGCAGCACTTACATAATCAGCATATCATCCACCGCGATATTAAGTCAGATAACGTTCTACTAGATGCGCAAGGCCATGTAAAGATCAGTAAGCAGTCTTCTTCAGTAGTCTTCCCTATCCACCTGCTTAATATAATACTAACTGTTCCCCGTTTTCTTAGCCGATTTCGGCTTTTGCGCTAAGCTGACCGACCAAAAGTCGAAACGAGCCACTATGGTCGGCACGCCGTACTGGATGGCTCCCGAAGTGGTAAAGCAGAAAGAATACGGCGCTAAGGTTGACATCTGGTCATTGGGTAGGCCTTTCTTTCTTGATTAGGCATGCTATCATGCTCATCGTCTCTGCCCTACAGGCATCATGGCGATCGAAATGATTGAGAATGAGCCACCTTACCTTGATGAAGAACCCCTCAAGGCTCTGTATCTCATCGCGACTAATGGCACACCTACGCTGAAGCGCCCTGAGAAGCTCAGTAAGGAACTCAAGAGCTTCCTGGCTGTCTGTCTTTGCGTAGACGTCAAGAGTCGTGCGACAGCGGACGAGCTGGTGCAAGTACGTTACGGTCAACGTTACCGCATGCTGGACTCGATTGTGCTGACAATCGTTCTTATAGCACGAATTCCTGGCAAAGGCGGCTTCCTTATCAGCCCTTGCGCCATTGTTGCGATTCAAAACTCCAAGCCGCAACTGATTCCTCCTCTCTATCACAATGCAAATCCGTGTATCGTCCCTGCATGTATCACTGCTTGCTTCTGGTCCTGCAGGGTGTTGTTTCTATTGCCTGCATCTTAGACGTCATTCACTAAATGGCTTCAGCCTGTCCGGGAAGGTTTGTTGGTATGCTCAGAATGTAGCAAAGAGTTTGTCATTGGTCTTGGAAATCTTGGGCTACAGCAATGCGAGTCTCACAATCTTTGCGACACCGTCACCGCCACTCGAAGACAACTTGAACAGGATCGTCCCCACACGTCCATTACTGATGTACGCATTAAGCTAGTCTGCACACGATTCCTTGACCTCGTTATCATCGGTTTATTTTAGCTCGTTGTCTGCCTCCACCGTCTGGTCGACAATGTCTACCACACCTTTGGATCTCGGTTTAATAACGCATTCGAAATCCATAGGAGGGGGAGAGGCCAAGAATGCTCCCCAATCCATAGGGTCTAAGCTGGGCAGTACCTTGTTGCCTTTTGCATCGACCGGAGCTTCGACGTTGAAGGACCAGACGAAGCTCGCCAGAACTGCAAAAGAATATGTTACATCAGCCTCCTGTCTATATCCACTCAATGCACACTGCCTACCTAAAAACAAAGTCTGCTCGGCAAAGTGCATCCCCAAGCATTTCCTGCTCCCACTGCAGAGGATGTTAGCATGCGTCCGCGACGTCAATTGCTCTTGATTGCAACTTACAAGCCGAAGCCCGAATGTGGAAGAGTATTGAGCTTGCCGTTTTCGTCCAAGAATCTCTCAGGCTTGAATGACAGGTGATCAGGGTAAAGTTCCTCGTCCTCGTGAATATGTTGAGAAAGCGCGAAGATAGTTGCACCTTTGGGGATGAGATAGCCACCATAAAAGTCGTCCTCCAGAACGGCATGTGGAATGGCTACCGGAGCGACAGTATGCCATCTAAAAGTTTCTCTGACCATTGCAGTAATGTAGGGAATGCGATGGATGTCTTCAAAGGTAGGGAGACGATCCCGTCCAATAGCCTCGTCAACGACTTCTTGAGCTTTACGCAAGACGTCCGGAAAATACATGAACACGATAAGGAAGACTATTGTCGTACCCGTCAGTGTGTCGGTACCTGCGTCAACGATGGCAGAGCTGATTGTGGTTCCCTCCTGCTCTGTAATCTGATGCATATGATTTCTCATGAGCGTGCGGACCAGGCTTGGATGTAGCTCATCTTCGTCCTTTCGAACCTTCACCATATCCCATAACTCTTGATAGAGGGCATTAACTTCTTTCCTCCAAGTCAATGCTTTCCTCTTCCACCCCATTCCAGGTAGCCAGGCTGGAAGGTTTTTCAGAGTCGGCATATAATCCACAATAAATCGCCCTTGTATTTGGGCTGTGAATTGGTTATCGGTGGCAGCGTTGATCCTTGCGATGATTGGATTGTCGAGGTCTGCAATTGAACCGTGTGCAAAGGTGGTTCCCAGCATCACGTTTATGGTAAAGCATTTCACGGCAGTAACGAACCTCTCGGGCTGACGGATGATTCTCTGCAGAAGCAGGTGAACTTCAGGAGTCTCTGCCGGGTGTGCCCAATCTTGTAGTGCGTTGGCACGTAGCCGTTCGCCCAAAATCTTCCGGTGTTTTTTGTGCGTATCGTGCTTAGTTCGCGAAGTCCCGATGTACCACCCATTTTGCGTTACAAAGTCCTGCGCGACTACCAACTCTGGTCTGTCGCTATAATTCGTCATTCTTTTTTGTAAGAGGTTCTCTGCATGCTCCATCTTGCCAAGGAGGATGACGGGATTTCCCATGACCCAGTACATGACGATATCGCCTGCCAAAGATATGCGTAAGCAGGTATTTGGAATGAGTGGGTGTCATTGCAATCATGTCGCATTGTCTTGACATGAGTGCTGAAAACATCCTTGCCAGCAAGGGAATCTGGTCCCGAATTTAGTTGAGAGCAGAACGAAACTGACCATATTCCCTTGCCCACTTGTCGTATGTAATCCAGGGTCTTTCCTGATTGATGTCGAGTAGACTGCCGATGAGGGGCAAGCCCTTCGGACCAGGCGGATAATGCGGCTTCTGCCTGGTGTATCGATAAACCACCACAGCTAAGATAAAGGCTATCGCACCCGCAAGGGGCACAGGAATATCCTTAGGGCCCATTATCTCGATGTTTTCTGATAGCGTTTAATGTCTCCTGGTCTGAGGAAGAAGAGAGTCCCTATCGTACGGTGCCGGTACTTGGTCAGCAATCCTCGTCGACGATTGTGCACGGCCCCGCCGGGCGAATAATGTGCGTCCCTGTGGGTCTTGCCGAGTAGAGCGTGGAAATGATAAAATCCCAGGCTTCGCAGAATGCCGGCCGCGGCATTGTGGAGGCCGATAACGCTGATCAAGATTGCGGCCGGCTCCGTCGGCCGATTGCGAATACCCCGGCAATTAGAGACCTGTTATCTACATCAAGATTTGGCACAGGCTGCCTGTGGCACAATGTATACTGAGTCCTTCTGACTATTTGTCTAAAGGACATTGTCTGGAACATCGAAGACAACAGCTCCCCTGATAACGGGAACTCAGCGAACAGCGATGTCAGGTCCCCGATACCCAGCTATCCCGCCAGAGAAGCTCACGGCCGAGCAGAAGGTGTTCCACGATGCAATGGAGGAGAAGATCAAGAACGGCATGGGATCTACGTAGGTTTCGGCCGCTGGTCTTCGCATAAGCCAAAGCTGGCGCGCGCTGATTAGACTTGACCTTTCCCAGTTTCACCTTGATCGGCAAGGACGGCGGCCTTTTGGGACCTCTCAGCATCATGATGTACACACCGCAATATTCACCCCATGTCATGTCGCTCAACAAGGAAGTACTGTCCCTCCCACAGCTCGAACCTGCCGTGACAGAAGTTGCCATCCTAGCTACGCAAGCCCACTATACTGGCGACTTTGGAGGCTTCTTAACATATTCCCATTCGAGAATAACAGCAGCAAAAGGCCTTTTGACCGAAGAGCAGATGAGGAAGATCTCGGAAGGCGAGAAACCATCTGGATTGTCTGAAAAGCAAAGCGTTGCATACGACCTTGCGGCGAGGTTAGTGAAAGGTGGCAAGCCACTCGAGCAGGAGCTATGGGAGCGGGCAAATGAGGTTCTCGGGAAAGATCAGACGGTTCAAGTTATACAGCTCGTAGCCTATTACAGCTTGCACGGCGTTACGCTTAATGCTGGCATCATTGGAGCACCTGAAGGCGAGAGTATCTGGAGTACATAGCTGGCAGAAGAAGGGCATTTGTGATATAGGCAATGCTCTAGCTCCTACTACGATAGATTTCTTTACCCAAGAAATACTCTTTGCTTTGCATTCACCAAGGCTTCGTCGCAGCTTCCAGTCCGTCTGAACTGATTTTCTTCAGTGGCCACATGCCGGTTCGACCAATATGCTTCTTGTGCCTTGCATGGTCAGATACTCTGATAAAGTCTTGGCTGAGTTACTTCACCGGTAAGGTATGAACTTCCTGCCGGCTAGCAGCTAAGGAAGGGTTCTCCACGTGCTTTGTTGATGGATGCATACTGGCGCCATGGATGCATACTCGCGCCCGCGGGAGTCATGTGCTATATTCGCACTGCTACCAGGGTTATTGATGACGCAAGCACCTGTACTCCTTTGTGATTGACGCCGGGTGCTGCCACGATTTGGTGGGGCTTCCTGCACGATAAACAAGATTCTTTGTTGACCAGTGGTGGCGTGCGGCTCTGATGACCAAGCTAAAGTATCGTATTCCACGAGAGCGTATTCGCGGCCGAGCGCCGGCTTTTATCCAGGCCACCATGTATGCGCATTGGGCAATTCCGGAAGCACTACCTCTTCCAAGCATCGTTCGTCATCCCAAGTGGGCATCGAGCACAGTCGAGGCCCACGCAGTGTAAAGTGTCGAAATATTTTCAGCTTGTCCTCTTGACCATGATCAAGTCAATAGCGTGTCGTATAGAAGTGAGGTCGCTCAGAATTGACACGCTGCGTTGGGGATAGGTAACATTATGGTTATTAATCTCTCCGTGGAATTATCGCTATCTCAGTAGGAAGGCCACTCACTGTCCGTTATTACTTTCAATATGACCGATCTGATGTTGTTTCCAGACATCAGGTAAAGCACAAGCCGATTCGTGTAATATGATACCATCTCCTTCTCCAAATAGCAGCCTATCGTATTTGCCAGCTATAATTTCTTGCTCATCATTCACGAGACATCCTTTCACTGTTGCTGTTTTCGTTGATGACAGAAGCACTATAGGAGGATAGTCGGACGCCTTGCTTGGATCGTAGAGGCTTGTCAATTCGTCCCTGAAGGACCTGACCTTGGACAACGTTTGTTCAAGATACGCACGTATTACTTCATCTGAAACATCGGGTTGTTCCTCATCTTGTTCGCCTCCTAGTCCTCCTTCAGGCGGAATCTTCACTGCAGGACTGCTCGATTCACCAAGCTGCTGTACACCAATGGGAGCCGACTCGCCTGCATCTGCTTCCGTTGCCTCCTGTCGCGCTTCTTGGCGTCGCGACGAAGCTTCACCAAGACGTAAAGTCATCGGAGATAACCCATATGTAGCCCAATCTTTTGCATCAAAGAAGTCGACTGGGTGTAGTTTGCCATCTGCATTGTAAAAGCATATTTTGTTGGGGGGGAGAAGATAAAAGGAAGATCTGAAAGCTATTATCGGTGCACACCACAATTCAGCTATGATGCTGTGCCAGTCTTTGTCAACAAGATTTCAAAGCTTACAGAAGACGGTACTAGGAGAGCATATATCTTTGTTCATGAGAATGGAATCACCATGTTTGAAGGGCTGGAGGATGTTCGGCGTGCCATCGAAGGGAGTAGAGCCAAATATAATTCCTTTGAAGACGGTAGGATCTGTCGCTCTAGCTAAGGCATGCAAGGCTACAAGCCCGCCCATAGAATGAGCAATGACGAGCGTTGGCTTGCCACTCTCGTTTCTTATCGTTTCAAGATATGCGACGAGCTCTGCTCTGAATAGGCGTCACATTTCACGATAAGACGATAGAAAAGGGACGCTGGTTAGTCCAAAGATCTGCTAATTAGAACGGAAAAGTCTAACTTACGAGCTGAGATCTAGACTTCTCCTCCAATCGTATCCCCAACTATGGAAATGAATCTGACCATCCTTATTCATCTGTTTCAAGCGATCTTTCAGTCTCTTGCCTAGATCTACGAAACCAGCGATAGCAGCGAGACTTTTTCCCGGCACTACAGTTTGAGTTGCTATCGTTACCAAATAGTCAGAAGCTTACAAGTCATTTCTGCGCCCGTTTTAGAAGAGGTGAAAACAGCTCACTATGCAATTCATCTTCTTCTGTCAATCCGATAGCGAGCTCTGCTTTTCTGACGTTGAACCCTACTCTCAGAGGCGCCCACAATCTCCTTCCTGTACTGGCGTCTCGTAATATAGATCCCCTATATCCTCCAAGCATAAGTACATTCAAGCCTTTTAATTTATCAAAGCTGTCGGTCGTAGCTCCCGTGAACAAGGCGCCTGCTTTCTTATGATGCGTGACATTCTCATCGTCATGCACATCTTTCCTTGTGGTCAAAGGTGGGACTTCTATATCTCCAGGGTAGCGCTTTGAAGTAGTTGACGCAGTAGGAGGGGAAAGAGAGTCTGAGAATAGATTGGATTGACCTAAACCGGACATGCATGGGATAGTAGGTAAAGCAGGCAAAAAACTCCAAGGAGAAGGAAGGTAAAAAGTATCCCTTAGAGCATGAAAAGCTGTATTTTCACGATGACTCATTGGAGCTATTGAGATGTCAGGAATGATATTGCTGGTATTGGTATTGTGCGTAGGTGTCGCATGCTGTCGGTTACTGAAGCGAGAGCTGAAGCGCTTTTTCTTGTCATTGCTGGCTGAAGTGGGCTTTTCTGACTGGGAAGAAGGGAACGAGCTACTACTCGCAGTGCCGGCTTCAGCATTGTCGGCGGTGAGGTTGCTGCTGTTGGTATTGCTGCCATTCCAAAGGCGAGAGCTGACGTCGGATAGAAGAGCAGCCGGTTTCTGGAGCATTTGAGGAAGATTAGATTTGTCGAAGAGATTCGCATGTCACGAGCTGGACATCAACGAGCTAGCTAATGAAAGGCTCACTCTGACAGTAATACCAATGAACGGGAGAGAAGCTCTCTGCTACTTCCGCAGGGTGGAAGACGGCCACGCCACATCGATTGCGGTATCATCAGCCCATAAGAAACCACGTGCATGTGACATGACTCACGTCTTTCCTGCTTCTCTCTCCCATCTTCCACAAAATAACACAGTAACAAGCAGAATGGGAAACATCCGCACTTTCAGAGCATTAAAATTCTTCGAGTACTTTTATGCGGTTTCACCGGCCATGTCAATCCTTGCCATGAATCTTTTATATGCCTCACGCGCATATAAATAAGCCCAAGTGCACAGTCACTACTTCCTACAAATCATAAGAAGATACGATATTCACTTGTGGAAACTATGAAAAGCAGTCGGAGCGAGTCTATCAGCTTGTTCAGAAGGAGAGCCCCAATTGTGCCTGCTAACGGCCCGATTGTTGCCGATTTCTGACCATCGTCTGCAACCTATTGTACTAACACAACTTGTCCACAGAAAGCAAAGACTTGAAGAGGAGGATGTTTTGTTGTTCAGTATGCAAAGTCTGCAAGAAGCCATAGGTATGGACGGCTGCAGCTCAGAGCTCCGCATGGCAATAGATACAGATAGCTACCCAGACCGATGAGGTAAAGATGACTGGCAATTACCGGCTATTGAGCAAGAGACATGTCTCCTGGAAGGGCCGAGACATATTCAAAAAGTGTCATACTTGTGTCATTCAAGCCAAAAAGCAGCCATCTATGATTTGCAAGGCTGGCCGCCGTTTGGAATTTTGCATTGCCTTTCATCACAACTCGAAAAAGTGAAATAAAAAGAGCTAGGAAATGCAAAAGGACAACTTTATCCCAAAATGAAGCTTGACCATGTCTGTAATACCAAAGATGGTATGTCGAGCGCACAAACGTCGAAACGCATGAGAACGTCGCCAGTAAGAAGTATGTGGGGGGTGAAAAACCACTACTTCAACTTCTTCTTGGGTCTAAGCTGGTTGGTATGACCGCACTTCTTCTTTCTGCAGTTGACAGCGCGAGGAGGTAGACGAGCGTAGCATTTTCGGCAGATCATCTTGTCGCAGTTGTACTTTGATGCGAGTACCTTCAAGGATGGCTCGATGATTCCTCCTCGGAGACGTAGGACGAGCTGTTTATATGAAGGTCGAGAATGGAGAAGTGGATCGATGTACAAGTATCGTTTCAGGGAGGAAGTCCAGTTTTGATTTCCGAGAAGAAGGTTTGACGGTTCGGCATTGGTAGAGAGATAGGGAATCAAAAAACAGAGCGAAAACAGAGCGAGTCAACGAGTATTCCCATATACGACGCTCATCAAAATGAACCCACGTGAAGAGTCGACTCCTTCTGGATGTTGTAGTCAGAAAGGGTTCGTCCGTCTTCAAGTTGCTTTCCGGCCTGCACGATTGGAAGAAGGGTAGCAATCGTCAGTAACAATAATCCGACAGGCTACCATATGCTAGATTCGCATTGAGCAACTCACGAAGATCAATCGCTGTTGGTCGGGTGGCTGCGAGTTTGAAAAGGAATGTCAGTATTGCATTTCTTAAGCAGTCGCGCTCGCAGAGAGCGGCAGAGTAGGAGAGCAGTAGTCGTGCAGTGCAGGGACGTTGATGCGGATGGATGTAACAGCACGACAGCGAGAATGGTAGGTTTTTGGTGCTGTTGGTAGGCCTTGCCGGTGACAGCATCGCTTGCTCCCATTTGACGGCAGTCCATGGTGTCGATGTGCCTTATCCACCCATCCTCGTCTCGCTGTACGTGGTCAAAAGCTCCGTCCATGTGTCCTGCACTGCACTGCACTACCAGCGTGCTGCTCTGCCGCTCCTGCTGGCTCGTAAAGTGTCCAACTGACGATTCCCTCCTTGTCCTGGATCTTGGACTTTACATTGTCGATGGTGTCGGAGGACTCGACCTCGAGGGTGATGGTCTTGCTGTAGTGGGGGAAGCAGGCAGGCCGTCAGTAACGTGTCCAGCATACCATCCTATCTGTCCTCCCTTCCACTCCATCCGACACTACTCTTGAGTCGACGAATGGACGGGTAATCGATGGACTACTAACCCCGTGAGGGTCTTGACGAAGCTGTAGAATAGGACGAACGCAGTCAGCACAGCGATATCTCTGCATCTGCATCTCTGTCCTCACATCTGCATGGCTGCTGAGTTTGTTGCCGGTTGATGCGTCGCTGGTCGGCGGCGAGGTCGCTTCTCTTCTCGCTGCTGGTCGTGGCGCGCTGCCTCTGCCTCGCTCCCTGTCAATTGGTGGCAAATTGGCACTGCAGGATGGCTGCCCTGTTCTGCCAGTGTCCTCGCTGCTGCTTGGCTGGACTGGAGGATAGGGGGGACATGCGTGGAAGGAATCTCGGCCCTGCTCTGATCGAGGGAAGGCTCACTCCAGGCAGTCCTCCCAGTGATCGAACTTTTGTCAGGCTGGCCACAGAGGCGGCAGGCAGGCAGAGAGGCGTCGGCAACAGCAGCACAAGGCATCCGAGGACACATCGACTGCCCTCGACTTGCCCTCGACCATCCTCCAGCAAGACATCGCATCTCATTAGAGAAGAGTCCAAGAGAGGTGCAGCATCGTTGATCAGGTGGGTTCACTGCATTCGCTGCATTTCAAGCTGGGCAGGGTGGCAGCAAGTGCTGGCGATAGGACATACGAACGTGCAGGAGGAGCGGCAAGACATGGAGGATAGAAGACGATGACATGCAGAGCAAGACATCGACATCAACACCAGGTTCTCAATCAAGTGCTGCGCCATCAGAGGGACTGGGCGCCATCAGCAGTCTCGACCCAGCGATGCGACCTCCAGCCGATGCTTCGTACTACCTCATACAAGCGAGAGCATAGAAGCACTTTGACAAGGATATACAAGAGTAGAGCATCCACTATAGAAGACAGAACGTCACCCGAATGCCGCACCTGCAGTGCATGGCTCCACGCCCTAGCCTTCCCCAGCCCCAGCCCAGCTGCAGACTACCCAGCACCATCCAGTTCCAGCTGACCCATTCATTCTCTCCAGCTGCCATCTTTCTATTTCTTTTCTCAACTGAGGGATAACCACCCAACAAACCCAACATGCCTCTAGCACCACGAAAGTACAGCAAGACCGCAAAGGTCCCAAGACGTCCTTTTGAGGCTCCCCGACTCGATGCAGAGTTGAAACTCGCAGGAGAGTATGGTCTACGAAACAAGCGTGAAATCTGGAGAATCGCTTTGACCCTATCCAAGATTCGTCGTGCTGCTCGTGAATTGTTGAAGTTGGATGACAAGGATCCTAAGCGTCTCTTTGAGGGTAATGCCTTGATTCGGTGAGTTTTATATCTTTCTTTTTTGACTTGCTTGCATTCTCACGACTGTTCCAATTCTAATGTTTGTTTCGCGTACTATAGACGACTCGTCAGAATCGGAGTACTAGACGAGACCCGCATGCGTCTCGATTACGTACTCGCTCTCAAAGTAGAAGATTTCATGGAGAGAAGACTACAGACTCAAGTCTTCAAATCAGGTCTAGCTAAATCAATCCACCACGCTCGTGTTCTCATTCGTCAACGTCACATTCGCGTTGGCAAGCAAATCGTCAACGTTCCTTCTTTTGTCGTTCGTCTCGACTCGCAAAAGGTGTGTCATCTCTCAAAAGACTGACATTGTTGGCACCTGGTACAGCTTCATTGACACTTCTTCCATTCTTCTCCAGCACATCGACTTCGCTCTCACCTCACCATATGGTGGTGGCCGACCTGGCCGAGCGAAGAGAAAGCGCGCTCGTACCGCCGCCGCTGGTGGTGGTGACGATGCCGCTGATGAGGATGACGAGTAAATGTATCGCCAGAAAGCTACAATCAATCACTATTAGCATTGGCTCAGTCTAGTATCCAGTCTAGAGTCAACAAGTAGCTTTTTCTTTACATACTACAACTCCCATCATCATTAGAATGAAAAGGCAGTGTTGTCCGAATGGAATGACCCCTTCCCTTGAAACCAGTCGTACACGTGTCGAGTCATTCAGCTATCATCGAATAATGAAATATGTAACACTTTGCATAATTATCTCGGTGATTCAGCATCAAACAACCCCCCCAACCCACCCACGTTGTTCTCAGTAGCAGAGTTGGAAATATCCACTAGTTCCCTTTTTTTTCCCATTCACCAGTCCTTTCCTTCCTCTCTTACTGAAATGACAAAAAATTCCCGCCTGTTTGGACAAATACATCACTAAATATGACGTTGCTTTTTCTTGCACTACAGATTCGATTCGGTCCGTATTGCTTTTGTCTAAGCTGACTCCCATGACTTCGCCTAATTCGAGCTACGTTAGGGATATTCCTAGAGGAGAAGAGGAGTGGCACGCAGCGGCAGGAGTGTGACAGACAGACAAACCAAACAAGCTCAAAGGTCATGATTGCACATTTCAAGCAATCACAGACTATTACTTTTCTGTTCTTACAACGACTTCGCGATTTGGATGTGAAAATTAAGTTGTTGTAATCCTTCTAGTGAAAACACAAGACAAGTGGTTCTATAACTCGAAGGAACGGAAGAATGCTAGAACTAGAAATTGAGTATCTCCAGCGCCAATCGCCCTCTTCCAGTACAATAGCTCGGAGGTGCTCATTCGCAGGGCAAGACTATGTCGCAGTCGATGCGATTCCAGGCCTTTAGGATCCAGAGTCTAGCAGACTGGATATAATTTAGTCAAGAGGATGGCCGTTGACGTTGGTGCCTTCGCTAACTCGCAGATCTTCAATTTTACCAGTGGAGATGTCATAGACCCAACCTGCAAGAATACGGAGGGTAAGAACAGTATCCTTCTAGTATAGGAACAGCAGACCAGTACGAAAAGCCAGTGCGTACCGTGTACTGTAAGCTCCTTTCCTGCCCTCCAAGCATTCTTGACCACAGGGCAGCTAGCGACGTTACTAACTTGAGCGCAAACATTCTGTTCCACGAGCGTACGCATAGCTTGGGATGGATCTGTTTCAGCTGCGAAACTTGACGACGTTCGGAGATTCGCTACTGCTAACGCTCGGATGGGCGATAGCCAGTTTGAGATAGCTTCTGTTCCTTCGTCTGTAGCTTCTGTTGCTGCGTGGCGCTGTTCGTGAGCAATCAAAGAGTAGGCCGACTGTCAGACTATCAACACTTCCACAAGCAGCTGTGGTAGTGCGCATACCTCTTTGGCGCTAGCTAAAGCAGCTTGTACACCTCCACACATCTGGTGACCGCAAACGATAATGTCGGTGACTCCTAGGTGATTGACAGCATAGGCCAGAGCTGCAAGTGCTGATCCATCTTTCGAAGAGAAGGTGTTGGCTATGTTTCTCTATAAGGCAAGAGCGACATGGATGTATGGGCTGCTTTAGTCACCGTATCTTGCACCTCATCGATGACTTCACTCACGTGGACGAAAAGATCTCCTGGTGCAGCGCCTGTGATAAGCTGCGGTGGCAGTCACGTCAGTCACGCTTATTGTCTCGGAAAATTACCGTTCAACAACATATTGGACTAGATGCCTCGCAACGAATGGTCAATATCGGAAGCTTACTTCGGCTGGTACCCGGCTATCGCAGCAGCCAAGCCAGAAAATTGATGGTTTTTGACCTGCACAGCAGGAAATCAGCAACACTTTTGAAGAAGAGATGCAGCCACAGGGCGGACGGTACCTTTAGCTGTTGATGCGAACATCTCTGGATCTGCATCAGCTAGCCATTTCTGACTGTTCCCCGATCGTCCACGGTAGCGTATTCGGAGATGTGCAATGACAGAAGGAGCTGGCTTGTCAGTAAAAGGCAGGCATGAGATGAGGATGATAGGTCTCACTTCGTAGACAGTAGCTCAGCGGGTGTAGGAGCCACACGGGCCGCGGTCCAGCTGCTCTCAGGCATTGTAGATTCGTTATCAGGGTTGATTGTATTGAGCTTGGATTCGGCTGCGGTGTGGACAGAATCGAATGCGTTTCCGACCAATTTACTGGAAGGAGACAATGTCTTTTGTTGTTTGTTATCGAATGCAAGCGAATGTGCGCCTGTAGAGCAGTGTCGTGCTTCTTGCTTCCTGGTTGCCAGCCTCCAAGCGAATGGTTGGGGTACCCGGGTACGAGTGAGAGTGCCACTGAAAGTTCGCACGAGCGAGCTAGTGCGGCCTGGCATGCACTTGTAAGCAGGTCTGAGGAGCTGTGCGAGCTGGCTGTGATATCTAAATGGCCACCTTCAAGCTGCCTGCTGGTGTCGTGTGGTGTTGCAGTGCTGGGAAAGCAGCCTCAGGGCACGGATTCGGAATGATCAAATATTTTACCGATCACTTTTCACGCCTCGGATATATATCGCCGGGTTGCAGCGAAGTGCACGCTTGGAAGACATTAAACAACCCGTCATCTGGCCCAATAGAGCTGAGGTTACATTGTAAGGCGGGGTACTTGGTTGCCTGTTGTCGTCAAAGGGTGCACTTCTTCTGCAGAACGGCGGTGTCCAGATGCGCCTGCGAAAGACAGTGTGCGTGCGAGACTTCTGTAAATCGCAGAATGGGAAATCAAACGACATGTCAATGAAACCAGTCTGCCAGAGTATAATATCCTTGTGGGTCACTTGGGAACAAAGGCACCAGGCACAGAACCTTGCGAGACAGGCGAGGAAAGGCTGCCCTGAGCACGTGATCACTTCGGCCCGAACCTTTGATTTGCTCTTGCAACATATCCAGGTGAGCACCCTCGGCGAATGACAGAGGCAAAGGGTCAAAAGCTGTACAACCCCATTTTAGTAAGCTATATGAAAATATGCCATATTGCAAACAATGAATTGAAAAAGAGCTAGCTATGCTGACATGTACTTTTAAGGGAGGTTGCCACTACAGACGGGAATTGACTTCGTCCGCAACAACATTCCTGCCCGTGATATGTAGACAAAAGACACTCTAGTATTCTGGAACACCTAGTGTAACACCCTTCTCTGGACCGGCTCCTGCAATCGTGAGAATAGCTTGCATGACACCTCCAAGACCCTCTCCTACAAGTCCACCAGCGGCGAAAGCGAAAGCGACAGACTCGTAATGTTCAGGCTTTCTCTTCTTCCAATAGTAAGCAGCTGTTGCACCAATGGCCATGGCTGCCGAGTATGTTGTAGCGTTCAGAACCATAGCCAAACCGACGGCCGATGGGTTAGGGACCCAGACCTTGTACTTGGCGGGGCAGTAATAGACTCTGAAGATGATGCAGGCTGCTCCTATGATCGCGAAGACAATTGCAAGTATTCCCGCGACAGGTGGTATTGGTAGTCCTCCTGTTGTAGTCACAACGATGGAGACTGCATACCAGGCGGCGGCTGAGGGGACGCTGTATTGGCATGTTGTGGCATCACGGTCAAGGATGCACGGAGAGGCTTTAGTGAAGAGGATGAAGAAGGCGACGGTAAGGAAAATGGAGCAGAAAGCACCAATAAGCTGTGCAAAGTACTGGGTAATGGGCTTGGCGCCGATGAGGTGACCAGTCTTCAAATCTCCGGTCATGTCGGTAGCCTGAGCAGCGGCACCGGCAGCGACCATACCAGAGAGGAGATTGATTCGCATGGCCTTAAGATTCCATCCTGTTGTTGGGTCAACGCTGTCCATGTATTTCCCGCGGGTGGCACCACCCAAAATGAGTTGGGTAGCCTTTGCGACGGTGGAGACAGGGTTGATATCGGTGGCTCCGGAAGACAGGACACCGATAAAGCAGAAGATGACGGAGAGGACAATACCGAGGAGAGATAGACCGACGTTGACATCGAAAGATACACCTAGCACTACGCAAGTAATGACTGAGAAATCGAGAACGAAATTAGCAGACGTTCATTCGATGCGGTAGGACTTGTTCAAATGCTCACTGATGGCAACAAGGGTCATAGGAGCCCAGATCCATACAGGCACTTGATCCTTCTTTGGTGCAGGATCATAGAGTGGCTGGGTCTTACCAACGAGGAGCTCCTTGCCGGAGCGCCTTCGGAAGTAGTTGCGAACCTTGAGGATAAGAGGTACGAAACCGGCCCCGATAGTCTTCCACTCGCAAGCAAGTTCGACGAATGCAGCGACCAACATGACGAGGACACCAATCCAGAGTAGGCAGTATCGCGGAGAAGTGGCATTTCCGGATGGATCCTTGGGGCTCATATTGTAGAAGTTGCGGTATGGGAGGGCAGTGTTGTAGGCAGCCTGAAGGTCCGTTCCTTGAGCCTTGCCAGTGGCGACCAAAGCAGGTCCAATGATGCCCCATGAGAGAATTGAGCCAGCATAGAAAGACCAGGAAGCATTCATGCCAGAAAGGATACCAGCACCCAAGAAAGCAGGTGTAATTTCGAAGTACCAGCCCCAGTTCTCGATGAGCTGGGCCTTAGGGGCACCCCATGTGGCGATCCAGTAGAAGAAGTGCCAATCGTAGATGATGCCAGGGATATAAGTCGAAACGGTCTTCTGGATGAAGCAGCCGAGGAAAGTCCAGAAGAGCCACTTGCCCTTTCGCTTGGCATCAGATGCACCAGAGCCGCTAGCGTGCAGCGAGCGAATGGCATATGCAGTGGCGGAAGGTGTAGGGAAGGTGAGGCGTTGTCGAAGGATGAAGAAAGCGCGGAGGGGGATGGCGAAAGACATGCCGTAGAAGGCGACTGCGAACATGTAGCCGATGAGATGGCCGATGTCATCGGATGGTAAGGGGCTGAGGAGGCCGACTTGATACATGGCGGGGAAACCAGACACGAAGAGAATTCCGAGACCACCAGCAGCAGTGGCAGCAGTTTGGCATGTTACGTTTTCTCGTGGTCCGAAGTTGCCGACACCAACCTGAAGGGGATGCATACAGTAAGTCATCTATCATAGCACGTGATCTGCATGAAATTAGCCGCTTACCCATGCAGGTAAGTTCTTGGGGATAACTCGCGAAAGAGGCTTAAGGATGAGGAAACCACCGAGAGCTCCGAGAAGCTGAGGCCCGAAGGTGAAACCAGTTTTCAAACCGAGGTACAAGTTACTGGCTTGGACGACGGCTCCCAACATGCATCCGCTGTGAGATGGTAGAAAGTTAGCTGGCTGTGGCAAAAGGACTTCTGGGAAGAAGGCAAGTTGTGCTTACATGAGAACCGCTCGCAGGGTGAATTGTGTAGGTTCGTCTGCTACGCCGTCTCCGAGATCAAGTGGATCACCAAGGACGTATGTGTTCTCGACGGATTCGATATCGAGAGTCGTCTGATTGTAGCCGGTGTCTTTCTCCTTGAGATCTTCCATGTCGCCCTTGTCGGTGGGCAAAGTTGAATCGTGTGGAAGGGCATGTGGTGCTGGGACGACATCGTCGAAGTCTGGGTTGGCACCCACAGCCATGCGGTCGTGGTCCATATGGATATTTGCTGTGATCTTCAGTCTTCTTGAGGAAAGAAAAGCCACAAGAAGAAAGGAAGAGAAGGAGAAAAGATGGGATGGGTCAGGGAGAAACGGAGGAGAGGCGATTGTCAGGCTCGGAGACAAGGTGCAATCCTGGAGAGATGATAGGACGGCCCAGATGCTTGGATTGCATGCCCTCCACTTGACCACACGCAAATTCGACACTTTTAGAAGCCGGGCATGCGCGCAAATCTCGTGATAACGACGCCACAAGCCAAAGCATGTGCTTCCACGCCACAATCCACATGCTCTAGCGCACGCTGCTTAAAGCGCCGCTACCAGAGTGCAAATCGCGCAGGCTGGTGCGTCATGTGCAGACATGATACGGAGAGCAGAGACCGCGAGGATCGTATGCTATTAAATTATCGACTCGTGATTTCTGGTCTTCTTGCGCGATACGGCATCGGCTTCTTTCCCGGCGAGTCCGTAGAAGCAGATGATCGGGCTGAGATCGCGAGGCACACATTCGCCATTCATTGAATTACTGTTGACAAGCTTGATAGTCCAGCGCAGAAGACGGTAGACACTGCGAATTCGACCCAGGTGATTATGCCAAGCATACCAACCATACGTTGCTTGGTACCGTATGCTGCACCTCCACTGTACCCCGCACTAAGGAAGACCTAGGCCCGGCCGTCGAGTATAGCAATCCAGAAATTGTGCGAGTCAGCTTCAGACCGCTTGCAAGCAAGCGCAACTGGGGAAACGGTATGACAGCTAAATGGCAGTCGTACTCCTGTGTCTGATCCAACTGCCACCTCTGATAAAAAGCGCATGCAGAAGGGTAAAGCAATGCCTGCGTTCCCGCCAATAGCTTTGCAACCCTGTCCTTCTGTGCCAAGCTGGTCAGAAGTGCGAGGGGTAAGCGACGAGACCTGGATAACGCGACGAAAAACCAAAAACTCGATCATGATTTGCTGCCACTCCTACTGGTTAATAGTCCTTTCAGACAAGAATGCCAAAATATGTAGCAAACAAGGTCTTTGCCACGTTGCATGGTGATCTCTCATCACGCACGCGAAATAGCTTACCTGACGGAATTCAGAAGCCTTATCTTCGGAGAAACCTCGCTTGAGATCAGTACCGTTGGAGTGCTGTACCTTACGGTAGCATGTTTTCTCGATGGCGTGTATTTCAGGTCGGAATCCGGCACAACGGTCAAATAGCTACGGCCTCAACTACAGCAGCTTTTCGAATCTTTTCGTTCTCCTCTCATGCGAATGCTTCCACTGAGCAAGATTCTAACTCTTTAATCGGCTTTTTTGGAGGCTTGGATACCCTCCTTAGCGTTGTATTTGGCAGCAAGAGCATCATAGTCGCGCTTCAGAGACTCATACTTTTCAGCAGTAACAGCGTTGCTGCTAGCCGGTTTCTGTTGAACACGAATGCAGTGTAAGCAGTCTCCTCCCTCGGGAAGCGTAAGTAAGCGCGGGCAGCTTGCGCCGCGACGCACCTGTGCGCGTGCATTAGCTAGCTCATCTTGAAGTTTGATAGTGTCGAGTAGAAGGGAGTATACGCGATTTAGAGACAAGGCTAGAAAGAGCGTAGATCCGGTGAGATAGAAGTTTCGCCTGTAAATTTCACGCATCTGAGCCATGCTCCCAAGACTCAGGCACGTAAAATCACTTACTCGCTGAGGAACTTGCGCGAGCGCCAGTCGGTCTCAGCACGGAGGTCGCCACGTGTGCCTCTCTCCTTCGCAGCCATTCCCTCATTGTGAACTCGTAGCATGTGTTGCAGCGAGTCTGATACCGTGCAACACGATAAGCGAATGGGCATTTCAAGGCGATTTGCGTGAATTCAAGCTCACCAATGAAGAGTACAGTCACGAAGCTGGATTATGATAGCAATGTTCATCAGCACTCCCGAGACCTAGATTAAAAGGGAAACAGAACCCACATGAATAAGATCTATCGTGTGGGGATTGTAGAGGATTGAAGTCAGTGTCACACGTCACTGAACAGACACGTCGAAGTGCAGTATCACCTTTAGCCCGTAGATGGCTCGAGAGACGATGGGATTATTCGAGAGGAATAAGAACATCTGCTTCTGGAACTTGAAAGGCTTTGGGATCTAGTGTAATCGTGGCTCAGATGTCAGTCCACCTCGTCACGTCGTGTCCCATCCTGCTGTTCCACGTACAACCAGGACAATGAAGAGTGCAAGCTAGCGAGGGAATGTCATCAGCATGGCATATACTGTAGTACAATTATCATACATACCTCGAACGTGACTGTGATCCCATAACAACACAGGCGTAAGTGTCAATGTCGCAGTCGGTTACCGTAGTGCGTCACCACGGTGTTGAAGGCGTTGCAGGACTCACGCAGTGCAAAGACGAGTTGCAGGTAGAGCGACATGATGCTGCCAGCTACTCGTGACGGTGTGATGCGTGGCCTCTCTATTCCAGCTTTACCTTCTGACTTGGAGGGTCAGAAGCAAGTGGTGGCCGCAGTCGCTGTAATGCTGCAGGTCGACGTGCGCGATCACGCTCATGGCCCTAATCTATCGCATCTTAGCGGAGCGCCCTTCACTTCAACTCCATCAACTCAAAACAGCAAGCAAGTCGTAATGGTTCGCAACAGTGGAAAGTTCGGGAAGCCCAAGCGAGGTGGAGCCAAGCGGTAAGCCATGCATGTCGCGTAAATCCTGCAGTCAAATGTTCCAACTGAGACAAATGATAGGTTCACGCCTGCAAGAACTTTGCAAGCAGAGGCACAAGATAAGGAAGGCATGTGGGAGGGAGAGAAGTCTTCAGGTGACGAGGACGAGGACGAGGATGAAGAGGAGGAAGACGAAGAGTCCAGTTCAGAAGAGGAGCAAGCGAGCGCTGCAGCTTCCATACCTACAGCTTCCACCTCGACAATGGCTCAGACTAGTACCGCGCCTGCCTTGGGACCTGACGGCAAAGACAAGTTCGGAAATGTACCAGAACTCTCTGCTAGAGAAGCAAAGAAAGCCGCGAAGCAGTCGAAGGCCCAAAAAGCGCAACCCGAAAGTGACAGCGACGACGACGACGATCTACTGAGTGCAGGCAGGGGCAATGCGAACCTGGCAAAGCAGATGAAAGCCTCGTCCTTAGGTGGTCCATCAGAGAACAAGCCAAGCAAGGCTCCTCCTGCCGGTATGAATCGCAAAGAGAGGTGTGTCTGAATTTCTAGCCTGAACCTCGAGACCCTCGGTTGCTGAAACTGCCGTTGGGGCTACCCCTAGGGAGGAAGCTGCAAAGAAGGCTGCCAGAGAGAAGTACTTGGAGGTAGGACTGTTCGGTCATGCATTTCTCCGCCTGAACTCTGACACCCCCATCCGCCACAGCTTCACCGGGCAGGTAAAACTACGGAAGCCAAAGCAGACCTCGCTCGTCTGGCTCTGATCCGCAAAGAAAGAGAAGAAGCGGCTGCACGAAAAGCAGCTGAGAAGGCCGAACAAGATGCCACGAAAGACAAGGCACTCAAAGCCAGCGGTAGAAAACGCTGATCTGCTTTGCTGAACACTGCTTGGTAGTCATTTGGTAGTCTTGCTGTTGTTGTGTATAGTCACCTCGAAAATCAGCCGCCTCGGTGCAGTCTGCCGCCTAGTCGGTATAAGAGATGCTGCCCTTCATCCTTCGCAAGCACAATCATTGAAACGCGAGGCTCCTATTCAAAGCGTTCAGAAAACCAGCTGACCCGATGAGGGCCGTTGTTTGAAGGCACACAGAGAGCTGCCCTGAGATCGCCCAGACCCACTATTTGCAGCTTGACATTCTCGACTCGGCTAAAGGAAGGAAACTGATTAAATCTAACGAGTGATTGTACATTTTACAGAAGAACTCCGCCGAATAACCGTTCTACAGTGAAAATACAAGATTATGGGGGAGGATGAATCTGACAGTCTCATTGCTGCCACCACCCATTCAGAGATATACCCGAGGTCTCAATGGGCTGTAACGAAGTTTGGGAGAGCGTGAGCCGGTATCACGCACTCGTTCGAGCAGAAGCAGCGGAAAGGCCCGACTCACAATGCGCTGCTTCGAGAAAGCAAGCCAATCTGATTCGTGTGTAGGTAGCAAACCCATAGAGTGACACTTGTACAAGCCAAGTGCCAGTAATAGGCATTGTGCAAGGCAGTGTACTATCTTCTGCAGCGTAAATGTTGGAGGTTTGACGGCAGGATTGATTCCTTCTGCTGTCGACGCAACGGAAGTTTGCTCAAGATGTTCGAAGGCTGTCCAAATAGACATGATCTCAGTATGCCCTGTATGAATCGAAACAGAGCTAGACAAGCTGTGGTGGCGCTTACCCTCATTGACACCCATCATGCTGGTAATCGCGTTCTTGACGAGCTGGTAGACTATCATGAGACTGAATATCTGCACCCCACCGCCTGACATGTACACCATGAAGCCTTGCATAGGCACAGCCTTCGCAGGTGCGATGGCCAGATCCCATGCCTTCTGGGTCCGCAATACTTGCAATGAGGTCTGCTTCTTGGTTATTGTAGAAGACGCGCCAGCGGGCGTAGCAGAGGTGGATGTCTTCGAGCGATTGTAGTCTGAAAACCCTGGCGGCACTTCCACGCCCTTGCTGTTGAGGTATACTCAGCATGTTAGTATTGCGCAATAGGCCTGGACAGGGTACCGCAAAGACACCCTACATTTCGGCTGGTCCGGTGGCAGAAGCAGGCGGAAGTGCCCAGCGGCCTGTATCTGGTGCTAGACTCGACATGTAGGTTCGCACGAGATGCCTGCACAGTTTCTTGACTAAAGGTCGTCTCGGTTAGTGGTTGTGTCTGATGCAAGTGGCAGCGCGATCATCATAACGGCTAATCCTTGCCCCAAGAGCGGATCTATTGGGTCTGGGGATTCGAGCATTATGAGATTACTAGTCGCTCTACTGCAGGCAACGATGAAACGTAGCACTGATTCCAGCGATTTTGAAAGGCTGACATGTCGTTCAATGCCGAGGCATATCATAACCGTGATCGGCGCTCTAGGAGCTGCAGGATGCAGGACACAGGTAACAATTACGCCTACATGATTTACAGTTCATCATGAGCTTTCTCTCCGGTTGCTTGTGGTGCTCTCGACTCGTGCGTGCCGGCTGCAGCCGTCGTGCTTTCATCACGAGCTTTGAGAGCTTCTAGCCTTGAGTTGTTGCGTTTGGCTAAGACGCGCATCGTATTCTTTCGTTCAGCATCTGTCATCTTATTCCAATTCGTTATCCGCGACAATGTCCCTAAAGTAGTCCAAGTCAAGAGCAATGGATGCGCATCATCAGCATTACATACTATTCACAGCGTGGATGCTTGGTGCTTTGCCACAACTATCTAAAGGTCAGCATACCGGCTCACCGTCTTCATTGACAACGACAGGTCCAAGCTCTACACTTGCAGAGCCAGATGTCATATCCAGTGTTGTGACATCGCCTTCGCTCTTAACCTCTAACATGAGTGGACCATTGTTTCCATTTAAGCTTCCTTCCGCCATGATTATAGCTGCCTGCGATAGCAATAAGAGGCACAGAAGCAGTAAGAGTGCCCGTAGAGGTATCTTTATTGGAATGTAAGGCTGATTCATGCACTGTACGATAGGCTTGCTGGTCTTGCGCGTGGTCAGGAAAGTGAAAGCTAAAGCTGGTTGTGAAAGTCAGCGGCCTGTTGGGTCAAGCACAACTGACTCGACTCACGACGGAAACACTTCAGTCCACACTTGAGGGACGGACTCTTACAGAATTAGCCTAATCATCAACTGCTTGCTGTACCTTCAGGCTCTCCTTCGCCTCTCACGCAAGACGCGATTGCTTCGGGACAAGCGATCACGGCTCTCTATCTGGCGTGGACCTGGCTTTCAAGCGGTTTTAGGGCAGTGACTGGAGTCAGCAAAGAGTTCGAGGAGGCATTCCTGCTATAGCTGCGCCTCAAGATGGCTTCCGCATCAGCTTCAATGCTAAGGCGGTATCTTATGGGTATGCCTCTGGTGATCAACCGTGATTACTTCTGGCGGAGCTGTCCGAGCTGACGAGAAGGTGGATACACTGTGTCGTAACACCTTCCCATGCTCCTTTTCCCACTTCTTAGCACTTCGCAAGAATCCAGTCGATGGTTTCTCTGCCGGACTCGTTGACGATGACAATGTGTATGAATGGGAGGTGCGTAATCGCACAGTCAAGATATGCATAACCTCACGCTGATGGATGTCAAGCCAGGTTACTATTTTCGGGTGTGTACTTCCTTCCTCTGGTAATGTGTGTTTAGAGCTTTCTTGACGTGGGACCGTATGATTCATGGCTTGGCGATATCTCGACAGCCCAGCCGATACGTTATAGTGAGTGCACGCACACTGTACACTCGCCCGCTTCGCTAAGAGCGGTCAATCTTCCAGCGAGGGAGGATTCCTCAAAGGTCGAATGTCTTTCCCTCATGTATGTCTGAGGTTCGGGTTGCATACCGCCCTGTTGTGCTCAAACCTCCTTTCGGCTTTCTAGGAGTTCCCGTTACGACCGCCAACCTTCAAGGTAGGCTGCAAATGGTATGAATCTTCCTCCTAGAGGCCAAGACTAACAGCCGCTGCTCCTCGCCTCAGTTCACGACGGCAATGTGGCATCCTAATGGTAAGCTTTACTGTATTCAACATTTCTGCCCCGCTCTTTTTGATCATCGTGTGAACGCCTCTAGTCTATCCCGATGGACGACTCTGCATATCAATTCTTCACGAACCGGGCGAGGATCAGTACGGACACGAAACGTCAGGCGAGCGTTGGCTGCCAGTACATACCATAGAATCTATTGTGAGAGCAAGGATGACTTTTCTTCCGATACGAGCATTAGCGCTAACGCGGGGGATACATTCAAGGTTCTATCTATCATCTCGATGCTATCAGCAGATGTGCCCGACACAAGCTCGCCGGCCAATGTAGATGCTGCTAAGCAAGTGCGGGAAGACTTCGACGGCTACAAGAAGAAGGTCCGGAGGCTGGTGCGCAAAAGTGCCGATGAAGCATGGGATTAGCATGTCGTGCTAACGCAGGAGTCCCTACGTAAGAACACTGATATCTTCACCTCCATACAATGGTCGTAAGGGTACAGAAGCAATACTTGTAACAGTACGGCAATACATCTGCATGTTGTGAGATACTTCGCTTTGTTCGTCACATGAACCACCGCATCCTCAACGATACTTGAGCCAAAGTTACACTAATCCGATGGCCTTGATCAAACGGTATATGATAACTATGTCACCCCAGGTTCTCTCATGATCTTCATACCATTGGCAGTTCGGCGACCTATTGCTCCTCCTTCGGCTCTTGGACTAGCTGGCTTCTCGGGCAGCACTTTTATCCTGGCGACAAATAAGCATGATCAAAGGAGCGCTTAGACGTTTCTGAAGGAAGGTGTTGGAGCTCTATATCCAACCATCGCTGGTCTTCTTCCCCTTCATGGCACTCTGGGTGGACTCGCTCAATTCCTAGCTGGCATCTTCGCCTTTTTGGCACGTGACACACTTCATTGATCGTGTGCACTTTATGGGGTGGAGTAGAGGCGAGGTGTTGCGCGCTGTGCGTGAAGCTGTTAATGACCTTGGTATTTGTACATGATCCAGACAGGTACCTTCCGGATGACTCTTGGAGCCTTGTATTGACTAGTCCCGGCTGGCTACGTCCAGTCCCAAGGGATCTACACCCATTATCCAGAACTTGCAAGTTGGTATGTTGTTAAGCTGTCAAGATCAGCCCAAGGATCTCTCTGAATCATGTGTAACTGGATGCAGTTTCATCGTGCTCACCGCATTCATCTGGCCAGCAGTCATTGGCGCGTGCGCTCGTCATGCAGCACTGGTTTTCACGCTCTCAACACTCGCTGTCGGTTCAAGCATCACAGGCGGGACCTGGTTGCAATATGGTGGCGCTGGTATCTGAGCTAGTATCAATCTGCAGGCCACTTCTTTATCTTGTGTGCCGCTGGAGCCTCGTATCGCGTGGCCGTACATAGTATGTGAAATTCCGACTGTCGGCTGTGTATGCAGCCCCGTGCAAGCTGAAATAGTACAAGCTTCGAACTTTTACAGTCGTCGAGGAAGCGTTCGGTTACGATGCCTACAAGTTGAACCTCCAAGGTCGCTTTGCAAGAGGTCAGAGATCTCCTCCTTTCGTAATGGGTATCGGCGAACCCGGTGTCAAGCGCACTATGCCGTCTCAAATGTAGCACGTATTACAGAGATGTATACCCCGCCATTTGGACATTTGAGTGGTTCGGGATCTCGAGCCTACGTAGTCGGATTCCTGGACTTTCAAGCCATAACGACAACTACGACCTTTTACCGACAGATGCAACAATATTTTCAATTGCAATGCATTCGCAGAAATCTAGAGGTCTCTAATAATGCAACACCGTCCAGAAGTGTGTTAAGTAAATACTTACACAGGTGAGGGTTTTTGTATACTACGAGAAGAACAATATTTTGAGATGATCTACTACCTATAGGCTGAATACTGGCGTAAATAAAGTCATGATTTCTTGATTTCGGTGACTCAGAGGAAGAGATCGTTAAGGGAGTGCTAACACCCTGTGCTGTACACTCATCAAGGTATAGGTTGAGTCCACGAGTAAATCGGACATTTTCAAACAGCCTGAATTTCGGGGAACCTTTCGAGAGTGCTGACTCCTTCAGCGGGCTCAGATGAAGCGTATTGCTGTAGGTTTGCCAGAGTCAAACGATTCGTGCGTCCATTACGCTCGTGAGTGCGTTTGTGTTGAGTGAGATTATCGCTTCGCGAAAAGAAGCGTTTGCAACCGTCTACCGGGCATTGATAAGGCTTTTCTTGAGTGTGAGATCTGTTTAATCACATAGCAATCAGCACGGATGAAATAGATATATACGTGTTCGGCTGACGCTCACCTCTGATGTCTGCGCTTATGCTCTGGACGCTTGAAAACTCTGCAGCACCCTTCAAAGTCACAAGGATACAGCTTCATTTGGGCGAGATTAAGACTTTCGACCCCTTCGGCAACGTAGCCCTCCTGAGCAAGATTTTCCGCAGTGGAGCCTCTTCTGTATGCTCTAGGAATCTCCTGTCCTTTCGGTCCGGGCAAGGTAGTTCTAGCTTTGACAGGCTTATTTCGCACAGGCCCGAATGAATCAGGCTGCATGACCGTTTTCGAGTTGCTAGCCATCGCAGCCTGGAGAGCCAATGCATACGGATGAGCTAATAAGTGAGCAGATCCGGGTGTCGCGAGGTATGAAGATTCTGAACCACGTCGAGGAAGAGTCGCACGAGGGACTCGCTGATGCGCGATGTGATTGACGAGGGTAGGACGGTATGCAGATGCATAACACTCGCCAGTACTGGGATACGTAGGTGATATCGCCATAGTAGAATCGATGCTTGCCAGATTTACATGCTGAGCCATAACCTGAGGGGCAGTACAATGCTGACCGAAGTATTCATAGTGCTCCAAGTCACTCGATGCTTGGGCACCATAACATGCTCCAGCATGGTTATCGTGACCATTGTAATAGTAGAGACCAGGTCCCATCTAAGATAAGTATACAAGTTATCAGAAAAGCCAGCATTACTGGCAAGGTTCCCTATACTCACCATTTGAGGCTGCATGTTAGGATGAGGGCCAAAACCACCCTCTTGATAGGCTGCAGTCGCGCCACGGAATCTTGCAGCCAAGTCATGAGGGTGCGCATGCTGCACAGGGCGAAAGCCAGCTTGCAGACCCAAAGAATTGCTGGCCTCGGCCAGGGAAGGAGCTGATCCATTGACCAGGCGCGCTGTATCCGATACAATAGACTTCGAACGCGGAAGACGTTTACGAGGAGACTGCTGAGGAGTATTCATAGTGCTGCTGCAGGCGGACGCAGATACCGATGGCTGAATGCTTTGAGCCGGTTCAGGAGTAGCACAGAAGACGTCATTCTCCTGCAGGCTAGGCAGAGCACTTTCCCATGAAATACTCGAAATGTGGCGACTATGGTTGGCGTGAGCAATACTATCGCTAGCTCGTCTCGGAAGAGTCCTGCCTTGGGACATGTAGCTATCGCAAACAGCGTCCAAGAATACATTGTGAGTGGGTGCAAGAGCTAGCGCCTGGCCAGATTGATCAGGACCATTTGGAATGAATCCCAAGCCGACTGTATCGGAGGTGACAGACTGAGTGACTTGATAGTATGGTTGGTAAGCGTGGGACATAGCCTCATCGACAGGAGTAATGTTGTCATGCGAAGGCATCGGAGGGAGGTATTCATCGGCCCCGGGTTGAACAGCTGCAGCAAAGCTCGTATGAGGCGCGGTGGGAAGGTTCCTGAAAGCATGATCAAGCAGGCGATGTGCTTCCAGATTGGTGACGGTGGTAAAGTGCTTCAAGCAGTCTGCAATAGGACATCTGAAGATACCGTTTCTGACATGTTCTTCATTGTGAACGCTGAGAAGAGTGCTGTTGTGTGTGAACCAGGTGCAGTCGGCAAATGCGCAGGCGAGGTACTGTTCGGTTGCAGGAAAGTAGCCTTGAGTATTTCCCGCTACTTCGTTGACGGTATAATCGAGCGGCAGGTATTGCTCGGCAGAGGAAGAGGTCTGTATGGTTACCTCCTGTGTAGGTGAGGGAGACGGGGTCACGGATTGGCTAGAGTGGGATGTCGGTAACGGAGCGAGGGATGATGTGGCGATGTCGGATCCGTCAGACGAGGTATCGTAGGAGCCGAAACAGAGATTGGTAGATTGGGAATCCCGTCTCGGAGCGTCGGTAGAGGCATCGATGTGCTTCAAGTCCGAGGCATACAGGGGAGCCACAAGATCGCCAGGGCTAGACGAGGGAGACTGAGTGGCATCGAGGAAGGTACCGGCGACAAGAGTCGAGTTAATGCTGTCGAGTGATGTGTGAGACAAGACATGAGACCTGTCTAGCATTTTGAAGACAGAATCCTCCTTGAGTGCAGGCGCTTCATGCGAAGGATGTAGAGCATCGCGTGGGCTAGCTGCGACCCAGGCGAAGAGGACATCGGCAGAGGGGAGTGGCACCGGGCTTACAATGGAAGGGAAGTCTTCAGAAGGCGAACATGCACCAGAGTAGCTGTCGAACTCTCCATCAGCGTCTTTGGCAGAGTCTTCATCAGAGGTAGGCGGTGTATAGCCCAGGAACGACGAGCTGAGAACCGACGAAGTGTGGGTGCTGGGTGACGAGCTGGCGTCCGAGAAGGAGCTTATAAAGGGCGATGGCATGCTGTAGTGCGTCTCGTAGTCTTCAAAGGTCGAGCCTTCGTCTAGTTGGGTGGGCGAGCCCAGAAACAGGTGTGCGTGAGCCATGATGAGAGGGTTTGCTGGGAGGTTCGCCACGGTGAGGAGGAGACAAGTGAGAGAGGGTAGACCAATGAATGTCAGACCAGGCATCACAAGACGCGTCAAAATTGTTGCAGTGCATGTACTCACTAGCTGCAGGGGAACAGGCAGCTGTCTGAGTCCTCGATGGGCGTTCCTCGAGAAGGAGAGTTCAATATACGCGACTACCTTTCGAGTACCAGATAGCGAGCTGTGCAATGGTGAGTAGAATGAAGTAGGGAAGAGGAAGACGAGCAAACAGAGTGGAAAGAACGTCAGCAGGCATGCAGCACTGCAATCCAGCTCGCTCGACTGCCCACATTGGAATATCCAGTCCACCTCCTCACCGCGATCACGGAGGATGGGAGGGACTCAACGCTTGATCGCTGGAATGGCGTGAAATGGAGCAGCTGATAGGTGGAGTGATGGGTGCGGCAAGTAGGAGTAGTCGGTGCAGAGTGCTGGACAGGGAAGAGCAAGACGAGGATGATGTCGTCGAAGATGTCCACAAGCAAGATTGCAACCTGAAATAGCTGAGAAGCAGGTTATGGGTGGCGGAAGCTGCTGAAGAAGGAGAGCAAGCAGGAAGATGAGGTCGCAGATCACTGTACACTACTCGCTGCAGGAAGTGGAGACTTCAGCATTGTATCCCAAGTCCCCATATCAGCATAATCTGGCACGCCACAATCATTGCATTCACTCTGGGCGAGTATTGTCGCACTTGTCATTGTATTTTCGCTAATTGGATTGTCCATATGATTCGACCTTCGACGATCTTCCTGACATAGCAAAGCACGGCATGATCTCCAGTCCAGACCCATTTCGACACTCTGCATTTCATCCAGGTCCGCCTTGATCTTCGCTTTTCGCTCGCCTATGCGCAGAGCCACTATCGTTGCTGTCTGTTTTAGGAGCGGGAAGTGGCACAGGAATATCTTGCGGCACGAAAGAGAGAGCGATAGAAGCGGATAAGTTATAGGCGGTCAGACTGCCGTCCAGCGTACTTGACTTGCTGACATCTCTCTGTCTGTAGCCAGTCTGACTTTCTTGCTTGTACAATACATATTCCAGTTCACATGCCTGCCCGCTCGCTACTCTATCGTTCCATTTTGACGAGCATGGCGACACCACCATCTCTTGATCCATCGAGGTCGTTCCTGCTTGCATAGCATACTCATACTCCCCGTACGATCCAGCCCAGCTTGACCTTGCATAACCACCGAAGTCGATCACCTCGCCCTTCCAAGAATTATCTTGCATGACTGGTAAGAGACCTTTAGCAATTGTCGGCGATGTGTCATTGCTCTTTTTGTGGCTGAGATGAGTGATTGACGTCCGAATATCGTCCGAATATCGCGGGAGTGTCTTTCGGCTACCCTGAAGTTTTGACTGCACTGGCACACCTCGCAGTTGTCGGAAATGAGAGAAGCAGTCCTTTTCCGAAACTTAATACAATGTCTAAATTTCATCGACCGAGTAAGGGCTTCGAGCTCGAATTTTAGCACCGTACCTGAAGGAGAAGAGCGTTGTAATGTGGTACATCAGCAACATATCCGGATATATCGATGGCGGAAGTGTTTGTGAGAAAGACCATACTTGTAGAACAAGAATGGGATGGGTACCAAGAGTAATTGGAATGCTGCCAGTAAAGTCGCCGACCATTCCACGCCCAGCTATTGCATTGAATATTGGTCGGATGTCGTGTATTGGGTCGTAGCGTGTGACGCGTCGAGTAGTGGAAGGAGTACAGGTGTTAACCCAATGTGAAAGTTCAGGACCAGAGTCAGATATACGAGGCCATAAACATCCGAAAAGACAGTTTTTGTAACTTACAGCTCGCACCATACGGTCAACAGCAATAGGCAAGCCAGCGCCAAACAAGCTTCTGAACACGACGAGTGCCGCCATCGCAGATGCTCCATATTCCTTGTAGCATTCCAGTACGTACGTGGAGAATGATCTGAAGATGAGCACGCTTGCAATTCCCGTCAAGAGACCAGATAGAGCAGGAGCAATCGCGGTTATGCTAGCTTTGTAGCCCGCCCAACCAAGCCAGAGCTGTGAAAATCACGTTTCTCGCTCAGAACCATGAAGCATGAGTGTTCTGAGGCACAGTACTCACCAGCGCGACTACCATAACAGGCCCACCCAGATAAGACGGCGCCAACCTTAACTCCGGTGTATGTTTACCATCATTGGCCGCCAGATCTCGCATGTACTTGAACTGATAGAGGTATTGTATGCCAACTGCAGCTAACACGCCTCCGAGGGTGGCTAGGAAGGGAAGATCACCGACTCCCTCGGGCAGGCCTCGTATGTCCTGAAAGATGATGGGATACAGTGGGAAGAGCATGTATAGGATTGCATATGCGAACGAGGAGCTAACGAAAAAGTCTCGCTGTCAGCATATTACGCAACATAGTTGTCAACCGGTATGATAGCCGCCTACTATACCGTTGATAAAATCAAAATGGGTTCCTTGAAGAAGATTTTGAAAGGTCGAGTGAGTGTGACCTGCATTGAGAATATCTCGTAAGCTCGTCCATCGTAAGCTCGTCCATCGTAATTGCCGATGCTCAAAGCTATACTGACCGTTATATTCTTCCATGCACCTCCTTTATCTTCTCCAAATTTAGCCCAATATCGTGGATCGTTTGTTTCCAATCTCAATTTCTCTGCTTTACGATGGAGCAGCAATGGAACATATGTCTCGGGCAGCGCAAAGAAGACAATGATAGTCAAAATGCCACTGAGAAGGGTCATCACTATGAAGATCCAGCGGACATTGAGGCCGCTTATAGCTATGAAGCCGCCGACGATGGGACCTCTAGAGGAAGCCAAGAAAAAGAAGATCAGCGTCAGGTGGAACAGGGAAAATTTATGCGCCTACAAGGATGGTCCAGCGAAACTACCAATCGACCACAGCGACATTACCATTCCTCTATCTTTTGGTGACCAAATATCGGTCACAATGGTGCCGCTTGTAGCTATTGGACCACTGGGATAATCAAAATGGAGAAAGTCAGATAAATATGCCACTACCATGATATGGTCCTCGGCTTACGATGCCATAGCTCCCGCGAAGAACCGACAGATGAGCAGAGGTACGATTCCATTACAAGCAGCGCAAGCTAGGTATTGCAGGTTCAGTATCCGAGAAGTAAGCATATGGCAGAAGTTTCTTAATGTTACCTCCGTTGAAGATCGTATACAAGGCCATGAAAGCAATAGAAGGAGGTCGTCTACCCCAAGTCTCCGTAGCCGGTGCAGTGACGAAAGGTCCGACCGAGTATCCAATCAGGAAGACAGAGACGATGAGCCCGGCAACTTCTCTGCTTGTGTCGAAGTTGGCTGCGAAGACACGAGCTCCTCCAGAAGGGGCGGAGGAGCTGATGGTGGCGCTAAATATCATTAGAGCGGCTTGTATTGTGATAAGCCAGCGTCTGTATACAAATGAAGTCTCGTGAGACTCAGAACTTCCTTGCGTACGTTGTGCCTCTCTTACCGCGTTTTTGTCCAGTTCCAGGGATGTTCTTTGCCTTCCAACTTGACTTGTATGCGATCGTCCATAGTCACGGCATCTTGCGGCTTCTGAGCTGGCTTTTCAGCAATACTGGCTTCTTTGAGTGGAACTTGTCCATTGCCTGCCGTCTCCGCTTCTTCAGCTGGCTGAGCTACAGCCTGTGCTTCCTCGTCCGACGGCATTGTGGCTACTTGGAGGCGGAGTTTACGAGCTGGGATCCTCCAGACTCTTTTGAGTATTGCAATGTTCCTCGCGCACTGGATGGGGAGAAACCGCGCTTCAGGACTGGATCAGCGTGATATGACACATGAATGCAGTAACTTTCAGATATAAAGGAGTGGCAGCGGAGGAAAGCCACAAGTTCTTGCTTTCTTGCTTTCTCCCATGCCGGCACATCCTGCCGGTGTCCGCAATGGATGATCGCAGGCGCAACCTGGCGTGCGTTCGGCAACTCCCGAGCTTATTACCTGGCGACTTGTATCCGCATACATGGTCATATAGCACAAGCACGGTTATGCGTCTACTATGGTGAATGGTCCATCTTGCTAGGGCTGGCTGTCTGCCGTGGAGGAGCTCAAGCTGACAGCAACTGCGTAACGGACTGCCGCAGGACGCACGCGAGAGAGACCGCTCGCTGACAATTGCACGGTCGTCGGATCTTGATTTCAATGTGACCATCAGAATGTGAGCAACTTGTCTTCAGTCCGCTTCTCTGCTTGCTTACTTACAGACTCGCTGCGGATTTATCAGTGATGCCTTCGAAGGCAAGCGTCCCAAGAAGCCATTGTCGCAAGTATTGCAAGATCCGAGGTCAAGATTCGCAGGAGTCCAGCAAGAGTGCGTGCTAGACTCTTGAATGATGCTGTAGGAGCTCAGTACAGCTTACCGGTTTCCTTTACAGCCTCCCATCGGACCTCTACATCATATGTCAATTGTGGGCGGACAACAAGCCATTAACAACACCGTTCCAGACTGCACACAAGTCTTTCAAAGACCGCTACGTGTGGGTGTATAGCCTATGACAATTAGCCCATAGACCCCAGTCTAATACAAGCTCTCTGTTCAGCTGGAACGAGCGGATCACACTTCCCATCCGCTATCGTGATCTTCCCATATCTTCCCAAATCATCTTTACAATATACGACTATGGCGGACCACCTGCAAGCTCGTCAATCGTGCCTCTCGGAGGTACGACGCTGCGTTTGTTCGGTAAGAAGAATACGTTGAAGAAGGGCAAGCAACGAATGTTGCTTTGGCCGGATCGAGAGGCGGATGCTAGTGTCGAGTCGTCAACGCCAAGCAAAGTGACTGGTCAAGAGAAAGATGAAAGAGGCAGGCTAGAGAAGGTGAGAACGTATCACCTCTTTACACTGTGAGTACAGCTTCGCTGATTGACCCTCAACTAGATTATGGAGAAACAAAAAAGGAAGGACGTGCCAACAATAGATTGGCTCGACAAACTAGTCTACCGACAAATCGAGAAGATATATACAGTGAGTCAAACATCCTACTTTGACTTTCTGCTACCACACTCCACGCTCCAGGGCTGACTATTTGTTCTGCAGGCGGAATCAGAAAAGTCCGACAAATTATACATCTATGTCGATCTGCCACGCTTCGACCTTCCTGTGCTTTATGGCGAGCACGAATACACATTGCCGACCCTACCAAGTCTCGTGACTTCTTCCAAACTAGCAGGGGCGCCTAGCGCTGTTGCACCAGTTCCAGTAACGCCTTTACTCAGGCTATCCGACACAAGCATATTTCCCGTCGTGGATCCTGATATAGCCCGAGACAACCCAGTCGAAGCGAAACATTTACGGCTCGTCCGAAGTCATCGAAGCGGTCCGTTGGATAGGGAGATGAAACCCAATGCCGCAACCCGCGATGAGCTTAATGTGCGTTTCATCTGCTCAGACGAGATGGAACTTGCTGACAAAGTCATTTACACAGATTATCTTGGAGTATCCGCCCACTCAAACCCTTTCCACGGCAGAATGCAATCTTCTATGGCGATTCCGCTTCTACCTAACTCGAGACAAACGGGCTTTGACGAAGTTCCTGAAGTCGGTGAGGTGGTCAGACAGAGATGAAGTTAAGCAAGCGATCGATATCCTTCTTCCATTATGGAGTGATATTGAGATTGGAGATGCGCTGGAGCTGCTAGGCCCTGGCGATGCGTTCCGTGACAAGAGAGTGCGAAGTTTCGCTGTGAAACAGCTGGCTCGAGCTGACGACGAGGTAAAGGGCGCATATGTTGATGTCACATAGCCATCGTAGCTGACTTGAGTTCGTCCATCGTCCATCGTGCAGGAATTGATGCTTTACCTATTGCAATTGGTACAAGCGTTGAAGTTCGAACCACCTCCACCTTCAGCCACTTCGGTGACCTCGCGGGGCATATCGAAGAGTGCAGCTGCAAAGGTCGCCCAATATGCCAATTTGCTATCTCTAGAAGACTTCCTTATCAATCGAGCAGTCAAGAATCCCGTCTTAGCCAATAATTTCCATTGGTATCTCATGGTCGAAGTCGAAGACAAGGTTACGGGCAAGATGTACGGCCGGGTAGCTTATAACTTCATGATGAAGATGGCGGAGCAACCAGACGGCACGGAACGGAGAGAGACACTGAAGGCTCAAGCGGAATTCGTCGCATCTATCAGCAAAGTGGCTAAAGATCTGCGGGCTTCGCGTGACTCGCGACCTAAGAAGATTGAAAAGCTGCGTGCTCACATACATGATCCAAAAAGCAAGCTCGGGAAATTGCCTAGTCCCATTCCTTTGCCTCTAGACGCGCGTTACACGATTAATGGCATCGAAGGAGAAACTTCTTCCGTCTTCAAGTCAAACCTATTTCCCCTGAAGTTGGACCTGATATGCACGGATGATGCTCATTACCCAATCATCTTCAAAAATGGCGATGACCTCCGCCAAGATCAGCTTGTGATACAGCTCTTCACGTTGATGGATCGTTTGCTTCGAAAAGAAAATCTTGATCTCAAGATGACTCCCTATAAGGTGCTGGCTACCGGTGCACTGGACGGGATGGTACAATTCGTGCCGAGTAAAACGTTAGGGGCCATTTCAAGTGAATATCAAGGGAGCCTGCTCAACTACCTGAGAGAACACAATCCCGATGATTCTCTCGCGAGCGCCTTTGGCGTGACAGCTAGCGTACTAGACACCTTCGTCCGAAGCTGCGCCGGATACTGCGTTGTTACCTATTTGCTTGGTGTGGGCGACCGTCATCTGGACAATCTACTTCTCACGCCAGATGGGCACTTCTTCCACGGTAAGCTTTTGCAAGCGCAGACGCATGGCTCGTTACATAGTGCACTGCAACGACTGAGCATGGTTTTCTGACAGTGGATTTCGGCTACATACTCGGTCGGGATCCCAAACCATTCCCTCCATCGGTTAAAGTGTGCAAAGAGATGGTAGATGCTATGGGAGGGACGACGTCTCCACACTACCTTCGATTCAAGTCCCTCTGCTATACTGCGTTCATTGGTCTCCGAAAGAACGCCAACCTGATAATCAATCTGGTATCACTCATGATCGATGCAAATATCCCAGATATCAAACTAGAACCCGATAAAGCGGTTTCAAAAGTTCAAGAAAAGTTCAGATTAGACTTGTCAGAAGAAGAAGCTATAAAGCATTTCGAAGGTTTGCTTAACGAGACTTCAGCTTGGACTACCGTGCTTGACCGCATTCATGCTGCAGCACAATACTGGAGGACTTGAAGACTCAATCTTGGGATTTTCATTTACACATCCAGTTTGTATTGACTACATCACGATGACAGACTCAAGCAGTGTGAAGAATGTTGTTGCTATATTGTCACGTAAAAGTTATCATCTGTATAAACAGGGACAGAACAGCCAGTGAATACTCAGAGGACTAGTTGAACGACCATATAAGGCATGGAGAAACCACGCCTTGTTGAACAAGTTGACGCATACGTTTCTGGAGTGCCCGTTTGACATTCAAGCTTCAATGTTTCTGCGTCTCATCCGGATCCAGCTCTCCAATGGCTTGCGCAAGAAACCTTCACTGGTCTCGAGCTTTGTCTGATTCTCATCGCCAAGTCGGAAATCGTCTGTGTAGCAAAGCAGATGCGCTTTTATCAGCATCAAAGTGCAGCTGCGGTAAAGTCTGAAAAGTGCTTACATCGGTAGAAGAGAGTTGACATGAAGACGAGAAGTTCCATTGTCGCGAGCTGTGTTAACGAGAATAAATGGTTGCATCAGTACTCTCGCACCTAGAATGGCGGAAAGGGAACGCTTACATTGCGTCCAACGCAGGATCGAGGTCCAAGTGAGAAAGGAATGAAAGACTTCTCAAGCTGTTTGGCATCTGAGCCTAGCCATCTCTCGGGTTTGTAGTTGTACGGGTCTCCCCAGACGCTCTCGAGGTGCTGTTATGCGACCGACGCAGCACTCCGTCAGACTCGGCTCCTCTGGACATACGTGAAATAGAATGCTCACGTGGATGGTATAGGCAGGAACGGATACTTCAGTACCTTCCTTGAAAAATTCGCCTTGGAATTCCGCTCCTTGAGCAGGCATAAGTCTCGGTAACCCCATAGAAGAAGTAGAGTGCATTCTCAAAGCTTCATTGATGCATGCCTCAAGATAAGGTAGGGTCTTGATATCTTCATATTCCATTACGCCTGAAATGCCGCGGTCTTTGAAGGTCTTGTCCAGTTCAGCTTTGTAGCTTCTTCTGTGCTTCTTGATTGCGGGCTAGGTAGAAAATGATGGCGCAGGATGAATTCGAGGTAGTGTCGGAGCCCTATAATCGCAGAATCATTGAGAAAGGATCAAAAACTGGTCCCCTCTAGGTGCGGCTAAATCTTGGGTTCACTCACAGCAATAAGTTGCGTCAAAGCTTCAGCAGTGAGTTCATCGATCGCCATCGCATTGCCATTCTCGTCTCTTGCTTCCTGAAGACGAGCTAACAAGTCCTTTCTATCACCAGCACCAGTTTTTAGGCGCTCATTGACTCTAGCTCTAGCCATACCAGCCAAGTTGATAACCGAGGCATGACCTCTGGAGAACCAAGGATCGACGTATCGAGCGAATGGCCTCCAGTGAGGAGGCATGACGCCAAGGCAGTTGGAATATTCTCCTCGCTCGTTTAAGATTGTGACTGCTGAGAGATGTTTCTTGGTTCCGTCTTCTTGTTCAACTTCGCAGATGTCGGCTTCACGTTCTACCATTCCGAATGGAGCTCCGAAAACAAGGTCACCTGTGCAGGAAAGAGTCACCCAGTCAACCTAAACTGTCTGAATCCACCAATTGCCTGACCATGAAATGCTCTACACACCAATGATATCGAAAGCCAAATAATTGAGCCAAGGTAGGGTATCAAGGGTGACCCAACCTTTACCCTCTTTGACGGCTTTATCGCACATTCCATCCCATTTATCGATAAATTGACGCATGATAGAGGCTATGTATGGTTCAAATTCGAGCACATTGAATATAATATAATATTCTATTAGATAATCTACTATAGTCGTAGATTATCGTCACGTGTATCGCGCATTTGCATTTATTCACGTGTTTTGATATTGTTTTCGATGATCGAATGCTGAGAGTTGAAGCGCCTGCTAGTCAGGACAACTCTGGCTTTGCTCTTGAGAGATTTCCAGGTCACATAATCATTTTCATCTCATCTTCCGCCTCCTGCCTGACTCTGAGCGAAACCTCCTGACCTGGTGCGACTGTTCCTTGCTTCACTCTGGCTCCCTGCCCGACTGAAGTAGGTCTTGTCTGCATCCGATATTTTCACTATGCCCCCCAAGCCTCGTTCAAGAGCAGATAGGCAGCTGTCAGCAGCCTTCGCAGCAGCAGGCGGCACTGTTCAAGAACTCGCCGATGAATCAACGAATGCTAGGCCCCTACATCGAGCACTGGCTGCTGCCACCCTTCGCGAACACCGAGCTGTGCTCGCTTCCTATGTTGATTTTGCCAGGCAAATGGAGAATCTGTCCATCTTTCCTGGAAACCCTGCAAAGCCTGATGATGTAATTGCTCCCGGCGCTGGTAATCTGGATCACCGCGTCCTCCATCCCTTCTTCTTCTATCGTATCAAAGGCTCTATCGGCAAGATAGCGGAGAAATGTTCACTTCGGACTGCCAAACACCTAGTCGATGTCTTCGCATCTGCTTATCGCGTTGAAACTGGCGGTTCAATCTCCAACACAAGTATCACCAGCACGAAAGCTTTCATTGATAGCAAACGAGACGAGCTGGGCATCGAAGACGTTCGCCGGGAAAAGCGTACACCCGACAATCTGAGCCTAACTGGTATGTCATAGTGACTGCTTCCTCTGCTCCATCAGAATCCCTCTCTCTCCCGTCCCCTTGGCCTCTACTGCTCTTTCTCCTTTCATGTTCCTCCAATTGTTGGATTTTCTTCCTTTCTCTTGCCTTCTTGCCCTCTTGCTTTCATGCTTTTCCTCCATTTGTTGGATTTCTCTTTCTCTCGTTTCTCGTTTCTCTTTCTTCTTTCTTCTTTCTTCTTTCTTCTTTCTTCTTTCTTCTTTCTTCTTTCTTCTTTCTTCTTTCTTCCTTTTCCTCCATTTGTTGGATTTCTTTATATTTCCTTTTGATTTCTTTTCCTGATTTTCCTCCACTTGTTGGATTTTCGTGCCTTCTGCTCACCAACTATTGGACCTCTCACTTCATTCGCCGTACGTTGCTGAACCGATACCGCTACTTTTGGACTTTCTGCAGAGTTCCTCGAGACAGTTTTCTCGCCTGATTATGCGCCGCAAACCACTCGAAGACGGGAAGATGTGATCCTCTACACCAACATCGCTATCGCTTCTGCAACCAGAGCTGGAGCTATATGTGTTCCTGGGCCCTGTATGGGAACTGCCGAAGAGAAGCGACGAGGTCTCCGCTACAAGCACTGCGAGTTTTTCGTCCACAGGTCAGAAGCACCAAATGAACCAAACAACCTCTCTGTCCGCATCGCGCTAGAATACACGAAAACATCGGAAGGTCGCAATCGTAAATACGTTCTTACTGGGCATTCGCCACCCATCCTGCATGGTCCAGCTTGGTTGTTCCATGTAGCTCGCAAAGATGGAGCGCTTGTAGGCGATCCCGCCTTGGAATGGCTTCTTGACCCCAAATGCCTTGGTGAAGACGCTTTCCGAAAAGTGGCCATCAAACCCGAGAAGTAGGCTTTTTCGCATGCGTCGGCTGCTTCGCATGCTAATGGAGCTCATTTGCGTTCCGTAGGGCGGAAGTTCCGGTCATGCGCCAGACAACGCGAAGTGGTGGCACACCGTCTACAGACCCTTCCAAGCCAATGACAGTATCTCTCATGTCTGGAATTTTTCAACAGCTATCTACTTTGGCCGGGTTTCCCTCCAATGTAACCACACACAGTCTTCGTCGAATGATGGCAGTCACTTTACTCGAGCATGGCGTCCCTGTGACAGATGTACAATTCCATCTCGGCCACAAGTTAGGTACTGACATCATCAAGTACTATATGGCTACTTCGTCGTGCGTCCTGATTTTGTACCCTTAAATCCGGATACTGAAATTTCTGCTAATGACAGACGCCGAGATGTTGCCGGTCTCCTTCTCAAAGACGGCGATGCTTCTACAATTATGAAGTTAATCGATTCGAAAGACCTCAGGAGTGACCCTTCTCGCCCTATCGCTCTGTCGCCCGAATACAGAGACAAGGTCTTTGCTGAAGAAGAAGGTGGGTCTAGGGTACCTTCAAACAGCTTCATTCAGCGAGCTAATGCCTAGGTATGCTTTGAACATGCAATCTTGTAGTTTCCAAGCTATTTGCTGAATCCTCAGAGATGGAAGAATCGCTGATAGACAAGTACGGAAGTGTTAATTGTGCACCCACAACAGATTTGGAGGCCTACAGGACTCTTTACCGGAGGGGAAAGATGGCCTACTCTAGATGGCAAAGGTACTACCTCAAAGTGCAATTGGCGGATCACGACAAGCGAAAGGAGAAGTTGGTTCCTGAGCTGGGTCGACCTGATACACAAGCAGAAAGCAGACCTAGAAACGCAACTCCCGTCGATGATGCTGCTTCGGAATTTCCTCTAGTCGATGATATGCCTGACGGTGAAACAGTTGCATTCTCTCTCTCTGCATTCCAGAACGTAAGCATCTCTATACTTGGGTGTTGGGTTGCAAGCCTAGCTTATTGACTTCTTTACCGTTGTGCTACAGACTGTACAATCGCAGGATTTTGCCGATCCTCAGACCGCACAAAGCTTCCTGGTTGATGCGGCTACACATGAGGATGCAGATATCTTGAGGATGATGAAAGACTTCCTCGTAGAAGGTGCACTAGAAGACACAGATGGAGACACTGGCTCTGTAGAAAGCCCAGCAGCATCTGCGCAAGATCTCAGTGCTGGTCCTTCACCTTTCCCTGTTCCTGCTGGAACGTCTAGCTACTCGAGCTCCCCCCACGCAGACCCGATTTTCTTGAACGGTATTGCACTTCCGCCTCTTCCTGCCCCTTGGACGACTTCGAAAGCCAACTCAAGCCACACGGATGCAGCTATGACCAGTCCTTTTGTCGTGTCAACGTCACCGATGCATGGCTCCGACTTTCAGACGGCCCCCGCTGTAAACGTTCTACCGGCTTCGCAAGGTACTCTAGCTGTCGACTTGGCGGATGCTTCGGCCACGGGGGAATACGTAGATCCTCTACTGCTAGCGATTCCCTTTGGAACGTTTAACTACCTTCCTACCCTAAACTCAGCTTCCTTCAACTCACGTGCATTTCCACTGCTCCCCGAACGCGTACCCACTTTCACTTCCACGTCCAGCTCTAGCTACGCAAGTTCATCCACAAGCTACCTTTCTATCTACAATGACTCTACGGAAATGGCTGCAGATATGGTTATGGAAACGTCTCTAGACGGTCAATCAGATATCAGCACCAATTCAGTCCAACCCAAAATTGCAGCTCCGCGGGCAGTACGACGTAAGCGGGGGAGAGGCGCTTCTGTTAGCAGTATACGGTCGGGAACCTCGAGAGGCGCTAGTACAGCGTCGACATCTACATCTGGATCTCGGGCGGCTTCCACACCAATTGACGAAGAAGTTACCGTAGCAGCAAATCAATTCGACAAGGTGGCAAAGCTCATGATGGATTCAAGGACCTCTCTCTTTGAGGCTTTCTCTGCCTTGGAGCTTCTCCCCGAAAGTCTCTCTACCGTTACTGGCTATGCCCCGGGATTGGGACCTATTGGCAAAGAGCTGCTTTGCCCAGGCTGTTTGGAACCTCTTGCCACTGTATCACCCCGCAATCCGAAAGAGCAAAATGCAACCTACGCATCTAAGTGTGCCATGCACGCCTTCAACTGTTCAGGGCAGCAAGCATTGCGATTAGCTATCAACGAAATCCAAGAGTACTACAAACAAGACCAACCGTGCCCTTACTGTGACAACGACAACCCTTCTGAACCTGCTACACCGCAGGCATGGTATCTTCACACCAAACATCACGTGGACAGTCGTCTATTGGCCGGTAAACAGACAATCGTATGCGGTTGTGGACAAGCTCTAGAGCTCAGCACATCTCTCTTGATGGCTCACCTCTCGACAGAACATGCCATTTTCGCCCGCTCAACCTCAAAACCTGTCTTGATCAAGCTTAGAGGATTAGAGCTATTGCATTTGCCCAAGCCCCCCTTTTCGTTTACCGACAATCGATTCTATCCCAATCCAGTTGAATGGGAACGTTCCGCCAAAGAGCGCTACGAGACTGTCTTTACTCTTGACACCGCGGGTGGCTATTCTCGTCGTACAGACCTGCATAAGAGCTTTCCTGAAGACACCCCTAATTTCGAATGGTCGCCTCAACCGGACAAGACGCTGCATGAAGATGTCAAGTACTGCGGCGAGAACGCGAATTTGGTCGGCGCTGTCCCTCTTGAGTGGTCAATATGCATTCTTTGCGCTCACAATCCATTGTCGTCCTACTCGGATCGCATGGAGAACATCAATCCAAGCAACTTCAAAGCTCACATGGATACACACTGGACCGAAAAGTGGAAAGCAGCTGCCGAGGTAGCGAAAGACCGGCGAAAAGCAGCTTCGAAGGAGAGAAAGACAGCTGGCTCGGCAGACAAAGGGAAAGGCAAACGAAATGCAGACATGCAGGCTCAAGATACGAATCCTCCACTTGTTGGAAAAATAGGTTCATCGAGTGTGATGGATGCGGAGAGCGATGCTGAAGCAGAGGAACATGAGACATCTTATGCTATTACCGACCTAGACCCGACAATTGAAGATTTTGGGACGATAAAGTGCCACGATCCCATCTGCAAGGCACAAGGATTCACTTCTGATATCTTAGGATGGGTCAACCACCTTTGCTTTATTCATCGCATCCCAACAGTACCACAGCCAAGGGCCGCCAGGTCAAAAACCTTCGAGAAGCTTTCCGTACAGACTATGGAAGACTTCAAAAAGCTTGCTCTCGGCAACGATAACGCTAGAAACGCTGCAAGAGGTCGTGCAAAGCGAGCTGCAAAAGGACGTACCGCTAGAACCAGCAAAAAACGCACGCCTGCCAGCCTATCTTCCTCTAGTGAATCTGCAGGAGAAGACAAGGTGAAGGTCGCAAAAAGGCCGTCGTCTAGCTCGAAGGAAAGCAAGAACACAAACGAAAAGGCCAAAAGCGCCAATGAATGAGAATACTCAACGCGGCGAATGCTGTCTTGGGTATGTCAAGAGTGAGGCTTCTGATGACTGGAAGGCGTGACTGATCATCATCTCTGTGCAGGTCGTCAGCACGGAGCTTCTCACGTAAACCAATCTATTTCTCGGGGATCAGCGCTTGACTATGCGGCACTGCGCAATGCTGCAAGCTAGCTGCCGGTCACGCTGCTGCTCTTTCCCGTATACCCGCGTAGCAACCAATGTGAATGCGAACAAATCGGCTTCTGTAGCATAGAGACTGCAGAACGGACGGCCTGCATGTCCTTCTAATCGTTTTGCAATGAAACTGCTCTGCTCTGCTATACGATTCCTGATCTGGCTCAAATCTAGCTTTTCCGCAACACTGGCTTCTTTGACGACTTGTCCATTGCCTGCCGTCTCCGCTTCTTCAGCTGGCTGCGCTACAGCCTGTGCTTCCTCGTCCGCTGGCATAGTGGCTACTTGTAGGCGGAGATCACAAGCTGGAGTTCTCCAGACTCTTTTGAGTATTGAGGTCTCCCTTGCTCACGAAATACCGAAAGGTGCTTCAGGACTGTATCAGTGTGAGAACGCGCATGGGGGGAGTATCTCCAAGTTATAGAGGAGGTGGCAGCGGAGCAGAGCCCCAAGTTCCTGCTTTCTTGCTTTCTCCCTCATTCCGGCACCTCCATCCTGCCCGTTTGCGCTGTGGTGATCGCAGGCACAAACCTCGCGTGCGTTCGGTAACTCCCGAGCTCATCGCCTGGCGACTCGTATCCGCACACATGGTCCTATAAAACAAGCACGGCTATGCTTCTACCATGGTGAATGCCCCCATCCCGCCAGGCTGACTGTGTGCTGTCGAGGGGCTCAAGCTGACAGCCATTGCGTTTCCATGACTGCTGCAGGACGCACGAGAGAAAGACCGCTCGCTGACAATTGCACGGTCGTCGGATCTCGACTTCAATGTGACCGTTAGAATGTGAGCAACTTGTCTGGTCGGCTGCTCTGCTTGCTTACTTGCTGACATCTCTGCCCCATTATCAGCGATGCGTTCGAAGGCAAGCGTTGCTAACACTGTCATACAGACAAGAGCTGCTTTCAAGGAAATACTCGAGGAATATACAAACTACGATATGGCGTCGGGAGAGATCGACATTCTGCTCGAAGCTCTCATTGCAAACAACTAAGATGCGCTAAAGGTGATTCTGTCAGGAAGAGGGACGCTACGCGACCGGCAAGTGACCTCGAGACTCTAACCAAGGCCCAGGTAAGGCAAGACCCATCCGAGAGATGGAGAACGAGCTAACGTCCTTCTTGTGTTAAAACGAGTTCAGAAAAGAAGTTGGTCAGCCCTTAGTATCGCTCGAAGATGCAGGCGACACCAGTGAAGAGGGAGTCTTTGGTAACTACCAATTTGGTCCGGTAGATCTTCGGCGCAAGTCCCAAAGTTTCAAGAAGACACTGGAGAAATACAATGCAAAGCGTGAGGAAAAGATCGGCTTTCAGCCCGGGCTGGCCACTGCTAGCTACAAACGCCGTCGCGAGGCTGCTATTGCGCCGAAGGACGACAAGCTCGTTCCTGGCAGTTACAAGTGAGCAATACAAAGCATGCAAGTCGTGGCAGAGCTGATACACCTCGCAGGATCCGACGTACTGCGGTTTCCGACTCGGAGGACGACTCGGATGACGACTCGGATTGATGGAATAGACGAGAAAGTGAAAAGTTGTAGTTTATGAGGCCATTTGCACTCGTCTATAGCCGTCATTCAGTTAGTAGTACCAAGTGCTGTCTATGTGCATGCCACAATTGCAAAGCAATGCAACGTGTTCATCAAGTCATTGAATGTGAATTAAAGGCTTGTTTGATAATCGCTTATCGAACAACGAAGGATTCCTTCAGCTGCTATTGGCTCTGCGCGATACTACCACGTTCAACAGCAGTGGTTTGCGCAGAAAGCCCTCCGACGTATCAAGCGACATCTGAAGAGAGTCTGCCAGCTTGAAGTCATAACGATAGAAAAGGGTAGCCATGAACTTGATAAGCTCCATCATCGCCAAGTTGCGACCTACGCAAGATCTTGGGCCAAGTGAAAACGGAATGAAGGCCTTCTCGAGGTTCTTCGCATCGCTTGCAAGCCATCTCTCGGGTCTATAGGTATGTGGATCACCCCAGACACTTTCCATGTGCTAAGGTTCAAGGACTTGCGTAAGTACAGTAATCACCAAATGGCGTGCATATGCTTACATGGATTGTATAGGCAGGTACCGATACCTCTGTGCCGCCTCTGAAGAATTCGCCCTGATATTCAGCACCCTGAGCCGGCATAACGCGGGGCAATCCCATAGATGAAGTGGAGTGCATCCGAAGTGCTTCGTTGATAGCCGCTGTCAAGTAAGGAAGATCCTTGACATCTTCGTATTCGACTACGTCACCGACGTTGAGAGACTTCAAGTGTTCGTCCAGCTCAGCTTGGAGCTTGGCTTGCTTGTCTTGATTGCGAGCTAAATAGAAGGTGATGGCACAGGACGAGTTCGATGTTGTATCAGAGCCAGCAATGAGTTGAGTCAAAGCCTCCGCAGTCAGCTCATCGATATCCATAGCCTCGCCATTCTCATCTCGTGCCTCTTGCAGGCGAGCCAGAATATCCTTGCGATCCGTCGCTCCCGTCTTCAGGCGTTCATTAACGCGAACTCGAGCCATTCCCGCAAGGTTCTTCACCGACTTCTCACCACGGGCAAACCAGGGGTCGACGTACTGAAAACAGCATGTGATTAGTCATCATTGCTCGTTTAAAGCGAAAGATAATCCGAACCTTTGCAAAAGGCCGCCAGTGCGGCGGCATTACACCGAGGCAATTGCTGTATTCGCCTCTTTCGTTCAGCACTTCGACTGCCGGAACATAGCTGATTGATCCGTCTTCTTCTTCAATAGGTACAACGTCGGCTTCGCGTTCCACCATACCGAAGGGAGTGCCAAAGGCCAGGTCACCTGTCGACATAGTAAGTCGTGGGACAGTCAGCAGCGAACTAAGATGAAGTGAACGAGAAGCTCACCGATTACATCGAAAGCCAAGAAGTTGTACCAAGGCAGGCAGTCGAAGAGCCACCCAGCCTTGCCTTCTTGGACGGCCTTATCGACATGGGCATCCCATTTCTTCAGGAGCTGGCGTAAGGTCTCGGCCAAATAGACCTCAAATTCGAGCACATTGCGTTGTGCGAACGTAGCAGACACTATTTTGCGCTTCCGTGTATGCTCTGCTCTGTCGCGGGTGTTGAAAAGACCTCGAACCTTTTTTAGGCCAACAAAAGCGTCATCTGAGGGTCAAAGAGGCCATACTAAGCGTGTGCAATCATATAGGAGCATCTAGACTTGTCTTACAGAATGCCGGTTTCATGGTACCAGTTCCATGTCCGTAAATGGTATCAAGAGCTTTCGGGTCGGCAATAGAAACTTGACGAGGGCTGATTCTGACGTATTTTCCATACTTGCGGTGAGCTGCATCCAGAGCTTCGAAACGCTTTCCACGGCGAGCTTGCCATACGACCTGCAGTATTGCATATTGCATGTATTAGTGAATCATCTTTTCTCTTGTTTCACACGTGCGGGGCCCGCCCAGCCAAAGAAGGACCGGGTAGATGGAAAAAGGTCGCGTACCCATGCATCGGTGAATGCGGCTGCAGGGCAAGAAGACGGTAAGAGCATCAGTATGTGCAAATGGGTAGCAATGCCATTGACCCTCACATATTCCGAATGGACCGGCAGCAGGATACTTTCTCAATCCATGAGGGTCTGCGAGGTAAGGGACGATGTGGAAGGTGAGCTGTGGCAGTCAAGCAGGTGCGGAGGAGAGTAGTCAGCAAGCAGATCTACCTGAGAGAGGGAGGAGCGCCAGTAGATGCTGGTGCTCCTCCATCCGTCAATGATGCCCTCGACGAACCACGAGTGCGGCGAATGCGCCTGCCAGCTGGAGCGGGCTGAGTGAGGCGACGACTGCGCCTGCTTCCTGGACGAGGCCCATCGTTCTTGGGGGCTGAGCTGGAATGAGGTATACGAAGAGTCAAGAAGACACCCGCGCTTCTACTCCAGGTCCAGTCTTTTCTACCCCGTCCACTGCATCACTGTGTGCTCTCCATATATACTTCCTCGATCACCTGAGCAATGGTGGAGCATCGTTCTGCCGGACACGCACAACTCTGAACCGGGGCATGGCATGGCATGGATGGGCTGCAATTTCACGCTCCCAACGCAGACAAGCTCGGAGATCTTCTCGGCACACTCGAATTCAGCCTTAACTGCGCCTGTGCCGGTCTTGCCGGGGCTCAAAGCGACATTTCTGCCCCGTCTTGGCCACCAAAAACTACTACATAGACTATGATAGAATTCTGCAATCGCGCATCAAGGTTGTTCCTGTCGCATTAATATTATTGTACAGTACAGTGGCTCAAGTGACTGTCCGTTCATTACCTACTGAAGCCTCGCATACCGTAGTGAAGCATACACAATGCTCCTACGGTACTTGTATTCGAGGGTCCCCACTGCTCGGCGAAACGTTACTACGGAGACTTCCACAGTGAGAAATAACGGTACTTGGGGGCGCCACCATCGACTGTATCCCATTATTGAATGACTGGAGAATTAAGTACGGTACATTACTGACTGACAAACAGCATACAAATGATCACTTGCGTCCTTGCTGTTTGAAGAGATTCCATCACTGAACACGACTGAGAGCCTGCTGACTGCGCTCAATAACCTATCAAACAGGAGTTCTCCCAAAGGGTCAGCTCAAGCCACCTCCTGATTCCGAAAAGCAGAGAACACTGCCCCACCTGATGTATATTGGGTCTTTTGCTCTTATCCACCACGAGCATAAAAGCAATCAAGTCTCTCAAGCCCTGAGTGTAAACTTTATCGTTTTGTGGGAATCTATATTGACCGTTTTGAACTGCTAAAACTACTGAGGAGCCCTCCACTTCGAATGGAGAATGTCCATATGCCATTGCATAGAGTGTGCATCCTAGAGACCATACGTCCTGTTGATTGCGAAAAAGCGAGATTTCGCGTTAGTATTGAGTCTTCACAAGCTTATCCATCCTCGGTGTAAAGAGTATTGGGAGAGGAGTGAACGACTCACCACCTTCTCATCTAGCCATCCACCAACAGGCGGATCAAACAATTCGGGTGCTCTGTAAGGCATAGAGCAATGTTCCGCCGCGTCATCCGCGAGTTTCAAGGCCGTAGATCTATTATCAACGTATATCCTAGCAGGTAGTGCAGATCCAAAATCCATCAATATAGGAGTTCCTTCATCCGTCACCATTACATTTGCAGGTTTTATATCTCGATGCGCCCATGGTTGTCGTGATTGTTGTCGATCCTGTCCATTCTGATTCGTTGAGGAAGGGGAAGGAGAAGTAGGCAATCTGCCCATCAATTGACCGTTTGTTTCTCCTAATCCAGGTACGCCCTTGGCACCACTTTCATCAACTTGATGATCGTCTTGATCATCATCGTCCTCCTGAGCGGCTCTATCCATACTGCCAATCAAAGGCTCAGCAGCACCAGCCGCGGCTCTAATAGCATCCTCCTCTTCCTCTTCCTGCTGTTCGAAAATCACAGCTGGATCCCGCTCTTCATCCTGTCTCGTAGCGCGACCTTTGCCTTTATTCTTGAGGTTATTGCTGCTCTTGGAAGAACTGGCATTACCGCTGCTTGTGTTGGAAGCGAGACGCGACTGAGAAGGTGGGTAGGAAATACTGCTCCCTGGAGTATATGTATGCATTGATTCAACAGCTTGACATGTCCCTAAGAAAAGGGACAGCATCTCTCGTTCGGGAAAGCGTGTACCATTGACCTGTCGGACCAGTCATGGCAGGAAGGACACGATGGAATGCGCAAAGTCTCAGTAAGAGGTAGCACATTATCGCAAATGTGTAAACAATGCGAAGGCATAAACCTACAGAATTAGCAGCTATTGCATCTTGTAGATTGCCCTTCTTGTAGTATGGCAGGAACAGGCTGCAGAGGGAACGGACAGCACTCTTGTCAGCCTAGTCATCTGGATGCGTGTACTCCACAAAGAGACATGTCGAGGCTCACTAAATCACTTTACCATCGGCTTCTTGTATAACAGCGGAATCAAGACATCTTATGCAATTAGGATGTCTGAACCGTTTGTACGCTTCGACCTAGTAGCACAATGTATACGGTACGCAAAAACGGCAATCTATCAGTCACCGAGCTTGATCGCGATATTGATTTGTTCAGAAGTTCAGAAGGATAAGCTACCTCTTTCATTGCCTCTCTGACGGATTCGGAGCCTAGTGGGCATCGTATCTGTAGACAACATGCCAAGCGTGTCAGTTGATCTTCCCATTTGAGGAAGAGGAGGGACAGCAAGCCGTAATTGTAGGCTCACCTTCTTCAATGCGAATAGACGACCTGAAGTCTCATCCTCCGCTAGGTACTGTTTAACATGTCAATTGCCCAGTGGCCTGTCTAATCAGTTCATGAGGCTACGATCATGCTTGACGGCTTGAAACGTACCACGAACGAGAAACCTCCTTCTCCGAGTAGCTTGTGTATCTATTCAACAGTAAGGCCAACTGAATCAACTCCTGCTTAATCCCTAAACCTTGCTTTGGGCTCGGCTGAATAGCCCTGTCATACATGCTCACCTTGAAACGACGGCCATTCAAGGTCAGCGTAGAGCTGCTCTTGAGGCATGATCCCGTACACGACAAGAAGACATCTTTCAATCTCTCGTATGCGTCTAGAGCTTGATTCATGGCTCCTGTACCGCTTCTTTAGGGATTGACCTTCGTCTAGATCAAATGGAGGCAAAGCGAAGCTGAAGATGTTCCTTGTGGGCGGCTCGGCTCGTCTTTCGCTTTCATTCTGAATTGTCGAACACAGGATATACAGAGTGAATACGGTCAGCACTAGAGGCAATGATGGAACATATAGCAAGGTGTTGAGCCAATGCGTATAGAACAGACGCAAGCTCAATCTACTGATACATGTCCGCAGCAAGGCAGAACGATGACTTCCCAAAGTCACTATCCGGCACGCTCGCCCACAATGACGACGACCTACCTTCGGACGAGAAGCGAAGGAGAGAGCGCAGTGGATCCACAACCTCCACATTGTCAATCTCATCGCTTTTCGAATCATCACTGGCATTACTGGGTTCATTACCAGTAGCCACTTCGTGCTCTTCTCCCGAGAAACCTATAATCCATACATCAAAGCATCACGGAGAATTCAAACTATACCTCAATTCTGAAGCTGGCAACTTTGAAGAGATACAATTACAGAGTCATCTATTGTGGCCTTCTAGTCCTAGACTGGCTGAAATGATGGAGGAAGAGGAGGAGCATCAAAAGAGCGGTGCTAAATGTCAGATTGGCATTGAGGGTGAAAGAGGTGAGCTCCTGCATAACAAGAGCGAGACAGCGCGACCCAGCTAGCTCGATGGAGTACTAAGCTGTTCACTTGTTGATTGGTAGTACTCGAGCTCGGTGCAGGCTCTGCATTGCTCTCAGTCCTAGCATCAAGAATGGGAGCTTCGCATGTCGAGATAACAGACTATCCAGCGCCGGGTATCACGGCTGCCATACGGAGGAACGTCAAAGCCAATCTGAGCGAAGAAGAGCAATCTAGAGTGTGTATAAGTCCGCTAGATTGGACTGATGAGTCAGCTTTGCAAGCGATGGTAGAGAAGCATCCTCAGGGCTTCACGAGGTACGTCGATCCGATTGCTCTATGACAAGGTCTAATTTGACGTTGCAATCATATTTCCATTTCCAGAATTCTCGCAGCCGACACGCTATGGATGGGTCACTTGAATGCCTTTCAACTGAAAGTAATGACATCTCTACTCGCCTCGACAGTTGACTCGAGAATTGTGATAGTAGCAGGCCTTCACACCGGTCGTCACGTGATACGGACTTTTTTGGGTCTGGCAGTCCCAGCAGGATTGGAGATTGAGCGAGCTGAAGAGCTAGACAGGCGAGAAGCGAGGGAGAAAGGCATAGACTGGAAGAGTGTGATGGGGGAGGGTGATGATGGATGTGAGTTGTACGAAGGCATAGAGGAGGAACGCAGACGGTGGCTTGTGTACATCGTCTTGAAGTGGCATTGGCCAGAGCACGGCAACGGCGGATAGACGGACGAGTTGGACAGGATGGCAGAGACTGCTTGCCGGTCAGGAGGGTCGCTGCATGACGACGAGCATCATTGCGTGCATGTTGGAGTCTGCAGAGGAAGGCTGCGATGGGAATCTACTGCATGTACCAGGCCTGCGAGACAACGCTGTGTGTGATGGGGATCTGCTGCACACAAGTCACGTGCAGGTCATATCTCGGCGCAATTAGTGGCGAATATTGCAGCACTTTGATGCGACATGTTCAGGAGTATCAGGGCATGTGAGGAGTATCGCAGAGCAGTCAGGATAGCGTGAGGAGGGCGTGCATTGCTGCACCCTGCTCCAGATACAGCGCTCATCGCTGCTCGTTGTCGTCGTGGATAGTCCTCGGTCTTCTTCACTCTGCCTCTTCGCCGCTTCGGAGTCGAGCGAGGCCAGTCCATCCAAATCTTGCAAGGTGATTCGGCAGGCCGTCGCACTGGGTGCATGCGTCTGCATTGAGCTGAGTAGCTGGATCGCAGGCTTGCTACTGCTCCCAGGCCATCCATCCATCCAACCATCCATCCATCTACTGGATACTGCACTGCCGACACCACCTCCGACTACCCGTGCTACTGCGCGACCAGGATGAACGGCCAGCAGGGAGCAGCTGCACAGGTCTACGTGACACGAGACTGCATGCACTTCCGTATGGCGCTCTGTCTACCTCTGCTATCGCATGTATCTGCTGATCGTTATCCACGCGTGCTTCCAGGCCCGCTCCCTCGAACTCCCCTCGCGCCCATCGCTTCTCGGCTCTTTGCTCTTCTCCGAGGAAGCAGCGAGGCTTCCCAATCCGCCAGACGGGCATTCGCGCACTGCATAGTAGATCACGCACTTCCGTTGCCGACAGTTTCAAACTACTCTCCCGCTCTAGATGAGCAAATCAAAGATCTACTCGTCAATTCAGCTCCACTCATAGTCTGCATTCAAGGTCCTCTCAAAGTAGACTTTTTACATGCACAGACGCCCAATCCGGGTCAACCGAGATCAATCATTAATGGTGCTGTGAACAGCAACTCTGATGGCAAGGTTGAAGATGCCATTTGCTTGCATAATACGCTATTCTTTGGATATACCCTCCACAATGAACTGACGAGGTGTGCAAAAGAAGACCAAGAGCAATATGGAAGATATGCTTTCTTCTTTTTGTGTGCCCTAGGTGGGTTTGTTCAAATTTCACATTCTTACACACGGCCTTCCTAATAGAAATATTCTCTACCGCAGTCCACGAAACAGCACATTGGATCTTGACCAAAATACAAGGATTCAGAACTGACGATCTACGCCAAGATGAAGCAAGTAAAGCAAGCGTAAACGGCAAGATTAGTCCTTCGAATGTATCAGTCTCTCAAGCCGGTCAGACTAAACCTGATTATCTCATTGCTATCGGTCAGAGACCCGATGACGCTGGTGCTAGAAGTACAGATATGCTTATTGGGGCTACTAGTAAGATTATTACTTTTGCTGATGGTGAGTCATAACTCTTCGCTTTTCTCCCTCCATTCCTCCTGCTGTGTCACTTGTATACGAAACCTATGGGACTTTTCGCACTCTTCAAGTGCCAAGCTGACGCATTCTCACCACCCTTTTGGTACGTTGTTCATTGGACTGCAGGCGACACAGACATCGTCAGGAGAGGATCCAGTCCTAGAATCATAGAAGAACCAGCTATACTTTCCCAATCTGACTTGTTAGATATTCTCGGTCTCAAAAGCATGCCAAAGATGCAGGATGTGACTGGTGAAGCAGCAAGTGAGTAGTCCACATCAAACTCTGGGTGCAGATCTAGTTATTGTATCATGAAGCTAATCTGTGGCTGCTCCGGCTTGCTTGGCGTTTCAAGTCCTCATCGGCGGACCTATACCTAAATGGTCAACTCATGATAATTACCTCGTCACTTCGCAGTGTCTCGTCAATAGCTATTGTGCACATGGAGTCACCCGTATTGGACAGCTCTTCAACTAAGCCAGCTGTCATCAGGCTGCCTTTGGCTCCCGTGCAACCCTCGTTTCTAGAAGTGGCACCTTTGTCTTGAAGTCGCAAAGTTATACCTACCGCGCAGTCTTCCTAAATGAAAACTCAAAACTTCAAGTCGTTAACAGGTGAAGGATTGTCCTATCAAGGCATTATTATCGTTTTGAAAGTCTGCGGAAGGAGACAGCTCTTCCCTCCTTCAATTACGGTTGGCATGGCAGACAAGGAAAGAGGAGTTTGACTCTCACACTCCTCGTTCGTTCGCAAGAAGATATTTCTCTTGTCGTCGTGTAGATATTTACCTTTTCATTCTGCATTACTTGTTCAATGCTTTTTATTTCGAGCTAGACTACCCGGCGATCTAAACCGCCCATTTAGCTGGTACAATGCCTCCTCGCAATCTCGTTTCCTTGCAAGCTATCCTATCCTTTCCAATACCCTTTTGTTAGATTCAAATTTAGAGGAAACCTTCTGAGCTCCTTATTCAGTGCCTCGCTATCCCACGATCAGGCTTCTTTCAGTCGCATTGTCGGAATGACCTTGTTGCAATGCAGTTTCCTTTCTGTTTGCTTTATGATGAGCATACGCCATTGACATGGAGCTGTCTTTTCATAATAGTGTGCAACTGCGGCCGAGATAGAAATGCAATCACAGTCTCGAGCATTTGCCCGCCTTCTTCGTCTGGAGATTGAACGCGGAAATGCGAACTCCAAGTCACGCTTTTGCATTTCGGGACGGGACTTTCTCTAGAACCATACTGACTTGCTCTGGGAGAGCACAGATGGCTCGCACACGCGCACGCGCACGCGCAGCTGGAGACGAAGACGGCGTGTCGGAATCATCAGCTTCAGAGAGCGAAGTGGTGATTACTTCTTCGCGTGCTGGAGCAGGGTCTGCCATTCCATCGGAGAGTGAAGAAGAAGGAGAGGGAGAAACAACGAGGAGGAGAACAAGTCCACGTAAACGAGAGACTTCAATCATGAGCAACAATTCAGCTATGCCAGCAGTTACTGCATTGAACAATGCTCCTCAATCCTCATCAGCCGCAAAACGACCTTTCAGACCAGCTCGAAGCGCTCGGAAAACGACACAACCTCGTTCTTCTTCAGTTGCGAGGAAACGTGCTCTACAAGCTGTTGCTAGGGCTTCATTCATTCATGATGCTACTACAAGCGAAAGTGAAGATGAACTTGCGACGACTTCTTCTGCTAGTCGTATCGCCATAGCTTCTACTGCTGCTATTCCTGGTGGTAATCGCGACATCAGCGACAGTGAAGAAGATGATATGCAATTCGAAACTGCTAGAATTACGCAGAGAATGGCAATTGATACGACTGGAACGACAGATGAAGAGGAAGAGGCGGACGAAACTATCTGGGTACCTGTCAAGGCTGGTGGATCTCTGCGCAATGGATCATCTTCACTGAAACGAAAGCATGCACAATCTTCATCTTCAAGACGTGATGGCAGTGAGAATGGTACCCCAAGACCTGCGAGTACCGGACCACCATCGTTGAGACAGTTGGCGCGTCAGGCGCGTCATATACTTGAAAGTGCAATGGAAAATAACTCAGAACATCTATCGGCGCAAGATAAAGACACACTGTCTGACTTCCTGGGTGGTGAGTTTCCGTCAACCATGTTGCATATGCACGGTGCTCCACCTTTCTCGCATATAAATCTGTCTCACGCAATCTCACGTTCTACGCAGCTATGCAACCTCTGAATCGCGAGCCAAGCCCAGAACACGATACTCGTATTGAGAGGGTCCTACTTGACACTTTTGGTCTAACGACGAAACAAGCAGGCCCAGAATTCTCAATCGTAGAGCTTATCGATATAGTCACCTATCTTCTACTGTTCAGCGATACCGACGATGCAGAAGTATTGAGACAAGGTCTTCCAGTTGCAATAGACAACTTCGCTTCTTCATTACTTCCTTCAGGGCTGAGATTAAATATCGCTACGCTGGATTTGTACCTGCAATTAAGGATACAACTTGTTCTTGCTCGAGCCAGAGTCGTGGGCGAGATTTTGGAAGAAGACAATGAAGATATACTGGACGATGATCAGGATTTGGCTTTGAGATTTGTGGATGATGGACAAGAGGCGCTTTGGGATGAACATCAAGGAAAGGCAGCTCAGATAATGGCAACTGTGCGTATACCTTTGGCGTTTCTATAAAATTGTTATAAACTGACCTCGGACTTCCTGCTCCTCGTAGATACTAAGCGAAAATGCGGACATTGATGACCTGCTGGCTGAGTATCCTTATGAAATATTCCTGGCAGCTTTCCTCAAGCACGTCAAGCGTGTACTTGCTCATCTCAAACGACCTACTATCCGTCAAGCAAGCACACTAGCCTCTTCACCGTCGAAATACCACGAGCATATCGCCCGTAAACGTCTCAAAGCAGACCAAGTCCGTCGACAGTCTGCGCCTCCTCCTCAAATGCTAAATTTCCCATATCAAGATCTAAGAGGAAAAATCAGACAAGCTAGGAAATCGAGTCCTGTTAGGAGACCACCACCACCTACCTTTGCTACAGCCGGGCAAGCTCTCAAGACATCCGCACTACAAGATCAATCGTACAATGATGACGATTCCGAGGAAGAAGTCGAGAATGTCCTACTTGCTCGCTCCTCGGCGCCGCTTGCAAGCGAGCAGGAGGACAACATCGAGCAAACAAAAAATCGCGAGACTAGAAGTGCGGAAGGCCAAGTCGACGAGGATGAAAGCATGATCATAGAAGAAGAAATCGAAGTGGAAACGCAGATCGTTGAAACTCAAGCTGTGCAAGTGAATCTTCTGGATCGATCTGCTCTAGGCGTCTTCTTGGAGACCCAGGCTGAAAGCCAAGTAAATACGCAGATGGAAGGTAGCCGGGAGCTAAATGACGGGCTTCAAGAGAACGGAGACGTGACCGAAACACAACAAGGAGGGCGTAGTGGATTCTGGGGCAATGAGCTAGAAAGTGCAGGAGGAAATGAGGCACCCATGAACGCTGACTTAGGCGAGTATGCAGATCTGGGACCCTATGCGGAAGAAGAGCCTAGCATGCGACAGGATGAAGACGACAGTCAGGCTAGTCAAGCTAGTCAAGCTATGCCGGGTCGATCTGATGCACCCTCTCCAAGCCTTGCAAATCCACAATCTTTCGGTGATAGTCTATACGATGAGCTTCTGCAAGAAGCGGATGAGACCATTGAGACATTTAAACAGATAGTTGGTAAAGAGGTGGATATCACGCCAGTGCCGACGTCAAGCGACGCGGACCAAACTGCTACCGAATCAGCAGTAGCTGGTCAAGGATCAGATGCGGAGCATATCGGAGAGGAGGAGGTGATATCGCCGTCGGACGGAGGAGCATATGGCGAGGGCGAACGCTCTTTGCAAGGATCTATCGCTCCTGCTGAGTCAACGCCTACAGGCCTGCCACGGCGTAGAGGTAGACCACCTAAGAAGAAACCAAAGTACGTTTCCTTACGTTCCTTCCGGCGTGTATTTGATTAATGCTAACCGATACACTCATTTTACTACAGCTGGTTTGCGAAACAAGATGGTGCTGAAAAGATCTCCATGTCCTCGCCTGCACAAACTCCGAGTAGCTCAGCTGTCAAGCCTGCCACCCGCAATACTCGCGCCGCTCGCAAGTCAACAGGGCCTCCTCTACCTGCGACGGCAACGAACGACGGCCCAATTGGCGATAAGACAGCGACTGCAGCACCAGACGGTTCATCACCACCTTTTGCTCGTGGTATCGCTCAACCGGCCGGTCCTCATCTGAGAGGTTCCAGAACGCGACGCAAACCTTTCCAGTATGTTGAAACAGAAGCATCGCAACAGGATGGAAGCGAAGATACGGAAAGCGCCATCGAAGTCGCTTCCACTAGACAAACGGCAAGGGAGAAGGCAGCCGCGGCCACTGCAACTGCACCGAGGGGCAGAGGACGTCCAAGGCGAGATGCAGCTGCTGACCCGGAGCAAGGTACTTCTAGAGTGTCGCTTCCCACTCGCAAGGGCACGACTCGAAGTGCAGCGGCACGAGGCTCCTCTCAGATGCCTTCAAGCGATGCTCCAGAGCATGCTGGTGGCACAGATGGCCAGGACGAGAATGATCTAGACACTCCCGCACGCAGCGCAACCCAAGAAACGCAAGATGAATACATTGATGAACTTGCTAGCGATCCCTTAGATGAAGATGAAGATTCACCTCCCTTCGCTTCCACTTCAGCTGCTGGTAGCAAGCTACCTGCAAGACGTCGAACATCCCGACGAGCGGCTGCATTTGCCTCTGTCTCAACGCCTGTAGCTGCGGCAGATACGTCTGCAGTACCACCTTCATCTTTGTCGGCAGCCAAAGGCAAAGGCAAAGCCAAAACAAGTTCAGTAGCACGTTCTTCTCCAGGATTGCCTACCAATTCAGCCGACACCCTCGGAGACGATACTCTCAATAATGATCCGGATCAGCTCGCAGAGAAGAGACGACTCTTTGCTGAAGCTATCAAAGCGCATCGTGAAGGTTTAGAGCAGAGCGAACGGTTCCTCGGTATAAAACGACGTTACAATGAGATCGCACTTATCTATCCGAAGTACATCGACGATCGCGCCGCGACTGTTTCTACTTGGGATGGATCAGAAAGAAAGACGTTCTTGGTGGCACTTGACCTTATGCCTAATCCGCTAGCCAATAGAAGATTTAAGAGCGTACTCATGGACCACGGCATCAATGGTGTTGTGACGCGCAACTTGAGGAACAGGAAGAGTTCCCAGCTGAAAGGTAAGTGCCATAGACCGCTTTTTCTCGCCTGATAGCTGACTGGCATTCCTTTCCTCTGTGATCGCAGACAAAGGAGAGAAGTAAGTTAAATAAGGTCACGCAAATGGCGCGCATTGTAATAGAGCTCCTGCTGACTCTCTTGACCTCATTACAGCATCAGAGCCCTTCACAAGAATGCCCCAATATCTAATCCAGCTTTCGCATTCTTCCAAAACGCCCTCGACATCGATGGCACCATCGTTCGCAAGCCACAGCGCAAGAAGAAAGCTGGAAGAATGCAGAGTTTCGCAACTGACGATGATGACGAGATAGAAGACTTTCAGAATGCAAAGGAGGCATGAACTCTCGACTTTTGGGGTTCAAGCTGTTGGTGGGATGCGCTGTACACAAAAGACTAAGCGCTTGGAGGCTGATTGAGTGACAAATACGAGGCTATTGATTGGTATCGTATCTTACTCCTATGGCGATTATGATAATGAAGTCTGATAAATACGATGCCTGATTCCGCCATGTCTTGGACGGTTGTATCGATGTCAAAAAAAGTTCATTAGGTCTAATTTTCGGACGTAATTCCACCCTGCTCTTCTGGGGACATAGCTATCTGAATGCCGCCGTACCATCCCCATGTACTTTACCGCCTTTCGCCCCTTTGGTGTGTCCGGAGCTATCGACTACCGTTTCTGTTATCGACGATGGCATTTCTCGCACACAACGGCCGGCCAATACAGGCATCGGCATTGCATGGAGGAGCCGCTATTTATAATACGTAGATCTTGATTACTCCACCGAGCCTGTCTGCAACCAGAGCCGCTTCGTTGTGCATTACTCCTTCTAAAGAGATTCAGCATGCAAGGTTAAGCTGGAGGCTTGTTTGCAAGACAACTACTGCGAAGACATTACTATCCGCCAACATGGCAAAGCGCACTCGCACATCAGCCTACAGCGCTTCTGACTTGCACAAGGCGGTGGCAGCAACTCGCGCCAATGCGACCATCACAGACTCGCTTTCTTCAGATGAAGATGTTCCGCCTGCCAAAGCAGCTGCAATCGTGAGCGAGGGGAAATCAGCTGCAAAACGAGGTCGGCGGTCAAGAGGAGGAAGGAACGGCAAAGTTGCAGAGCTGAATGCAGTAGCACATGGTGCAGAAGTTACTTCCTATATCCGCAGCACCGCGCCGGGTCAGGGAGAGGCCGTAACAATGGAGGACTTGCTTCCATTATTGAACGGCGCATCGGCAAGGACAAGCGACCAGCTGGATGAGGGTGAATCCGAGACAGGCAGGCTCGATACTGCTTCAACTGCGTCTGGTGTTACAGCTCCTGCTGTCGAAGCGAAGATGCCAGCCAAGTCCACCATTGTCGGCAATCAGGCGCGCCGCGAAACAGCTACTTCAACACCAATGCAGCCATCTCCGGCTAAGAGAAAGAGAGGCCGCCCCAGCAAGGCAGACATCGCTGAGCGAGAGAAACTGGCAGAGACATCTATCGCACATGCCTCCGGCAATGTCGCTGTCCCCTTTGCAAGCGATTGCCCCTTACCCGCGACCTCGAGCAAGAAGCGTAAACGACTTTCGAAGGTCCGACGTGAAAGCTCCCCACCCGAGGTCGAAGTCAGAGATTCTTTGTTTGCAGTGCAAGAAGTTACAGACTCTGGTGCTCAAGATGAGCAAGCAGAGCCGCTTTTCAGGTCTCCCTCGGTCGTGTCAGACTCCCCGCCTCCACCAGCTTCAAATCCTCGTCCAAAGGTCAGTGGACGCAAACGCGCCATCAAAGAGATAGAAGAACCCGCAAAAGAGAAAAGTAACAAGAAAATCAAAACTAGCGGCAAAGATAAAGGCAAAGCAAGAGCTATTTCTCCCGAGCCTGTACCAGAGTCAACAGCTTCCAATGCAGAATCTGACAGCAATACCGATGAAGTCGAAGAGGAAGTTCAAAAGAGTCTCGTGCAAGAACTTCCGAAGAGACGACCTGCAAAGAAACAGAAAAGGAAGGAGAAAGAGGACGTCACAATCGCTGAGGCGACTAGCTCCCGGAGCAGAACCGAAGCATCGACGGCCAAAGAGAGTACAAGTACCGGAAAAGCGAGCAAGGAGGCGGCTGCTGGCACATCCAAAGGCACTACACTCACGCCAGCGAAGCGTGCTTCCAAGGCCGGCAAGAAGACTGCTCCCGCTGCTACGCCAATCGCGAGCGGGTCGGGTTCGAATGCAGCGCCTGCCCCTGAAGCCGACGACAATGCTCTCATGCCCACTCCTTCAGCAAACAGGCCCAAATGGATACGTACTAGACTACGCAAACTCACTAATCAGCAGCACAGGAACTTCCTTGCCCATCGTACGCGGTCCCCGGAACGAGTTAAAGGCAACGCATGGTCCGAAGACGAGGAGATCACTCTTATCCTAGCTTTGAATGATATGTTCCTTGCAGGCGGCGCACTGGGCAATCAGGAGGACATTACGAAAAATCAGTACAAGCGCTGGAGGTATATCCAGGAACAGCACGGCGTTAATGGCTCACTGAGTGATATTTTGCGGTAAGTCTACTAACTTCTGGCTCAGTCGATACGGTGGCTGATTAGCAAGCATATGCGATGATAGCGAACGTTCGAATGTTGACCTCAAAGACAAAGCCCGAAAGTAAGTCCTTGTTTGCCGGTAGTTCTGAATAGATTTTCTGACGGCCTCGCTTTGCAGCATTCAAAAGTACCGCGAGGCACTCGGTTTGCCTGTTTTCAACTGGTATACGTACCCGCAAGCTAGGACGATTGGAGAATAAGCATTACTATACATAATAAGCGAAACAGACCCCTAAGTATGCGTTGAGTATTGAATTGCAGGGATGAGTGCCAGGTACCGTCTACCTTCCGAGGGACATATCATGATGTACAACGCCGCATGAAAGCACACAATGCCTGTTATCGCGTTACTCCCCGGGACTGACTTGCCTGTAATAACATTAAAGCAGTAGTTGGCAATTATGTTTAGTAGAATGCCATGTACCGTTGGTGTCATTTTCAGATGTTGTTGACAAAATGTAGTGTACAACACAACGCGAAATGCTACCTGCTGCTCTGCTATACCCGCTTATAAATCGCCAACAACTTCAGACCGTTGTTACGCTCTACTTTCTTGCCTTCTTCCGTAGATACCCTGACTTGTTTGACCACTTCATCGTCTTCATCAGCTTCTATACGCTCGAAGCTCGGAAAGCCTTCGAGGTGCGAAACCATCCAGTCGTGAAGGTCTGGCACATCGGTAATGGTATAAAGCAGACCGCCGGGCTTCATTATATATGCATACTCTGCCAATAGCGTCGTCGTGATAATACGGGCTTTGTGCTTCCTGGCCTTAAAATGAGGATCTGGGAAAAGGAAGAACATCTTCGATAGCTGAAATTGTTGCTGTATCAGCCGACGACAGCCAGGCGTTTCTGTGCCGGATTCTTCTCACCTGGCCTTTCTCGAAGAAGTTTGGCAGGAACTTCATCGTATTTGCCCTTTAAAGATGTTCAGGCCGTATCAAGCGCACTAGCAAAGAACATCGATTTACCTGATGACGCTAACGTTTTGATACTGACCAGCTTCGGCCTTCCGTAATTCAACTATCTTATCGTGCACGTATTGCGTGACTTTCAGACGGATTTCCATGCCTACATGGAACAAAAAGTCGATGTTCAGCCCGGCGAGATTTAAGACTACAGTGGGGCCTGACACTCACCAAGAATCAGTTCATTCGGAAACAGCGGCGCCAGTGCACATGTCAAGCCGCCGAAACCACATCCTATGTCGACCCATTCCACTTTCTTTCCGCTGGTAGATGTGCAGCCAGAGCCAGACGCGGCTGGAGTAAAGTGCTCAGGATAATGTTTTGACCAATCCATCTCTTCAGGGCATGGAGGGCTAGTTGCCGGATAGCAGTTGTTCAGTCGAGAATCTTTGCGTTACATGCAATCTAAGATTTGAAGATACTGACTAGTCTAAATGATGGTCAGAGAACGGATTTGCATGGGCCCTTTGACGGTACAGGCGTTTCTAGAGGTATCATAGCATTGTCAGATATCCTGCCTGGCTTGTTCTACATTGCCAGAGTTCTGCCGGCCCACCTGAGGCAGCTTGAGATCTGCTGCTGAAGAAGGTGATCGTGAAACAGCTGCGTCGCCTGCTTGCTCTTGCGACATGCCTGTTTCGCGCGCTGCTCTCTTGCGCTTGCCCATGAATCACTGCCTACGAATCTTTGACGCTCGAACTTTGGTCTTTGTGTATCTACGGAATTGTCATACTCTGAAGCAACGGTCCAAATTGCTGGTCCACGAAGACGAAGACGCTGAAGCCGGTGGCAAAGTGTGCACCTTGGTTCTGTATCATCATGTTGCGCGCTCCATTGCCTACAATACCAACTCATTGCGATTCAGGTATAGCTATCTAGTCAAGCACAACGCAGTTATAGCTGAATGAATCTCGTCATGACCTGTGGTCAGCCTGAGACGAAGGGAACGGAGGGGTTTGCAGGCCAGTCTGTCTAGCAAGCTGGTGAAGCGAGTAAAGACCAAAGAGCATGGCACCTGTTCGCAGAGTTGAGCGTCAGATCTCCTGGTGCCTGGTTACAGCTAGGATAGCTGTTTACATACCTCTCTCCAAGATTGCTTGATTGTCGAAAGTATCAAAGCTCTCGCCCGCCCCAAAGTATGGCTCGTTGTTCATGTTCTCCTGCAGCCGTCGGCGTCGGTACCCGTCATCGAGCCTTGAATGAAAGCTAGGTGGTGGATCATCGCTCCGACCTGCGACAGAGCCGCGGCCTGTTTGCATAGGGGGTACAGATCTCGCTCGTTGCTCTGCCTCTAAAACCATACTCGTTGGGCGTGACCGAGCCTGTGGAGTCCTGGCAGGCGGCCGCATTGCCGTTCTCGGACTCCGGGGGAATGGTTTTGTGGAATGTCCATCGTGATGTCTTGTTGCCGAAGCAGGCTCTGGGCAGGCTCTGTGAGCGTCCATTTCATCGAATCGAGCGCTCATCCGATCCAGAGAGGCCCTTATGGCCCTCAGCTCGTCATCGTGCCTCATCTGGGTCTCCTGCGTTTGCTGCAGCTGTACATAGAATGGCACATACTGCTCTTGCATCTGCTGTTCGTCTCTGTGGCTATTTGCTGCGCTTTCTTCAACCCTGCGAAGGTCCTCCTCCACCGTTGTTAATCTGGTGTTAGTGCTCTGGATAGCCTCATGATACTGCTGAAGGGTGTGAAGCAGGAACCGAGGCTCGAGGGGAGAATATTCGGTTCGGTGTGGTAGATGAGGACTTGCTGAAAACGGACGAGGCACTGCATCCGACGAAGCTCGCTGACGAGACGCACGATGAGGAGGTGCAGAATGTGTATCAGACCTGCTATAGCTGTGCGAGGGTCGATCCTCCCCCTGCCAGTCTTCGTTGTCTGTTGTATCATCCACATGGCTTTCCGAAGACTTGTACGCGTGGCTGACAACCCGCGCATTAGGCATCTCTGGGCCACTCGCGAAGGAAGGATGATCTTCGTTCATGTAAAGCAGCTCTCCAGTGTTGTATTTCTCCCCACTTTGATGCACAATGTTTGCATGCCCAGATTGCCGACGTTCGGAATCACTTCTGAATGCAGAACGTACGCCCTCTGAATGAGCGGAAGAGGCAGAGCGCCCTGAGATCGGACTCTGGCTTTCAGGTACATCGCTAAGTTGGGTATTCTGGGGATGAGTATGTTCTGCCAAAGTTGTGTCTGAGTCTAGATCGCTTTCGAGCCCAGATGCAGCATTGTCATCTGCGGAAGCAACATCAAATAGAGTAGTATCGGCGGTTCGGGCGTAGCTAGTGCCGCTATGTCCGTCTTCCTCGTTTTGGTCTCCATCGTCTCCCCCAGAGGCGCTTTCAATCATTTGGTCCATGTGAGCTGTATCTTGCTGCGACATAGGGGATCCAGGCTCCCGGTCAAAGGACTGAGAGGAAGATGCTGACTGTGAGGTGTTCTCATCATCGTCGAAGTGTTCCCCGCTGCCTTCCAGACTACCTTGCTCATCATCTCGAGAGTTCTGATAGTATCGCAGTCGCTCCGCATGGCTTGTATTCGTCGGGTCCAGATTGTGTGCCCTCTCAATGGCGTCGATGCAAAGACTGCGCCTGTGAAAGAAGAGTCAGCAGAGTTTGTGCTGTTTTGCGAATCGTCCGACACTCACAGTACGACAGGGTCTAGCTCGTCGTCAGGACGAGCGATGCTAATGACCGTCAGGACATCATAGCAATGAGCCAAGTTGACAAAACGCCAGGCTATGCGGATATTGTCCGAACATTCGCATCTTATACTTCTTTGCCAGTATGTTACGGTACGCTGGAGCAACTCAGGTGAATTTCCAGCTTGTGCTAATAAGTTCACGTCAGCGTCTTGGCTAGAGCTGACATCGTGCCGCGACTTTGCATACCTTGTAAAAACTGAGCAGCAGTCGTACATATGTTGCCCGATTGCTCCGTCTTCTCCCCACTTAGCTTGATCGCATAATTGTAGGCTCGAAGAGCCCACTCTAGGTGCGTCTTATCTCCCGTCTGACTCCACATGATCATATGAAGATGCGCATATCGCGCCCACTTGTCTGGATCGAGCGCCACGCTTGACACACTTCCCTTGTCCCGACGCGAGGGCCCATACAGTGCTTCGCACATCACTCGCAAAGCGCGGGTCAGCGCACCTGCGCCAAGTGCAGGCTTGTCCCGGCCAGTGGGGATCTCGCTGCCTTCGCCCCAAGCATAAGTAGCGTACAATTCCGCGAGCTCCCACTGAACTTCAGCTCGCGCATCTTCGTTCCTAGTGTTTGCAAGTCTAACGTGTAATTCTTCCTTCCTCGTCTGGAAGATCTTCTTGGCATCAATCGCCAAATGCCGTTGGTGCCATCGAGCTGCCTTCTGCTGCTCTTTGATCTGCCAGGCTGCTTCCTTTATTCTCTGCTGTTCGATCTGCGCTTCTGTCAATTTAGGTCGCTTTGTTCTTTTAGTAGAGGGTGCTCGAAGGCTTGATGCCTGTCTCTGAATGCTTCCGTTCGCTAACCGGCTGAAATGATTCACATGTCCATCGTCGTCGAGAGATCGACCGATTCCGTTCGGACTGGAAAGCTCGATCCGTATAGACGGTGCAGTCTGTGTCCGAAATTTAGCTGCCAGCTTGGGCTCATCAGATCGACCTAGCCTCGTATCATTGTTGCCAGGGTCTCCTAAATCAGCTCCCGAATCCTCCGATACAAGAGCTGAACCAACAGTTTGAACAGCTGAAGCTGCTGACGACACTAATGTCTCAGCTGCTATGCGAAGTGCGGAAGATGCACTGAGTGGTGACTGCGTGCGAGGGGGACTTGCTGAGCGCGGCGAAGACTTCACTTGGGTCGATGACTGCTCGGTCGATAAACGCTGTGCAAGGTCTCTAGGCGATTCGTTCTGCGATGCTTCGAGAAGAGGGGCATGTTTCTGCTTCATGCTTGTAGCTGCTTGCAGTTCTGCTGTAAGGCTTCTGTGCCCACTCCACTCGTCGCCTTGCAATCCGGCAACGATGTGCTCTTGCCTAGTGCGCTTGGACGAGGGCGGGTTGCGTGATGTACCTCTCTGAGAGGCGTGTGGAACGTGCAGAGACAGTCTGTGAGGCTGGCCATCGCTATCTCCACTCTCGCTTGGTGGCTGCAATCGGGGAGACGTACCATTCGACCTTATGAGGCATGATTCGGTCGAGCTCGTTGTGTTGATTGCTGAAGACGAACTCAGATGTCTTTCTTTGGACAACCTCTGTCGCTCTTCCCGTCGCTTACGCTCTGAAGACGGCGTTGGACTGGTCGGTGCTTCATCGGCGTCTGTCTTTTCTGCCTGGGCTGCTTCTCTCAACGGAGGTGATGAGTGTTGAGCCCAATACTCAAGGTCTCTTTGCCAGCTTTGGGTGTCGACTACTACACTACCTGTAGTTACATGCTGCAAGTTTTCATCCGTATCAGCAGCATTGCCAGTATCTTGAGCCGTTGCTTGACCCGAATCTACCGCTTCGGCGAGCGTTTGCATGGTAGAAATTCTGTGCACTGATCGATGACCAGCTTCCGAACGAGTGGAGCGGACCGAACGCGCTGAGCGAGATGATGCAATACTGAGACTCGAGCGACTTGACATCGGAGACAGAGTTGGTACCTCTGAGCATTCGCTGGGAGCAATGTCACATTCAGGAGCGCTTCAAGGATATGCATGCCGTGAGAGCTGTACCTACCTGACAGCAGGTGTCAAGATGGTCCTTTCGGTATCATAGGCGGTTCCAAAACCGGATAAGCGGCGCTGTTGAGTAAAGAGATCAGTAAGACATTGACGAAATCGCTCGACTGCAGGAAGCAATGATGCCAAGCTTACTATTCCAGCAGCACGACCGGTCAAATCGGTCCAAAGCTCGTCATCAGGTCTCGCTCGCTGCAAGTTCTTCGTTTTCGGACCTGTGAAACTGAGCTCTATTTGCGGATCTTTGACCTTGTCCAGCTCGCTTATTGATATCATCAAGCCTTCTACGCTGTCATTGAGCTTGGAAATCTCCTTCTCTATATCTGAGATGTTAGCAGTCTTGCCACTGTCGCGTGGAGGGTGGTCTGTACTGCTCGGAGATGTAGGGGCGGCATACAGGGGGTGCTGAACAACACTCGAAGGCATAAGAGGTGAAACACTGTTGGATTCTTCCAAGCTCATCAGTTCAGTACGACGAGCTAATATGTCTTCAAGATCTTGCTTCATTCTCTGTCGTTCCAACTTGAGATCTAGATGTTTCCTCCTCGGACGAGGTTTGGGTTTAGCTATCTCCATTGAAGCAATGTATTCGCGCAGAGCGATGGGCGACATTTCACTGGCATTTGGCCAGCGAGATTCGTCATTGCTTCCTTGTGAACCCTTTGACGCTGATCGCAGCATCTTGGCTCCGGCCTGTGAATCATCGACGACAGCCGGGGTGGTCAGAGTTGCAGGGGATTGCTCGGGTAGCAGAGGGGTCGCTATCTGAGAGGTATGCGGAGGCTGACTAGGGTCGACGTTCGGCGCTAGAGGTATTCTGTCGAGACTGGTGCGTGAGGCCTGTCTGACATGGCCATTGGGAGGTACAAGTTGGGCATCTTCGAGATCGTTGACCAGCTCCAGCGGTGGAGATTCGGGCCATGGAGTTGCGGGGGCTTCAGGATGATGGTGTGCTATACGTTGAGAGAAAAAAGAGGCATCAGCAGGCCGTTATACACCTCGATCTTGAAAGTCTGCAGCGCCGAAGTGTACTCACGAAGCTCGATGCGCATCGGCTTAGCAGCGGATAGTGTTGGCTGCCGCCTAGGATCAGACGCCTGTCTGAGCATCTCTCCTTGAGGCACTGCTTGTCCTGAGGACGGCAGTGGGGTTCTCGAAGCCTGCACTACTGTTGATACCGAATTGCGGGGCCGGGAAGCCAGGCTCTCGTCTGCCAGAGCGGCCGAGACGGCTCTACGAAGTGCTGAGATGTCGGAAGCAGGATGAGTGGGACGATGGCGTTTATGAGTTGGAGACGAGATGGCATAGTGCTCAGTGTCGCCCGTCATGCTGTCTGGCAGCTTATCAACAATGACCTTCATGGCGGTGGCTGCTGCCAGGTCGGTTCCGCCGTCTGGAGCGTAGCCGTCAGCAGTAGGCGAGACTGCTGAGGGGTGCTCCATTGAGAAGTCAATTGCCAGGCGGTAGCCTAGCTGTGTGGGCCTCTAAGCTGATTCTTCGAGGTCGTTGTGGCTTGGTTATGCTGAAGATCACTTCTTGCCTGCCCAGTGTAGCGACGTGCTGCTATGCTGCTGTTGAGCTTTGAACGTTTGGAAGAAAGAGCGCTGTGGTTGCGTGGGGTGGCACCTGTTGGGAGGAGGGTAAGAGGATGAAAGAGGAGTTCAGCAGAAGCAGCAAAGCGGGGCCCTACGATTGCCTCTCTAAAAGGGGAGAGAGTGACAGCCAAGCAGCGAGTAGGTCAGGTCAGCCACGACGCTGGGTGAGGCAGAGCGTTCAGCATGCAATGATCAGAGCGGCTCGTGCTCGCACTCTTTGGTCAGAGGCGTCTCGTCTGTAGGGCACTCCGGAGTCGTCGCGTCAGGTCTTCTCGAGACTTCTACCGTTCAAGCGAGAGTTGCGAAAGGAAGAGCACACCGCGTGAACTGGGCTCATAGGCGCCAACTTCCTGCAACCCTCAGCTGCACCAAGGAGCTTCAGAGCGGCCCGAAGTCTCCCTGCTAGTCAGAAATGCTGCGACCAGTCTCTGATCTGCCGCGCAGAGTACCTTTGTTTTGCACCCAACAAAGCCTCGCTCTTGCAGGCTTCCCTCCGGCCTTGCAATTTCGTCTTCCTCTTTATCATTGACTTTTGGAAGTACAATCCTTCTGACCGAAGCAACTCGGGCCTCCCAACCGTCTCCATCAATTGTCCTGCACTTGCAGCTCTCACTTCGACGAAAGCTCGGAAAGATTGCATCATGTCTGGAGAAGGTGCTTCTGACGCGCTGCCGAGTTCGAGACTAGGGACGAAGGAGCAGTAAGTAGAGGCATGTACCACAGTCTGTAGAGATGGCAGCAAAGCATCGTCGTGCTGAATATATCGCCGCAATTTCTCGATCAACCACCTGCAGCTGGGACAGCGTTTATGCTCGAGAAGTACAGACTTTCAAGGATATAGGCGACCAGGGCGAAGTATGGTGTGTTATATCACATCTCCTGTGGGCTTGAATCTCCCCGACTGAATGTAGCAAGTCTCTCATAGGTTCGGTCTCGAGTCTGCGGAAGAAATGGCAGAATGGGTTGTGGACCACTACGGTGTCTCTTCGGGGTCAGACTATCCTAGGATGTTAGATGGTAAGCCTGGGTTATGGCCAAGATAATCTGACCCTTCGATGGACTAATCATCAAGCTATGTCGTAATTGCAGTCGGATGTGGCAACGCCCATCTGCTGCTTCTTCTCGCAGAATCCGGCTATGCCCCAAGTCAGCTAACAGGCGTTGACTATTCGGAAGCTTCGATAGAGCTTTCCAAAGCCATCATCAAAAATCACGAAGAGGAGGACTTTTCCGGTATCACACTCGAAGCCGTCGATGTGATAAAAGTCGACTATAGTAAAAACGGAACGAACCAATATGATCTAGTATTGGACAAGGGTGTCAGTAATGGTTCTATTTGACTTCCTCGCTACTTCTCAAGGCATGCTGACAGGGCTTTCATATTGTCAGACGTTCGATGCGATAGCACTATGCCCAACGCCAGAAGATGGCTCGCCTCATCCTTGCGAAATCTATCCTTCACGGATAGCTAATCTTACCAAGTCAAAAGGGGGCATACTCCTCATCACATCGTGCAACTTCACCGAGGAAGAGCTCAAAAAGCGTTTTATAACACCTGAAACGAAATTTGAATACCTCGAGAATATACCAAGACAGACCTTCGAATTTGGTGGAAGCGCGGGACAGACTATAGTCACTGTTGCGTTCAGGAAACAATGAAGAAGGTAGCGTCTACTGGGACTACCCTTTTCACCATCAGTATCGCTACCGCATATATGACGGGCTCCTCCAACTCTCTGCTATCTCTTGCGTCCACCATTGCTGAGAAATGCACGCAATGTTAGTATTCATCACATGCTCGAAGCACGATTCTCGGCAAGAAGCAGAATACTAAGCGGAGGGGTGCCCAGGCGGTGATGTAAGGCGAGCTCCATCACATCAGTGTATAAATTTCGGAGTCGAGCCCAAAGCAACCTAAGATGGTATATTGACTTGTATGAATCAGGCTACAGAAGCATCCCCTCACTAGCTTGCAGTGTTTCAACCGCTACTTCGATACCCCAAGCGATCAATTCATTCTTGCTACCCTGTTTGCGCATAGTCTGCGAGTTCTGAAGATACCAACCTACACCCTGCGCTGCATTCGCATTCTGACTAGCCAGGTGAAGGAACACTTTCTCAATTAATGATGCATCTCTTTTCGCGTTGGGCGCGATATTCCCTAGCGGAGAATTTGTCTGTGTGAATATGAAAAGGTTGGTGAAGAATGTCCCTAAGAACTTGTTGCTCGCTGGCAGTAGGCGAAGGAAAGGAAGAGGCTACGAAAAGGTGAGGGTCAGCACATGCTTCTACCAACGCAATAGAAACCTTATGACCACCTTTAAGATGTTGAGGCTCAAGCCTGACTTGGCGCACCACCAGGCATACGCTCTAGCAAGATGAGACGATTTCTTTTGTGCGACCTCGGGTGGGTCTGTTGCGCCGCCCGACCCCGCCATCGAAGCCCCTCCAACTTCATCCTCGCCTAAAGAGCGAAAGAAGTCCCACAGGGCATATTGCAGGGTAATCTGGTACGAATGAGTCGCCTGCGTCGATCCCTCGCTCAGCAAGCGGGAGACGACCAAAGTGTAGAAGGGATTGTAGGCTTTTTCCTGTTCAAGTTCCACGATCAGTCTTCCTCTCGTACTCAGTCATATTCTTGAGGAACCTACGTTTCCTAAGCAGTGGAGCAGGACCCGAATAATCTCACGTTGCTGAACTTCCTTAAGTCCCAGCTGAGTGACTCTCTGGGCAGCGTCGATATAATCCTCTGCGCCCATAACAGCCACAAAGATCTGTCTTCTGCTATCGGTGTTCATGCCTTGTTTCTTGGCAAGCTTTAGCAATGCTGCTTCCTTGCTGGCTTCGACCGTATCGGTTTTCTGCCCTGCTTTTCGGAAGTCTTCTTTCTGATCTACTAGAGGATTGCCGGACCATGCAGCTCCGACCAACCACCACTTTCCTTTCTGATCCGCAGAGCGGAGATCCGCTAATGACATTCTCAGTGGCTCTGCTTCATGCCCTGATTTCTTCCCAAGATTGCTTATATACTTCTTGAGTGAAGATTCAGCTTCAGCCGCCACACCGGTCGATGATTTGATTTTGTTGTTCTTCAAATCCGAGAGCTGTTCAATCATGAACTTGGTTCGGGTCGTAACATCCTTGGCATCCATTGCCTTGTGCTTTTCATTGACGAGCTGGATGATTTGTTTGAGGGACGTTGGATCGTCATGGCGTAATTGGGGACCGGAGACTGCAAGGTTGAAAAAGTCAAACAATGATGCCTAGACTAGATGCTTTTTATCACCTACCTCGGACAATCTTGACCAAAGCCTCGACATTGTCTTCAGAGAGACCTCCTTCGATGAATTCTGTGATCATATCGTACAGAAGCGTGCAAGCTACAACCTGCATGTTATAGAGCATTGCAAGGAAGTGGATCAAATTTGACCGCTCTTTCTTGCTATGGTCTTGGCGGTCCATCTGCTTAACAAGATGATCTACCAGCGTAGCGCCGAACTCAGTACCTCCAGATACTGACATGCCGCCCAATAGACCACCCGATATAGCTTTCACCAGAGCGGCAAGTACAACAATCTGCGTCTCTCCAATTCCGTCACCTTGAGCGGAGACTATGTCGGGAATGACAGAGACCAGGACCTTGCTGACTATCGCGCGAGGATTGGAAAGATAGATATGATTGAGGGAGCTACTGTCACCCTCCTTGAAGATGAGTTGCGGAAACGAAGTAGGGGAAAGACGATTCAACAGACCCATTAATTGTCGACGAAGCTTTGGATCTTCCGCAACGCTTTTGGCGGCAGCGACCTCTTGAGCGCGTCGCAGTGCAGGAGGGATGTATTTGTTGGAAGCCTCCTTGCTTTCGGGGATCCCCAATTTACTGTCGGGCTCAAGCGAGTCATGGCGGCTTCGGTCACTGAACGAGTCCACGCCGGAGGATTCCGCATCTTCATTCAAGTTTCCCTCCGCCTCAGTACCTTCATCGTGCTCCGTATCCTCACTGAACATCTCATCCTCTTCTTCTTCGCCAAACGGCTGGCTGTCCTCATCTCCGGAGTCGTCACTGGCCTGGGCCGAATCCTCTTCGTCATCTTCATCCTGCTCCTCGGAGTCAGAGTTATCGCCTGGTCCGAAAAGATCTTCATCTAGCTTTTCGAGATCGTCAAGGATATCTGGCGAGTCGAGCGGTATCAGACACAAGGTATGTAGACATGGATGCCGTGCGAAGTTGCTGCTCACCGTCCAGACCATCCTCCTCAAACTCCTTTCGAGATTTACTGTTCTTGCCCAGTCCGAGCTGTGCTTCTAGCCAGGCAATCTCGGCGTCCTCTTGCTCTTCTATAGTGCTTGCAGATCCACTTGCGGCCATACGTGACTTCTTCATCCTTTTGCCACTGCTAGGACCTGTAGCATTTTTATCGAGCAGTTGTTGTAGCGGGGTCTTCTTGTCCGTCTGGCTGTTGATATCGTGTGTTCTCTGCTTCTTGCTTACATTATGTACCGCAGGCTCCACATCATCATCCAGCTGCTGCCGTTTCTTGCCTTTACGGTCTTCGACTGGCGCTTCGCGCTTGCCAGTCGGTTTGACATGCTCGCTGCTTCCCTGAGCAGTCTGGCCGTTGGTACTCAAATGCGACTGGGCACCTTTCTGGTGCCTCTCTTCCTTTCTAAGCTGCTTCCTGCCGCTAGCCGTTGTGGGGTCCAAGTTTTGCCTCTTCAGCTTGGGCGCTGCTATTTTGCCCAACGAGACCAGCTCATCCTTCAGCTTTGACGGCAGCTGGGTCGTCTTTCGAGCATATAAAGGCGTAGTCTGAGACTTCTTTCCATAACGTTTTCCAGGCATAGCTAGCAACAATGTATTGTGAGGAGCAGAGGGAGAAGTGAGTTGAAGAATCCGATCATGCAGCCGACGATTCCAAGTATTGCCACTCTTCATTCAGCGGTCATGATTCGCATCTTGACTATTCCTTGCCTTCGCGTCGTATCAAGCGTGATAGCTACCCCATACTTAGGCTGGACATCTGATCTCTACCTGCCGTCCGCTGCAAGAGCTTGTTCCACGTGATCTGCAAGCGAAATTCTACGGCGTCCACCTTGGAGCTGCCAGAACCTGACTTCCCTTGGTATGCCGGGAGAAACATCGAAGTCACTCCTGCGAGCTGGAATTAGGGCTTCCAAGACTCTACACCCCTCGAAGGCTGCAAATAAGGAGAGGTTTTCCACGACCATTCAGAAGAAAGCTTCGGTGGCGGCTCCGAAAGCATCAGCAGAAACCATCGAAGCGCACCTTGTATCGCTTGTGCAGACTGCAGACTATCCCAACTACCTGTATGTTCAATCGTCCACCAAAAAGCCAGAATGTAAGTCTGAACTGACTCCGCGCATGGCTTTCAGGTGTACCTCCTTCTACCCAACCCGAGATGCACGATATGACTACCTTGCAGTCAGGGCGTTCAATGTCGAGGTGTCTAGCATTGCGGACAACGTCCCTAATCCACAGATAGCAAAGCTTAGATATCAGTGGTGGAGAGATGCTATAGCATCCATCAACAGCGTGAGTCAGACGTTGCAATTGCATTCTATTAAGTTAAGCAAAGGCATCTATGCCAACAGGACTCGCCAGTGCCGCATCCGACTATCATAGCTCTTCATCGAGCTGTGAGAAGACGAAAGCTCTCTTCCTATCGATTTACGCGGCTCGTCGATGCGAAGGAGCGCAACATGCTAGATGCATCCTATCCCAGCCTGTCGGACTTGACAGCATATGCACAAGCAACCGACCTATCTCTGCTTATGTTACAGATGCAGATCCTCAATCCGACCCAAATAACCAAGGGTGAAATAGATGGTATTCCACTCTCTACCATCGACCATTCTCTGTCGCATCTCGCTACTTATATTGGCCTTGCTAGGACGTTGCAGGGCTTACATTATTTCGCTGGCAAGAAGAGAGTCATGACTGTTCCTCGAGATATTGCGGCGGAATATGGCGTAGTCGACGAGCACATATTCCGCTCTTTACCACTACTCGATCGCGCACAAGCTGGAGAAGCGCAGGAATCGATATTAGTACCCGGAACTTCTATCGATCCAGCGGCGGCGATACAGCCATTGATCGAATCCTGCGAAGAACTCGTATCTCTTGCACGGTTGGAGCGGCTCAAAGCCCGCTGGACACTTGGCCTTCCTTCAGCAAAGGGCGAACCGAAGCCAGATGAGGAGCACGCCGAACTCGCCCAGGGACGACAATTATCCCGTCTGCCCGCCAGTCTAAGAACCCTGTATTTATCTGCTACCCCCGCTAAGAGCTTTCTGGACGCATTCGTGAATACAGCGCGCTGCAATCCCTTGCATCCAGCAATAAGACAAGCACCTAAGCGCAATTGGAGGCTACCTTGGCAGATCATGTGGAGCAATTGGAGAGGCCAGTTCTAGAGCCTTGAAGGTAGAAGTCGAGCGATCTCGAGCAATATAATCTGCTTGTGTATAGCGTGGCTGTCGATAGAGCTCATTACCAGTCTCACCAAACAAAGGGCTTGTCTTATTCGCAATAAGCACACTGAGTCGACGGGTTGTAGCGGCGATACAACATGCAATAAGGCAGCAATGGCCAGGCTAAATTAGAACAGTCTCTACTGCTAGCTTATCGTCCTTTGCCCTTTGCTTGGCCTCGCTTTTCCTTCGGAAACTCGAGTGGAGTGATGAGGGAGGCGACTTTCAGCCTGCCCTGATCCGCATCCGGTATTGTTCTTCCATCCGCCTTCCAACTAGCGAGGATGCGCTCCGCCTCTTTGCCTTTAGGCTGTATTGTACGACATCCTAGCATTTTGAGTAGCTCGGCCGTTTTCTTGATGTTATATGACATGTCATTAGTCAAGGTCTGATAGTCCAAAGCAGTATAGGAATCGTATGATAGACAGGCGAGCAGGAGATGCGAGAGAAGCCGGGTGTCGGCGGATGATGTGACAGTACGGCTAGCGGAGTATAGACAAGGTCAGCACGGCAGTCCTTTTGAATATCATGTCGAAGACTCACTTTTTCGTTCCGCGAACTGTCTCTGAGAAGCGCTCGATGAGACGTTGAACAGCTTCGGCTCCGACCAGCCTTCCGAATTTGCGGCCTAAAGCGTCTGTATTTGTGGGATCGATTCCACCTCTCGAAGAACGTAGAGCCATAAGTGTGGATATCCAGACGAGTACCTTCAGTTTGAGCACTTTCTCTTTATCCTTGAACTTTGCGCCTCTACTCGAGATAATTTCCTTCACTCTATCATTTATCCAGGTGCTTCGTCTGGAAGGCAACATGACACATGCTTTTTCCGGCGTCTCGCTTGGGACAGAGATCATTGGATGAACGTTGATTGCGTCGTACTCTTTAGTGAGAATGACCAAGCCGAATACTTGATAGACATCTTCAGGTCTCTCGGCTGTGAGATCTGGAACAGGTCGGCCCGCTAAACGCGCGGCTTCGACAACAGCGGGGCCAGCGTTGACTTCTTGCCCTTCTTTCGGCGGTCCTCCTACGACTTGTGAGCTTGCTGGTAGCGTTTCTAAACCCTCCGACAGGCCCTGCTGCATGACATCCTGTAGAACTTGAAGGTCTCGAGCACCAGCATCCACCTTGTTGCGCTCGGCAGCACTAATAGCTTTCTGAGCTTTCTTCGTTCCGAATGCAAGTCCAAGATCTTTCCTGGCTTTGGCGTTGTCAGTACCCGGATCACGCGATGATATGCTTGCCAGGTTCTTGAGTCGTTTAGGTATGTGCGAGAGTATATGCAGTGGTGCATCGATCAACGACACGGTCGAGGTGGAAGGGTCGTACAAAGCTAGTGCGTAGGAAGCTGAGCATTCTTCAGTCGTATTGTCTGCGATGTCCTGTCCGTTGAGAACCTCTTCCCCGCTTGTGCGCCATGGTACACTTTCGGCTGCCATTCGATTTGTGCTAGTCCACTCCAATTTTGCAGATTCTCCGTGCAGCATCGAAGCCGCTCTCCCTTTTCCCTTGTCCTTCTTGCCATCTTTGGCACCACCAGCAGCGGATGACTCGTACAAGGTCAACTCGGTGTCGCCCGTCAAGGCTATCGAGGGCGTGGAAGCTATCAAAGGCTTGAGGCCATCACGCGAATTGTCGTTCGAAACAGCAAAAGTTGCTGCCTTTGGCTCTCGACGACGCTCGCTGCTGTCAGAAGCTTCAGCATGCTTCCGCTTCTTGCTAGCCTTCATTGGACTGCCGGTGGACATATTAGCTGCTGCTGGATGTGTAACAATGTGACCAGAGTCGACAAAATTGATCTTCACTCGATCGGCCTTGGACAAGAACTCAGCAGCACAATTCCCGGCCTTGTACATGCTCTCATATGCACACAGAGTCAATTTCACCAGTAGCTTTTGCATCGCGAGATACTGGCTATTGCGGGAGGATCTTGGTTATCGCAAGTCAGTAGGCCCACCTGGTCGATCTGGCCGCTCTTTCGCTTCCAGCGTGAAAGCGGGTCTTGTGGGCTGCGGCAGTGCATTGGCAACATACAGCGAGCGTCACATGGCTGGAATACATTCGACATCTCCTCGGGTCTGCGACAGTCTGAGGAAGAGACATTAGGGATTGTGCTGGCAGACGTCCCATGTATACGTAGCAAACTCCAAAATGGTCACCGCGCACTACTCAAAGCCCACAAAACATCAAGACAAATGCATCAACAGAGTCATGGATGAGCACCTCCTTTCCACGACGACTCGACCGCTGTTCTTCTCCGTCCACTACGCCCACATGGGGGCTGTTCCTCTTCCTCGATCACAGGGAGAGTCTAAGATGCAGGTGAGAAGCCGACTTGTTAAGTGGCTTTTCGCTGGTTTCATTGCCTTCGCGTAGGTCTATGCCCGACTATACGCTGGGAGAGACAACGACAGGGCGTGGCCTCGCCTTGCCAATGTTAGGCGATGCCTGCCATGTCCAACCTGCCAACCGCCAGGATCATCTTCTACCGACCGATAGCTGTCCTCTGAAGGTCTGAGTTCACTGTCAATCGCTTCTCTTCTTCCTACCATCTTCTCTTTCTCCAGCACTTCTGGTCTTGGTTCAGCCGGAAGATTACTGCATATCAGTCCCTAATCACCCAATCTCCAAAAGCTACTGCACGCACGTGATCGCGAAATGCACTCGACGGTGGCTGCTTGCATAGCCATTCTGCCTGTGATTGTGTCAGAACTACCTGCGCCTCAGCAATCTAGCTTGCCTCCTACTAAGTAAATATCATCGCGACTGTCTTGCAAGGAGCACCATGTGCTGAATATATAAAACCAGACTGTGATCCGAATTGCAATATCGTTTTCACGGCTGCCAGTGCATGTGCATCCCTCCCGGCAGAACAGCAAGGTAAACCTGCTGGAGCTGATACTCAGACTCGTGGTTGGCTGACTGAAGGTCTTGCAGACGCATGCCTCTGCGCATCTCCCGGCTTCCTTAGCGTGAGTGTAAAGCTCCGTTCCATGTACGAGTGACTGTATTGACACCTTCATCTCCCATAGGCTGCCGAAATATGCTATGCATGTGAAGGAGGAAATGTATTCACGGGGTTAGGACTTTACTATATGGGTGTAGCAATTCAAGGGTGGGGATCCAGCCGCATCAAAGCTTCCTTTGTTCACCGACTAACTTGTCTGCCTTGTCCACTGTGAAGTTGCGGCGGCGACATCAGTACTGTTACTACCGTCACGCTCGGTAGTACTGGAACGGCTGCTCCTCTTACCTCAGTCTCCCAAACGAGCTCTGGCGCCGCCAGCAGCGTTGCTAGTGGTGTACTAGCCGTACCAGTAACAGAAGACCCGACTCAGCCTATCAGCTTCGCGGCATGGGCGCCAAGTGAATTTTCACCTACGTTGACCTACCATATCGATGCTACGAGCGGTCCAAACACAACAATAGCTGCGGTAGAGGCCGTGACCGTCACCACTTTGAATGAGACTGTCACTGCTACGGTGACAGTGGAGTTCATAGTCGATGCGACTCAGATTATGCAAATACAAGGAAACGATGGATACAACGGTGAGCTACGCCCTTGATTGTTCTCATGTTGCCCCGCTAACCGAATAAAGCAGACTATACATCCTGCCGCATCGTGAACGCAACAACGGGAGAGTGCGTCGAGGTGAGATCGTTGTCCTTTCTATATTTTTCAACATTTTCAACCTCTTCAAGCTATACTAATCAGCCAATGTACCTCTCCAGCTTGACTACGATGGCACAACATTGACTGCTTCGACCGAATTCACGCTTCAAGGTGCCACGAGCAATTGGGTAGCGTTTGCCTCACCAACCGCCACGCCAGCTGGAACCAGCTCTACTGGTGCTAGTACAGCACAAATCTCGCAAGCTAAATCGAGTGCCTCTGTCGTAGGGACGGTGGGCGGGATTGCTTCGTTGGCGACCACCGCATCAGCTGCGTCGGCTGTGTCCGCTTTGGCTAAAGGAGGGACATGAGCGAGGAGTACTTCATCGGGTCCTTTTATTATCTGCCCCGCGAATCAGACAGGCAATGTATCGGTATCAGTGAACTTGAGTGAAGGGTGTACCGTCCAATAGTGCCTCGGGCGCGAAACCTCTTTAAGCTTTCCAAACAAGTATTGATCGCAGAAATCCGACCGAGGATTCAGACGATGTACCAATGCCGAGAAGCCTTCTCATGGTATGTAAAGCATGTACGACACACATCATAAGCAATGTAATTTAAGGTAGTCATCGCCACACGTATGGTTATTTCGCCACAAAGTTTGCTGTTGCAGAGCTCTTTGCTGTCCCAATCGACTCCTTGACATTTCTCTTGAGAAAGCGTGGCCAGCACAGAGCGGCAGGAAGCTGACTTTCCCCTACACTCGCCTATAGCTGTATAACATACGGTTCACTGGAAGCATCCGGGAACTTGCTAGCCTTCAGGCTTTTCCTACAGCTGCGCCTTCAAGACCCACAACCTTGATCACCTTTCAGAAGTCAGAAGGCAGCTTGGTCAGATACAGTAGAGACGGGTGCTATAGACCCGCCTTGTCATCCTTGAAGCTCACTCTTGCACTCCTCTCGATCTTCTGGCATGGCCGGCTACCCAGCGTCTGGTACTTTTGACCGCCAGCAAGCCGCTGCCACAAACATAGAGGAAAGGAAAGAGACTGTCACTGGATCACTAGCCTCGACGGTGAAAACGGAAGTTAGTGTCAATTATGATCTGTTCAAAGAGGGCTACGTCACGACGTTCGAAGTGAAGAACGAGGATGTGGGCGGTGGGCAGTGGCAGGAAGCACCAGATGGCTTCGCAGCCGTTCAAGACTGCGCAAGCTTCCCAGCTTATACTGAAGAGCAGTCAAAGGATGGTGTGGATTTCAGTAGGCCAGTCGAGTCAGATGAGCTTGCTCTAGATGGTATTCACTCCAATAGTACCCTTCCCGGTGATCTAGACAGACAGGCGGCACTCAAGAAGGAAAAGGAGGCGGCACCCTTACGGTCGACAAATGCGATGGATACGCATGCCTTTCTGAATTTCGAGACACTAGAGGACAAGAAGCTCAAGATGGAGCAACAGAATGAGGCTGAACACTCTTCGCGTGCCGGCTCGTCGGAGGCCTCCACCTCTTCTCTCAAAGATGAAAGCGAAGAGCCTGAAAACGTTACTCGCAAGCCCGGCCTGCCAGTGTCTATTGAGCACTTGCCCGTTGCAAACAAGAAGGTCTGTTGTATACATCTATCGCCTGACACCATCTTGCGTGTACTGAAGCCCATCCTATTGCAGGCACTCGCTACCTTCGATGAGCTGGATCAGTGTATATATCAGAATAAGCAGATGGGACTGGCACATCAACAGGAGGATTCGATGACATGTGATTGCATCTTTGATCCAGGTAATTCTTATCATGTTTCCACTCAGCCTTCGTGTCGCTTACACTCAACCCCTGTTCTAGATGGAGATGATCCAGATCTCGCTTGCGGTGAAAGCAGCGACTGCATCAATCGACTGACTCAGGTCGAATGCCTGGCAGGAGACTGCCGGTGTAAAGGTCATTGTAGGAATCAAAGGTACGTGCACTATACTCTCTCACCGATTTCCTCTTGTTGACATAGCTACCTGGTTGCTAGATTTCAAAAGCGCCAGTACGCCCCGATCGATATCGTTCAGACGGAAAAGAAAGGTTTTGGCATTCGGACAAGAGAAGATTTGGAGAAGGATGCCTTCGTGTACGAGTACATTGGCGAGGTTATCGGTGAAAAGGCATTCCAGAAAAGAATGCGCCATTATTTCGACGAGGGTATCGAACATTTCTACTTTATGATGCTGCAAAAAGACGAGGTGCGTGAAGTTCTCCGCCAGCAATGGTCCGCACAGCTTACATCGATCTTTTGAATAGTTTCTTGATGCAACCAAAAGGGGCGGGAAAGGTCGCTTCCTCAATCATTCATGCGCCCCTAATTGCTATGTTTCCAAATGGGTCGTCGGCCGGAGATTACGGATGGGCATATTCACAAAGCGGAAGATCCAAGCATACGAGGAACTCACCTTCAACTATAACGTTGATCGATACGGTCACGAGGCACAAGTGTGTCACTGCGGAGAGTCAAATTGCGTTGGCTTCATTGGCGGTAAAACACAGACAGATATAGCTGGAATGGACGATTTATATCTTGACGGTCAGTCTGTTGCATTTGTACATCGAAACCACGTGCTGACGGCTTTGACGTGCTTTTCCAGCTCTTGGCATAACGGAGGCCGTCGAGGCTCTCGGCTTGAAGGGTTCAACGAAGAAAAAGTCCCGCAAGCTCGACGAGGATTACTTTCCAGAACTCACACCTATCGCACTCCCCGACGTTCCCAAAGTATCATCCGCATTAAGACAAGCGGCGAGCAACCGTCGCATAATAGGCAAGCTGCTGGAACGTATCCTGCTTACCGAAGAAGTTCCTGTTCAGAGAGCACTTCTGCGTTTGCATGGGTTTAGTCTCATGAGTACCCTGCTTCACGAATATCCAGATGATGCTGAAATAATGATATCGGTGAGCCTACTCCATGCGCCTTTCGTGCCTTACACGCGGCCACTGACAAGCCCTGCTATCAGGTACTTGGCGTCCTCGCCAAATGGCCTCTCATTACACGCAACAAACTCATCTCGACCAATATCGAGCCAACAGTCATGAGCATGGCAGAGAAGCAGGACCAACCGACAATAGCCGAGCCGGCCAAACTGCTCTTGCAAATGTGGCAAGCTCTAGAAGTCGGTTATCGGATACCCAAATCGATGCAAGAGACGATTGATGCGGAGGGTGAATCGCGCAAGAGGCCAGCACAAGAGATGCTCGACGACCTATTTGTGCGCCGCAATCGTCTACGCATGGCGGAGGAAGAAACGCAAGGCTTTGATACTACGCCTGTGGAACTCCCATCATATTTAGAGTCTGTCCTGTCCCGTTCCACCACGACACCCAGATTCAAGAGGGCAAAGACGCCGCCGCCTGTACCAGCGAACTGGGAATTGCTTCCAGCACCCCGGCACGCAACGTTCCAGAAGCCGGCATACCTCTGTGTCCTCACCAAAGCGGTTTACGAAGAATATCCCAGCAACGAGATTATACAGTACGAGCTTGACAAATACAACCGCTCCTTACACGTCGACGTCAATGGTATCATTGCGAAGGCTCGCGCTGAGGCCGAGGCAAAGGCGGCTATGGAAGCATCAATTGCTCAAGCTGAGGCAGAGGCGGCACGCTTAGCTAAGAAGTTGAAGCAAGATCAGCGTCTGAAAAAGGAATCTCAGTCAAAGGAGAAAAAAATGTATAGGCTGTTCAGTACAGTTGTCATTAAAACAATGTCAAAGTACAAAAAGTATTTGGATAGCGAAGCGTTCAAGAAGCGAGCGAAGGAGGTCTGCAAGATCATGTGCGAGAAGGAGAAGAAGTCTAGCCATTTTGCAACAGAAAAGTACGATGAGCTATCGCCGGAGAAAGAGAGTAAACTCAAGAAGTATGTGAAGGAGTTCATGACCAAGTTATTGGCCAGGAAGGGCATCAAGGTTTCATCGTCACTCAGCAGTACACCATCGGCCGACAGGAAAAAAGCTTCAAACGGCAGCCAGCACCACAAGAGCTCCTCACAAACAGACCGGAGTGTGAACCTCCTCCAATCACCATCGCGTATGTCCCTGCCAACGCCTGAAACACCCTCGAATGAGGCAGATAGAGACGATATTGACATGGATATCGAAGATGACGATGACGATCTCTTAAATGAGATTATGGATGGAGCTGACAACGACAGCATGACCATGACCTAGTTTCCCGCAGAATGGGGAGTATGTATGCAAAAGAGTACCGATATATCTGAGCAGTGTGTCGAAATGGCAAGATTCAATGGTTGGGCTCGAGTTGTAGCAATCTAGCGCCCTTACCAGTGAAGATGTTGTAGACAAATCTTTTACTGTATCACGACAGCACATAGCGGCTAGTTGCTTAAAATGCAGTCTACGAACATCATTGCTTGCTGCTCGAGTATAGAGTACGAGGCCTTTAACACTGTAGTCATCTTAATCGCTCTCATCCCCTTCTTGACTCTCATCCTCATCCTCATCATCCAATGCCATCTCAGCATCCTCCTCTCCTTCTGCCATCGTAGCAAGGAGAGCTTTGGTCTCTTGCTCGACCTGACCTCCGGTTTCTAGCAATTCTGCTATCGTAGGCATAGATTCAGGCTTGAAGGCGATAAGTTCAGGCTGAGCCTCTGATTCCCACATAGCCTGTAGAGCTCGGAGTGATGCCAATTGAACGCTCTGGTTGTCTTCTTTTGCAAGCTGTAACAGGTCATGGTGCAAATTCTGCAGGACACTGAAATGTGCTGTAGCCGCATTCGTGAAGGACTTGATGACGGTTTGGTACGCTTCGGTCACGTGGGGCCGATCTAAGAACGGGCGTCTGCACTGCTCTGCCAAAGGGCGCATGAGCTTGGCCATGCGCGCTTCCGTCCAGAAGGCTGCGGTGCGAAGGGCATTTGTCAGATACAGGCTTGACGAATGGCAATGGATACGCCTTACAAGCAACATCAACTTCAAGTGCACGACGTAAAGAGGATAGCACTGAAGACCATAGCTTCTCTTCGGCATTGCTCTCAAGCACTCGAACGGAGGTATCGAGGGCCAAGCCGAAATATGGTATGGCAATGGCCTGGAAGGTTGAATCAGCATCGAAAACTCCGTGACTGTTTGTCAAGCTTCGACTGACCTTCAATTGCAGCAACAATCTGTCCAACACCCTGAAGAATGTAAGTTGGCGGGCGGCTACGGATGACGCTCCACTCGGTGATTCTCCAGATGCAGTCCAATCAACGAGGCGCATAAACAAGGGTCGGAAAGTAGCCTCGTTCAATTTGAGTGCAAGCTGCATGAATGCACCAATTGCCGCTTTCTCGATATCGTCCACAATCTGCGAAGGAAACCGTCAGTACCAAGTCGTTGGGGTCCCCAGAGCCAGCAAGCCTACCTTTAAGCTAAGGCCGGTGTTAGAGCGAGCATCAAATATAACGAGCAGTTGGGAGAACAGCGATTTGTGCAATTCTGCGACTGTCCGTGTGCTGGTCTGACGGATGGTTTGTGCCAGGATCGTTACAACATCTGCAAGATCTACCGCAGATGCTGGTAGCTTCGCGCTATACAGCTCTTGCAGGGCCTGATAAAGCGCTTGGGGCGGGAGCTTCTTGGTGGCAGTCGAAATGACTCTGTTTGTGACAGCTTTGATGCTGTTGATGACCTCGGAGTCGCGAGTCGCGCTGGATTCGACACTAACGCAAAGATCAAGGACTGACTTGATTTCCTTCGCGACAAAGGTTGGGACGCTTTGGAGGAGGAGCTCTAGCACGGCGAAGCCCGTCATGACAATATTTCGGCTTGCTGAGATAGCAGTATTGGCAAGATGACGGCGGACGAGGCAGCTGGCCAAGGCCAGCAGACGATGCACCACAGGAATGAGTCGCCCTCCAATAATTGGCCTGTGAAGGGCTCGTCAGCTTATCCAGCTTAGACAAGCTCGGAAGGATAATGGCATGGCTTACACTGCTTCATTCGCAAAGAGTAGAGCCTGAAGGCTGAATGTAGCACTCGCTAGTCTTTCTGCTTGACCGAGTACAGCTACGAGCGAGTGATACAGCTGTGAAGCTTCGTTGTCGGAGCAATATGCCGTAAGCGCTCTTGTTTTCGACAGCGCTTGAAGTCGCTTAGCCTTGCTATCCGACTTTGCGACTGTTTCTGAGAGATGCATCAAAGCAGTGGATAAAGTGGGACTAAGGATCTGTCGATGATGTTGTTTGACATGGGCCAGCCGCTCAACGAGCATATCAACACCCAGATCGGAGACCTGTGACGCAGAGTGAGTTTCACTTAGTTGACCACTTTGAAGTCGCGTGCACCTGGTCTCACCTCCGCTATCGGATTCCCAATGAGTAATGCGAGGACCTTTGCGATTTCAGGACTAGACATCACTCGCGCTAAAGACTTGAGGAGAGATTGACTGCCAGCGGACAGTTGAGCCAGATCCGTCTGAGAGAGCTTTTGCGGCTTGATGCACATGAGTCGGATGCAGGCGTGCGTGACCTCGATGGAATGAGCCTCAATTGCGGTGTCCGCAGACTGACGAGCTCTTTGTAGCTCTGTAGAGAGTTTTTTGCTAGAAACCACCTCTTGCAGGAAATATAGGAGGGCAAGCACAGTTCGACGAGACGACTTAACCGGAAGTATTGGGCTCTCTGCTGGTGTGACTGGACTGCTGTGTCGGCTGGATACAGATTCGTCTGTGATGTCAGAATTAAGGACCTCGGCCTTCCTGTGCAAGTCAAGCAGTTGCTGCTGGACAGCCTGTGATACAGAGCCTTATCAGAAAGGCTACTGCACCGGGAATGATCTTGTACTCACAGCAAGCTGAAGGGCACCGCTGAAATGAGAGTAGACCCCAAGAGGTAGGGACAGCAAAGACAGATCACGCGTCTTGGCATACTTCAAAGCCACTTTGTCGACCATCAGTGTGCAAACAGGTGCCAGGAAGTCGGAAGGACCCAGAATGTCGACAAAGCGGATAAAGAGACTGCAGAAGCAATACAACGACATATTAGTAAGCGGTCGGACAGTATATACGCAAAAGAGCGCTTACTGCAGACGGCGGTGCCGAGGCACATGTGTGGCCGCGTCGACGAATACGCGGAGCACTTCTTCCATTTCCGAAACCAACTGCTCTTGAGACAGACTTTTCCGCCGCCGCTGTTGAATCAAAGCCGGGACGATTATGCGAATTGTCTGTGCATACATCCTTATACTCAGCAAAGCCGGACCGCTCTGCCGCACGCAAGGATTCCTTACCTTGTCAACGACACGAGTGCTCTGCGCATCATCCCGTTGCAGGACATTGGTGCCCATGAAGGTGAATATTGGCATGACATTTTGTGCGACCTGAGCAGGCGCTAGCTTGGCCAGATCGGCCATGAGATCCAACGCGGCATTTGAGGTAGCGGGGTTACTCGAGACTACCCTCTCGAGAATCAGTATGCGCAAATGCATGGACTTGAGCCTGCTACACTCACCGCGTATTGTCTCCAAGACGGGACCTACACGAAGGTCGACTTCTTCTTCAAGTGGCTGTTGTCGCAGATTAGAATCATGTCACTTCAAACAGAGAAGCAAATCGAAGGCTTACCGGAATTCTGGCGACAATTTCGGAAGCTCGCGTTGTCGTCAGCTGAACATAATAGTCCAAATCGTTTTGGGACGACGACATGTCCACGAGTCCAGCAAGAAGACCCAGGAAGGTGGACAGAAGCTCAACGCTTGCCGTCAACATGCTGACATCTAAGTTCTCGAGGACCAGGGCTAGGCGTGCGAAGTCAGAGTCGGGCAACCCGGCCAAGCTGGACCTAGCCCTTTTGGAAGATTGAGCCTCCGTAGCCTTGTCGGTGAGGGAGCCTCGCAAGCCGGTCACTGCGCCGAGCACTACGTCCGCATAACGTAAACAGGAGCGCAGGACTTCGAGGTTTCGAACGATCTCGCCCTTTAAGGACAATGTCAGCATAAGTCTAATATAAGGGGGTTCGCGTATCGTCCTCACATTTGTATTGTCCAGAACCAACAAAGAAACCGATGAAAAGAGATCGCTACGCTGCTGTGAGCTTGCGGCAGGCAAAATCCAGCTCTGGATGGCACCGCGAAGCTCGTCTCGGAGATTGATGGCCAGTGTGTCCAATCTAGTAACCTTGAGGACACGTGTAACGCCCTGGACGAGTTCATCGGAGATGCTGCGGGCTTTGTAGCCTTTCAGCACCAATTTCCAGTAAGCTCGGTTTCCGACAGGGTCGCTAGAGAACATGCTATGAGTTGGGTCGCTTGCTTCTACTAAAAATGGCTGGAAAAGAGCCGATCTCTTATCGTCCAAAATGCGCTGGATGCTAGAAAGCAGACCGATCCTGGCTGGGATGCTGCGCCAGGCTTCTGCGTGTGATGTAAAGAACGCCACCACGGCCTGTCGGGTAAGGTGGTTCTCCATGTTCTCCTTGTCCCCCAATGCATTCACCAGTACCTGCTGTATATAGCCGCCATCAACCAGCAGAGACGCCTCGTCGTGTACGATTGCTTGAAGCAAAGAGCAAAATTGCAGCTTGTCTAGGTATTTGACTTTATCTACGAGAAGTGTGTCAGACGATGTAGCATATCATTTGGCGGGCAAACGTACCTGAGTCCTTCCCATAAAAGGTATCTAGACCGTATAGTCCGTCTGACTTCGTATTCGTTGCCGCTCCCAATATCAAGCGCACGACGTGTAGGACCCACTGACAGACAATCGGTTTGCTATTGGTCAGAACAGCCACCAGTGAGGGCAGCAGCATCTGATAGTCGAGATTGCGGTGTTGTTCGATGAATGCCGCTGTATCTTGCAGAGCGGCTAGACGGAGGCTATCGGCTCTGTCGGAGGTATATATTCCCGCCAGGAAGGCAAGGATATCAACGCGAAGCTGTTTTATGACCAAATCTTCTGAGACGACTCGTCTAATCTTGCTAGGAAGTTTGGAGGAATGCGAAAGCTCATACACCCGGGCGACCAAAGAGCGCTGCTGCTTGGTGTGCTCGTCAAGATCGAATGATGCGGACAGCCAAGACCATGCCGCTTCTGGTTTGGATGCGGCAACAGCGTGCATAGCTGTGCCGAATACTGCGCCGGCGAACGCACTACGTGTCTTCGGGCTGGCTGGCTTGGACCAGACTTTTCGGGCTAACGCGGTAGAAATGTGAGAGTCGTCGTAGAAGGAGTCGACGACTGTTGAGGCTAATTCGGAGGGCAGGTCTTTTAGTACAATCGAAGCGTACTTGCAGTCGCCCTTGGCCAGCAATCTAAGAACTACCAGTTGACTCAAGGTGGATTTCTTCGGATTTTGTCCTCCTTCATGCTTGATACCAGTCTCTACTAGGAAATCTGAAAAGCCGGTCTGAGCAGCCCCCTCGCTACCGGCGAGTCCGCAGAGGATATCTACCATTTTATCATTGAAGGCTGTGGCATCTTGTTCGGTGTCGACTGTAACTTCGCGAGCAGCTTTAAATGCTGGCCAGCTGCTTTTGTTCAAGCCCACTATCAGCTTCCAAATGCTGTTCGCTGTTTCGTAGGCGCGCTTGGTGGCGAGAAGGTGAGGCCACAGGAATTCCGTCACTATGCGTATCCTCCAATTTTCGCCAACATTGTCGGCAAAGATGCTGAGCAGAAAGTCTGCTCGCAAGATCACCACACTGGCGTCAACTCCGTCTGACGAACCCGATAGACATCGCTCGAAGACTTCATCGGATCGTGCGGAGGAAAGCTGAGCAAGCTTGGACCTATTCTTGACATCAAATACGACGCTGGCGACTTCGGGAGACGCGTCAGAAAGGGCCTCAAGCCATGCGTCTGCGTGACTATGAATATCGTGATCATCTCCTTTCAATTGGTCCTGGAGCTGAGCTGCACGTAAGGCAGCATCCCGGTTCTTGATGTTGGAGCTCGAGATGGTGTTGCTGCCGGTTCCCAGATTACTGTCGCCGAGCTGTGCCATACATATACGTCAGTACTTTGATGAAGCTGCAGTCTTCAGACATTTAGGCCTCACCCTTTGCAGCAGATGCGCGAGTCGCGGGTTCTTGGGATCTGATGCGAATGACAGCAACGAAACATCGTCCGAAAGGCGTTGCTCAATTGACAGGAGTAGCTTCGCATAGGCCGGTGGTATGGCTTTCCGGGCCACGCTGAGATCTAGAATAATTCGAGTAGTGACCTGCGTTACCTGCAAGGGACAAGAAGGAGGCGCCACAAGGTCATGAAGCTGCTCGGCGAGACTTGGCTGATCTTGGGCCGTCTTGAGGAGGGTAGACAGTAAGGGATGTAGCAGTGCAGTAGTATCACTCTTCTGCGCCAAATCAACAAGCAGATGAAAGGCGGATAGCGGTAGTGCGGCCGCCTTTGTAGAAAAGGGTGGCAGAGGCGGATCTTGGTGTGCACACAAGATAGCCAAAGTGGTCAAAGCCGCTTCCTGGTCCTCCGAATCCGAAATAGTCTTGATGGAAATCAATATCGTTTCAGCTAGTAGGCTTGCAGCTTCTAGTGACAAGTCCATCCGAGCGGCCAGATGCGACAGAATGATATAGCTGCCCAACCTCAGGTCTCGGTTGTCGCTCTTGATGCCTTGCATGATCACTGGCAAGAGTATGGACATGTCTTGAGCTTGAAGGGTCTTCATCTTCTCGATATACGCCAGCACTGAGCCAGCCCAAAACGCTGTCAGGGTGCTATAGAGGCATCCTTGATTGTGGTACTGGTCAACGGCAGTTGCAACGAACCGGAAGAGGTCGTGCGATTTCGACATGGCCGTCAGCAGATGATGCCGTGGCATGGGCTGTAGGGAAGTCTTGACCGCTTCAAGAGCTTGGAATTTGGAATGACCGCTGCAGAGGGAATGTCGGTCAGAGCGAAACCAGTTCTATGGAAGTCCTAACTACGATAGCTTACTCAAGTTTGACGATCTGAAGCATCTGTACGAATTGAGGAGTTTCGTGGTATGGTAATATCAAGCGAACTAGCTCCTCCACGTTGAAGTCATTGATTCTGCAGCCGGAGATTAGCGTGTTGACTATACTAGCCAGGCTTTCTGTGTCGCCGAAGACATAACGCACCTGAAGCGGCGTATGAGCCATTCAAGAACCTTGCCAGCACTTTTGAGAAGGAATCTACCAGCCAACAGCCTGAGCAGAGCTTCCAGAACATTGTCCAGCTTTGCATTCTCCTCCTTCGTCAGGATGGTTCTATCGGTCAACTTGGCTTTCTCTCCAAAGATGGGGTTTTCGAACCGTTCGAAGCGGCTATCTTGAGCCAACAGGGCTAGGTAGCCATTGTATGCCAGAGAGTGTATGTCTTCGTTGCTGAGCGAAGCTGCTTGCCTAGGTGGAAAGAGGAATGATGGGCGAAATTTTGATGTTGCAGCTTGAAGGCGGTCTCGGTCGACTGAGCCGATGTTAGCCAGCTGCGCAGCCAGCGAGGAGGTCATTCTGGCCTCGAAGCTATTGAGCTTGAAACAACCTAAAGAACAGCTTCGCTGCTGTTACAGTTGGTGCAACCAGTACGTCGGCAGACATGGAAAATCTCCGATCACGTTTTTTTTTCGCAAGGTGGCAAAGAAGCTCGAGGACTCAGACAGACTTGCTGTAGTAAAGAGGCCTGCTTGCGTGATAGTAGTATAACAACATTCTAGATTTAACATAAACTGTACATCGTTTCATCATGGTATCAGGATTCTAGAGTATCCTTGTATCTGCGACCTGCAGCAAGGGCATATCGACGATCCTCCCTGACTATTGCTGCGAGCGGCGAGCTCTGTACGGCAGTCATTGCACAGTGCAAGACAGCGGCACGGCCATAGCACGATACTTCTCTGCTCAGCGCAGCACACTACGCATGTGCTAGCTGCTCTGAAAGTGCTATCGTCCCAGTGCTCGTCCGAAGCGCGAGGTGTACTGCCACTGTTCACAGCTTGTCTGCGTGCAGCGATAGCAGTAGTCAAAGCCATGTCATTGGGATCCATCCGGCCGTTGGGTACGCCAGAGGTGATCGCGCGGTATCTACGCCGTGTGAGTGGTGAGGTGCCTTGCTGGCCGACCTCAGCTTGTAGGTGCGCAATAAGGACAGGCAGTACATCTTGTTGTTCAGGTTCATTCAGGAGAGATCTGACTTCATCGAGCCGCGAATCCAGCGGGGTAGTCTCTCGACTATACGGCGACCGTGCTCGGAGGACATGGTCTCTGCCAGCTGGCGATTGGGCTCGCGACAAACGCTCTTCAGAGGATTCTCCTTCATCCTCAGAATCGGAGTTGCCATCTTCACTGCTTGAGTACTCCGTAGCCAGCTCATCCGTAGGCGCGTAGTCCAGATCATTTAGATCGTCTTGTTCTGCTCCCGTGTCCATTCTTTCTTTTGCCTGCTTACTTAGCTCTGTCTGCAATCGATCGTTTCGCCGTCTTTGCGTCTGTTCAGAAGACTTTGTTGATACGCCAACCCAGCGCAAGCCTCGCGCTACCTTGCTATCACCTTGAGCTAGTCTCTCTACGCCCGTCTTGTTCGCTACGTAGCCTACGACATACACCTGCCAAAGCAGGTATAGAGCTTTGCAGAAGCGCCAAATTTCCTTTCGCATATTTGCGTTCTTGCTTAGTGGGTCCACCTCATTGCTTCCATCCGAGACAGGTCTGACAAGACGGACTTCATTGTTCCATGGATCTGCCGAGATGTACCTTTGCGACCGATCGTATGCGGGATGGGTGACTAATACTTGGCCTGTACCTAATGCCCCAGCGGAAGAAGCTGATGAGCTGCCTGCGTGGAGCTCCACGTAGGTACTTGTGGGATGTGACAGCATTGAGACTTCGTTGTTCAATCCCTTCATCGCTGTCGTTTCGAGTGTTGCAGTGCCATACTTGATGAGAGCGACCAGGAAATCATCATCGCGGTGCGGCAGCGCCGAGGCATGACCAAATATATCCATGCTGAGTCGACCCTCCGTGATGAGCTGAACAAGTGCTCGAAGTACTACGAAGATCAAACTTGATCCAGCGAAGAAGAGTTCAGGCAGAATCCGTCCCAGGGACTGAATGGCGGGCATCAGGGATGCATGTGCTCCTGATCCAGAATTCAACCAAAAGTAAAGCATGGCGCCGCGACTAACGATAGCGAAGAAGGCCGTGACTGGTAGCCTTGCTCGCCATGCTGGGATTGCTACCAGATGGAGGCATAGTATCTCAAGGAGGGTCAAGAGGAGGAGGATGTACACTTGGTGAGTCGGCGGGTTTAGCGGATCTTGAGAAGGAAGGCTGTGGTAGTGCAGCAGTAAGCCCAGCGAGAAGAGGTTGATGGGTATAGTCGCTGCGAGGCTGTCAAAAGTGCAGAGGATGCGAAGTTCGCAAGCTTGTCATCAGTATTCCCCATCTATGACCAAGGCCAATCTATGCGATCGCCGTCCGCTGCATGCACTCACTCTCTGTCCAAGGCTCGCACAAAGCTCTCGCATGCTACTGCAGTACACGCTGCAATGAAGCAGGACCATAGTACGCTTGCGTGCGTAAGACTTGATTCCTGACTGAGGAGATTACCGGCCTTAACGGAGTAGTATGCTTGTACACCTTGCTCTCCGGAAAGCTGGCCCACCATGGCGAGGACGAGTATGCATGATCTCGCGAGGAGTACAATAGCAGGTGCTCTGACAATTGCTCTTGTCTTTGCAGAGCTTTGGTATGGTATTTGCAGATTTGGAGGCACGATAGCGATGATCCTGTTTGCGAGTCCGGTACAGAGAATAAGGCCGACGGTGTAGCGGGATCCAACGAAGGACCAAAAGGCAGGGAAGTCGATGTTCGCTGGTCTGCCTCCAGGCGTACCGCCTGCTGCAGGCTGCTCATTCGCCTGCTCGTACATGGTGACCAGCGCTTCTGCTCTATCTGATACCCGGTCGGCGAAGACCGTCCATCCTGTCCTGGCCTTGTCCCATGTCCACCGGATCACGCCAGCCATGGCACAGAGCACTCCCTGAGAGTAGGATGCTGTTCTTGTGTCACGGAATCCAGTCTGACTGCTGTAAGGTTGTAATGATAGTGTTAATCTTCGAAAGAGAGAAAGACAGGAAGCTGCAATGGCGGCATTTAAGCTGGGCATGCCACGCAATCAATCGGAGCAGGCAAACAGCTTGGTGAGTGGGCAAAGTATAATGACAGCGTTTCAATTGTTGATTGCTCGAGTCGCGTAAAGCTCGTAATGATGCATAGCACAAGTAAAGAAGACAGCAGATCAAGTCCATCCGCCACTCGCGGCATACACGTCTAGAGCGGTACTAAAGATGGCACGCCCGTGCCATCATCTTCCAGAGAGTGATCACGACTCTCCCTCCCGGCAGCTTTAGCAGCTGCAAAAGCGGGTAGTGTTCGTAATCCCGGAGGCAGCGAGATGTTCTTCAAGTCCGGTCTGAGGAAATCTACTAGTTTGACTGATCTAGTGGCTGTCGCTGGAGCTACTACCGGAATAGGATGAACAAGTTGCGGAGCACCTGAAGACATTGCATTATTGAGCATACTGCGTTCTCAATCGCAACTAGACTACAGATGACTCACCTTGAACATGGAGTTGCAGATCTGCATCAGCGCGAGGCGGTCGCCTTTCGTCTCGATGTATCAATGGTGGAAGAGCGCCCGTGAGCATAGCTTTGGTACTGTATAGGTGTCCGCTCATGTTTATGCCTGATTGTTTTGATTTGCTACAGAGCAAAGAGAGGGATGCGGCTTTGCATGTTGTACTTGATGGGCTAGTAGCCAAAGCCATTCGGGCTGTGCGAGGCAGCGCCGAATACGTGGGACAACGGCTAGCATCCGGTGAGTAGTCCCAGTCGATAAGCAAATTATCGTGGACGCTCATCATTCTAGAAGAGTCTGAAATCTTCGTTTTCCTTCGCTAGTTGTCGTCTTCTTTCGACAAGTTGAACAGTTTCTTCATTCCAAACATCTTCAGGTTTCTTGCCACCCAAGAGTACCTCCTTTTCATGTTTCATCGCTTCCTCTTTCTCAAAGATGACTATATTCTCGAATGTTATTGGCTCTTCTGCTCTCCACCTACATGCGCTTGGTCTTGCTGGAATGGCGAAAGTAGGCGCCACTATGGAACGACCGCGATGGAGCTCTTCAAAGATGAAACTAAAGTCTTCTTCGCTTAGTGGGATTTTACTATGATGGAAACGTCATGTCAATTCTCTATCACAAACGTCAAGAAGTACGCTGCTCCGACTCACTTGATACCAGTTATGCGTTCTTCCCTGGCAGCTAGGTCGTTGTGGAGACGACGATATGTTTTCGTTCGATTTCTGTTGAAGCAAATAGAGATCAGTATTCCGCGGTGACTCCTCTCACAACTACCCCTAATCCATGTCAAATCAACGCACTTGACCGCGAGTGGCTGAATCGGTACATTACCAGCCAGCATCGCAGTGACATACGACGCTGCAGCTTGTCCGAACATGCAAGGGAGAGGACCCAATACAGGTAATATACGAACTCTGAAAGCTTCCAGAGCTGAAAGTTCGTGTACTGCTCCTTTTTGGTATTCTTCATCTTGAAGAGGGAGTAATTTGCCCAATGTTGATGGTCTTTCCGTTGAGTACTGGACGAGCACAAACAAAGCATTAATGATCTGTCGAGTAGTTTGGGACTGTTGAGATGCAAGGCTGAATGCTCACGACTACAGGCACTCCGCTTGCCACTCCTGCCTTCTTCAATCTGATCCTAACAGCTCTAGCGAGTGGGTCTTCGAACGTATCACTAATATCTGAGATTTGTATTCTAGTAGGGTCATATTTCCCACCAGCGCCCATAGCAGAGAATACTTTGACATCCCGTTTCTTGCAATAAGCCAACAAGTCGACTTTGGTAGTGATGTTGTCGATGCAGTCTATAACATAATCAGGAGAGCCGGAAAGTAAACGGTCTGCTGATTCGAGAGAGAATAGCTCGTTTATCGCATCGATTTGTGTCCAGGGACATATACGGTTGAAGTGAGTCTTGCAGCATTGGACTTTCGAGGTGCCTACATCGGCTAAAGTGGCTACGGAGTGTCTCTGCAGACGAGAGGGAGGTCGGCTTAGCAAGTCAGCTATCAACTGCTCGAACACATTCACGATGTAGAGAAGTATAATAGAAGGAATTCGCTTACATTCAAAGATGAAAGTGATACCTGGTCAAAATCGATGATTCGTATCCTGCCGACACCAGAACGAGCGAGCATAGTAGCTGGAAGAACAGTGGTAGAAACGGAGAACCAGATCAGGAAGGGGAATCTATACGCCTCAGTATAACTATCTGAAAGTCTCACCAGCTGCACTCCCCACACCACCGATACCAACTACAATCACGAAGGACTCCCTTATCTTGCTTACCGCTTCCTCACCCAGGAAAGCGATATTTCTAGCGAGTTGTTCTCTGATGATTTCTTCATCGTAGACTCTTTCTTGAGTTTGAGAAACAGGAGTACCACTCTCTCTCAAAGCATCAGGCGTTAAATATCCATTTTGTTGCTGCTCTTGTGTTTTCCGATCACGACGTTGCTGCTGAGCTTTCGCAGCATCAGAATAATCAATCAATTCATCATTTCTATCATCTATTGTCGTTCTTCTAGAAACACTAGGTCTTCCCAGAAGACCTTTTTCTTGTTCTTCTGCTTCTCTTAATGCTAGTCTGCCCTCTACACTATCCCGTAAAGCTTTACGGTGTATCCGGCGTTGGAACGATTGAAATGAAAGTAGTGAAATGGATGTTAGGATACTGGATGCTGTTATTGCAGCTATGAAACGAAATGTAGTCGTTCTTGAGAAAGTGAGGAAGCGGGTGTAGATGTTGGCCAAGTAGTCTGAAACGGCCATCTTGCTACCCGCCTGCCAAAGATGATGGTAGCAAGTTAAGAGCACGAGAAAGCGAAGGATCACTATTACTTTCGAATTTCGAGGCAATCGTGCGTCAGTCCTGCCAGTTCGACAAACCGCGACAGCAACACCTAATGTCCAATTCCATGGCATCCGGTGCCCATCTTGTTACGCATAATCAAGCGGGCGTGGCTTCTCTGAGTACGATGAGGACGACCGGGGCACGTGCTTCCAAGCCGATGGAGGTCTCAGACAGAATTGATTGCAGATGAATACAACGAGCAGAAGAAGCGAAGTATATGCTATCAAACGAGTCTCACATCTCCATCCCTCACTAAGCGCCGTACACTCCTATACCTAACAAGATGGATCTCGCCTTTTCTCATCTCTAGTATTTGTTGACTGTAATGTGGGATAAGGGTCACAGCAATGGAGCAACGACAGAAGGGATAAATGAATGAGACACGATCTTCATCAGCTTCATACTATAGGGTTTTTCGCACTTATCTCCTTTCTTCCTTTCGCTTCTAATAGGCGAAAATGAAGAAGATAGGAGAGCGAAGGGAAAGCATGGAACTCACTCCGGTAGAGTTATAGGTGGACAATCCCTCCTTGCTCTCGCAAAGACAGCTTGATCTAAATCCGGTCTTACGACTGTTTCAGATTGCGAAAAGTGGTAAAAGCAAAAGTGTAGTCATTGCGAAATGAAAGTGTGTTGAAAGATAAAGCAAAAGTCAGCTACTGAACGACTCTCTGGAAACGGTTCGGGATGAGTGTCTTCTTATGGAGGGTTTACTTCCGTCTGTCCACAATTTTAAGTTCAAACTGAAGGCCAACGCAAGAGCGTCGAGCAGGAAAAGAAAGGAGAGAACAGAAGTTCCAGAGGGAGCAGAGGGAGAAAGGAAAGCAAGAAACAGTACAGAGGAACTCACTCATCTCATCCTCATCCAATCTCCCCAAACGTTCCGGTATGTTTCCAACCACACAATTATTAAAATGTTTAGAGATTAAAGATTGATATCTCTCTGCATAACCAGATTCAATTTCCGACATTTTAATTTTCGCCAAGGGTGTTCGGAGGAGGTATTGTACTTGTTTTTCAATCTTTAAACATTCGAAAAGACCCCAAACCCATTGATATATTGTCATTTTGTAGGGAGTTTAGCATTAGATGGATCCCGGGAGAAAAGCAATTCGAGTAGGGATAAGGGATGTGTGAAATTATAGCATTTTCAGGGAGTTTACCATTCGTGTCGAGGCAGTCATGAGCAGAATGGTGCGCAAAATTATGGGTGTATTCAGAGGAATCAAGAGAACGAGAAGATATGATCAGTTTGTATGTTCGCGCGCGACTTTCTCTATCCCTTCTCATTTTCTCATAAGCTTGGGAGATCCGACCAGCAGAAACTCACCTTGTAAGTCCTCGTCCTCAAATAGCTCCTCAACAACCATCTAAGCCGCTCAATTTCCATCTGCACTAACAATAAACGTTCATGTTCTTCCGCTTTTGAAGTTAATCCAGAAGAGAGCAGTACAGAAGCTGCCTCGGTCTATATATAATGATTGGGGACGCGAGTTTTCCAGTAGGTAGGTGAATTTCGGTTAAAGAATCGATATCGAATAAGGTGCGGCGGACGATGGAAAGGTTGATTTGGGATGCATGCGATGAGGGAAAGTGACAGTTCAGACCAAGATGAACAGAATGACAAATGATAGCAAATAGAACACATCAGCGACTTCTCCCTGTAATCTCCAGTACGTATGGCTGAGCGGAGCAACACAAGTCGTACTACGTAGCTCTGAGGGATTGACGCACCTGAGCTTCCAAATTCTGCATTAGAGAACTAATCAATTCCTCTGGGAATTTCAATAATTCCGGAGCCATTCTTTCGTCCATGTATAGTCTCATGAGGTGTTGAATATCAGATTCATTCATCCCACCATCTCCGTCTAATTCTATTTCTTCACTGTCTTCTGTGGTAAGATTTCTTGCGCCGTGGGTATTGTAATCATCGCCATCGTCATCATTATCATCCGCTAGGAAACCTCTGTCTCTTCTTTGTTGCGCTCCTGTTGTCCTGCTGTTCTTGTTATACCCCCCTCTATTCCGGGTCGATGTATTGTGATTGTCGAGATCGATTGACATTGTACTGCTCGCGCGAGCGTGCTGCCGTTGCCCATTAACAGTATCACGCGCTTTGCCCTTGTCATTGCGAGTGTAAGCGTGACTGGCAGCTAAAGGCGGAGGCAACGATGGGCTTCTACTGCCTTGCTGTTGTTGATGGAGTTGCCGGCCGCCATTCACAGGAGGGAGACGCGATGGACCTGCGCGTGATGTATTCTCTGATCCTTCATCATGGCCATATGCATCATCTGCTGCGTCCTCGAAGAAGTTTGCCATTTATCGATGCTTGCGTTGTTGCCTCTGCCTGGCTGGCTGATTGCTCGCTGCTGGTGCAAGAGACGCGCGTGTAGAGTGGGCGATGAGCGTGCAAGTGGCGATGGGGAGCAGATTACCTTAAGAGAAGGTCGAAGCTGATGGGAAGAGATGGAGTACTGCTAGAAGTGGGCAGAGACTACATGGTGCACCGCGTGTATCATGCTTGTTGCCATGCATGTGCGTCCATCCTGCCGAAGCTCGCCTGTTCTTCTAGTTCTAGCCCGGGTCGCAAGTATATGCAAATGTAGTCACTCGATGCTGGTCATCACTGACACACATGCCCCACTCTACGCTACAATCTGTCCACCGCTCGCTCGCCTGATCCTACTGCTGATTGTCACAATCACACCATCACATCACATCAGCCAACTGTTGCTTCCGCCCGGATGAACAGGCGGATGGACCAGTCTCATGCGGGTATGGATGGCATACATGACAGCATCAGCAGAGCAGCACACCATCCTCACGGCAGCCAGGACACGCTATTCTGCTGCCCATCTCTCTCCCTATCGTAGTCCACCGCATGCAGGATATTCGCCACCATAACCACACTCCCCGATCGCACGCACTCCGCTCGCAGTGATGGATGGCCTGATCTTTTCCACCAGGAAAGAAAGCATCCAACTTTACTTCGACGAGGAGATACACGCAGGCAGGTTGGATTCGCACGACACCCATTCATTACTATATACCACACACGGAGTACTTCAGGAGTAGTGGGAGAGAGAGCTATCCAGTGCTCGGGACAGGCTATACCATCCAGCTCGCTCTTTTCGAGGACCACACGCTCAGTAACAGCGGGAGTGGCCATACACACGCAACAGCAGGGGCAGCAGCAGCAATACCACGCACGTTCTATACTCGAACAACCAACAGCGATACTCCAGCCGGTTGTTCACCAAGTCCATCCCGCCTGATCCATCGCAAACAACCAACGAGCGAGGCACGCACCTTTAAGCTTTGGGACACACATCCTGCAAGGCTATAACAGCAAGCAGCAAGAGAAGACACATCCATACAGTTATACTCCCGCTACAAACAAACCACAATGGACGTCGTTCTAGAGTGGGCAGACGAGCACGTCCTCGACAAGGCTTGGGCAAGTCTCAGTCCCGAATGGGGGAGGGACAACCTGACGAGGCAGTGTGTCAGTGTGAGTCGCCGGCCTTGTCTTGTTCATCTGCTCGACGTACTCTCATCGTGTGGCACGCTGACGCGTTTTTGACTTGCTCCTTACCTCTATGACCGTCTTCAAACAGCTCTACACACTCACTATTATCGGCATCTTCATCCTCTACTTCGGCATGGCAGGTGGAAGCTACTACCTCATGTGTAAGGGGACAGTCATTGCTTTACATGCATACTTTCACCAGCTGACTTTATCACCTTTTCCTTTCTCCCTTCCTCTGTCCGTGACACTATCCCTATCCTGTCCTTCATCGCTTCGGTCGGCCGTATCAAAAAACTTGCCGCTTTCCTGCATAACTGTCCACCTACTCGCTGTCTCTGATCGTCTGGCTCGGCAATACTCTACATACACACGTACGACGCGACTACCATTTGAACGGCAAAAATGCAACTTTCGTCAATGCTATCCATCACTTGCATGGTTGTCAATGCTTCATCTCCGTCAATGGAATGAAATGAACAACCTTCGCGCAATGCAAAATGAACGGTATCCCTGCGAATTCACTTCATTTACATCAATTCGTACTATTCTCAAATAACAACAGTCGACAAAAGAATGATGAAACATCCAAGGTTTTTGAAGAATCAAGTAAAGCAGGAAATCAGAATGTCAGTTGAAGGTTTTTGGGTATTGGATTTCTTAACTCTACCTTGGTTTTTGGGTGAAGTTAGAGGGTTTAGTAAAATGTATGATGGCATTGAGAATTCGCCGTTTAAGAACGTTTTGGGTGTTGATGCGCATGGGAGTTATACGAGGGCTTGGTGGGGTGGTGTTGCTTATATTGTGTTGAGGTGAGTCAAGACATCTTTCGGGATAGGCTTAGGGAGAAGCGAGTGGATTGTTCTGACCATTCTATCTCTCTCAACCACAGCTCCGCCTTCTTCCTCGGGTTCACCGACCTGTGCATCTACTTTGTCCACCGATGGCTGCACTGGCCTGCAGTGTACAAGCGCCTACACAAGCCACACCACAAATGGGTTATCCCAACTCCATTCGCCTCGCACGCTTTCAACCCATTCGACGGCTATCTCCAATCCGTCCCATATCACCTCTTCGTCTATCTCTTCCCATTACACAAATATACCTATCTAGGTCTATTCTGCACCGTCAATCTATGGTCTATATTCATCCATGATTCAGATATGATTGTAGGACATCCATTGGAAAACATCATAAATGGACCAGCTCATCATACACTACATCATATGTACTTTGTTTATAATTATGGTCAATACTTCACTTGGGCTGATAAAGTTGGTGGAAGTTATAGACATCCTAAAACGGAGGATGATCCACTTCATACTATTTTGGAAGCTGAAGAAGCTAAGATTAGATATAAACAGGAAAAGGAGGAAATGAGATTATTACATGAGAGGGAGATGGCTGCTTCATCATCATCGAAATCATCATCAAAATCATCAAGTTCAGCATCTGCTGTTTCTTCTGCTCAATTGGCAGCTAGTCTAGTATCAGATAGGAAGAATCAACTCTCACAAAGAAGAGGAAGTGAATATGATGATGATTCTTTATCGACGGAGGAATATGGTTCCTCTTCGACTTGTTCTGGTGCTACTTCACCTGCGTATTCGAGGTCGGACTCTGGATTTGAAGATACGAATAGTGATAAGGAGAGTAAGGAGATGCCGCTTTTGAGGAGGAGAAAGTAAGGGAAACGATCTTTCGAATCCCTTTTCATACTCGTTTCATTAGTGAAGGCTTCGATAGCTCTTATGCAGGCCCTTCCGGCAAAGCCCGCTTGGCATCCAGCTAGGCGAGAAAAGACGGGAACGAAGACGCAATACCAGTATTGGAGTGTACGGCCGGGAAGTCTGCATCAGGGGTGGGATCGGGATCAGCAAGCCGGACGTCTTCATCGCTTGAATATGGCCGCATCCTCCCTTCTGTGATATGCAGGAGACAGCTTCACCTAGAGCATGCAAGGGGCAACGACGAAGACGAGCAACGCGCAATCGCTTCTACCATCCAGAACAGAAACCCACAATCAGTATTCTACAATCAATCCAAAAACACATCCTTTCGCATTTCGATACATACCCAACCCATTATTTTTTATATCAATCCTTCTTGAAAGTTCGGACTCTAGCCTATCCTCCATTGCGAGGCGGCAGAAGGGTTATATACCCCACATTTGTCTTTCAGCAGAGAGGCGTGCGGCTTCCCTCTGTGTACCCTTCTCGGAGTCTGCTAGGTCGTTAGTGCTCAGTGTATGGTGAAGTTATACCGAAAGTCACTTTAATTCCCCTAGCCTTGGAGTTTCCGTCAGAAGAAGTTCTAATGTGTAAAACAGTGTCATGGCGAGTGGATACGTTCTGTACATGTAAACGCATTGAAAAGCTTTTTGATTCCAACTTGAAACAGCTGTATATTCCGCGATGGAGGCTTCCATCGACTGAGAACAAGACGGAAGGACAAGTCGGCCGAAACTGATGGTTTATAAGCTACTCTTGGACTGAAAGACACAGTCCATTGTCTCTGTGTTTATCTTCTTAGGTCGGACGCATCTATGCACCAGTCCAGGACCATCTGTGCACGTGCCTTTGCTATTCTTGCGATCAATCTTGTTTCGCCGAGAAACGCGCTGGACAATTCGGCATGGAAATGACAAGCATTGACTTTGCTCTGTTCGCGATTCGACACTGTCGATATCAGTGACCATTCTGCTCGTCAAATGGAAGCTCACGAACGGTCTTCACCTTTCAGTAGCCTTCATTATTTGCGATGAGCCTCCTGCCGGGTCCAGCTGCAGCTCATGCCTATCATCATCGTCAAGCAGGCACTGGAGCTTATCGTAGAAGAAATCACTGGACACCTAGAGCAATCTTCAAGGGGAGAAGACGGATTCTAGCTCTTGTGGCTCTGGGACTGTTGCTGCTTTTGGTGTTTGCACACCGAGACGATGCTGTCTCTGTGCATTTGAGGGACCTCGGCTACGCGACTAGACCATTATGGGAGAAACCACCAGAACGTTTCAAGAAGGTCATCAAGCTCAACAGTGATGATTCCCTCTGGAAAGGCTTGGACGAAGATCCGATATCAAGTTTAACAGAAAATGAAAGTCTATGCAAAGCACATGCGCTACAACCTCTTACAAGTCAAGCACAAATACCAAAAGTATACGATGTAATCATATTTTCAGTAGAACTTGATTTATTAGAAATAAGAATAGGAGAATTATACAATACAGTAGATTATTTTGTCATTGTCGAATCAAACGTTACGTTCAGTGGTGATTCTAAACCGTTTACATTTCAAGAAAATCAAGATCAATTCCTTTTTGCAAGGGATAAAATCATCTATCGTACTGTTACGGACTTACACGCCTTTTCTTCCTCTATCTCCGGTGGAGCGAAGACAGAAGATCCCTTCAAGAATGAAATCAGAATGCGAGTTGGTGTTTCGAGGATTATCGATTCTCTATACCCTTCAAAAGGCAGTATAATACTTCAAAGCGATGTCGATGAGATTCCTTCTTCTCGTGCTGTCGCACTATTGAAATACTGCTCAGGCTATCCAGATATAATCCATTTAGGAATGCCAAGCTATCTCTATTCTTTCGAATTCCCGATGGAGCGGAAACCAGACTCGATGAAAGTGAATAATGGAGAAGGTGCAGGACCTAGACAATGGAGAGCTAGCGCGAAGAAATATGGTACTCAAAGCTATAATGGATATAGTCATTCTAGGCAGAGCGATGCGATACTGGAGAAAGCAGGCTGGCACCTGACTTTCGCTTTCAAGTATATAGACGATTTTGTTTTCAAGATGAAGTGAGTCCATTCAATCAGGCATGTCATCTGTATCTATCGCTCTTTGTGCAAAGAAGCTCATCTGAGACTGATTTTTCTCTTCTCTAAGATCGTACTCACACAACGACAGGGTGACTTCGCCGAATCTGCTCTCGCCGGACGTGATACAAGAGAAGATTTGTACCGGTGCAGACATATACGATATGCTACCTGAAGCATACGACTTTCAGTCGCTCATCCATCAGTGGGGGAGAATACCACCATCAAGCGATACGCGTAATATACCAAAGTCAGTCTTGAAACACAAGGAGAGGTTCAGCTATCTCCTACCCGGAGGATGCAAGAGACCACTGCGGCAGGCAAGCTCAAAGGTGTAAGCTTCACCAGAGTTGCCTCAGTGAGGTTTGCTTTTCAGCAATTATATGTAGCATTGTCTATCCTGAGGTTAATGTATCAATACAGCAGCAGGAAATGAGCAAGGTTAAGCGTAGTCTACAGGACACAGTATAGTTGTCTGTGCACGTCCTTCGCAGCCAATTTGGCGTCGAGCTACTCCATAATGAGCTCTCTAATCGGTGATAGTCGTGTAGAACCTTTTTCGTGAAAGATGGCATCTTCTCCAACGAGGCCTGTTGCGTGCGCCTCCTCATCAGGAGCGCAAAGGGTTTTGAGAGACATTTTCTCTGTACCATGTACGGGAGCCGTCTCCCCTTCCGCCGAAGCCATTTGTGGTATTAAAGGTGTCGTAGTCGATCTCTCTGCACTTACTGCTCGCGAGTGACCAGCTAAATACTCAAGACCGCTGACTAGAGGCATATGCCAGTGATACGGATCTCCGGCCGTTGAGCCAGTCGCATCCTTCGGCAAGCGTGTACCGGTCACATCTTCCTGCGTGACAGTGTACGTGCGGTCGTGAGAGAAGTGTTCGCTCTCTTGAACATTCTCTTGTGGTGCATCGAAACTCTCGTCGCTTGATGTTCCTCTCTGAACTCCTTCAAAGCTAGGTGGCGAATCGTCGAGAGAAGCGGACCGAGCCATGTTGCCTTCTTGACTAGCCACTTCCCTCATAGCAGGTGCTGTTCGATATTGATCATTGACTTGTCCGATCGATGAGTCCTCCTCTTGATTGACAATGTAGTCTCTATAATCATAATCGACGCCAGGAGCTAGAGCAAGCTCCGAAGTTCTAGCGTGGACGCATGTACTTGCAGCTGTAGCATATGAGAGACTAGCTCTCAAAGGTGCTTGAGACGCATTCGCGAAATAGGGAGAGACGGGATAGTTAGTAGGCGGATATGAGGCTGGGTAGAGCCTGTCTGTAAATCCAGGCAGTAAAACACCTAAAGGTGGTAGGAGCGGTCTAGCAGATCTGATATGCGGGAGAGTGACGTATCCCTCCTTATCCCGAGCTCCGATGGCTTGAGGAGGTGCAGACATCGATATGACATATCTAGGAGCACCTGCTTGCATGTGATGTACGCGATAAGCATACGCTTCTTGAAGTTCAAGGGGTGGAAGCCAAGGCAATGTCGTTGCTGGTGTGCTTGCGGAAATAGAAAAGTCGCTAGCCCTACTTTCACCGGATCCAGATCCTCGATGGGTGTAATGATTGGCAGCTGGTTTCAGAAGGTCAGTTGCGATCCGTATGAATCAGTTGCCATAGTCGCTCACGATAATAAGCAAGCTCTGGTAGTGGCGGTGGATGCAAGCTAGCTGAACGTGTCGCCATAGCGTGGGCGATTTCCTCTTCCACGGTCATTTCGTCCAGTACAGCTTCTGCATTCTCCGCAGCTCTACGCTTGACGGTTTCTTCTGAAGAACTAGCGGACGAGCCTGAAGAGGATGATGTGTTGTGTGCGGTGCGAGCTACTGACAAGGATACACTGATTCCTTCATGCATCCTTGAAGCGCTTGCTGAGAGGTTCGCATGTACCGATGCAAGGCGTTCAAGCATCTCTGCATTCTTTTTTGGCTGATCATGATGGACAGTTTGAGTGTGTTGACGGAGCTGCAAGGCTGAAAACTGAGCATGTGGACGTTGAAGCAGAATAAAAGTGAACTCACATTATCAAGTCTAGAGAATGCTCTTCCGCATCTGCACTTGAATGGTTTCTCCCCAGTATGCTTGCGAATGTGTCTAGCGAGGTGTTCCGACCTGGAGAATACCATACTGCAATCACCGAATCCGGTGCACTGAAAGGTCTTCGCCTGACCCGATGATCTGACAGATCTAAGCGAGCTGGTTGTTGATTTGCGCTTCTTGTCTCGAGTCCCTGCCTGTGTAGCAGTACGAGTGTTGGTCGATGCGGAAGCAGCAGGCTCAGTGTACTCTGCATCTCCGCTGCTATAATCTTTATCGATGTATTCGGGATCATTGTCTAGTTCAGGCTTCTCCTCTTCCTCGGAGCTGGGTGCGATGGCTGAGGGACTAGACGATTCTTCGGTAGAGCGCCCAAGAGACTGGTAACTAAGACGGTGCTGGGCTTGCTCAGAACCTGTTCCTGACTGATGACCTCTTTGGATGCGAGCTCGTCTAGATGTCGAGCCGGGGGAGGGATAGCCACTAGCAGCTGGAGAGTGAGAGGATGGAACGGATTGAGGGCCGGCTGACGGCCAGATCATAGCTGCTCGGGATCCATCATCGAGCATTCGTAGACAATAGCCAGTCATCCAGGACCCAGGTGCGTTAAAAGCAGCAACAGCAAGAACAGAGGATGACGATGTTCCTGGAAAGGGCAGAGTGGAAGAAGGATAGGCACCGTTACGAGTGTCTCCTGAATTCCCACAGGTTGAGACACTCGAGTACGAGGGCGACGAGGTGGATAGGGGCAGGTGTAAGGCTTGTAGCGTTTGTGAAGGGAGTTGATGCAAGCCTGGCATTGACCAAGAGGGCTGAAGAGGTGGAGGATCCTCCCACCGGACCGTAGCATCGCTCGCAGCAGCAGTAGCCGGAGCTGAGGACGATGCAGGTGCTGCTGTCATGGCGAACGTTATCACCAGGCCATACAGGCAGAATGTGGCGGTCCCAAGGAACAAGCACAAGGTTGTCAGTTCCAAAGAATGCTGAAAGGCAAAAGCAAGAAGAGCGCGGATGGGAATGTCGAAACCCACAGAGAGACTAATCGGTTGTGACGCGCCCTGATCAATCTTGCCGCTGGAAAGGAGAGGCAGGAGGAACGCTAATGTACCGCCCGGGCGAAGCTTCGCCAGAATGGTGGCTGCCAGGGGTCAGGGGTGCCAGTGCTGCCCAAACTGGCTCAGGTTAGGGGCAAAAAGGGAGAATGAGGGGAAGGGAGGAATGAGGGGAAGTGAGGAATGAGGGGAAGAGAGGGAGAAGCGAAGGCGAGCCGTTCGGTTCTTCTGGATCTCTCCTGTTCCTCCTTCTCCGAGGTCGGGCCAGCTTTCTTCTTGGGGGAGGGAGGACAGGTTCGAGAACGCCGAGCCAGCCGGAGCAGGAAAGACAGAGCTTAGCCAGCCAGGGCAGGACAGCTATGCGGAGAGTCAGGACGACAAGAACGAGTGCGAGTGCCTTGTGTGGAAGTGGAAGTCGAATCACAGAGTTCAAACCTCGTGTATGCCCATACTTTCGCTTTATCGTTGCCTGCTCTTCTATGCTCACGGCTCAATCTCGACGGGCCAGAACTGTCAACGTGGCGGGCTGGAGAGTAGCTGCATACATCATGCAGCACAATGTGTTGCACTTGTGCGTGTCACACTAGACCTTTGCCTGCACTCTATCTCCATCCAATGCGATCGCGAAGCCATCAGTGAGAGAGCTGGAAAACGCCCAGGACATCTGCAAAATCCACCCAGATATCTCAGTATTACCTTCGCGCAATCCGAAATACTGTCACTGCTTGAGGCTGTTCACTGAATTGCCGACCACTTTGCCACATCTCTTTCGGACCTGTTGCTCTTTCGCGAATTGCTTTGCAATTGCCAGCTCAGGCTCCTTCCAATTTGCAGCGACTATACAGCATGGCTTCGTCACTTCGAGTAGCTACAGTGGAGCGCAAGACCTCGTGAGTTGCCTGGCATCCGCCCACTGCTTCGGTGCACGGTAGAACTGATTGACTCGTCGTTGTTGCTTTTGCATGAATCCCTCGTGGCGGTGACACAGCGAGACCGATATCAAAGTCTCGATAGGTCTAGATGTGACTGCCGATGCACCTCAGAAGATCAAAGTCGACAGTGGGATCGGCTTCCTTGACCATGTGAGTTTGTTAACGTATTGATGTTTCGGCAAGCCAACCATACGGCATAAAAGTCGAAGTTCATGCGTGCAAGAAAGCTGATCGTCAAGATATGGCTCTGAAATGGCATACAGATGCTTACTGCACTAGCCAAGCACGGTGGTGAGTACAAGATACCTATCTAGACAATCAGGCAATATCTAAGTAACCTGTTTCTCGCTAGGCATGTCCCTCGAGCTCAAGTGCAACGGCGACCTCTGGATAGACGATCATCACTCAGCTGAAGATTGTGCATTAGCATTAGGCGCTGGTGCGTAGTGACTCGTCAAGCTACTGTACAGTGATTCCGTCAGCTGACTGTCTCACTCCCTCGTCAGCCTTCAAGCAAGCTTTAGGTGAACGAAGAGGCATCAAAAGATACGGTACCGGACATGCGCCACTGGATGAGGCACTATCACGAGCAGTGGTCGACATTTCATCACGCCCATACTGCGTAGCGGAACTAGGACTGGCAAGTTCTGCTTACCCTTTTCATCCTACATCTAAACATGAACTAAGCTAACACTCGGCTTATGCTGCTGCTGCTGCTGTACAAATTGTCGCTCACAGAAACGAGAAAAGATCGGAGATCTATCATGCGAGATGATACCTCACGTCTTCCATTCATTCGCCATGGAAGCCGGTATTACACTCCACGTGGATTGCCTAAGAGGGGACAATGATCATCATCGTGCAGAATCAGCTTTCAAAGCTTTGGCTTTGGCTTTGAGAGAGGCTATTTCCTTGACAGGTCGCAATGATGTACCTAGTACAAAAGGTGTCTTGGCTGTGTAAACGTTGAATACGTGACTCGTTACCCTCGCTCTAGTTGTTCAGGTTCAGTGCGGCCTTAGAGCAATAGAGTCTCTTCCAAGATCCTAAGTATAGTGGACTGCTGCCTCTCAAGGGCATACCCCACCGCCAAGATTTAGCGTAGTGTCCAGTAAGCACTGAATACCATCGTGTTTACTCGAGCATCTAGCAAGCATGCACATTGTACAATCCGTCAATACCACTACACTACGGCAAAAGAATGTTCCAAGTAGAATTGATTGATAAGATATGAGGGATTAGAAAAGCAGAGAGCTATACAGGAATGGCGAATTGAATTGTTTTAGTCGAGCTAACTCCATTAGTCTTACGGCCGCGCTAGCCATCGCGTCTTTTAGGCGAGGAAAGCATAGTTTGGACGCCGCATCCGACCGACAAGCAGAAGAAGACCTCCGATATGATCCGACCGACCATCTACTGAGGCTGTTGCTGCTGAGGCTGCTGCTGCTGAGCGGCGAAACTCTGATCATACATCGGACTACCCCACTGCTCGTAAGGGTAGTTGACAAAGTTGCTGTATGATCCATTGCCTGCGCCAGTAGGAATGTTCTGGCCTGATCCGTTAGCGCTTCCAGCTGAATGAGGTTGCTGTTCCTCATGAGAAGGCTGAGGTAGGGGCGGGAGAGGAGCGTGGACCGAGTAATCACCAATTGGGAGGTAGGGCGAATGAGGAGTGCCTGCGCCGGGTGGCGCAGTACCGCCTGCGGGAGTGGGAATTTGGATAGGGGTGGGAATATTGTACGATGTGCTGATACTTTCGATGCCCGCATTGTTATTGTTGTTATTGTTCGCTACTACAGTTCCGTTTGCAACGCCGACAGCATCGGCTTCCTTTGTCGCCTTCTTGGCCTTGCGGGCTTGCGCGCGAGAGTATCGGAGACCACAAGCATTGCAGAGAGTCTTTATGCCCGACGGTCCTTTTCGCCATTCTGTCAGACCAGCACATGCGTAAGTAAGGTGAACAGTCAAGTATGGGGGTACTAAACGATATATACCTGGACTGTTGGTCGTGCCACAGCTTGTGCAGATACGGCCTCTGTCATTCTTCCTGACGCGATGAATGACTGAATGAGCCAAAAGCGTCAAAATTGTCAGTTTCTGCGTCATTCTAGCGAGCTGGCGGAGACAATGACTGACCCATACTTTTGTCGTCGCCTGATGCAGCGGCAGTTGGTGATTCAGTACCATTGCCGGACCCAGCAGTAGCGGGTGCAGGAGCGGCGGTACCATCGATGTTGAATTGAGCGGGATTATAATCCGAATAGTAAGAAGAAGTGGAGGCTAAGGCCAGATTCTGTAAGCCATTCGAGGTCGAAGGTTGGGATGGAGCTGGCATAGGAGGAATATTGGTGCTGCCCCCCATGAAGCCACTTGTTCGACCGTCGTTAGAGAACATGTTGGAATACACACTAGGATAAGCGCTGCTGCCGTAATATGGGCTCTGCAGATTCTGATTGTTTGGGTCATCGGAGGTCCAAGCTGCTGGTATTTGGGTGTTATTGCCTTGCATGTTCTGAAATTGCTGTTGCTGTCCCGTACCATCGTCGAGCTACAATGTGAGCGGCAAAGGAAGCGGTAGAATGAGCGAAGTCCGATTCACCATAAATGAGCAAGTTTGAAAGCTTACTCCTTGCTGAGGTACATGATTTTGCCAGTGTGCCAGATCCAAGATAGGTACAGGAGTATCCTGATCATCATGCTGCAAATTGGCAGTTCTAAGACGTTTCATAGCTTCATCTTCGGAAAAGTCTGTGTCTTTGCGCTTCAGACCATTCACATCGGCAACTCTGAGATCAGGCATGGCAGAGAAGGTGTTTCTGTTGAGCAGGATGCCTCCACTCTGGAAGCAGACGAAAGTGAGAGACTGGTAGGTAATCACTACGCTTTCGACATTGGCAAAGTTGCCGTCCATAAGGCTGTAATCGACTGATTAGTTTCATTCCTTGTCAGAACCCAGGATGTGAAGCGAAACCTACACTGGATGCTTTGATTGATATCGCTTGGTGCAGTTAGTGGATGCTTCGCCAGCATCAGGGACGGTCTGAGGCAGAGCCACACTCTTAGCCAGAGCAGCATATTCAACGGGCGAATATCTCTGCTCTCCTTCTGGAGCGGGACCATTCGCTGCCAAATCTTGGCTATCTCCCGTAGGTTGCGAAGGTGGCCAAGTGAAGTAGATAGCATCGCTGTTGGTAGCTAGAAGCTGGAAGACATAGTTTGGTGGCGTGGGTATCGTGTCTTCCGCTTTGGCTGACTTTACTGCATCAGAGGCGTTTTGACAGTTTGTGAAAGCTTGCTTGAGTAATTCGACTTGTTGTGAGGTCATGTACTCTTGCGAAATATCGGCGGCATCCGGTCCGCAATTGTTCCAGTTGGCTGTAGATGCATTGGCACCTTCTGGAGGAATGCAGAGCATGAGTGTATCAGCATAATGGACTAAAAAGGCAAGCTTGAAACTTTGGGACGATGGTGTGCAGGTGAAACTTACCAGGCATGGCATGGAAGAAAGCCAAGACGGTGTTGTTGGCTACCAAGCTGGAGGTGATGCGAGCGGCAATCCACTGTGAATGGCGGATAAGTCGTCTTAGGGCACGTCCTTTTCGCCACAATACCTATCAAGAAAGAGAGAGAACTCACCTTGGAATCGACCCCCTCTCCCTCTGGAGCAGCCTCTGTGGCATTTTGTGCTCCGAGGATCTCTCGGCAATGAGAGATGCGAGCATACCGACATCTGTACAGATCAGGCATAAGGGGACAGTCAGTATGATGGTGGACAAAACTTCCGCTCCTATATGGCCCACCTGGTCACGCTGCCAAAGATGGAGTTGGATGTCTTGAACTTTGCAAAGTCCTCTTGGGCAATCTGCTTTTCTTCAGGGTGGATGAAGTCTACGAGGGACTTGCCAATCATAGTTGACCATTGCTGCAGGCAGGAGAGGAAGATTTGAGGAGCATGCATACATGTCAGTATCGAGCTCAAAGCTTGTCTGCAGAGTTCCAGCACGTGTTTCAGGAGTGAAATGATCGGGGTCCGCCGCCTCCAAAGAGGAGCGGGAGAGTGAACAGCGCGAACCAATCATAGGGGCGCGCCGGACTGAGGCATGCGTGGAATGCAGCGCGCCTGGATGCACACAGCAGCACCAGGCGAACGCAGGCAGCGTCCAAGCATGCTTGCAGACAGCACACACACATGCTCGATTGCTTTCACCGTGACTGCACCGAACGCTGGAGGCCTCTTCTTGATCCGATCCGATTGCTTTTCACAGCTTGAACGAGGCAAAGGGCTGCGATTGCCTTTCTGTTTTGTTTGCAGTTGGAAGCGTGAAGTGGGGGTGGAGGATGTGTAATCACAGAAGAACGCAGTGCTGCTCACTCACCTCTTGCATGTGCTGCTGGAACAGGGGGTCCAGGTATTGAAAAGCCATTCCCGTGTCGAGAATGGCCCAGTAGCACCGGGTGCGCGATTGCTCTTCTGAGGAGGCCATGGTTTTCTCAAGAGGTAGAGGTGGTGCGGCAGTGTGGAGTATGTGTATGTCTTGTCAATAGACTCCTGACTCTAGGTTTGCGCTGTACTCAGTGAGAAACCCGCGGAAATGAGGACGGAAAGAGAGAAGGAAGAGGGACCCGCAGGCCCGCGAGAGCAAAAACAGGGCTGGGCTTTTTTTGCTAAGCAGGTGACAAATGGGGCAAGTGATGCACACAACAGATCAGAGCATTCTGGTACATAGAAGCATTACCTGGACACGGTACTGTTCGCAGATACAGTAGGAACCAGCTTATCGCTCAGTGCCCGTTCCAATCGTCTTTTTGATCTTGATCGGATAGCCCGCTATCATAAGGGAGACGAGATCCGGCATGCCCAACTCGAAAATTCCAAAGTATGCAGAAAGCTTCTACGCGTACACGTCTATACTCTCTATGATTGCTGATTTCTATGCAGCCAAATCCTCTAACGCAGTCTCCCGAATGATCTTCCAGGCTGCAAGGACATGTTCTTCTCTAGTCCATGGACTGCCGGGGACGAACCTGATACAGAATGTGTTGCCAATGATAGTCGATGCTGCGTACACGACGATGTCAGTCATTCACTCGGCATCATCTCGTCACCGTCCTTGGCTTACTCAGCTGAATAGAAGTATGCTTGTGCAGACGAGCGTAGAAATCCTTGTTCAACTCATTGAGCGATTTTTCATCTTGTTCTTTGCTATCTTTAGGCTTCAATCTGAAAACCACCAAAGCCAGACTCCTCGGTGTTACAACTTCGAAGGCCTTATCTTTCTGCACTTGCTCTTCGAACGTCTTCCCAAGTTCGATAGTACGCAATAAATGCGCTTGGAAGCCTTGGATACCATACGAGCGCAACACGAACAGAATCTTGAGAGAGCGGAAACGTCTTCCCAACGATAGACCCCAATTCCGATAATCTGTCACTTGACCGTAGCCTGCTTGATTACGGAGGAAGGGTGGCGTAAGGTCGAGAACTTCGGTTAGAAGCTTAGAATCTCGAATGAAGAAGGTTGAACAGTCGAATGCGACGAGCTTTCGATGTGTAAAAGTCAGCCGCTGCACTACTGTGTTTGCCGAAGTTCCGTAAACTTACGCCATTCTTATGCAGATTGGTGCAGAAGCTGTGAACCTCGCCCCACGTGAAGCCGTCACTCTGTTCGCCTCGCTTGTTGACTGCATCCAAGCCAAGCTTTTGTCTTTCTTCGGGTAAAGCCAGATCTGTACGATGCCCTAATCAGCTGAATGGTGCGGTTTATCACGAGGAAAGACAGACACTCACAAACACCAGCCCATGCGGCATCTACGTGTATGTATATCTCCGGATGATGTTTTGCTACACATATGGCAGAGTTAGAATAAATTTAGCTAAGGCGAGGGCGGTCAGATCACGTACCAACACCGCATAGCTCTGATAGCTTATCAACAGTCCCGCTGCTTGTCGATCCCATGGTTGATACTAGCAATGCAGCGTTAGAGGGCTTCGCTAATCTCCTTGAATCGCCCGGACTCACTGAGCATGAACGGTATCAAGCCTTTCTCTTGATCTTCCACTATCGCCTTCTCAAGAGCAGCTCCAGTGAGAGCCCAATTGTCTTCGGTGTATGTTTCTATAGCTCTGAATGGAATCCCAAGTACCAGCCCAGCTTTCGCACCCAGACTATGCGTCTGCGTGGAGCCGTACATAACAAGTTTGCTATGTATTTCTTCGCGAGTTTTATACTTGGAATCCTTCTTCGCTAGAAGATATTTCATAGCTCTTTCACGAGCAGCAACAGTAGCTATAATAGCACCATCAGAAGCTGTAGTTTGTATTACTCCATTCTTAGAAAGTGATGGATCCAAGCCTAGCATCTGACCGACCCAGCTTGTCATTGCTTGTTCTAATTCAGTAGCTGCTGGATTACAGCTGTGATTGAAGCCTGGAGTGGAAGTCGCTGTTGCGTACATGTCGGCTATTATGCTTTCGAAGGTGGAATTGGCAGGGAAGTAGGCGTAGAATGATGGGTGTTGCCAGTGACACTGCGGGAGATAGTGACAAAGTCAGACTTTGCTGTCAGGACTTTGATGGCGAAGGAAACAGTTACTGTCGCTGGCAATATGAGCCTGTTGAAATCCTTCTGAACCTCCTCAAATGGTGTCGATTCATTCGGAGGACTCTCTAGAAACGCGCCACAATTGCAAATGATTAGTATCTTCTTTCTTTTTGCACAGGACAGGCGTGCAATCACCCGGAATTTGCTTGAACAGATCACCAGGCTTCATGGAAGGCGTGACTTGGAAACCTTCTCCTCCCAGCTGCAGCTTTTCATAGTAGGCTGCGATCTCCTCGACGGCGGCATGACCGGCACGCCGGAATCTATGTGAAATCAGTCAGGACGTTTCAGCAGAGCGTTAGTTTGTGCGAAGGTGGAGGATGACGAACGCACTCATTCACATCCATCTTGATTTCTGCGAAGGCAACAGGGTGTTACGCATGGCGAAAAACACATTGCCCGGAATAAGGATGATCGAGAGGGACACAGAGAAAGTCAAAGTTGACCGCATGCTTCAGCACACACAGCCTCTGCACAAACCAATACGATACTGGAAGACAACGAATGGAGTGACATTGCTGCTTGATTACAACTTCACCACAATTTGGCACTGCGACACGACAGAACACCACCCTTCAATGGTACTCACGACGAAAAGCTCCAGACTAATTTGAGGGTCTAGGATGTGGAATGACAGGGTATATGTTTGTTTTGCAACTGACTTCTAAGATGACCGGAAACAGGAGGCAGGCGTGCTAGTTGCGACAGACAAAGCGACTGGTCGGGTTTCCCCATTGAAGACGTTTCAATCAGATTTAGGAGGCGTCAAAGGTTTTCCAGCTTCTTTGATGGTAGATGGTGTGGTTGTCCCTGACTTCACTTCTTCATCCACCTCAGTGAACCGCGGTGTTCCGGGAGGAATAAGGGTGCTGCACAATCGATACGAGAAACGGAAATGTGTGAAACGATACGCAGATCGTTCAGCCCGATTCAGGGACTGGCAAGCACATTTGCTTATGCATACCTCTTTGGAGCATCATCGACAGCTTTTTGAGGCGATGAGCCGCCTGACAAACCGGATTTCAGGAACCTGCAGGTAAGATGGACCGACTCAGACGCTACCCGTAACGTATAAAGGTAGAATCGAGGACTCACCCCTTGAAAGTGTCTTTGTGTTTCTTCTCTCTAGCTGCCTCAGCTGCCCTGAGTACTTTGAACTCCGTAGTAATTGCAGCATCTGAATCGAGTAAAAGGGTACAGAATATTCAATGATGTTTCCCTGTGAGATGCCACTTCGGATTTATCGACCTACCATCATGCTCCTTTCTAAGTTCCTCTAATTTTCTTCTGCCTTCACCAATATCTCCGAGACGTATCGTCGCTTGAGCAACTCGAAACTTGGCCTACAAATAACCCGTTGCGGCGTCATTTCTAAGGTGATATTTCTTTGCAATCTATAGTTGAAATAAAACGTACCTTGAAATTGTCCCTGTCAGCGTCGAGAGCGCTGTCGGGCCAGCACATGGACATGTGAGCAATGTTCTATCAACGACTTACGTCTCACATTCAAGTCACTCTTACCTCTCAGCAGTTCTCTTAACTTTCGCCCATGCGCCACTCTTGGAGTGGATAATAGCCATATTGACAAAGCACGCCGCCATAGTCCTCCTCACAGCTTCGAACGAGTATTTTGACTCCTCTTCCTCTTCTTCGTGATCTTCACCTTCATCGTCACTCTGTATTTCTTGAATCTTGGTTGCTCCAAGGCTCGTCACGTGCTTGAGCGATTGTTGGTTGCTTATTCCTTTTAGGTTGAAGATAGCGAGATGGTATTTCTTTAGTGCTGTTGTGTAATCTCCAGCTTTGACTGTGATGTAGAAATGAGTATTGCATATGTCAGTCAGTTAACGTGTTATATTGGAAAAGGCCAATGGATGTGGCTACTGTGACACGCATTGTGCCCAACCTGTACCATGACTCACAAGCAGCTGCGCCTAGGAGATAGCAGAGCAAAGATCAGCTGCAGGACGTATTACCTTCCGTTTCGACGTCTCGCTTACCCTGGTCTTTCAGCTCAAGTGCCTTGTCGATCTGTGCTCGAAGCTTATGGGTTGTGCAAGGAGGCCAGGTCAATCGAGGCACAAGGTACGCTCTCTTTTGGCGATACAACACACCTGAGCATTCGTCGGATTGCCCATAGTCATTGTCAGGTGACCTTCAACAGATTGGATGTTGTGTGAACGGAACAAAGTCAAGCTTGTCCAGTCTGAGGCCTCCTATTGTACACGTGCAAATTGATGGGTAATGGACGCACGAGTGGCGAAAATATGCGACACTTGTGACTGGACAGACATGCTTACTGTCTGCATAGCTGTGACTACAGTTACAACATACAATGAGCGCAGAATGAAGGGTGTGGTCGTCCTTAGATGTTTGTGACAAAGAGTAAATGACTGAAACCCTTCGTAAGGATAAGGTTGTGCTGCTGATGTTCAATACACTGATGTATACGACATGTACTTTTAACTCCCATTTCTGACTGAAGTAAACCATTCAAAGGCTCGTCATCTCCGTCATTGCCATACCGCTGTATCCTGTTGTACATATTGAAGGGGTAGCCTACGTTGACTACCTTCATTACGAAGACGATGTCGCAGACCTAGGTGCTTGTGGAATGGGCATGATGCTAGTTGAAGGTGGTAATACAGGTAATGAAGGAGGAGGCCTCGGGACAGGGACAGTCCACAACGCTAGGAAGTCATACTCTTGAATCTGCCAGTCGAGGTACTGTAGCAGATCCTCTTCTTTGGTGGCTCTCGCTTCATTTTGCAATGCAACCATTGTGAGACCTGGGTTGTTCTCAATGAACCATTCGGTGGATGTCTTGATGTTGCCGCCATCTGGTATGCAGCCACAGACTGATTCTAGCCATCCGGCAGGAGCTGCAAGCGTGAAGCCTCGCTGGTCTAATGTTGACTTGAAGGTCCGCAAAATGGCTAGCACCGTACTTGACGTGAGGCCTCGCGGCCAGTCGAACCGTAGCCGACGAAGAGGCAGATGTGCGAAACCATAGATGGTGTTTTCCATATCGTCGCTGAACCGCAGGAATGGCACGTGCAGGTCTTCCAGGACGGTGTAGTGCGCTGATGGCTGAACGAGCTCCTGGACGTCAAATTGGGGCACTTTGCCGTAGGAGATGAGTTGTGCACATATTGGACTCATAGAGCATTGTACTCGGAGGCGACGAGGGTTGATGATCGAGAAGAGTGGGAGGTATGAGGCTGGATCGGCTTGTAGAGTAGAGCTACCATCTTGGCCCGATGGGTAGATGTCGATAGTCTCGACGGACGCGCCATGCTCTGCAAGCTTTTCAATGCTTGATTTCGGGACATTGAAGCCTTCTTCTCCGTTGACCACCCACCGAGCAGACGGGAAGATCTCGATGTGTTTCAGGGTTATGAGTGGCAGCTTGACAAGACCTGCTATGAAGCCTTCGAGCTGATTTGGGCGTGAGATGGTGGCAGTACCATAGAGCACTCGCAGGCCAGGTCGGACAAAGCGGCGCGAGGTGAGGATGAGTGAAAGGCATGACTTGGAATCGCGTCGGTATCCTACTCCGTATCGCTTGGGGTCGAGCAGGTGCAGGATGCGTTGAATGGCATCGTCAGGTAGGTCTTGAAAGTTGGCCATCGTGTGCTGGCCGCCTGGCGAGGCCCAAAAAAGGATTCAATGGTCAGCTTCCGAGTAGGGATGTGGCCTATCGCTGACACCGCAGCGAGAACACCAACTCACCTCGCGGACAGGCTGCCGCTGCACCAGCAGTATGAATGGTGCAGGCTGTCAGGGGAGCCAGATGAGCAGCTGCAGTAGATATGCGATGCGATCCGATCAGTGCAGTGCTGCCTCGCTGCGGCTATCGCGCGCAATCAGTCGAACCAGTCCGCCGTCAGTCAGTCTGGGCAGCCAGCGCGGGCAAGTCTAGTCTCGTCCAAGGCCCGTCTGCAGCGATGCTCTCTCGATGTTCTGGGTCGCCTCTGCTCGTTGCTTTGCCTGCTTGAGCTGATCTCCAAGTGTCCGCACATCCACCCTCCTCCGTCTCGGCATCTCCGGTCGGAAGCGGATCAGCCTGCCTGCCTGCATCGGTGGCGAGCAGCACTTCCGCAGCGGTAAGGCAGACAAGTGGCGAATGAAGTCAAGGTGCATCTACATTAAGGCAATCGATGCATGCATCCATTCACGATGCATTTGGGTCACCGTGCAAGGCCGTCCCGTAACGTAGTGCACAACTGCCGGACTGATCTCCCGAACACGGTCTCCGTCACATATGGCATGCACTATGTGCTGATGCAATATACATATACATTACGATGCAAGTCACCCATTCTCCCCGTTGTGACTATCCCAGTCCTCTAAATCAAGGTCGTTGTCGTCGTCGTCATCGAGAGCACTCGAGTTGCAAGCGGCCGAAGTAGCTGGCTTGGAAGGATTCGACGGCCGCATGTGAGGCGATCCCTTGACCGTGCCAAATTCCGCCCTCTGCTTCAATCTGCCGTCGAAGGCTATCGAGGAAGCGTCTTGCTGCATGCACGTTCAATCTCCCACCCGAATAGAGCATCGAAATGCATCCAGGCGGGCTATATCATCGAGAGCAGGATCGGCGGACAGAGTCAACTTTAACACACCGCAATGTTCGATGTATTGTGCAGCACTTCTAGCGGCAGCTGTTGAGGGTGTTCGTGCGTGAGCCATGCAGAGTAGGTATATTTGCTCTCGTCGACCGTAGGAAGCGGAGGCTCAGTCGCTGGAAGTGCATGACCCGTGCCTTCAGAAGCTGTATGTTTCTCGGGACTCTGTGAGCATTCATCAATATGGAGAAGTTCGTCTCGGAGCCGAGTCTAGTGAAGATTGATGCCCGTTCCGAAGCAACGGAAGGTGCCTGCTTGATCCCGAGGTGGGCAAAGGGAACAATCCTACTGCTGGCTAGACTCCTGAACTGATTTTCGTCTCCCCTACAGCGTTGACGAGACTGTACGGAACGCACAATAAGAAAAGTAAGATGGCGGACCAGCGATGACTCGAGCTGGAGTGAGGAATGCGGTGCAGGCTGAGGGCGTGGTCGAGGCAGGTGGCACCTAGACCAGCAGAGAAGAATGCACGATCCTACCGTACTTGAAGCAGGCAGTCTGAAATACAATTCAAGCTCACTCGCGCCTCTTGTGCTGATGCGTATCACACTGAACCTCTCGTCTTGCTCTCTCTTGGCCGGCGCCCCCACTGCTTGACCAGACCGCTCCGCAGCCGAATTCTTCGGCACGTCGATGAAGCTGTAGTGGCAGTCACTTCATCAATGCACAGCCTGTCCATCCTCGAGCAGGTCATCGGCCACCGGGTCACGAGCGACCTTTCAAGAAGCACCAAACAGGTGTCAAGATCTGCCTTTCGATTGATTAACCAAATAAAGGCAGGACAAAGTATCGGAACCCTTTCGATTTCGCAGGTGCAAGGATGTACGATGCCTCCACTGCCAAATTGAGTCCCCGTGTCAGCGGATCTTTCTGAATCATGCTGAACTCTGCTGCTGACACTGTCAGCATCGTACATGCACACAAAGGTGGCGATGGCATTCATTGACTTCGTGGGATATCCTGTGCCGGCCAATACCGGTGTGCGGCATTGATGTAGGCATTAGCTTTCAGACGATACCACAGTAAAAGGAGTTGGGCCGACCGATCAGACTGACCGTTGGACGATGTCCTTTCATCGACTGCCCTTGTGACCCACCTTGTCGCCTTGGCGATACACATGGATGCCGGGCCTTCCCTCTCGCTTGTTAATTGTGGAGAACTTGCGAGTGGGGGGATGCTGGCAAAAAGGGTATAAAAGCGAGGCCAGTTTGGGACTCGCTTCTCTCTTCTCTTCTCTCTCTTCTCTCTTCTCTCTTCTCTCTTCTCTCTCTTTTCTCATCTCCATCCACTACACTACACTACACTACACTACACTACACTACACTACACTACACTACACTACACTACACTACACTACACTACACTACACTACACTACACACTAAGGTCGCCTCTTTGACACACATCCTCCTCTTCTACTTATCCTTACTAAAGGCAAGAGGTATAGGGGTCATCACTACCCCTTCACACCAATATATGGCTATCCTCCTACACTTCGTGAAGGTGCGATGTCTGAGTGAAGCTATGTGTACTTTAGCAAGGTCCTAGCTGACAATGTCTTTGTCCTGTTGTCTCATCCATCCTCACAGACATTACCCTGGAAGCGGCCAATGCACAACCACCAACTGCAGTCACACATCTCCTCTCATACATTCACTCAGCCCTCAGGCCTTTGGGGACCTCCCATACACCACCGAATACAGTGATTCATCTCCTTTCACCCCCGTCTACCGTGCATAGTCCAGTAAGCAAAGCTCTCTTCACCTGTCATAATATTTTATTCGACTGACATGTCTCCCTTTGTTGATAGGGTAGCTACATAGCCTAATCTCCGCATGCAATACACACACAGTCGCTTCCTATCTATTCCATATGCTTTACACATTCCATCCATCTGCATACTTCAAGCATATCTTCGATGCTACAGCAGTGCATCAGTGAGCACATGCATCCCCTCCCCTCCGTATCTCTACAATATCCATTAACCTGACTCCATCATGCCTTTCTCCTCCTGCGACTGTGTAGACACCCGAATACTCATGTACAGCGATCCATCTCGGTGCCCATTCCCAACTTCTAGTCAACGGGCGAGCTCCCAATACCCTAGTAGATTGAGAAACCAGGCCGAAAGGCTGTGTCTCTGCACCAATCAAACGGGTGGCGGTTGAGCTGTTCTTAGACAGAGCACTGTCAACAGGACCAGCGACCTCGGACGGTACACTGCATGGCGTAAGAGTAACTTGTTTGTGAGCGGCTCGACTACTTCTCGAGTCGAAGCTCTCTCGAAGATAGATCCTACCCTCGATACCACTCACTTCCATCTAAACCCTATACTCGGTTACACGTCCTGCACAGAGGCAAGACTTTCCTTTTCATACACTGCCTCAACTATCTCACAAGGATTTCCACGGTACCGTTCCTTAGTCATTCAGGTACCCCAGATCTGCTGATCCTGTAGCGGATGATTGCCATACAGTCTCTGCACCGAATCATAGTACCAACAGAACCAAATAGCAATCCTGAAGCCATAGCTCAGTCTTGCCAGATTCATAGTACATCGTTCTCCAGATCTACAAAAGTGATTAGTTTCTTTTTTATATCCCTTTCCCTCTGTAGTGATCTGTCCCTACAAGACTTTCTTTCCTTCACCTCAAACAGACATCTGTTCCTGTTTTACCTAACCGCTCTCTACAGACTCTCGCGTCTTCAGTGAGTACGTACTCCCTATCCCCTCAAGTCTTCCGCTGCGCATCCCTCTCAAATACCCTCGAGCCTCGAGTCCCTTCGAGTCGCCTTCGACTACCCCAATAGAGCATCACCGCCTCCGGAGTCCTGCCCCGAAGTCTTCGAGTCCTCACTTGAAACCTCCGACTCCCGGTAACGACGCTTTCATTGATGACAGGCACAGGTTCCTCCAAAGATGTAACAGCCAGACCTTTCCAAGTCTGCCCGAGCCGTGATGCTGCTAATGCAGTAACTAAGGCGGTGTGGTTGCTCTGTCTCACTGTCTCAAAGTCTTCAAGTTTATCTTGAACGCAGAACGAGCAGGGCGTCCAATCCTGTTCGGACAGACGATAACGGTATCGGCATTCCCATCTTTCCATCCCTCGACCAACGCAAATGCGGGCTGTGACATGTCTTGGACGCTTTCTTGCGCAGAGGATACGGAGCGTAAAGGAGTAGAGGTCGACTTGCGGAAGAGAAGAGGTGGGACAATGCTGAGAGCAAGGTCTCCAACAGGCATGTCAGAGCTATGACAGGTGCCAAAACTGTCAGGCGACTTTGGCTCTTCACATTGACCAAGAATTTGAGGTCTCTTTTCAACCATACGTTTATGCCAATACTTGCCCGGAGTGCAGTGTCGGTGCCAACTCCGTCAACACATAACCACAGCAAACGTCTTGCGTATGTTAGAGAGAGAGAGGAGGGGGCCTTAGGATTGAGGCATCAAATGCATCCATCGGATGCTGGGTATGCACAACTGCTGCTTGCCCAACATAGCAGTGGGATGAACATGTTCCTGTCCAGAACATAGTTGCGGCTGGCTTACTACATGCACAGATTTCTTGTCGCATTTGTAGTATTCTATAGCCTGTTATACTCATCAATCGGACCACCGAGAATTGCCTTCATCTTGTCATACATTCCAGAACGCGCTTCCGTATGAGCGTCAGAATGTACCTCATCGTACAGTTCAACTAATTCATGGACCTCCAGAAGGAGGTCCATATTCCGTTCTTTGGCTGCAGCCAATTTCCGGTTTACCAGTGTTAGGAGCTGGGGAAACAACTCAGGTCAATTTGCGCGAGCAGAGCATGCAACGGCGTCGAGGGCCATACCACTGGTAAGAGATCTTCTTTGTCCAGTGGCATCGATTCTCCAGAAGTTAGCTCTTCGAAGAATACCCTTGGGCATCCGCTCGACAGCCACGTCGCCAAGTCATCGTCTCCGACATCGCAGGCCCTGACAGTTAGATCCAAAGCATTATTAAAAGGGATCTGATCCATTTGTTGACTGGAAAGCGTGGATAAGTCCAGGCTTCGAAGAAGCTACAGCGGAACGACGAACATAAAGGAAGTTGTCGCCTGGATCCGCAATGGATTCATATGATACTTCTTGCCAATTGTCTTTGGCGTTGAGATCGATTGACTGTTGGGGAAAATTGCACGCTGCTCGAAGCAGAACTTCGACTATTGTTGCTGGTTCAACCAACTCAACCACGGGAAGGCCTTGCCACACATCCTCCGGCAAGGCGGCGTCAAAAATGCCCTCGAAAGTGGGAGACTTGACCACTAGATAGCGCTTCTTGACCTTGAACCCCTTCGAGCAGGCTTCGCTTGGGCACTCTGGACAGACTATAATAAGGTCGGCATCGGCATACGTGAAGGGTTCCACGAGCTGGTAAGCTTGCGACGTGGCCAGGGGATTGAAGCTTGGCGAGGGGCATATGAGGCATATGATGTACTCTATGAAGGAAAGGAAAGAAAGAGGTACCCGTCTCCTCCGTTCTCTATTTACTCAAGAGAAGCGTGCCCTGGTCGTAACCAGATAATGCCTCCTTGTCATCAAGAAGATGAGGTGTTCTCCAGATGCGCCTCGTATGGAGCGAAAGCCGCCAAACACAACAGTAAGAGCAGTCCGTGCTCATGTCGATAGCAATCGTGTGCGTTCCCTTAATGTGCTTTCCGGTTTCGTAGGCCGGTATCAGCTGAACCAGTCCTGTCAAGAGGCGTCCATCGTGATGGCAGGTATCACAGCACAGATGAACCAGATTTGCGCAATCGATCTACCTCCCATGCAAAGCGAACTCTGATCTAGCTGTGAAGATCCCGCTTAATACCCAAAGTGATGAAAGATAGGCATTGGTCAGCCACGTGCACGAAGCGAGCGCAGACCCCCGAGATACTCAAAGGGACGTCAGTACACGGTGTAGACAGTGCTTGGATGCTGTTACAATCGAACGTAAACTGTATGCATCGCCCTCCAAGGGTAGAATAGCGCGTCAATGAGAGCCTGACCATCAGTATTGGCATCACCGTACCCTGTCATCTTAGCTTGCATCCGGTCTCCTGGCTCTGCATCGGGTATACCATTCGAGCAGGTTTTTGGGCAATCTGAGTAGCAGTGCTCTAATATGACCAGCGAAAACTCGGCTTTCGACTTGCTGGCGCCCGGGTGTCGCTGCTGGTTTCATTTCGTACAGAATCATACAGGGTTCGACGGTATGCTCCCTGACTTCGCGTAACCATCCCCGCCTTGGGCATATCGTGGTACCACGATATAAGGTGAACAGTGATGTGTTACGTTCGACAGACTGTAACGTATGGGCGTTGTATGGTAAAGTATTGAACCCATGTGCATTGATTGGCACTGTTTGCTGGCTTTGCCTTCGGTTTCGCAGCAGTGCTGCCGCTGAGCCGCTCTGCGAACGCAAGCGTGCATGACTTGCCTTCTAACCGTTCACACACAGAAGCACAGGTGTTTAGACCGATCCATCAGCATGGCAGCTCGCAACTGGCGCCTTATCGATATAGACCAGTACGAAGATGGCATCTTGACGTTGGAAGACCTGGTTGATCCGGATCCAAGGAGCCCGCAGGACGCGGCAAGTGAGGCAAAGAGCAAGAGCTCCGAGGTCCGCTCGTTGCTGCAGAAGTGGGTTTCTCATGCAGCATGCGTAGTTGGACAACGGTTGGACTAGTGCTGATGCAATAGTGCTACTGCTCTAGGAATGACACGGTGGGAGCGCTGACAGTTGCACTCTCCGAGCCACCGTACGGAGGTGCTCTCGAAGAAGCGAGGGTGAGTGAACAGCAGGCACGACAGCCTTATAGACAGGCATAGACTGACTATCATACGTCAATCTCATCCAGAGCACTACGTTTGCAACAGTGCTCTCGGTTCTCAACTCCACTCGTTCAGCCGATATCCCGAAAGTGCTGTCATCACTGGACGCCCCATCTCAGGACAACCTGATGAAATATATCTATAAGGGAATGGCGAACATTGACGAGAATTCACATTGTGCAGTCTTGCTGAACTGGCACGAAAAGGTAGGCTGAGTCCAATGTTCCGCCCAGCGCGTGGCTGATACTTTGATTCTGCAGTTAACCGAAGTGGCAGGAGTGGGCTGCATCGTCAGGACAATGGCTGATCACCGGACTGTCTGAGTAAAGCCCTGGGCAACCACATATGATCTTCAAGCAGTCATACTGTATCTTTAGCAGCCTGTCGTAGAGCAATGGACTTTTCAGCCTTCGCGTTCTGAACCCCATGTTTCAATCGCTATGCATCGCCAACACTAAAAGTATTCCATTGCCTTCTACGACAGACGATGATACAACAACAGATAATCCGGCAGATAAGCTACATTCGCATGATTAACACTAAAACGGCCAACTCCAATCCACCTATTGCACAACAGAGGAAGATCACAAGATTGCCCACGGTCCTGAGAGGTGAATGCACAGGACGGAGGTTGACCAGAAACAGTCAGAATCACTTCTGGTGTGTGTATGGTAGCGGTGTACCCACTTGAATTCTCGACCCCAGTATCGCTTGCCGCCCGGGCGATAATTTGGACCCCGCTGATACTGATCTGCAAAATCATGCATACTTTGCCTTCTTCGAACTATCGATATGAGGATAAGCATAGCGGCCATCGCCACGTAAACGATGCCGACTGGTTGGCGGATAGAAGTATAGAGGGACGGTCAGTATCGGAAAACAGCTGTTGTGTAGAATCATGCAAAGGGGGATTTGACCTACTTTTTGCGAAGGAGGGAGAAAAGATCTTGAGAATGATGCACGCATATACCGCCATACCAAGTGCCGTCCTCTGGTACGCGCCCTCGAAGGTCCGCTCTATAATGCCCGCAGACATACGATAAGGCGCAATGCAGTCGCAGCATCACGTGCCTCAATAGGTCAGATTCGTTGCATGAGATGGACTGTAATGCACAAGACAGCAGCTTACGCCTCGCGCGAAGCTCCGTAAGCTCATCGATATCCTTCGTAACGAAGCTGTTCCGCCGGTGTCCATGGTATGTGTGTCTTGAGAGGTGAGAATCCAATCGAGTCGCTTCACCAGCTGTCAAGTGGTCTTCAGGCTCAGGCCTCCCGTGAGAGCTGCTTTCTTGCCCTGGCTGTGCAGCAAGGCTGTGTTCCCCGCCCTCATGTTGCTCACGAGACTCCATAGGGAACGAGCTTCACTCGCACACATTGGACATAAGCAGAGGCGAGTCGAGTGGCGACCGCCTTCGAGTCGAGCATGGGCGTGACGATCCATCATGAACGACAAAACGCGAAAGTAACCTGGAAAGTCTGACAGGTAGGATGTAAGTTGCTTGCAAGCTCTATGACTATGCTGACTGATTTGTTTGAGCTACATGACCTATATAAACTCGTGAACTTATGCTACTATGTTACAAACTTCCGGTACTGCATACTGTCCTGTCCGTCTGTGGTTCGGCCTTTAAATGTTGATGAACACAATGATAGTGAAAAGAGTTATCCCCCTACGTCTCCCTTACTTAGACGTGGGTAACAAACCTAGTCATGCTTCCAAGACCCCGCAAAAAGATGCTGTACCAAAGCAGCTTCACTTTTCATGTCGCCGCTGCCGAACTGGCCCACTCCAGGGCTGAAAGCTGTTACTGAAAGGACCAAAACATCTGCTGGAACGCCTTCATGACCGAAAAGTATGCCTTCATTTGGTAGATGCCTCAAAGCGGGCCAGGTGACATTGTAACGTGCTCCGAGGTCTGTCAGGCGCATGCATTAAGTTCACTAGAATAACGAGAGAAGAACAAACTCCGATGGAACTCACATCGTAGAACTGAATCAGTGAAGGGTGCTGGGCCAGTTTTCTCGACTATGGCATCAAGCTTGCGATGTTGACCTTCGGGTGATAAAGCCGAGGTATTGGTTTGGCCGATTGCTTCGACAACCCTTCGTATCGTATCGATGAGTATAGGGTGCCCTTTCGTGCTTGCAATAGTCCATTGGACCATGCCTAGTGGACGAGGCCACCAGGCATGCCAATCTGGTCGAGAACCCACGTCTACTTCAATACCGACAATTATGGCAGGTTCAGGACTCGGCTCATTCTCAAAGATGTTTCTGAGCCAAGGTTTCTTATGCCACCTATCCACTGGCTTCAAGCATTTGGTATCTATATCGGCTAAAAGACAGAAATGAAGAGCATATTGAGCACATGTGCACTTCAGCGTTAGTAAAGATACGCTCACAATATATTCCACCCTCGGTTGCCAATACGGCATATCTCCAGAAATCGCTCTGCATGACTGGTACGTCCTTCATTGTCGCGTAGGTCTGCGCAATTCCTCCTCCTTTGCCTCCATTGACGGATGATTCGTTGAATCTTGTGTTAATATAGTCCGCTGCCGCCGCGTTGTCGAAGTACTGATACGTATAGTCGGTATTGTGGTTCTTCCAAGACACAGGTAGCAGCTTCTCTGGTGGTGGCTCCTTGCCTTCGTATGGGCCGGTTTGGAAGATCTTCTTCGGTATTGTTGGCTGGACTGGCTTCGGAGGCTCAGGTTGTGGACCTGTACATAACCGCATAATAACGTTGAAAGCCCACTTCCAGGGCATGAAGACGAGATGCTGGAGCGCTTTTTGAGGGTGTATTATCGGAGCACGTGCAGCCTCCGGAACGAAGGTATGAAGTATGCTCATGAGGGAGTCGGGATGCCGCTCATCTGCGTCGCTCGACGGAAATTTTGCTACCAGAAACTGCTCCAATTCACTTCGATACTCGTCAAGATTCGTAGAGCCGATGTTCTCGTAGACGTAGTCCGCTTCGAAGCCTAACTCTGTAAGAGGTTGAGGCTCAGGTATCGGGACTTCCTCGACATTTTTCTGGCGAAAAGGATGTGGTAGGTTGTTGAGATACTGTGAAACGTTTTCGATCCCGACCCGGTGCAGAGCTAAAGGTAGAAGCAGACATGTGGCCAAAAGACAAAGTAGGAAAGCCGGTCTCCGACGGAGATGACCCAGGTAGAAGACAGCGAAGGAGAGTTTAGAAGCCAGAGAGCTGGAAGTGGAAGATGAAGAGAGTACGCTTGAGGTTGACGAGATGGTTCTTTGTCTGCTGTTATCGAACGTTGGAAGCATGCCCGCAGCAATCTTCTCGCTTTTCAGCGACATCTTGCTTTTTTAGGAAGAAAGTGAGGGAGAGAAAAGAGTGCTTTCGAGCAGCTAGTGCTTCCATCCTCCAATGACCTATGGTTGACTGCCTGACATGGCCTTGAGTGTATACAGGCTGCGGTGCTGTCTGCTTTCTTGATTATTATTGCGGCTTGGGCTGATGGATTATGACTGCGGACGTCAGTCTAGGGGCCTATTTCTGTCCGGAAAGACCAGTCGATTCGCAAACGCTACTTGGATTGAATAGACGTCGGAAGGCTCATGTCGATGCAATGCACTCAGAGGAATGAAGCCTTTCTGCTGAGGTTGTGAAGAGATAGCGAGAAGGCTTTCTTCTCAGTCAGGATGATACTCGAAGAGCCCGATCACCTTCGCTCCAATTGGGACATATCCAACTACATCTCGCTCTGGCTGACAAATTGTCGCGATGACCTCCCCTGCAGGTGCTCTGCTTCGGCTCGTGACCACGTCTGCAGTCTCGTACTTCGTCCCGCCGCTGCTGGTCCAAGGTGCACTGGCAATCCTGTACCGTGCCTTTCCACGACTGCAACCAGATGCAAAGCACGCACGCACCGTACACCACGCGATACTCTGGATATATGCTGCTTATATCGTGCTGTCAGCATACACGGAGCTTCCAGTGAATCACTATGACCTGTTGGGCATCACTCCACCTGCGAATACTGCATTCGGAGGAGCTGCCGAGCAATGGAAGGACACTACCCTTCGACCTCGGTGGCTCTCACTCGCTCGGACGTATCATCCAGACAAGCAAGGCGGATCTGAAGAGGCACATTCCATCTTCAGGCAGCTTCAAAGAGCTAACGAAGTTCTCAAGAATGATCTGCTCAGACGGGCCTACGAGAAGTGAGCTTTTTGCAACTATCGCGTATACCAATATCTGATCCTGGATACTATTACTAGGTTTGGACCCAATTTCGTCGAACACACCTCACTCCAGAAACTACGAACAGATCGAGATGTTCTCATCAACGGGGCTCTCTCCTCAGTTGGCTGGTATATCGTCAGTTGCCTGATATTCGTCGCCATACCCGCTCTCAGTGGTCGTCCCAACAAGAAGATCTTCGTAAGCAATGCATGTTTGGTGTCTGCCGTTGCAATGATCACACCCTGACGTTCTATTGCGCAAAGTGGCGTTTTACCTCCCTTATCGGGCTATTCGTAAACGAGCTGTCTCTTCTGTCTTCCGCAACGACAAATCACACCATAATCAAAGGATTTTCTCTTCTTACATACGAGTGTATACTCATTCTTCGACAAGCCTGGATCGCATTTAATGTCATCCTCTCCCACCTTCCGTATTTCTCGGATGAGCAGCCAAGCTCAATTGTCGCGTCAGAAGTCGGCCCATTGCTGAGTAGCATGGCTCTGAGAAGCGACATATCGACAATGACGCTGGACCGAATCATCACGGCGGAAATAGCATCGGCTGCGGATCCAGAAGCATCTCTCGACCGCATAATCGATGCTATGGGAACGATCTAAGCTGCAGAGGCATGATCCCTGGTGAATCACTTCAGCATGTAGCGGCGCGGGTTCTTCTCCTCGTGAGGGAGATCCTATGCAAGAGAACACTGCAAGCTTCCTTCGGAGGCGCTGTCCGCAGTCTCAGAAGGCTGGACCTATCATTGGCTGGACTAACAGACAGGGTTTCAATCTGGGTTGTCGCTATAAGATCTGCCACCGTACAACCACGTCAATGCTACTCGAGAGCTGCCTGCAGCAGCGCGTATGTCAATAGGTAGCTGAATTAGGATGCTCGAGGTACGTTGCGACGGAACATAAGGCGCTCGAACGCGGCGAGCTGCGATGCAGGATCTTAGATGGTCGGAATGAGAGCCAAGTTCAGATCAGGAAGATCGACTTTAGTGTACAATCATCTTAGTGTAGCATAGTGGATCTCACCGGCGTAATAAACCGGATTGCAGACTGCAATGGTGGGCATAGGCAATCAGGAAAGCATTGCGATAAGGTCTGCCTCAATGCGTATGATGCCGTTCTTGCACAGACTTAGCCGAACAGCGCTCATTCGTACGCTGTGGCTTGTTTCATATATGTACGATACTGGTAGATTGACTGGGAAGTGATCGCTTTTACCGCCCTCTGCTGGTTGCGGCTTCGTGGCTGCACTGCAGGCTCGCTGCAAACCAACCCAGCGGAATCAACAGTCAAGATGTCTGGAAGACAGCAAAAGACGCTCGTGCAGCCCATCAATGCTATCTTTCGATACCTTCAATCTGGCCAGAGGGTGAGTTGGGCCTAGTCGAAGCATTAGAGAAAGCGAGACCACCTTTGGTCTCTGCGTGGGAGAGCATGGCGTTGACATGGCCGCTGGCTGGAACAGAAGGCTGATTTGGATCGCTCTCGCTCTCTTACAGGTCAGCGTGTGGCTCTACGACAACCTCGAGTTCCGCTTAGAGGGCAAAATCATTGTATGTTGCCATACTTTCATGCAAGATGCCACTGTCGTCGAACGTAGCAGCGGCTTCCCAAAAAATCCACAATTGCCAGCCAAAGCACGACGACGGCAGCAGCAGCAGGAGAAACACATGCAGCAGCACGCTGATTAGAGTATCTTCTGTCTGCAGGGCTTCGATGAGTTCATGAACGTCGTAATGGACGACGCAGAGGAGGTCTGGATCAAGCAGAGCCGCAAGCCTGCGAACGACGATTCTGGCGAAGATAGCAAAACGAACGGAGCGCAGACAAGCAAGACGAAGAAGCAGTATGGTGACAGACGGACGCTTGGTACATGATACAATGCTTTGCTTGCCTCGTACTCGGGGGCTGATGCTGTCTCTTTTTCGTCTACTCCTATGCAGGCCGTTTACTTCTCAAGGGCGAGAACATGTGAGCGAGCATTTGAACGAGAGCAAGGTCATTCATGCTGGCATATACTGACCTAATCACCAATGCAAACAGCACCGCTATCTCACCCGCTCAAAAGCCAACTGGCGCACCAGCCGGTTCATACTCGACACAGATGCAGGAGTAGAAAGCAGGAAGCTGCAGAAAGCCGGGCGATGATGCGACTGCAGAGGAACGGAGAAAGCGCCTTGATGTAATATTATGAGTGTGTCATACCCTGTGATGTGGCTGAGCAATGAGAGTACAGCAGTCTATACGCTTCTTTCACGTTCTCGCCTGCATGCTGCTTCTCGATTGACTTTACAGCGCAGGGCTGTAATCATCGACCTTCTTTCCTTATCCTTTACTCTACAGGCGACACTCAGACAAGCTAGGAACGTATACCAAGACCCATCTAGATTACGTACCCAACAATGCAGGAAACCAAGGGTGCAGGCAGTTCTGGTAGGTCTGGCTAGCCGGAGGGGAGTGGCCATGGAGCCAGAAGATACCCGACGAGCAGAAAGCAGCTGTACTAACAGGCCTTATGATACACAGAGAACATCGTACAACCACCTGCGGGAGGCGTCTTCCTAGACCACAAGCCAGAGCTCGCAGTTCCTCACCAAGCCACATCTGAAGAGACAACGAGCGCCGGTCCTGAAGATGTATCGCATGAGTTCGAGAACAGCGCAACAGAGGCAGGTGAGCTGGAGCGTGGTTGGAGAGTTGGCCTTGACTTCCCTGTGCATGTGCTGATGCCTATCCTACATCCACTCCATGGCATGGCTTCACTTCTTCCGCTTTCATCGTCGTCTTTCTCGCCAATCTGACATCACTCATTTCGATCTCCTCTGACATTTACCTACTTTACGCTTGAAACTCTTGCCCTCGACTGTACAGCTGGCGGACAGGCAGTGAAGAACATGACACAACCGCTAGATACGACAAACCCAGTCAATGTTACCGATGGACCCGAAGAGCGCGGTCCACGGGAAGAAGCAGCTCATGCGAATACTACTGCATCAACAGATGCTCAAAGCAAAGAGGACAGAAGTGTAGCTCCGCACGCGCGATAGAGACCGACTCATAGAATCAATTGAAACTCGTTCGATGTATATCCACTTGATGCAAGACTGCCTCACACGCACTGTAGCCTCGCCTCCGCCACAGTTTCGGAGTTGTAACGAAATACTGCCCTCGCCTTGCATTTTCAGCAGCTGCTGGATAAGGGCCCTCCCATGGCTGGCGATATGTCTCTTTCGACCGCTCTAATCACTTCAGAACTGAATATCAACCATTATCTGACTTGCCACCTCGCTGCTCGCGGCGATTCTAGCAACATCCTACAGATATGACGATAAAGGCACAAGACTCCAAATATTTGCTACTGGCAAGTGCTCTGCACCTGACGTTCATCACAGAAACCGTTCTGGCTGGATCAGAGGCTGTAGCAGGACTCGACGCAAGGCACGCCTCCCCCGAACGTCGGCAGGTTTCAGGTGATCTACTCCCCCCAGGTTTCCCACAGAGATGCGTCGCGTGAGTCAATTACCAGGGCACGCAGACCAGCGGTATCACAGTACTGACACACGAATGACAAGTGCCTGCGCACCTTATATGATGAAAATGGAGTCTTGCAACTCGATAAATACTGAACCCGGCTCGAGGGAAAGACTCGGCTGCGAGTGCGAGAACTCTTTCTTCGACACATGGCTCACGTGGGTGACAAACCCAAACTTTCTCATGCAATCAAGCCTGAGAATTGCAGTTCTGCTTATTGCTCCGCAGGTGTGCATTGTGCTCTCCCGATACGTATGACACTCTGCCTAATAAGATGATGGGAGTGGCTGTCGGTGAGCCTACCTGCCAAACGCGATAGTGGTGCATCAGATGACAGTAACGCTTGCCCACTTACAATTTACAGCTGCCACCGCTCAATGTGCAGCTGTGGGATTGCCTGTCACCATCGACTTGTCCCGAATACCCGGTGGACCTATCACATTCTCACAACTGCCAGCGTCTAGTACTCCAGAAAAAAAGCTGATGCTGACCACCAGCGATGATGCGGGCCTATCGTTAGTAAGTGGCGATACAGTTCTTAGTGCGGCTGGGAGACAGGTCGTTTCTGATACGGGCCATTTGCTAGGTCGGCGCAACTGCTGGCGGTCGATATGCTGGCAGAACTGGCACGAATGTCAGGGGTGCCGCTACCGCTACTGCTGTCTCTGACTCATCTGAGGCTTCCGATATAGCACATGCAAGGGCTTCATCCTCCCTCAAGGATGAGGACAGGGCTGGCCACAGCAGTTCTGCCGGAGCTCGCGCCAATGTGCAGACTTTGCATGCTTTGGCTTTGACTTTTGCAGC